>CM067220.1:25230595-27759688 GCA_034190945.1 Octodonta nipae | reverse complement strand
CCGATGTATACAAATACTGTGGTCACGAGATGACATATAAAAAACAGAATTTATTAACAATTGTCGAACCTATAATAACGTATGAGCAAGAGTGCTCACAAATCAACAACAAGACAGAGCAAAACTGCAAGGTTTTGAAATGGATTACCTACGACGCTCTTGTTGAATATCAACACTAGAACATGTCCGAAACGACGCTATAAGACAAAGAACAAAGATGGAAGATAGTCATAGAAAGAACTGAAACAGGTCAGTTAATTGGTATGGATATGTTTTTAAGGATGGAAGAATAACGATGGCCAATGAAAGCATTGGAATATGTGCAAGGAATAAAAGGAAAAAGGAAGACCAAGGACGAGATAGAAACAAAACGTTGGGAAAGCAATGAGTCGCCGGGAATTAGAAGAATATGAATGCTGGGACAGAAAGGCGTTGCGTATGGAATGCGGGAAGCGGTCTAAGCTGTAGGAATCCCTCGGAAAAAGAATAACATTTAAAAAAAAATCTATATATATTTTTTTAACTCAATTAAATCTACCAACAACATATTGAATTAAAATCCTTTGCTTCAATTAATTAAGGTTTAGAATGTGAATTCTCGGTGAAAATATTAAAGGTTATACAACTCAACTTTTCCTCTATCTCGAGTATCTAAAGTATCTCGTTCGTCTATATAATTTCTGACCTACAAAGTAAAATGAGCGAGCCGTCCTATAGAAAACGAAAGCATTCACTACTTCAGTGTTGTCGGCAGAATTTTCATTTTAAGATAATAGGAGATAAAGTTTGCTTATCGTATTTATAATAACAAAAATAATAATGTTTTCATATAACTAATTATATCGAAGTTTACATGCGATTGTGATAAATATCAATAAATAATAACGTATAAACTTACATTTACTACATATTTTTACTCTCTCTAAAAAATGTTTTTCTTCTATATTAGAAAATTCATTTTAATTCTATTACCGTTGCAATTATTTGTGATTCTAAAAAAAATTAATCTTACTCTATATTGCGAAATTTCTTGTTCAGGAACCTGACAGAGGTTCTCACCTACACGCGATAATGTTCGAGGTAGCTAGTGAAATGGGAATTTTTCGACACTTTGAGCTTGATCAAGTCCAAGGTCAACACGCAAACACCACGTTTTTAATGTTACAGAACGTAGCCGCAAAGTTCAGTGAATAAATAAGTATAAAAGCAAACTAGTATACAATAACAACAACTAATCTCCTTTTAGATCTGAACGTATCAAAAATTCAAATTTATAGAAAATTAATTTACACCTATTAACAAGAAATTTGCGGCAAAATGGTGATAATTATAATTCATAGAGAAATATCTGATATAGAGATTCATCATAAATAATATTGGAGTTTTCTTTTAGTTTTTTACCTGAATCCATCTGAACAAGTAACTTACACTTTTAGAAATTACTAGCTGGTACCCGCGGTGTCACCCGCGTATGGAATGTACAATTCTGTGCAAAAAGAAATAGCTTATGAAACATGGATTATCGTATATAACAACTTTTTCGGATTTGCGAACCACCCTACGTAACAATAAATTAAACAATCCCGACCATATTTCACCCTAACTGCAACTGCGTCTGGGCCACCCTGTACAACACTTTTTAAATGCCTAACTATACTTTTAGTCCACCCTATATATCAGTTATGCAACTGCTTATGGTCTACGCTATACAACAATTGTTTTTGAAAATTATAATTTTTAAATACTTTAGAAACAACTGCTTCCAAAACTTTTTCAACCCGTTTCATAACTGTAACTCAAGAAGATAATTCAAATATCTCCACTGCTTACATTACACATTTTTTATCCACCATGTATAAATATAATTCTTTCTACCCTAATTGCTACCACATTTTATATGCAACTATTTATAAGCCAAATATTATAACATTTTATAATCCACCCTGTATAAATATCCACCCGTTTTTCAACTGCTTGGTATTAGTTGGTATATGAAATTATTTATGACCCACTCAGTTCAACTCTGCTTAAGGTCCACCTAATATCACTTATCTTAAAGATTTTTTAAATTCATGTAATTCTACACCGCTCTAAGTTTCGTATATATAGAACACCCTGTAAAATTTCGTTTCATACATCGGTTGATTTTTTTAAATCGAAACTGGTTACATTGGCATAATCCGCTTGTTAACAGATTAGTTAGAAAATTTAAGTTTAGTAAGTTTAATCCAATGACAACTGGACGTTTATTTTTTGATATAATCCAAACTTTTAATCATTCATATGTATATTGTATCTCTCTAATTAGGACTATACAATTACAACTAAAATATGCAGGAATTTAATAACTAACGCTGCAACTACTAACACTCGTACAATTGAGCTGTTTATGCACTTCAGCTGAAACTTCAGTAATTACTTAATGGAATTTCGAAGGGTTAACATTGCTTGAAAAAAATGTTAGGTACTTAGCACTTTATACCCTGTGACACTCTTTAACGAAAAGAAGACTATACTCCATTTGCGATAATTGAAACCTTCATCAGCGAGGGCTGAATTAATCTCTGATACTTTTGTTCAAGACCGCCAACGCGAGTAAAAAACTTTCCGCATGTTGACCAAATAGAATACCGTTCGGGTGTACGCCAGAAGTAGACACCTTTGACAAGGCGAATTCCAGTGTAAACTTGATCCCCATTACGGAATAAAGTTCGTACGGCAGCATTAATGATGCCTGCAGAAGAATTAAAACTGTTTTCCACGTTACACTTGTTTATAAATAACTCGTACCGACAGGATAGAAAGTTATTAGTTTAATTTTACCAAGGGAATACGTCGCAATTTAATGAGTGTCGCTGTTTGAAAACTTACTAATCTGTTTGAGGATAATAATGCTGTTTTGTTTAGTTTGAGGAGATAGATCTTCCCAAGCTGTTCCTTACCATTTTTTATAATGCAGGTAAATGCAGGGTTATTTATATAAATGATAACCACATTTTTAAACAACAAATAATCAATCTTGATACCAGTAGAAAGAGAAAGTTTCAAAGTTCGGCTGGCAATGATAGTTCCAGAAGCGGCCAGTAGAATTCGTGTTGGATAGGTTCCAGGGAAAATGAAGACCTTGCTCTACCTTCAGGCCACCGAGATCTCTTGATTTCACCACATGTGACTACTTCTTATGGAATTATGTTAAGGAAACTATTTACGACCTATCTCTACTAATAACTGTGGACGATCTGCGGAACCGTATCACAGCCACCGTGTACTGAGTAACAGTATAGCCCAGGTCATTTACGAAAATAAGTGACCAAATTAATAGTAGGACAAAACCGACATCAACGTGTTCTAATGATAAAATATGACTAATTGACATAAAGTTCAACATTTTTTATCCATGCGTTTTTGTTTTTTTATCAAAAAAATCTGTAACAATTTAGCTTTATACCTTTTAACAAAATCTAATGTTCAAGAGAAATGAAAACCTACAAAAGAGCTACTATAAGCTCAACTTCGTTAATTTGGTTTCTTAGATAATGGAAACTTTACCTGAAATTCCAAAAAAATAAATAATCGCTTATATATTTTATTATTTTATAGTAAAACATCTTATTAATGAAGGATAGATATTCTCATACACAATGCATTTTCTAAAAATAATACTGTAGTAGTTTTTGCAAAATTCTTTCAATCCCATGGAGGATATTTTTTTGAAAGGTTATATTTCCTCACCGGATGACCCTGTCATTATGAATAGACAACTGTTGGAAAGTAGAAGAGTTGATCTAGATCATCTCACTTTTCCAAATTTAAAGTATAAATACTTATAAGTATTGAAAATATTTGGCCATTCCGTATCAATTTTTCTGGACAGATGATAATGATAATATGCAAAATGCGAAGGCTGTTCCATTTGCAAATGTTTCAATAAAAGATCGAAACATATATATTTAAAGAAATTTGGCTAGTCATTAATTAGTACTTATTAATAAAACAGGAATCTGAATTAAACATTAAAATTGCTCTGTTAACTAATTAAAGGAATAACATATTCTTTTCTATTATTATCAATTTGCATCAGCGTTTCATTTTATACAGGTTCCTAAATGGAGGTACAAACGAAAAGGGAAGATTCCTTGAATAGTTTTAGGAAGAAAAAGTCCCATAAACATGGTCAGCAAACGTTTCGTTTTCAAGATACAGAGTGTTAAAGTTTAAATTTTTTTCAAGTTTTTTTCTCAAAGTATCTGCACTTCACAAGATATTCAAATGAAATTTGGCATAGATTAAGAGTTTACACCTTGTGACATGCCAATTTCGATTGCAAATCTAGAGGGTGTTATTTTTTCGGGAACACTGTCCACTGTTGTCCTTCAGAACTTTTTTGGTGAGCCACTGGTACTTTCAAAAATTGTAAAGAAAGCTTTCTTGTTATAGCAAACTTTATAAAAATAAAGTAAAACTAGGGCCCATTATCTAGGAACCAATTAACGAAGTTAAGGGTAGCTCATTTTGTTTCTCAGTTTGTCTACGTTTTTCATTTTCAGATGGCCCCATTTAAACTATTGAAATCCTGGCGGACCATGGCTGATGTCCACCTCGTCCAATCCACCTGTTTACATAATTTTCGTTCAAATACTCCCTAGCCAAAAGTGAAAAATGAGCAGGAGCACCGTATGAACCACATTTCACATCGCATTGTTTTTGTGTAAAGATTCAGAATAGCCCTGGTAAATTGATCCCGGTTTATCCCGATTTTGTTAAAAAACAAACAAACATGTCAATTAGTCATCAATTTATGATTAGAACATCCCGCAAGATCCGCCAAACAACTTGAACATGTTTTTCTTCTTGATCCACAATTTCGTTCAGCACTGCCTCTTCGATTTTGTCAAAATATTTTTCGCAGAAAAAGATCTCCATCTGACCTGAGTTAATATATATACTGTGTATCGAGTTTAATTTGATGTGTCAAAAACTACCGATAGATGTTTGCCGTGCCATTCAAAAATATATATTTTAACTTTTCACAATTTTTGCAGCATATATTTTCATAACTTTAATTCATCCAAATTTCATTTGAATATCTTGTGGAGTGCAATCACCCCGTATATGCGTGCAATATTTGTTACTGAAAGTGTAAACAAAGGAACCTATATTAATTTATTGAAATATCACTGAATATCTATAATTTAAAATAGGTGCTTTTGCATCTATTTGTTACCCCGGTAATTCCATTTTGCTACACTTAATTCAATTCCTGAACTGTTGCAAAAACTCCTGGGGCTACAGTCTTTATTTTTAGAAAAGTTGCATATAAGAAGTTACCCTTTTAGTTAATAACCAATTTTAGTTAATAACAATATTTTATATATAAAATAAAAAAATATATACAATTTTTTTAATTTCGGGTAAAGGGCCCATTATCTAGGAACCAATTAACGAAGTTAAGGGCATAGTAGTTCTTTTGTACGTTTTTCATTTCTCTTCAAATGAGTGTACGGTTTAATAGATTGTTTTTGTGTAAAGATAATAAATTGATCCCGGTTTATTGAAGATTTTTGTTAAAAAACAAACAAAAAATTATGTAAATTAGTCATGATTTATCATTAGAACATGTTGATGTTGGTTTTGTTCCACAATTAATTTTGTCATACCTTACCTGAGTTAATATACTATCGAACGAGTTGGGCTACCGACTGTGCATATTTATTTTAACTTTTCTCTATAACTTTAATCCATCCAATAGTGCAATCACCCCGTATAAGCGTCTATCTAGATTAATTTACTTATCTATAATTTTCTGAACCCACCCCGGTAAAAACTATCCATTCAAAATTCCACGCTAACGAACCGACCTGGATATATAAGTAATCCTCTCATTTGTGTTTATAATAATATTCATTGAATCACCCTGTATACCTATAATTTTACTCGCCTCATATTTCAAGTATTCCATATATGCAACTGCTCTTGGTCTAACCTATATAACAAAAATTTTGCCATATTTGAGTCACCTTGAATAAGTATAATTTTACTCTATACCCTCTATTTCAAACACCCTATATATAAAACTGCTTTTAACATTTTTAAATATATCTTTATAACTATAATTATACTTAGACGCTATAATTCAAATATCCTTACTCTGTATAACTATAATTCTACTCCATCTTATATTTCAACCATCCTGTATATGCAATTGCTTCTTGCATTTTTTCAACTCTTCTGTATAATTGTTATTATACTCCGTCCTATAATTCAAATATCCTAACTGAGTTTGCTATTGAAAAAGTTTTTATTCCACTCTGTAAGTGTAACTATAATTTTCCTCCACCCTTATTTCAACCACCTTGTATACGCTACGCAACTACTTATGTCCACCCAATACATCATCTTTTCAACCACGCTGTAAAACTATAATTCTATTCCACCTTATATTTCAACCATCCTAAATATGCAACTGTTTATGTATCATTCAGCATCATATTTCTTTTAAGATTTAATGTATATATATATATATATATATATATATATATATATATATATATTACTGTAACTTTCCTCCGCTGCATATTTCAACCACGCACGTTGGTTGCTGCTCGAATTTCAAAACTTGCATGCACACAAGCAGATAGCTGCAATCGTATAATAGCTTATAGAAAAGGTCACTGGCATAACATTTTTCATTTCGATACACCAGTCGAATCTTTTCTGCTATTTCACTGTACTGTAAGAACTTACTTCAAATTAATCAAAATTAAAACCGTTACAAACACCCTGTATGATATACTTTTGTAACACATCTTGACATTCGAGACAGAGATGTATATAGAAAATTTGAGAATTACTTTGATTTTTACTGTTTTTGCACATATCTTTGGATTTTCTGAAAAACGGTGTGTTTTTATGTTTTGGACAAACGTAAATCTCATGTTCTAGAATATTATATAGGACCTTTCCATATTATGCCTTAATACAATGCAGTTTAAATCTTCAAAGTACCTTAAGCCGCTTTTGTGGAAGTCGTTTAATAAGGCATCACAGCACCACCCTTTGCGTTTGTAATATAGAAATATAATTAATAGTGCATATTTCGCACTGGGTAATGCCAATTTTATGTCACTTAGTTCGATTGAGAAGATTTTACGTTGTATTCTGAAAGATAATTGTGGCATCTCTGTATTTTTTCTGATATACAAATTTCAAGAAATTGTGGTGCTATTCTCAAAAAATCAGAAAAAAAAAACATTTTACATGCTTTTTTCGAGATATGGAAAGATAATAGGAGAGTGGACATTAAAAGATGTTTTCTGAAAGATAGTTGGGGCATCTCTGGTTTCTATTTTTTTTTGAAGGGAATAACATGAATAGTAATTTATTAAATTTGTGATTAGGATTCCTTTTAATTTTTAATTTTTCTTGTTCATTTGTGTTAAGTTATACCATTGAAAACGGGGTCTGATTTAGATCTAATGTTTGGACTATTTGAAATGTACAGACTTTCAAGAAACTCAAAAAAATATTCGACATTAAAAGTTGTCACTGCAAAAAGTAAAATAGCCAATACTAAAATTCTAGTTTTTAATTTTTTTAATTAAAAAGCATACTTCAGGGCTGACTGATCAATCATTACTATTCAATGAGGTATAAAAACCATTTCAGTCGAGGTTTTTTATGCAGTATTAATCGAATTACGTCGTTCGACTTTAAGAAAATGCATGCGTTTTAGTACAAAGAAAAAAATTGAACTTAAGCTTTTCGTAAATCAATAAATATCTACGAAAACTCCATTACTCTTCGCAACAGAACGGATCGTAAGAACGTCAAGGCTGAAAGAAAATTAGCAATAATTATATCGATAAAACTTTATGGCGGTAGTTTTTATTTTCATTTTCAACTTTTTCTTGAATACGAGCAGCTGCAAGGAAAATGAAGAGAAATCGCTGAAGTTATTTATAAGTATACTCGAGTATTGTGCTGGGGGAGCGATGCGAAAGAAAACTTTATTTGAATTATTTTTTGGCAGTTTTATTGGAAGCTACAATTCCTTTCTAAACCAGTTATACACCTCAGAGTTCGTAAACCGGATTTCGAAAACTCGAAACGTTCTTTCACGATTAAGACCATGTCTGAGTGGTTCCATGGAAACAAATGTTATTTTTATGTCTAGCTTTTCAGTGGGATCCGAAGCAATTTAATAAAATTGTTTGCTATATAAAATATCCTTGACATAACTTCTTCATTTCATGCGGATAGAAATGAAAAAACTATAACGATAAAATGAAGGTTATTTTATAAGTTGGCAAAGCGAAAAGTTTCTCTAAGTTATTGCGACTATAAAAGCTGGAGAAAACAGAGATTTTATCCAACTTTCATCTAAAGGAGTTTTCTTAGAGAGTATAAATACAAGGACAATAAAAATTGCAAATAGTTTTAATGGTTTTGTTAAACCGAAAGCTTTTTAACATAAATTGCCTACTAAATTTAACGTTTTCGTCAAATAACACCAAACCATTCTCAAAAGTAATAATTTTAATAATGTAACAAATTTCTTGTTGCAATTTAGCATGACTGTTGATTCTTCCTGTTTATAATTAATGTAGTCAACATTCAAACCTCTAATGTAGATGTAGACTTTAGTCTTAAGAATATACATACAGGATGCTCCATTTATCTAAAAATGAGAAACTAACACTTTTTGTATTTGTTAGTTTTTCATTCGATCTATATTTTGGCCAGGAATTGGCCATAAATGATATCTAGTACTTTATTTAGAGACGAGAAATTATCTCAAGTAGATTCCATTATTTCGAAAAAAGTTTCCCTCTAAAGTTTACGGTTTTGAGCGGACCATCAAATGACTTGACATTTTCCGAGAAAAATTGTTTTTAGGGTTCCTTATATACAATATACGGATACCCTTATAATATCACTCGGATTTCTGCCTCTCTCACATCCCAGCAATTTTCTCCTAAACTACTGGACGGAAAAGGTTGAAATTTGGTATCAATGTATAGTTTGGTGACCCGATCAGGAGTACATATCGTAAAGGAAAAATTTTGATTTTAAAAAAACTACAAAATCGACTGCCCCCCCCCCTTAGGAAACTACAAGAAGCAAAATTTTGAAAAAAATTAATGATTAGAGGCGTCACCTTGAATTTTACCGAAAAAATAACTCTACTATTAATTTTGGGGGACAAATTACAAAATTAAATGGAAAATATAAAATTAAAATTGTTTCTAACACATCATGTAATATATCAAATGAAAGGGTTAATTATGGCGAAAACAAATATATTTTTTCATATTTTTAAAATAAATTATTTTAAAGATATTAACAAAAATATTTAAAAAATTACCCATTCCTTCTAGCTTATCCCCAAGACTATTAGCCGCAAAATTATGAAAAAAATTAGAGAAGTAGGGCCTCACCAAATTTTACGGGAAACAATAAGGAGAAACCTTTACTATTAATCATTTAATAAATTACAGAATTAAATGAAAAATATTAAATTAAAATTTTTACCCATTCCCCCTACCTTAACTCCGAAAATAAAAGCCGTAAAATTAAAAAAAAAAAGACCTGAACCCCTAATATTAATTTTAGGGGGCAAATTACAGCATTAAATGGAAAATATACAAATAAAATTATGTCTAACACTTCATGTAATATATCAAATCAAAGAAGAATACAATATTTTTTTTTCATATTTTTAAAATTAATATTTTAAAATATATTCACAAAAATATAAAAAATTACCCATTCCCCCTTTATTCCTAATATATTAATTTTGGGGGCCAAATTATAGAATTAAACGGAAAAAAAAAAAATAACGCATACAATACATCAAATGAAAGGGTTCAATAAGAGGAATACAAATATATATTTTTCATATTCTTAAAATTAATTGTTTACAAGATATTAACAAAAAGATACAAACAATTCTCATTTCCCGCTTTATTTCCGAAACCATAATACCTAAAATTTGAAAGTAATTAGAGGTACTGGTGGCTCCTTTGAAATTTAAAGATAAATTAGTAGAAAACCTCCAATATTAATTTTTGGGGACAAATTATAGAATTAAAGGGAAAATAAAAATAAAATTTTCAAAAGCATCATGTGAATTACAAATACATCATATTTTTAAATCATTTGTTTAAAAGATTAACAAAGAAACAAAGATTAATAAACATCGACTTAATTCCCACTTTAGAAACTACACTATAATTTGTCTAACAGATTTAATAATTTATTGTTTAAAACTTGACCTAATTCCTCCTTTATCTTCCAATCTACAGAGCCTAATATTCAGACAGTAGATTATAAAAAGGCTTCTCTGAAAAATTATTAGTAGAATAAAACTCTATTGTTAATTTTGGAAGCGAAATTAGAAAATTAAATACATATTTTTATAAAAATCAAGAGAATCATGTACGAGATAAAATAAAAAGCGTGGAAAATAAAAGTGTATATTTTTTATAAATTTAAAAGGCTTCATTTAAAAGATATAAGGGTAAGTATAAGAAAATGCACTCATTCCATACTTGTCTGAAACTGGAATATTTAGAAACTTGAAGGAGCTACGGAACCCTTAGTATGCGAAGTCCAACACGCACTTGACCAAATTATTTAAATTGAAGTCTCCACATTTTATGTTCAATTTGTAACAAAATGAAACAATCCAAAACGTCTAAAATATGGATTAAATCGAGACAATGTCAAAAACAATTAAGTGTTTTGCATTTCCTTTCTTTTTTCTGCAAAAATGGAGTACTTCCGTTAAACAACATTTTCGGAAAAGATCATTTCCTGATCCGACGGAGAGTCGTAACTTTTATCTCAAAACATTTTTCCAAATAGTTGAATCCACTAGAAATATTCCCGCGTCTGAAAATAAACCACTCGTAACCATTTATGCCTAATTTCTGGCCAAAATATAGATCAAAGATAGCATGGAAAAAGTTTGTGTTTTACCTATTTATCAAAATTCGGTCGGACAAAGTCATTTCCTATCGAGACCGGTGCCTTAATATAGGCACCTTGATTCCCTACTTCAAACTCTACAACATTTGTAGGTAACTTTTTTCAAATTAATCGAATGCACTCCAGATATTATCTTGTCTCAAGACAAATGCCCCACGCGGTATATATTGCATTGACTCCTCGAATGTCTCCAGAACTCATGATTTCCGCTTCTTGAATTACATCAACCCAGCTTGATGGCGAACCTCCTCTTGGTTTGTTTCCTTACCTACGACAGAATGGTTCGAGGTTGTCATTTTCCCGGCAAGTCCTTAAAGTATCACTCCGTCGACATATAGATCAATAGGTGACTTCTAGAATGAATCAATATTGAAACTTTGGTCCAATCGGCAATCCAGGGTATGTGAAGCATATTTCTCCAATCCAACATTTGAAATGGTTCTATTGGTCTTACTCATATTTGTTAAATTTATCGTCCATGAATCAGAACTAACTGTCTTTTGATATTTTTGTTATGCATTTGCCTGTCCATATCTTGGTTAAATTTGTCACAGTTTCCGTTCGTGATTAGCAGGAACCCATAGACAAAATCCTCAACTATATGAACTGTATTCTGAAGATTTCCTAACTGTAACTAGTTTGCCATATCTCGTTACATGTGTCATGTGTTCATTTTTCTTCGCATGACTACGAATTTTTCCTGTTTGTCTGCCTCTTTTTCAATTTCTGTAGTTGTTGACTCTAGGCTGTCTTTTCATCTTTTTGGTGATCTTCCAATTGATCTTCCGCTAGAGATTGTTGCTAGACGGCCCGGTCTCATCTCATCCACGTATTGATGGCACTTCTTTTTTCTAATCCATTTGTTGGTGTTCTGAATATGACATTGTTTGTTTGTCTCTCAATGTTAGACCCTTTAGTACTTCCATTTCTACGTTACATATTTGTTGTTTTGTTCTCTTTGTATTTGCTCTTGTTTCTGCTGCATTTATTACAGTGGGGTCTGTCCACTGTATCCTGTGTACCCTCAATTTACTTTCTGTTGTCATAAATTAATTCCATATGGTTCCTCTTAAGCAATTGCTGAATTTCATAACTAAATTCATTTGTCTCTTTACCTGGCTTATTAAGTTTCGTTCATAGGTGACTTCAACTCCTAAGTAATGTCATGTAATATTTTAAAACCATCGAAATCAGTGTTTATATGAATTCTTGGAATGTTATCCTTCATGGGGATTTGTTGTGTTTCAACTCTTTCATAGCTCGTCCAACTTCTAAAAGTAGAAAATTGGGTTCTAGTTTGATTGTATATCATCCACTATCTAGTTGTTGTTTGTGTGTTAGCTCAGTTTTATCGCCTTACTATTCTTTGCGATATTGTCTCCAACGTTCAATTTCCTTTCTATCTTCCCACATAATTTCCCAATTTTTGCTTTCTACTGAAAATACCTTTATTTTAAATTTTCGTGTCATTCCTAACGTTTGTGTAAGTCTCTAGTGTCATGAGAGAACTGATGTTCCTCTATTTCTCGATATATGTTGTAAAGTAAAATAATTAATTTTCTGTATGATAAGAAATGCTGGTTTTTATTCAAATGGAAACAATTCCCATTTCATTCTTATAATTTCTTACTGTTAAATAAACAGAACTTCTTTTTCTTACAGACGCGCTTATCTAGAAGATATAGAATAAAATCAGGTGTGCCAACATTAGTTTTACTAAGTCGAGACGGACAGACTGTAAGTGTATCAGCACAAGAAAAGCTCTTGGAAGACCCGAATGGAACTTATTTTCCTTGGAGACCGAGACCAGTAGATCAAGTGAGTCAATGTTTCGCATACAGGATTGTTAGTTTTTTTGCAAAATAATACGAATAAAATTTACTCTAAATTGTTAAATTGTTTCAGGTTCTGAAAGACGTTGCACTTCAACCAGGTGGTACTTACTTTACCGACCATAAGAACTTTAACAAAGAAGACATCAAGTACAGGGACCTATCCGGTGGAATCAAAGGTTTTTACTTTTCTGCAAATTGGGTAAGACACTCCCGACAAATTGCTGGAATAAAATTTAAACAGGGATTTTTTTCTTCAGTGCCCGCCTGGGAGAGCATTTACCCCACAGTTAATAGAAGCGTATAGACTCATAAGACAGAAGGAGCCGAAATTTTGAAATAATTTTTGTCAGCAGCGATAGGTAAGTGTTGAAGACAAAAAACTTCTTTTTTCATTTATGCATTTTTGGATATTATACAGAATGCTATACCTCAGATTAAAGAACCGTGATAATGCGGAAATGCAAATGTTTAAATTTAATACTGAAAATCATTCAAAGACATCTTTATACAGGTTGTTTCCGAATTTAATGTCAATATTTTAGGAGCTGATTCTTGGGTTTTTTATTAAGAAAACTTTATATGAAGATATGTCCTAAATGTATTAACATTCTAGATATAGTTTTAGATCTAAATCATCTTTTAGTAATATTTTTAATACAACAATACAATAACAATAATACAATAGAGATTTATGAAATTTGGTATACAAATGCCACTCATCAAGAGGCAGTTTTTGAGGTAGCACATTTCTTCTTTATTTACATATGTGGCGTTCGTGCAGAATCTGCCCTGCATGTTTTGGGAGACATTATTGGTACGCCACTGATTTCGCTTAAAATAAACATATTTTTTTTAAATTTCCATTAATTTCTTAACACAGTTGATCGCTTGACTTCTTGTAATCCGATGCACGGTTTTCGCTTAAAAAAATAAAAATAGTTTTACATCAAGGTCAAATCTCTAAATTTCCGATGGAGTAACTGTTGTGTAGTAGCGATATAAACAGCTCCACAAGAACAAGGCTTTCTGCCCACTCCTGGCGTCTACGAAGGACTGTCGTTCTTATTTATTTGGTTGGTTTGGTTTAACGAACTTTCTAATCTGATGACTCGAGTATGTAACTCTTTGCCTGGAGCGGACGATCTAAATAGAGTAACGAGAGTCTTAATTACAGAACTCTTTTGTTTTGTTTGGTGATTGGAGTGTTTATGGTGGTACCTGTGGGTTTTCAGTACACACAATGACCAAGAGTTGCATCGTTTTTTCTTGTTACTAATACGTCCAGAAAAGCCCGTTGTCAGTTGTTTTCATTTTCCATAGCAAATTGAATGCGTGAATAAATAGTGTGTAAATACAATTAAGGGTTCTTCCCCATCTTTTTACATCTGCGTACGCCGTTTCTAGAATCTCGATATTTAATATGCGAATAACCAGACAATGAGTTTCCTAAATACTTACCAATTACTTACATCCCCCTGCCTTATATCTGTTGGATAATGATTCTATCAAAATGATATGTAATTGTTCTTACGCTTTAATTGTGGAAATGTCTTTTCAAATATGTGTTCGTTATTCTACTGAGCATTTGATCAAAGAACATTAATGTGCCATTTAGCCGATTTCCCTCGCAATCTGCATAATTCATTATTTGCAAACAGAGGCTGCTAGCAAAGGACAAACACATAATTATCTCATTAACATCGACAAGGAAATTTTCCAGCAGCCGTTGTATGGGCGCAAAAACAATAGCTACTCAAAACGTAGGCTCTGTTTAATCAAAAACGCTCGAGCGTACTAAAAGCTGCTTTATGGTGATGCTGCTGAATGATTACATCCGAAAAAGGGAGCTTCCCCCTTCAAGATTTATGCTGAAGCGTATCGTAAAAGTCGAACTGGGAGTTCCACAAACTTGCGAAAGTCGTTATGAAAATGAAACTGTGTTGGTATTAAATACTTTATATGGAGATCAGGGATTGTGTTGCCAATAAATTTTCCGTTGAAATTAACTATACCGGTGAATAAGTTTCATTAGTTCAATGAAAAGGAGGCACTTTGTCGTTTGACAATTGACAGAATGATTCATCCAATTTACCTTATCAAAAGCAGACTATAATATAAAAATAATATTAAAATATTGTTAAAAGTCATTTATATTCACGGTATCCGAAAGAAATTCCAATTTTAATTTTTTTAGATTAAAGCACCTAATTTTTCGTAAATACTTTTAGGGTGCCGTACATTCCGATGAATGAAAACCCTTATAGAATCATTCTTGTTTTTAATAAGTAATACTTAAGAGTGTAGAAAGAATGCAGGAGAGTGCATTGTAATGCTGAATGAAAGAGAAACGAATCCGCGTGTAGACGTATGATGCAATCAAGCACCAATTAGAAGAGTGTTTTAACACAATAACGTACTCTATATTAAGCATTATCTCTATGGTCACTATTGTGTCTATGTATCTGGTATCAGTACAAAGTTTGGTGACCCAATAAAAGGCGTATAGCTTAAATTACCGAAATCTGATTTTGAGACGTACATTTGAGGAGTAATTTTAGAAAAATCATTCGCCAGGTCTCCGAGACTATTTATCCTAACTTTGTGAATTACTCGACAATTTTGCGCTTTTTTAACTTCACCAGTATCTAGCTATGTAACGGATTATTGCAAGTAAATCGAACCTTTTTCAAATTGTTGTATCGAAACTTAGATCATCTTCTTCCTAGAGATAACCTGCAGTGCATAAATGTCGTGACAAGGCTAGAAAGAGGGCAAGAGAGAGGGTAAGAGACTATTTCACTCGATTAGGAACTGTATCCAATGAGCTTATTGGCTGCACCTACCAATCCAGTAGCGACTTGCCCCATCTATTGTCCTCTTTCTATTCTTGGCATAACATTTCTGCATTGTAGGCTACCTTCAGAAGGTGTGTGGTCTAAGTATCGAAAATAGGTAGCATGGATGTCAACATGACAATGTAGTATCATGGAGCTCATCTGATATACGAAGCTACTGTGAATATATAAAAAATGTTGATGATACCGGCATATCCACCAAAATTGTATATATTGCCACGGAAATTTATAATTCCACCCGAGGAAGGCTATATACAGGGTTTTCATTTTAAAACTAGCCACCCAAAATAACTTTTAAAATATATTTAAAAGAAAAAGACAAAAAAACGTTAATTTATATTTACGGGGGACACATTTTTCACGTATCGGTCAGTTTCAAACCATAAGCGGTGAATATCACTTCTGATGTTTAAATACAAAGGGGAATCAAATGATACTTCCTAGCGTGGCCGGAGGAGTCATATAAAACATTAGGTTAGGTTATAGTTTGCTAGCTTCCTCTCCAACAGCGAAAGAAGATCTGTATACTTAAATTGGTCTTACAGAAAATGATCTGACGACATTTTTAATCAGGACAAAGAAACCTTTGATCAATTCGATATCCTGAGGAAGGTCTCCAGGAATTGTGAGATATTTTAAGAGGTTTTTAATTGTCGGAAGATAAGGTTAAAAAATATTTCCGGTATATCGATTAAAAGTAATTTTCCTGAAAATAAATAACGGTTATGGCAATAATGGTAAGCTATGAACAGAGCTTGCATGGTTTTCTGCGGAGAAAAGATTTGAAATTAAAGATTCTTATTAGTTTCAGGTGTATCTCGCTATCTATTGTAACAGAATCTTTGAAAGTAATTACCAGTTTAAAATATTTTGCTCGTTGCCCGTAATATAAAAGCAAGAACATCCAGCTTTCTGAAAACGTTAAGGAAACCTAGTATAGTACTACCAGAGTGTATACGTACTCTGAATACTACTAGCGGATACAAACCTGCTTCGCTGGGCTCTTACTAAAATCTTCTTATGGCAATAAGGCATGAAAGATAATTATAAATAACTATTATCAAAATAATATTTACGATCACGATATGTCTATTTCTGTCCACTCCATGATGTATAAATTCCTCTTTACTCGTCACCTTTAGTATTGATGCTCGTACCATCACGTCCTCTAGTTTGGTTTGCTGTCTTATTCACGAATTTGTGTTTCTGTTGCTCAGCTTAATGGTAAGCATTAATCGTTTTTCATTACCTCCCTCTGCTGTTGAGAGTTTGTGTATCATTTTTTTTGTAAGACACCGTGTTTGAATACTATAAGCTATACCGGAAGAATTATATAGTTTTCTTTTCAGAGAATGTGGTATTTCCGATTTGGATGTAGAGTTAAGTGTTCCCAAGACAATCCTGGTTTATTCTTCGGGCAATTTCATCTGTCATATTGTCTTTCTTCGTGGAGAGTGTTTACACTAGCTATATATTCGTCTATTCTCTAAATGTTGGTTATTTTATTTTATAGTAGTGAGTGGGTGTGTTTGTGATTGATATTATTTTTGTTTTCGTGGTGTTTAGTTCCATTCCCACATTTGCAAACTGGTGGTTCAGTCCAGTAACCATTTTCTGGAGCTCTGTGGTATCACTACTGAGTAGAACAATGTCAACAGCAAATTTAAGGTGACTGAGGTATTTGCAATAAATCAAGATTCCCTTATTGGGATCTTCCATATCTTTAAAAATATATAAATAAATTACAGCAATTAACAATTTGGGTAAAATGGTGTCTCCCTGTGCTACAACTCTTTTTGTGAAATAGTATCCGATATGTTGATCAGCTTTATATACATTTTTGCAGATGAGCAAGTGCTGTTTGTTCTGTATGCCTACCTATCTATGCTGCAGCTTATCAGGACGTTGACGAATGCCCAAGTTTTGATTGTTTCGAAGGCTTTCTTAAAATCAATCAGAGCCATTTGAAGAGACAGATTATATTTGTTGCTTTTTCCTATAATAGCTTTAACAATTTGTAGATGGTCCAATGTGCTAAAGCTAAATCGAAAGCCTGCTTATTCTGTTAGTTGGTTGAAATAAATTTTTGGTGTTATTCTGTCAGTCATTTTTCTCGTGACCAGTGTGTAAACTGGAGACATTAAACTTATTGATTTATATATCTACATTTGACTGAACTCTCTTCTTGGAGCATCTCGCCGTCTAGTCCATGTGTTTTCCTCTTCTCAACTTCGTACGTGCTAGACTGATTGATTTTATTGACTGTGGTTACTGGTATCTCTTCGTATCCTATGTTTCTTTTGCTGTTTTATTATTGTTGATAGTCTTTTTGCTTTTAAGTAGTTCCGAATAATATTTTTCGACTTTCTTTATTTCAGATTTGTTGTTTTTGTTGACGTTCTTTATTTTGGTCATTTCAGTTCGTTCTATGCATAGTTTTTTCTTGAAGTTTTTAGGCTATTTATTTTGTTCTATAATCTCCATAATCACCTTTCTTGTTATACTCTGGGGTGTATTTACGTAGTTGTTACTGTTGTTAGATAATAATATAACAAATGAAATGAATTTATTACTGAGATGTACCAAAATTAATTAAAGAACTTCATCACTAAAAATTTAACAAACAATTTATAAAAAAACTAAAGAGTCCGCTTATATAGAGGATCGAACTAAATGGGGAAAAATAACTTTTAATTATTAAAATGTTATCCACAGCAATAGAAAGTCAACTAACTCAATAAAACTACATAATTTTCAAATAATAATATAGTGACAAACAAAAAAAAAACCGTGTGGTGCTGGATGTCAATTATTGGTTTAGAGTATTAGAGCCATTGCATGTGCAGTGAGAGATACTTTATTAGTAGTCAACAAACATTACGGATAAAACATACTCGGTTAAATTAGCCTTAACACATAGTTTGTTGTCGGACCATTAATTATCATTAACAGTATTAATGGAGGCAAATTCTGAATAACATTATTATATAATGTTAAAATTTGTGTTGCATCCCTTTACGGTCTAGAAATTTTTGTTATTGAAGCCTAGGCTGGAAGTTCAGAATTCAATTCAAAGAGCACTAATATGTCATATATTGAAATTAATCTGGAAATATTCCTATAATGTAATTAAATTGTATTTATCTGTCACTGAAAATGCAAAGTAATAAACGTAACTGACGAAAAAATACTCCGTGAGTTTAAAAACCGTACTCACCACTTATTTTGTTAGTATCCATAAAAGCACCTGTTTAACAAGTTTGTCAGAAATTGTTTCCTAAAAAAACATCTACCAAAACTTATAGTTAGCCTATCAATATCAGACATTTTTATTTCTGTAATAAATATGTCCATTGGTAGGGGACCATCCATAAATTCCGTAAGATATTTTAGCAGACACCCACCCGTCTGCTAAAATCTTAACATATCTTGTATTGTGGTTGGTGGGTGTTTGAAATGAATTTTACGTAAGATTTTTTAAATATTATTTTTTCATTGCTTATGACTTTTATTTGCCTGAATTGAGTATTAGCAATATCTAGAGAAATATTAATATAGTTAATTTCGAAAAATTGTTGAGGAGGTCTTGAATTATTTTGCCTGTTCGTTGGGTTTTCTTTCCTCAAATTTTTTTCCTGCAACAGATAAGTAAGAAAATTATATATGCAGAACAATGTGTAGTAATACTCTCTTCGAGGTGTCATTCCTTTGTACGCAAGACAATATATATTATATATCAATATAATACATATTGTTTCTGGTTAGGGAACCTTCATCAGTTGCGCTTCCCTAGATGTCGGTCTTACATCTCGCGTCTTCAAATGTGTAGTAAGGCAATTTCGTAAAATTGCCCGGATTACTGGCTGCCTGTACAGAGTTTCTTCCTCACAGTTATTCTGAGAGAAAAAGCCAAAAGTCTAATGACTTTTAGTAGTAGTAGTAGTAGTAGTACCAATAAGGTAAAGCAACGGAAACAAACTAAAGCCAAGCTTTCCCAAATAAGAAGACAGCTATTAGGCAGAAGGAAAACTGCGTTAGCATGAGGACCTGAGTTGATTCTCAGGGGGTGGATGGCAAGGAAGCTGGAAGTGTCCAACAGTAAATTTTCTGAAGGGCAAATCCAGTTCCTGGGCTCACGTAATGGGTGTGTGGGAGAAAAAGATGTAGACAAGCACCAAATATTAGATACTTGCGTTAGCTTAGTTTTTATTAAAAAATTGGAATATCCCAATTTAACATGTTTCGATTTAAAAAATTAACTAATATATCAAGCGTAATTTTATACGGTGTTCCTTATAGAGAATAAGTGAAACACAGAGCTGAGTAGGATTACATACGTTTTAAAAATTCTTTTAAAAATGTATTAAACGATGGTTCAAAAAAGTTGAATTGGCTGGACCATAAATGTTGTTTGGCTCATAAGTAGTTGCATATAAAATGTGGTTGAAATAAGGGTAAAATAGAATTATTTATACAGGAGAATAAAAAAATATTTGATAAAAACTACTATGTAAGCAGTTAAGAGATTGGAATTATGTTCTTGACTTATAGTTCCAAAATGGGTTGAAAAATTTTTAGAAGCAGTTGTTAATACCGTATGGTTGAAATATAGGCTGGAGTGAAATTATAGTTTAAAGGGTGGTTAAAAAAAGTTCAATATCCACAAGTATTTGTTTATATAGTTTGAAATATATAGGGGAGTATAATTACAGTTGTACAGTGGGGTAAAAAAAATATTATAAAATTTTTTTATGATCTACAAGTTGTTCCATATACCGGATGGTTGAGAGAATTCTAAGTATACAAAGTGGTACAAAAATGTTATATTGGGTGGGGCCCATAAGTAATTACATTTATGGTTATTGGAATATAGGGTGAACTAGAATTATAATTATACAGGGGGGGGGGAATGGTAGAGAGGTATTGTTATATAGGGTAGAACATGAGCGGTTCCATATATGGCATACCTGAAATATGAGGCAAAGTAAAATTATAGATTCACAGTAATTCAAAGGTTAGAAAAAGTTGCAAATGAACGGTGTCTTAAATGAAATGTGGAAAGAAATTATACTTTATAGTGTGGTTCAAAAAATATGAAGAAAAGTTGGGAAATAGCGTAGGTCATAATCACTTGCACAGATAGGATAGTTGAAATATAAGGTGGGACTAGAGTATTTTTAAGTTTTTAAAAATTGTTATATTGGGTGACCATAAAGCAGCAGCATATACAGGGTTAAAGTAATACTGGTTGAAGTAAAGATAAATACAAGGTGGTTCAAAATAATATTGAACAAGCAGTTGCAGTTTTGGTGAAATATATTGGGAATTGGTGGATTTATAGTCATACAGGGTGGTACAAAAATGTTATATTGGGTGGCCGATTAGTAGTTGCTTATACTATGTGGTTGAAATAGAAGGTGGAGTATAATTGTAGACAAACCAGGTGGATAAAAAATTTTTCGAAAAATTTTGTAGGATAGAACATAAGTTGTTGCCTAGATGCAATAGTTGAAACATGGTCCGAAGTCAGTAAGTATAGTTACACAGTGTGATTAAAACAATGTTAGAAAAATTGCATATACGGGTTAGTTGAACTGTAAGGTGGAGACAAATTATACTTTTCAGGGTGGTTAAAAAAATATCAGAATAATGGTGGTTATATAGCGTAGTCTATAAGCAGTTGCATAGATAATTCAAATATAAAATGAAGCAGAGTTATAGTTGTGTTAAAAAATGCTGTATTTGGTGACCCCTAAGCAGATGCATATACAGGGTGGTTGAAATATTTCCTAGAGTAAAAATTTGTTTATACAGGATAGTTCAAAAGCTGATAGACAAATAAGTTATAATGGTTGACTAATTCGCAGCAGTATATACAAATATGATGAATAAAATTGTTACATAGGGTGACCAATAAGCAGTTGCAGTTTGGGTGAAGTAAAATTATAGATAAAAATATAGTTATACAGAGTGATATAAAAAATGTTATATTGTTTGACCCATAAGTAGTTGTGTATACAGGGCGGTTGGAATCGGTGGCGGAGCAGAATTATAGTTTTACAGAGTGGATTAAAAAAGTTAAAAAAATTGTTATATAGGGTAGACTATGAACAGTCCTAATATATGGAATACCTGAATGGAGTGGAGGGGTGGAGAGAAATTATAGTTGACAATATTTTTTGTATAGTAGAGTTGAAATATAGAGTGGAGTAGAGTTAAAGTTATGTGTTTAAAAATGTTATATTCAGTGACAAATAAACAGCAGCATATATAGGATGGTTGCACTAGTGAAGTAGAGTTATAGTTATACAAGGTGGTTTTAAAAAAATTAATAAAACTGTTACAAAGAAACTTGCAGTTTGGGTGAAATATATTCGGGGTTGGTGGATTCATAGTTATGCAGGGTGGTTAAAAAAAATTAGAAAAAATTGTTACTTAGAATAGTCTATATGTTTCAGAAGCTATTTCTTTTTGCAAAACAATGTACATTGCGTACGCGGTGACACCCCAGGGAACGGCTGGTATTGCATAAATTAGGACTGCTAGTGTTGTATTCAATTGAGAGTAATTTACTAAATTATACTTATCTTATTATATTTCCGTGTGATTGCCAAGTCATTATTATATTTATTATAGAAATAAACATGTCTAATATTGATACAGTTACTAGAAATCTTGGTAGGCAACTTATTATGACAAATTTATTAAATAGTACTTCCATAGACACTAACTGTAATAACTGATGACCTGTGCATGAGATCTGACAATTTTTTGCGGTGAAAAGACTGCGTTGTAAGACATTTTTTGCATTAATGATCCTGATAGGATTTTGCGTAGGTATCTCTCCTTTTTTCTGCTCTATTAATATTTTTTGAAAATCCTTCTACAGATTTTCTTAAAGCTTACCCCTGTCGCTATGGGTTTTTGTCAGAGGCTTTTATTTATCATTTCAATACTTTGATTCCATAATCGGAAATTTCCATAATCGAAAGATCGATTATATTTAATTCGAATGATCACTACGTCACATGTCACTTTTTCAATTCTATACGAGGATTGTCAGCAAATTTTGCTTAAAAGTGACGAACCTTTAATTTTTTCTTTTTAGTTAAGTTACTTTTTTAAGTCTTTTTTTTCATGTATTTTGTATTTTCAGAATAAACCGTTGTTCTTGTACTATACTGACACAACCGTTGAATAAGTCAAGTCTAACGTCAATATCTCGTCTTAATATGAAATTACTTTAATTTTTATGGCAATATTCTCTTCTAACCCTGGTGTCATATTTTACACGGGGCCTTTTTAAATTTTATGTCGGTACCTATGGTTATTGTAGGTAATATGTAAATTGTGGCGTCAGAAAATTTAACGAGGTATTCAGTAATTTCGAGTAATTTACTTTCATTTTTTTTTAATTAGCATTTCATCAATCGGTGTCATTAAGTAGTCTCATGTTTAGTATAATTCCATCATACATACACATATACCTACATACTGAGAGAGCCTAATAGTTGATTAGTTTCAGCAATGACTTTTCTCTTACAGCGGAAGCTGTAAAAGATCTCCCAAAATCACAATGTGTTTTTTCCAAACTACCCCTTTTGATCTGTACCTGTATCGAATATATCGGATAATCGTAAGTGCTTGGAGAACTTCATCAGAAAGTGGTTTGTACTCAGGTGTTTTACAAGCAGCTGCAAGAATAAGTACCAGTAGTACCTTTGCCTTAAAATTATACAAAACAATATCCAAATTGCTAGCAAATTGTTTTCTGATATACCGGGTGCTTCAAAAAAATGTATACACACTTTAAACTATTGTAGTTTTCCCGCTCTACAAGGCTAATGTTATATTTCTTCGCCAGGTGCCAGCATAATCGTCCCTCTATGTTATATTATCAGTTGGAATTTGTAATATCAACATGAGGGACGTACGTTTGAGTTTTGAAGAACGTAAGCAGGTTATTAAGTGGTACTGGAAGTTTGAGAATGTAAATGAAGTTCAAAGACAGTGGAGAAGGGAGTATGATACAGAACCACCTTCAAGATTAACAATTACACGCATACGAGACAAATTCGAAGTTCATGGAACAGTGTGTGATGTGCATAAAGGTCATTCAGGTCGGCCTCGAACAGCTACAAGTGATGAGTCATCAACGGCAGTCTTGGAACTGTTTCAACGCTCTTCTAACAAATCTTCAAGGCCAGGGGCACGTGAAAGTGATGTAAGTGCTAGCAGCGTGTTACGCATTCTGAAGAGAGGCAAGTATCGTGTTTACATTCCAAGGCTGGTGCAACAGCTAAATGACGACGATCCAGATCGAAGGTTGCAATTTTGTGAATGGATTCAGGAGATGGTGATACGTGAACCGGGATTTATGGGTAGCATCATTTGGTCGGATGAAGCCCAATTCAAACTTAATGGAACTGTCAATAGACACAATTGTGTTTACTGGTGTGAAGAAAATCCTCACATTACAATTGAAAAAGCTGTAAATTTGCCTGGTATAAATGTGTGGTACGGTTTGTCTTCAAGGGGACTCATTGGACCTTTTCGATTTGAAGGCACTGTAACTGGTATTAATTACCTAACAATGCTTGCTGATTCCATATTTCCTGCCATTCGTGCATTATACGGTAATGATGATTTTTATTTTCAACAAGATGGTGCTCCGCCGCACTATCACAGGGACGTACAAGCTTACCTGGATCAAAATTTGTCGGGCCAGTGGATAGGACGCAGGGGCCCAATCGAGTTTCCAGCACGCTCTCCAGACCATACACCACTGGATTTCTTCTTGTGGGGCACAGTAAAAGATGAGGTGTACAAACGTAAACCACGTAACCTAGACATTCTTTGGAATGAGATTCAAGCAGTGTGTAGAGAAATCTCATTGGACGTTTTGATACGATGTACAGAATCTGTGGTGACTCGTACTCAGAATTGTATTGATGCTGCAGGTCACCAATTTGAACAGTATTAACATTTGTTATTTATGTTTTATTTACATTGGACTTTCAGCTTTCTATTTTCCTGAAATTTAACTTTGTAGAACGGTAAATAAATTTTCTATGGAAGTTCAAAGTGTGTATACATTTTTAAATTTAGAGAATTGTGTAAAAAATTTATGTGGCATTTATATGACATTTCTGGATTTTTGAGGAATTAAGTAGAGGCGTTTATGTCCACATTTAAATTCGTGAAAATTTGATTTTGTCAAATTAGCATTATTGCAGGATGACAAATGGGCGTACCTGAAAAATTAACATGTGTACATTAGTAAGTTGATTGTGAATTGGAAACTTGTTATTAATTATAATGTTTAAAACAATTTATCAGGTATTTACAAAGAAGTGAGTTTGTGTTGTGAAATGTGATAACGCTTCTAATAAAGACGTGACTGTACGCTTTCATTATTTTCCCATAAAAACGAATCGAATTTAGTTGCTCCATAAATTTATTTGGGCAAACAGAATGAAAAGATCATTTAGAAGTTTGAGGTACTTAATTGCCTAAGTCATAGACTAATATATACCCATACTAGCCATAGAGTGAGGTGATATACAGTCAAGTGACAACACCACATTGTCTATTTCAGTGATTTTGCAATAAACGTTATTTATAATAAATTTAAAAGCGCAGTAGTTTATTTAAATGTGCTTTGTTTCCCTATTTTGTGATAACTTTTTTCATTAATGACATTTGTAATGTATTTGAAGAACTAAAGCACGTTCCATTTATCGCCATTTACACAAGCACAGTGTGCTTTGTTGTACAGGCACCTTCAATTTTTATGTTGTAAGGCACGCATCGTGCCTCTCTGTGCGTCGTAAACCGGGATTGGTGTGTTTACCCTGTTCGCTAAAGCCAGCTGTACACGAGCATTGACTAGATAAAATTTCCACATTTAATGAAAATCTACCATTAATTTTATGATTTTCTTTCAACTTGGATGTTTTGAGGCAATTCGATACGAAACTGACTACATCTGACAGCTCATTTTTATCTTTATTCTTACTGCATTTTATAATATGACCGGCTTTGATAATCCATCACATTATCATTTTTCATTTATTGCACACAAAATTATATTTCGCATTTGAAATTTTCCCTTAAGTCCACCATGTCTTTTACGCCCCTCCCATTTCACAAAGCCCAATTTTTACATTTTCTTTGTAGCTATCATACATCAAAAAAATTAGAACAAATTTTAAAAAATCATCAACCCGATAATAGATAACTTACCACCTTAATATATTATATTTATTATTTGTGAAAATCCTTTTGAACAAAAAAAATTAGATCTTGAGCAATTCTGTAAATATCTAGTATCTTTTCCATTTCCCGAAAAGTTTTTGCCACTCAGCAACTCTTCTATGTGATAAATAAAAATTGGCTTGGAATAGTAAGTAGACCCATTGAGAGTACATAGTTTGCAAAAGTAGCATTTCCTATTGTGCCGGGGTGAAAGGAGCAAAGTTGCAGTAAACTATTTACCCCGTACGCCACAAGATTACATTATCAATTCCATTCTGCCGTGATGGCTATAGTGGAACGGAATCTGGGAAATGACATTGTGTCACCGCCGGTGGAAGCTGCAACCCCTCATTCTTATAAAACTCAAAACGTGACGCTGAAAATATAATATACGTCAGTGTAATCTCGAGGGTGGAAAATCGTCGTACGCCTCGAATCTCCACTCGCCTAAGCACCTAGATAAAACGGGTTTTCCCACCCTTTTATCTCTTCGACGACCTTTTGCCAGATGAGGCGTAACGTTCAGCTCAGCGATGACGATAAAGATGCCCTGAAACGAAATACCCAGCTCCCGGTTCCGGAATTTAATTATTTAGCTGGTTCATTACAAAATCGTTTAATGTGCCAAATGTTTCTCATTAAACACAGCTCGTCCTAAAACTTGTTTTTGAATTAGAAACGCTTGTGATTTATGGTCAGTTACGTTCCGCATCAATTTTTTAATAAACACGTCTGCCAGTTTTTGTGTTAAAAAAGGATTTTCCAGTTTCAGAGTAAATTGGATAGTTTGAGAAATGATATGTGAATAAAAGAAAATGGTTTTTGAATAAAATTTGTGGTTACTTTCACTTGTTTATGATACGAAAGTATTTTAGGTTAGGGGAAATTAATGGCCATCATTTTCAAAATATATTTTTTAGTTTTCAAAGGTTTTTTTTTATCATTGTATACATATTTTTCTTAAGGCGAGATAAGAATGTTTTTTCACCGACTTCCAAAAAGTAAGATATTATCAATTCGGCGTGTACTTGTTGTTGTATGTATGATTTCTTCTCCAGTTGTGAACCGATTTAAATATCGCTTCTTTTGTTTAATAGTGTTCTACATCCGGATAAGTAAAATTTAAAATTGAGAAAATAATTCTATTCGTAAAGGAATGAAATTTGATATTTAACACATGCATGAAAATATTCCTAATATATTGGACTATTTTTCCAAAACCCGTTACTGCTTTGTATTTTAAAAATACATTTTATTAAAGATCCAATATTTTTAATGACTGTTTTTCAGAAAATAGCCGAAAAGGTCAATATACCTTTTATACCTACCAAGAATACATCCAAGTGACTTAACTGACATTTCCTGACATTCAAAAATTTCTGTGTACATCGCAAGCATATAGGTAGTGTATTTAATTTTATTAAACAATAGCTGACCCGTCTCGACTTTGTACGAGCTAGACAAATCTGCGTATTTGATGTAATTATATTGATTTTTTCGATTTGTTAATATTCACATCTCGTAATTTTCTTGTGAAAATCATTTTAACATCATTATTCATTAGTTTCTTTGAGATTTGTGACATTTTGTCACTTTGGACATTCTTAACATCTTTGACATTTTTCACATTCTTAACATTTTTGAATTTTTTAACATTTTTGACAATTTTGACATTTTTGTCATTTTTCGGTGGCGTTGACATTTTAGTTATTGCCGATACTTATTTTTTCTGAGTTCTTTGGAAATAACACCACATGAACTTGAAATTCTGTATATTTCAAAAAGTCCAAACGTTTCAAGGTTTAAATCAGACCCCATTTTCAATGATATTAACACAAATGAACAAAAAATTAAAAAATTAAAAGGATTCGTAAAATGACACATTTCGCAAATCACAATTTGACATTAAAGTTTGGCAATGAAACTGATGTAACTAAGGGAATTTACTGCTACTGATATATACAGGGTAGCACTAAAAATTCGAAAGATTATTTGAAATAACAAGGCTTCATTCGAATTGGAATAATTTAAAAGATTTATCTTTAGAATTTCAGGTGGCGTTCCTAGGTGCAACTTTGTGCATTCGCCAAAAATGAGACCAAAAAAATTCTGATTTTTTTGGGTCTTATGAAATATCCCGATATAGGGTTGTCTGATATGGATAAATTTAATAAAGAAAAAATATTTATAAAAAATGTAATTTCTGCTAACAATTATCCTAAGAAGTTCATCAATGAAGAGTTAAATAAAATTTAAAACCAAACTATCAGTAATAATCACCACCAAGATACTTTAAACAAGACTACACTTGATAACCACATTACCACACACAACCATACCATACATACAGAAAGACTGAAAAGAGTGGGAAACAGATTTAATATTAAAACAACTTTCAAAACAAGAAATATACTGAAATCAATTTTATCAAAACCTAAACCAGATAACGTAACACAAAACTCAAAAAATGCATTTATAAGATTCCTTGCGAATGTACCAAATCCTATATTGGAGAAACTTCTAGACCTATAAATGTTCGAATAAATGAACACAAAAATTAAATAAAGACAGGACAATTCGTAAATTCAAAATTTTGTGAACATGCCTGGAACCTTGGTCAAAACATACAATTTCAAAATTCAACTATATTACACAAAGAAGAACACAACACAAAACAAAAGCTGAAAGAGTCTGCTTTAATTTTATTAAATGAAAGCGATTGTATAACTAGTACTTCTGTAGAATTCAGCTGGTTACCAATAATCTTCTTCTAGACAACCATATATCGGGATAGTTCATAAGGTTTTTCCTAGGTTTTCCCTTATGACTTTGGAACATCACAATTTCTTTGGTCTCATTTTTGGCGAATGCACTATCTTACAATAAAGTAGTACAAGCCCGTAGCACCCCCCCCCTCATGGAAATTTTGAAATGTTTGGTTTCAAGATTAAATTTTAACCAATTTACCATTTTTCGTAGAATAAATTTTATATTTATATAATTTTATATATACTTGAAATACGTGAACAAAAATATACAATTTGCAGTCCTAATCCAGATAACGTAACATCACCAATCAAAAAAATTATCCAACCTCCCTCCCCCCTCGGAAAACCCACCCCGAAAAAATTTCCTGGCTACGGCCTTGAAAGTTGTACCTAGGGACGCCACATGAAATTCTAAAGATAACTCTTTCAAATTCTTCATTACGAATCCTTTTAATTTTATAATTTGTTTTTTTTTACCTGTTTAATTTCTTGTTCATTTGTATTAATGCCAATGAATACGGGGTCTGATTTAGACCTTGAAAGGTTTGGACATTTTGAAATATACAGAATTTAAAGTTTATGTGGGGTTATTCCTAAAGAACTCAGAAAAAATAAAAACCAGAGATGCCACAATTATCGTTCAGAAAACAATTAATTCCGTTTGTTATGGGATTTTTGATGTTTTGCCTGTTTGAAATATTTTAGATTTTGCTCACAACAATTTTGACAACTTTTATATTTTTGTGCTGTTTGGTATATTTAATTATTCTTAACATTTGGAAATTTACAATTATTTTTATATGTTTCCAATATTTTGAATATTTTTATATTTCCTCTACAGTTAATCAGAGAGTGAACACTTTTCAGTCCCCTAACCCTCCATGAGTTTAATATTGCCAAAATGACAAATAATGTCTCTATTTATCTATATATAAAGACAAAACGATTAGGTATCATTTTCTCCTGTCTCTCAACCGATTTTCTTCGTTTTTGTTTTATTTAGTAGCTACTCACGACCTTCACTGCAGAATAGTAATATCAATTTATAATATTGGTTCCTTCATTAAATAAAATATAATAAAAATTCATTATTTACGTACATACTGTCAACGCCAAACAACTAACAGTGCCGCGGCCGCCAGACGGTCAAAAACAGTAAGTATTTGGAGGGAGCGATCGTTAGATATATTCTTAGAGCATGTACTTCTGGAAGTGGCATGCAAGCGTTGTTATTGTTAAGTGGTAAAATTGTCAATGTAGTAGATCAGTATTTATTTTTCGGACGCGTTGCAATAACTTTCATATTAAATATTCTGTTTTTAATGTGAATTTATTTATTTGATTAATATATTATTATCACAACCTTCCCGAAAGTGTTGTGTAAAAAATTGTCAGACAGCGACCAATAGAGAATGTATTAAATATTAAAGTTCTCCTAGGGTTGTTGGGCCTATATTTTCTTTAATATTCCTGAACTTGATTGAAACCGCAAATGACAAAAAACTTTTAGGTTGCAAAGAACAATCTTCCAATTATTTTATCGAATATTTTGCCAGGAGCGGTTCCAGCCAAAAATTTTGGGGGTCATTCATTTGTCAAAACTATTTGGAATACCGATATTTGATTACATTTTTGTTTTCTTTTTATTTCAATAGATTTGTAAATATGAGTGAACAATTTTGGTCATTACATCTACTTCTTCGATTTCTCCACAACTCTGTTTCTTATAAAAATATACTTTTTACAATTTCATGAAATAGGGTCGAATTTCGACCACTGGGCGACCACTAGTTTAAATAAAAGAGTCAATTTAACAATTCTCATTCAATGAATTAATATTTCTCATAACATTTATGGGGTCTGTGATTTTCGCCAATTTATTTAATTAAGAACATATATACCAGTTTCTCGCCAGCATCATTTTTTGTTTCGTAAAAATTACTGAATCCCGTTCCTCCCATTGAGTAATAGAAATCAAATCTCTATTAATTTAAAGTTTTAATATCATAATTCTCATACCTGTATAATTTTCGCTTCCCAAGAAGTAACGATTATTTCTTACATCTTATTTGACTTGCCTTTATCGCATAAGTGGATTTTTCCAGTGACAAAACCTGAATATATTTAAGAAAAGTATATACCTAAATTAATATTCACATCATTATTACTTTCTGTTTCTGATATATGGAATTCTCTGTTAAACAATTCCCCCATTCAAAATGACGAATAACGAATTATTTCACTTAAAGAAAGGAATCAACTTCTTAATAGTCATGGCTTTATTTCTTAAGGTTCCCGAAAATTAATATATTTTTTTAACATTTTCCCACCTTTCCCTTATGAGTTAATTGAATTTTGACTTAAAAAATACGTAGGTAATTAATTTGTGCAGAATGAGCATATTTTTGCTTTGTCTAGTTTTATGTTTTGTTAATTTTTTTTACAATTGTAGTTTTACTTGGAAGTCGGTTAATCAATATTCTTTAATTTTTTTTTTCATCAAGCAATTCTAGGAAAATATGTTTTCCCATTGTTTTTCTCTTACTTTCTCCAAAAAGGCCGCATCAAATTTACAGAATTGAGGTTTGTTAAAATATGCAACTACTTATTTGCCACACAATATAACATTTTTGTACCATCCTGTATTCTTAGAATCCTACTCCGCGTTACATTTCAACCATCCGGTAAACGTAACAGCTTGTAGATCATAACAATTCTTTATATATTTCAGCCATCCTATATATGCAAATACTTGTGGATATAAAACAAGTTTTTAACCACACCTTAAACTATATTCGACTCCATCTTATATTTCAACAACCCTCTATAAACAACTGCTTCTAACATTTCTTCAACCCATTTCACAACAATAATATTTTCTGAACATAATTCAAAGATACTAACTGCTTACATAAACAAATTAATAATTTTTTTCTAAAATTTTTTTTATCCAAATTCTATAAATTTTTACCCTTTTTCAACCAATTGGTATATGCAACTATTTATAGCCCACTTAATATAACTTTTTTGGACCACCCCGTACAAATAATTCCACCCCTTTTATTTTTCATCCACACTGTATATATGCAGCTGCTTATAGGACGCCCAGTATACTTTTTTTAGATTTTTTAAATCCATGTAATTCTATTCCGCACTAAGTTTCCTACATCCAGAACACCCTGCATAATTACATTTATTCTTGTTATATCAGTTGATTTTTTTAAATCGAAATGTGTTACATTGGCACATTCCGAAATTTGAATGAAAGCTAAGCTGATGCCAGCATCTAATATTTTGTGCGTGCCCTGGAACCAATTGAGTAATTCGTTTATCAAACATGGTAGAAGTTTTTTCGCTATATCTACCGTTTCTGCCAATTTAGGAAGATAAAATATCTACCAGATTTCAAATCAAACTATAGACTTTGCGGCTAAAAAAGATTCATCAAAATCAGTTCAGTAGTTCTTACGTGATGCTCGAAAAAACAAACAAACAAACAAATAGACAAATTTACAATTTTATAATAGTATAGATTAACCAACTTAAAAAAATAACTAAAATTATTTCAGCACCAAATTTTTAATATGGCTTCGTCTACATCAAGTCTATCTAATAATAAATAACGTAATAAGGTTCGATAACATAAAAAATATTTTCATGTTAATAATAAAAATTTCCCTCATATTTATAGCAACATATAGCTCAAAGTTACTGACCTACAACCTCATTTATCAAATAGGGTAATGTTTTTCTGGGAACAAAGGATTCACAATCTGTAAAAAAATGTTGACGAAACAAAAGAGAATACTCAAAAAATTAATTAAATGATTGTTTGAAACAACACCAACCCTAACCACATTTAGACCCCTTAACACTTCGGTTTCCAATGGCAACGCTACCCTCTGCGATACCGCCACTTGTCTACTAACGCAGTTTTCGTGAGATGCTCAAGAATGTGGAATTGTTGGCATTAATAACCAGTACAGCAAAAAAAGTGTTGGTGGCATTGATTTGTTTAGACTCATGTTTAAAAGTTCTAGTCTAGGTAGCGCGATAACAGAACGAGTAAGATAATGGTTGAATACTGTAGAGCGGTTTTACATTAACAAAATTGCAGATTTTTCAATTTAAACAGCAATTAGTGACTATTTTTAAGTATTCTGTATTCTTTTATGCGTTTACTAATATCAGCGTAGAAAGAGATAAATTATTTATACACCCGTCAATAGAGATATTTAAGTGACATAAAATCAACATGCCATCATCTTCATCAGAGTATTTGACAGTAATAAGAAATCATAAAAAGTTATTTTTTAAATTCATAACTTTGTTATATTAAAAATTTGAACATTAATCTTCATACTTCATAGCTTATGCCGTTGAGATTAGTTGGACAAAAGATTGATATTGTCAGTTAAGTAGATCTTGCATAATTGCAAATTAAATAATTTTTAGAAATATTCTGCAAAACGTACCATATTAGTCACAATAGTTACAAAATATAATTTGAAAGCACATAAAATGCACTTCACTTTGTATACATTTTATGATGCGCTAAACTATATTAATAAATTTTATATATATGTTTTTAAGTTTTCGCGGGCACTAAATGTATCTAATATATATATATATATATATATATATATATATATATATATATATATAGATAAATTAGAATGCGTTATATGGACCTTCAAAATTTCTTTAGTTTGTCCCGATCGGACTAGTCCAGTTAATACGATGCGCTTTGCGGAATATCTCTCTAAATTAATGAAATTTGAATTCTTCAAAAACCACTTATTCAAGAGTATTCATCTTGAACTCATATATTCTTAACGTCATGAACTATCATTTTGATGAACATATATGTTCCAGTTTTAATTACTAGAACGTTAAGAATTTTTGAAAAATCAACTTTTTAACAGTTTTTCGAATTTTTTTCGACGAAAAATGATGTAATGAAAACTTATAAATGCTCATTAAGTAGGATTTCTGATTCTTTACAACCTTTCTATTGACGGCATTACCGTTCTTTCATTACTTTTCATTATATATGAAAACACAAAAGAAATCCATATTTTTGCTAGTTTTGATTATCCTAATAATTTATTCTTCGAACTTGACGTTTAAATCTCATCAATTATTCTCTATAAAGTGTTACTGAAGTGCATAAGCGAACTGCTGATAAATTTTATATCTCAAAATGACTTCAATTTTGCTCTACAGACTGGTGTATATTATATGAAGCAAAGTTGCTGTGCTTTACAGGTAATGAAAAATGAACAGACAAGATTGGTGATCTTGCCTTTGTAAATTCTTCTCGACCTGAATAATTAACACCTAATGTGGCTAGTATTTAAAAATATATAAATTTTAGATAACATAAACTCCGAAATAAAAAAGGATAAAGGTTAAACAAGTGGTTGAAAATCTGTTTAATTGATCAGAGGAAACCATAGTAAATCATGAAATTCTAATACTACCGTTATGTAATGATGAAATAGAATGTCTTTAGAACTTTAAAAAAATATTTTGGTGACAGAAAATTATTTGTAAGAATAAGTAATGATAATTGTAATTATAGAGTAATGTGTATCGGAATTCCAAAGGAAATGCTTCAGGGATGGTTAATTCTGATACTGAAGCTATGATTTATGTCTATGCCAATGGTACACATTAGGTTTATTCGAATAGCACCCCCAGCCCCTTTGACACCACCCCCTGGACTAAAGTCCAGGTCCTCACGCTATTCAGTTACCATCCTGTACAGCGCCGTCCTCCCTTCTGGTTTTGTATGGCTTGGTTTGTTGTTGGCTTTGACCTTCTAGGGCTTTAAAGCCATTGTCTTCTGGGTGTACGATTATCTTTTTGATTGCTTGTGGTAAAGCACTTCCCTTTGAGGGATTATCGTCTGTTATTTGTTTTGAGTGTGTGTGTGGTCCTCTTGGGTAAGGACCCGGGTTTGTAGTGTATCTATGATTCCTTAAAGAGAATCCTGAAAAGAAAATTCTGGAAGAAAAAATCTGAACTGTTGAAATTTGTTGTAGGATTAACTTATTCTCAAAAAAATGAGCAAGTCATGTTGTTGCACAATAATTTGCCAATTGATTTACATGGACGTCACCACTCAAGAACAATGGGGCATTTGGCCTCCCCCCATATACCTATCTTGCCAATTATTCACGCTCGTTACGTTACGTTATTTTAGATAGTACCCAAAGTATTGGAAGCACATGTTAACATATTTCAAGAGAAAACTTCTGAGAGCCGTGCTCTAAACCTGCCCTTGTGTTTGTCAGTGTTTGATGTGTCAAATATTAGATTTGTTTCAGTCATGTTTGAAATCCGTTGCGCATCGCTTTCTGCCCAATTTGTTTGACAATGTATGGGCACCATCAGGATCTAGATGAATGGAAAATATATGACTAGTATGGATATATTTTTTAATACCATAAATGATATAAATTAAGCGTCTGTACCTATGTTTCAAAACACAAAGACAATGTATTTCAAATATTCTTGGGCCGTAGCCAATTTAAAATTTATGTAGTAATTTGGTACGGATTTGCAAATATTCATTCAAAGATACTTTATTTTCTGTAGTATACAACATAAACAATTAGGAGAAACGTAGTATTCTAAAACCAATATGATCAGTTTGAATTAGAATATTGGCCCTCGATGCCTGGTTGCTATAGAAAACTCACACAGAAACATTGTGTATTTTGAAAAATAAAGTGCTACAACGAACCTATCTTTCTTTGGAAATCAGGTTTACAGAAGATCAAAAACGAAACGAACCGTATGACTGGAACACCATCTACCTTCCAAAGCTTTTGGAGTGACAGGTTTAACAAAATTATGCCAGGACTACTGATGTCGGTCTCCTTAAAGCAATCGATTTTATATTGCGGCAGGTAGAGCAGCAACTATTTATCATATGATGGATTTTTCTTGGAACGTCCCCACATTTATTGAAGAACTTTGTATATATAAGAATTTCCAAAAACTCTAAATCAGACACCGTTTTCAAAATGAAAATGAAAAATTAGAAAAGGTTGATATTTTTCAGAATGCAAATGATACGATACAACTTGAAATTAAATTGTTGGAAGTAATCATTCAAAATTACATAATTTGGTACACTAATATATAATTAGATGAGTATATTCTTATTTGCAATTTCAACTTTTTCTTATCATTTATGTTTCCCAACGTCAAAAGAAAACCTGCATATATCTAAATATAGAACAAAATTTAGATATAAATTAAGAGTCGTCGATAGAGTAATATCTATTATTGAAAACTTAGTAAATCTAGTCGATTAATTACTTCTTCAGAAATATCTTATCTCTAACAACTGCCTCATCAATATAATTATGGCAAGCAGGTTCAACTGATCTTAAAGACAATCACTCCTAAGTTTTCGGCACATATGTGTAAAAAGTCCAACAAGAGTTACACTACATTTCTCATTGCCCTTAAGATCCAGACTTTACCATTGCCAAAAACAGAATATATGTGAAAAATCTCTACATGTATGTTCACAAGGAAACAAAGCATGACATGACAAGCCAGACCATATTATAGAAAAGTAGTGTAATCAGCCACATAAATGCTGTAGTGAGTGATATATGTGCTAAAAAGCGTGGAAAAAGGAAGACGCAAACCAATTCACCAAAACACCAGAAAGTCAAATTCCAAGTTAATCTGTGGATATCCAATAGATAGACCGATATACCTACTTAGAATGTAGACGAAGTATGTGATAAATTAGCTAACTAGGGATGAACTAGTCATAAATGGAAGCAAACGAAGTAATAAAATCTGCAGTGCTACACTGTGTTAAGTTTATATTAATTGAATCTCGAAAATACGAAAATGCAATTATTAATCACCAATATTAAAATCCCCAAACATACATTTCTTAGTATAAACTGATTGTACTCAATATGATCAAGATGTAAAGAAATCGCCCGCAAATAATCGTTACGGTTGAAACGGAAATAAATAATGATAAAATTTATTTACTATATACTATGAATATCTAGTGTTCTTGAGTTTTGAGCATTCTAAAATTAACACACTACTTGTGGAAATTAGTTTTTACACCTAATGGAAAATGATCATAGTCTAAGAAAATAAAAAATACTTAAACCTGAACAATTCAAACAAATAAATAATGTAAACATAAGAATTAAAATAAACGTGAAGAATTATGTTAATACATACTGTTTACCAGATTAACGCTTAGGACCAAACCACACCACAATTTGTTCAAAATCTGGCAGGTTTATTCAATATCTTCATGTGAAAGAAAACATAGACTTACAGAATGATAAAACTATTCAATTATGTATAGAAAATGTTATAGAGAATAAAGCATTACTAAATAATTTTCGCTGCAGGTAAACTTATTAATATTTAGATGTAGGTTTTACTCTTCCTATCGATTGTACAGAATTCACGAAACTATTATCGAGGCATTTGATAAAGGAGACTCAATCACTTTCAATTTTCGAAGGCAACAACGATAACTTTCAAATTTCAAAACGCGTAACTGCAGACGTCACTAAATACTTTCAACATTACTCATTAATAAAAACATAAATATGATCACCTTATATGAATAAACTTTTTATGAACTTTGACAAAATGAAATAACTTGTTATAGAGATAAAAAATGAGATTAGTTTTGTATTTCTTCAAAAATTATATCCGGTTATTTTCGTGAAACAATATAGTAATAAAGCGTTGATTGGTCTAGGTCACATTAGGGATAACACAATAAAATTTATAAAAGAAATAACAAAGCAGACATTAAAACTAGATATTTATTAATTAATATTGCATACTCAGTATAACAAACTCTACTTACAAATTATTCTAGCACGTTTGATGTTGTTTTGAAAGAACATTATTTTTTTCTTTAATGGCTAAACAGACGGCACAAGTATTTGGACCTACTAACAATTTTATGGAAAATAATTACTAGGAACCAACAAAGAATCTATTTATTTATACAAAAATTCATTTAGATAGAACCAAAGGAGTAGTATGTTACATAGTCTTTAGCATAAGTATTTACACGGTACAGCACGGTACTTTTAGATACTGTACGATGGTTTAATATATTACAGTTTGATATTACCAGATTAAAATGAAACAAATACGCTGTGCGACCAATAAATAATTATTTTTTTGACATTTGAGAGATTTTGGAGTTTTTTACGATTTTCTGAGATACTATGTTCTACGTTAACGAAAAATGTATGCAAGAATAGATTACAAGTTTAAAAAACCCATTTCAGAGAAATCAGTACAGTTTGCCTGAACGGCGGTCACTTAATAATCTTTTTTTTTTCGATTTTACAGAAAACTATGTCTTAAGTTACATATAATTATCTGGTACCTTTCTATGATGTTCCTTAACACAATGCTGTCTAAATTATCGAAATTAGTGAACCCCTTTGGAATAACCCTATGAGTATACATAATAAAATACAATAATATTCCGAGAAATTTTGTAGTCATTTAAAAAATTAGGAATCTGGTAGCAATTCTAAAATACTTCAATAGCAGCCAAAATATTGGTTATATGGCTGTCTAGATTTCGAATCATGATATTTTAGGCCCAGTGTTATGGTCAATACGGAAGACTGATTTACAACCTAGAAAAGTTTTACGACTATGTGCTTTGTAAACGGCCTATACAATTTTTGTAAACATAAAACATTATCTGGACCGGGGTGCGAAAGTTATGTAGGATAACTAATTTTATCTCATGTGAACAAAGGTGATAGTGGATACTGAAATGATGAAAAGTCATTATACCGGGAGTTTAGAAAATTATTCACCAAAACTCGCTGGAAAAAAAATATTATATAAACGCAGTTTTGGAAAAGATAACGATGATAATGATAATGAGGACCACCACCATTTTACCTTTCTTATATTTGGCCTCTTATTATATTCGTATCTTATTTCTTTTTTGTCAGAAAATCTGACATTAGTACCACCAGAAATAACAAAACGCATATTTCTGCACATTTGTGACGTATGAGAAAGAAACTAGATGACTTTTGAATAAGTCAAAGGTTAATAGGTTATGATCTATTGATGAAAATGAATTTTATATTGTTGCTTGCAAGCAAACATACTTTTGCAGTTCAAGTGAGCTTTTCAGAGTGTTAAAATGAGTTTTACTTTTCTTTTGTTCCCAGGAAATCATTTTGTGAATGATTTTTATGGATATTATTGGGAAGTTATTTTAAATTGTTATCAAGTTCAAAGTGTAAATAATAAAAACTCAAGAAAAACTTAGTTTCTATAATAAAAATAGTTACGTAAAAAGTGTGACGTATTACCCAGTAAAAGATCTTCCTGCCGCAAATAATTTTTATACTTCTCGAAATTTTTATTTCAGTGTATAATAAAATGGTATACAAGTGAAGTGAAGCGTTGCAATAAATAAACAAATTAATAAATTATCGCGAAATAGTTTTTGTTTTTCTAACAGCAAATCATAAAATAAAGCCCGGCCTAGATCTACGGCTGTTCTGAACCAGGGTAGGAAGTTCATGTAACGCTCTCCTTCTTCAGCGCTTGAGATAAATTACATATGAATTTGGCACCCCCTGAAAATACTATCGGCAACCAAACAGTATTTTCCACCCTGGATCTTGCCTTTAATATGGCAAAAGTTCTTGTAGCAAGATGAGATCTAAAGAGTATTATTATTTTAATGTGTAGAGATGATTTTGATGTAAATGGTATTTGTATGATAACCGAATATTGAACAGAAAATTTTGAATATAACCTATAAATCAACTATAAAAAGTAGTATCGTTTATCTGTATAATTAATGTAATAATTGAGTGCTGTAACTGCCTTAACAGTAAAAATATTACATGAAATGCAAAACGAAATGCAGTACCTTTAACAGACGAAATGTGTCTTCAAATCGCAACTGTTTGGGTAATCAACATAAGATTTTACAAAAATTTTCTTAATGACTTCTATTTTCCTTATATTTATATCATTGTAGAAAAGGTTTCTGAAACATGTTTTTGAAGAATATAGGAAGATTAGAGAAACCATGAAGGCGTTTGTGTTAAATAGTTTTCTGTTATTATTACAATTAATTGCGGCAAGGTATCTAGCATCTTTGTTAGAAATTACTGACGTGGTTGAACAGATATCTGCAGTGAATATGATTTCATTCACTCTGATCATTTTCTTTGGTTATACTTCATTATATTAGAGCTTTAATGAAATATAATTTAGAAACATTGATAATTTAAACTCCTCATGTCACACCCTGTATAAGTTGCAAAGGACATATTAGCTATTGATAAGCATAAAAATTATCACAAATGGAAAGCCATAAATTTTGAAAAATAACATTATTAGGAGAAAAACTGTCGTGATCGTTAAACATAAAAAAATCATTTTCATGGCATGGTAATAAATTGTCACCCCCTGTTTCGATAAATTGAAAATCTACATACTTAATCTTGATAACTCTAGTTGCTTAACGTATTTTATTAGGGCCATAGGGATTACCATATCACGCACTCAATACCTCATTTACAATGTTTGGTTCTGTTATTCTACCCCATACATTATACCCAGTATAAGACGTGCTTCACAAAAACTGGGACTGGATAAAATTGCAAACCAAAATGCTTCGTTGCTTTTTATAATGTTTATACTTTTCATTACGGTTGCATTGATTCTGGAATTATATTTTTCACTCAGGTGTAGACTTGCGATTAATCTTATAATTGTTTAGTAGCAATGAGACTTTAACCAGTATTTCAAGAAATGTTACCCTAATTTGAATAATTCCTAGACAAGTTTATTTTGTGGTTTACAGTAAAATAAGAATATTTAAAATTGTTTCAACGTGAAAAAAGACGTAAAAAGATAACCTTAAAGTTTATTTGAATGAAACAAAAAACAAGCAGTTGTTTTTACGTTTGGAGTATTCACGCAATTAAAACTTAAACCCAGAATTTTTTTATTTGAATATTTATAGTTGTGCCTTCTCGGTTAGATCCGAATGGAATTCAGCACAGGACTTTATGTTACAGAGCATGCGCAGTTCACCTTAACAATTTCCGTTGTGAATCTGTCCTGTTGTGGTCTTAAAGTTGATTCAGTATAGCAAAAATCCTTTCACATATTTATTATTACAAGTTGCAGATAAAACCATCTGGAAACGTTTTGTTTAAATATTGAATATTTGCTAGAAATCAACATGCTCATTTTGAGCAGGCACAAGAGTCAACCATCATTCGATTTTCGAGCATGCTACCTGCAGCGCCGCTGGAAGGGCGCTGCTTTCAGCATCTCTCAACAGGTCTGCTTATGAGCATGCTAGATCAATGACTTATTTGCAGTAGATATACATGCTTGATACAAAGCCACGATACAAAGCAATATAAAACAAAATAATGGAATTCCCATTTCACTTTTGCCGGGATAAGGTTCCACATAGGTGTCTTTTTTCTGTACAGCGCAGCTCTTCAAACTGATCCAATAGTATGCGCAAATGATTTTAAAAACCTCCAATATTTTCTTGTCACATTGCTGCAAGTAATCGAGTACTTGCTCTGAGTTTTCTCCTTCTAGATATTCAGTCTGGGATCCAAATCATCCTATTCCTCTATGTTCCTTCATTGTTTTGTTTACCACATAAGTTTTTGGAAGCATTGTCTGGCAAGCAAAATTTATACTTTATACATTTTAGTGCCGAAGGCAACTTAGTTTTCCATTTTTCACCATATCACACTAACAGAGAACTTACTAATAAATTGCATGCATGTCTGGCATGTTTTGCACTGAGCATGGTTATTTATAGACATAATTAAAACATGCATAAGCATTCTTTTTTAATGACATCTCTATTTGCACCTATAAACGTAAGTAAATGAACCATTGCATTGCTAGCTGACAAACTGCGTTTCATTAGTAGACATAAATCTCAGGCCAGAGTAACTAATATCTTTGTTGAAGTTCGTCTTTCACATTATCGCCTTCACCCCGTTCGTCTTAAAACAGTATTATTAGTATTTCCAAACTCAACTGAAATTGCAAAAAAGATCACCTATATCTCCTTGTGGGAATTGGCATTTGATATAATACATATAGAACGAGCGGTAAAGCCATTTATTCAAACTGTGTTGTTGCAATTTTAACTACATGGTAATAAAAATTGTATGCATTTTATAATGTTTTGCTTTTTTTTCCTATTGTTTGTTCACTTTGCCATTTACATATTATATTGCATACACATTTTTTTCCTGCAACAAATAAGTATTTGAAATTTGCAAATGAGCAACAAAATGTAGTAAGGTAACCCAAATCTGCTAAAAAGCACCAACACCATTACCACCGTGGTGCCCTCCTGATTGGTGACGACATATGCCTCGGGCCATTTAATAAAATAATCTACCGTTACCAAAACAGACTCGGGGAATGAACCGGCGATATCAAAACAACAATTCTTTCAAATGGGACCTCCACATTGTACTGCTGCATTCTGTTCTTGGTCCTGGTCTTCGGATCCCTACTGACTGCGCACATTTCATATTTCCGGCACCAGGCTCTGACGTCCCTGAAGTAATTTTCCCAGTAAAATCGTCAACGGATTTTATTCATGCAGAGATGCCCGGGCATAGTCCCATTATGCACTTCGGTCAGGATATTTTTTTTTCCAGCTGGGTCTTGGTTTCTCTGCCATCATTGCTTTTCTAGATTTTCTTCAACATTCCATTCTCTACCTTTAAGGAAACTCAACTCAACCCACAATGACTTCCGGACGCCCGAGAACCAAGCTACTCGTCACAAGGTGGCCTGGGTTTCCTTCTCTTCTTGAGTGATAGGACTGATTCAATATCTGGGTCGGTCATTTGCTCCTGTAATTATTGTTTTGTTGTCCAGTCCTTGTTCACCTCCAAACGAACATTCGGATGGGTTCTTTCCAGAGAGCTGGCGAAGGGTTAGTCAGCTTTCGTACCCTTATACTTTCTGTTCCTCATTGTTGTATGGTTGTGATAGCCAACTCTAACTGGTGATGTGTCTGGTAGCCAAACTTTGCAGTCACATTACAAATGCCATATCCACCCACACCGATAACACGCCCCTTTGGTTTCAGTTCTTTATCGCCATGAAATAAGTTTATGCATCCCAGACTTTAATGCCTGAAGGGTTCACATAGGGTCTTCCTAACTGAGGAAATTGCTAGTACATTTGGTTTGGTCACATTGATAATAGCCTCTATTTACTTACAAAACCCATCACAAAGCTTCATTACTATTTTTTAGAGCACTACGTCTCAAGTTTTGTTGAGTTCAACATCTGTGATACCATTGATATAACTTTATCTTTGACATCCTCCGGGAAGTCTGGATACGCTAACTGTGTTAAACTGCTAGTTTGCTTGGACTTCAATGAATTTATGTGTTTATCCACTCCGTTGCACATGGTCTATTTGACTAAGTGGTTGGCTGTCATATCTTTTATCTAGACCTGCAACGGTTCGGTTGAAGTTACCTTGTTCATTCACTACAATGCACTGAAGAATTTATATTTTAACGAAATTGCATTAGTTTTCTGAACGATATTTGTGGCATATTTTTCAATGTACAAGTACTTCTTGGGAAATAACACCACATTTAAGAAAAATTGCTGTATATTCCAAACGTTTCGGGGTCTAGGTCAGACCCCGTTGTCAATGGTTAAGAAACTATGGATAAAAAAGGCACAATTCTAAGATATAAATATTTTAATTTACATCTTAGAATTTTCAATTTTTAAGTCATTTTGCCTTTTTTCTGCTTATATTTCGAACTCACCTTGTAATTTGAAAAATAACCATTAAATTAAATTCTGCTGTTTCCTTCCATGACAGCTTTTTATCTCTTGTGGCAATCAGAGATTCTTGTTTATCATTCGCAGTGGTTACGATTTTCGGATTTGTCAACAAAGTTGCTATTAAGCTTTCTTAAGAGTCCGCGTTGTTTTTTATCTCGTTTTATTTATTATTTGGCCAAGCTTATTAGTAGCTCCTTTGTAAATTTCCTTATTGGTCTCGTGCAAAATTAATTTTAGAATTTAAGTTCTACAAATTCTTTCTGAGGTACCAAATTGTTGAGAACTCCGTGGTTTCAAACAATATAGTTACACCAAATCGACGTTATTTACTTACAAATTCATAACTAAATTTCACTAACTACAATTCTTAGACTATATCTGCTGCTGTACCGCCGCATATATAATCTATCGCTGTCACTCTCTATTGGTCCCGTTCTCTCTAGAAAGTACTGGAAATTTCGGTATTTTTTTTAACATGAAAACTACGTTTATGAAATACCTTTGCTGGCATGTTTTACGATAGATGGTTTTTATTACAGACGATTAATTTCGAGAAAGACTCCTTTTTTAGTGCTGTAGAATTAAACGTTAAACATTAAAATTGTTAAATTACATGTATTTCGATTAAATAATTTTGTGTGAAGGTGTTTTTAAGTCATATTTTCCTGAATTGCGCGTTGTTTTCTAGATAGTTCTGTTTTAACATATAACATTATATGTCACGTAACTCATAAGTTTAGCACAAACCTTGAGGTGATTATACATTTCCTACATCAAGATATTAATGATACTTACAGTTGCTCTGAAGTATGCAACTAAGGCCCCTCAAGGCAGGATTTTCTCGCCAGCCTAGGCCACTTGACAGTCGTAAGCCCTTTTATACCACCGGAAACTCTATAAGTGGCCATGAAAATTTAAGGAGATTACAGACTGATGAAATAATTAAGTTCTAGTGGCCATGAATCTGATAGTAAATTTCATACTGTCGAGATAATAGAGAAACTATATGAAACATGGCCATAAATGTAACTTGGTCACGTAAAAACTAGCTGTAAACAATTGAAAGTCATGACTTAAATAATTGCTGGGTGTATAACATATTTTTTAGTTTTTAAAACAAGGAATCTCGTGTAATTTCCATTTGTTTATTAAAATTTTCACTATTTGTGCACTACACTAAAGAACTTAATAATTATACCAAATACTAAAGCTTACGACTTTGAGGATTATTTGTGAAAAGTTTTCGTTTATCATAAAAATAACTCATGCTTAAGGAAAACCTTAGAGCATTTTTTCGAATATTTTTCGAATTTACAAGTTTATTTTTTAATTAACTAGAAAACTATTATAGTTAGAAAAGTGGGCTTGACTTTGTTTCAAAGGAAAAATGCGACATTATAAAACAATTTTATTTTAAATTTCTATTTGAAAAATTTAAAAAATTTAATTAACTTCCGTCAAATTTTTTGAAATGTTGGTATTTTATAGGACAGAAGGGTCCAAGGGTTCAAACAAATTCGATGACTAGTTTTCGAGACCCATGGTGTTCTATATCGAAAGGCCTCCTTTTTATTATCGAATGTATGTTTTTTTATTATTTCCGCTTATTGTAGAAAATGTAATTTGCACAATATTTTTCATAAATATTCTACAAAACAATTACTATTAATTATGTTTAACTGTTACGTTGAAACACCGCCTATGTTTCAAATATACGTAACATGGATTTTTATAAAAAAAATATTTTTTTATTAGGTTGAAAACATAAAAAGGTGCAATTGTAGTAATTATTTGGTTAAATTTTTATGGGGAGCCATCTGATAACAAAAAGGAGGCATTTCCGATGTTTAACACCCTGTATCAAGTCATAGAGTTTCAATAATATATTTCTCAGTTAAACAATAAGCATTTGTTAAGATACAAACAATAACAAACAAAGTTGAAGGAGAAAATTTAGAACTGCAAAGTGGTGTAAAAACTACTGTTTTTAAATATGTACATTTTCTTCAACAATTAGAAATCCTGCGGAGTACAGAGTGAGGGTCATATATTTGTTTAATGTATAATTGCAGATAGCATGGTTTATACAGGGTGACTCATTACTGGGAAAAAATCATTTATGTTCTTACTATTTATATTTATGGCTCACACTGTATATTATGTGAATCACATCTAAGAAATTATTGCTTTAACTATATACGAGAATTTACGTTGTAATGGAAAAAAAATGTTGTCTGATAAAACAGGTTACGTATTTTTGCAACACCCTGTAATCCAACAGAACTTATGATCATCATGTGAAGTAATTGTGTCAAATAGCGTGTAATTTACGTGTTTTACAATAAATGCAAATAAAACACGCCATTGATGAGAAATGATATAACAATAAGTAGGCATTATCGATGTTTAACAATCTCGAAAACTAGTGATAGAATCTGTTTAGGCGCTTTTCATCAGAACCTCAGACTTCTGGAGGTAGCCTACATTGCAAAAGACTTAAACAGAGACGACGAGAGAGCGAGATGGTATTTCACTCGATTGAGAGCTGGTTGCAATGAAATAGGTCCACCATGCAATTCATTCAGTTTTTCCTCTAAGTAAAATAGGTTGTACTTGTCTCTATTGCCCTCTTTTTCTGGTCTTGTCACGATATTTGTTACCTCCATAAGTATGTACTCTAAGATCAGAACATTAATCTTACAACATACCAACATGCAAAAAATTTACCATATCCATTTTTCCATAAGAAATCTTAAGATAAAGTAATAAAGTTTAATAATAAGATTTTGGTTAAATTTTTTATATAGCCTTTAACTGATCTTGGTGTTTTTCCTTTATTAAATGATATGATTTTTTTAAATAAAAAAATAGCATATTTTAAAAGTTTTCTTAATCATGTCGTATCATTCTGAAAACAAATAAGTTGAGACTTCTAGATCTTGGTCTCTACATGTATACTATTAAAGTTTTTTTTTTACTAGCAAAATAATGTAAATCTGCGCATGCAAGTTTTCCGTTTGAAAAGTAGGTCTTCCAAATTTGCTAGTTTGAAAACACATAATTGTGTTCCGCTAATGCTCTTGTACGCCTTCATAGATCCATTAATCAGAATAAGCATAATAAAGTACCACTCAGCTGTAGTTAACTATTTTAAGAGTTAACGTCTTGAAATAATGTTCGGAAAATTTCTAAAATAATTTATTTTTTGGATATTAGCTCAACATTAAAATCACTATAATTTAGTAAGCTTGTTACATTATGAGAATGATTTCCTAATCTATCCGAAATGCTGTTTTGTAACTTATTATCGGAAGTGTCCAATTGACGGTTGGGTAGAACAATAAATTCCAATTACCTTATTATTTTTAAAATTTTATTTCATATAATACATTTTGTGTAAAGATACAAAATTACATATTTGCTTACAGTAATGTTGCATTAAAATCTGTTTTAAGGCCATTGAAAACTTAAGTAAGACTGAAAGGTTTGGATTTTTTGGAAAATACAAACTTCTTATCTCACTTATGACCTAATGTTCTTAAGAAACTATAAAGTCACTAGAAGATGACAGAATCAGTTGAGAGTTTTACTCTACTAATTTAAGTATTGATATAGGAACCTATGCAAAATTTAAGAAATGTTGGGCGAATTATCAATTTTAATGTTGTTTGCTTAAATTTTGAAAATCTCACTATCCAAGTAATTTTTATGAAAAGGAAAAGAAAGTATATAAATTGGTTAAAATTTAATACAACAATTTTATCAAAGAATTAACCAAGTATATAATTTTATTAGGAAGTATTTTGCCAATGGTCTTTACATCGCCAATATTTTTACCATTGGAGTATAAGAATTATTTAACTAAATTGTTTTAACTCAAACATTAAGAGGTATAAGTAACAATTTGACAAAAAGATATTCGAATAAGTTGCTAAAACTTATAATTTAGAATATCAACATACAAAAAAGAGAAACAAAAAAACATTAGTTGTTAAAATCAAGTCATCTAAAAAGTATACGCGCACAATAGACAATTATTGTGTCATTCACAAAGTACTTCCTTTCTTCCTAGATGGTTATTGAGAAACAAAAACTTCAAAAGTAACATTTCGCGGAAATCAAATGGCAACTTGGATGTAAACAAAGCCATTCATTATTTCTTTTGTTGGTTGTGTTAGAACTTTCTGTTTTAAATTCCAAAACTTTGGATATATCAAGCAGATTTATGTATACATATATAGCCAGAGTTTCCTGACGAATATATAAAATTGTTGAAGAACTTTCCGAAAATCGGTCTCTTAAGAAGACCGATTGATCATTGAGGCAGGGAAAAGGGTAAGCAAAGAAAGAGCATTTATTATCTAATCCCTACAATTTTGTATTGATATGATTACAACCGTAAAAAACTGTACGCTCATTATAAGTCAACCCCCATTGCTTTTTAGAGCAGATACTAATCACAAATAATTAGTGATTATTTACAAGTATTTCATACAAGAAAACTAGTGAAAAACAGTATTTTCCCCTTATATCTAGAACAATACTGAAGGTATCGATTTACTCTCAACTGGAAAATTATACTAAAATGAAAAACATGTTTTACAAATAAAGTTGGAATTTTTACTACCATATTTTGAATAAATATTAGTTTTGTAGACAACCATCAATCTGCATTTGCAAAACGGATTTTAAGTTTAAAAATCTCAAATCAAGGCAGGTACTAATGAAAAGGTCGAGTAAAGAAATGTCTAATATCAATAAACCAAATATTGTTTTTTAAAACGAGTATTTGACGATTTTTTGTAAAATTTCAGTTCCTAACTTAATTAATTTTCGCACAAAATATCAGTTTGTGAGATCAACGATTTTGTTAATTTTGCCTGATCTTACTCAACTCGCAGTTCTAATCGTCCAGATCCGACATCATCCACTAGACATTGAAACCAGCCATACCGATGATGTTCTCCACCTGGACTATGAGTGTCTACCGCTGCTCCTGAAACTGTATTCGATGGTCAAGTTCTTCCAATTCCCTTTCCTTTCCGAGGTATATTTACAGTTGTAGACACTCATTCAGAGTGCAGAATTTATACGTGGAGTTAGTTTCACCTTTTATTGTACTCTAGAACCTGGATAAATTCTTTCTGAAGCCGCGTCGGCTTTGAACTCACCCTCAGTTTTTTAGCAGATATCTCCCTTGTAACGACTAAAATTTCTACAATGATCTTTGTTGTACGTGGGTTTATTTCCATTTCCCGCGTTCGTTAATTCATCGGCATCATTTTTAACCTAAAACCCTTTATGGCGGTTTTGCTAAAAGCCCTATGAAAGCCTTACATCAGTTAGTAAGCCTGGACCATACCTGTTTCTTTTCCAAAAACAAAGTTTTACCTCGGATCCATATCCAGTATATAATTAAATTTAATATCTAGCTCTAGGATTGTTGTCATTGAATATCCTCCTTTCAAGTGTCGGTACTCCGCGTCTGATACATTTTGCTCAAGTGGCCCTAGTGTCGTTTCCTCGTGTAGTTTGCTCTACAATCTCATTTTTGTCCACATTGTCATGGTGGGATGTAATTGCTCTTAAGCTTTGTCTATATAGGGTTTCCAATGCCCGAAGGAAGGCTTCGTTGCATTCCTTGACAGCGCAAACTTTTATGCATTTCATTGTCTCTAATGCCATTGATGGAAATGTGACTGGCTAATTTCTATTTGATAAAAAATGGATTTTTAGTTCTCTGAAGTACCTTAGAAAAGAAGATCCTAATAAGACAACTTTATATACAAAACAAACAAAATATGTATTTTATTTAACCAAAAGAATATTTGAAATAAAGCAATAATCACTTCCCGTTCCTTCCGACACTGGGAAATTCTAACCGGGGGTACGATTTTCTTCAGCGATATATGTACATTCCAAACTTGGATTCGGAATATTTAAAAGTAAGCGTGGTAAGGCAGAATACTTTGTATTGAAATATCGTATGTTTTTTTAGTTTAAGAAAACAAACTCCCGAAGCCAACATTCTACTTCCGGTTAGTACCGCAAGTGAGTAGTCTGGCTTGCTACGCTTACTTCTACATAGACTCCGAATCTAAGTTTGGAATGTAAATATCTTGCTCAAGAATAACTTACTTCCACTTAAAATTTCCCACTTGCGGAGTGAAGTGATTATTGCATTATTTCAAGTATTCTCGAACGAAGAGTTCATACTCTTGGGTAAAGCCGTGTTTTGTTTGTTTTTGCATATAAAACTGTTTTACTCGGATCTTATTTTCTAAAGTACTTTAAAAGACTAAAAATGCATTTTATCAAACAAATAATCTAACAAGAGATGCAAACCCCTTTAACCAGGGAAACGTTATGAGTTTTTAAAACGGTTTGGTGGCATCTTATTGGGGGTGTACGGGTGGTAAAATGACGATGTTTCGGCAGAATCACATCTGCCCTCTTCAGGTCGGTTCTTGTAATCTTCTGCTTATCTGTACTGTATTGGAGTAACTAGAAGCGTAAGCAGAAAGCTACAACAATTATGTGAACCGACTTGAAGGGGGCAGATGTAATTCTGCCAAAACGTTGTCATTTTACCGTCGATCCCGGCAGGGATCAGTTATCAACTACGCGGATGAATTCCCGGAAACCATCGAATACATTTAATACCCGCGAAAACTTAAAAACAAATATATATATATATGTATATGTCTAGTCGTAGGCTTTCACGGATGGAACAATGTGAAGAAATATTTATCCGGGAATACATCCGTTCGTTACATTGATTCATCTTTGAATCCTGCAGACGTTTCGCCAAGGTCTCACTTGGCATTCTCAATGCGTAGTTACGGTGAACTGTAACCGTAACGGATAAATATTTCTTCATATATGTATATATATATATATATATATATATATATATATATACCAAAAATAAAAAATCAAATCAATAATTATATTTAAATGAATGAAATAGTATATTAACAGATAGTATATAATGCATTGTAACATATAAACCAATATTGGAGACAATTGAAATTTAAAAAAAAGCAATTAGGATTTGAAATGAACGTATAAAAATAATTTATAGGTTTGATATATTACAATGAAAATATCTATCAAAAAGAAAATATAAAATTTACTTTTAAATTCGAAGTGTAAACAAATCATGTGACAGGTACAGAATGCTATCGTCCAGATTTCTAGTAATTTCATATTTTTGACACAATAGGGGTAATAATTCTAAATTTTAGGATCTTAGTAAAGTATTTTGGGGTAAATAAACTTTAAAAACACATTATTTCCACACAAAATAACCAATTAAAAATGAAATGTCATGATAAAACTTTGGAGCAAGATTCTGACAGTTTATCGATTGAAATACATTGAAATTCATAGGACAAAGCAAATACAGAACGGGGAATCAGGTGATAATATGTTTTGTGCCAACAATGAAAATTTTATTAAAATTTTAGTACAGGTTAAACTCAAAATAGCTGGTGCGCATTATATATAAAAAGAGGGTTTCAAAATTGCTGATTTAAAAAGTTTAAAATGTGCAGTTCTATGTCAAATTAGAAACTATAAAAGCAAGAACTGACAGCATGTAGAGAAGAGTCTAAATTTGCAAGTGTAACACTAAACATTGTTAGCGGGTGCAAAGTGACAGTTATTGTCAAAAAGTCAAAAATTTATTATTTCAAAAGTTTGATGAAAAAGTGATTGAAATTTGAACAGCAATAATTGTATCCAAGAATAGTATTTATTAATTAGTATTAAAAGTATTAAAGTACAAGTAAATGGTAATGTACTAAAATCCAGCAGCAGATAAACATCAGTAATTGACATCAAGTAAACAATTCAGTTTTGGGAAGTTGAAAGCAGATAGAAATTTTACATTGGGAACAAACATAATTTGGCAGTAAAAATATAATTGGCAGCAGATATACATAGTAGTAACTAATATAAAAGTCATATTGGTATCAGGGGCCATTAGTAGTTGATAATAAGGTGAGCAGCAGTGATCAATAAAAATCAATTTGAAAGAGTAAAGTGAATGCACTTTGATTAAAGTTTGAAAGTGAATCTGACATTTACATTTGAAGTTTAAACCATTTATTATTTTGATTTTCATTTATATTAACAATTAGATATTTTAAAACAGAAATTAGGGAAATAATCATTTTAGTAACGGTATAAATTGTGGATGTTTTGAATAACATTGCATTTGAAGTAACTTAATCATTTCGAATCCTTTTAGATTAACTGAAAATTTAATTATAAGGTGTTTTGGTATTTATATTTTGAAATTTATTTGTTGATTTGATTTATTTGTTTTTGTTTGATTTTGTTTAATATTTATATTTTGATTTTGAAGCAATTGAAAGTTTATAATACATAATAATAAAAAAATGGATTGTTTTTTTATTGTCAAAGTGTCAATTGGTGTATATAAACTTTACAGAACAGGAGTCTGAAGAGCTGGAGCAGTCTGTTCAAAGAAACGAAAATTGTGTTTTTACCGAGTGGACAATTTTAAAATAAAATAAATCAAAGTCCAATCATCACCACAAAGTAAAAATTCAATTACTATATATATATATATATATATATATATATATTAAGACATTTGTCGTTCTCACATCAACCGTCATAATTGCTTTGCTAAGAGGTAACAAATTCTTTCGTGACAACTGGTGCTTTACTGATCTGTATTGTTAAACCTTTTTGTAATATCTGCTCGTATATAAAAGAAAATAATTATATTTTGCAAGAATTTCCTGTCCCCTCTATGCGTGTTCATATTAAGCACCTTATTTTAATTTGATGAAAAAACTCAGATATACACATTAGAGTAAGTAAACTGAACATTTGGTGCCTGACACCGTCAACTAAAATACAAAACTTATGGCGGCTATTTGTCCTGCCTGACATTTATAGTTTAATTTATGCCCTCGACTTTCTTTAACAACTCACACGTAACCTTATCTGGAATCGTGTTACTCTAATATAAAAACATTTTGTTATATCGTCATTATCGGCAACATTTTATTTGCTCGTTAGTTTCCCTTGAGCATTTTCTACGTTTCATTGGGCACGATTTTCCAGGAAGGCGGTGTCTTTAGTGAGTTGTGGAAGGTGACGACTATGCTTCGTGTGCAGAAGTGCTGAAAAGATGATGATGTTAAGGAAATGCTTTCCCATCCACCTTTTGTTTCCTACAGGGTGTTATTAATGTTGTTTGGTGAAATATTACATAAAATTAATGGAAATTACTAATTACGAACTAGGACTCATTAGCAAATAAGAAATACGTAAAATTTCAGTATTTATCAAGCAACTGTTAACTACGATGATTAAAAAATATATTAGTTATTAATCGATAACTGCGTAGCCGATAGAGTTAAATATGTCAAAATATCGTTGCAATGAAAAAATTGGTAAAACTAGTTAAAAAATAAGAGCCCTTTTTATCTCTCCGAATTGTGTTTAATACATACAACTGTTAAACATTTCTCTCAATTTCACAGTACGCGTTTCTCGAAATTTGTACAGAATGTTAAATAAAATTGCTAAAATACCAAAAATAATTGAACTTTTTTACTAAATATTTCTTGACTGCCTTTTACCCCCTACTTTCTGGAACACTATGGACATTTTTGGTACTTTTTTTATCCTTACTCATACGTTCAGAGAATTCCCAGAATTAGTTTTTCTTAAATATGATTAATTTCTATAGGGATTCCTATTTTGGCGTCTTGAAATAAAATGTTATACCAATATCATTGACAATAAGATCAGAACCAAGCCTTGAAATGTGTGGATTTTTGAGTTTACAGCTTTTTGTTCTCGAGTGTGAATATTCCAGAGCATGAATGACTAAAATTTAATTATTGCTGTTTATGAACCTTTGGGAATACCACCAGATTTGGGGTAAAAGTATGTATATTTCAAAGCTTTCAAACTTCCAGAGTATAAGTTAGACCCTGTTTCAGTGGCAAATAAGACAAACAATAAGAAATCCTTAAAATATTTTACAAGGCGAAATGGCATCGTACTATTTGATATTAATGAGTGTAACTATTTCTGTTTCTATTGTTAGTTATACAACTTAAGTACCTACTATTTGTATTTTATTCTCTAGTTTCATATTTACAGAAATAACTGATTATTTTAAGTATTCATTGCAAATTTATATTTATTGTTAGAAAACGAAGAGGCGATCCGATTTTTATTAAAGAAAAAAGATTGATTTGTAAAAAAAATGTCAAAACCAGTCATTTCATAATAAATGGACATATTAAATGTGGTTTTCTATTCTAAACAACTTGTTTTTGATCATAATTGTCTACATTGCCAACAGTGAAGGTAATAAATATACTTTTTAGTATATTTCATTAATCCGTATCGTTTACCTTCTAAATCTGTCATATTCAGTCAATATAATAATATAATATAATATAATAACAAAAAAAATACATTTATGTAAAATGAAAGTCCCGTGCATTAAAAAACTGTTTACGAAGTTGCCAAATATTTTCATTGCTGTTGAATTTTTTAAAAGTAATCGAAGAAAGATACTGAATTTTCTTCTCTGATTCGAATTCGATTTGGATAGTTTAAACTGTATTCTATTAAAGTAGATCTAAAATATAACTACAATATTTTAGAAAATCGACAAAAATAATTGTTGGCAAGAAATACTTGTTGAACGATATGTGCAGGGTGATGATAACTCCTACACATTTTTATCTGGATGATTTATTTTCACACATTATTTTAATTCCGTAACTTCTTTAAAAATATTAACTGATCATTTAAAATCCCTATAAAAAACAATAAACACAATAAAATACCAGTTAATTTACAGTGCCTAGAAAGAATAAAGTAAACATAATAAAGGCCTTTTTTAATAATGTGATATGCTACGAAAAGAAATGAATATCTTTATGGACATAAACAGAAATAACACGACTGGCTATTGGAAACAAATTTGTTCCAGAAATGATGAGCTCTTGTTATAGTATTGCCAACAAAAAATTAAATTTAAACAAAAATGTCTAATTCCATATTTTCCTACTAAATAACCTCAACCTTTTCGTTATCCTATTCTATTTAAAAAGCTGATATATCGAGTGCAATAATGAAAAGACTTACTTTTTGGTATCTCCGCTTAAGTTTTAATTGGGTAGTACTGATTTATTTCGTTTTGTTGCAGAAGTGCAGAGTCCTATAGTGCCTACTTAGAAACCATGCCATGGTTATCAATACCTTTCCAGCAAACAGCAGTGAGAGGAGAACTAGCTCAATTATATGGTATCAGAGGAATTCCAACTTTGCTACTTCTGGACAACAACGGTCACATAATTACTATGGATGCAAGAACTGAATTGGCTGAAGATCCCTCTGCAAAAGTAAGTTTTACTATATTTAAGAGCTAATTAAAACAACACTTTCCATTTGACTTTCAGTATTTCCCCTGGAAACCGAGACCAGTAAACATTCTTACAGAGCGACATTTCACGAAACTGTATGACTTTCCAGCAGTAGTTCTCTTTGTTGGTAAGTATTTTGCTTAAGATTCGTTTATACTTACTTATAATGTTTCCTAGTAAATAATTCGTTGAAGAACTTTGAAAACGACCTTTTATTACAATGATAATAATATATCTATTCAGTTACCACCATTTCACTTCAGCATAGCTTAACAATGGCCTATACAAACAAGACAAGTATCTAAGTATAGGATGAGTAGTTTTTAGACCCCCGGCTTAGGTTTGAAAAAACGTAAGTTTAAAACGTTTAAAAAAAGTGTTACCGAAATATGTGCAACATAATTAAATTTCCTGTATTATTAGAAAATGTAGATACAATTGTAGTGTTACTTATGCAGAAACTATTTCAGACATTAAGGTGTAATATATTTCAAAATTCAAGCAATTTAGCTTTGTTTTCCTATTCGTCAAAACGGCCTTGATTCTTATTTGAGGATGTTTCTGAAAATTTCATACTATTTGTAAATCTTGTTTACTAAAACTTTTCTAGATTGTCATTTGTTACAGTAGGTACGTCAAATGGTACCTACTTTTTTATGGTCAAACATTAAACCCGAATTGAATAAAGTTACTTTTGTAACAGTTCGAACTTTATTCAATTCGAGTTTAATGTTTGGCCATAAAAAAAGTAGGTACCATTTGACGTACCGATCCTGGTTCACAAGTTCACATGCGTCTTTTTGAAAATGGTAAATTTTATGCACACTTTCTTTCAATATTGCTTAGAAAATGTAAGTAAAAAAGTATACGTTTACTTACACCTTGTAAATTTTCACTCTGTACACTTACACCTTGTATGCTATTCTGTTTAGTAACACACATTTACTTAAACTCACCCTGTATACTGAGCTCCAGCCCAAACACTTTTATTCCGAATGTTTCCCGCTACCATCAAAATTTTCTCACTTACACCCTATGTACTACTTCACTCTATATATGTACCCTCTGTATATTTACCTTCCTGTTTACTACCACCCTATACACCTTGTAAACTTATACCCAGTATGCTTACACTGTTTAACACCATATAGAATGGTGGGTTAAGGAAACACGAAACCGGACTCAACTAAGCTAAGCACTAGTAAACTCTTTATGCAAATATACCAATAATATTACAACGGTGTCCTTTATACCGCTAGAGATGTTTTAGTCACCATTTTTACATTCTTTATATTATACCCAGTATACTGCTAAGCCGTGTCATTTACAGTGATAAAAAGTATCATATATATGAATCCAGGTCACGAGCTCTCTGTATCCAAATTTCATCCTAATCCGTTCCGTTGTTTTTGCGGGATAGAATACATCTAAACATCCACACATTCAGACATACCAACTTTCACATTCATAATATTATAATACCTGGAGGACCGACCGTCGCTCGTGAATTGGAAATTTCACCAAATATTTTATTGAAATGATTATTTTTAAAATCCGCTTTCATTTACCTAACAGAAAATAATTTAATTCCCATAAATTATTTGTTTTAACTATTTCAATAACTGTGCAAATTGTGTAAATTCAAAATATAGGTACTGATTTCATAAAAACGATGATAAACCAAGCCAAGAATGTTTATGTTATTACTGTGGTCTACATAAATGAGTACAGTGCGCTACCACATACGCTACCTTCAGGTAATCTATACATAGTTTACGGTTCATCATCTGTCGTGATAATTCAGACTTTGACGTACCTAACATTGACTTTTTTAATATTTAACTTTCTCAGTAATAAGATTTTTCCCAAGGATGAGACCCCCACCAAGATCCTCAACGTTTTCTTGGTTGTCGGTGATGCGTAGCGGCAGTGGCCGAAGAAGTGGTCTCCAAATGTTTTAAATTTGGACACTGGGCTCGCTTATTATATTCACATTCGAGATTATATATGCTTTATAAATTTTCTTTTATATCAGTGCTCTTCCTTGTGAATTACCTTGGCCTAGTTCCAGTTGATGTTATGGTGTCTGGTCCATGGGTGATTAGCTAGCTCAGACTTCGTTAGCTGCACCCTTTACGTGGCTGTACGGTGTTACTTTACTCTGGTGTCAAGTGGTCGCTTTGTCTCTCCAATGTAAAGATTGACACGATTTCTAGATATCTAAATCCGGAAATGGGTGAACTTCATCAAAACCATTAGAATGGTTTCCAGTGTTCAGTTACATTTATAAGTATATAGAACTAAATATGCATGACTTGTATTATATTACTAGGTATTTTATAAATTGACATTAGCAATTGTGTAGGTGCGGGATTACATCTATTAAACATTTTTAGGATTCCGTACATTCAATATAAGGAAAAGGTAGAAATTTGGTATCAGCGTGTAGGAAAAACAAAACGAAAATCCTAATCTTTGTTTTAGGGGACAAATTAGAAAATCAAATAAATATCTTTATAAAATGAAGCGCATCGTACAGCATATAAAATAAAAAAGCTCGTTGTGAGAAATACGAATGTATATTTTTTATAATTTAAAACGCTTAGTTTAACAGATATTAAAGGAAATATAAGAAAACTCACTCTCTCTGCGTGTCTGAAACTGGAATATTAGAAAAATGTATTCTTTGATTTACCTACATTGTGTTAAAACTCAAAGATGGTACGAAACCAACTCGCACTTGACCAAATTATTTAGGATGTTATCTCGAAACGAATGAACCTTCGACCAGGCTTTAGTGCTTTAATACTCTCTAATATAATTTTGAAACTATTTTTTAAATTGATACAATATTTTCAGCTTATCCCTAGTACTGAAAATATTTATTTACGTAAGGTAAGAATGCATCAGTACTACTGATGGGATGTAAGATTCACAACACTCTTATATTTGAAATTTTACACAACTTTGAATTTCGATTTGATGCGTAATTAGCATGCTAAACATCTCACATTACTCATAGAAATCGATAAACGGCTCGACCCGCTTCTAATTGATTGCATATTAACTCCCAGACTAATTGAATCGTGAACGAAGGAGTAACGCGATCAAGATGTTTCTCTTTAAAGTACTGCAATCAATTAATAATGTAGTAATGGATACATCAATTAAAAATATCATATATACAACCACTTAGAATAACATTAATTAAAACTATACTCAAATAAAATGTATTAATTAAGCATTTAAGTATCGATATCTGGTTCCGAATATTAAATGCAAATATACACATTGAGAATAGCGATTTCTATAAAAATTTCATAATTAATAAAGACGCAAATCAAAATAAGTGTAGATGTTTTTTTTAATGTACTTTATTTTGAAATTATATACAAGGAGTTCCAGAGGCGGATTCAGGATTGTCATTTAGGGTAGGGGGCTTGATCTCGTTTGGTAGGGCTTGACGTCACTGAAGGTTGATTTTAGCGCAATAAATACAATAAAAGCATACCACTCAGATGATTAAGGAGGGGGGGCTTCAGCCCCTTAGCCCATCCCCTGGATCCGCCAATGAGGTTTTCCAAATTAGCTGTACCCAATTGCTAAGTTTCCTATTCTTAACGATAGATCAAAGATTGTTTTGAGAATGAATTGTATTTTTATGCTGATTTCAATGGTCTGCGGATTTTCGGCTAAGATATAGAGGCAGACGCATGTGTGTGTGTGTGTGTGTGTGGGTGTGGGTGTTTTTTTTTTGCTTAAGAGGTAGGGAAATGCCTTTTGCACCATAAGAGGGCCACCTTTCTCCCGTGTGTGGGACACGCACCCACTAAAATCCTCATCCTCTCTTTCACAATTCTCCTTAAAACATACCCCATGGAACTGCCGTCAAGCATTACTTCATGAGGTCCACTGGCATTAAGCCTCCCTCAGTTATGTGTCGTTATTTCGCACTCTCTTCTAACTCGTTCCTCGAGCCTCAATTTCTTTATTATCACGGCAGCAAACTCAGCCACTGCCCCCCAATTGTTTGTGAAGGTCATTATTAAGTTGCAGAGATTTTCACATGTCACTTGCTCTCCCACAGCATTGTATAATTTCTCTCGTTCATCTTTAAATCGTTGGCATTTGAAGAAAACATGCTCGACATCCTCAATCTCCATCGAACATAAAGGACACCTGTCATCAACATCTAGTTTGAACCGATATTGGAAGGATCTGAAGCAGCCATGACCCGTCAGCAGGTGTGTGAGATAATGATCCACTTCTCCATCCGTTCTTGCTATCCAGTCCCTTACATTTGGGATCAGGCAATGAGTCCATCTGCCCCTGTTCGATTGGTCCCACCTTTGCTGCCATGTTTTTATCGTCTCCGTTCTCTCCTCTGTAGTGATATCAATGTGGGCCCAGTTGTTATCACTGACGGTAACAGCAGGGATTCCACCGCTGGAACTAATGATAGACGAGAGAACCCGAATCTATCGACGAAGAAGAAGCAGTGATAACAACTGGGCCCACATTGATATCACTACAGAGGAGAGAACGGAGACGATAAAAACGGTCCGAAAACCGTCTCTTATGATGCGTCTTGCGTAACAGCAGGGATTCCACCGCTGGAACTACCACTACCACATATAACTCTCAATAAAGTTCGACGGTGTACACTGATAATTGGCTGAACATATTGTTTCACATAAGCAGCCCTGGGCCATATTGGCGCTTCGTAATGAAGCATTTAGTTTATGCACTGGCCAATAGTTTACGCCTGTTTTGTCTTGGTCCTCCAATATTGGGCATAATCCTCGCTAAAGCGGCTCCTGCTTTTTCGGCTTTCTCACTGATCGTTCGAATATGTTCATCGAACCTCAGCCGTGCATCGATTCTTACTCCCAAATACCTAATAGAAGGAGCCGATGTTATATAGCAATCCCCAACAGTAAGGGTGACATTCTCCATTTTCTTTCTACTAGTGACCAGGACTGCTTCCGTTTTTTGGTCCGCCAGTTGTAGACCCATAGAAGATAGCCAGCGTCGAATGACTGTTACGGTCTCGTTCGCACTCTGCGTGACCTCGGCTAATGATTTCCCCATTACCACCACAGCTATGTCGTCCGCAAAACCTACAACCTTAGCTTCTTCTGGGATGGGAAGTTTGAACACTCCGTCATACATGATGTTTCAAAGCATCAGGCCAAGAACAGAGCCCTGCGGAATTCCTGCTGTGATCTTATATGTCTTGATACCTTCATCCGTGGAGTATATTAGGACCCGTTCCTCCAGATAACTGTTAATTATCCGGAAGATGTACTCCGGTACCCTCAGAGTTCGCACAGCGGTGTTAGGTTTAGAGAATTTAGTCCCTGAGCAGATGGAGATGATAAAATTAAATCGACATTCCTCCAAAGACGCTTATAAAGTGATAGAGACGCTCTAGAAGTGATTGGTTTGTGTTAGTTTTAGTGAATAAGCCTGAGGTCCTACCTGTCTACGTTTTATTTATTTCAAGTGTTGGTTTAAAATGTGTTTAATCTAAATAATCACCAACTATTTTATATTTCAAATCAAGAGGCCGTTTTTCGTTAATATGTTTACTTGGAAAAGTTACTGAACAATGGCGAAATATATTAATTTTACATTACATTACCTGTATATGGTATCAGCGGTCTGTACCCATAGCCACACTTCAGAGAGGAACCCTTAAAGAAGAAGAAGAAGATAATGGTATACACAAAAAACAAGAGGGCGACATCACGTTTTCGAGTTTAAACAAAAAACATATTTTTTTAATTAAAACAGACTGTAAATTAAATGAAGCGTAGGCTTCTTCAATTCTGCACCCAAAACTCTAATACCATGAAAATTAATTCAAATTCACCTTAGTATACAATGAATTTGTTCAAAACAACGCAGGGTGCAAATTATTCGATAAATTGACAGCTGATTTAATTCTGCACATCAAGTTGTAAGATCTCAGCATCCTATTAATTTGTAACTCAACTTACTATAAATTATAACGCCATAAAAACATATTATAACAACAAAATCATTATGGTATTTAAAATTGCAATTTTTTAGATTTAAAGTTGAAAAATACAGCTGTTTTCAGCAATACACTTCTCCGTTCTTGGTAATAATATCATTTGTGGCACTATATCTTATTTAGTTAAGATTATGAGGGGTGTGAGACAAGGGTGCATACTATCCCCCACTCTCTTAAACGTTTATTCTTATTAATATATACAGAGTATCCTTAAGGGGTCAAAAAAAATCGTAATAGGAGAAGAAACAGTTAATTATATCAGATATGCCGAAGAACCGTTGGTGAGGCTGACAAAGTTTAAATACCTAAGCTGTTGGATGAACCAGCATACAGATCCTTGACACAAAATAAAATGCCACATGGAACAAGCAAGAAATTCATTTCACAGGTTTAAGTCGTTACTCTCAAATAACACACTAAACATCAAAAGACTCGGGAAGTTTACATAACGTATGGTTCATTATTTTGTACTGATGGGAGTCCAAACCGCTTAATAAAGAAATTAGGAATAAGATTTGAAATATGGACATAAAGAAGAATATTTAAAATATGTCTTAAAATTAAACAGGGAAGACAACTTCTGAATAATATCAAGAGGCGAAAACTTGAATACCTTGGACATATAATTAGAGTAGGTACCCCGATATGGGTTTCACCTAGTGATCCTAAACGAAAAAAATCCAAAGAAAGAATGGATAGAGCGCAAGAAACTTTCGTGGCTAAGAAACCTGAGACAATGGACAGGGTTAAAAGCAGATGAGTTACTTCATATAGCACACGATCGAGAAAGATACAGAGATATTGGTCGTCATCAACGTTCAATAAGAACAGGACCCTTCAAGAAGAGATTTTGATTAGTATACTTCATCTTTCACTGTGCCCCAAGGATAAAAATCCCAAGAGATCCACAAATTGCTATCAACCTGTCCTGAAATCTCGACAAGAGCTCGGAGCTCTGTCTTTGTTGGATAAATATTGACTGCATTTTTTGTAAATCAAAATCATTTAAAAATTCGTACAAACATCTTCCCATTACTCTTTGTAAAACCGCCCTGTTAAAGTTCCCTTGTCAAATACCGATTCTACGATGGTTCCAATCAAAAATCTACCATCTCATTTTACCGCAGAAAAAAAATTTCTTTGGTCGAAAACATCGAGTTGTAACGGATGTTTTTTTAGAGGTATAGAACTTTGAAATGGAATAAAACAAGGATATTTTTTTTAAATTGACATGAAATTTACTTTATTCGAAAGATAATCTTCTGGCATTATAATTTGAATATGACTTCTGGCATATGACCGCCACGGCTGGCTCGGACGTAGTCTAATCTGGAGGTCCAATTTTCGATGACTTTTCCCTTATTTTGACTATTTGTGGCCGTATATCGGCGTAAACTAGCAACTTCACGTATCCCCACAGAAAATAATCAAGCGGCGTTAATTCGCACGATCTTGAAGGCCAATTCACGGTCCGAAACGTGAAACTATGCGGTTACCAAACGTTTGTTTCAATAAATCAATTTTGGTACGAGCTGTGTGACATATTGCCCCGTCTTGTTGGAACCACAGCTCATGTGCATCATGATTGTTCAATTGATGAACGAAAAAGTTAGTAATCATGGCTCTATAGCGACCACCATTGACTGTGCTGTTCTGGCCAGCATTGTTTTTAAAGAAGTACGGACCAGTTATTCCACCAGCCCATAAAGCACACCAAACAGTTTTTCTGGATGTAACGGTGTCTTAACATGAACTTGAGGATTATCATCACTCCAAATACCACAGTTTTGTTTATTGACGTATCCATTCAACCAAAAGTGAGCTTTATCGCTAAACAAAATTCGCTTACGAAAATCGGGATCAACGGCATCTTGTTTTGGGCCCATTCACCGAATGTACGCCCTGCTAGGTGATCGTGTGGCTTCAATTCTTGCACAATTTGAATTTTGTAAGCACGCAAACCAAGTTTTTTCCGCAAAATCTTCCATCAAATGGATGGACACATATCCAATTCACGATGGCGGATAGACTGATTCGGGTTTTCCTCTACGCTACGCTCTACAGCAGCAATGGATTCTTCTGTACACCCTGTACGACATCTCTGTGGATGCGTATTATCATTTAGAGTAAACGTGGTGCGAAAACGTTGCATAGTTAATCGAATTAATTGCTCTGATGGGCGATTATGTTGACCGTAAAATGGACGTAGTGCGCGATACGTATTTTGAACAGAACCATGATTTTCAAAATAAATGCCAACAAACTAAGCATAAATCACTTGACAGCTTACAAGATGGCCGCCGGTTAAAATAGTGTTGCTAACTTAAAGTTCTATACCTCTAAAAAAACACCCTTTATTAACCTACCGCTGATTATAAAAATTTGGTTCATCAGTTCACAAATTGAGACCTTCTGCACCGATGTCTCAATAAGCCAACAACTAAAACACTTCTTCATTCATTTCCAGTATTTAAACTAGTTAGTCTCTATGAGAATTATCTGGAAATACGTAGAACATCAACTTGATGACACAAATGCAAGAAATATTATATACTACAAGTACGGTTCTTTCAGGAGCATAATCACTATATTTATTTTCTAGCAAGTAGCTCTTTTATGTGTGTGCAGTTGCATAGAGTATCCCTGCCTTCACTATCACCACATTAATAATATTGAAGTTTGTGATTACTTATGTCAGCAACAGTATTGCGAACAACTGGTATTAGAGGTTTGTGTACACAATTAATAAAGTCATAATGTTATTAGATTATATACTCTTGAAGCGGCCTCTGATTTATTCTGTTTTTTTTTCGATATTTAATTTGTTTATATATTCTTTAAACTAACTTATGAACAATGGGATCCGATGTTTCGTCTGTAAGGATCTACTTCAAAGATAAAACAGACAAATGTACCTACATTTACACCCTGCAGCGACTACATCTAGTATTCTTCTTTTTCACAGCAATTCTCAAAAGTCACTATTTAAACCGGTCATACTAAAGTGCGTTTTAATTGACTGTTAAACAGAATATGCCCAGTGAACTTAACTTATAATGAATATAGTCACAAACACTTGACTAATCGACAATATCGAGATAAAATTCGACCACAATCCATTCATTACGATTACGTTTCATATTTCGACATTTAATTTTCGAGATTTGTGTAATAATATATTTGATATATCTTTTGACATAACATCGTTTTTTGAAAATATTTTTACAATTTTCTGATAAATGGTATGTTGCACCCTACAGTATGAATCACTTAACACATTGTAAAATATTCAAAGCAATGGAGATTCATTGAAATGCAGTCTCTAAAAACTACTTTCCCTATTTTCTTTAAAACGATATCTCACGTTATAGATTATTCATAAGGCTTTTTTTAAGTAATCGATGATTGTAAATAGAAAAATTATAGAAGTGTCCGGCTAATTGATAATCTTCCTTTTTGGAAGTAGGTTAAAACATACATAAATCTAGAAATAATTTCAATATTTTCTTAAAATCTAAATGCGAGAAAACCATCATTATAGCTTTAGTTAGTTTTTAAAAATATATTGGTTCTCTTTAAGTTCAGATCCTTCTATCGTTATAGTATTTTTCAAACTTTATTTCTATATAAAATATTTGGTCATAAATTTCCAAGTAAATCTTAGTCAGCATATTATAAATAATTTTTAAAGTAAGTTCAGCAGGGTCAGAGTTCACTCCCTATATACAGACACATAAACAAACAAAACAAAATTTACTTCTTTCAGTATTTGCATAAGTAATTAAATTACTAAACATTTGCAGTTCACAACAGATGCTCACGTTCTCAATTTTTCGGATGTCATATTTCTTGAATACTTTCATTGCAGACAAAAAAGCTCCCCCAAAATATGTTTTCACTTGATTTGATTCAATGCGTAAAGTTCTGCACATTTCACGCAAATTAAGGTCTAAATGGGATCTAAAAGTCTCTTTCTCTGAAGTCTTTTTGCTGAAAACCATGAAATTCTGATCAAAGAGAAATGCTATTTCATATAATTTATTACGACCATTTGTCGCCAACGACTTTAAAGTATTAAAAGGTTCGTTCCAAGGCTCTCTTTTAATCATATTGGATCCAAATTTAGCGAGAAAATTTTATTATAATTAGTCTTTCTTTAATACATTATTCCGTTTGCTATTGTAAATGATAGTTTTTGTAAGCTTTCATTAATTTTTTTTTCAATAGAATCTAATTGATACAATTAGCTTTAGGTACCAAGAACTACTAAAATTGTATTTCATAAGTTTTTATTAGTATAACATTTTTATTGTTTTATTGGTTATGTTAGCGAGATACAGAGTAGATACAAATTTTACTACAGTTAGTGCGTAATCAACCATATAGGTATCTTTAAAAGGTTCCTCAAAAACACATTATTTCAAGACTAATAAGTGTCCTGAGATACTTTTATTCGACAATAATGATTAGAATATATTAACCAAGTAAATTTAGATTGTTAAGTGACACTGAGTTTAACAGCAGGTCAAATATATAATACGAGTAGTTTATACGCTATCATTGATATAATTCAACAGCAGAAACAATTTGTTCAAACATCAAATACTACTTTTTCGAAATTGTACAATCCATTGAAGGCAAGACAATGTTTCTACTCGAGAATCTCCTTCAGTTGCGCTACCCTCAACAATTCAAAACAAAACGATATAGCAAAATTATCTTATCATATATAATTATATTATAATTATCTTATCATATATGTTTACGTGTGATATCCACAAAACTAATATTCTCTATTTTTTGCTCCAATCACTTTTTTTCTCGTTATTTAGCGACACCTTATAGTTTTGAAACAGTTTTATTGCAAAAATATCATTTAATAATATATAAACCAGTTAGCAAAGGAGCCTGTTAAAGAAGAAGAAGAAACACTATTGTCGGAAAAACGGTCACAATGAATAAAACGTGAAATTAGGGGTTAGAATGAACTAATTTTCAGGTTTGCTGTTATCTTTTCAACTATATAAAACCTCCCTGATATATATTTTTTGTAGAAAGTAGCTATAATTAACGTAAAATTTGGCAATATGCACGAGGAGAGATAAAAATAAATAAATGCTGGTTAAAATATTTTTCTCCTTCATTTTGTTCGTCATGTTACGAGAATTCATCCGACAACTGGTGCAATCGGCCCTCAACCAATTCATGGAAGGGACATTATTCCGATAAATTCGTGGAACCCGAAATGTTTGTCTCCCAACCTTCGGACCGCTGCCGTTACTGGGAATTCCCTTAAAGCTTCCAGAACGTGATGGAATTTCCCGATGGTTCGTGGACGTACCAGATAATTCCAAGATGAATGTATAAATATAAAGCAGCTGGCGATAGGAGTATTCAGTTTTAGCCGGTCGTTTGTACAGTTAAGATAAAATGTAAATAGTAGTTTCTGTGAATATAAATTTGTGTAAAAGTAATGGAAATAAATTAGAGTGAGTTAGACTGTGTTTTTAAATAAATTCAAGAACTGAACTGAACCCGAGTGTGAAAATAAAAACATTACAGTGGTGTCAGGTGTGGGGTGAATTTGTGGAACTTTTAGAAGTGGAAAATAAATAAACTTACAATGTATAAAACAGTGAGTTTGGACCCATTGAAAGTGGCGGACTTAAAAAAAGAACTTGAGGAAAGGGATTTAGAAATTACTGGGAAGAAAAGTGAATTATTACAACGGCTACGAGATGCTCTAATAAATGAAGGTAACGATCCCGATACCTATTTGTTTGAGATTTCTGGTACTGGGGACATGAGCATGCTATTAAAACAAATAGAAGAGAAATTGCTAGAAAATTCTGAATCCCTAGAAGAAAAATTAGTAGAAAGATTACAAGAAAATTCTAAAGCGCCAGAAGACAAACTGCTAGAAAATTCGAAGTCTTTAGAAGATAAGCTACAAAAATTACACGAAAATGCGGAATCTTTAGAAGAAAATTTGAAAAGCATGGTACAGCAAAGTTCGGAAATGCTAGAAGAGAAAATAGTCGAAAATGAAGCCCGAATTGAAGATCTGAAGCAGACCACTGTCAAATATGAAACCCGGATGGAAGAACTAAAGCAAACAATAGTTGAAGAGCTGAGTCAGACGACAGTTAAAAACGAAAGGCGCATAGAAGAGTTAAAACAGATAATGGAAGGCGAGATCACCAAAATAAAAGAACAGGTAGTGGCAAAACAAAGGGGAGAAATACCATCAAAGACCGAAAGCAGCACTAGTCTAGAAGTAGTGGATTCAAAAATTGGCCTCGAGGGGACAAGGCAAAAAATGAAACCTCCCCAATTTGATGGAAAATCATCATGGACTAATTATCGTCGCCAATTCGAGGCTGCAGCTAAGCTAAACGGATGGTCGGCAGAGGAGAAGGCAATCGCATTAACCCTAGCCTTAAGAGGGGATGCTACAGATATCTTACAAACATTGAATACCTCGGAGCAAGAAGACTACGAACAACTGGTCAAACATTTAGAACTGAGGTATGGTCAGACACATTTGGAGCACGTCTACCACTCCCAATTGAAAAATCGCCACCAGAGATCAACTGAATCTCTACAAGAGTATGAAGCTGACATTGCCCGCCTGGTTTGCCTTGCCTATCCAGCCACGCCAGAAAATGTAATAGAAAGGTTAGCAGTGCAAGCATTTTTGGATGGACTTCGGGACCACGAAGCCAGACAAGCATTGACCCTAGCTCGACCGGCTCAATTAGTGGATGCACTGGCTCGAGCTCTAGAATTCGAGGCTGCGAAAAATACCTGCAGAGGTCAAGCCAGAGTCCGAATCGTTGACGAAGAATACGAAGATGGCGGAAACGATGAAGCCTCTGTAAGAAAGATAATAGAAGAAGTCCTTACCGAAAAAAGACTAGTGAGGTAGGACATGTCCAGAGTCGCTGCCAGGAGAGCAACGGAGCCCAGACTTCCTCGCCGGGGAAACTAAAGAAGGCCTATGTAAAGGAACCATCGTCGACCTGTAGCAAACAAGTGTCAACTACCAACGCATGCGTCGCTTCGCTACGCAACCACGTTAACAGTGTCTTTGTAGATGGCTTTATTAATAAGAAGCAATGTGCAATGCTGCTGGATACAGGTGCGACAAAAACAGTAATAAGGCCCAACATTGTTTTAGAGACAATGATAAAACCAACAAAATGGCAACTGCGAACAGAGATAGGAGAAGCAGCGAAAGTCCATGGTGAAATAGAGGTTGAAATGACCTTGGGAAACACAACCTTTCTACATCGGGCATTAGTGGCAGACATCGAAGACGAAGTAATCATTGGAATGGATGTCATGAGCTCCAAGGGATTCCAGTTAAATTTAAAAGATGGAATTCTGCGAGTGAATGACGAAGAAGTGGTGCTTTATGGAAAAGATGACATAATGCTTCGAGCCATCCTAGCAGAGGATGTCAATGTTCCGGAAAGAGCTGAAATCATTATAGATGCTTGCTTAGATGGGAAAGCTCAAGCTGGAACAGTAATGATGTTTGATCCCGAACTTAATGACGGAAATGTAGGCAGAGGAGTCGCACTGGGTAAGACTCTGTTTCGTGCCAGGGAGATTGTTCCAGTAAGAGTAATGAACCTGAATCATTACTCGGTTGTGCTAAAGAAAGGAACAACTTTGGGCTGTTGTTCAACAGTTTCCTCTGTAGTCAGAAGCACACAGCATGCAGAAATACCACCAGGTAATCTATCTGAGGAACTGGAAAGACTCATCACCGATTCATCTAAGAATTTGAAACCAAACCAGAGAGCAAAATTGAGGGACATCGTTAGAAACTACCAGGATATCTTCGATGTAGGGAATGGCAAAAGAGGACGAACTGATCTGGTGAAACATAAAATTAATACTGGGGACGCTCAACCTATTCGACAGTCGGCGAGAAGACTACCACTAGCTAAAAGAGAAGAAGCCGACAGGATAGTCCGCGAGATGGAGGAAGAAGGTGTTATTGAACCATCCAATAGCCCTTGGGCTTCTCCAGTTGTCTTGGTTAAAAAGAAAGATGGTTCGACCCGATTTTGCGTGGACTATCGGCAATTAAACCACGCTACAAAAAAAGACAGCTATCCCCTTCCAAGAATAGACGATACCCTAGACACGTTGGCTGGATCGAAGATGTTTTCCACCCTGGACCTGAAGAGCGGGTATTGGCAGGTGGAACTTGCTAAAGAAGACCGAGAAAAGACTGCTTTTACCATCGGCGCAGGACTTTATCAATTCACGGTGATGCCGTTTGGGCTGTGTAATGCGCCAGCAACTTTTGAAAGATTGATGGAAACAGTGTTAAAAGGGCTTTCATGGAAAACATGCCTGGTGTATCTTGATGACATTATCGTGGTTGGAAGATCATTTGAGGACCACGTCAAGAACCTGGAGGAGGTGTTTCGGCGACTTCGAAGTTCCGGAATAAAGTTAAGCCCGAAGAAGTGCCAGCTGTTCCAAGAAGTGGTGCAATATCTTGGACATGTGGTTTCTCCAGAGGGAGTAGCTGTTGATAAACAGAAAATCAAAGCTGTCCAGGAATGGCCGATACCTAAAGATATCCACCAGTTAAGAAGTTTCCTGGGGTTATGCACGTACTATCGTCGGTACGTAGCCGGATTTGCCAACATCGCCAAGCCACTTACTAGACTAACAGAAGGGAAGGTGCAGTACCAATGGGACGAGGAATGTCAGCGATCATTCGAGACATTGAAAAGAGCTTTGACGAGTGCTCCCATACTAAGTTATCCTTTGCCAGCTGGAAACTTCGTATTGGATACCGACGCAAGCAATGTCGGAATTGGTGCTGTGCTTTAGCAGATCCAGGAGGGCCAGGAGAGAGTCATCGGATACTTCAGCAAGACCTTGAGCAAGCCTGAACGGAATTACTGCGTTACTCGCAGGGAACTCCTGGCTGTGGTGAAGGGGGTAGAACATTTCTACAAGTACCTCTATGGTAAAAAAATTTCTCCTGAGGACTGATCATGCAGCATTGAAGTGGCTTTTGCAGTTTAAAAACCCCGAAGGACAAGTGGTCAGGTGGATTGAGCGATTGCAAGAATTCGACTTCGAGACTGAACATCGAGCTGGAACAAGCCACAAGAATGCTGATGCCCTATCGAGGAGACCATGCCCTGATGATTGCAAACATTGTCAGCGAGCAGAAGAAAAAGGGGCTGTTCTCGATAGAACTACCGCTATCGATGACCATTGGCAATCTGCGGAGATCCAAAAAGACCAGAAATTAGATCCAGATCTAAAAGAGGTTATCCGGTGGAAGGAACAAGACCGCAAACCTACGTGGCAAGAGATTTCCCGATACTCACCAACCATAAAGTCGTACTGGGCTCAGTGGAACTCTCTCATCCTGGAGAATGGACTTCTGAAGCGCGTCCTGGAAACCCCAGAGGAAGGCAAGGACAGAAAGCAGATTGTAGTCCCTAAAAATAGGAGACCAGAGGTTTTGCGAGAACTACATGACGGTACAACTGGAGGACATCTGGGAGTAACGAAAACCCTGGGGAAGTTGAGAGAACGCTTCTATTGGGTAAACTGCCAAGTAGATGTTAAGGAGTGGTGCCGGAAATGTGCGGTTTGTGCAGCAAGTAATGGGCCTCAGAAGCGACCAAAAGCTCCTATGAAGCAATATAACGTGGGCAGTCCATTCGAAAGAATAGCCATTGATGTTGCCGGTCCATTTCCTGAATCCGACTGTGGAAATAAATACATTGTGGTGGTTATGGACTATTTTAGTAAATGGACCGAAGCGTATGCCTTGCCGAATCAAGAAGCCTTGACCGTTGCTGATGTCCTTGTCAAGGAATGGGTCAGTCGTTTTGGTGTTCCCTTGGAGTTGCACTCAGACCAAGGTAGAAACTTCGAGTCTACTCTTTTCCAAGAGGTCTGCAAGCTCTTGAAGATCAATAAAACACGGACGACAGCATTACACCCGCAATCCGATGGAATGGTTGAACGGATGAATAGAACCATTAACCGCCATTTGTCAAAAGTAGTCTCTGACCACCAAAGAGACTGGGACCACTATCTGCACTTGTTTCTAATGGCATATCGTTCGTCTGTGCACGAGTCCACGGGTCAGACCCCGGCCAGTATTATCATGGGACGAGAATTAAGACTACCATGCGATTTGAAGTTTGGATGTCCCCCAGGAGAAGAGACCGCAGATGAAGACTATATCAGCCAGCTACGGCAAAAGATGAACGACATCCATGAACGAGTCCGGTTAAACATCGAGAATGCCAGTGCCCGAATGAAGGAAGCCTACGACATCAAAGCGGAGGGCGGAGGATTCCAAGTTGATGATCTTGTTTGGTTGTATAACCCGCAACGTCGTCGTGGATATTCGCCCAAGCTACAGAGATCTTGGGAGGGGCCGTACCAAGTTGTGAAGAAAATCAACGATGTTGTCTACAGAATAAAGAAGCTGCCTCGGGGAAAACCAAAGGTCGTACATTTCAACCAGTTAGCCCCTTATGCCGGAAGTCATGACAGCGAAGATGACCAAGCCCAAGTCCGCAGCATCCAACCACCCGATGACGAGATGACCTTCGAACAGTTTATGTACTCTAATGGGCAGAAAGTGCAGCACGACGTGACCACAGAGAAACCCCGAGACCTGTTTGAGGTGCCCATAGAATATGCCCTGGCTCATTGTGTTGCTCGAGATCTCCGGATGTCCAGAGGAATAGCCAAGGTGTTTGCCAAGAAGTACGGCCAGTTCCAAAAGCTACGGAAACAAGATCCAGTGGTAGGGAAGGTCCTTCATCTCGAAGATAAACAACCAGTGGGTACCAGAGACATCTTTTATTTGGTAACGAAAACATTCTCGCAGGACAAGCCAACATACAGCGATCTTTGGAAGACTCTGGTAGAATTGAGGAATGTGATGATGGAGAAAAATTTGATGAAATTGGCGGTCCCAAAGATAGCCTGCGGGTTGGATGGACTGAATTGGAGGGTGGTGAGAAGTATGATGGAAACAATCTTTCGATTCAGTGGCGTCGACATCCTGATATGCTGTCTCAGTACTCGCAGTCCAGATTCGAAGACCGTTGACTGTTACTTCCACCAAACTTCTCGTTGTCGAAATGGAGAGTCCTGCAAATATCGTCATACCAGGAAAGATTCTGAGACATTCCGGGACGAAATAGCCTTAAGGAGGGGGCAATGTTACGAGAATTCATCCGACAACTGGTGCAATCGGCCCTCAACCAATTCATGGAAGGGACATTATTCCGATAAATTCGTGGAACCCGAAATGTTTGTCTCTCAACCTTCGGACCGCTGCCGTTACTGGGAATTCCCTTAAAGCTTCCAGAACGTGATGGAATTTCCCGATGGTTCGTGGACGTACCAGATAATTCCAAGATGAATGTATAAATATAAAGCAGCTGGCGATAGGAGTATTCAGTTTTAGCCGGTCGTTTGTACAGTTAAGATAAAATGTAAATAGTAGTTTCTGTGAATATAAATTTGTGTAAAAGTAGTGAAAATAAATTAGAGTGAGTTAGACTGTGTTTTTAAATAAATTCAAGAACTGAACTGAACCCGAGTGTGAAAATAAAAACATTACAGTCATATCATCTTTCCAAACAAGAATAGTGAGCTCCTAAAATTGTCGATAAATTCATTTTCTAGGTTAGTTTGAATGTAAATGTAATATTGAATAAAATTGTTCACCTACCCCTTCAACCCCTTAGGGGTAATAACTACACTTAATTTTTTTAATGTAAATGGTTAGCGTGTGAAACCGTGGTTAAAAGAGTTTTCAATTCTCTATTTAGCATTATAGTACTATTTGATTTTTGCACTTGAAAATAACAAAAATCAATTTTCAATTGTTTCATTGGTAAAACAATTAATGAGTCATAGAATGAACTGAAGTTTGAAGTAATTAACAATATTTACAATAATTAGCCGACTTCCAGAAAGGAGGAGGTTATCAATTCGTCGCGTTTTTTTTTGTATGTATGTTACCTGATTTCTTCTTCTGTTGTCACCCGTTTTGAATGAATATGGTCTTGTTTAATAGAGAATATATCCGGATTGGTGAAACTTCAAATTTGGGTAAAGTTATGAAAATTGTAAATGAACATTTGCGTGCATGGAAATCGACCAATATCCCTAACATATTGGTCGACTTTTCAAAAACCTCTTTTGGATGTGTATAGTTTTTTTAACGTGTAATCTATTAACGTTGATCCCTAGGTGGTCTCATATACTTTTCTGCGATGTGCAACTTGCAGTTTTGCAGAAAATCGCCGAAAATTAAACTGTTCTTATCAAAAATTACATCGAAGTGACATAACGGACATTTCCTTATAAATATTTTAATTCCAACGTAATAGTGCGGGAATTGTAGGCACTGGAAGTTTTGATTGCGAATTTGAAAATTTTCTATGTACATCTCAAGCATAAGGTAGTAAAGCATAGTATTTTCATCTCCTTAAATCAATGAGTACCAAGCTCGTTTAGTTTGTATACCTGGCAATTACCTATTTAAATGAAAATTTTTCCATTTTGCTTAGATAGTGCTTTTGGTGTCACATTCTCCCGGCCTAATAGAAAATTCAGTGAAAACACATGTCAAGCTCTAAACTGTTATTTGGTACGATTATACACCGAGTGTTATAGCAAACAAAATCACAAAGTAAACTGATAGGAGTTGCATATATATAATGATTGAAATATATGACGAAGTAGGATGATAGTTAATAGTTACAGTAGGCAGTTAAAAACATTATGGTGATCCATAGGCAGCCGTATATACAGGGTGGTTGGAATATAGGGTAGAGGGGACGTTTGGTGGTGTAAAAATGTTGGAAGAAATGTGGAATTAAAATTATATAGGGTGATTAAAATCTGGTATATAATGTGGCCAAAACAAATTATATACAGTATGGTTGATATATATTCTAGAGTTGAATTATATTTATACAATGTAATTAAAAAATTATTTATTTCATTTCAATGTGGAGAGGAATTAATGTTATACAGGATGATAATACAAAATGTTAAAAATGAAACAATTTATAGGGTCGCCCACAAGGACTTATATATGTATATGATTGAAACATAGAACGGATTTGACTCCGTAAATATGGGAAAGATTCTACTCCGTCCTATAATTTACAGATGGCAGCTAACAAATTTATGCTTGTCCGTAGGCAGTTGTATGTACAGGATGGTTGGTACATAGGGTGGAATTGTCTATAGTTATACAGGGTTGTCAAAAAAGTTGAAAGAAGGTTACATTGCGTGGTCCATAAGGCATAAATATATTTTGGGTTTATTAGGTCAACGCGTAGTAGTACATTTTGTTCGGAAACTTTTACCTGTCAATATCAATGAAAATGTATCAGTGTGTAATGTTGGGGCTTTCGAAGTTATCTTGTATATTGAGGTTATACATGCAAAATAAAAAACAAAGAATGAAATTGAATTAAAAAGTCTAAAAGGTTGAAAATAAAACATTAAAAAAAATTATAACCGACTTCCCTCTGTAACTAAAAAGTTGAAAATAATTATAACAAAATATAACTCTAGCAAATAAATAACACATTCAATTATGTTAGTTACCTACTCAGAAAGTAAAAAATGTAAACATTAAAAGGTCCTCATTTTGTACAAATTAATTACCCATCAATCTAGTATATTTTTGAAGTCGAGCCGAGCAACAATAAAGTTTGATGAAGTAGTAGCTAAGTACGCAATGCTAAAAGGAATTTAAATTTGTCTGGCTCCGACTTCAAAAATATACAACATTAAATATGTTATTTATTTGCTAAAGTTGTATTTTGTTATAATTATTTTCAGCTTTTTAATTATAGGTGGAAGTCGGTTATATTTTTTTAATGTTTTATTATGGTCTGTCATACACTCAAACTGGGCACCTTTAATTTCTTAACAAACAAATAGAATTTGAGTCTTCAACAATTTTTTGCAACATCTGTTCGCTGATTTGATTCACTCTTTGCCTTATTTGCTGTTTTAAATCATCAATATTAGCTGGTTAAAGCTTGTAGATTTTTCATTTTAAATAGCCCCACAAAAAATAATCTCGTATTTCTTGATGTGAAAAACTTAGTTTGAGATAAACTGGTACTACTGCTGCATAATATGATTCTATTAATGGCTGCGTGTTTATCAGTATCAGTTATTATAATTATCAGTAGGGGTTTAAAGGGGCAGATGAATAGTTTTATTCAAAGAGTGTAGTTTCATATATAAATAGTTTGGTCAAGTGCGAGTAGGACTCGCATACTAAGGGTTCCGTACCACCTTCAAGATTCTAATATTCCAGTTTCAGACAAGCAGGAAATGAGTGCATTTTCTTATATTTGGCCTAATATCTTTTAAAGGAAACGTTTTAAATTTATAAAAAATGTACACTTACATTTTCCACACATAGACTTTTTATTTTATCTGCTTCAGGATTCGCTTGATTTTTATAAGAATCCATATTATATTATTATATTATATTATATATTTAGTTTGCTAATTTGGCCCCCAAAAATTAACATTAGAGTTTAATTTTACTAATAAGCTTTCAGAGAAGCCTTTTATAATCTACTGTCTCAATTTTGAGGCTCTGTAGAGTGGAAGATATAGGGCAAAATAGGTCAAGTTTTAAATTATTAAATATATTATTCAAATTATTTAAAAATATAAATAAAATATATATTTCAAAATTTAACTAGTGTAGTTTCTAATGTGGGAATTAAGTCGATGTTTAATATTTTTGTTAATATCTTTTAAACAAATGATTTAAAAAAATGATATATTTGTAATTCACATAATGAGCCTTTTATCTGATATGATGCGTTTGAAAATTGAATTTTTATTTTCCACTTAATTGTATAATTTGTCCCTAATACTACTATGGGGGTTTTCTAATAATTTTTCTTATAAATTTGAGCACCACTACACCTAATTATTTCCAAAATTTTAGATAGTATAGTTTCGGAAATAAAGCGAGAAATGAGAATTTTTTATATCTTTATGTTAATATCTTGTAAACAATTAATTTTAAAAATATGAAAAATATGTACTTGTATTCATCATAATAAACCCTTTCATTTGATGTATTGCATGATGCCTTAAAAATATATTTTTATTTTCCGTTTAATTCTACAATTTGGATCCCAATATTAATATTAGGAATTTCTTCGTATTTTTCCTGTAAACAAAAAAATTTAGGTCTTATAGTTTGGGGAATAAAGGGGGAAATGGATAATTTTTTAAATATTTTTGTATATATATTTTAAAATATTTATTTAAAAAAATAAAAAATACATCAATATTCGTCATAAGCCCTTTGATTTGAAATATTACTTGATTCGTTAGAAACAATTATAATTTTTTATTTTCCATTTAGTTCTATAATTTGCCCCCCAAAATAAATATTAGGGGTTTCTCCTTATTTTTCCAGTAAAGTTTAGGTGAGGCGCTATACTTGTATTTTTTCAAAATTTTACAGCTTATGGTTTCGGTGATAAGTGGGGGAGGAACGGTTATTTGTTTATATTTTTATTAATATCTTTTAATTAATTTATTTGAAAAATATAGAAAAAAATATATTTGTTTTCATCATAATGAGCCCTTTCATTTAATATATAACATGATGGGTTAGAAATTTTAATTTTATATTTTCCATTTAATTCTGTAATTTGCCCCCCAAAATTAAAAGGTTTCTCCTTATTTTCCAGTAAACTTCAGATCAGACCCTATAGCTCTAATTTTTTCCAAAAGTTTACGTTTTATTGTTTCGGAGATAAGGAGGGGGATGGGTAAATTTTTGTGGATTTTCGTTAATATCTTTTTAATTAATTTTTTTAAATATGAAAAAATATATATTTCTGTTCCTCAGAATGGGATCTTTCATTTGATATATTACTTGATGCGTTTGAAATTTTTTTTATTTTCAAATTTTCATTTAATTCTATAATTTGCCCCCCAAAATTAATCTTCATTTACATTCATGATTACCCTCATGAAAATATATATATATCCATTACTTTAGGATCTCACTGTGTAAAGCAAACAGACGCATGAGAGAGACATTAATGCATATTGATAATGTTATTTCTGCATACTCATAATAGACAGAGCATGAGCTGTATCCTTAAATAGAGTTCTAGAATTTCATTTGTTACTTTTTCACCTTAATTTAAGTCAAATTGTTCTCCAATACATGTTTATCCATTTATTACACTTACTCTTCATTTTCATTTTTTTATATTAAATCAAATAACCCTTTTTGCAATGTTTTATTTTAATTCTACAATCTGAAGAAAATAAACCAAAAAATATAAAAATTAAACATTCCGGCTATATATTTCAATGATCAAAGACTAAATAAAACAAACCATCTGCGGAAATTCTATTCTTTAATGTTGAATGCAATACAAGTAATGAAAGGATATTCAGGACTTAGTTAACGTTTTCTCTTCACAATGAAAAAAACGAGACTTGCTTAACTTCGTTAGAGTTTTTTCAACTAGTGAAAAGGAAAAGCTGCGGTTTATGCACATACTGCAATTACGACGTTTGCTTTTTCAAACTGCAAAGGCTTCTGTAAATTCATTCATTATCTCTCTATAGTAAAACTAAGGCAACTAAGGAAATAATTCTTCGTTTCCTGAAAATATACGGTTTACGTTCTAATACAAAAGGGGCTTTTTTAAATAGAAATAACATTATAGGTATTTACCGCGTTTTATCTCTTTAATCCGGCGAGTTAATAAACCTAAAAGAAACAGATAATTTAACTTCAATCACGAATTCCGTTCCGAATACGTGTGACGAGACATATTTATCTGGAATAAAGGAAGAGAATTCTAATGAAAGGACAGCAGTTTTTGAAGTTCTTTTGACAAAAAGGCCCAATTATCTGTCTAAATGCATGTTTTAGAGATAAGTGCAGTTTTTCTCCTAATGGGTCTTTAGTAGACACAAAATAGGCTTTAGAGTACATAAGTACATATAATCACAGAACATTGTCGTAGGTAGCCCAATATATAAAGACATCTAGGCTACAATATTAGTTAAAACATAAAATTCAACTCCAATTGTGGATTTTAAACAATAAAAATGTGGTTTTCTTATGCTAGTTGTTACATCTCTTATTTGTATTTTTAGAATTTCTTTGCAGTAACACCACCACCATTAATGGAAACTCTGTATATTTTAGGATCCAGATCACACCGCATTTTTAATGGCAATAAAAAATTACAACATGGAATTAAAGAAATTTAAAACTAATAATTATAGCAACTGTCTAGTCATGTTGTCGGAAAAAACGGCTTAGAATTGCAAATGAACCGAGAAAGCTAAATTTTTTATATGACGTGGGGGGTGCTTAGAAAAGCTTAACCTGAAATTGTCAACCAAGATTTCTCATCTGAGTTTTCCACAATCTTGAAAAAAGTGTTAAAATTATTTTGTTGACAAATAATTCGGCTATCCGACGAGATAGGAAAATATTGGTAGAGTACTTTTTTGTTATCGGGATATCGATTGAACACACAAAAATTTAGAACATGAAATTTGTTTTTTGCTATTATGTTTTTTCTGATGATAAATATCGAAAGAATCACCGAGATGAAACTTGTAGAGCGTATTCAGACCTCCAATTTCTTTTTTTATATATTTATATTTTACAAAAATTATTATGTCCAGTCGGCCACAAATTTGTGAGTCCGCGCTCAGTGCAGAGCGAGCCGCTTACTTCCTTGCATCTACACGTAAAAAAAATTGAAGATTGTTCAAGGAACTAATATAAATAAATTAAGCAACAAATTATGAATCACATATATGGAATTTATTAAACAAATAATTTGTTTATGAAGTAAAAAAAGGGTAGGCGGATAACATATTTCGTTACTTTTATGTTTTTTTTTTGGGCAATAACACGACAATATAAATAAAAAGACGTTTATTGCAGGAATACCAAACGTTTCAAAGTCTATTCTGACTTCGTTGTCAATGGCTTTATATTTATTGATGTAGATTGCAAAATGAAAATTTGATTTATGACATTTAAAATTGACATTAGAAAATTTGTTGTTTTTAGATATACAGGTAGCACAAAAAATTCTAAAGATCATGAATTATAGTTAACCAGCTTTCAAATTAGAAGAATTTGAAAGAGTTGTCTTTAGAATTTATAAGTGGCGTTCCTAGGTACGACTTTGATCGCCAAAAATGCGATCAAAGAAATCTCTTGTTTCAGTGATCCCATTAACGTCATAAGGGAGAACCTAGGAAAAATCTTATGAACTATCCCGATATTGGGTTGTTCAAAAGGAGGTTACCATTAATAATTTCTTTCTTAATTGTCGGTAACCAGATACGATTAAATTCTACAGAAGTAGAAGCGATACAATCGTCTTCATTCAAAAGAATTAAGGCAGACTCTTTTATTTTTCGTTTTGTGTTATGTTGTTCTTTGTGAAGTATAGTTGAATTGTCCAATTGTATTTTATGGCCTAGGTCCCAAGCATGTTTACAAATTTTTGATTTTTCAAATTGTCGTTTCTTTATGTAATTCTTGTGTTCATTTATTCGTAAGTTTAATGGTCTCGATGTTTCTCCAATATAAAATTTATTTTTTGAGTTCTGGGTTTTGTTTGTTGGCTTTGTTTTTGATATTAAAGATTTCAGTGTATTTCTTGTTTGGAATGTTGTTTTAACATTAAATCTGTTGCCCACTCTTTTCAATCTTTCTGACAGACCCTGTATATATGGTATAGTTGTAACTGTAATGTTGTTTTCTTGAATAGTAATAGTGTTAAGAGAAGTTCTGTGTTGATTCGGAAGGTTTTATTTCTATTGTGGTGTTATTGCCCAAAAAAACATAAAAGTAATCAAGAATATGCCACAAACAACGTTTAGAAGACATCATATTTCGTACTTCGGTTGTATGCACACGTTATAACAAATAAACGGTTTTACAATAAAATTTTGTATTAAACTAAAATACAAAGCACACGTTCAAACGCAAAAAAGTTTTACAGTACATTAATACAAACACACACGTTAAAACGGATAAAAGTTATTTCAAGAAATGTTTTCGGCACAAACTAATTGCATATGGAATACAAAAACACATTTGGAATTTTTTTAATGAACAATTTTTGTGCACTCAAGAAAACAAACGTTGGACGTTTTTTAATTCTTTTTTTGTCACTACGATAGTCTTGGCTACTCCTCGAGTGGAAACGATGCTGATATGTTCGAAGCATCATCATCATCTCTATCATCGTCATCGTAAAACAAAATGTCGACTCTGGCGACCTTATTGCATGTTTGCCCACTACAATACAAGCAAATAATGGAGCAACTAATTCCTCCTTTCCTGTACCCACAAGAAGTCTCACCATTTCCTTTACATTTGCAAGAAATGAGTTTTAAAAGTTCAAGTCCGTGATTTGTCTTACGCTAACTTTATTCCTCAGGATCTTTAAAAAATTCAATCCAGGTTTGCACCTGCAGATACGTCCGGAAAATGTGCTGGCAGACAGCCCTTTTCGTTGGTGGGAGTAGTGCGGGGTGATTCGTTTTATTTGGAGTCATTGACTTTGCGCAAAATATTACTTGATTTTTCCTGTTTATTACCGTCATATAGGGCAAAAAGGAATTCCTCTCCCGCAAAAGTTGAGATCTCCGGATCGACCTTTTCTTATTTAAATAATTCCACCGATGAACGTAGCTACGGATTCTTCTCGAGAGTGTTTACAAATTTCGACTTTCCAATGTCCAAAGACGATGTCGTATCACAACCGCTAAAAGCGTGATTGTCAACATTGTTCTTAAAAACTGACTTACGTGTATGAAATTGTTCTTTGCGAGCGTATTTTCTTTTGCTAGTTTGCGAAAAAGTATATTCTTTTTGTCCTGTGCAAGTCCGCTGATTAAAACTAATAGATCGACACTAATTTTTGTCCAAAAAATAAATGAAAAAACAAATTGTTGGTCGGAATACGCTCGACAAGTTTCATCTCGGCGATTTTTTCGATATTTGTCACCAAAAAAAAAAAAACAAAATTGATGTTCTAACATTTTTAGTTTTTCAATTGATTTCTAGATAACGATGCAACGATGCATGATACTAGAAAAATATATAGCATAAAAACTATTTTTAATTTTCGTATCTTGTCCAATAGTCGAGTTATTGTCAAAAAAACAAGATTTTTCAACCTTCATCAGTTGCGCTTCCCGCAATTGATTGAATTCTCAAATATTTATTTATGTATATAGAACATATAACTGAATTTATTTATTTTATCGCGAAATGTATTCCGACATCCAGGAGTTTCAGGAAAATCTAGCTCACGGAGACTCCAAGTCGGGAGTCGTACTGTGTGTGACGCCGTTTCCCTGTGATTCCTGGAATAGAAATCAAGAAATCACACTAAAAAATTCGTAGGTTTACTAAAACCTGTCAAAGAAATTACTAGACTAACTTCTCGGCCTCACACACAGTACGACTCCCGATTTGAAGTCTCTGTAAGCTAGATTTTCCTGAAAGTCCTGGATGTCGAAATTCATTTCGCGATAAAATATCAAATTCAGTCATATATACTATATACAGAAATAATTATTCGAGAATTCAAGCAGTTGAAGGTGGCACAACTGATGAAGGTTCTCGACGAAAAACAATATATTGTCTTGCAAATATTTTCTATCAAGAAAACACGTCCTCAAAGAAAAGCGTGATGATCGTTAAGTCTATCAGTTTTTTCCTCATTCTGATGATGGTTTTACATTTTACACCATTTGTCTTACAATCTTCTCATACCTTGAAGTTGTTGCTTTGACTTAGCTGGAAACCACGAGATTTCTTTTCAAAGTACAAAGAAAATTGAATCAATTTTTTTAGCACATACTTCATTTTGAATGACTAAATCCTGTTAATCAATCTCACCTTGATCTTAAAATGCTAAACTCAATATGAGTAATGCATAATTCATATTGTAGTAATCAAGTATGCTTAGTGAACTATTTATAAGACTTCCAAAAAACCATTTGTAACGTTTCTAAAAATACAACTCATTTGCAATCATTTCTCTTTACGAGGTGTGCGTCGTATGTATTTAGGAAATGTAAGAAGCCGGATAAATTCCGTATCACACCACAATATTGATCCTGATTAAGCCTACCGGAAAATTATTTGACCGTAACTCATGCGGTTAATATTTACTTATTTCGTAGTGGATACCGCAGGATTACTAACAGATGTCAATATTAAATTGTCGTCATCATAAAATGGAACTGAAACAGGTCTTTCACTTGATAATAAATCAAGTTCCTGCATTGAATTATAGTGTAGAGCGATTGCATTGTAATTGATAATTCTTTGGAAAAATGACTATATCCCATTGTATTACTAAATCAATTAGTTGTGGTTGTCGTATACAATATGCTGGATAGGATAAGATACAGTGTTATAAATATTGAGGTGTTTAATGGGACACCTGTCAAGAATATATTTAATGTATTTTTTTATTTTCAAAAAAATGTATATGTACTTATTATATTATACATTACCAAAAATTATTTTTTTAATAATGAAAAAAATATGATGATGGATTTTTGTTTGTTTGAAAAATAGACCAAATGATATATTTCATGCCATTCTATTTGCTTCCAGCATTTTTTTGGAAAATCGAAATAAAGGGTATACTTATCTGAAATTTATATCTTTCTAGTGTATTTTTTTTACTGTTCTTGTAAGAGTAAATAAAAATTTTTAATATAAAAAACAATATAGTTGTTATTTCCTTTGAACACTTAACAGTTCTTTACCCCTGTTTAGAGTATTTCCCAGTGATAGTATCTTATAACACAGTGCATGATTTGATTTTTTTAAGTTGTTTCTAATCTTCCAACCTCAACAGATTCGAAAACAAACTGTTTTGCTTTATTAAATTTAGAGTCGCCCTTGACTGTTCTTTTTGTTCAAGCTTCACATACATCCAAATCGATACCGAATTTCATATTCGTATAATAGAGCGCTATTTGACTATATCAATAATCAGAAATATTTTTTATGTGTCTGGACGATTCCTTTTGAAGCTAACATCTTCCTTATATTCGTATATTTGTTTTATCCATTTTAATAGCGATTGAAAAAGCTTTTCAATATAGAGATCAAAAAGGGGGTAGGTGATGCTAGCTAAATTTATTAGGATTTATTTATTAGTATCGACTATAGATATGGTCGAATATCGGCCACTGGACGACCACTAGTTTATTTATTTTGTTATACAATTTTAATTTCTCACTTCTTGAAAATAAAATATTCGATGTGTATATTTTTGAGTCTGCGTAGGGTAGCAAGTCATTCGCAAAAGCCTGACATCATCCTATAATATGTTGAATTATCTTTGATGTTTGGTAACCACATGTGAATACGTCGTTGTTTATTACAGAGCCTTTATGGTCTTCTTCGGGGATAGTCCTTAATTGGGATTTCTTGGTCTTGGATTGCCAGTAAAAAGCGTTCCTTTTCTAAAAACAACTGACCTGAGATCAACCAGCAATTCGTTCTTCATGCACAGGCTTCTCTTTTCATTTCAGCAACTCACTGGCGCATAATTTTGGACTTCCTCTGCCAGCTTAAGTTCATAAAACAGGAGAGTCTGACAAATGCATCAATCTAATTTGCTACACGTATCGTATCTTCTGTGATAATATTCTCCGTTCACCAGAGCTATGTGTGTGGTGATTTTCACCTTTTGATAATACAAGTCCTTCCAGTATTATTGTAACAAGATTTTACTATTAAATTTGGTGTTCGATATTCTCCGGTTAGATCAATATTCATGATGGATTGGTTGATCTTTGTACTTTATTTATTTTAAAGTATTTACAGGTTTTGCATTTATACGTGGGTTCAATCGAATTGTCACAACTCATTTTGCCTTTAACTACATTAATAATCCCCCACTTTAAGTAGATTCGTAATGCGGTGTTTAGCATTTGTCTAGGCCCAAGTGTTTAGCAGACAAAATATACTTCTGATTTTGAATTTTCATGCAATGCAAAATCCATATTAACTTAAATAAAGATAAAAACAGTTTATTCGAATCGTTGAGAGATATTTTAATTTTATTTAAATGTATTAAACTAGACTTCGTAAGCCGTTATTCGTATAGCCTTTGTTTTTTATGACCGTAGGTATCATTTAATAATTATTATTTCGGACTATCTTAATGATTCCAAATTTGATCAAGTTTTAGGATGTCCTCCAATTTCCATCCATTTCGTTAAAAAATTGATTACAATCAGGTTACATCGACTAAATGGAACATTTTTTCATCAAGATCAAGCACCTCAGTATTTTACTTTTTCTTAACGAAAAGCAGACGTAAGTTTTGGTTACTTTTATGTTTTGTTGGGCAATAACACCAAAATCGAAATAAAACGACGTATATTGAAAGAAAACCAAACGTTTTGGGTCAATAATTAAAAGATTTTTTTGCAGCATACTGATCTGAATTTAAGACGACGTGAAAGTCTTGCATTTGAAGGCGAAAATTGTTTGATGAAAGTTATTAAGTTAAAAGAAAGCATATCAAATTGACATTGTTTTTGTTTGATGCTATAGTAAATTAAAAATCATATTTACTTCAAGATTGTAAAATAAAGAAATATGAATTACTTCGATCTAAAAGAAAGTTTATATAACAATCTTAAATTTAACAATTTTCTGTTTATTTTTGAAATGATATTTAGTCGATACGATACAAATAAAACATTTTCAACAATATTTCAAATTTAAACAACAAATTTAAACTTAATTTCAAATTATTACGTAACATTTTAATATTTTCCTACCTACTTTTCGATTTTCTTTCTTTCATGGTAACAATTTATGTATGGAACATAACAGCAGGCAAATGTCCTTCCCTTCTAAACTCGAGCCACCTGTTATTAGATTTTCTGGAAAGAACAAAATAAATAGAGCGCTGGTCATACATGTTATAAATACGTCAAAATTATCAAAAATGTATGAAATAACAAAAATATCTATTAAATTGTCTGCCATTACAAATTTATTAATAATGTCTTATATTCTAAATCTACGCTGGAATATTCGAGTAAAAGCAAATACTTCATAAAATCTGAATTACAATTTATTAAAATTTAATATTTTGCAGATGGAGAAGATACGGAAGTTCAGTTTGCCGAATCTGTTCTAGCACCCGCTGCTGACAATTACTTCAAAACGCACAACATAAACTTCAGTTCCGCACAAGAAGCCTTATTCTCGAACTGTGAAGAGGATCCCCATTTGCAATTCCTGATTGGCGTTGATAGTGAAACCTCTGACATTCTTCGAGATCTCATTGGACTAGATGATGTTATTCCACTCCTGATAGCTGTAGATTTGCCTAACAGAAGGTTTGCCGTCATGGAGTACGGCGTCGAAATAACAGTAGCTAGCGTTGATGAATTCGTAACCAAAGTACTCAAAAATGATCTTAGCTTTATTGATATTACAGAAGAAAGAGTAGCCGCATCCAAAACTTGTTGAATATCTACTTGTGTATGTTTGTGTTGTTGAAATGTACAGTTAAATTTAATTTGTATGTTTAAGCAATAGTACTTAAATGCAAATGATATGTTTGTTGTAGGAATTTCAAATCGAATTTCCGAAATTTAGCTTCCACCATTATATTGTTAATAGTAATGTATTTTTGACAGTATTTGATTTTGTCAATTCAATTTACTTCTACATAATTAAAATATGGTAAATGAAAAAAAATAGAATCTCTGTAGTTGACTGTTAAATTTAGTTGCAAATGTTGTCATCATGTCAATCTACATTATATGAATGCAATTTAGACTCTAAGGTATTTTTAAAAATATGCTATACATTTTTATCAACTATAGAAACCAGTCTGAGGAATACGACAATGAAGAACAACATCCAAAAAGCTTACAAATGTTCATTATAACAAATTTACTAAATTCGGTAAAACAAAAAAAATTTACTAAGTTTGGTGGTCAATACAACACCAATTGTCCATTAATAGAAAAACTCTCTCGAGAAAGCAATTCTATGGATTTGTCAAATAATTTTCCTATATAAGATGTAAATGTATATTGAAAGAGACTTATCTATTTAGTTTAAAATTTCACAATTTTTTCTGAGGCATCCTTCCCGAACAATGTTTTTTTTCTAGGGTTTTACTGAAACATTTTGTATTACGAGCATTATTCGTCGAACTTTTTCGCGATTGTCAAAATTGTTGGACAATTCTGAATGTTCCATTCTTGACTAATTGATTTTGTAATTTCCGTTTTCAAGGTTAAGTCTATGAGATCTGTTGACATTACACTAATATTTCTATAGCGGATGTCCCAAATAGTTCAATAGCATAAAACATGTTTGCTTTTTCTATAGTATTCTTTATCATAGACACAATATCTTGTCAGACATGTGAACTAGTAAAAGTGCTAAGCCTAGGCTGAAGCACTCTCAACACGAATATTTTCAATTGCTCCAATGATTGCAGAATGACAACAATTTACTGTCACCTCTATCACTCTTTTTTTTAGAGTGTTGTAATATGTTTGTCTTGTCATTCTTCATTTTGTGTATATCATTATCAGTTAGTACCTACATGGTTAGCCAATCTCCATCTGTTACTATATTTTGGTGTTTTTTTTTTACCTATTTGCGTAGGCTTTGATGTTTCACCGACATATGTGTTCTCGCCGAAATCGTTGTGAGGAGTGAAGGCACAAGGAGAATTCGCGTATTGCCAAAAGATAATACGTGTTGCAGTGCTCAAATACTGTAAAAAAGCTGCCAGATTTTTCATTGTGTTATATTATACATTCTCTGGGTGAAAACGATAATTTTATATTCGAATAAATTTGAATAGTTTATGATTTTTGTAGTATTACTCAAATATCTGGGAAGATGTCATCTGGGAAACCTCAGTTGAAAACCATTGTTTACAAATTTTTGCCCAAATTTTTTTTTCTCCTCCAAATATTTTTTAACACTTTTAAGTTATCGGAATCCAGAGGAGCTAAAATAGCTCTTCTGAAAGAATACAGCTCAGTTGCTACATTTTATGTAGTACGATAATATTCATAAAATTCACTAACATGTTCAGACGTATCAAAATTATTTCGTCAAAAATTGTTGCTCTCTTGTGTATGATGATATTAATACAAATATACAATAAAACAGCTAGTTTTTGAAAGTCATATTATCTCCTATTTTAGGAACTCTGGTGTCTGAGGTAATTAAAGGAAAATAGAAGGAGTCCCAATGATAGTATCAGGTGTATACACAATGTAATTAACAAGTGCATGAAGTAAGCAACTCGAGAAGCTTTAGGAGACCAGATTTTTTTATGAAAGATGGAAAAATGAAACAAAAGAAGACACAGATAAAGAATCCAAGAATTGAATACACTATATGAAAAACACCGGAAGACCAAAGGAACAATAAAGAAAACAATGGCTGGTTCTCCATCAACTAAGAACGAACTACCAAAAAAGACAATATCGAAAAATTGCTCAGATTACAGCTTGTCCTTAACAGAAAGTTTACTAGCAGATTTTATAGGAAAGAAATTCTACAATGTGATCAAACTACTACTATCTTTCTATATATTAACATGTTTATTCAACATTGGATATTTCCACTCCAAACGTAGGGTTGAATCGTCTCCACAAATATATACAATATACAAAATTGACCCTACTACAATTTGTCGATGTTACAAATACCTATCTTTCAAAGAAAAGTATTGAAGAAAATCCCAATCAACAGACAGAATAATGTTCTTACAAGGTACGAACATGAAAGCCGATGGATTTCTGAGGTAATGGTTTGGATCCCATAGAAAAAAACATAGTCGACCAAACAGATCAGCTGAGACCTGTGGAGACAAAGTGGGCGAAGCAAGAGAGACAAAAAATGCAAAATAGATATCGGAATCCCAGCGCACCGCCAGCCATAAATAATATTAGGAAAACTTACTTCTTCATTATAAAATACATAAAGAAACCTTCTAGAGGATCTTCTTATGATCTAAAGAATCTAAAGAAACAGCAAGAATCTTATCCCTATCAATCATATTAAAAAGGTTATCTAGAAATTAAATCTGAAAAATTTACAAATAGTTAGTCAGCAACCTATGTCACAAAAATTAAAAACATTAAGCACACTAAAAATAAATGAAATTTGATTGAAGGAATATGACATCGAGTCAAAAAAGTAAATCAGGCCTAATTAAAGGGCAAAATAAACAGTTAAGTAGTTAAAGAAATATGTCTTATAACTGTATTTTTGAAAATTGACCTGTATGCATTTAATGTTCATTTATAATAGCCTTTTGCTGAAGAAGGTTCAAGAATCTTCCTAGAACATAGTTGGAGCATTGTTTGTATTTAAAATTAATAATGAGTTTTGATAATTAAAGTAGTACTCTACTTTTAGAATATTCTTTGGAACGTCCAAATTGCATTCATTTTATACTTCTCAATCAGCATGTTATGCAAAGTAATACTTCACCATTACTTTATAAGTGTAAAAACAATAAATAAAAACTAGTCAATTGAATGTGAAGATATTGTAGCTCTTAGAATATTATGTTAATTATTAAAAAATTACCAGTAAATCTATAATAATTTACTTCGTTATTTATTTGATTAAATAGATAATTTGTTATCAGTTGATATTTATTACATTTTCAAAATTTATTTTGAAAATGTAATAAAATCTCAAATATAACATTAACATTTTAGAGACAATATTCAGAATCTTCTTTCAACTAATTCCTGTCCTTCTGTTTGGACCCATTTAAACACATTTACCTATAAAAAAATGACATCAAACAGATAGGTACTTTGCTCATGAAAATTAAAAAAACTAGAATGAATTGTTAAATATAAAATGAATTAATCCCTTCTAAAAGTTACTTAATTGACATGTAACTTTGGATCAGAACAGAGTTTCACAAAAATAATATTAAACATAGAATTTAATATAAAATTAATTATTTATATGACATGACAAGGAAAAAAACCTTGTTACGTTGGTAACTGTCTCCCCAAGTCTTAACTAAGTCATCTTGAGCATTAACTTTTCATAATTTCTGGTCCTGGTTGGATCCTCATCAAATGCTCCTGTGATATTTGGCCTTACGTAAGTGTGAGAAATGAGTTTAAAATTCCTTCTATTAACACTATTTTTATTTTAACTCTACTTATTTAAAGGTGAAGTTGCTGAAATTCACTTCCAATAGTTGTGCAGACTAAAAAGGGTATCTAATATAATATCCAAGAAACTTGGAACTGGATTTAAAAAATCGCAAACCACATCAAAATTTGCCAAATCAGTTCATGGACAAACTTCATGACACTATTTAGGAATAATAAACTAATGAAATTAAAAAAAAATAAATGAAAGTAACAACATTGCTGAAAAAGGTAAACAAGCCAGAGACATCATAACAATTGCCCGCTAGTTAAATACACAATTTTTCAGCACAACATAAAATATCGTTTCAGGATAAATATTCACTGTTCTACAAGAAGGAAAGACCCACTTTACTCTACCGATAGATAACTTCTAGTGCTTTATTTCTTCTTTTTTTTTTGACTGGAAAGCCAGTGGTGTTTTGTTTTTACAAATCAACACATGCCTACTTTTTTGTACATCGAATAAGCTAATTACTTCTGTGAGAAAGACTATTAGTCTTTAAGCACAGGTGGACATCTAATTAGTTTTTGAAGCAGTATAGTAAGACCAAAGAATGCTTCTCTAGCACAGGAAGATAACAAACTAGTACTATCCAAAATATTAATCAAACTTTGCTATTTTCGTTGATACATATTTTCAGTACATTACCTATTAGACTAATCATTTAGTATTGTGTGCATTTCCGTTTATCGTAATTTCATAATTCTAGAATAAATCCAGTCATATAAATTTCCTGTAGAACAGTGGTTCCCAAACAATTCAGTTGCCAGTGCACTTCGAGGTTTTGTATTTTGTCACGGATTGTTCAGCCAAAAGGAGAGTAATTTTAGCAGTTTCCTATATTATGCGGCGCAAATTTTGGGAACCCCTGCTGTAGAATATTTTTTCTGTAGAAAAAACATCGTTCAGTAGCTTGAGCTTCTTAACATACATGTTATCCACACCTGAGTTTTACAGGTATTTGAGAATGATATTATATGCTTGACTGTTGCTAAATTGTCGTATCACTGTGTTCTAATGTATTGTAAGTAATTTATTCTTGAGGAGGTCTTGAATTATTTTGCCTGTTATACACAGATATCTGTGTTATACACAGATAAGTATAACACAATATACAATACATTACTTATAGTTATTTTCTGAATGATAATTGTAGCATCTCTGGTTTTTATTTTTTCTGAGTTCTTTGGGAATAACATCACATAAACTTGAAAGTCTGTATATTTCAAAAGTCCAAACGTTTCACGTTTATGTGAGGTTATTCCCAAAGTACTCAGAAAGAATAAAAGCATTACTTATATACAGGAATACTGGTTGATCATTTTGTAGAGATTTCGTTCTCTCAGAATAACTGTGAGGAAGAATATCTGTACCGACAGTCAGTAATCCGGGCAATTTTACGAAATTGCCTTACCACAGTTAATTATCTGTTGCAGGAAAAAAAAATGGAGGAGAGAAAACCCAATGAACAGGCAATATATGTATTCTTTGCAATTTTGCATACTTTGGAGCCCTTGACAGTATTCCATCATCCAACATTTCATTGCTTCCGTTATGGGCTTTTAGGGCAAACAAATTAGAATATAGGAATCGTTCAACGCACAGTACTTACTACTCTCTCTACTATGCAACAACGTCCGAAAATATTGGTACGATGTCACAAGTGAAACAATACCAGTACTAGGGAATTACGGAAATTAACATTCCGTAAATGGACTGCGCTAAATTTCATATCAGTACTTGATACTACACAAGACCATTATGCAGATCTTAACATTATGTCAATTTTCAATAATAAAGATGGACTAGAAGAAGAAAAACGGCTTCTAAACAGTTCACTTCGAGAATGTGTCGACAAAACCGGCTCTGTGTGAGCAAGTGACAACTAATAACTTAAAGTTCTTCTTATAACGCCTGTCCCTTTCGCAAGTTGGATATCCAAATGGTCAGCGTGGCTTTAGCCTCCCTGTGCAGCCTGGGTAAATATTCTTATACGTTAAAAAATATACTCTTCGATACATGTTCATTTGCCCTTTTCACCAGCGTTCATATTTTCAATTGTCCCACCTTAGATTTTTCAAAAAAAAGTAGCAAAATTTTTGTTAGTTTTCAATAACTATAACTCTAAAATGAAAAGCTAGTTTCAATTGCAGTGAACAGCAACCAATTGTACCTGAGACTGACTAATGTGCCTCACAATCCCATATTTGAAATATTTTACGAATGCCATTAAAAGAATAAAAAGTGTATTGATATTCAATTCAGATAAAAATGTTACATTTTTTATACTTTAATGACATATGTTAAATATTTTAAATGTCTGCCTGTTGTTGAATATAGCCAGGCTCAGGGTCAATTGTTTGCCGTTAACTGCATTTAAAAATATCTTTTCATGTCAGTGATAGAAATTTTCTTATTTAAATTTTTTAAATATAATTAAAAATATGAACGTGGGTAACGAAAATCTATCCATTGGTATATTTTTTTATTGTATACCCAGGCTGATCGGATTGTGGTATTTATTTTAGAACTATCAATATGCAAAATGTCAGGTGATGAGTAGCCAAACCATCTAATGTATGTTCACTATAAATTCTGGCCTCTGCCATGGACATTTTACATTTAATTTTGTTCTCTATTTCAATTTTGTAGGAAGACAAACTTGTCTCAACGCTTTATGTATCCTATATATCGGATTTTCCTTTCTTTGATTATGAGCATTATTTATTTTATTTGGGAGCATCATATATAGTAAAGTTATTATTTATTGCTAAATTCTATGTACTTAAATACAAAAAAATACTGGCTATTGTCAGTGTAATGGGAAAACAGTTTTTTATCCAACTTTTACTTTGAGGCTAACCTTATTTTTTATCGGAAATAGCATTGTAGAAAACGACATTTAACACGAAACCGTTTTCTAAGAAATTGATTCCAATCTGTTAATGCAAATTCAAATTACATCTTAACACTTACGTTGCAACGCATCGCTAACTTCTAGATCATCTAAAAAGCGTTGTCATTGTAGCGTAAACACGATAATGTAGATTGTGCATCGATAGTGATTTAAATAACATAGTACATCAAGAAAAAAATCTTGTTTTTTTGGTAAACAATTATTGAAAAACAACTATAATATGCAATTCTCAGACCACCAGTTGCGAGTTAATTGTTTAAAGTTCCATTATACCAAATAATTTTCCAGGATGTAAAAAACAGTTGTCATGTCACTAAACGTTATTTCGAAAAGAAATAGGATATTGAAATAAGCAAATTTAAACAGATTAATAAAAATTTTTTACATATAAAGAGTCAGTTCATATTCAGTATATTTTGACATTAACATTGGAAAAAAATAAAACGTTGTTTTTTTAACTTGGGGGCAGTTTCAGTAATAGCATTGCTAGTGTTAGTTCACACCGGAAACAACAAACTATATAGATGTCTACCTATAAATTTCTCCCTGTAAAGATTTCCGATTACCAGAAAAATCTCAACAAATCCACCGTCAGGGCAATAATTATTTATAAGAATTAGTTATCAGTCCTAATGAAAAGTTATTCGTATTATGTAAAACAAAATCACAATGAAGCAACGGTTCCTCCCTCCTTGCAGACGATCAACTGCAGTCTTTTCTAATAAAAACAATATAGAAAACTCAACATTAGAACATTGCTAATTTTTTCGATGTTTTCAAATAATTCCTTTGATACAATCATAAATAACAAACAACAAATAATCATAGTCTCTTCGAGGTGTCATTCCTTTGTACGCAAGACAAATCCTAGATGTCGGTCTTACATCTCGCGACTTCAAACAACTAATCAATTAAGATTACAACAAAACCGAAAATAATTTAATAAAATAAGTAGAATTTTTTATAAAGAATACATTCTTTATAATTTTATGACCAAAATGTATTCAGAATATATGCTGAGAACCGTTTGTTTGAAATTTATTACAATTTAATACTTATTTTCTAAATAATACAACAAAAATTGAATGTATGTTTCTTGTATTGTCAATTTTTATTGCTATTATAATAAATATTTGTTTCGAGAACTATTATTTTACTAACAATAAATGCATTAATGTAATAATCGCTGATAAAGACTATTTGAGCATTGTAAAGAAATAGGGGCACTGTGTATTATAGAGGGGGCCGAGAAATGAACCCGGAGGAACACCAAACTTTACTATTTCATCATCACTGAACAAGACATTAATTCGTAACTTTTAACACGTCTCAGTGCAGTTATCAGTTTCACATTTACTTCCTAATAGCAAATTATGGTCTTCAAAATCGAAAACATAAATATGCCGAAAAATGCTTAATTCAGAGCTTAGATCTTTACAATCTGCATCTTGAAAAAAATCGTACTACCTTTTGTCATTACATATACTTAGAAGTATTTTGTTTAGTGTATGAATGAAAAGCAATAAGCATATCTACTTCACCTGGCCAGCTTAAAATTTACATGAAAGATTCCAGTGCAGACACATTTATTTACCATTACAACTAACAGTGCTGTTGTCTTATTACATTGCAGTAACGATATAGTTTACTACAGTTTGTTAATGTAGATTACATTACATATTTTAAGTATAGCCACAGAATAATCAAACCCAGAACCGTAACTCTTGTCGGAACCTTTGATGTTTTGTGGTCGAGATTTCGTGGCCTTGAACAGAATCGGCCATTACTTTGATAGTAACAATATCCGGGCGGTAGCTTTAAATTAAATATAAGGACGAATTCGTATTAAAAGAGGAACAACATATTTGAAAAATGTAAGTTTTAGAGGAATTTGATTAAAAAATATTAATATGACGTCGTGTGAAAATAAAGGTTTGTGTTTGTATATCTGTAATATACCAAAAGTTCCACTTCAAATGGGGTGGAAGTACTAGGTCCAACTCACAATCTTTTTACTGTATATTTTAATTATCAAAATTTTTTTGACAAATGACCTTTCTTGTATACCTCATTCTGATGAAATTGTGAATAATAAATAAATCTTTTAATATTTAGTTCTACTAAGGCGATCCTTGGAATGTTTTTTAAACGATAAATTTCACTTCATAGTTAGGTTATGTTTGATAATTGATATGTAGTTGAATATTCTGTATATGCAAGTATAACATGTATTTAACAGTTTTGTAGCCTTTACTCTGAGGATAGGGTACATTTTTGAACTTGGAAATAATATAATACTCATAATTCTGTGGTTCATTGAACCTACTCTCAAATTAATGGCTTTGTCGCACATGAGCAAAGAAATTTGTATTTTGGGGCAACGGAGAGTTTCGCTTTTGGGTTTGATGATTCTGTTGTATAGCCAATGAATAAAGAATGACACTATGATCATTGATGTTTGTAATTTTTGAAAATTAGTCATTAAAATATGTTGTGTTTTCTTATTTTTGATTATTTCAGCTTCTTTACGTTTTTTTTTTCAACTTAAAAACAGTTTTATCTTTCCCAAAAGATTTGTAAGTAAAATAAAACATTAAAAAAATATATAACCGACTTCCACCTATAACTAAAAAGCTAAAAATAATTATAACAAAATACAACTCTAGCAAATAAATAACAGATTCAATGTTGTTAGGTACCTACCCAGGAAGTAAAAAATGTAAATATTAGAAGGTTCTCATTCTGTACAAATTAATTACCTACCAATATAGTATATTTTTGTAGTCGGTGTCAAGCAAATCTAAAATCCTTCATTGCATACTTATCTACTACTTCATCACACTTGATTGTTGCTTGGCACCGACTTCAAAAATATACTAGATTGGTAGGTAATTAATTTGTACAGAATGAGCACCTTCTAATGTTTACATTTTTTACTTCCTGGGTAGGTAGCTAACAACATTGAATCTGTTATTTATTTGCTAGAGTTGTATTTTGTTATAATTATTTTTAGCTTTTTGGTTATAGGTGGAAGTCGGTTATATATTTTTTTTAAATTTTATTTTCAACTTTTTAGTTTTTTTTTAACTCAGGTAGTTTTCATTCTTCATTTTTTATTTTGTATGTATAACCTTAATAGACAGGACCAGGTTACATCGAAAGCCTCAACATTACACAATGATACATTTTCATTTAAATTGACAGGTAAATGTTTACGAATAAAATCTACTAGTACGCCTTGACTTAATAAGCCCAAAATATATTTATGCCTTATGGACCACGCCATGTAAACTTTTTTCAACTATTTTTTGACAACTCTGTATAACTATATATAATTCCACTCCACCCTATGTACCAACCATCCTGTACATACGACTGCCCATGGAGAAGCATAAATTCGTCAGCTGCCTTCTGTAAACTATAGGACGGAGTAGAATCCATCCCATATTTCAACCATAGTATATAACTCCTTGTGGTCTACCCCATAAATTATTTCAATTTTCACATTTTATATTATCGCCCTGTGTAACATTAATTCCTCTACACACTTTATGCAACTTCTTATGTGCTATTAAATAAATAATTTTTTAATCACACTGTATAAATATAATTTAATTTCAGAATATATTTCAACCATCCTGCATATGATTTGTTTAAGTCCATATCATATAACAGTTTTTTAATCACCCTATATAACTTTAATTTCACATTTTTTCCAACATTTTTATACCACCAATCGTACACTCGACCCTATACGCCATACATCCTGTATATACAGCTGAACGCCCTAACTTATATTTCAATAAACATATAAATGCAACTCGTTCTATCACTTTACTTTGTGATTTTGTTTGCTATAACTAAACATCCTGTGTATAAACCCACCAAATAGCAGTTTAGATTGACATGTGTTGTCACTGAATTTTCTATAAGGCAGGGAGAATGTGTCAACCAAAAGCACCGTCTTCGCAAAATGGAAAAAATTTCATTTAAATGGGTATTTGCCGGGTATACAAACAATACGAGCTTGGTACTCATTGATTTAAGGAGTCGAAAATACTATGCTTGACTACCTATATGCTTGAGATGTACATAGAAAATTTTCAAATTCGCAATTAAAACTTCCAGTGCCTAAAATTCCCGCACTATTACGTTGGAGTTAAAATATTTCTGAGGAAATGTCCGTTATGTCATTTCGATGAAATTTTTGATAAGAATTTTGGAATTTTCGGAGATTTTTTGCACATCTGCAAGTTGCACGTCGCAGAAAAGTATATGAGATCACCTAGAGATCTTCCTTAATAGATTAAACGTTGAAAAACTATACACATCCATAAGGAGTTTTCGAAAAATCGACCAATATGTTAGGGATATTGGTCGATTTCCATGCACGCATGTGTTCATTCACAAATTTCTTCACTTTACCAATAGAATTCTTTTCCCAAATCTGAAATTTCACCAATCCTCTATAAAACAAGACCATATTCATACAAAACAGTTCACCACATGAGAAGAATTCAGGTAACATACATACAAAAAAAAAATACGCGACGAATTGATAACCTCCTCCTTTTTGGAAGTCGGTTAATTGTATTACAATAGAATCTATGGGTTCAAGTCAAAATTTACACCAATATTCAATTTCACGTCTTTATTTACCAAATAAATATACTGTTTGCAAACAATGAGTAATACTACAGCTGACTTCTTCTGTAGATTCAGTCACAGGAATATAAACTAACTAAACTACTCAACTAGTCCTTTAAATAGCAAATGATTATTTCTTTGTTGTTGGACCGCCTCTTTTTTATAAACCCGTAGAAATTTTTCGGGATAGCCATTGCTACTTTTTTATTATTTCTGCCGGTTTTATGTTTACATTGTTATTATCGAAAAGATTAATTTAGAAGGATTCTTAATTTTTCTCTTTAACGGCGTAAATTGAATTTTATAACTCTATTAACTTGGTTTATCTTATGGACTGTGTTAGTTACCCTGGTATTAACATCAACAGCACATTGAATTGTTTATAATTTTTTCTATGAATGCATAAATACCTCAAGGTTAGATTTGACCATTATGTGGTCAATGCAAGAACCACTGTTGGGCATCAGGTCAAGCTCAGTAAACGTGTTAATGTATAACTCATATAGTTTTCTAACAGAAAATCTCGATAACAAGTAGTAATCATATTCGAAAGATTAATATTCATATCACAAATTTTTATATGGTTTTTTACACTGGCATTATTCCAGATAACACCATTTAAATTTCAATACAATCAGTACAGTCGCTTCCAATGCCAAAATACTTGTGAGTTTTAAGATCATTCTTTGGACAATGAAACTTCAACAGTTAAGTGGTGAAATCTTTAGGACCGTATTAAATCACATTTTATTTTAACCAAAGGAGTTGTTTTGTGATCCTACTAGGCTAATATAATAAAAAGTGAACAAAGGAAAAGTTAATTACTGTTATAACAATTTTCATTAATATTTTTTAAGGTTTCTAATATTTTGTAGAAGGTTATTAGGGAAAGTCGTATTTTTCTTTAACTGTTAAAGATAACAAATTTGTCTATCCCGTGCGAAGACAGATCGGGCCAGCAAGTTGGCAATAAAATCTACACAAATCTTGCAAATGATTGCCTTTAGCTTCAATAACCATATGCTCTCTTTCGGATAGAATTGGGTATGATTTGAATTTTCCTGGAGAATTTCTTGTCATATTGTGAAAGTTATTGGCAGCATCTTCTAGTTTTTTTTATGTTAGTCGGAGAAACAACACCATACTTACTTGCCGAAACAATTTCTTCTCATTTCTAGAATACGGTTTGGCAAATGGCAACTCATCGATATGTTCAACTGCGCTTGAACACATCAAATATTTCAGATAACCACATATGCACAATCCAAATGATTAAGTTCAGGAGAGGCTGCTGGCAAGTTTACAAGCCTTCTTGAGTAGTCCATCGATTAGCGTACACCTCATCGAATGCCTCCGCTTTGTCAGTACATAAAATATTTCTGTAGGAATTTGGCTTATCATAATTATCAGCCATTGACAAAACTTCACGTGCTATAAAATCTCGGATCAGGAACATCTGCACCCGTTGAGGGCGACAAGGATATAATTGTAGTACTTTTAAAATCCTAAAAAGTACTTAATGGTTTAATCATAGGATACAATCTATTTTCTTGGTACTAGTTTTGGGGCAACCCCAAAACATATGGGGTATTTTCGTTTTTTGCTTATAGTGTAAAAAGTAATATTTTCTTCATAATGCAGTCAATAAAAAAATTGTAGATAATCAAAAAATATTCAAAATGGATGTTTATAAATTTCGATTTAAAGCTTTTCATAAAGAAAAGCTTTAATAACCGATATAAAGTGAGTGGTTTAAAAAAATTCATAACTTTGTAGTAATAATACCGGGAACCTTAATCTGCCTAGTAGTGATGGCTTAAAAAGTTTGAGATTAATAACACTGAAGATCGATATTGTACGTTGATATTGCAGAATTGCAATTTAAATAATTTGTAGAAATATTTTGCAGGAGATATCGTATTGTTATAAACTAACTGCTGCGACGATCGGCTGCTCCTTTAAAATCAGCATCGAAAACTCTCGTACAATCCATTATCAATTCTATAGTTGCCGAGCTATTTCAAGATTAATTTTTTTGACCTCCCAGCGATCGATGTCGTATTGAAATGAAAACAGGGCCGCCTTGGGTAAATTTCGCAACAGTATTAACCACGATAGTTCGATAGCGATATGCAAAATATATTTTCGAAGCTTATAAAATGCACTTCATATATCTTGGATTAATACTGCTTTTGAAATTTGGCTTAAACGATGGATTCAGTCTGTCGAAAAAAGTCATTTAGTTAATATCAGTAAACTATATACAGGTAACCATTATCTTAATAAACCAATGAAAGAATAGACCAATATAAACAAGCAATAGTTATATAAATAATAAGATAATAAAAAACAGATGGAAAAAAACATATGGTAGTACAATTTACTGTCATTTTCATCTTGTGTCACCACCTTAAGAAAATTCTAGATCCGTCCATGTGCCTTGACAGCTATTGTCAGTGCACCGCTATCTGGCTGTCGCATATTCGGTCATTTAATGCAATGTTTACCATTATTTTAAACCAACTTCTCAGCATTATAGCGGCAAACCAAGATACACAAAATAAAGTGGAATCTATGAACTTTCAAAATATCTTTAGTATATTCCGGTCGGTCTAGTCTTGTTAATAGGGTGGGATGTGCAAAAAAGCTCTCTAAATTATTTAAATTCGAATTGCTCAAGAACTACTTATTCAATAGTATCCATCATGAGTCTATATAAACTTAATATCATAAACTATCATTTTGACGATGACCAATATTCCAGAAAGTTATACATTTTTGAAAAAACTCCACTTTTGGCCTGTTTTTCTGAGTTTACTCGATAAAAGTTATCCAATCAGGTTGTAACACTCATTGAGAAGGATTTCTTATTCTCTACAACTTTCCTGTGGACGGCATTACGATTCCTCCATTAATTTTCATTATACAGGGTGAGTTTTTTGATGATCAGTATGGGGATCTCGGAAACTAGCGGAGACAGAGCAATGGTTAAATTGGGAAAGATATGCAGTTTTACTGACCCAATTTAATGACACTTTCGGATTTTTGTAAAAAGTCATGGCTTAGTAGATATTTTGAGAAAACGAAATTCTGTCGATTTAGTCATGTCCTCATTTGCGTGACAGCTCTCGTTTTCGAGATATGACATAAACTTATCTTTTTTTGAATGGAAACCATAGTTGACTGTGACCTCAAAGAATCGGACATTTTTAGAGCTTTTCAACGATATAATACTCGATATAGTTATTCATAAAAATAATGGAGTTATGGATGTTTTTCTCTTATTTTCACTTTTAACGTAGTTAGCCATTAAATAAATTGATTTATTAATAACTATTCCAAAAAACATTGAACAATTTTTTTATTAGGTATATCAGATATAACGAAAAAACTAAATAAGTAGGTACTTACTCAAAACTTTAGAAATTAAAGTACAGAATAATGGTTACAATTTATGTTCGAAAAGTCCACCATTGTTATTTAGACAAAAATTGTATCTTTTTAAGATTCACATTACCGCTTTCATCACAGACTGCCTATCAATTTCTTCAATTGCTTGTAATACCGCCTCCCTTAGGTCACTACTTTGTTCTTCAGCGCATCCCATAAATAGAAGTCTATAACTGCCAATTCGGGAGACCGGGGTGGACATTCCCGTGGGCCATTTATTCCTATCCAACGGTTTGGATAGATATTATCTAAGTGTTGTCTTACTAATAACGAATTATGAGCAGGTGCTCCATCATGTTGAAACCACTCAATTTCTAAACGAGTTCTCAAATTCAAATTATGCAACATGTCTTGAAAAGTGTATTGCAAGAAATGCAAGTAGCGCTCCCTGGTAAGTGATTCGTCATAGACAAAAGGCCCCAGAATAGTAGACCCTATGATACCACACCAAACATTAAAACCAAATTTTATCTGGGGTCGTCTTTGTTCTACATGAAAAGGGTTTTCTTTAGCCCAGATATCCTCATTGTGTCTATTGAACATACCGCAATTAGTAAATCTAGTTTCATCAGACCTTAACACCTTTAATGAAAACTGTAGATTGTCAAGGCACATATCTCTAAACCATGTACAAAACAAAATATGTCGTTGTTCGTCACCAGCATGCAAAGTTTGAGAAACTGAAAGTTTGTACGGGTGGAACTTGTGCGCTTTCAGTACCTTAACTGCAGTTCGTTGAGATGTGCCAGCTTCTGCCGCAATCTCACGAGTTGATGTACATTGATTTTGATTTACTATTGCCAAAACATTTATTTCTGCTGCTTCGTTAATTTGATTACGTTCCTTTGGTGGTTTAGTAAAATATCCATATCTGCGTAAACTATGGTAAAGCTTCTTAAATGTACATAGAGCAGGTTGACAACAATTAAAATATCTAATATCTATGAAAGTATTCCTCACCTGCACGAACTGAATTTTTATGGCATATGATATAACATTCCACCATATTCAGTTTTTCTTCGTTAGAATATTCCAATTTATCACGAAAACTTGTCAATATCGACTGTCAGTTCAGCACTACTAATGGAATTACTCTCAAATGAGGAAACGTCAAAGTGAAAACAATTTTTTTCATGGCTACCTACGTTAAAAGTGAAAATAAGAGAGAAAAGCATCCATAACTCCGTTATTTTTGTGAATAACTATATCGAGTATTATATCGTTGAAAAGCTCTACAAATGTCCGATTTTTTGAGGTCATAGCCAACTATGGTTTCCATTCAAAAAAATATAAGTTTGTGTCATATCTCGAAAACGAGAGCTGTCACGCAAACGAGGACATGACAAACATATTCGGGATACAATTCCCTTCAATTTTGATATTTACACTTTTTTTATAAAATCAAAAACAAAGGAGCTAGAGAATTTGATTAAATCGACAGAATTTCGTTTTTTTAAAATGTCTAGAAAGCCATGACTTTTTACAAAAATCCGAAAGTGTCATCGTATTTTCGGGTTTTCATAATTTAAATCGTTTACTTCTACGAGTTTGCTGTTAAAATTTTAGGAGTATATCTATAAACTGTTACTGACGTGATGGTATAAGCGAAATACTGTTGAATTTTTTGTCCGAATATGAGTTAAATTTTGCTCTATAAACTGGTGTAATTCTACTCTAAATTAATGACATTGCACAATCCACATATTTTAGTTTCTTTGGAGTCAGTTGCAAAGAACCGGATTCTTTGGCATGGGGGTTGAACAGATAACCTTTTTAAAAATGCATTGTAACACTTTTTGCTGATATGTCCCTAATTTTACGACAAAATTGAAAAAATGTAAAGTATATATTCACTGACAAAGTTCCGTTTTCTTACTTTAATATACAGGGAAGATAAATTATTTTTTTGGAGGACGCAACAACTTCAAAAGAGGATTTTTCAAAAAATGTTATACTATTTTCTTTAATTTTCGTCCAAGAATCAACTCTTTTTTTTCGATTTTAGAATTAATGTTTTGTTATTTTTACTAAGCAGAAAATTTATCAGACTGAAACCTTACAAAATACCTTGCACCGAAAGAAAACTGAATTTTTTTTACACAAAAATATTAATTAAATCTGTATTCACAATGTTACTTGTTATTTGAGAAACTAGGGTATAATGATTTGAACACTGTTCAAACTCTGAACTTTTTCAAAAACAGGGCAGTATTCTTTCGACGGTACTCAAGAAAAAAAATCGTACTTAAATAGTTTTACCAAAAAAGATTGATATGCATTGTCTAACCATTTCCAAATCACAAGAACAGTGAGGGAGATCTTCATCTTGTTGAAAAAGTACTTTGTTGTCACCAAGTTGGAAACCCGTATCCGTTCCAATTCAGTAATTAGTAGGTCAATAGAAATTTCTATCATAAGGAGATCAACTCGGTCTTATAATTTAATATTAATAGGGGTAGGTAGTATTTTTCCTTCAAGTTTCCCATACAATCGTAGTTAGTGTGTTCTTCAATTGTCGTTACATGTTGATTTCAGTTTGTTCTTCGTTCTCTCCCCCATCTTGTTATATATTAGACATCGCATTTTTGACTGATATCTTCGTTTCTTACTCGATTCTGTCTAGTCTTTCCTAGTAATTATGTTGAAATTTCGATCTCAAATGTTCTTAGTGCCTGTTTTGTTCTCTAGGTACCAGCTTTGTTTTCTATCGCTTGTATGTAAGTATTGATCGTATACATGTTTCATATTCTGGTGTTTTCGTTTCCTTAATTGGTTAGTTGCCTCTTGAAAGATATTCGGGTGTCTTCTGCATCTTACCGGCTCCTTGAATTCAAATAGGCATTTTGTTGAAGGCAAATTTCTTGTTTGTCAAAAAATGTTGACACTGACAAAATTTGTATCAAGGCGAAAATCTGAGAATAAACTTCCAGTTACAGCAGACAACGATTGACAACGACTCCAGAGTTGGAGGTGAAACGTCTCCAAACCGAAGTTAAGTTGCACACAATATACAAAATAGTATTTGTATACAGGAATACTGGTTGATCAAAGTCCAGAACTCTTTTTTTCTCAAAATATCTGGGCGGAAGAATTCTTGTAAAGATAACCAGTAATCTAGGAAATTTTTAGAACTTGCCTTACTGTATTTACTTTTTACAATTTCTAAATACTTATTTGTTGCAGGACAAATCTGAGGAGAGAAACACCAAATAAACAAGCAAAATAAATAAAAAATAATGGCAAATTATGAGGAAAAATAGAATTTAAGGGCATATGAATGAATATGATCATGAACTGTGATAGGTAAAACTCTGTTTCCCTAATTATTTACACTTTGTGCAATTTAAACCTTTATCCGTCTGTGTAGTAACACTTTCAAAAAATGTTATCGGCAAATGTTCTAAATAAAGGTAGTTAATGGACCTTTATTTTTTAAACCACATATATGAGTTTTATTATAGAATTTCCGTATCATAAAAATAGTTCTATTGCATCATTATTACGCTGACATTTAACCTTGTACCTCTAAATATAAAACTATTATTCTTTAAAATCCGTCTCTGAGGGACCGAAAAATATTCTATCCTACACAGTACACACCTCATATGCGTTAGTCATCAGATGTGAAATACCGAGAAAAAATAATTGTTAGTGCATAAAACATTAAACTTTCTATTCAAAAAGAAATCTCTTTCAGAAACAGGTTTCAAAATCTTAGTTTTATTCCTCAACATAGATTCAACAATTCCGAAAAAATGCGGAACAAATATTGACATTTATCTCAAAAGTAAATAAAGATGCCTGTCTGCTTATACCTCATTATTCAGTGTTTGTACATACTTATGCATTTCATACAGTACGACGCCACTGCGTTGGATAAGTAGGATTTCCCAAATAACCGGAATATTTAAGCAATTCACAATAGCACGTTTTCTTTCCTCCTATGATTGTTGTGGTGACGGATTGCCTGCAGAGAGAAAAAAAAATCAGAGTGCGGTACTGCCGTTAACGCGTGCTTGCGGACTTCATTCAAATACTGTCAGGATTCGAACATCGTTCAGAGTGATGTTCCGCTAGTTCCGCATTATGACAGATGAAAAATTAGTTTTCATTTCTATTATGATCGTCGATTATGCAATTATTAATAAATAGTATAGAATCAAGTGGTTCGGATTCACTCGAACTTTGGAAGGACTACCAAGTTGCACGTGAAAATTGAGAAGGTGCACAGACAAATGAGTGTCGCTTGCAAACGACGGTTCAAAACTGAATTTGCGGTGTTTGTGGGTATTTCGAAATCGAAAGATATTTTTGAAAATCTTGTGCAGTGATTTGTACTATAAAAGTGATAAGGTTTGAGACAATTTTTGAAAACTGAAGTCTTAAGTAAGTAAAGGAATTTAATATAGATGTAATATATAAATTTTACTGGAGTTTAATGTAAAATATTTTCGGTAGGTTTATCTGTTAAGCTTCTAAATTATATTTTCACTCTATCCTCTTTAATGATTGCCGAGAAAGTTTATTTCCAAATGATATAAATTAGTATAAGCAAAGAAATGCGATTAGTACACCCTATTCTACATGTAAATATTTTCAATTCTATGCGTATCACGTCTTTTTATTTGGTAGTTTCTCTTTAAATTCCTAAGGTTGTTATTGTAGTTATGTCAACGAAATGAATAATCTGAAGGCGAGATATTTTTATATATAAAAATTAGTCACATTATAAGGAAGAACAAGTTTGTTATATCTGAGAAAGTCAGTCTTGATTTACTACTACTATTTTTTATATTGTAGTAAAAACGTACGTGAAAATTTTATAAAACCAACTGAACATGGTCGATTTATGATAAAACTGGCTTTTAAATACGACTTCGTTCACACAGATAAATCGGGAGCATAAAGTTTTCCTGTAGGTATTGCTCGATATTGACTTAAAACGGAGTTTTCTCTGATATAGTTAATACAATAACTTTGCGAAGCTCTTTTTAATGTACTTATTTTTGAAATTATAATTATCGTTATTTCTTTCGGGTGAAATACTTTTGTAAATATCGTTTTCGATACTATAATTTATTAGTACAGTAGCTTTAAATACTAAAACGGTGATTTATTATTTAATTTGTACAATGTTTCATTTTCATATTTTTGTTTTTGCAAAAGACATTTTGTATTGCATGCTTTTTTGATATTTTAAATTTTTTTAAATCTCAGACATTTTATAGTTTTTCTATGGTGCACTCCATTGAATCGAAAATGTTTTAAATAAGAGACCATGCTACATAATTTATATTTAAAAAAGAACCACTTCAACTGGCTTAAAATAAAAACCTTTAGAAACTGTGTGCAATCAATCACTTTTTTCTGACATATATTATTTTTTTTATCTGATGTAAAGTACAATTTTATTCATTATTTTAGGGTAGTCTTATGTCTCACTCTCTGTCTCTTTCTCCCTTCATCTTTAATTTGTTCCACATATATTTTTTACACTTTTTATTTTTTTTATTATTTGGACCATTTTCTATAAGTGTAACTCTAATTTACCCTATATTGCAACCACCCTAAATATGCTTCTGTGTATTGGTAAACTAATAAAAATTATATATCTATCATTTTCTGTACAACTATAATTCAGCTTCACACGATGTTGCAACCGCCCTGTATAAGTATTAATCCTCTTCACCCTGTTGACTATCTCTATTTTTCTATTGTTTAAGTCACCCTCTATACATACAATTTTACTTCCCCCCATATGTCAAGTATAAGCAACTACCTATTTTCGACACTATATAACATTTTTTAACCACCCTGTATTACTATAATTCAACTCCACCTTATATTTCAACCATCTTGTATATGCAACTGCTTCTCATATTTTTTGAACTCTCCTCCTTATAACAATTTTTTAACGTTTTTTGTTCCACTCTATATAACTAGTTTTACTTTAGTCTTATTTCAACCATCTTGTATACTCAACTACTTATGTGCCATCTTGTATAACTTTAATTCTATTCTATCTTCTATATTTCAACAAACCTATATATGCAACTGCTTATGTCCCACCTAATATCACATTTATTTATAAGATTTTTTAAACCCATCTGTATATCTGTAATTTTGCTTCGCCCTACCCACTCCCAAAATGGAGGAGATTATCAATTAGTCGGAATCTTTTTTATATGTGCTCAGCGATTATTCAAAAACGGCTTAAGCAATTTTGTTGATTTAAACTGCATTGTTTTAAGGAATATTACGGAAAGATACCTTATACAGTTCTATAACGAGATTACTGATTTTCAAGAAAATCGGAGTAAACAGTTAATAATTTACTGATTCCACTTAAACGACGCAATATATTTGAATATTTTAAATTGAATTCTACCCTAGAAAGAAATATTGCGGCTTGATTCCATATAACGTAGAACATATCGTAATCCAAAATATTTGTAAAATACAAGCATTAAAATTGTAAACGGCAAAGTAAATATTAAATTAATTCTCTAAAATTAAATATCAAGATATATCATAAAAGGGATGTTGGGAACAGTCTTTAATTTGATTTATTTGTAGTCAAATCTTTTTTTGAAAGAAATTATAAATTGTAATATATTAAGATGAATTCAGGGGTGATTCCATGCCTTTTTCTATAATGTAAAACAATACATTTTTGAGCAAACCAGAAAAATAAAGGCAGACGCCAAATTAAATACCAGATAATTATATTTCCAAATTTAGTTATTGATTACACAGGGTATCAAACTGTTTTCATTTTGAATCATTTGAAGTCATTTTCTTTTAAATATAAATAACTATTTAAATCTTATCCAAACACCTACATTGTTAAGAAATATATTCCAAACACTTACTGATAGCCAATTCCGATCTTTCTGAAATACAAAAATTTTTATTTTTCATGATCACACAGTTTGATCGCCACCACTGAGTATGGCTTACCCGTCCTGACCTTTTGCTTAAACGGTGTAATTGCCTAGCAGATTGTTGCATTCAGATGTTTTTTTAATAAATTAAATTTCAATACGACAAAATTTTATGTAAAACCTTAAGCAACTATAAAAAATCAAGCCCTTTCCCTTAGTTGTTTGTATGTAAGCTTATGTACTATAGAAATAGATATATTCATTGATTTTTTTTTAAATTTATTTATTTAATAAGAACTCGGTTAAATAGTTTAGAACGTCCTTCGGATTGCCCGTTGCCTAATTTACACTCCCTCCTATTAGGCCCCGTCATTCGTACACTGATGGCTTTGATTATTCTTTGTATTTATGTTCTTTTTGGTCTCCCACATTTTCTTCTCTCATGTGGCATACATTTCATATTTCTCTTTGGCAATCTATTCCTCGCTATGCGTTGTACATGTGCATACCAGATTAATTGCTGTTTCTCAATGTGTTCAATAATTGTTTTGTTCAAACTCAACTGTTGGTTTATTCACTCATTCTTAACCCGGTCTAATTTTGACGTTCTATTTCCTCTTCTCAGTGCGTCATCTTAATCGCTGCTATCTTTCTCTTCAGTTGTTCTTCTATTCTTCAGGTGCTTCCGATCCTAATTTTTTCATTCTTTTCCTATTTTTGGTGCTCCAAAATATTCCGTACTGCGTCTGTTCTGTGTCCAGCTGCAATCCTCATTTTAGTATAAATATTAACTGACTCCAGAAAAAGTTCGGACGTTAATTTGCAGTTATTCGTATCAATGACAAATATCAAACAATGCAACAATTTTGCATACTACTGCTTGGGAGTGTTGCTGAGCCGTCTCGGTGCTTTTGTTTCTGACAGACCAGGATCATGAGTTATGATTGTTTCATTACCGACAAATATATTGCGGATCTGCTTCACTCCAAAACATTCTAGTAATTAATGAAAACTACTTAAATATCGTCATGATCGACACTTGATCGAGATGTTTGAGGTAAGTCAATTGTCCTCTAGGTACCCGGAAACTACGCCGAGATGTAGATCGATTACCAGGGCCACAATTCAACCCTATAAACATTATCCACTCAGCAAATTATCACGCATCACAGGTCTGTCAATTCTCTTTCCTCTCTCTCTCTTTTTCTTTCATAATATTTATTACAAACTTACATTTCTGCCCTAGCAAAGTCTCCAGTTTCGCATGACACTCTCTCTACCCATTCATGGCCGTTTCGCCTCTCCCTATAAATGCCTCTGTCACATTACTATTCCTTTCTCCCCTGTCTTTCTATATGAACTATAATTATACAGAAACAAATCTTGCTCTGTGACTCTGACGTCATCTTGATGTTGTTGTCTCTTATTTTGTACTTAGCTTGGCTCTTACGAGAACCACATGCCCCTTTCTTGCGTCTTGACTTATTCTCCTATCGTGTCGACGTCAGTATTTTCTTTGAGATGCCGCAGGGTTTCAGCAGACAACTTTCCCTCATTAGTTTTTATAAGGGTTGCAACCTCATTCCTATCCCTTTGTGACCCGAACCTCCTCCTCCTTACATCTTTCACCTGTTTGTGGGGTTCATAAAACCACACATCCACACCTGTATTCATCAGGAGTAGCTCACAACTTTTCCTTATTGCCGCATGTCAGTTCCCCCGGCAACCGCCAACGCCAGCTTATCACACTCGTTTATATTAAAATATTGAAAGTTGTGCCAACCAACCTGTCCCGGGATGATTATTTTTATATTCCTTAATGGTTCTGTACTATTTTTGGACATATTTAGCAACTAACTAATGTTCCTCAATTAATTCAATTAGTTTAGATCTTGCAAGTGCTCACCAGTAACTTATTATAATTATTACACAGCATGCTAAGTGAGATTCTATACAATCTTCCTGTTTCAGCCTGACTTACTCCCGTCCTAATTACAGCTAGCGCTTTTTCCAAAGTTAGCACTGGAGATGCTGCAATTCTTATATGCTTTCGCTCGATAAAGAATATTAGTTGAAGAGCTAGTATTCTATAAGTAGTTTCGAAATGATTGTTAAGGAACTCCTTATTTATTTTGAGATTTTCTCTTCTCACTTCTTGAATCTTTGCTGGATATCCTTTAATCAAACTGAACACAAAAATAACAAGCTAAAAAGAAAAAAATATCGTCACTGCTGGCAAAACAACCACGCCCCGTGAGCAAATAGGCGCCGGTTTTCCACCAACCTGGTGGAAACAAATTCACTATTTCGTAAAAGTGTGACTGACGAAAAATCTCCAAACAGATTACTTTTTACTTTAACAATAATAATATCATTACATTTTTAAAGAGTGAAAGGTTGACGCCACCTTATTATTTTCTGTTATTCAGGAGACGCGGTATTAAGAATGAACATTTAAAGAAAATTAAATCCTAGATAGATAACCTTAAATTTGAACACGTCGCTGAAATACAAGCGTTCCTTCTTCCTAATTTATCAACGGTAAATAAACACTGAGACAATCACCTCTGTTGCTAGAGAACTCAAGTTCAGTTTCTAGAATAAAAATAGTAACAGCACATTAATTTTAACAAATTTCTTATAACATATTATGTTAGTGTTTATTTTCAATACACATCAATGCTTCAATACCACGAAAACATTGCTAATTATCATATCGAGCAAATTAAATTACCTTGTACAACATTCTAGAACCTACATAAATTAAATTTAATCACCGACGAGTAAATACTATGGCGTTTTTATTAATTGAACAAATACCCACTAATTCATTTGCTATAAAATATGAATATGCCACTAAATTTTAATATTCATTAGAATATTTGTCAAAACAGAAGACTATAATTAACACAGTAATAATTTTTTTTTAAAGGGAAGCGCTATAATGCACAAATGTATGTTAAGAAACTAATGTATAATGATATGCAAACTGTATTAAGGTAGAAAATTGAATAATAATTCCTTATGCATTGTAAACCCCGGTCAACTACTTAAATTTCAATTTAAAATATGTAAACGAAACTTGTTGAATAAAGCTTAGAAGGGGCACATACATGGGCTTACCAAAGTGGGAGCAGAGGCCCCCCCCTAGTCATGAAAACCCGCCGTGAGCCTTCAATGCTTCCCATAAATTTTCTGACTTGCCCCCCCAAGCGCAAAAATTTCCTGATTTACAATTGGCTAGGACATTTTTTTTGGTTTTGCCTCTCCTTAAATCAAAAGCTGGATTCGACCCTTCTAAAATGTTAGGTAATTCTAGTAAGACGGGGTTGTGGAATAGTGCGCACATAAGGGAATATTTTATTTGTGGTGAGACTAGGATTGATAAATTAATTTCAAGAACACTATGAGATACGCCCCTTGTGATAATATTTAAAGAACATGTTACTATATAGGTATGACCTTTGAAAATAACTAAACAGCATTTTCTACAGTTCCCTACGCCACTGGGCAATGATGCGCATTGGAGAATGATCGTGCGCGATAAATCAAATCAAAACTACTTTGCAAAATTAACCTTTATAATTTTCTGGAGTATCTACACCTGTGCATTCTGCCTGGTTTCAACATAAAAATAAAACACAGTTATACCTTAATTCTCCATTATTCAAATTTCATCCGCATATGCAACTCCTTTCGTTAGGTTTGGAGGATTTTTTGAAGAATATGAACTGCAGGTTAAATCCATATTGTCTAACTCGTCATGCTCGCAGAAATCGGACAAATACTCCTCCAATGAATCGTCAGATGTCCCGGGACCTACATCTCTTTTTTTTTTGTCTTTAAGATTTCTTCTGTCTTCATCTGTTTCTTCATCAGAGAATTTTCTTATAGTTTTTTTTTCTTCTTTTTGAAGTTTTCTGTTCATAAAATGTACTTTTCTTGAGCTATTTCTATTTCTTGCCTCAAAGGTGTGCTCGTAATGATTTTCTAACATAGTTCCTTGTGACTATTCCTTTTAACTGCTTCGATAACTCTCTATTAGTATAAAAGCAATGGTTCGAAACATGTTCACTTGGGATGGATTCCGTTGAAAATTTTCGAAGTCAACCAAAGTATTTTTATCAGTTACACTCAATGAAACTTTAGCTGTTTGATTATTTTTATGTTTTCTTAGGAATTACACCACGCGAAATAAAAGACAACGAAGTCAGAATCGACTTTAAAAGGTTTTCCCTTTTGATTTAATGGGATCACTGAGTCAACAATCTTTGATCGCGTTTTTGGCGAATGCACTATCTTATAACAAAGTCGTGCCTAGGAGCGCCACATAAAATTCTGAAGATCACCCCTAACAAATTCTTCAAATTTCTCTCTCCAAATTCTTCAAATTTGAAAGGGACTTTATTATTATATGATCTTTAGAAGTTTCCATGCTACACTTTATATTATGGAATTAAATTATCTTAGTTACGTCACAAGTCAATTAATAGATATTGTCAAACATTTTAAATTTACATTTTAGAATTGTGCCATTTTCGTAGTTTCTTTGCCATTGATAACGGAGTCTGACCTAGACTCCGAAAATGTTTGTAAAGTTATAGAAATTTCGTGACTTGTGGTGTTATTTCCCAGAAAGTGCTTAAACATTATGAAAAGATATCTGTGAAATTTTAAATTCATAAATATATATCAATTAATTATATTATGGCAGGGGGATTGTAGGTACTTTCAACCGACTTCCAAAAAGGAAGGCTTTTTTTGTATGTATGTCACCTGATCTCTTCTCCTGTGGTAAACCGTTTTGAATAAATATGATCTTGTTTAATATATCCGGATTGGTGAAACAAATTTGGGAAAAGAATTCTATTGGTAGAGTGATGAAATTTGTGAATGAACACATGCGTGCATGGAAATCGACCAATACCCTAACATATTGGTCGATTTTTCGAAAACTCATGGATATGTATAGTTTCTTAACATTTAATTTATTAAAGAAAATTCCTAGGTGATCTCATATACTTTTCTGCGACGTGCAACTTGCAGTTTTCCAGAAAATCGCCGAAAATTCCAATATTCTTATCAAAAATTTCATCGAAGTGACGTAACGGACATTTCCTGGTAAATATTTTAATTTCAACGTAATAGTGCAGGAAATGTAGGCACTGAAAGTTTTAATTGCGAATTCTCTATGTACATCTCAAGCATATAGGTAGTAAAGCATAGTATTTTCGGCTCCTTAAATCAATGAGTACCAAGCTCGTTTTGTTTGTATACCAGGCAAATACCTATTTAAATGCAAATTTTCCCATTTTGCAAAGTGATAGAAGGAGTTGCATTTATATGATGATTGAAATATAGGACGGAGTAGAATGATAGTGGTCCATAGTCAGCCCTATATACAGGATGGTTAGAATATAGGGTGGAATGGACGTTTGGTGGTATGAAAATGTTGGAAAAAATGTGGAATTAAAATTATATTGGGTGAGTAAAAAAATTATATGATGTGAACGTAAACAAATCATATACAGAATGGTTGAAATATATGCTGAAGTTCAATTACATTTATACCGTGTGATTAAAAAATATTTATTTCATAGCCAATAAGAAGTTGCATAAAGTGTGGAGAGGAATTAATGTTACACAGGGCGACAATATAAAATGTTTAAAATTGAAATAATTTATGGGATAGCCCACAAGGAGTTATATACGATGGTTGAAATATAGGACGGATCTGACTCCAAAAATATGGGATGGATTCTACTCCGTCCTATAATTTACAGAAGGCAGCTAACAAATTTATGCTTGTCAGTGGGCAGTCGTATGTACAGGTTGGTTGGTACATAGGGTGGAGTGGAATTATCTATAGTTATACAGGGTTGTCAAACAAAGGTGAAAAAAGATTACATGGCGTGGTCGATAAGGCATAAATATAGTTTGGGCTTATTAAGTCAACGCGTACTAGTACATTTTGATTGTAAACAGTAACCTGTCAATTTAAATGAAAATGTATCATTGTGTAATGTTGCGGCTTTCGATGTTACCTGGTCCTGTCACATTTAAAAAAATATATAACCGACTTCCACCTATAATTAAAAAGGTGAAAATAATTAAGTTTGATGAAGTTGTAGATAAGTACGCAATGCAGTATTTTAGATTTGGTTGGCACCGACTTCAAAAATATACTAGATTGGTAGGTAATTAATTTGTACAGAATGAGCACCTTTTAATGTTTACATTTTTTACTTTCTGGGTAGGTACCTAACAACATTGAATGTGTTATTTATTTGCTAGAGTTGTATTTTGTTATAATTATTTTCAGCTTTTTATTTATAGATGGAAGTCGGTTATATATTTTTTTAATGTTTTATTAGTAAATTAGGTTTTTAACAGTGACAAGTAAACTTTAGCGTTCGTAATTTTTGTTTCTAACATATTAATTCTCAACAAAGAAAGTTAAAATTAGTAACAATCTGAGATTCCTCTAATCAAACATAAGGTTATTAGAATCATGAAATATTGTATTAAGTAAGAATTTAAGACGTAAATAATAACATTCAGCAATATAAGCCCCGAGTTATTTTTATACTATATTAATTTACGGGTACCATCATAAATCAATATAGTTTTTTTCTTTGTTTCAGGTTATGAAAATGTGCTGATCAGCAGTGAGATGTGATGTAAAAATAACAGCAACTAAACACCAAAAATACACAAGTTTCATCTATTGTGCAGTAAACGATTGTGATAGTAGTTTTAAGCGTTCGAAATTTTAACATATATATTTTCAAATATTTAACGAAGAACACTAACTTATTTATTTATTTAAATTAACTTATAAAAATGATACACAGTATAATTTTGTTGTCTATGTTACTTGCACAAAGCGTTCTCCAAATATTGTGTCAAGGCTTCGATAGTCCTTGTCCAAGTATATTTCAATATCAGTTAGATTCAAATAATAATCAAGTTTATGGGGTGGTTCAAGTTACTGGTACAAACAGCCAACTCATGCTGCTCAACGTAGAACTTTCTGTTGGAAATCCGGTTAGGGTGAGTACAAAGTCCATTATAATTCCGACATTAAACTAAATAGAAAATTATTATAACTAATAGATATTAATGTATATATAAGTAAATATAACTATATTATACAGTGAGGTCTTATAGTATTGGATAATTTTATTTTCTATACAATTATGAATGTAAATGAAAAATCCTGCAACAGGTCAATTTTTATATATGAAACTACACTTTTTTGAATAAAATTGTTCAACTGCTCCTTCAAACTCCATAGGGATAATATCTACCCCTATGTGCTATATAAAAAGGGTTAGCGTGTGATATCAAACAATTGATAAAACAATTTTATATTGCTTAATTGAAAACAATTCTCTATTTAGCAATATAGAACTGTTTGGTATTTGGACGTTGATAATAAGAAAAAACAATTTTTTATTGTTTAATTTGTTAAATAATTAATAATGCTATAAAATGAAATAAAGTTTAAAATAATTAACAATATTTACAGTAATTATTATTTCCCCTGGCATCTTATTTGTAAACATTTCACAAACTTCTAATCTACAATCTAGATCACCGTCACTCGGTCCTAAACCACAGTAATTGTAAATGGATGTATTTTTTGCAAAGTTCTTTGTACAAATTTTGGATTCAGTAGGTTTTCCTCAACATTTAACAATATATTCAATTCCGTTTCGTCATTCAATATTATTCTCCTAGACCCTAGGTTTGGGAAGATCTTTGATAAGATGTAAATTTTTGTTATATTTCACTCAGGGGATACTGCGAAATTTCACCTGAGAATACGTTCTTGTTTTATCGTCCACTCAATTTAATATATATATATATATATATATATATATATATATATATATAGACCCTAAAATAGATATATATATATATATATATATATATATATATATATATATATATATATCTATTTTTGGGTCTCAGCAAGGCTCATTTAAAGATTAATAAATTTATGTTTAGAAATTCCTAAAAAAACGATTAATAATTACAAATTCATAACGACCTATAACTAAAATAAATCTTAAATTTCACAAAAAAATCCTATTTTACTTTTTTTGGCAAAAGCCTAACAAATAGACTAGTAAATCATAACATGAATTTGATTCGAGTGCTACAACTTGTTTGTATAACATAAAATTACTTTTTTCCAAGTACAAAAATTAATAGTTCTATACTGCTGAACAGAGATTTCAAAACCCTTTTACACGCGGTATCACAACCAATCTTTATTAAAGGGAAGGGAAAGAAGAATAATTGTATTCAAAAAGTGGAGTGTCATATATAAAAATTTACCTGTTTTAGTATTTTTATTTAAGTTCATAATTAGGTAGAAAATGAATTTATTCATTAGTTTAGGAGATTAAGATATTTGATATTTTCAGCCCTTTTGACATATTTTTTCATGTCATTATTTGTCATATTTCCTACACTTTTAAGATATTCTGCGAAAGTAGTTTGATTATCATTTTTCAGTAATTAGTTATTTAAATAGTTGTCAGACATTTTAAGATTTTTGACGTTTTTGAGATTTTTTACATTTCTAATTATTTTAGACATTTTGCCCTTATTTTATGGTTTTTAAGATCCCAAACTAAATTAAATTTTAGAAATTTTTCACATTCTTATTTTTACTAGTAAATTTGAGATTTATCAAAACTTTTTTAAAACATTTTTGACCCTTTTAATATATGTTTTTTAGTTAGAGGATTTAATATTTTCGGTATTTTTTGTCATCTTCAACCGTCATTTCCGGCATTTGATTTTTTTATAATGAAAAGATAATTTTCTTCTTACATTTCAATCTCACCTCTCGCTGACAAGTTTTATGTTGTCAATATTCTGCATACTTTGGGTTCTCCCAGATTCCGCCAGGTAGCGCTACGCCCGGCTAATACCTCGGATATCGTTTCACCTTCTCTCCCTACCCACCTCCTTCAACAGTCTAATGCGTGCCAAATCAACACTCTGTTAATTTAAAACAGGTTTTTAACCGACTTCCAAAAAGGAGGAGGTTATCAATTCGTCGCGTATTTTTTCGCTTTTTTTTGTATGTATGTTACCTGATTTCTTCTCCTGTGGTGCACCGTTCGAATATGGTCTTGTTTAATAGAGTATATATCCGGATTGGTGAAACTTCAAATTTTGGAAAAGAATCTATTGGTAAGCTGATAAAATTTGTGAATGAACACATGCGTGCATGGAAATCGACCAATATCCCTAACATATTGGTCGATTTTCCGATAACTCCCTATACATGTGTATAGTTTTTTAACGTTTAATCTATTAAAGAAGATCCTTAGGTGATCTCATATACTTTTCTGCGACGTGCAACTTGCAGTTTTGCAGAGAATCGCCGAAAATTCCAAAATTCTTATCAAAAATTTCATCGAAATGGCATAACAAACATTTCCTCATAAATATTTTAATTCCCACTTAATAGTGCGGTAATTTTAGGTACTGGAAGTTTTAATTGCGAATTTGAAAATGTTCTATGTACATCTCAAGCATATAGGTAGTAAAGCATAGTATTTTCGGCTCCTTAAATCAATGAGAACCAAGCTCGTTTTGTTTGTATACCAGGTAAATACCTATTTAAATGCAAATTTTTCCATTTTACGAAGACGGTACTTTTGGTTGTCACATTCTCCCGGCCTAATAGAAAATTCATTGACAACACATGTCAAATTTAAACTGGTACTTGGTGGCCTATAGACAGGGTGTTTAGTTATAGCAAACAAAATCACAAAGTAAAGTGGTTGAAGGAGTTGCATTTATATGAAGATTGAAATATAGGACGGACTAGAATGATAGTGGTCTGTAGGCAGCCGTATATACAGGATGGTTGGAATATAGGGTGGACTGGACGTTTGGTGGTATAAAAATGTTGAAAAAAATATTAAAATTATATAGGGTGATTAAAAAACTGCTATATGATGTGGACATAAGCAAATCATATACAGGATGGTTGAAATATATGCTGGAGTTGAATTATATTTATACAGTGTGATTACAAAATTATTTCTTTTATAGCCCATAAGAAGTTGCATAAAGTGTGGAGAGGAATTAATGTTACACAGGGCGCTAACATAAAATGTTAAAAAGGAAATAATTTATGGGGTAGCCCACAAGGAGTTATATTCTATGGTTGAAATATAGGACGGATTTGACTCCGTAAATATAGGATGGATTCTACTCCGTCCTATAGTTTACAGAAGGCAGCAAACAAATTTATGCTTGCCGTGGGCAGTCGTATGTACAGGCTGGTTGGTACATAGGTTGGAGTGGAAATATCTAGTTATACAGGGTTGTCAAAAAAAGTTGAAAAAAGGTTACATGGCGTAGTCCATAAGGCATAAATATATTTTGGGCTTATTAAGTCAACGCGTACTAGTACATTTTGTTAGTAAAGATTTACCTGTCAATTTAAATGATAAAGTATCATTGTGTAATGTTGAGGCTTTCGATGTTACCTGGTTCTGTCTATTAAGGTTATACATACAAAATAAAAAATAAAGAATGAAAACTACCTGAGTCCAAAAAAAACTAAAAAGTTGAAAATAAAACATTTTAAAAATATATATATAACCGACTTCTACCGATAACTAAAAAGCTAAAAATAATTATAACAAAATACAACTTTAGCAAATAAATAACACATTCAATGTTGTAAGGTACCTACCCAGGAAGTAAAAAATGTAAACATTAAAAAGTGCTCATTCTGTACAAATTAATTACCTACCAATCTAGTATATTTTTGAAGTCGGTGCCAAGCAACAATCAAGTTTAATGAATTAGTAAATAAGTACGCAATGAAGGATTTTAGATTTGCTTGGCATCGACTTCAAAAATATACTAGATTGGTAGGTAATTAATTTGCATTTGTACAGAATGAGCACCTTTTAATGTTTACATTTTTTACTTCCTGGGTAGGTACCTTACAACATTGAATGTGTTATTTATTTACTAAAGTTGTATTTTGTTATAATTATTTTTAGCTTTTTAGTTATAGGTAGAAGTCGGTTATATATTTTTTTAATGTTTTATTGTTAAATTGGTCCCCTAAGCTGGTTGAATAAGGGATGAAAATTTGTATGGAATATCGTAATTTTTAATAAAATGAAATTCACATTTTTGAAAATGTATGGACTAATGGGAAAATAAATTAGGTTTTTGAAGAACTGTAAATAAAAGTACAACAGGAATTTAAAGGTTATTTGATAGTTATCCAGTCCTGCACATGGCTGGTTTATTATAAATTACTTTCCACAGGTTTTCATGACTATCACCGTACAGTATGTTTCCTGGTAGTGGAATTTATAAAGAACTTTCATTAAGGCACTTAGTATATAAAACGTTAGGTTTATCCAGCATTAGTGTCCAAGGAAAGTGTTTATTAAAACGTATAATTTAAAATACAATAAAATTACATTCTACTTCTAAGAAAAACACATCGCTACTGAAAATAATTAACAATTTATTGTTTATTGTAATCCTATATATGCTGAACCTTGGACATGAGATATTAAGTCACGCAATATCTGTTTCATAGATAAAAAAATATAAGATCATACATTAATTTTATGCAGATATTAGCTATTTCCCAGATGCTATTTTTGTATTTACTTCACTCTAAGTTTATCACACGCAACAAATTTAATAAACAACTTTCTCTTTCAATAAATTATTGTGTCCAGTTTCTAGTAAATTTTTTAGAATTTTGAACCTTCGAAAGTAAGACAATATCTTGTTTCTAGACAGGACCCGTTTTCAGTTTATTGTATCATAAATAACAAACAGTTCTACAAATTATATTTATGTATTTTTTGCTTTGTGTATCCATATTAGTCCGGCAGTTCATTCTGTATCATCAGTCCCTCACACCCTGAGCTATCTTCTAGATCTAATTGACTTCTGATTTTTTTAATAACGTCACAATTGGGGAATGAGTATATATACCGACTTTCAAAAGGTTTGCACACCTAGGTATAAGATGAATCTTAATGTCTTAAAGAATTTTAAATGTCAGTATTCAGTTTCAACAAGAAACCAATAAAAAAAGTTCTAAATTCAGTTTCAGTGATAATAAATGTATAACAATTAAATTAAGACAATTCTGCAAATTAATTTTGGGTAATGGAACAACTACTTCTTATAACAACATCCACACGTCTGGTCGTCCCTTTAATCAAGTTGGGACTAACTATTACATAGTGTTATTTTTAAATCAAAATATTTAGAAAACGGTACGCAATATCGAATTTTGTTAGGAATACCTTTTTGGTGCAAGATTGATGGAGAATAATTTTATTAAAAATTTCGACCTAAAACCTTAACCTCAAAAATGTTACAATTGCAAGTACTCTCTAATAATCATGTAACTAGCTCCCTCTTTGAAATCAGATATAACAATGGGGCGTTTGGATGCACCAGCTTTAACAAAAGAGTCCCAACAAATTTTATTGCAATGGTGCCCGTAGTTTCCAAGTAATTTTCAAAAATTTGTATCAAATAATTTTCCTTACCACCCTGTATCTCGAAAATAGAGGGAATTAGGAATAATTTTTACTGAGTAAACCCCACTTAGTTTTGGCTATTCTACTTTTCCTAACAAGCAGGCCATGATTTTTTGAAACACCCAGTATATTCCTAGCTCATTCCTAAAAATGATATATCTGACGGGAGTGCGCCCCAGATAGAAATTTAAACATTTATGTACACCAAGGTCCTTCAATTTCAAAATATTTTGCAAACATACTGAGAATAGCAAAAACATACTCAAACTAACAGAAATTGATCCAAAATATATTGCGCAGCTACACGGAATATCTAGAAAAGCATTACAGGTACAGCTAGAAAAAAATCCCGAAACAATCGAGAACAGCTAAAGAAAAAATCCGAAGGTACTGGGAACAGCTAGTAAATAAACATTACGAAGCTCCAAGGAACAGCTGAAAGAATATTGAAAAACTAACAGGAACTCTGGATACAACATTGCAGAGCTACAATGGAATAGGTGCAAAATCATTCCGCAAGTATTGGGAGCTGCTAGAAAAAATATTGCGAAGCTATAGTAAACAGCAATAAAATAGATAGCAAAACTGTTTTGAACATAGAGAAATCTGGCCAAGCCACCGGAACCAGCTAGAAAAATCATTACGACGTACCAGCAACGGCTACAAAAAATATCACGACGCTAGAAGGAACAGTTACACAAAAGCTAGATAACCAAATCGCGACACTACAGTCAACCAATAGAAAAAAAACATAGCAAAACTTCCGGAAGCGGCTAGAAATAAACGCTACCGGTGGCAACTAGAAACACATGTAAAAGCTACCGGAAACTGTTAGAAAAAAACTGCAACAACTAGGCAAGTCTAGCAGTCGGAGGTACTTGGTGCTACACGTGTAAATATGCAAAAATGCAGATGCAAAGATTCACTGGACCTGGCGGAACAACTTATACCTTGTCAGGTAGTTAATATTAAAGATAAAGTTCTGGGTGTTGGAATGTTTTAAAAGGAAATTTCGTCATCCTTAAAAATTATTTATTAAAGTTTTTTAATGGTAGTTTGCAAAAACTAATCACCTTTATAAAATTTATTTAAACATGAATTAAATGGCGACATCTATAGGCGTTTTAAGAAAGAGCCAATAGAGACACTAAAATCGGGTTTCGGGCTGAGTGTAAAGCAATTACCCTGTGAATCCTAAATTAGAAATCAAACCATACAAAGTATTTTTCCCTTAATTTGTTAATTACTCAGAAACTTATTTGTGGGTTTAATAATTTTGCACGTATTTCTAAAGATATTCCGACTCCAATAACCACAGGCGGACTTAAGGGAAAATTTGGGGGTTAAAGCACCTCCCCCCCCCTTGGAACAAAGCAAAACATTATTATTAAGTAGCCACAACGAAGGGAAGTAATTCTGATCCTACCGCATTTAGAACTACTGTACAAGAGATTATTAATAAAATACTACTAAATAAAATCCTTTTTCTGTGAAGCGTTTTTTTTAATATTTACCGAACTCCTCCGGAAAAACTGAGAGTGTCACCTCCCTGAAACATTAGCCTGGGTACGCCCATGCCAAAAACCTATCACTAAAATTAATTGGCTGTAAGCTAAACAGCGTTAATGATCGCTTGAAATTGAAAGAATATTTCGATAGTACGGATGCAAAAACTTCATATACTGTAACCAGTACCGGTGAAAGATGCACAAGAAAGCGGATACGGTTAGGAATAGTTGCAGATACCCGCACGGATCAGCTGGTGAATTCACTTGACCGTGAAATCCCCAATATGTCTTTCAATTTTTTTAGAAAGATTTAACTCCGTTATATTCCTAACGAAGTTGTAATACAGAAAAAGCACAAGTCAGACAATCGATTTTTGTCTGTTCCAAGAAAAAACGAAACCAATCAGATATAAATATCCGGTTCGTTCGGCTCACTTCACATCAAAAAAATATGTCGACTGATTCGGTATTTACCTATCAAGAAAATCATCCTCTCCTTGAGGTCATCCTTTCGATTAAATAGTTTCACCGAGTCACGCTCGGTCTATTGTTAAATTAATACTTCGATTTATTATTGTGGTCCATGACATTGTGTTATTGTAAGACCGTATACGGATTATAACGCCTACAGTATCGAATATCCTGTATAAGCGAACCCATATTTAAGTTAGAACATACTGCAATTATGGTAAGATTCCAAAGATTTCGGGCTCCAGGTCACGGCCCTTCTCAACGACTACTAAATTTTAGAAAATTTGGAACTTAAATTTAACCGGTTTGATAATTGGTAATGGTACGCCATTAGTTACGACTAAGAGGAATTTACTGCTATTGAATATATTCAGTGTGCTCCAAAGGTACGGAATAATAGTTCTACACCCTTCACTTTCTATAAAACAATGTTTCAAATAAAGGTTGCTTAGCAAAATGATACCAATGTTTTGAGGTATTGCAAAGAATTTTGTATTCACATCATATTGAGGTATGAAATTATCGTGCTTATTTTAAAGAAAACACCCTGTATACTTATGATTTTTGTTTGACTACCCTTAGTAAAATCCTCAAAAATTAAAGGTGTAAGATTTAAGGTCATAAAGTTGATAGTTTCTGCGGTATTCGAGTTTTAATTACAATATATTTTTTAAGAATTCGGAGTAAACAAATATTTAACATTTATAAATAGTGCAGTACCGTATGTTTTAAGTGCAGCTTCTACCAATATTTGTCGTTCCAATTCTGCTAGACTGTCAGAACAAATTTTATAAATATTGCTTTTTTAGGTAGCACCATACAAAGACATCGAACATACACTAAATAATATGCTAGGATGCTATTGAAAAGATAAGTCAACAAAGTAATATTGCTATTGTAAGTGATAAATTAACTGTCAAGGACTACTGGAAATATTTCTTAATGTAAGATGGTAACATAAAAAGGAAACAATTATCATTTTAATGATGGAAATCGTAGGAGACTAGAACAGGAATTGTCAGCAAAACTTTAAATACAAGTAAAGATTTTGAAAAAGAGCAACCAAAATCATGTTAGTGCAAGCATTATCCGAAGATAACTTGGACAGACTCGTTGAATTTTGTGATAACATGATGGAACGTTGTAATAATAATCCAAACTTTATTAAAAACATTATTTTTCCCACATGTCAAATTTCATCTAAATTGAACAGTAAATAAACATAATTGTCGTTACTGGTCGGATAATAGTCCGCACTGGCTGATTGAACCCACACGCCAAGAACACAGAAGGTGTAGTTACTTTCATTATCCACGCAATCTTGATGGCAACCAGTAGTGAAAACCTGGAAAAACAAATAATTCCATCTAGTTTAGCTATCTTTCCTAAAAATCTTAATTTATGGCTTCAGGAAGTTCACTTCATTATCAATTGAACGTACCTATGTATCTTTCCGGCCCGTTGAATAGGCCGAAGAGGTCCTGTGTAATGCCACCACGAACTCGCGAATTGACGCTTTGCAACTTGCTTTTGTGGGTCAACCAAAAAAAATATTTACAGAAACCGTCTTAACACTCTGGCAGAATTGGAATAAAGTATACTAGTCGAAGCAGCACTCCAGATATTTTAAGAAACTCTTATTCCAAAAGATGTTTGTTTGAAACCTATTTTTATATGCAGCCGATTAAAGTTATAGAACCATTATTCCATACCGTTGATGAACTCAATAATTCTAGAGATCATACACAAATTAATAAGGCTCCTTTCAGTTAACAAGAATTTTAAAAATATTCCTCCTCAATTTCATGAGGTAGTCCTAAATACGACTTCTCATCTTTCACCATTGACATTATTATCTATTATTGACGTACAGTAAAATTTCAAGTCGTCGTCGCTTCACGAGCACTATAGTTATCGTCTTTCCTCCAAGCAGTTGCAGCGACGAAATAGTTGGTTCTGTGTTATTCATATCATCTAATAATGCATTAGGTCTTCGATACTGTGTTTCCTAATAGTGAACATAATGTCAAGCAAACTCAAAGATTATTCACAATACATTAATGAATGCCCAAATACTCTTTAGCCAAAATAACAAAACATACGCTGAAGACAAATAGTAAATCTAATTTTGACTTTCATTACACTTATTTTAATAAAATGTTTTACTTGAATAGTTATGTTACTCTTTCTTCAAAATTCTATCGCCCCTTGTTCGCTTGAAAGTCATATCACTATCTCAAGTTAAGCAATATGAATGAAAGATTTTACAATAAATAGAAAATATTTCAGAATTTTTACTTCTCATCAAAAACACTAAAAATTGTCCCCTATAACGGCAGATTTGTCCAAATCATGAATATAAATGCATAAGTGGAAGCAGTTTGCAATTTTAATAAGCTTTGTTTATTAACCGACTTCCAATAACTTTTTTTATGTATGTCCAGCGATTATTCAAAAACGACTTGGCAATTTTGATGATTTACACTGCATTATATTAAGGAACATTATAATTGTCTATAACATGAGATTTACGGTTTTCTAGAAAATCAGAAAAAAAAAAGTAAATAAGGGACTAGATTTCAGCGATTTTCAATGAATCTTCACTGTTTTCTCTAAATGCTCACGCAATTTGAATACTATTAATTGTATTATACAAAGATATGTTCCAGCTTGATTCCGTACATTTTTCTATAACGTAATACATACCATTTTTCTGAAAATCGGAAAAAAATATAGCACAAAAACTGTAAACATGTCAAATTTTCATAATAAATATCTAGTTTAAATGTCAAGATTTGCCATGAAAGTATGTCGTACAGGGTGTTTGTAATAATTTTCAATTTGATGCTTTTAAAGTCAGTTTATTTCAGCAACGAAGTTAAGTTACAGTCGCATGATATTGCAGAAAATATGCCATTAGCTTAAAACGAAAATTTGTTCTTCCGGCGATCTCTTCTGTGTGTTCTGTGTGGAAGGTATACATAGGATGGTTGAAATATAAGCTGAATTAGTTATACAGGGTGGTTCTAAAAATATTGTATTGGATAGCACATATGTAGTTGCGTATACAAGGTGGTTGAAATAAGAGCAAAACTATAGTTACACAGAGTGGATATTTGCGTTTTAGAACGGAGAATAATTACAGTTATACAAAATGCTTTAAAAATTGTCAGAAGCAGTTGAGTATACAGGATGGTTGAAATATAAGGTGGAGTATGATTACAGTTATACAGGGCGGTTTAAAAAAGCTATATAGTTTGGAACATAATTAGTTGCTTAGACAAGGTGTTTGAAGAAAGGGTGGGGTAAAATTATTGTTAATGAGGGTGTATCAAAAATTTGTTATATAAACAGAAGCAGTTAGGATATTTGAATTATAGGACGTAGGACGGGGTATAACTATAGACATGGGTTAAAAAAAATTTAGAAGCAGTTGCATATACCGGGTTATTGAAATAACAGGAAGAGTAACTTTATAGTCATAAAATGTGGTTCAAAAAGGTGAATTTTGTTATATAGGGTAGACCATTAGCAGTTGCATAAATGGAATACTAGACATATGAGGCGAAGTAAAATCATTGGTATACAGGAATAATATAAACAATAGAAAAATAGAACGACTCAATTGTGTGGAGAGAATTTCTACTTATACAAGGTGGTTTTAAAGATATCAGGATCGTTGTAATATTGTGTTGAGTTGAATTATAGTTGTACAGGGTGATTCAGAAAATGATAGACCAATAAGTTATCTAGGAGTGACCAGTCGTGGGACTCTGATGAATATAAAAGTATTGTAGAATCGAAAAGTATCATTTTGTCGTCATAAGGCATAACCGTGGTATAACGATGATACGAGTTATGAGTGCGAACATTTCTAAAGTGACGTCACTTTTCGATTCTACAAAAGTTTTATATTTTTCGGAGTCCCACGGCAGTACACAGAAGCATGTAGAGTGTGGATGCAATATAGAGTGAATTAGTTACATTTATAGAAACTGGTCCAAATAATAAAACAAAAAAAAGTTAAAATATATTTGGAAAATATAGACAGAATAAAAATTAGAGAGGGAGAAAGCGAGAGGAAGAAAAAGAGAGAGAGAAAGAGATAAGAATACGCTAAAATTTTCAATTGAATTGTACCTTAATTAAATCGGATTAAAAAATATATTGCTGCTTAGGCAGTGTTCTCATATGTGTTCTCATGTTCTAAATTGACTGAGATATAAGGCGTTGTATATTATAATTACACAGGGCGATTCTAGATATGTTAGAAATATTTTTTTCGTGGGTAGCACACAAGCAGTTGCATATATAGGGTGTTTAAAATATAGAGTAGAGTGCAATTATAACTAATAAAATAATTATATAGGAAAGCCCATTAGCGGTTGATTTTACAGGGTTCTTGGGATAGAGGGCGCAATAGAATTACAGTTATACAGGGTGGTGCAAAAAATATTATACAAATATGCATATACAGGGTGACGAAAATAGAAATGCAATATTTCGTAACCCCCTAAGCAGTAGTATATATAGGGTAGATGAAATATATGAATTATAGATATACAGGATAATTATAAAAAATGTTAGAAAAGGAAATGATTTATAGAGTAGCCCACGATGAGTTCCATATATATGATGATTGAAATATAGATCGGAGTAGAATTATTGCTACAGAAGATAGTTAAAAATTTCAACAAAAAGAGCAAATACGGTGGCTTATAGTCAGTCGCATATACAGAATGGTTTACCGGGTGGTTCAAAAATGTTAAAAAATATTATGCGTGGTCCATGAGCAGTTGCATATACAGGGTGGTGGAAATATATAATGAGATGGAATTATACATAAATGTTAGAGAATTGAGTGCAATTATAGTTATACAGGGTGGTTAGAAAAAATAATTATGTAGGGTAGCCCATTAGCGGTTGAATTGTTGTCATATTAAATTAAGAATTACGAATTTGAACACAAATAAAGTTCTATTAATTATATCTGAAAAAGAACTAGAATTTCGTTAGTTATTTGTAGAAGTGAGATTTAACACCGACATCTAGGATTTTCGGGGAAACTAGCACATAGAGGTTCCGAATCGGGATCCGTTCCGTGTAATTGCTGTTCTCCCTTAAGTCCTAGAATAGAATGTCATGATAAAATGTTCAGGGTACTTCACCTGCCAGAGATATTGCCACAATTGGCCCAATTTCGTCCACTGGGCGACAGCTAGTATAGTGAAATGTAGCCCACGCTTTTTACTCTGAATTGAATTTTTCTGTTAATAACTTAAATTTTATTATATTTTTATTTTGAGGAAATTAATCTTGATTGATTTTTCGACTATCTACTGCTGTAATATAAACTGTTCTTTATTTAAAAATTATTTTCTGCTTTTTAGTTTGGTGTGCTATTAAAGCATATTTTTTAGTTTTTTTAAACTATAATTATTATTAATAGTATGTATACATTAATCATCCACTTACACATTAATAATTTGCATAATGTTTTCAGATTTATTACTTAATGGAGTATACCTGCCCTATCTTATAGTCAATAATTATATGGAAATTATGTTTTTGTAGTTGTTACATGTTGTTTTTATAACAGTCATTTAGTTTTCTATTATCATTACCTAATAAATGTTTTATATCAGATAATTTCCTTAATAACTTGAAGACAATCAAAAGTTATTTCAAACCTTTCAGACAACAATTGTTTACACCTCACTTCTTCGTAAGTTTGGAGACAAAAGAAAGACGCCATCGATAATTTTTAATTGGCACCAGTATTTTCTTGTACAAAATTCTGTTTAACTGTTACATAAGTCACATTTAAACGAAAAACGCTAATTTTAGGAAGCCAAGGTTGGGTGTGCTCATCTGTAAAACTATGCAGAAAGACCGATAAACTTCACTCGCATCTCGTTAATTAAAATTTGCAATTTAAAGTTAAATCGATTGTTTACTATTGAAATACTATTGTATTAATCGGTTAGTTACCTGATATTTATAAAAAGGGGATTTTTTAATCTCTTAGAAAATCTTAGCGTTTTATAGCAATTAATCCTTATATGATTGTTGAACATTACATTGAATGCTCAGATATTTTAGTCTGAAGTTTATTATTATTAGTGTATTATCTTACAGAACAGATTAAATTAGAACTATGGCAAAATATTTCCAAATAATTTGTTTTCTTTATTATATAAAATTCTCATTGAAAAGCGACTCCAATCCAGTTAATATTAAGTGTAGTATAAAATTGCCATATAACTTTCATCGTTAGATCCCTGAGAGGACCACAAAATCAGAATATGGATGACCAATACAGTTTGACACTAAAATTGAGAACTCCTATTTATTGAGAAACCAAAGAGCAAACTGTATGAGCGCTGACAACATTTTGTTTAGTAAGATTATCCTAAATTCATCTTTGAGTTGAATTCAACTCAAAATATCTCATTGAATCTCACGTCAATGAAATCATCTATATTTTCGTTACTGATTTTCTCACTGTCAAAAAAATACCAACTCCCTGTTACAGATGTTCTGCATATTTTCAAATAGTTTAGGAACCCCTTTTGTACTGGAATGGATTAAATTTGCATAATTCAGTTTTCTATCTTACTCAAGCACATTCACAAACTTACAATTTGCACCTTATATAAAAACACTTTTGTCTGTTTAATTGCATCTGCGAGAATGACTACGTAAAATGACCAAACGTGTCGATTAAGTAACCAAGTACTTGTAAGAAATGAACTCCAACAAAATGTGTACAGTTTGTTTTCTTTCGTACTTATACAGGTATCTCAAATCAGGTCTCCAAGATTTGTCCTCTGGATACGCTTATGTATAGTACACCAATAGTTAACTTTAAGGTTATTGCTCTGATGCAATTAATAGTATTGGCGCACGCAGACAAAACTTGGTTCAGAAAAGTAGTGTGATTGGCTAGGAATTGATTTCCTCACCAATGCAGAAAAACTAGATATGCTCTCAAGCATAGCAAGTGCTCTATCTACATATAGACCACCAATCTTAATTTTACAAGCTATTATATGTCCCAAAACGAAACATTACATTATCTCAAACACATTTATCGTTTTTTAGTTCACAAAAACTTCGACTGATACTTTAACTTTTATGATGTACTAAACTGACAAAAACATTGGTATACCTGTGCTTAAATTGCAACGGCAAAGTTAAGTAACTCAATTCTTGAGTTCTTGTTTGACAGTGCAACAGCTTCAACAGCTTCAACTTCCGCTCTTTGATCCGTTTTTTGCAAATATGTAGATGTAGTCTATTTAACTGGGTAATACAATATTGGAACAGCTATGATGGTTCTGGATATGGCCTTAGTGATAGAATAAATTGAAAATAAGTATCGGTTTCCCAAACTTTTTAGTACGAAAAATGTAGAGCTTCTATCACATTATAAACCCAACCTAGTGACTCGTTTAAAACGAAGCGATTGCAACAATTTAAAGGCAATGCTACCAATGTTTCTGCGAAGAAAACTAGAGCAACAACAAAGCTTATTCAAAGTTTGAACTAGTAGAACGGGTTTCAGAAAACAAAGCTATCAATACTCTGATTTTTATTAAAAGTTAATGTTTAGAAACCAAAAAATAATTCTGTGATTATAACAACTAAAGAATTAAAGGTCCGTTAAAGATATTTATGGGAATTGTTTTAATTAACGTAATAAATGTTTTATTTATTTGTAATAAATGTGAATTTTATTAAAATGAATATTCAATTGATATGTCTCACCGTTAAAAAAGCGTAATCTTTACTCAATGACTATTCCAAAGAAATGGTCAGCTTTGTTTTTCTTTCAGGACGCAAGCAAGAATTTTCAAATTTAGCACGTATGAGCTGAAGAAAATCGGAATTTAGAATCAGAATTTAAACACTGGTATCGGTTGTTACAATTAAAAACGGTATGTGAGAAATACATGATGATGGATAAGGACAAAGTATTTCAACTCTTTAAAATTAATTCATATATTAAAAAAATGCGCAACCGATTGACTTAAATAACAGTAATCTGTCTATACAAATTCAGAAATTTCTCCATTATTGTTACTGAGAAAAAAATAAATATAATTATTTCCCACATTATTAAGGCACAGTGTCTCCTTAATGATTTCTTAAATAATAAGAAAGATAAAACAAACTACCTATATTTTTTAACAAAGAATCACTCTTTGACATGTTTTACATTTATTGCAAACACCCAGTATAACATAAATACCTCTCAAGGCTCCCTCGCGTTTAAGGTTGCTCATATTTTGTATTTTGGTTTTAGCGTAATCCTTTGAGTTAAATTGATCTCAGTGGATTGAATCAATATCATTATGATGTATCAATTTTTATCAACAATTACTATTAAAAACTTGCAATTAATTTAATAATCACTGCCAAGTAGTTATATAACCAAATACGTACGATTTCCAAGACTTGCAAAAGGTATTTCTAAAATATTTAATGACAGCAATTATTCTTTAAATAAAGTTGATAGATCGATTTCTCGTTTTCAGGGTTACAACGGAATGATAGAATTAGCTAAGCCAAAAAAAGAAGTCATCAATGATGTAATCTACCAAAGACCCATACTGTACAAAGTGTTTTTCCCAGTGTGGCAAAGGATGCCCCCAAGAGTAACCAAAATATTAGTTAACGGCCGCCTCGTATGTAGTGGGCCGAAAATTTCAAGTAAGTATCGCGTTTTGTTATTCATATCTAATATGAAATAATTATCATTCATCAAGCAGGTTTTTTCTGCTAGCCTTTGCTTTGGTAATGTCCGGTTGATGTCAGTACCGTTTAGGTTTTTCGTCGGTGAAGAAACAATAATTTTGTAGTTCGATTTTGGCAATGATAAAGTTGTTGATTTTTTCGGTTTTCGGTAAGTCCCAAAGATAATTAAATATGTCATCATGGAATGTGATTTTCTAGTTACAATTCACGAATATATTTACAGTTATTTAACAAATCAATTTATTTGGCAAACTCGGAAAGTACGATAACAACTATTTGTTTGTTTTGATTATCGGCACTTTATTCGCAATTTCTACACTTTAAATATAGTAAAATTGAAAAATAGAAAAATAAGCAGAAATTATTCTTCTTTTAATTGACTCTTGAAATATTATTTTATTTGGACCTTTGGAAATCATAGATCAGAGGTCTCCCAAGTGGGGTATGCAGACAATTCCAAAAGGTAGACTCACATTTCTCTCCAAAATATTCTATGTCCATCGTGCGCACAAAATTATAAGTGAAACAAATTTGGGCACACATTTCTTTAATCTTTTTTTAATTTTTACTCTCTTTTGTCTCTTATTTAAAAATCACGAATTTTCAATTAAAAATTAAACACGCTTCATAATTATACAATCCTGTTCATTAGTACGCTAAGCACTTTATCAAGTACCATACGAGATTAAAGTTATATGTTAAGTATATATTATTCATATTATTACATAATAATAGTCAACTCCCCTTTTTTAAACATATTATCTTCGCTATAAATATATTTTGCGGAGTAGAATGGTAATTTAATTTCATGTAACTAAACACATAAATTTTATTTTGCCTTTACATTAGGATTTTCTTTTCTTAAATTTTTCCTGCAACATATAAGTAGATATTTGAAAATTTGAAACTGTAAATGTAGAACAAAATGTGATTTGGACAAATTTGCCAGCATTACTGGTTGTCTATACAGAAATTCGTCCTCACAAATATTCTTAGAGAAAGGATGTCTACAATATAATCAACAAGATTTCTTGTAAAGAGTGCCATACTTATCTTCGGACACGATTCACCTCCAACTCTGGAATCGTTATCGATTGCTGTATATTTCAGCTGAAGTGAGTTTCTGTAACTCGTTATGATTGAAAGAAAACGTTAAGTCACAAACCGCAAAAAGCAGTTTGACAACAGGGTATTCATATCATCTATTGTCAAGTGCTACCATGGTTGTCAGATTTTCGTCCCACCTATGTCCAGAAGTAGTAAATTAACACCATTTTTAACCGACTTCCGAATAGGAGCAGGTTATCAATTCGTCGGCAACTTTTTATTTATGTATGACCACCTATTTATTATTCAAATACGGCTGGGGCAATTTTGATGATTTAAACTGCATTATATTAAAGAACATTACCACATAATTGACTACGAGTACCTTTTATATTTCGGGATTGGACAACCCTAGTATTGCTATCTGACAACTGACAGCGCTGTCGTAAAGTTTGACATTTTTGAGGTTATACGTACACAGAACGTTTTGACATACGAGCGCTATGTGTTGTTTACAGTAACTTAAAAGATTCATCTCGGCCAAAAAATGGAATTAAATCGTGAACATTTTCGTGCGATTATTTTTTACAACTTTCGACGTGGATTAAGTCAGCAAGAGTGCATGGATGAACTTAATTTAATTTTTGGCGATGAAACTCCATCAAGAACCACTGTTTATCGATGTTACGGTGAATTCAATCGAGGTCGTAGTTCAATCCAAGACGAATTTCGTGAAGGTCCAAAAACAGTTGTTGTTCCGGAAACCATTGATGCTGTGCGCGAACTGATATTGCAAGATCGTCATGTGACCTATCGTGAGATTGAGTCAACCTTACACATTAGTGGGACCAGCATACATTCAATATTGCATAAACATTTGAATGTCAAAAAAATTTGTTCGCGTTGGATCCCACACAATTTGTCAATCGTTCAAAAAAAGGCTCGTGTCGATTGGTCGAAAGAAAAGCTCCAAAAATACGATCGCGGTACTTCAAAACACGTTTAAGACATAGTGACAGGTGATGAATCGTGGATTTACGCGTATGAGCCCGAAAGTAAACAGCAGTCGACTGTATGGGTGTTTCAAGATGAGCCGAATCCAACAAAAGTTGTTCGCGCACGAAGCACTTCCAAGCAAATGATCGCCTGTTTTTTCGGAAAAACTGGACATGTCGCAACCGTACCACTAGAACAACGCAGAACAGTCAATTCTGAGTGGTACATAACCATTTGTTTGCCAGTTGTCTTCCAAGAAATGAGGAAAACCAACCCCCGAAGACGGATCACTCTTCACCACGACAATGCGAGCTCTCACACATCGGCTCAAACAACTTCATTTTTGACCACTCAAAACATCGATTTGATGAGTCATCCACCGTATAGTCCTGACTTGTCACCAAATGACTTCTTTTTATTCCCGTACGTAAAAAACAAACTGAGAGGTCAACGTTTTTCAAGAAGCGGTTGCTGCGTTCAGAATGCATGTTTTGGAGATACCTCAATCAGAGTGGAAAAAGTGCTTCGACAATTGGTTCAAACGCATGCAAAAGTGTATAGATTTTCATGGGGAATATTTTGAAAAACAATAAAGCGATTTTCGATGATTAATATTTGTTTTTGTTCTCTAATCCCGAAATATAAAAGGCAGGCCTCGTATAACATGAGATTTACGGTTTTCCAGAAAATCAGAATGATTCTTCACTGTTTTATCTAAAACCGCTCAAGCAATTTCAATATTTTAAATTGTATTCTACAAAGATATGTGCCAAATTGATGCCATATATTTATCTATAACGTAAAACATACCATTTTTCTGAAAATCGGATAAATATGTGCAAAAAAACTGTAAACACTAATGTAATTGTCAAATTTTTGTCAAAAATATCTAGTTTAAACGTGAAGATATGCCATGAAACTATATCGTACAGGGTGTTTGTAATGGTTTTCATTTTAATTCATTTGAAATCAGTTTCTTTTAGAGGCGAAGTTAAGTTGTGGGGCTTATAGTCGCGTGAAATGGCGGAAAATATTGAATTAGTTTATCGAAACCAAAATTCGTTATATGCCGGCGATCTCTTCTCTATGGTATAATACGTTTGTAGGTGTGTGCGTGCATGCATGTGATATTAGGTGGTGTATGCAGTTGCATACATAGGATGATTGAAATATAAGCTGTGGAATTGAATTAGTTATACAGGGTGGGTCAAAAAATATTGTATTGGGTGGTACATAAGTGGTTACTTATGCAAGTCTTTGAAGTAAGGGTGGAGTAAAATTATTGTTATTCAATGTGTTTCAAAACGTTGTTATATAAGCATAAGCAGTTAGGATATTTGAATTATAGGCATGGGTATAATATAATTATAGGCATGGGTTCAAAAAATATTAGAAGCAGTTGCATATACCGGGTGGTTGAAATAAATGGTAGATTAAAATTATAGTCATAACCTGTGGTCCCAAAAAGGTGAATTTTGTTATATAGGGTAGACCATGAGCAGTTGCATAAATGAAATACTAGACATATGGAGCGAAGTAAAATCATACATATACAGGAATAATTTAGCCAATATAAAAATAGAAAATCAATAGTGTGAAGAGAATTGTTACTTATACCGGGTGGTTTTAAAGATCTCAGGGCCGTTGCAATATTGTGTACAGTTGAATTATATTTCAACAGGATGGTTCAAAAAATTACAAATAAGTTATATAGGGGTGACCAATACACAGAAATATATATAGTGTGGATACAATGTAAAGTGAATTAGAGTTACACTTATAGAAACTGGTCCAAATAATAAAACAAATAAAAGTTAGTTAAACAATATTTGGAAAATATAGAAAAAGAATACAAATTAGAGAGGGATAAAGAGAGAGAGAGAGAGAGAGAGAGAGAGAGATAAGAATAAGGTGAAATATTCAATAGAATTGTACCTTAAATCAGATAAAAAAGAAGATAGGTACGTCTGAAAATATATATTTTAAGTCAGTAAAGTCGGTTATTTCTAAATATAAATTATTTATCATTATGAAATATATAGTATCTCTTTTCCAATTTGGCTATGATAATTTTCGATTATACAATCAATATCATACAACATTTAGAACATAAAGCTAAAAAGTTGTCAGAATATCTACAAATTAAAATGTATCCCTAATAACGAGCAAGGTAATAAATTTTATTAAACTATACCACGGAAAATTGGTTATCTTGTGATATTTCCTAATTAATATTTGTGATCGAATTTAAATTTAATTCAAGATATTACCGTATAATAATGAAACTAATATTTCGAATTAATTCTGCAGATTGCCAATGCAATAAAATAAAAAAGAGTTACTTACAACCCATCAGTACCCAAATCATAAAGACAATCTCCCAATTCGTGATAAGTAGTCCAATACGGCAAGCCTGTAACGACTTAGGATGGTGCAAAATCCTTAGAATACACAGGTATTAAATGTTTTGTGATTCCGAATTGCTTTTTGCATTTGTAACTTAACGTTCCATTTTGTTTCGACCGTCACGAATACAGAATCCCTATACTGGGGGTTTATTCTTCAATTCTCGCTTTGATACAAATTTTCTCCTATTTTTTTCATGTTGTTGTTAGCTCTTACGTAATAGATGAGGATAAATGTTTGCTCACGACATAAAAAAATTATCATGGTCTTTGAAATGTTTTCTATCAGTTATAAATACAGCAAAAAATCACTCCGCTGTTATTCATCGTTTGGATTAAAAATTACTCGCATTCGCCAAACATTGTATTTCCAAAAATAGAACTACGAGCATTTTTTGCTCTGAAATAAAAATATATTCTTCAACTATAGATAATTTCAAATAATCTGTTAACATTAATTTATCAACATTAAATTGTGTTAATAATATTCATTTTATTTATAGTAAGCACTGCACCCGTTGTCACAACTATAAATCTCCAACACACTCTCAAAGTTGACTATCAGCCTTTGTCGTATCCAAGCAACACCAACGTCGACAACTACATTCTTACTCCAGGAGATATTCGTGATAATCCATTCATCGGCAGAGGACCGTCAGAAGGAAGACCACCACCGCCACCTGACGACAGGCGGCCACCACCAAATGGAAGACGTCCACCACCCCCTGACAGACGACCCCCACCACCTCCTCCAGAAGGACGACCTCCACCGGATTATGAAAACGAACAGTATGGCTTTAATCCATATTATTATGAAGAAGAGTCACATCCTTATACTAATGTAAATTTCAGACCGCAACAGTCGAAGGATCCCAGCACTGTATACAATGGAAATCCATTCTTCTCTTCATCTACAAGCAAGCCACTTTCAGGAGGTGAGAAAAATCAACAAAATGAGTTCATAGATAGATGATAAATTATTACTCACCAGATAAAAATTCAGTTAAAGGCCAATAATAACAGCATAATGTAAATACCTGCTCAATCTAATATTAAATAGTACATAAAGGAAGTAAATTTAAAAAGTAAAAAAACACACTGCGTAAGAAGTGAAATAAAATAAATAAAAATAAAACAACAAATTAGGTAAAAAATTAAGTGTTAAACTGTCTCCAATTTCACATCTCGTAAGTACATCCTAAGTCGAGATCCATGCCAATTGCCTAGATGTCCCTAAACTTCGTCTACAGTCGCCCAGGAACCTTCTTACATTTTACAGTAACGACAAATTGCCTCTGACTGCATGAGATTGTTGTAAGATTGTGCAGCTGATGGTCTTTACCTGGTATAGGTTTTCAGACAAAAATCGATAATCTTGTTTTCATTTTTTGCAGTTCTTTTTTAGACCATTTTTTGTATTTTTACTTTTTAAATTTAGTCTTTTTATTTTACACCTAGGAATATAAGGCGGTAAATTACTATCGTGGGGATTATTAAGTAGCTTCCAGTGTACTAAACTACTTTATTAATAGACCCAGACCTAACCTAGAGACCTAACCCGCCTCAGATGTACATATGCATGACCATTTGTAAAAAATGTGTGAGCTTAAATACCAGGGAAATATAGTGAAACACTCCGCTGACAGCTGGGACGCGACCGAGGACTAACATATTTACCTTATAATTATATTATTTACACCGTAAATTATCCCATTAGAACCATTTATCACAACATTTTGCTGTCCTATCACCTTATTACACATCTCATTAATTACACCCCGTTGCCAGGGGGCACACGACCGCGAACCACCCGCGAAGCCGCGGCATAGGTCAAAAGATGCCGCCTTTTCCCACGACCTTCAAAATTTTCCCAGGCCCGTCTCGCAATACCTATAGTGATAATCTTCTACAGAAGAAGAAAGCAGGAAACAGTATCATTTTATTTTATCTTTGGGAAACACTTAAGAGAAGAGAGAGATATATAAAGGATCTACTTATTTCTTGGCAATCTGAAAGACGAAACAAAAATTATAGATCAAATACACATATCCATTGGACGATTAGATTATCAGCGACCTGTATAAACAAATAAAGTACGAAATGATGCTACATATACATACAGGAACAGAGAATAAGGCAGAGTGGTCAACCCTAAATGAAACAAACGGGTAGCAAATGAACTTATTCAAAAAAAACGGAGATGCAAAAGATTCTCGAATGAAGCAATAAAGAAGGTCAAAGAAGGAAAACAAAAACAAACATTAATAGCATAAAGAAGTCCTGTAATGGTGGGTGTATGCCTTCCCCTTTTCTCAGCCCCATTCTCTGTACTGTGTTTCTCTCTTCCAGTTTGTTCCGGCTGTTCATTTGATGTAACCAGTCTGGGATTAGGTCTCCCCATATATCAACGTCGTCTTGCTCTCCATTCGAGAATCGCTTAATTCATCTGTCTTTTGTTTCTCAGGCTATATGTCTTTTTATTTTTGCTGCTCAGGTCGCCACGTTCTCTAGTAAGCTTGAGAGTTTTGAGTCAATTTTTTGTAAGACATCCTATCTCGGCACCATAGGTCAGAACGAGCAGGATACCCTGGTTTTATAGTTTATTTTTCTTATCTATTACTATATTAATTTCCTGCGGTTCACTAAGATTATAGTTCCCATACATTTAATGTAACAATAATTTTATCAGTATTTTAACTTGACTCTAGCTATGAAGCTACAAGTGATTGTATGATCCACTTTTAATTCTGATAAATCATGTGAATTAGAAATAGTAGAGGTCCTAAAATACTTAAATATTACACTCAGTAATTATATAATTTCCTTTTATTGTATTCTTTAATTACTTTTGAAATATATTTTAGATAATCAAATAAGATCTGTAGTTTGAAGTCTAGTCTTGGTGTTAGACAATAAGAATATTGCAGATGTTTTATGTACTTAATTTCCTTAGAAAAGATCAAAATTGTTTTAGTTAAGATTAACATTTCTTTCAATGCGGTTATCTGAACGTAATACAAAATTATTAGTTCTTTTAAGTTTAAGAGCCAATTGAAAACTTTTTCTTTTCGTTCCGTCTTGAAACTTGCCTACCACAATTCTAAATGCGTCTGTTCTTAAACGTTGTGATTTGTCTATTTCCTTATGTTTCGGAGAAAAGATTCTTTCTCTTCTTAATGATTTTTCACCCTGATGATTCGACTTTTTTGATGACTTGAGTTTCAAGGTCCAAGTCTCTAGCAAAACCGACCACACAATTGAAAACCGTACTATTAAATGTACATGCCGCTCTTGTACATAAATATTTCACTAGTAGGTACTGTTCCGGATACTTCTAAGTGATTAAACGTGACTATAGTAAGAAAAACAACCGTTTATAGACTTTTGAAGCAACCAAAGATTGGAAGTAGTAGCATGAAGAACGTTAACAAATTGAAAATTTATATAAATTCTGACAACAAGTGAAGAAAAATTCATTCATATTATTTACACAATAAAATACCTACTTTGGACAAACTTTTTGTAGCCATTGAGGCGAATCCTTGCCCAACTTAAAAAAAAAAGAGAAATTGTGATTTTTTTCACGAATTAGTATTTGTTCGCCTAATGCACTACAGAAAATCTGCGCTCCTAGAGAAACAAGAAAAAATATCCTTGGAAGAGGTGATTTTTGACGGAAGTTTGAAAGATAACAAAAGAAGACAAATATATTGGAGTGATCACTATGAACTTAACCCCATTAAAGCAATCAGGGCTCAAATGATGAAATATCTCGCAAGAAACAATACAACTTGTTGGTATTTCACAACAAGAAATTTTTGTTTCTTCCAAGCCGAAATATGTGAATATGTCGCCTCCAAGACAAAAACTAGGTACGCCCATGATACATGCATTTAACATGTAAGGCGAAGGATAGTTCCTTCGCCTCACATATTAGTTAATGAAACCTCGAAAACCTTTTAGTATTTTGTATTAATGCAATACTATTCCCAAATAAACTGCTTAAAATTTTCTATACTGCATTCAGAAATTTTCTTTAAGGTGGCAGCGTTTCTCATAAGGAACAAGTTGTATCCGGCAACACAAATATCGCTTCCAAAGGTACTTTTACTGGAATACCTTATCAAGCTATTTGCGGTAGATCTATTGCAACCAATTCTCTTGTAGTCCATGGACAAGCCGTTCCTGCTGGCGCTTACCCATGGTTAGCGGCACTTTTTGCAGTAAAGGACACTGGTCTCAATTACATGTGTAGTGGTTCTTTGATATCAGACAGACACGTTGTAACAGGTAAGACAAATTTAAACCAAAAAAACCTAGATTGTTCTGTTAGACTGTCTTCATAAGATTGTACCCAACTTTAATATTCATGTTTTTTGGTAAAAACGTAGTTTAATTATACAAAATGTTGCAGCTGCTCACTGTGTTAAACAAGAGAATAAAAAACTTCGGCCGAAAGATCTCATCGTAATTTTGGGCAAGTTAAATATTCAAAAGTGGACACAGACAGATGGAGGAAAGATGCTCGATCCAGAATCTATTCACATTCACCCCGACTATCAAGCTCTCAGCAGCGATGCGGACATTGCCGTAATAGTTTTGAGTGAAAGCCTAGAATTTACAAAATGGATTAGGCCGATTTGTCTCTGGGGCATTGAAAGTAACGACCTACAAAATGTTGTAGGTGAGCAAATTTTTATTAAATATATGTATATTTTTCGATCATTATTCCAAAGCAATCCAAACATTTCACCGGTAAATAGTAATAGTTGAAAAACAAACGTTAAAATTATATATATGCATTTTGTGCCATCAACATTTTCAAAAAGTAAATTGATCTTCAAGATTAAATAATAGCACATTCATTAAAGTCAGCTAAGAAATTTATTGCATTGTAGAATTCTTTTTAAAACCAATAATTAAGATACTAATAAATACACCCAAATTCAACACTAAACCTTTAGTATTAATTGACTCCAAGTGATCACAATCTAATTATCGAAAGACCTGTTGAATGTTTGTACACCGAAGAGCATTTCCAGAATAGCTCTTCTAGTTATTCAATTACAATTGATTAACCGCTAAATGTTTCCGAACAAATCACCAAGATTAGAAATTAGTAACTTTTTATACACCACACACGATTATCTATGTAAACAGAACCGAGTTCAGCCTAGATCATTTACATTTGCTGTTGAAGGCTTTCTACACTTCACAATACAATGAATAACAACAAAAATATATATCTTCTTAATAGATTGTTTCATACAAGGTTGACACCAACTTCGGAAGACGATATGTTTCTTTCTTGGACCGTTCTTAACACTGATTGGTAATATACCAGTCCAAACTCTCACACTCTACCATAAACATTGTTTTTTGTCAAGTCTACTTTTACCCTCCACTTTTAATGTTCATAACTTGTATTCTCTATCCCTGTATATGTCTTGGTGAACGTGTGTTTCGCCTTACCATTTTACGAATTACCCACAATTTAATGGCGTTCTGTCTGCCCGTCGTGAACGTCCCATCTTACAGTCTTCAGTTCTATAAAAAGTGTTCAATAATTATAGATATCGTAGTTTTGTCATTGTAAGTAATGAACTTGCATTTTCTACGAGGCAGTGTATTTTTGTTTGCGAATTGAAATCCCTGTTCATTCAGCAACCTAAATATTTTTAATTGATATTCACATTCCTCTTTATAGAAATAACCATTGATTTTGTTTTTTGTGCATACCTTAAGACTACGTGTAAAACTCCCTCTCTTAGAAGAATTGGGTAGTGGAAACCTTTTTGTTTAATACCCACAATAATGGTATCATCGGCAAACCATATATTATGCACACATTTTCAGTTATTATATTCTAAGATGTTTTAGAGTTCTCTCTGAAATACATTTTCTGAGTAGATGTTGAAAAGTATTGGAAAGAGTATAAAACCCTGTTTTCCTCCTCTTCTATAAGAAATCTTTAGTTCGTCCTTTATTAACCTTTAAACATCCATTCCTGGATATAGGCCTCTCCTCTTCATTTCCACTCTTCTCTGCCTCTAGCAATGTGATATCAGTTTGGACCCGCTGTCTCAGTAATGTCGTCCATCCATCTTCTGAGGGGTTACTATTCTACAGTCTTGGGCTGCATTGCATAATATGTCTTGTCCAACGTGTATCGTCTTGTTGGTAACGTAGCCTCAGTAGCCCGCCCAAGTCCTTTTCAAGGCAGCAGCTGGCCTTATTACAACCTTAGCTCACATCGGCTGTCTGTCGTCGTTTCAAATTTGGTCCTGGAGGCTGACTCGCAGCATTAGTCTTTCTGTTGGTGTTTCTATCGCTCTTTGAGTTGTTCAGAGTTTGTTAGCACCTTTGACAGTTATAATTATTGTCTCCAATTCATAAGTGAGAACCGGGATTATAACAGTGTTGACGGAATTTTAAGGATGTTGATGTGTTTGCCAGTAGTGGCCAAAGTCACTTTTAGGTTTTCATCGATTTTTGCTTGCTGCTTTCCTATCCCTACTTATTACTACTACTAAATATATATATTGTTAAACCCTTTTAACTTTTTGGTTCAATTGTGTCTGTACTGGTTTACCGAAGCTGTTTTTAGTTCTCAGAGAATTTTTTGTAACTCTTTTAAATCATTGCTAATTTGCACAATTTACTTATATTCCTATCATCAATCAATACTGATACCACAATGGTCCCTGCTGATTTGCTTAAAAACATCTTCCGTTTCTGTCTGTCTCACCCCTCTGTGGGGGAATCACTCCGGTTGGTATTTTTACCGATTTCTACTTATAGCATAAACTAAAAGGTTTATTATTATAGTCGATAAAGGCCAAAAATGATATTTATATTATATTCGTTGCATTTTTCAATTAGTATTCTGACGTATTGAATTTAGTAATCAACCTGTTAGTGATTATTTTTGTTAATAACTTATATAGATGTAGAAGGAGACTTACCAATCGATCGTTCCCAATATTGAGCTTATCTCCCTTTTTAATATATGATGACTTTTGCGTTGTCCCGTTTGTCGGGAATTTTCCCACTGTAGGAGAATGTTTATAGAATTTAGAGTTGCTGTTCCAGTTCCAACATTTCTTTGGTAACACCATCTTTGCCAGAGGATCGACCACTTTCCATTTGTGACAGGGCAAGTTTGATTTCATCGTTGATGATTTGTGGTTTGTCTTATGAGCCTCCATTTTTGACTTACATGGGAATTAGGTCATTTGGTTTTGGGTTAAGTGAGAAATATAGGTTTCAGCTACGTACGTTCGTTGTTTTCCTGTACTACTGATTTTATAAGTTCCTTATTGTAATTCCTGATGATTTTTCTTTCTATAGTTTGAATCAGGTAGTGTGATAAAATTCCTAAACAATACAATTTATTTGGACAAGTAATGAGTGTGGGGCTGTCGTCTTTGTTTTTAATTATTTCGTTTATCTTTTAATGTGTGTTAAAACCGTCATATTTTTATTTCACTGATAGTGTTCCCTGACCTATTTCGGCTTTGCTCCTGGTTGGGTCTTCTAATCTTTATATTTTTTAATTGTAATTATTCCGTTTGCATTCTCTTCACTTGTCTATCAATAACCGTAACGGTCATCTAGTTCTACTTCCTATGGTACTAATTGTACTAATGAGAATACCTGGTCCAAATTATGAAGAGGAAGTGAATCTATTTTTGAAAACACTTCCTGCCAAACATTATTTTAGAGCACTATATCACAAGAACTGTAATTCTAATTATATATTTTTTGTTCATATTGTAGGACTAGAAGGAACAGTTGTTGGTTGGGGTAAAGATGAAAATGGTGACCTAATAACAGCTGAACCGAAACAAATTAAACTGCCAATTGTCAGTCAAGAGACGTGTTTAAGAAGTTCCTATACATTTGCCGATATCACATCAAACCGAACATTTTGTGCTGGTAAGTATAATAACGAAATTAGAGTTTAATAAAACGTTTTGTCAACTCACTTTATAATTTGGTCTAAATACATTCTCTATATGATCTTATCTAAATACTGCTTTCTGGAATACCATCTAGATTCAGATATGTGGGACAATGAATTTTCTAATATTAAAAGTTATACTTAAGACTAGAAAACACGTTTTTGTCAGTATTGTCAATATTGGCAATCACATTACATACACTATTAATGTTTCAAGTCGATACGTCGGTTAGAGTAGATTAACATCAACTTAGTATAGTGTAATATCCCAGAGCGATCATACATAACTTATTTTGATAAAGATAAAACCTTAGGTTCTCAGTAGCATTTCTTGTGCTTTGAATACATGCGTGTTTGTGGAGGTTGCTCTTTGACACCTGGGCACGTACCAGGTGAGAGAGAGGTAACTAAAAATAAGAGTTACTTAACTTTAATTTCAATTATATATATATATATATATATATATATATATATATATATTGTGATATATTTCCCACAAATACTATTCTAAGTGTCAGATACTTTCTTCCATAGACCAGAACTTTTGCCACACTCTTTAAAGCTCCACAAAAAAATAATGAACTTTACTATTTTTACAAGTCTGATTTTTTAGTATGTTGTTAAGGTAATTATTGCCAAGTTATATTTCATCAGTCAGACAAATTGTAATGACCAAACATCCCTTAAACATAAAAATTATTCAGCCGTGAGTATGAGCTCGAAAGAGAGAGTGAGGCGTCCATAACTCAGTTCCCTGGCAATCTGTTTCAGTCAACTGTGTATGTGTGCGTGCTTTGTGCAACGTATAGTATACAGTATACAGTATAACATAGTTTATATATAGTATATTTCGGATCTATGAGAGCACGTGTTTTTCTGGTTAACAGCGTGTAATTTGTGACTGATATCATGAGAGAAGAATTATTGAAATGTCCTTTTTTTAATCTCGTGACAAAGTAAAATTATTTTCTGAATATATTTAAAAAGTGCAATTTTGAAGCAGCGAAAAATTCATAACCTAGAATTCAATGAGGTAGTTTTACTAAATCATTTGTACGACACTGGTTATCATCGAGAATGATATAAATGTTTTTCTGCTCGACCAAAAAAGTATCATTCTGCAATTTATCCGAATATATGCAATAAATTAATTTACTTTCATAATTATTAACTATTACATTCATGTTGAAGTTCATCTAATTTAAACAGAGATGCAAAAATATTGAATCCAAAGCAGTAAGTATTTTTTTAAATATTTAAATACTTTGTTCTGACACGCATTTGCATAGTACTCTGGCGCTTATACTCATGGCTGAATAATTTTTGTGTTTAGAGGATGTTTGGTCATAACAATTTGCCTCACTCATGAAATGTAATTTTGTATTAATTACCTAAATAACATATTACAATATCTGACATGTAAAAATAAGTAAAATTCATTTATATTTTGAGAGGGGCTTTAAAACGTCTACTTTACAAAATATATATATAAATCAGCCATACATATTTAAGTTAAGTACCTCTTACTTTTAGTCATCTTTCTCACCTGGTAGCTGCCCAGGTGCACAGAGCAAACCCACAAGCACGCAGATATTCAAACCACATGAAACGCTACTGAGAACTAGTGATGTGCTGGATATCCGTATCCGTGGATATCCGAGGGAGAAGAAAAATCCATATCCGTATCCGTTGGTTTTTGGCGGATCTTTTACCTTATTAATATTTAATTCATGGATAAAATTTTATATATAGGTGATTAGGTAACATGAACAACTGTTAAATTCCATTCAGATTATTTTTTTATTTTTTAAAATCGTATTTGGCACCTTTATATTGCAAACATTTATCGTAGTGAAGTGAGTTCCATACCGATAGTATACAACTCAAAGGTACTAAATCAATTATCTTTATAAAAAGCTTATTAAAATGATATATTTAAAATTTATTATAGGAAGTTTGTATAAAATATTGTTTAAAATATCTTTATGTGATAAATTGGGTTAAATCTTCGTGTTAAGCTTAATAAAATATATAAATATTATAGATCACTTTTACAATGACAAAAAAAACAAAACTTAAATCTTCCTAATATTTCAAATTCTAATTAAGTAAATTTATACTCCGTGACACATAAAGTGTGAAAATTATATTCAAAACACAGTGACAATTAGAGAAACTTAAAAAAAGTTAAAAGTCATAATTAAAATTAAGTAATGGTAAATTGTATTTCAAAAGGAGCACCTTGGCAGCTTTGTCCCCAAAAGGCTTTTACGACATGGAACGTTTGTCGCCGATGATGATAAATATGTGCAAGCGATGTGACTGACATCTCCAAGTGACTACTTGTTCAGTCTATAAGTATCATACTTTAATGTTTTTGGTTATGAGAGTTAACTCTTATAGAGGTCAATAACTTTTGTCCATAACAGATTGTCTCTTTCCAAAGGTTTATGTGCATTATTTATCGCCGCATACTCTAAAAAAGTTAAGATCCGTATCCGCGTATTTTGGGACCAAATATCCGTATTCAGATCCGGATCCGCGGATATACAATTTTAAAGATCCGGCACATCACTACTGAGAACCTAAAGTTTAATCTTTGAGAAAATAAGTTATGTCTGATAGCTCTGCATACTTAGTTGGTTAGTTACACATAAGTAAAACTAACGGAATTATTTTCAAAAATACAACACTATTTTATAAGTTCACGATGACTAGGGTTTGGCCTATTAAAAACACCTCGGGTATGAATGAATTTAAGTTATAGAGGTAATACCTAAAGATAGAGTGCCTGCGATATGTGCAGAGGTAATACTTATGATAGAGTGCTTGAGATATGGGCGCCTGTACAAGTGGAATTGTAACGCTAAATGAGAGAGAAGGGAATCCGACTGGAAGTATTTGTCTCTTTTTACTGCTACAAACTGACGCAAAAAAACATCAGTCAAAAACGAGCTTACACAGAGTTAGATACTTGGTTTTGTTTGGTGTTGTAACGCCGCGTGTTACTTTTTTCTCGAGGCCTGCCGTACTCTATATTTCAGTAATACCTCTATGCTTTAAATATCAACTTTTGTCATGCCAATTATAATAACATGTTATTATTGAATATTCTACTATTTCAAAATTTAAGAAACTATCTAACACACTTTTGTCAGTAGCACGTTTTATTATCATTGAATTACCTTCTCTTGCAAAGTGTCAAACTACCCCGACCTTTAGAAGTAGGTTAAAATGTACCTTTTAAACCAGCTTACAAACTTATTTTGTTCTTTTATTAGTTGCAAGCCAGTGAAGCTAACATAAAAACACGTTTTTGGCAGCTATATGTATGTTTGACCTACCAAACAACTTCTATTCAATTTTATGTGAAAAACGAAAAAACAGTACATTAAAATCAACTTCCTAGATGCATTTACATGCTTAGTTGTGTTAAATAAAATATGTATTAAATATTATAACTGCAGTTAGAATAATATGAAATAAATTAATTCAAATTATATAAGTTCTACTGTTTTTTATATTATTTTAGGATATCGAGACGGTACTGGCCCTTGCAATGGAGACAGTGGAAGTGGATTCATCTTAAAAAGAGGAGACAGATGGATGTTGCGAGGAATCGTATCCATGTCAATATCAGATACCCAAAAATTTACCTGTGATTTAAAAAACTATGTAGTATTTACGGACGCCAGCAAATTTCTACCCTGGTTAATGTCATTTCTTACATGAATATATATTTAATAAATTTTATTTATTTATTTCTTCCTTCATTTCAAAAAATCGAAGCTAAATTCACATTTTACCCTATATGAACAGATAACTGGGATAATGACAATGATCAAGAATTATGATTTATAGAGAATACTATTTTTGAATAAAATAAAAGTACAAAAAAATAATGCGTCGTAATAGGTTGAAAATCAATAAGAGCATATGGAATCACGAGTATATTAAAAACAATTTTGTTGCGTTTGAACTTCGATAATGTATGTAATATTTATTTTGAGATTCCTGAAGTTGTTGACATCCTGAAATGGCGCGAATAAATTAGATAGGTTAAATAAAATTATCTTCGGTGATATATGAATGTGAATAAAATATTAACTTATTCTGACATTAAATCATTTTTGACATGAAAAAATTAATACTCCAATAAAGGATTGATTTCTTCTTGTGGTATCTCATTCCATAACAACTGCAGCTGATGCTTATCTTCAACATAAGCTGTCTAATCCAATGTTTAAAATTGTTAAGGTAAATTTGTCATTCTTCTACTCATAACATCTCACATGTGTTGCATTGTCAAGATTAAATTAACAAATTAAATAACCCCTGATACAAAAACCTTGAAAAAGTAACAAATATTGGATGTTCCGACTGTAGCATCTTTTACCGGACCCAGTTTTGAATCTAAATCATCCAAAGACCAACTCATAAACAAAAAAATCATTAAAATGATTCCAGTCATTTACGAGTTCAAAAAAGTTTTCCTAGGTTGGTGCTCCACGTACCTGGTCAAATTGTGAGAGCATCCAAGAACCCATTCAAACACACCCAAAAGAATCATCAAAATCGGTCCAGTCGTTTAGGAACATTAGAAAAAAATCTTAGTAAGACCTTTTGTCAACTAGGAAATGATCTGATGTTCTTCAAACGTCTGAATAAATCTTCACAAATTATAGCTAAGAAAAATCTCAATCACGTCAACTTTCAATCACAAAATTGGTCCATTCGTTTAGAAGCTACGATGTCACAGACAGATACACAGATCCACGAATACACAAATATACACCTTAACACACACACACACACACACACGCACACACTTCTTTTTGCGTCGGCGGTTAAGAAACGATCAGATGATATGAGTGATTTAAAAAAATGCTCTAATATTACTTTTGATTACATGATTGTCCACTGAGAATGTATTCATTTATTGAGAGTTTATTCAGTTACAGTTTAGGGTGGTTTCTACAATTCTTGAAATTTTATTTGTGGGCCTTCGTCTTCCAATGTATGTTCGAAGATAATGAATTTTTTTTCGAGCCTTTTTTGCCAAGATGGTGTTAGAGTCATTTACCTAAATTTGATAGGCTCTTGGTCTTGTTACATGTCCTACAGTTCTGTAAATAGCTATTGCAGTGTAGTAAACAATCATATGCAGCAAGTCTCTAAACCGATAGCCATTTTTTATCTTAATAATTGGGTAATATTCCTCTTCAGCTAAACACAAATGGTCATGGCGACCGCGGATTCGTGAACAGCTAGCAAAAATATGTCGCTTGATTGGATCAGCCGGGTTTATTTATGTGGCGGTGTAATTAATGATTCCATATGGTGTTTGGAATGTCTTCGATGCACATTCCATAGAGAATATCCAAAATAAATGTATGCATTAGATGTTGCAGTTTTAGTTCAATGCTGGTTCAATCCAGGTATATAATTGACGAAGGACCTTTAGCGGAACATTCAATAAACACGTGCCGTCACATAAACGAATCACCAAATAAAAGTTATCACTAACCTTTAAGTCGAAGCTCTGGTGTTTTCTTGGGTCTTCTTTCTTCTGAGGCTAGCCCCGTAATAGCAGGAACAGTTTCTTAGAGCTTCGTCTGGACAACACGTTACACAAAAAATAGCGACGTAATGTTCATTGATTGAGCATACAAAAAAATGCGGGTTTAACAACAAATGATGCGCTTTTGTAAACACAAAAGAAACAAAATGAAAGCGGTTTAGCGGTCGTTACGAACGAAGCTACTAACTCGCGAAATCGTAACGCAAAAAACAACAATAAGCGTCGTCTCTTCAGGCGGAATCAAAGCGACCGAAAAGTTCGGAGAACAAACACGAAACTCCCAAGCGTCTAAAAGGCTAGGGACCCGAAACACGAATGTCAATACAGTCTATATTTTACACGCAAAAAACACTTAAAATTAGCATTAGCGCGACGGAATGTTTTAGAAAAGGTGCAGAAGTTTAAAAATCAATGAAGTAATTCAATCAAATTGAAAACAATACACTAAACAAATTGCGGGAACGCACCAGTGTTTAAACGGTTCTGATTTAAATATAAATTATATTAAATACACTATGAATAAAAAAATAATCACCTGGTGAGACCTGAAATATTCCTCTATAGTTCTTTTACTCTTATCAGCTCTTTTCTAGAAGATAAAAATATTAATGCGATTGTTAAAGTTATGGTCAAAGAATAAAGATAAATTCAGATGTAAGAAGTAAGGCAGTCTGGAATTAGGGGACAATTATTTTATCGAAGTTGTCGTATTAATTATCCACTTAATTTGTAAAAATTGTTAGGCCCTGAAACGACATTTTGATTACCTTTGAATTTTGGTATCGTTTGATACCATCCCATTTTAAATTTTAAGTGTTGCAGCATACTAGCGGCAGATTGAAGTAACAAAAATAAACGCAAAATGTTTTTTCTGGATGTAAAACAAGGGAACTCTTCATTTCTCTACAGAGCAATAAATTTTAGTGTTCTACCCGTATTTTATTATTTAGATATCGGATCATACGTGCTAGTGACTACTCAATAGCTGATTCTTTAACCCGCGAGGAAAATTAGTCTTTCTCTGCGTAGTCCGTGGTGACTATATGCGTCAAAAATAAAATATCCGGTGCCGACAATAGTTGCTCCTCCATGGTGGTAAAATAACTGTGCCAAGTCCATTTCGCCCTATCCATAAACGAGTAAATTCATTATTTAAATGTTTGTGTACTCCATCATGTTGAAACGACATATTCTGTCTCAAACTCAAATGAACATTTTTTTATAAGCTTGGTAGGTTGTTATAATTTTTTTTAATTAATAATCACCGGTTTGCCCGAATAATGGGTGTTTTTTACAGTATACGAATTTTTCTAGTCCCCAAACGTGGTGGTTTTGGAATGATTTACTCCATTTCGTATAAACATGGCCTTGTTGGGTAAAAACCACTGACAAAATTCAACTTTTCTTAGATAGCACTTGTACCCATTGATAATGGTAGGGATAAAACGGGTCTTGTTGTTTTGTTTTCCACACTGTACTAAGAACAACTTCTCTCAGTGCTCGTTGTTCGGTTGTTTTTGACGATTTCTAAAATGTCGTCCCCAATCTGCATCATTTGTTTTAATTAGCAACTTTTAGCGTGAGTTGGACCTTTAAATCTAATAATATTTATAACTCTCTTGTGAAACTTGTATTAAACATGTTCAAAATTTAACGTCAAGTCGAAACCCAGTAGTGGATCCGTGTATGATTATCCTGGGAAAAATAAATCAAAAAAACATAACCACCCTATTTAATAACTATTATACTCCCCTCTATACTTTCATTATCATATATATTCAACTACTGATGGCTACGTTTTATAATTATTTGCTCTGTATGTATGTGTATTATATACCTTGTATTAGTCAATCATAGCAGTGTACCAAAACTTCCCAAAACAACATATTAAATTGAACTTATAATATTAGAAGTGATTGCTTTTAACTTCCTGTGATGAACAAACACTTCTGGAAAAGTTTACTGTATAATTGAATCCGCTGTGAAATTTGCACTAAGAAATGATAAATGAGTTATTTGATATATCGATATGAATTCGACCGATGCATCTATGCTATTGTTATTGCTTTTATCACTTTACTTTGTGGTCTTGTTTGCTATAACTCAACACCTTGTGTATAATAGTACCGAATAGCAGTTTAGAGTTTGACATGTGTTGTCACTGAATTTTCTATTAGGCCGGGAGTAGGTGACACCAAAAGCACCGTCTTCGCAAAATTGAAAAATTTTTCTTTCAAATCGGTATTTGCCAGTATATACAAACATAATGAGCTTGGTACTCATTGATTTCAGGAGCCGAAAATACTATACTCTACTAGCAATGTGCTTGGGATGTACATAGAAAACTTTCAAATTCGCAATTAAAATTTGCAATGCCTGCAATTCCCACACTATTACGTTGGAATTAAAATATTTATGAGAAAATGTTACGTTACTTCGATGGAATTATTAATAAGAATTTTGGATTTTCCGGCGATTTTCTGCAAAACTGTATGTTGCAAGTTGCAGAAAAGGATACGAGACCACCTAGGGATCTTCTTTAATAGATTACACTTAAAAACAGTATCCACATCGACAAAGAGTTTTATACAAATCTACCAATATGTTAGGTATGTTGGACGATTTCCATGCACGCATGTGTTTATTCACAAATTTCATCACTTTCCCAGAAGAATTCTATTCCCAAATTTCAAGTTTCACCAATCCGGATATATACTCTATTCAACAAGACCATAATCGTCCAAATCGGTGCACAACAGGAGAAAAAATCAAGTAACATATATACAAAAAAAATATGCGAGGAATTGATAATCTCCTCCTTTTTGGAAGTTGCTTAAAAATAAAAATTATCACTATGAAATTCTGTTTATGAATTTAGACTACATTAGTACGCTTCATCTACTCATTAACATAAAATTAAAGTTGGGGATTCTCCTCTTGGTGAGAATGGAGAATTTGGAGACATTACTCATATTTTTTTAATTGTAGGGAACAAACCTTGTAGAGAGAATTATTATTAGAGGACTTCAGCGGTATAAGAAACGCACAACCTATTTTCTATATATAGCATCTTGTCTAATACAATATTAAACATTTTGCAGATTTTTCACATATTTTTTAATATTGAAAGCTTAGCCTGCAAGAAAGAGGGAAGAACTGCTTTCTCCCACTTTTAACTTCAGTATCTACGTCCTAATTTGTACTCTATTCTCAGATACAATTAATAATCTACACTTTCTAAATTTAAATATCCCTAAATGTTAGTAAATTTATTTATCTAACGTCGCAGCCAACTAGTACATTAATAAGAACGTAAGTTCAGAACCATTCCGATCCACTTAGGATCTCATAGAACAAGAAGAATGAGTATTTACGCAATTTTTTAACAGCATGTTTAAATTAAAAATTAGTTCCTCTACAGAGTCATCTACAAAGTCTCCGGTTCTTGTCTTGCAAGTACTACCTATATGTCCACAACTGTTTCATTGAACTTATTGAACTAAACATGGTGTTTCAATTTCACTTAATAAATACAACCAAAAAAGTAACAGAAACATAATTAAACTCTTCCTTATTACATTTTCAAGGCCAACAACTATTAAATCTCATGTTTTACTTTACAATAGCCGGTGATCATCTTCACGGAGCCTGAATCGCAGATTGGTACTTTATACCAATAATGTCGTTGTCGGTGAAAATTAAACGCAGATTCATTTAATTTACAAATTGCTTTCAATTAAAGTCAGATCGTTTTCAAAGTAATTATATAAAGATTCAGTGAAACAGTTTTACTTGACTGAATCTTCATATACATCAATAAACCAAACATTAGTTATTTAACAGAAAAAAACGGAACTCTATCTACTGGCTTCAAAAGATAATAAAAGTTAAATTACAAAATATATTGCGGCTACAATTTTTATTTATTTGCACTTAGACCTCTTATCTTCAGGGTACCAGTCGTATCCTTTAGAGATGCGACCATCAATATATAAAAAAATGAAAATACTACATGTGCGAGTTTTTACAGCCACCGCTTTTTTTATCTTTGAACCCCATCTTTCTAGCTTCCCGGCGCTCTGTCGACTCCACAGGATTAACAAAAATTGTCTCATATTATATAATTTAAATCTCTTATCTTTGGTCCGAGTTCGTCTGCGAATTCAATAAAGTCGTTTAGTGTTCCCATCCTGTGAATATTTTACTTTTATGTCTCGTGTTAATTATGCTGTGTCGTCATTATGCTTTGGCTCATATATTGAAAATTTTGCATTCTTGTTTTTGTTGGAAGTAGATCTCATAATAAATATTTGTGGGATTTTAGAAGTATAATAAAGGTTCAATTAACTTAATGCCTCTAAGATTTCTAGTATTTTGCTCTCCTTTGTTCTATTGTTCTGTTTTCTGTTGTTATTGGCTGTTCTCATGTAATACGATAGATCCATGTTATATTCTATATTAATTTCGAAAAGATTCCTTTCAGTGCTCTTTTTATTGGGACCTTCTGTCTCAATTCTTTTCTGTAACACACCAGTAGTTAGTGTACCTAATAGGGCAATTTCGAAAAAAATACCCGGATTTACGTTGTCTTTTACAGACAGATTTTTTTACAGATGGTCTGTGTGAAAATGATCGCCACAATATTGCAATAAGTTCCGTGGGTTCAAATTAAATTTAAGACTGATATTCACTTTCGAGAACTTTATTTACACACAAATAAATCAACTATTTATTTAGTACAGCTGATTTCTATCACACAAACACGGAAACTAAACTAACTACTCAACATGTACAAATCTCGTATTTATTATCGCCGGAGAACAGACTAGAATGTCAGGATTATCACTTTGTTGGCGGAGGGTTGATCAGGAAATTTCTCGAGTTCAATGCTTTTTGTCGAAGATTCAGAATAGCCGGTTGTATGTTTATGTTTTTGATTTTTGTCGGAATGATTATTTTAGAAAGTTTGTAAAATGAATTTTATAACAATATTATCAACGAGTCTTTTTCAACATCAGTTTTGTGATCCTAGTCCTGACTCTTGTATCACTTGATGTTGAATATTTGGTTATTATACTCCTCTAGCAATAATTGCTTCTAGTTCTATTGACGGTGCTCTGCTTTCTGCATTAGTAATCATCGCGCTGCTTTTTAAATGTTCTTCCTTCATCAAGACCCTAGTATTGTCCCATTGTAGATACTCTATGACTGTCAGAGTTTGAAAATATCTTATCCTGGAAATATTGTATTGGTGATCCTTTTCCCTTACTTATACTGATATTACCTGGTAGTTTAATTCATAATCTATATTTTCACCAATTATGTAGGTACACATATTCAAAAAGTGGGGGGTGGAGATGTCTGAAATACTCCGGGTAACATTAGCCCACCATAAACCCGCCAGTTGCATCTGAGAGTGTCATGGCGGTGTGACGTGTTAGCGTGGATTTACTAGAAAATTTTACTAGAAAAATACTAAAAAATATGCTTCTCATCTATGGTAAGCCTATTTTTTAAGTTTTATTACTTTCTATATCTTCAGATTAAATGAAATGTGGTTTTATTGGCGAATTCCATTAACAGTCAGCTACATTTAAGCAATGTTTGAATACCGCACGTACTAATTGAATGTTTTATTTTACTGGATATTTTATATTTTAGGGAAATTGATTGAAAGCAGCAATTTCAGTGACTAGCATTAATGATTCTACTAAAACCGGAACATACTGGTTCAATTCCTGAGACGTCAAGGTTAATTACTTCATCAGCAGAAACCGTGCAAATGTCTCCTCCTCCAGCTTGTGTTGCAAAATTTGTATCAGACGCACCAATATCTTATGATTATCCAAGAATCTTCTCATTTAACACCTCATTTAACACCTCTGTCACACTGTCACCATAAGCAAATATGCAAGAACCTTCGGATAGAAACCTTTCAACCTTCGACGCAAACGTTTATTCAGAAATGTCTACAAACTACCAAAATCATCGCAGCAAGTACTTATACCAGAAAAAATACGATGGATATTGCGCAGACAAATGTAGTTTCGTAAGATTTTCTCGATGACAGACAATCGGCCTCATCCAAAAAGCCAGTTCGTAGTCTCTATTCCCAATTTTGACTACAATACTTGTGTCTAAAGCAAACATGTCTCCAGCCATGGCTGTTGACTTTCTCCCCACATCTTTTGCGGTATTTGTACCGACGCAAATCCAACCAATGCCAAAAATAGTAGGAAGAAGTAATAATGTAAGGCGGGTAAGAGTAGACACATCTGTACTGGCCTGTACACCTTACAAAAAAACTAGGAGTATGAAAGGAAAAAAAGAATTCATAAAGAACAAAAGAAACCCAATACAAAAGATAATAAAATTTAAAAAACCGGTAGCCAACAAAAAGAAAAAAAAAGAAAAGGAAATGGAAGAGGAACAGCGATAAAGAATGCCAATTTTGTACCGAAACCTATTTTTCAAAGAATAATGGTGAAGGGTGGATAAGATGCGTTGTATGCTTGAAATAGGCACTGGAAACTTGTGCGGGAATATATAGTAGCGATGAAGAAAATTTACTTGCGCTTTTTGTCTTTTTTTATCGTTTTTTGAACGTTTGGAAAACAAGGTTATATATTTTTTAATTCACATCATAAGAGTCATGAATATTTATTTTTTTATTTAGATGAAGAGTTGATATTTTCAATTATACTTTGATATTGTTACACACGTTTGAACGGCATAACTCTTTATTGTTTGTTTAATTTAGAAAAAGAGGATGCTTGTTTAACTATAATAGTTTGTTTATTCTGCAAACCTTAAAACATTAAAATTGTTTAACGTTTAATTTTGATTTAGTAGTCTGAAGTTGGTAGACAATGTAACTCGTTCCTCGAAGTTTCCTTGGACTTCCATCGTCTTGAAGTGGTTGATCTCACAACGTTTCAATAGCTGTGTATCTGCTATCGTCATCAGGTGAATGATACGAAATTCAGAGTATCGGTCGTATTTATATTATACCCTTAACCGATCAAGAGCGTCCAAATTAAAAATATTTGGAGAGCTCTTCTTCGGCCTCTGCGGCTACGCCTCACCGGCAACCAACCTCCAGGTACGACGACGCTGATTGGACCAGATAAGACCCAATGATCATGACCGGCGACGCATGACCGGTTAGGGGTATAATATAAATACGACCGATACTCTGAATTTCGTATCATTTACCTGATGACGATAGCAGATACGCAGCTATTGAAACGTTGTGAGATCAACCACTTAGCTTGGATAGATTTGACCATATTTAAGAGCTTAAACCACATTTTTGTTTCTGAAGGCTATGTTATTAAGCTTAGATGTGAAAAATCCGAGCTGATTAAGCATTAATTAAAACACATAAAAATCATCATGAAATTGTTTGTAAGTATTTGTTAATAACATTTTAGCACCTTTAAGAAATCAATTATCATCACAAAGATAGTTATAAAATCAGTTGACAAAAAACGTATTTTCCAACCTGTGTATAGTTTTCGAAAACTATTAAATTGACTAACATTTTTTTCATATTTCAAGGTTATGTCGTTATTCAAACAATTAAAATAATAATGTTCTTTGGAAGTGTTAGATCTTTGCAATTTATCGTTTATTCATAAGTTTTTCAGATAGCATGGAGAATCCCCTCTTCATATGCGAATTGCAGACTTAATAATGATATTATGTTGAAAGCCTAGAAGTTGGTAGAAATACCAGAATCATAATTGTGTTAATTGTATATTTGTAATAGCTACGCAAATATATATAATTAAATTGTTAAGCACGGGAGAAAAAGAAATACATGAGAAATGACTAGCTCTTTGGGTTCTTCCACCAACTGGTAAAATGCAGTTAGATTGAAAGCCAAAATGAGATCATCAAACATACAAAATCAGTAATATACTCTGTTTGGTCCCGCAATTTACTGAAAATTGTTAATTTTAGGTTGTTTCGTTAGTCATCGCTTCCACAAGGAACGTTACCCTAAGACAAGTGAATAGTAGATCTTCCTAAATATTAATACCTTATGAATGTTTGGAAACTCAGAAAACATCGAAATCAAATTCCGAATTGATGTGAAATTTGTGAATTGTAAATGATGTGTAATATTAATTCCAACTTGTAAATCTTTTAATTTAAATGTAAAATTTAATATAAAAGTGACATTGAACATAGAACAGCCAGTATTAATTAATTCAATACGACAAATTTTTGTGTACATTTGTATTATATTAAAGTACGTAAACGATCAGAATTTGTAAGGATCTGACAGAAAATGAGTAGAACCATTACGGGCGCTATACACTCATTAACTCGTCTGGGAGCGCTTCTAATGAGGTGTGATCGATTTCTTCTTGAGGATTATTATCCCATGCAGCTGTACGTATCAACAAAGTATTGTTACAGTTTATGGAGGATGGACTAAATATTCTACCCACAATATACCAAACATCTTATGTGGCCAATAAATCACGAAAACTGAGAGACCAACGCAACAACTCAATATTATGATGTTCATAGTAATAAACGTAACCCTAGCTACATTTAGTCGAGCATTTTCTTATTGAAACAATATAGCTCACAACCTGAGGTTCAACAACGACTTGGATGTAATGTTGGGCAGTTATGTTGCTTCTGATAAAAACTGTGTGATCTACTGTCAAAAGTCAAAGTCCACCACCATAACTCCCACATTGATGATTACACCCCTCACCCGTGCTTGCCCAGCATACTACACAAAGAAGTCTGAATTAGTAGCTAAAGACTATTTTATTCCATTTCTAAGTCCACTCAACCGTTCTCTGCACCATTGCATTCTGCTACATCAATTCACAGGGATGAAAGGTTAGACCAAATTAGGTCGGAATGTTCTGGCAACCATTGTCCTGCAATCACTTTGTGGGAGTTAAGCAATCCCGTGCAGCCCAAATACTGATGACGTCATTGGTTTTCGTTTTCGACCTGACTGCAACTATACTTCTTTCAGGCCAAGTATATGCCCTTTATCAAACTTACTTAACTGATAGAACAGAACTGTACGAAAATATGCGACAAAAACCAAAACAGTGTTTTCCTATATTTCTGAATTTATAAATATTTTTAATATTGGCCGGACATAAAAAAAGTTCGCCAATGGGAAGGTGGGGTCGGGGTATTACTGAGTGTCACAGGAGTAATGGGGGTCTAAGGAAGTTCGCAATTTATCAAACATTTCTACTTAAATTTTTCTCTAGAATTTTGTTTTTCTCTAACGATAGAAAGTCATTCTATTCATATTTCTAAATACATAAATATTTTTATGTATTTGTTTTAGTCACAATAGTTTATCACTTGGTTATGTTTTATATTTATTCCACGTGTGCTCTCTTCTCAATAACAAATGAATATACTTTGTCAACACACGGTCGATCGTAAAATAAAGTCGCATCTATTATATATTATAATATGGACATAATTTCTCATATACAGTAGAACCAGGTTAACTGGAATTTCAAGAGGCATGCTAAAAAAATCAAATAAATCAGTTAACTTAACGAATATTTCGAGATGTACAAACTATTACAATTTTGTAAAGTAAGATATTTGACAAAAAGAACATCTGTGAGAAATGAGTTATACCAAAAGTTATTTTAAAAGTATTATTCAGAAAAAAAAATAAATTGTATATTCAAAAGGCAAAAAAATTGAGGGGTAAAAGCTCTGGTACAAACATTGCAAAGTGAATAAATAAATATGAAGCAACTGGTAGTTTCGAAAAAAAAATGCCGATACCACATAATTCTCAGCATTTAGAGAATTTCTGGCTTTCCAATAACTAACAACTTATTCTATCGCTATTATAGATGTTGCTCCAATTATTGTAATTATAGTATAAAAATAATTTTTATTGGAAGATATCTATATTTGTGAATTATTTATCTGAATGCTGAATTGGGAAGAGGGGTTTCTATACTTTGTGACGTAATATTTATAGGGGACCTCCGCAGCGTGACGCAGGAAGAAAGTGGTCCAAAGAGGCAACATTTAGATGACGTATTTTATGAACCGTCTAAGTATAATTTTGACAAATTCAGTTTAAATTTTATCTTTATTACAATATTTAGAATATATTTTCATAAATTACTAACAACAAAAATATAATTAATTAACTATAAATCGACATGTTTATTGAAAACCGACTTTTTGTACTTCGTAATATTCTCCTCTCAGTTAGAAATCCAATATTGACTTTCACTGGTATTTACAACTATACCATCGAATATTGTTATTCAAATGATTCAGAATCAGCGACGTAGCCTATGCTATCTGACGTACCTCCATGGATTCTCAATTTTTTTTTATTTGGTACGTTGTCACTCCACTCCAATCCTCTTTATTGTCGTCATGTACATTTATTCTCTGCAATAGCTTTCGTCAAAGATTATTCTAATTAATTATCAAGCTTTCTTTCTGATATATTTCTGCTTCAAATGATGATTCTGTTCCATCTCTAATGTGAAATTCTTCTCTTTTAAAAAAAAAATTTTTTCTCCATTTTTTTCCGAAAAAATGCTGTATGCATCAAATAGTAATTTCTCTTAGTTAGATTTTGCTTGCATATTGTATTTCATATCATTTGCCATTAAGAACATTTAATTTCTTTCTGTCTTAATGCCGTTGATAATGGGCTCTGATTTAGACCCTGAAACGTTTGAATTTTCTCAAATATGGTATTGTTCGCAAAAATAATTCAAATTTCTGCATATATTTATGGAAAACTATCTATATAGTTAAGAGAAATATCGCTTAGAAAAGTCTAAAAGAAGCAGAATAGAAAAAAATTCATAGAGATAGTAACTCCGCGCCATATAAACCACTCAAAATAATAACTAGAATCCTTTTTTGAAAGCAATAACAGTATAAGAGTTTTTACTTGCAAATGATATGCAGTTAATATTGGATAAAAGGGAAAACAAAAAATGTATCACAGAGATCAGTAAATAATTTGGATGATAAATTCGACTAAAATGCATTTCTAAGGAAAATATTGATGCCAGAGACGGGAAGACTTGAATCAATATTTAATAAGACTAATTAGTTTTAGGCAGTGAATCATTTTCTTTAAAATCAGACATTTGTAGCCTTCATCGAAATGAGATTGTATAAAAATATATTATGGAGGATTGATAGAATTAGGAAAACACGACTTATACAGGGCGTTCCACCTAGGTAGGCGGTTATACTGGAAGTAGACCATAACTTTCTTATATCAAATAGAACACCCTGTACGTTATTGAATATTTGAATGCTACGTTAAATTTTAAATAAATTTTATTAACCACATGTTATCTCTAAATTTACCTACTCTCAAGATATTTGCATTTTTATGTGACAAATGACAGATGCAGTCCTGCGGGTAATCGACAATTTTCGCTAAACAACCATTTGTTTTAAAATGGTTTTTGGCATGTCTTATTGGAAGACTCAGAGAAGCAAAGGCTATCAGAGAAAACAATAAAACGAATAATAGACAATATTAAGAACTTCGGATTAATCAAACCATCAATAAAGAAAAATAAGCCTATAGTTGATGACGACAATAGTGAAATGTCAACTTTGGCATACTTTCAAGCGTATCCGAAAGCAAGTATTAAGGAAGTAGTTGTAGAATTGGGATTTTCTGAAAGCTTTATTTATAGAATACTGCCAAAACACTAATTTCTTACTAATCCTTTTCTTTAGTGCAAAATCTGAAACAAACTTTTATTCCGAGATGCGTAAAATTCTGTGAATTTATTTTAATATGGTTCCAAGGAAACCAATTATTTTTGGACAATATTATTTGGTCACATGAGGCAAAATTCACCAAAAATGGTCTATTTAAAAGACACTATTACCATTAATGGAGTGACTCTAATCCTCATGAGTTTCGATGTAGAAAATTCCAACAAAATTGGCAGTTTATTGTTTATTGTGCGGTAAGAAACAACAAAAGTACATTTTTATGAAGAAAATTTAAATGGTAAAATTATAAATATGTTTTACCTTTTGCTTTATGCCCTGATTTTTTAATTTTTATAACTGAAGGTAATTTGAAAATTTTGCGACATTTTGAAGCCATGTTTCTAGAAAATTTACCCTTGGCCAAATATCGGTAATTATTTTATCAGCATGACGGGGCACCTCCCCATAATGGCTACTTAGTAAACAACAATTTAGAATAGTTTTTCGTTGACAGATACAAACGGCCTAAGAACCAGCTCTGCCTTAGCGAAGGGGAAGAGGACGAAGAAGCCCAGAGTTAGAATACAGGTAAGTAAAAAAATTAAGTATATAACAATCTTTTCTTTCTGGTGACAACAAGGGGGACCCGGGGGATACCAACCTACCAAACAAAGAGAAGACAGAAGAACACACACCCACAAAACAAACGACGACAACGTGCACGCCCACAGAAGGGTACAATTAGCTATATATCATAGCAAAGAATAAGCACATAAGAATAACACAAATAAGACAGTTGCTGTAGTATCAATAAGGTAAAGCAACGGAACCAAACCAAAGCCAAGCTATCCCAACAAGAAGACAGCGATTATGCAGAAGGAAAACTGCATTAGCGTGAGGACCTGAGTTAAGTCTCTGGGGGTGGATGGCAAGGGAGCTAGAAGTGCTCATCAGTAAAAATTTTCCGAAGGGCAAATCTAGTTCCTGGGCTCGCGCATGGGTGTGTGACCAATGGATTGCAAACAACGATTCTTTTCTATGGCCACCTCGTTCGCCTGATTTGTCCGTTCTGAATTATTTTGTATGGGGTGCAATAAAAAATAGAGTTTATGATAGTCTTTTCACGACCAAAGAGAATTTTATACCAGGAGTGAGAAATGCATTCAGAAATTTAGAACCTACATCAATAAGAAATGCTACTCATCGAGAACTGCTTAGAAAATGCGAAAAGTGCTTAGAAGTTCAAGGGTGTAACTTTTAACATTTACTAAAATAAGATGTTTAAAATGTCCTGTAGGTTTACGTGTTGTCTATTCTTTTGCATTTATTATTTTCTAAGACAACAACATTGAGTAATTTTAGATATTTCATAATAATTGTTAGTTTGACTTATCCGAAATTCTCTAGGTAGTATTATTAGATTAATTGTTTTCCGTAATAGCCTCTGGTTCTTTGTTACTTTATTACACTGCTATAAATAAATATATTGAAATAATCTTCGTTGAAATAATTACTCCTATTAAGCTTCGTATAAGCATAATTGGCAATTTTGAAAAACTGAGTGACATTTTGTAACCGCCAGTTATTTTTAGCCATGGCTAACTTGTCGAAGTCGACATCATATTTTAATGGGCGCAAAACAGTTTTTCATAATTTAATTGAAAGTTTTGAGGTTTAAATATAGGGAACATAATACAAAGTTACCTTAATTTTTAGTGCTGAATAAGATCCCGATAAAAAAATTAGGAGTTTCCATTTGAAAATTTGAGTTTTAAACATATTGTGAGTGTCATTTTCACTACTTTTTTAAGAACATCCTGTAGAAAATGGGGTGATTTTTTCAGTGCTGCTTGCTGGCTTGAGTCTTCCAATAACACATGCCAGAAAACTGTTTTAAAACAGATGGTAGTTTAACAAAAGTTGTCGATTACCCGTAGGACTGCATCTGTCATTTTTTACTTAAAAATGCAAATATCTTGAGAATGGTTAAAGTTAGAGAAACATGTGAGTAATAAAATTTATCTAGCATTTAACGTAGCATCCAAATATCCAATAACATACAGGGTGTTCTATTTGATATAAGAAAGTTGTGATCTACTTCCGATATAACCGGAAGTGCTACAGTTATAAAAACGTTTCAGTCACATAGAACCTACGTTGCCAAATTTTCAGAATTTTAACATTGATATTTTTTTTAGTTACAGTTAACCGCCCACCTTCGTGGGACACCCTGTAGAAGTGAGAGTAAAAGCTATAAAAACAATCGTTCAAGAAAGATACCTTGGATGGACACCATTATACAGAATAATTAATAAGCAAATTGCAAAATAAATGTTCATGACAACATTAAACCGAAAAATAAAGTAAAGACAACGCAAGAAATTGAAAAATAAGTTAAAAAATTTGGTCAAGTGCGAGTTGGACTCGCATACTTAGGGTTCCGTACCACCTTCAAGATTCTAATATTCCAGTTTCAGATAAGCAGAGAATGAGTGCATTCTCTGATATTTACCCTAATACCTTTTAAGGGAAGCGTTTTAAATTTATAAAAAATATTCATTTTCCACAATTAACCTGTTTATTTTATCTGCTTTAGGATTCGTTTGATTACACATATACATATGTACATATAAATACATATGTATTTAATTTTCTAATTTGGCCCCCAAAAATTAACATTAGAGTTTTCTTTAAGTAATAAACTTTCAGAGATGCCTTTTATAATCTACTATCTGAGTTTTGAGGCTCTGTAGATTGGAAGAAAAAGGGCAAAATAGGTCAAAGTTTAAATTATAAATTATTAAATCTGTTATTCAAATTATTTAAAAATATAAATAAAATATATTTTTCATAATTTAAATAGTGTAGTTTCTAAAGTGGGAATTAAGTTGATGTTTAATATTTTTGTTAATATCTTTTAAACAAATGATTTAAAAATATGATATATTTGTAATTCACATAATGAGCCTTTTATCTCATATATCACATGATGCGTTTGAAAATTGAATCTTTATTTTCTATTTAATTGTATAATTTGTCCCTAAAATTACTATGGGGGTTTTCTAATAATTTATTTTCCGTTTAATTCTATTATTTGAGGGCCAAATGATAGAATTAGGGGTTTTTTCATATTTTTCCTATAAACAAAAAAATGGGGTCTTAGAGTTTGGGGAATAACGGGGAGAATGGGTAATTTTTTAAAAATATTTTATAATATCCATTTTAAAAAAATTTAAAAAATATATTTGTATTCGTCATAATAAGCCCTATGATTTGATGTATTACATGACCCGTTAGAAACAATTTTAATTTTTTATTTTCCATTTAATTCTATAATTTGCCCCCCAAAATGAATATTAGGGGTTTCCCCTTATTTTTCAAGTAAAGTTCAGGTGAGGGGCTATACTTCGAAATTTTTCAGCTTATGGTTTCGGAGATAAGGGGGAATGGGTAAATTTTTTTATATTTTTGTTAATATCTTTTAATTAATTTATTTTATAAATATGGAAAAAATATATTTGTTTTCTTCCTCAGGGCCCTTTTATTTGATATATAACATGCTGGGTTAGAAACAATTTTAATTTTATATTTTCCATTTAATTCTATAATTTGCCCCCAAAAAAATATTAGGGGTTTTGGTATATTTTCGTTAATATATTTTTAAATATTTTTTTTAAATATGAAAAAAATTTATTTGTGTTCCTCAGAATGAGACCTTTCATTTGATATATTACATGATGCGTTTGAAATTTTTTTATTTTAAAATTTTTATTTAATTCTATAATTTGCCCCCCAAAATAAATATTAATGGTTTCTCCTTATTTTTCCTGTAAAGTTCGGGCAACGTTCTATATTTCCTATTTTTTTTCAAAATTTTAGGCTCAGTAGTTTCGGAGATCAGGGGGGAACGGTCGATTTTTTTGTTTTTTCCCCCCAGAAGTAACCCCGAAAATCAATTTTTTTTCTTTTACGATATGTACTCCTGATCAGGTCACCAAACTATACATTGATACCAAATTTCAACCTCTGCCGTCCAGTAGTTTAGAAGAAAATTACCGTGATGTGACAGAGGCAGAAATCCGGAGTGATATTATAAGGGTATCCGTAAATTGTATATACGGAACCCAAAAAAGGGCTAGAAAAAATAATGATTCTATGACAGGACGTCAGAACTAGTAGTAACTAGCACAGAAATTGGAAAATAGAAAATTAAAAGTAAACGTAAAACGCTACAAGGATATAAGATAAACAAAAAATCGCTGTAGGAACAAATTACTTTAAACGTTTTTTTTTTTTTTCTAAACAACGCCCACCACATTTTCTATAATCAATATCAGACGCCAGGTTTTTACATATCCGTCTTCTTTCATAAATATTTAACTTTATCCTAAACAAAAAACTGTAGACGGATGAACTTTTTTGTTTAGCTATTACTCAATAACAAATTAGTAGACTGCAAAATGTATTTACCGACGCTCTGAATCATACTGTATGCCCACGAGGAATGGGAAAAACCTGATGGTTACATACACTTCATCCATTCAGATCCAAATAATAGAACAAAACATCAATCTCCTCAGTCGGTGTTTTGAAGGTTCAACACTCTGAAGATGCCGGTAGCGCAATCAAAAAAATCAATGTGGAATAACAATTTTTTTAAAAATCGATTTTACATGTGGTAAAAGTGTGTAATTCGTGTTAGAGTACGACGTGAGGTTAATTCTTGAAGTGCAAGGACGATTCGCATCATAGAACAGTTACGGTAATTATATATACCTTAAGTAAACAATAAAAAGAATTTGTCGAATTGCTTGTGTGAACATCCTGAATACTAATATATACATTTATATTTTAGTATTTGCTATTGACATTCACTTACTAATATATATTTTTAACATCGAATATTATACAGTTCCTTGTTCCTATTGTCATTAAACAAAATCAAGACAAAGTTAAAGTAATATTTACTCATGAAAACTTCCTTAGTTTTCATAATATTAGCCCACATACATTCTATATGTTTATACTAATTTTTAGGTATGTTTTAGAGAAGACCAAATTTATACAAAACAAAGTTAATTTTCCGTTTATCATCACCATTAGAGAAGATACTATACAATTTTATTTAAAAATATTCTACTAACTATATGATCGAACTTTTCCTTATATTTAAAGCGCACATTCACCTTTAATACCAATTTCAGTTTGAGAATATATGTTCTAACCCAGATCATTTATAGAAAACTTTTTTTTTCTAATAACAATAAAAATAGACTAAAGCAACACCAATGTGTTACATAATTTAGCTACAAAATACAAGATTTCTATAAAGAACAGAAATATCAAAACATCGCTAAAAATGTATTCATTTGCCTGTTGCACCAAAGCACCTTTAGCCTAATTTCTTCATAGGTATTTACAATAAAAGTTCTACATATACCGTCAAAATAAACACATAATTATGTTTCTTTACTGTATTTACATTTCCAAATAAAATGCTATTCGAATCTTGTGGGGCTTATTTCAAAATAATGGGAGAGTAGTAATGTCTCTCTGACGTTTAGAGGGTATTTCACAATTGCATTTTTGTTCCAACTTTTTTTAATCACACTGTATAACAATAATTCAACTCCAGCATATATATTTCAACCACTCTTTATCTGCTTATGGCCGCTCAATATATCATTTTTTGAACTATTCTTTATAACTGTAGTTCACTCTATATTTTAATTTACTCAGATAATTTGTACTACCCTGTACAATTATATTCCTACAGCGCCTTATATTTCAACCAATTTATCTGTATAATTGTTTATGGACGCACATAACATTTTTTTAACCATCATGTACAAGTATAACGATAGTTATTGGCACGACACTCGAGTCACTAGACTCACCATCCATGTGTGCCTCAAATTAACATAGGAACCCAAAACAAACTCCCACTTTTTCACTTTCAAAACATGAAGTGTCCAGCTGTAACAATTTAATGCTAGAAACTTAAGAAACAGGTATAAATACTTAGATATTTTACATATAAATTTGCATTGAGACTTTTTACAAAAAAAGTTTTACTCTCAATTAGGTCACCAAATCAACCTGTATTTGTAATTTTACAAGCTGCCATAATTGTCACAAACTGTCACTGAATGTTTCAAGTTTAAATTTCTCAGTAATTCTATTTTTCCCAATAGGTAAATTTCATCGAAATTGTTACATACAAATAAGCATACATACTAATCATAGCTGTACCCAGAAAGAATTTGGATGTTTATTGCCCCCCTGTAAATAAAACAAAACATTATTCACTACATCTGCATTTCCAGTTATTATAAATACTAACTTTTCGAGATTTTTCAAAAGTTAGTATCGTAATTTCTTTGACAGGTTTCAGTAAACCTACGAATTTTTTCCTGTGATTTCTATCCTGGGATTCACAGGGAAACGGTGTTACACACAGTACGACTGCCGATTTGAAGTCTCTGTGAGCTAGATTTTCCTGAAATTCCTGGATGCCGAAATTCATTTCGCGATAAAATATTAGTTATTATTATGTTTATAGTATTCCTCATATTTTGTAGTCTGCACCATGTAAACAGAAAAGAAAACTAATTTTTTAAATAGCAAAGTCACGTGATCGAAAACTCTCTAAAATTCATCGTGACGTAGAAACCGTACCTTATTCCGTAAGATTTGTTCTGTGTGGCTCTGCAGCCTTACTCACAGTGATAAACAATTTATGTTGTTGCTATTTATTACGTAAATAAATGACAATTGATTTTAAAAAAGCGGTTACCCTAGTTTAAAATTATATGATATCAGTATTGGCGCAATAGTTGCTGAAATAATTAAACTACATTTTAAAAATGTATTACTACATACTGAACTTTTTTAAATTTGGACAAAGGGATGCCTAGGGCAAAAATAATCTCCCTTTTCAATTACAAGTTGTGTAAGTTTCCAAAATATACATTTTGGAAACTTACACTTAACAAAATTCATCTTATATTGGAATTAAGTAACAAATGACCCTAGCTAAATGTATAATAATGTATTTTATAGAATTGCCAATTATCTACTACAGTATCCACATAAACAACTACGTTTCAAGGCTAGATTTCGTGTAGAAGCATAAATGTAAAGTGTCAACGAGTTACTGAGTTTTTGTTGTTTATAAAATCCCACTGGAAATTGGAAACTATCCGTTCGGGAATTAGCAATATTTTGTACTAATAATTCACATTTTATCACTACTACACCTTGGTATAGTTTTATTCTCCCATGAATTTGGTCACGTATTTACGTTAATTACCAGGGCTATTTGAAAATCATTGCTAAATAACTTATATCTTAGAAATGACAATTTAATAGTTTTATCTACGTTGATGGCTTATTTCCGAATTCTTTAATTATAAAACAATCTTCGTGTTAAATACTCTATTAATCACAATTGATATTAAATGTGCCTGTGAAACATTAGAATTATTTAAATAAGAATTATGTAGTTGTTTTATGAATGATATTTGTGGCATATTTTTCAATGTCTAAGTACTTCTTGGGAAATAACACCACAGTTAAGAAAATTACTGTATATTCCAAACGTTTCGGGGTCTAGGTCAGACCCCGTAATCAATGGTTAAGAACTATGGATAAAAAAGCACAATTCTAAGATGTAAATTAAAATATTTGACAATAAATCAAATAATACATATTGTCAAATATTTTAATTTACATCTTAGAATTGTGCCTTTTTTATCCATAATTTCTTAACCATTGACAACGGGGTCTGACCTAGACCCCGAAACTTTTGGAATATACAGCAATTTTCTTAACTGTTGTGTTATTTCCCAAGAAGTACTTAGACACAGGAAATATGTACCTATCAAAGAACACATTCTTATTAGTATTCACATCCCCAGTAAAAATGTATACCTGCAAGTCAAAGTATAGTAGCCACATCAACAATTAAATTGTGGTAATTATGGTTAAACCACATCAAAATATTGTCGAAGACTCATTTCATTCGGGAAAAATCAAGAGTTTACTCTCTTCGAGATGTCATTCTTTTGTAGGCAAGACCTTCATCAGTTGCGCTTCCCACAATTGAATATCCTCTCGAACACTTCTTTATGTATTCACTGAAAATCCTAGATGTCGGTCTTTACATCTCGCGTCTTCAAATTTAACGAAATGTATCAAATCAAGAGTTGCTATCAAATATAGATTTTGAAATGGCGTCTAAATTGTAGAGAAATGTACAAATAATTTATATGGAGGTTTAATTCCATAATGAGGAAGAAGTTTCCATTGAAACGCCAACTATAGTTTACAAAGGATTGCTTGATCAATGTTAAAAAATTTCGAATAAATCCAGGCATAATGTGACGTCTCATCGTGTGTTGAGCCCGCTCTCGAGTTGTTGTGGCGCTTTGTATGTTGACAGTTGAAAAATTTTTCTGGTTTTGTTTTATTTCTTTAATGTGATATTGGAAACAACTTAATTAGAAAAAATTATGGTACAAATATTAGCAGCCACTTTGTAATGTATGCTTTCGGAAAATATTACAACTATCCTTTATTTAACGGTCAGTAACCACGATTTTGTCAATGAAAAATAACGTGTTGTATGTAACTTAAAAACATTTAACTGATTATGTTAGGAATAAGTTTTTGTATAGTAAAATTGGGTATTAGAATATTTCGATACAAATAGTTTTGTTATATAAGTTGTTTTTCCAAAAATATTATATTTATAAACCCATATGGGGTTGGATATTGTAGTATGAATCTAGTTTTCTTTTAAAATGCAATATTGTTACGAAATTTACCCAAAGCCGACAATACGACAACAAACGCTTTGAGATAAAAAAAGACTCGGCACCTGTATAAAGGAAGCACGCCACGATCGCGAGTTCAGTTGGTTGTACGAAGAGTATATGTAAAATTGTTCAGCTGTTGTATATTCGATGTAAATAAAAGTTTCCAGGAAAGTAAAAGTGAATATTAGTTTTATAATTTTAAATTGAACCCACGGACTTTACAACAATATTAAACACTGCATTTCTAGTTCACCTTCCAAAAATTAGAAAGAAATCCTTATATAACTACTCTGGTGTCTACCTGACTGTGATAAATGACTTTCTGCGAATATACTGAACGAAAAAGTTGGTATTTGTTACTTATACAACGTTCGATGATCCAATCAATTAGACACAGCGTAAAAAAACGAACTCTGATTGTAAAGGTTAATTCTATAAAAGATAAATCAAAATCCAAAACGTAAACTAAAAAAGCCAATTCCTAAGTATGGAAATAAAGGATGAAATGCAGTAAGAGAAGTCTGTAAAGCAATTTTCTCAAAGGGTATGATCTTCCTCGGAGACCAATCACGTCTTACAAAATTTAAGTGCTCCCGGTATTTTACTCAAGCTTCCACTAGTTGTTACTTGAAGTCGGTTTCTCCCACACTCTGGAAGCTAGATGCTAAAGTTTAAGCTGCTCCCATTGTGTATTTGAAAATTGCCTTTAAGTGTTTAATAACAAAATAAAACAAACGTTAGAACCATGAGATATTGTGCTAAAAGTCTTAAAAATCACTATGCAATTTTTGGAATATTATGTATAATTTTTTGCTAAATACCAGTTATTAACAACAAAAAACAACAACTATTTGCCAAGTTGTAAAACTGTATCATTGGTTTATTGGAAAAAAAAACATTTTTCATTAAATTCGGGCTAACACATGGTTAGTTAATTATGAAATTTGTCTGTCTGTGACATGGTGTAAGATTAGAAGGTGGACCCACAGATCATACAAAGAGAAGGTGGACCCTCTTCCTATTCCCCACGGTGTAAGTTACACCGTGCTATTCCCACAATACCAAAATCGCATTGCCTTATTGAGGATTTAAATCTTTAGTCACTAGATGGCGCTGCGTAGCATATGCACCATTCAAGACCATTACCAGTCTGCTGATACTTTTTTTCATCATTAGACTACATTGTCACACATAATCGTAGCAAATACTGTACACAAAAAAAATCTTATTTTATTTTTCTTTATAGCAGTTTGAAGTTTTCAAAAACAAGAACAATATATAAGGTGTGCCTTGATGATTTTTCATTGTTTTGAACAAATAATGGTACACGTTTTATGGAGCCGCCATTGGTGGTTGTTAAGTGAAAACCTTATTAAATTTTCAGGTTTCGATAAGAGTCGGTCCACCTTCTAATCTTATACCGTGGTCTGTGATAAGCTTGCTTCAAAAATCCTAATAAAGACCTATAGAATTTAGAACAAGTGTAAATAATAATACAAGAGTTTGAACTGAAATTTGCCACATAATGAACTGACACAAGATAAAGTAAACATAACAATTTATTTGCTCTTTAGAATGCCTCAACAATAAGATATTTTCAACAAAAAATAAATAATAAACTGCTATAGAGACTAAGCATGAGATTTCTAACGTATAGTTTTCTGGAAATAACATTGAATTCGTTCGTATTTTATCAAGCCATAAACCGTCAACTTTTTACATGCAACAAATAAACAATGATAGTAATTTGATTTTAAATTGCAGAATCATTCTATAAAACATAAACGACACCATTTAAAAGCGGTGTCCGAGAATATTAGAAATATAATTAATAGATTATATGTTCAATTTATATTTATATATTTTCTAGGTCACTACCTGTACGTCATTAACTTCAATGAGGAATTATTTAGACATATTTTGATTTGAAGGCAGAAAATACTAAAAAATTATTGACAATTTGGCTATGGATTATATATGACTATGACATGCTGCACCATATAATACCATTTTCTGACATTTCCAAAAAAAACAAACGCAAATATAAGTTTAGATTTTTACAACTATACCATGAGACCCCAAGTAATTTTTTAACACTGCTTTGTGAACGGGTCATTGAAAATCACTTCTTCGTAGCAACTTCCAATTTCAGAAAATTGTGTATAGGTCATTATTTTCTGTAATATACTTTGCTGAAACTGCACTGATCGAGTCACATCGATGAAGCAGCCATTCAATAAGTTCTTTATGTGGTGGTGTTTTTAATTATTATAAAATACATTAAAACAGGTCTGTTATTGTATTGTGTGTTTACATAAACATGGGAAAAACGATTTCTGCTATAAAAGCTTCTTCGAATTTAGTCTATTAGTAATCGTTTGATTAACTTCATTTGTTAGGTACAAAAATATATAAACCTAATAATGTAAGTTTTGAATGATACTTTCAAAAACCACACCTGTAAACAACTCTATAGCTTCAATAACAGTTACCTAATGCTGCCACACCTATTAACAACCTTATAGCTCAATAACGGTTACCTTGGGCAGCATTGCCAGCGATGGATCAACCAATTGGAAGGTGGAGAAATAGATCGACTGCATTTATGGGTAAGGAAACATAAAGATTTTGGTCAATACAGAAATGAATAGGACGCAGAAAGGATTTGTTCAGAACCTCGAGAACCACCAAACTAACTCCACATACGAGACATATTGAATCTACACCTGTAAATGCAGAAGATACACCTGTAAATGGTGAATAACTATGACTTTCATCGCTCAGGTGTCATGTCTAAAGACATCTCCAGAGCGAATGTTGCTTAGGAGAATGAGAAATCTCCTAAAGAATATAACCGATGCTACAGATAGACTCTGACAAAGGAAGGGTAACCACAGACCATACAATAAAGACCATCTAGACCAACTGGCTCCATACAAGGTGCAGATGCGCCTTATCGGGTGCATCAGAGTTAACCTTACCTAACAATGCACACGGACCTTGCAAAGTCAAGCACTAATTGAAACGTCCTAAAGCAATGTAAACAAAAATCAACTCTAGAACTCGTGATGAATTCATTTTAAATTTCAGATCAGACCGAATTTTTAACTTTAACACAATGAAAAACAAATATAACGAAACTCAAGATTCTAGGTCAAACTTGAAATCTCAATATGATTTAAAAGAGTCTCTGCCTACCCTCAAGTTTCACTAACTAACTGATCTGAGTGTGAATCTGCATTGCTTGATTTATTTTTAGTGTTTGTTGGGTGTTGGTAGGTGTGTCTGATTTGTTTAGTCTGACTATTACGGAGGTAAATGTTGTAGCAAGACGGGTGCTATCATCGGTTAAGACAGAGGGGTTGTCTCTCTGAAAGCTGAAGTCTTTCTTATGAACTAACAGAGGGTTATCGTATACTAGATGGTTGAAGCGCCTACTGGTACGACCGATGTAACTTTGTGAGTGATACCGTCACATACCGTCTATAGGAGACCAACCCATACCAATCGATACTTAAATGCCCAATCACATCATCACTCTGCTCAACTCAGTTCGGTAATGAAATATTTGGCCCTCAGATCCATCTGATTAACAGATATTGAAAATAGACAAAACGTACTTAATAGTCTTCAACAAATTCTTAGACAAAACAGTTTGCACACGTACAACATTGTGCAAACATTCTTCAATCTCAACAACCCCCAAATACACCAATCCGTCAGAAAGAGATCAACAAGCACCTTTGTTTTATTATAAGGTCCGACCGAACATTCGGCTTCCACCACCTGCAGCCAAAAAGCACCTTCGACTTCAACTTTGGTATCGGCCTAAAATCAGCGGATTGTTTGGCCGAAGCCTAAGGTCTCTATCAGCCCCCGAAAACCCAGGAGGTTGTACTAATGAGCGTACCGAGACCAGTGGTAACGATATCGTAAAACTTATTAGGCTATGTCATTTAGTACTATTTAATTTCTAAGATATTTAACTGGTATACCACGAAAAAAGGGTTGTCAACAAATGTGCATTTCTTATTTAAGCAGTGTTTAAAGTTCCAAATTTTTAAATTTGCTGTGATTTTCGGATGCAGTATGAAAAAAATCTTATGTAAATTTGCTTTATAGCTTTTCAATTCATTATTGTTGTGGAAGAATTGTTTGAGGTTTGAAACACAGTAGAATATTTAATTTTTAAAAATTTAACTTCATGGCTTTGCTGTTTTTCGAGAGCATTTCGATTTACGAGATTTTATCGTTGCTTCCATTTTACGACAAATTATTCTTTAACAATCTGAAAGGAATATAGGAAAATTTATCTAATTTTTCCGTAAAACGAGTCATCATTCAAAAAACTTATTTTTTTGATTTTCCTATGCCAAAAACTCAAACATAAACTTTTAAACTTGATTTACGGATACAAAAACCAACTGAAATGAATATTACTCTGTGACGAGTTGCTCAGAAAGAGCTGATAAATTTTACTATGAATTTTTCAGATTATTTAAAAAATAATTGTCGAAAAACGTTACCATTGTAAACATCATGTAAAATGAAATGCTAACGAAAAATAACATATTTGCAGAAAACAACCAAACTCATATGAATTTTGATCACTTAATTATATCTTAAAAATTAAACTTTCTGTCAAGTTTCAACGCTCTAACACAACACTTATCGCTATGCAAGGTGGATTTTTTTTAGTTTTCCCCAAAAAAATTACTCAATAATTAACCACCAAACTTACATTTCACGCAAAAATTATTTATACTGTTGCTGAGAAATCACCAAAACTGATAGAATTCCGAATTTCGCAACTCTCCGTATAATTGAAGAAATAAAAATTTGTTAATCACACTATGCTGGGTGCCCTGAAAAGTTCTTAACAAATGGAAAACTCTTTTATTTTTCATTTTGGGAAAAATGTACCTCTTCATAAAAAGTTCTGCTAGCTCCGAAAGTGTTATTGAAATTATAAAACTTAATAATTATTGAACAGGGTTGCCAACAACTTAGAAAATCTAAAATTGTCCGAAGAGAAAAACTATTTATAAGATTAGGTTTAGAGCAAAATCCCATAAGAGATTGTTCTGAGTATTCTGAGGTGTGGGAAAATACTAAATTTCATAAAGAAATTCGGTAGTACTTTTGTAGTAGCAGAAAATGTAATGTTTTGCTCTTTCTCTAGCTAAAAACACTCGCAAGGCTCAAAATAATTCTCTCGGCATTTTGCTCTAAAATTAGTCTTATGGCATAGTTTTCTCTTCAGCAATTTTAGATTTTCTAATTTTTGGCATCCATATACAATATTTTTTAAGTTTTATAATTCGAATAAAATTTTCTGGGGAAGCAAGGTAAAAAATAAAATAGTTTTTGTTTGTTAAGAACTTTTCAAGGACGTTGTATGTGTTATGTGCTGTACGTTCTACAAAAAAACTCGTCAAATTCTTGTGGAGTTTTTTGCAACAGAAAATAACAATTTCCCTACTAGGAGATATAAGAATTGCATTGCTTACACAGTTATAATTGTTTTCTGAATGATATTTGTGGTATATTTTTCAGTTTTTAAGTACTTCTTGGGAAATAACACCACAGTTACGAAAATTGCTGTATATTCCAAACGTGTCAGGGTCTAGGTCAGACCACGTTGTCAATGGTTAAGAAACTGAATAAAAAAGTCCCGATTCTAAGAAGAAATATACAATACTTTTATACAAAATGAAAACTTCGGCCTTCCACTTCGGCCAATTGTCTTCGGCCAAAATCTGACCTTCCGTCGTACACTAAGTTTTATATATTATATAGCAATTGCTTAATTCACATGTAAAAGTTTTTTTTTCTGTTTCCAGGTTTAAATATGTTAAGTATCCTTACACTGTTGTGCATTTTGGCTAGTACAATATACAGCGTACACACACAAAGTCTGCCAGATAATCCTTGTCCGCATATTTTTGCCTACAAAACAAATGGAGACGGAAAAATTTATGGCGAAGCACTAATTCCTTATGATGGCAGTAATAAACTCGTATTTAACATTAGTGCTTCTTTTAAGACTTTGTTTCAAGGAAGGGTATGTACAGTTAGAAAATTGATAAAATAATTTAACAATAACCCCGTCACTTCTCGTCATTTTCACTAGTATATTATATCATTTTTTTGTATTATAATTCCTATTTCATTTATTACACAATTTACTTGATTTTAACGTTTGTCTATTTTACAGAATATGAAAATTAATCTCGTAAATCCTCCAAGGTCGCCTGGTTCTACTGAAAAATTGATTTTTGAAGTTTTCTTTCCTTTTACAAATTTAATACCTAAAATTACACGAATACTTTTCAACGACCTTATATACTGTTCAGGACCACCGGAACCGCGTGAGTAGTTTTAATTATTACACAAAAGAAATTATTAATACCCAAATCTCTTAAAATGATTGACTCCATCAAATTCTTCCTATAGAAGTTTTCCTAAAACTTTTTGTCAACCTAATATATTACTTTATATATACCTCGACATTTGCAACAAATTGATTAATTTAATTTTTAGTTCTACCTGGAGGTGGTGTAACAAATTTATGGGCTACCTATTTCTATGAATTTTATGGAGGAATGTCTCCAAATGGGATTAATTCCATAGTATCCACTTATCCAGTGAGACCCATACGTTTACCAACAACAGTAACCACTGAGTATCGACCGGAGCCTCCTCCGCCAAAACCCAATAAAGTACCACCGAAAGAGCCAGATGACTCAAAAGATAAGCACGACAATTTATCTGATGTAATTCAGAGTATCTTTACTTCACCAAAACCGGCTAATTCTGGGTAAGGCAATCAGAACATTGTAAATTTAATATTATTGTTGATTAACTCGAAAGACTAAAACATTAACTTCCTGAGAACTGACTGTCAAACATAATGCTAAGAATTGATGACCTATTTTTTTTTCAAAGATATCGAAATCGGTTAAAGATAGTTTACTATTGCAAACATTATGTAAAATATATTTAAATTATGTTTTTTCTAATTTAACCAACATTCCCATTTTATATTGGACACACTATATACAGGGTTATTCACGTTATCTGATACGGAAAATCACGGTTAAGTCAATCAACAAACAAATTCTTAAGGGTGTATAATAAAATTAGTTCACTATGTACGGAAAGGGTAGTCTTGTGGTGCATTATCTCATTTTTATTCTGCGATTTTTTTTATGCTAAAATACAATGAGTCGTTCCCGATTATGTGCGATTTATTTGATGTGTAGACAAAATCATTTCAATGTGAATCCATATTATAATAGTTTCCAAAATAAACTATATGTAACTGAAAGCAAAAAATAGAATGTATCAATTTTACGGATATCACAAGTCAACATTTACGAACAGAAGAGTTACTTACCGTTATTTTTTAATCGTTGGTTGTCCTAAGAACGAACTGATGCAATTTTATTTATGAAGAAGTCGATCGAGATCGTCACGAAGCAGGCCAAGTGTTTAATAATAATCGTTATCATAAAAATTCCATATGCAGAAAGTACCAAGAAGGATACTATCAGGAAACACAGCCTTTTCAACATACTAGCTGTCGCCCAGTGGTCGAAATTCGACCATTGTGTCAATATCTCTGGCAGGTTAAGTAACCTGAAAATTTTATCGTGACATTCTATCCTAGGACTTTAGGGAGAACAGAGATTACACGGAACGGATCCAGATTCGGAACCTCTGTGTGATAGTTTCCTCGAAAATCCTAGATGTCGGTCTTACATCTCACTTCTACAAATAAGTAACGAAATTCAAGTTTTTTTCGGATATAATTCATAGGACTTCATTTGTTTTCAAATTCGTAATTCTTAATTTAATATGACAACAATTCAACCGCTACCCTACATATTTATTTTTTCTAACCTCCCTGTATAGCTATAATTGCACTCAATTCTCCAACATTTATTAAAATCCTCATTATAATAATTCTATCTCATTATATATTTCCACCACCCTGTATATGCAACTGCTCATAGACCACACATAATATTTTTTTAACAGCCTATGAGCCACCGTATTTACTCTTTTTGTTTATGAGATTTTTAACTGTATGTTCTGTAACTATAGTTCTACTCCGACCTATATTTCAATCATCATATATATGGAACTCTTCGTGGGCTAGTCTATAAAGCATTTCCTTTTCTAACATTTTTTATCATCATCCTGTATATGTATAATTCCTCTCACCCTATATTTCATCTTCCCTATATATACAACTGCTTATGGGTTACGAAATGTTGCATTTCCATTTCCGCCACCCTGTATATGCATCTCTGTATAATATTTTTTGCACCACCCTGTATAATTGTAATTCTACTGCACCTTCTATTCCAAGAACCCTATAAATTCAAGCACTAATAGCCTTCCCTACATAATTATTTTATATTAGTTATTATTGCACTCTACTCTATATTTTAAATACCCTATACATGCAACTGCTTATGTGACAAAAATTATTTCTAACATATCTGGAATCGCCCTGTATAATTATAAAATACAACGATTACTTTACCACTAAACAATAACAACGCTTGCATGCCACTTCCAGAAGTACATGCTCTAAGTATATAACAGCATTGGTCCTTCTATATATAATCACTCAATGTCTTGACTCTGGCGGCGGCGGCAAAACAAAATTGAAGAAAATCGGTTGAGAGACAGAGGAGAAAATGGTACCTAATCGTTTTGTCTTTGCTTATTTATATATAGATAACATCTGTTGAAGTCTCAGTTTCTCAGGGTAACGCAAAAATCAAAATATATAAGTCCATATTAACACCAATTTTTACGGCAGTGAGACTTGGAGGTTGAGGGAAAGAAAGATACTATTCAAAAATTAGATTGTGGAAAGGTTAGTGACAGAATCGCAAAATTATTGAAATTTCATTAAAGTCAAGGTCTCTGAATAAACTTCCAAACATTAATTTTTAACGCCAAAGATAAAGAAAATACATAGCAGATCTGGAGTTTATAAGCTAATCTGTCCCGACTGTAATAGTTTTTATGTAGGAATGACTACAAGAAATTGTATCACCAGTTATAGTGAATATTTGCGCTCATTTAAATATCAAAAAACGGATTTCACATTCTCAAACTTTATACTTGATTCAGGACACTTTTTTCCAAAATTTGAGGATACAAACATTTTGCAATGTCAAAACCTGTACCATATATTGTCAATATTAGAACAGGTAGAAACTCAACGACGCTTAATCTTTTCCAAGAATACCATCCTATATGACCAATTAAATTGTAACAGAAATATTTTGTTCGATTTGTTAATACCGTAGTTTCTACTTAACATTCATTGAATCCCATACGTTCTTTAATTTATTCATATGAACCCCTAAATTAGTTTAACATTTCCTTGTATCATATCGGTCTTTCATTGACTTATGTTTCGTCGTTTGGTAATGACAAAAAGTCTGTTTCTAAACTATAGTCTTGTTTATACGTATCTAATCAAAATCAAGTGTGTGATAGAAAGTAAAGTAAGTTGTTTGTGTTTGATCATCACAAAAATAGTATTCATTATCTATGGTCCTTGTAAGGATGAGAATACGAACGAGTGAAGACGTAGATACAACAAGGAATTAAGAATAGCTAGATGGAACTGAAAACATCTTAAAATACATTAAGGCCACCAGACTTAAATTGCCAAGACATATTGTGGAAAGTGGAAATCATGGTCTCATTAATACTATATATTGGAATAGACCAAAAGATAAGATCTACGTAAGCTGAATACGAGAATCAGAGTTTGCAGCACAAGACCGGGAGGAATGGAATAGCAAACGCGACTAAAACTCTGGAGAAATTGTGCATGCCACTGATGATGGTGAACAAAACTCCTCACTGAATAGTCGAATTTAAACTAAACAAAATAAAGCAAAGAAATTGCATATAAATACAGGCAAAGGTTTTGCCATATATTTGTACATAAAGGTTTATCTATTTTCAACATCACGTAGTAAAAATAGTCTTTAATTTGATTTTTTTTATTAAAAGAGGACTACTACTAAATAACAGATCATTTTTTTAGCGGTGTTATTAGTTCAAAATTCTCCAGTTCTGGCCAATGTGGAGTTAGTTCCTTAGTAGTTCCACTTGTACTTGGAGGTACAGAAGTTTCAAGAGGTCAGTTCCCCTGGCTCTGTGCATTATTTGGTTACAACTTTTCAGCAAATTCATACGACTACAAATGCACTGCAACTCTCGTTTCTGAAAAACACGTAATCACTGGTGAGTTAACATTTATACAGGTGAAATTTACCAAGAAAAATAATTGTTTGCTTTTGAAAAGATCTGTGTCGAAAACGAGAAAGTAGCGGGTTCTGTTTTGTTTCATTTCCTACATTAACTGCTCTAGGTCATTTATGGCCCGTATTTTAAAAGTTTATGGTTTATCGAGTCTTTAATTTTTAGACCTTATTATTTCCCTTATATTGTTTGCTCAGGAAACAATCCAATTTTATCTGATAGGGCACACGTATTAAAACCTAACAAATAATTACATAATGCTTTTTGAACTAATATCAATTTAAAAATATGTAACGAATGAATAAATCTCTAAATTTACCGATCAAACTTTCAACTCTGTGTAACTCTCTCATAGTTATTATAAAAAACACAATCCTTTAATTTTTGGAAATCAACTCGTATTTATGAAAATACTAGGGGTACTAGCCTCATATACTTTAAATATATAAAGCAAGCAACTTTTTACTTAGTCTCATTGTAAAACTTCTGAAGGTTTTTAGTTCTCATTGAGTTTATTATCTAAGCATTATAATTTTCTGCTACAGACTTAACTTTAACTTCTACATACAATTGTTGCCAGTCTCCTGCTCGATCTTTAATTTACAAGTATTCATAGAAAAACCATTATTTAACACAACTAGAGTGCTTTTTACAACAATTTACTTTTTGTTCAGCTGCAGGATGTATTCAGTACTACAAAGTACAGTTAATAGCAACTGAAGATATACTAATAGTACTAGGAAACAACGACTTGTCACACTGGGCAACTAATGGTGCAGTTACTAGAAGTGCTGCTAAGGTAATGGTTCATCCAGATTTCAAAGACAACCCGCACACAGCTAATGCAGATATGGCTGTAATTACTTTGAGTAAGTTTACTTCACTTATATATTATTCCGACATTTTTTGTCTACGTATAGAACTCGGCAGCGTCAACCAGTCCAATCAGGAAAATACTGATTTAAATAGAGCATGATTTTAATATTCACCAATCATAGATCACTTTCTAGCACCCTTTCACTTCTACCAATATTTGTGTCTGTCTTCATAATACTCGCCAAGAAGTAAGTCTAACATCATAACTTCACGAGAAAGTTTTGCTTTTCTAAAGAAAAAAATACTATATGTCTTCGAAACATCTAAGCATCTAAACAATTAATATTATAATTCTCATATCTGTATTATTTTCGGTTTCCGAAAAATGGTGATTTTTTCTTATAAATACCCCACTTGACCCCTATCGGAAATTGAATTTTCGCCAAATGATAAAAGCTGCTTCTATTTATTTTAGAAGAGTATGTATATCAAGATTCACATCAGTATTACTTTCCATAGGGACACCCTAATCAACTAGCGGTATGAAATATACTTTACGACCTCTTCTCTCATACCTATCATATATATACATATACATATATATATATATATATATATATATATATATATATATATATAAATTTCAGAGGAGTTCGAACACTAACATAGTGAAACGAGATTTTTATATATTAGCTTTAGATCAGTATTAACATTACTGATTGTGAAAAAAATATTTGTTACAGCAATTTCCAGGATTAAACTTGTATTTTCCAAGTAGTAATTGTTGTACTATCTACATCACTTGAACGTTCTTGTTGTTTCCGATGCCAGAAAACAGCTATCTGTAGAGCTAGAACCGTCAAGACTACTCCAGACGCTTGATTTTCAACATTAGAATTATATGAGAGAGATAGTTGTAAAGGGACCATCCGTAAATTATGTAAGATGGATTTTGACGGTTTTCTGACCCCCGCCCACCCCCATGTAAGAAACTGTAAGATATAATTTCATAACCCACCTAGTCACCATGCCTTACGGAAGATAATTTTATTTGTGGGGTCTTACAGCAACAGATTAACAACAAATTTTAGTCTATTTGCTTTTGATTATCGCTTGTTCAGCTATTTTTCCTGCTATCTTTAGGTAAAGTCTGGGATTGTTCTAGATTTCTCGAGATAGGTTGGAGCAACAAAATCAATTTTGTTATTTTTTTAAGTTGGTCGTACAGCAACAACTTAGCAACCAATTTTGGTCTATTTGTTTTGATAGCTCATATTTAGCTATTTTTCCTACTACCTTTACGTAACGCTGGCATTGTTGTCATTTTCTTGAGTCCGGTTCGAGCAAAAAGTATCGAATTTTTAGCAACTAAGCTGTAAGCCAAAGGTTCAGGTCAATCTCTTGAATAATATACTATTCCGCATATAATATTACAGGTTTACATGTTGGTGGAAGTGTCTATGGTGTGTGGAATAACTTTGGAACATATCTTATATTCTTTAGATAATGGCTTACAGTCACTCAGGTCTTCGGAAGATGCGTACACAGACCTACGAATATGAATTTATAGGTCTGTGGATGCGTACAATAGCGAATCGTCATCTCTCGCGATATATTTTAATTTTGTTGGAAGAATGTGGTGAAATTCTGTTCGATCATCCAAAACTAGGATAGAATACAGGCGCTACAGTGTATAAGTTTCAGGATTGACTAAGGGAATTTTTAGTACAAAAACAATTTTAGTATTGATCTGAAAAGCTTCCAATTCTATTAGATCGATGTATCGAGCAACATTTGAACTATAGGTTGGAAGTGGTAAGTTATTTCCATGAAGTGACTGTGATATTTTCTGAAGAGAATTGACCACATCTACTGGGTTTATAATTGAACTATGTAAAATTTTTAGACGGGCGAAAGAGACTGCAGTTAATACTTTAAGTAATTTCGAAAAGATTGTTGAGGAGGTCTTGAATTATTTTGTCTATTCACTGGGTTTTCTCTCCTCCAAATTTTTTCATGTAACAGATAAGTATTTAAAAATGGTATATGTAGAACAAAGTGTAGTAAGGCAAATTCGTAAAATTGCCCGGATTACTGGCTGTCTGTACAGAGATTCTTCCTCACAGTTATTCTGAGAGAAAGACATGTCTAAAATGATCAACAAGCATTCCTGTATATAAGTAATGTATTGTATATTGTGTAATACTTATCTGTGAATGGAGGCGTTTCAACTCCGAGTCTAGAGTTGTTGTCAATCGAAATTGCCTTACTACACTTTGTTCTACATATACAATTTTTAAATACTTATCTGTTACAGAAAAATTTGGAGGAGAGAAAACCCAATGAATAGACAAAATAGTTAATACTTTGTTGAGAGAATTTTCAATGTATACGTAACTTTCCATTAAGCTTTCACACAAATCTAAGACATTGATTTGAAGGTCATAAAAAGCAAGATCATCTGTAATGAACTCAATTGACTTCCTAATTGTTTTAATATTTTATTATTCTTGTTTTTCATTTATATCAAGGTTAGTGCATGAGAGCTGTAATCCTAACTTATTGTAAACTCATTTTTGACATGTTTAAAGATACAAAAGTTCTACTATCCACGATTAGAATATCTTATTTTTACTAGTGAAGTGAGAAGGGACTCCTTCCTAAGTCGACCTATTTTCAATTTATATATTGATGATAATCACCATGATAATTCATTCATTATATTCGAAATTCGTTTTACAGCTATTAACTGGTCACTGTTGAATTAAACACTTTTTTGCAAAAATTGCTATTGTTATTAATTCACAAACATGCGACTGGATTTTATCAGTTGTAGAGTTGTGAATATTCGGGTGTCGTTATGAACATTTTATTTACTTCTTGTATTACAGTAAAACTTTCCTCTGTATTACAAAGAGTCCGCTTTGTTATGTTGAAATACTACCAAATTGTAGATCAACCTGTACCCTACACAAAAACAGTAAAGCCTATATGTCTGTGGGAAGACAGAGATGTATCTTTAGATCCGTTGGTCAATAAACAAGGATTAGTGGCAGGATGGGGCAAGGACGAAGAAACGTCAGGGTTGTACGTGTTTAAATCCAAATATGTAAAGATACCAATAGTCTCACAAGTCGATTGTTTGAAATCGAGTGCAAAAATTGCAAAGATAACGTCAGAAAATACTTTCTGCGCAGGTAAGTAAAAAAAAGCCCTTATTTATCTCGCTTTGTTGCATGTAATGAATGTTCTCGAAGAATTCATTATTTTGTTCTTCTTTGTAAATATACAATTATAATAACCCTTATCAAATTCCTCCACATAACAAAATTAATAGTATTTTGCTTGAATAGAAAAAGAATATCTGTCATATATAATAATTTTCATCACAGGTAAAAAACTGAATCACAAGATTATGCATAATGATCTACGTTGTATTTATACTGGAAAACGGATCTCTTCTGAATTTAAGTCGAAGAAAACTCTGGCGTAAGTTACATTTTCTACCACCATCTAAGAAACATTGGAAGCTCAGACCAAGAAAATTTATCACTTCCTACAAAGCGTCAGGCACCTTAGGATCAGATAAAATAATTACAAATTAGGATCAGAAAATACTTGCCCGCCCTAACAAATCAACCATCACTGGTGGAAGAAATCCTAACATCAAAACGATGCATAAGGAAGATACCAAATATATCGCATACATATGGAAGACGGATGAAATTTTATATAGTTAATCAACAAACAACTACCAAAGGAGACAAGTAGCAAAAAATAATAATTAACCACACAGCTGTGGAAGAAGCAATGTATTCCAAGGATATAAACGGAGCTTGTTACGCCCAAAAAGTGAAAATGGCAATGCACAACAACGAAATGCAGCAAATGGAAGACTTTCAACTCAACAGTTAACGAACCAACACTAAATCCGAAAGACGATCCTAAAAACAATAAATTATCACGGCTCTGGCATCTCGCAGGAAAATACCACCATTCTCAAATAAGACTTTATCGACCAATCCAAATGCCTAAATTTAACGGATAGTCTACACTTGCAGGATTCATGCAGAATACAGGTTATGAAGAGAAAAATGGCACGACTTGTTTAGATTAGTGGAGAGACTCGTGACTCTCATGCCCATTACCAGCTCATGTAATTCACGGGCAGCATCTCTTTTAAAATTGTTTCTACAAATCAGCCATTTGGAGTTCCGAACAACATCCCATGCCACAGAATCGTGGTACAAATTGTTAATGAACTTTGGATCAGGACACCTCCAAAGAGTTTCGACCTCAAAAACCTCTTACCTCACGTTCCATTAGACGAAACTGTCAGCATTGAGTGGAAGAAATTCAGAAGTCACGAGAACCTTATAAAAACATAGAAGCTTCCAATAGGCAACATTATGGATATATTACAGTGTTGTTTTGAGAACTGTTATTTTAAAAAGAACAACCGCAATTCCGGCTCAAACATCTCGACGACACATTCATTATTTGGCAACAGGGAGACTCTAAACCCAACTATTCACAGCCATTATATTCAGCATGAAGACGGAATGGAGTAGAGATACTTACCACTTCTAGCAGTAAGTGTTAGAAGGCTAGAACCGGAAGGCTACATATATAGGACTAGCTACAACTTTACGAATCACAACAACAAAAACTTGCATTATAAAAACCATACTTATCAAAAACAAAAACGTCTGCAGTACACCAGAGTTCTTCAATATGAAGAACTGAAACTCTGAGATGACCTAATAATTCTGGAACCAAAAAGGCATTTGATACAGAAGAAGGTCTATAGAGACGAACCCAACGTCTAAATGAACAATAATGACACAAGGGATTTGTGTCATTTTCTCTAATCATCAGCTGACATGATGCTGGTTGGTTCAAGTAGTTCAAGAATACGTAGCCCAGTCAATATAAACCGTGACGTATGATTGTTTCCTGAATTCCCCATTATTCACCTGATGACGATAGCGGATTAAAAGTTTTGACAACTAATATTTATAGACGATAGAAAATCAAGGAAACTCCGAGCAATAGGTTTGTCTACCCCCTTCTTTGCAGAAGTTGAAAATTTTATTTATTGCTGGATATTGGATTTTTGATATGCATCCTCTTTTTTACCTAAAACCACCTGTAAATCCCTCACAGTTTCACAGTTTCGCTCTCACCTTCGTTAAAGTGAACACTCAACAATGAAATGTTTAACATTACAATACAGTACTACATCATACGTGTAACACCGAGGTTTTTTAACCCGAAACTAAATAGCCGTGTGTTAGGTAGGTGTGTCCAGTTCGTAATCTTGATAGTATCCTTTCTGGTTAAAACTGTTGTCAGGGAGATTCTTCCATGAATTGCACTCCACTTACCATCTTTTTTCAATTGCTTGTTTGATAAGCGATTTAATATCGACGTGAGCGACGTCGGTGATTTGTATTGCTTTTAGGTTACATGCTGTTTCTTTTTTCGCACATTTCCCTGAATTCCCACATCGGATGGTACCCATAAGAATCTCCTCAGTACCTTTTCCTTATATTTTGTGTAAGTCGGCTTTTATTTGCATGAGTATTAGGTGACTAGGGTAATTGTCATAAAATCATAAGATAAGTTTCTGAGATTATGAGTTTTTCCAGATGAAATGTACACTAATAATTTTCATTCTTATAGACAAATCATTTTGTACGTGATTCCTGTTATCTTCATTTGTATGAATTTTTTCCGGCGGTCCATTTGACCGCTTTTATTTAATCTGAAGAACAACAAAACAACAAAGATGACATTTTAATCTAACACAGGATTTAACCAGAAATTACCCTGTATCTACAATTATGTAAACTTTTTTAACAAGAAAAATATAAACATATATAGTAGACTGGTTTGAAGGAGTTTATCTATATAGAGGGGGAGAAATATGGCGTTCGGGTAGCTGTGGCAGCAATATTTAAATAAAAATTGGTACCTAAAGGTTCATTCATACAATTTTTCACACACAGAGTGACCATTTTTATCGTAAAATAATGCTGTAAATTGCGTACGAAGTACAAGTATTAAGTGCGCCTGTAATTTTTTTGAAAAAATCCTCCGATCTCACTTTATTATTACAAAAAATTATTAAAAAACAAAAATTGTTTTCGTTTACTTCATGACGAAGACAGCTTATTAAAAAACAAAAAATGTTTTGGTTTACTTCAGGACCATGACAGCTTAGCTTTTGAAACAGCGTTAAGTGGAAAAAATAAAGATTTGGTGTTAGAGTACAAAACTTGTCTATATAGACTTTATTTAAAATTTAAGAAAAAATGTGGATATATTTAGTTTCAAAATTTTAGAACAAAACTATCTCATAATCCTTGTAAATAAATTTTAATGTTAATGGATGTTTAAAGACCAACCTAGAACTAATATATATCCATCACAATTTTTAGGCGATCTTACAGGGACTGGTCCATGTATTGGTGATGGTGGAGCTGCTTTCCTGATTTTTCAGGACGGTATTTACTATTTACGAGGTATTTCATCCAGAACCATAACCAAAAATGGAGTCTGCACCCTAGATGAGAATTATGCCATATTTTGTGATGTTGCAAAATACATGCACTGGGTCCAAGAATGTATGATAAGAATAAAACTATGTGAGAATATTAAATAAATTGTATATTTTAATAAATGAACAATTTTTAATCGTAGGCCAATTAACATTGTATAATTACATACTTTAAATATTATAATCGGAATTTTAGTACGGATTTAATTAAAATGATCCAATATCATTCTATGATATAATTGACTGAAAAATACCTAAATTTTCATGTTTTAAATTTTAGGTGACAAATCCAACAACTCATAAATGATTTTTAAACAAAAGTCAGTCACATGTGTACCTAATCTTTTAGTAGCTCCAATGCGTTACCACTTCTGCAAATATCTTTCTTGTTAATTTTCTGTAATACCATTGAAAACGGGCATTGATTTAGACCTTGAAACGTTTTGAAATATACAGACTTTCAAGTTTATGTGGTGTTACTCCCAAAGAACTCAGAGAAAAAATAAAAATAAAAACCAATAAAGTATAATTTGATTTTGTCCAAATCGGGTCTGGCATTCCAAACGCATTTTTAATGAAATAGCTATTGTACTGTCAGTATTTATCGTCCTTTTTTTTGAACAGGTCTAATTTTATCTTTTCCATATATTATAATAAGTCTATGGAAAACTAAGTTTTTTTGTCGCTGTCAGTTTAATTATAGGTATACCCAAGTTCCTGTAAAACATTAAGTTCTATATTTTCAATGGCCGCCACATATACAAAATTCTCATGCATGGCGGCCATTATACACTTGTATGCAGTGGCGCCACCATGAGGTAGACATTCCGTGAATCTTCCTCATAGCAGTACAGATAGAATACATTATAGTTAATGATTACGGAAAAACCATTAAAAATATTTTTATATTCTGAATTAGGAAATACGCTTAAGCTCCATAATTAAATATGGACTACAATAGAATCAAATACATTCCCACAGGTTAAGTCGGTCTAGAATCCATACGGTTACAGTATACATTAAAATCCCATTAATTCGAATAAAGAAACTCGCTATATTGGACTACCCGATAGATTCAGATTAAAAAATAGTTTCTCTCAAAATTTGTTTTCAGCCAGACTGCATACAAACTTTACAGTTTTTGTAGTTCTGTATAGTAGGTATTAGATGTTTTCAACACAGTATTCATAGGAAACGGTTGAGAGGCTTACTGTATTATATAGCTTTGTCCTCACTCATAAGTTTAAAAGTGATTAATTAGTAAATGTTGTCAATTAAAGTCTGCACCTTTGCAGACAAGTGTATTTTGTCCAACCAACCGTCGCTACGCTACTGCCAACCACAGTAAAGGCGGACACACACTATTGAAACTTGACGTCATCAGTGAGTAACTATATATTTACTCACTGGACGCCATCCGATATGACGCGCCGCTGGTTAAGTCAAATTAAACTTACAATTTTTACGGCTAATATGTTTCTTGCCATAAAAAATTCCACGATTTGATGTAACGCCGGTTCGGGTGGCGTCACTTTTCGATAATCGTGTATCCACCTTAACAGAGTACGTCATTAATCTTAGAGCGAGATTTCCTACAGATAGCCTGTAGTGCATAAATATCGTGCAAATGCTAGAATGCTAAGGTACACTTTGAGCTACGCGACCGAGACAAGCGACGGCGACAAGAGACAGGAGACACGAGACCGCGACAACGTCGCTTGTCGCTTTACCTCTTTGAGCTACGCGACCGAGACAAGCGACAAGAGACAACGTCGCTCGTATTTATTTGGGAAACACGACTGACATTAAGCGACAAGCAGTTGGATGCGCTCATAAATACGTGTATTCGTGAATTAAAAATGGCATCAAAACAACTCCAAATACTTCTTGAAGAAGAAGGAGATGATGATTTATTATTGTATTATTTATACAGAAAAAGACGATGTGAAATGAATCTATTGTACCAGAGTAGAAACACAGAGGGCTTTTATTGTCTATTAATTAATAACCACTTATTATCACTCGAAGTAGAAAATTTTAGACAATATTTCAGATTAAATCAAAGTCAATTTAATTATGTATTAAGTTTAATTGAAGAAGATATTCAAAACAGAGGTGGAGGTATAACACCACGAGAAAAATATTCTACTCAACTATAGTAATATTACCCGCAACTTGTGTTGACTTGACATTAGTTGCTTGTTGTTTACATAATTTATTACGTCATGGATACTTGGAAAGGTGTTTTCAGTCTGTTTACCAATTCAATGCTGAAGAAGCAAATCAAATTAATAATGCGACCTTTGAAACCTGCAGAAGGCTTTGGAAGCAGAGCTGGGTTAGAAATACGGGATCAGTTGAAAGATTTTTTTTAATTCAGATATCAGTGGAGTGTCTTGGCAAGATCATCGTATTAACAGAAGGTAAATAAATCGCACTCCCCAAAAAGTTTGTGTTATAACAAATAAACAAATAAGACATAAACAGATAAACAAAATTATGTTACATTAATTTCATTCATACAAAAAATAAAATATAAACAACATTCCTGTTTTTTTTATTTTCATTGCAATGTTCCTCCAGATATTATCCCGAACGCTTACATCTTTATATTTTGTACTTTGAGGATCATTTAATGATTTATTTTCTTCTATTAAATTAATAAGAAGATTGTCTTCATCAAAAGAGAAATTTAAATCCGTCATTTTAACCTCCAAACCACACCAGACAAGCGACACTACTGCTTCGGAAGCAGTCGCATCAAAGTTGTCTATTGTCGCGGTCGCGCGTGTGTCTCGCTCTTCAAATGTGCCTCATAATATTCCATAGAAAGCAGACGTGTCGCGTGTGGCAACCTCCTGTCTCTTGTCGCCGTCGCTTGTCTCGGTCGCGTAGCTCAAAGTGTACCTTTCGAATCGTATAGCATAAACCTTCTGGACGTAGCGTGCAATGGACAAATATCAAACCCGTGATCAAACCTATATCAAGCCAAAACTAAAAAGAGAGGGCAATAGTGAGGAAAGGGGCTATTTCACTCTATTTGGAACTGCAACCACAGAATAATAATTATTCTGTGCTGCAACTACCAATCGAGAGCCTATAAATATATTTCTCAACCAACCGTCACGTAGCGCCACTCATCGCTTAAAAGGTCGAATTCTGCTCCTACCTTACTATGACATTTCGGTTCAGAGAAGAAGAATTATAACCTTTAAATTTCTATGTGTTTTGTGTTTGTCTAACAATTAGAAAATAAAAACATTTTCAAATAGTGTTTAAGATGTAAAAGATTATAATCAGTTAAATCGTAATTAATTAGTACGGATTTGTTGTGTTTCAGTAATAAAGTGAAACAACGTTAAATATGTTTCATAACTAGCTACAGGTAAGTTGTACTAGTTACAATTAAGGATAAATTGCTAAAAATAATTTAAGACTAATTTTATTTAAAAATATTACTAATGATCCGAATTTAAAATAGCTTATACGTATAGATGATAACAATGTATTTTTGACATGATAATAATTTCTACTTCTACATGGAATCAATAACAGTATCTATATAAATATTTTTAATAATTTATTTCATGCGTTAATTAATATTACTACATTATTTATGTTTGTATGTTTTAAGTAACAGAACTGATATTAATAACTGTTTGTTTTAACTTCTGATCACTTCTACATACGCATTTATATTTTTTTGTTAAACTTTTTCCACTAATCTCACCATGATTATCTAAGAAAACTATTTACCTAGTTTCTATCAATTTATATGACAAACGAACATAGTAAACTATATATTTCAAGTATTATATAAGTATTCATGGTAGGCATGTACCTTATTAACTAATTTTCTCTAAACTTATTTCATTAAAATTTTGTAGGAAATTAAGAAGAATTTCATGTGTAAATTTTTATGAAATATCTTGAATGTATTCAGTAAAACTAATAAATTTTTGCACATACCTACGTCTTTTTCGTGTGGAACTAAATTTCTACATGAGCAGCTCTAAGATCTCTCCGTGCCACGGGGTTCTAAAGCTAAATGCTTATATGCCTTCTTTGCCGATATAATACGAATAAATATACTTTTTTCCCTACTACCATATTTTTTATTAAAAAAAAATATACAACTCTATATGTTTTAATTAAAATTTATTTTAGTGAAATCCTATAAAAAATAATTACCATTATATAAAATGTTCACATTTTATTTGTGTAAGTATAACCGTTAGACTTAACTCTATTTCTCACCAACATTTCATGGCAGTCAGATGAATGGGTTACCAGGTCTAGGAATTATCACCTTTATCTAGTGATTTTTTAAGCGAAATGTGGCGAAAGTTGAATAATGTTATCTAACGGAAATTTTGATATAATATAAAAAAAAGTCATTAATCGAAAACAATCGAAATTCAATATAATTTAGAATTAATTAGTTCCTCTTACTTATTGTTTCACTGCACGAAAAGTAACTGAAATATGAAAACTTTCATTCCGTGGTACCGTTTTCAGACTAATCTCTAGGTAAGTTTTGTTATTATTAAGACACTTGAGAAGGTACAGCATTTTCCTTTTCGTTATTAGACCAGGCCTGAAGTCTTTGAAAATGGTAAAAAGTGAAAAAAATAATAGTAGGATGAAACATATTGGAAAAGGAACTCACCACAAGAAAAAGAAAAATAATTTACGGGCGATCTGAGTTCGGGAAGTGGAATGGGTTTTTTTTTAAGGGTAAAAAACGATTTCGATTTCCCGCAAAACTACAAGTCCTATGGGAAGAAGTTAAATGGCAAAATTGTAGGTAATAAAAAGATCTCCTTCTTTTGTATTTAAACATTTTTCACCTAACCCCAAAATGTACTTGAAAAATTAAAAAAAAAAATTAATTTAAAATATTTATTTTTTCAGCTTATTTTGACATAATATCGAAAAAGCACTCTAATTTTCAATCAAAAATTCTCACTTCAAAATATCTGCTTTTATAATAAAGCAGGTGGGCTTTTTGTTCGTTGGAATCTCTACTTTCTAATGGTGTAAAATATATATATATATATATATATATATATATATATATATATATTTACTACGTAGCAATTAACGGCTAAGAATCTGGATAGAATTTTGGAATTTCCAAAAAATAATGGGAAAGTAGCCAATTTTTTATTGTATAAAGGGCACTAAATAAAGTGTACTCTTTTATTATATTATGAAAGCTTTCGAAATTTATTGATTTCTTCTTCAGTCAATTTTAATATCGAGGTTAGAAAATTATTAAAACAGGTTCTCATTGCAAGTACTGTAGAATGCGTAATGCGCTTTAAACAAACATTACAAACATATATCAACAATTGAATAAAACATTATTGTAACTGGATCACACATCCATTGAGTACAATTTTTAAAAATTGTTACACTACCACTTTTTAAAGTTTTGAAATTATATTTTTCACTTTATTGTTCTGTTTTAAGATTTTAAATTACTAATAATTAAATTTTCAAATTTTCATTTAAGTTACAATTTATTTTAAATTTTCTACAATACAATTTTGATATAATCTTGCTTTTAAAACAAAATAAATTTCCTGGGCACTTAAATATTATTAAATTTCTATCAACTTGTTACAAAAATATTTCAATCCTTCAAACACAAATATTTATTATACTAAATTTTAAAAACCTTTATTACTATCACTGATTGACTATTTATTTTTTATAATCTGTTTATTAAATAATGTTTCAAAAACTCACAGTTGCCTGGCTTTAATTTCCCTTCTCCTTGCTTTTGGTTTTGAATAATACTTCCTGATTTCTGATCTTTGTAATACTAAATTATTCTGCTGTTTAATTGACTTTCCGGACTGTTGTACCAATACTTATTTTCTTCCAACAAAAAATGATTTTATTTCTCCATTCAATGTATTCCAAATAATTCCTTTTATGGAATATTTATTTTATAATTTCAAATTGTTTATCAAAATACTTAAAAAAAATTACTTCAAACTCAATTTCTTGTCAAGTTGACATGGAACATTTATTTCAATGATACCACAGATCATTTATCTTGTTGTCATGGAAACGTAATTTTACAAGAACGAAATTTTGAACTGCTCTGGTCGACGCTTGGTAAACAAAGAGAACCTTTCAATGTCAGATTTTCTATTTATGTAATATAATTTGCCACCTGCTATTTCCATTTCCGCTTTTATTTATTTTATTAATTTCCAACTATGTTCCTTTTAAATCATATGCAAAAATCTAAACAAATTTGAATTTGAATTTCAATACCGTTTACTCTCATAAATTTTATCTAAATCATTAATTCATATTTTCAAAAAAAATTGATTTGTCACTTGTGGGCCACCAGTCATTTAACAGGTACTTTTAAAAAAATGGGTTTTATTAAAACTTAGACTTAATATCTTTTGAACTATTGAATTTTCATAAACTATGCTCTAAGCTCTTTCTACTGATATAAATTTCTTTACTTTTCCATCATTCCTTAAAATTTATAACGGTTTTTACAATTCTGACTTTTCAATTCTCTTTATTTAACAAATTTATGTATTTAAAACTTAATTTTGATCTAAAATGTGTTATATTCAGTGTTCTCATAGCCTAATATGTGATCTATACTTGTTTTACAAACTCTACTGTGATTTTCATAAGTGAATTTAACCTTTTTGCTGTTTGACCTAAATATGACTCCCTGCATATATTTCTTTATGTAAGTATTCAAATTCTATTAAAATCTGCATGATAGAATATCTAACTTTATATGCCACCTTTTATCCTTTCAACAATTTGCTTTTGAAACATTCTTTTTACATTGTTTGTAATTCTAGGTTAACTTTATCTTTGATATGATTTCTGCAATTTCATTCCTTTGTTATATATGTATGCATTTTATTTACATTTTCCCAATCATTTAATTATTCAAATTGCTAAACTTTAATATTATCTTAGGTCTGTTTAAATCCATTACAATATATATATATATATATATATATATATATATAAATGTTCTCAGAAAATGCAAAAAAACGAAAGAAGCTCCAATCCGATTTGTTTAATCATTATGTACAATTATTTTTACTTAAATTACTCGAAAAACGTAAGATTCCATATTATATTGATGAACGAAAAAATTGCAAGTCGAATTATATTACTATACTACCGATAGTGGTTAGTCGTACTTTCAAAGTGAAACTTAAACAGATTCTCCAAAATGTTTTATTAAAAAGTCTGATATTAAATAGTTTTGTTTTTGTCTAAGGGTTATATATGAATAAATTTCTTGCTCATGTGGTTCTTTACTCAACATTTGTTAGTAAATGTTTATATAATCATATAAAATAATAAATACATCACTTGAGAATGCCATTTAAGAAAACAGCTACTACGGTTTTGACTTATCGGTTAAAGAAATTTCAAACCATGAAACGAAGGGATCTTTCTAGACGTTTTCGACATGTCATTGGTATATTACCCAAAATGCTTAATGTATTTGGTTCACGGGTAGATCTCTGCCAACCGCATATATGTCGATTTACATCGATCTACCAGTTCGAATTAGTCCTAAATTGTTTTTGAGGTTTTGCTTAAATGCAATGACATCACAAAAAAATGAGCCCTTGTGACGTCATTGCTTAAAATATCTTCAACCGGTAATAACCTAAACAGTAGTTGTTTTTGATGGTCTCTCTGTTTCTTAAATGACATTCGAGTTTATATATTTAGTATTTTACATGTTTAAACAAACATGTGATACCATATGTAGTTTCATTTTATAAAAATCACTTTTGAGTCAAGGAAATATTTTGCGTGGATTCCTTTATTTCGTAAAATGTTTCGCAAAAGTTGTAGGGTTTCAAGTGGGCCATATTAAAACGCAAAAATGGTCATTTCCCTTGTTTTCGAAAGATAAATGAAAAACAACCCAAGACAAAAATTGGCTACTTCGACTTAAAAAAATACTTCAGATCGGTAAAGGTCGTTTCATAACCAGACAGGATGTCATATTATAAGCCGTTTGATTGGCACACTTGAAACCCTACCACATTTATCTCAACTTTTTTCGAAATAATGGAATGCACTCGAGATATTTACATGTAAACTAAATCACCATTTATGGCTAATTTATGGTCAATATAGAACAAATCGAAAAAATTTCATGAGCAAAAAGCATTTTTTTCACTTTTCTATCGAAATTCTAATCAAAAAGAGGATAGACCGCTTTTTGTCCAAATCAAAAGTCTCAATAGAAACGATGATGGCCCGCTTGAAACATTGCAGCATTTATATGCAACTTTTATTGAAATAATGGAATCCACTCGGGGATAAATTTCCTACTTAAGGACTCCACAAGACAAATGTCTCACCCGGTATATATACACACATTTTCTTTATCCGTATAAACACCCATTTTGTATACCTATATGTAAGCTAACTGCAGTTATAAGATAAGCAGGATATAAAAGAAAATTTGTCATCGACAATCTCTACTTGAACGATGAATACAACGAACTACCGTAACATTGACCCTGTGTATCTCAAAATCAAAGGAATTTTGGAGATCGTGACCATTAGAACGATTTTGAACCAATTTTACCGGGACCCAATTACCATTAGATTGGTGCGAGGTTTTTTGCAGTTAAGACACAGGTGTTTATTAAGTTTCGAGACCTTTGTAAACGTATTTTGGTGCTTATTCAGAGTTCAGTGTAGCCATTCACTAACACATTGCCTAATTAAACTAATTCGGGTTTTGTTGATTGTTGGGGGAAGGCAAATTTGAAAAGTAATCAAAATTCTGTGCGCTATGAAAAATACTAATATAAGTGAAATTTTATTAAAGAAAGTATTTAAAAATACAGCATACTTCCTTATCTCCTAAAATTTTGAAAAAATAAGTAGAGAATAAATAGCATTATCACCCTATGAGTCTTAAAGCCAGTCAAAAATCATCATCGAAAATTTCAGTTTTGAACACATGTTAAGGCGTTATCATTTACCTCGTTTTATATGAAATCTGGATCTGGACACTAAGTTGACTCAAAGAAAAAGTTCCATACATTTTCAAGAAATTAATATAGTTAACAAAAAATTCAAATTTGGCATTAAAAAGATCGTCAACAGTTACTTGATTCACACCGAAAACTAATAAATGCAGGCAAGATTTAAGCAAGAATTGTTATTCAATCAGATCATTAAAATTAAACCCCGAATGTCCATACTACGTCGTCTGTAAATGCTCCCTCAAAGTTCACTACTGGTTTCCTGTTTTTGTAGCCTACCTGATATTTCTCAATATATTTATTTGCTCCTTTAATCATTTCATCCATAAATGATGTTAAAATTGTTGTTCTGAAGCACTGTCTCAATCCATTTTTGCTTAAGAACTCTTCGCTTTGTGTATTGTTATATAATATTAGGTTTCTGTTATGTTTTGGTATATTATCTCTATTAGTCATTTTCTGTTGGTTCCTTTATTATATAATATTCCCCATATTTTTTTGGTCTCGTTACTTATGTAAAACACCTTTTTTTCTAAATCTATGAATCCTAAATAGATTCCCATCTCTCTTTCCACTTTCTTTTCTATTACTTTCTCGAGTGTGAATATCTTATCTTGAATGTTCCTACCTGTTCAGAATCCGCTTTGTGATTTTCATATTTTTATATAAATACTAAACTGATATAGTTTTTTATTTTTCTTTGGTATTTTAAGGTTCAATTTAGACAAGTCATCTCTTTTCCGCGATGAAACAAAACTTGTATTCGATTGATTTCACAGCAGAAACAACCAATAGAACTTCAATTACCATCGATTTTACATCACAGTGTGACAATAAATCACACGGTACAAATTAGTTTTAAGTGAAACATTAACCTCCATCAATAAATTACCGAACTGCTGAGTTATGGAAAAGCGCTCAAGACTCCAATATTCAACAGCAATTGTTGTTCCATTGTTTTAATTTCGTTGCGACAATATACTCGTAGAAATAGAGAAATTTGTTTTAATAATGTCTAATGCATTCATATATACAGTTGAGTGTTTTTATTTAACTTCTACAAAGTATGTATAATATCAAACATTCGGTGATATTATATGAGACCATTGTTTCATACATATTCTTTAGCTTACAGTTATTAGCTTTTACATTTTAAAGAATTTGTGTATAAAGTCTTCAAATTCTTTTTGAATAGTATTATAACTTCTTTTTGAGAATGCAATTGGGATAGTTTTTAGTACAGTTACATAAAGTAATTAATTCAAACTTGAGGTTATCACAAATTTGACATAATTATATTGCGGGATATTCGTGCCCTCAGTACAGACTTAAATGGTGCGAGTGACCTTAACATCATATATCATATTATGTTCCCTCAGTAGTTACATACGCATTGCAACTAAAGTTTTTTGCCATTTTGCTTATAATAAAGAAATCAGTGCTGCTTTATGCTCTTTTTTTAGCCGTAACCAGCGGGGCTCCTTGGAGGTTTAGCCCCTCCCCTGAAATTTTGGAATTTTGGGTTTCATGATTGATTTTTAACCAATAAGTCATTGTTTATATTAATACAATTTTATATATCCTGAAAATGCATGAACAAAAATATAAATTTTACAGTCTTAATCAGCCCTTCACCAATCAAAAAAATTATCCTACCCTGCCCGAAAAAAATTGCTGGTTACGACCTGGTTTAGACATATGAAAATGTCAAACCGTTGAAGTTATCGTGATAAAATTTTGCTGAGAATTTGCAAGTACAATGAAATACATTTATATTGTATAGTTTGACCAGTGTAGATATTTTTTTAAATAATGCGCATGAGCGAATTAGTAAGAGAGAAGTTTAGTTTAGTTCAATATGTAGCATGGGGAGTAGCACATTTAAGTATTGTTAGATATGTATGATTACAGGGAATAAATCCTCGTCATCAACACTAACATGTCTGCTTTTATTCCACCACCTTAACAAGGTAGCAGAGCGTGGTTGGAAAGTTTGGTGTGAATAAAAATTGTCTAGTTGCAATTTATAAATTTGAGACTACGTAGGTAAAAAGTAAAGACATTTTTTTAATAAGTCTCGTTGAAGATAGTAAATACGGGAACAAAATGACAAGTAATTATGAATTTCAAATAGAATGGTTTGATTCAGAAGATTATAATATGTGGAAGAAACGTATTACAATGTTTTTTAAAATGAAAAAGTGTATTCGGTACACCAGTGATAAACTTAATACCTCCTGAAATGATGGACAAGGCAACTCATGATATTACCCAGGGAATGGAAATGCTGTGAAACCTTTGGTGTGTCACAAATATAAAACTATAGTTTTGCACCCTTTTGCACCCTAAAATGTTTGGTTTACTCCTTGTTGATGACAACTTGTTGTTGAAACGCAGTTGAGTGTTTAAAAGGTTTGGTGTAAGTGTGCTAAACTGTGTTTTTACATTACCCAGGGAATTGAGAAATGTATCAACAACAATGGACTACACTATGAAAACGTATAAATGTTTAAAATGTTATTTCATCACGACAAATGTTTATTTTTTTGTAAATTGTTAAAAAGTAAAAGTGAACGGCAATAAAATTCTATATGATTTGAGAAAATATAACTAATTTCACGGCCAACCAAATGTAAAAGCGTGTTTGCTAATTTATAAACTTTTTTCATCCCAAAGACAGGTAAGTTACATCAATCAATCAAAATTCAATATAGCGGTCTTAAAAAATAAAAAAATTAACTATCGTTGATCAAAATCTAGAGGATATAGAAAAATTTTCTCGACGATAATCGATTGCTCCTAGTCGATAATGTAAAATGGGAGTTTCATTAAATTTTAAAGCGATGTGGATACCATACGTATTTTTAGAAAATTGCATTTTCCAGTATTTCCCCAGTATCTTCAAACGTCCTGTAATTATTTTTAATTTTTTAACAGAAATTATATAGTAATAAAAATGCGCAACTTTTGTCTAATTTAACCGACCTTGTATCTTCTATAGTTTCCAAGATCCCACTTGTGGGCGTTGAATTCGATGTAACCCTGTTTAAATAGCCAGTTACGTCAGTCTAAGTATTTTTCTGTTTAAATGTAGTTTGGTAGTTATTCCACACCAAAACAATGTTTTCTCATACTGCGGGCATTATTTACACTAATTTATGTACAGAATAATACCTATATATTCTTGTAGTCTAGGTTTTAAGTTTTATATTCATAATGAAATAACCTTATTTGCAATCCAATAAACTCTAGAAAGTTATTTCACCCATTCATTACTGCTGTCACAAATGTACCCTACAAACTGACTCTTCCAAGAAAATGGAATGGAATTTGAAATTCATAATCCGGCAGCGTGTCTCCCACTAGAACTTCGTAAACTCACAACTCTGAATACGCTTTGGAACACCTATAAATATGGATACTGAATTTCAAAAGGAAGCCGAATCACTCAGTCATTAAACTCTAAATAGTCTGGTCCTGCCTTAACATAATTTGCAAATGCGACGTAAATGTAAATGAATTTTACATGAAGTCTGGGGAATAAATGTGATTTTTTTTGAAATTTCATCAGTATAAAAGCAGTTCATACACCAACGTGATATGATACTTCGTTTATACTGTATATTATCGAAAAAAGTGAATAATGTGTGCGTTGGATTTATAAACTGACTTTCAAACGTAAGAGTTGATCAATTTTAATAAAAGTGATAGGTGACTTTTGTTTTATGGCATTTTAAACTATGACGACAATTTCAATACGGAATAGTAAAATTATTTAATAATTGACCTGACCCGCCCCTGCTTCGCACGAGTTAGGCAACTCGATTTATTTGCCATTTAAGTAACATATAAATGTTAAGATCATGTTTAAATCGCGGATAATTTTGTATCTTCTTACATTTTTGACACTTAGTATTTTTCGTAGTTTACCTAGCACTGTTTTCCAATTACCGCATAACTGCGTACAGTGCGGCACAGTGTTCCAATTACACCACAGGCAGGCACAAATTGGCACAAGAAATGATTGTGCCTTCGAATGTTTTATGTAAGTTTACCAAGTTAACATAAAACTTTATCATAAAACCTGAAGTATATTTCGATTAAAGCCTGAAAATTGCGGCGCAAAGGCTGTTTTCCAATTACTAGAGCAAAAAGTGTTTTTGTGTCGCAATGTGCCGTAATTTTCGGACGTTAATTGGAACATACTTCATGTTTTTTGATAAAGTTTTATGTATACTTAGTACACTTATATAAAGCATCCCAAAGGCACAGATATTTCTTTTGCCCATTTGTGCGAGCTAGTGCTGTAATTGGAACATTCAGTGCTTAGCACTGTGCCGCACTGTGCTCCATTTTGCGGTAATTGGAAAACAGCCAAAGCCACTTTGTGCCCTAGTAAGTGGAAAACTACCTTTGTGCTGCAATGTGTTTCAATTTTCAAGCTTTAATTGGAACATACTTCATGTTTTATTATCATAAAGTTTTGCACAGTTATTTGTTGTGCCCATTACCAGTATGCAAATACACAAATACACAAACAAACACATAATATCCTCCTTGTAGTTGTTGTGATGAATGAAGAAATTAAAATTGATTACAAAATGAACCAAAAGCAAACCTATCTATGAATCAATACTTCTCCGCACATTAAAACTGTCCCTAACAACAGCCATTTTTCATCTCTTTAGTTAAACTTACAAAAAATGCTTGATATTTATTCCAAATACTCGAGCTATCTCCCAGCCTAATTGTATCAAGATGGCTTCAGCGGTTTCATCGTTTTTATCACCGTTTATTTCTTTAGAGATCGAATTTATAAAAATGGTTAAACTATTTAGTGCTATCTCCATATAAAATTTTGTAAAAATCTGTTTAGTGGTTTAAATTCTTCTGTACAGTCTTTGACATCCCTCTTCAGACCTTTTTATCATTTTAGTGATCGAATTTACAAAAAAATGCTTGAACTATATTTATTCTAAATTACAGATAACTTGATTGTCAAGTATGTATGCCTTATCAATATAAATCAGTTAAAATTTGATTTTACTCAAGTCTTTAACACTTAACCGTCAGATCATAAGTCATGAGAAAATGTATGTGTTGAGTACTACTAAGGATTGTATCCCAGGACGTCTCGTGTTTCGAAGTCCAGAGACTTAGACGGTTTTACAGCACTTCGTATCCCAGAGCATTTGAATCGAGCCTCGATTATATAATTGCTATGGTAAAAAAGTTTCTAAAGAAACATTAATTGATTTAAATATGTCTGAGAAATGAAACGATAAGAATATTTTCCGTTTCAAGTCAATGAGTATTTTACAACAGCCAGTCAAATTAGCCATAGAAGACTTAAGAAGTTAAAATTCTTCGTTACTAACTGCCCAACTTATAGTTGACGTTAATTAAGTCGCCAGTCGCAAATGAGACGTTGGTTTATTGAAGTATTGAAAGCTATATAGAAGAATGAGATCATACTGACTTAAATTTTATAAATTGCCCACCACTCACACAGTTTAGAGACTTAAAATACGAATTTATATGTATCAAACTCGAACATTAATGAAACAACAATTTTCATTTGCCTAAGATTCCTACAGTAGTAGACTTTGAGAAAAAAAAGTGACTCATTTAGAACCAAATAAAACAGGAAAAATCAAAATAAAGAAAATGTGGAGTAGTTCCTGCAACGAAAATTAGAGCAACATTTAAAAAAGAACTTCACTTGTTTGGACACCCAAGTAATCTTGTTAAGGTTTTTTATAGCGCTTACAATAATCCGATAACTGTTGAAAGTGACAAGGTTTTCTTCATATCCGGAGGCAGTACTACAAAAATAAGAAAGAAAGATAAATAAAAATACACTTATTTTTATTAGAAGCCTATTTTATTAAAATTTTAAAAGAAAGTACTTCTTGGATAACGATAATGTTTGGAAATTAAAAATTCCTTTAAACTGATAATAGTTTCTGTCTTTACTTGATGAAAATTCATTTTAATATTATATTAAAATAAACACACTTATGTAATTTTCACTTAAATATATTTACTATTGACAATTGTTTCACCAGGTACTGGCTTCTTCAGAATACAACGTAAGACTGGTGAAACAATTGTAACAGTAAACAAATTTAAGTGAAAATTACATAAGTGTGTTTATTTTAATATAATATTAAAATTCCTTTAACTAACGCTATTAATGTTAAAAAATGGTTTTATTTCTTTGAAATAAGTGTGAATTTGACTAAAATGAATATTATATTGATATTTCTCACTGAAAACCTAGTCTACAATAATTTCATCTCGTCTGGTGTCGCGGGACAAAAGACTCCTCAAGCTCGAAGTCCTGGAAGTGTGAAAATATCAAGATTTACCAATTCTAAGTACAACCTACCATAATATCTACCATCATGTGTCTGTTGAATTCGGGAGCGTGCTGCTGTAAAGTTTCTAACTAAACTTAAAAATTGCAATTCTTTTGGTTCTGTATGACAATAATCACTAAATGTTACTCAGAATAAAGCTTTATATTTTTCAATAACTGGGTTTTGAATCTAAATGAGTGACTTTTGCGGAAAGCGCACCCTAACGAACAAACAAACCGACAGTCATTCAAATACAGACACGAAAAATCTAAGAAATTAATATATTTAATATGTGTACAAGGAATTTAATTCCAAGTTTCTTGAACGCGGTGGCCAGGCGAGTACCAATTGAATTGCAGAAAAGATCAGTTGGTGACAAGTCTGGAGAGCGAAGAAGCTACGGAATAAATTTCACTTTATTTTCCTGTAAGAAACTTGTAGTATCCTATCCTTTATAAAGACTTGTGTCGTCTTGTTGGAATTAACCCTCATAGGTATGGCAATCCGAGAGGGCGAGAGGCTGCACTTCCTTTCGTTTGCATTCAAATTTCTATCGATATAAAATAAAGATATAGAATTACCTCCTGCGGCATTTTACGGCACCTCATGCAAAATACGTATAATTGCCCATAATTTCCATAATTGCCGTACTTTTTTGCAACCTTCGTGAACTTAAGGAGAGAATCGCGAATCTTCGAGAACACAATATAATTCCATGTTTGAATTGATGTGGCTCATACTTGATGTAACACCATGATACTAAACCTACAAACAAAAAAAACTGCAGCACGAGATTAGGGGGTTAGTGGGTGACAATAATGCTCTATACGAAGGAGACTGTCTGGTAAAGACGCATTTCTCAATTGGCGATCTTCCCGTACTAAAATGCTTGAGGTCGTCCATACCCACGTGACTACGTTTATGATTTTTTTTCTTTAGAAAGTTTATATTATTGTAAAATGGGCCACCAGCAAATCAACAGTGCGCCCCTTTTGAATTAATCTAAATAATTATCCCTAAACAGGAGAACGCAAATTTAAAAACATCACTTTTTATAAAAAAATCTAGAATTTACACCTGTTACAATTTTTTGTAACAATTCTTATAAAGACAATAAGAGATAATTTAAAAGGATTCTTTGCAATTTTTTTTCTATTTGCCGTTAGGAGGTATATCTGAAGTATAAAAAAGGTAAGTAGGTTTCTATAAAGCCCAAACAAACAAAAAAATATCGATTTCTCATGGTTTGAGTTGGTTTGCCCGTATGTTTTTTATTCTAAAATTCACTGCATGGGGATAATAGTAGTGATGGGCATAATCGAATGATCGCTCGAATGACCCATCACTCAGATTGTACGTTTATGATTCTAAGGATTCTGGCTTGTTTTATTCTCAGATCCGTAATCTTTGCTACGTGTCAGCGGCTGCCCTATGGGCATTTAGGTAGAATTATATTATTAAATCTACATTAACAGCCAATTCATCAAATTACTTCGCATTGCAATAATTGCACCCTATCCTGAAAATACAGTATTCACAAATTTATTCTGTCCAATGATAAACGTAAACTTGCATAAGAGCGAGAACCGAAAACGAACGGATGTGCCTGTATATGAATGCCGAATGGCAGAAGAGTACTCAATTCGCAAGGAAATCATTCAGATAATAACCCGAATGCTGTAACGCCCGTCCACGTCGCTCGCCATTCGGTCAATGTTATCTTAACTCGATAATGGATTATTTTTCATTCGAATACTTTGATTCCATAATCTGAATACACGAGTGATTTTCAGAATCGAATTATCGATTCACAGCCCCACAAAAAAAAAGTTTTGTGCATCGGACCGGATCTACGTAGGCTTATATTTTTGGGTTCGCTGAATCCGAAGCCGGGGTCAGTTTGACCTCTTCAGGTCAGGGTCAAGGTCATTCCAAGGACAAATTGCCATAATCTAATCAAATATCTGAAAAAATTCATATAAGTGTTTTTGGGGTCCTTGAATCCGAATCCGGGGTCGGTTTGACCTCATCAGGTCAGGTTCAAGGTCAAGCCAAAGTCAAATCTCCAAAATCTAATCAAAAAATCTGAAAAAATTCATACATATGTTTTTTGGGTCGCTAAATCCGAATCTGGAATCAGCTAAAGTGTTACTCCAAAGTCACAATGAGATATTTTTAATGTCAATGACATCAAGTTTTGTTTTTTGTTCTAGTCTATTGGTACAACTACAACGCAAGATCGAAGTAACAAACAAATTGTAGTAAATTAAGATGTCTTTAAAATCGCTGAAACCGAATCTTGGTTTATTTTTATTTTAAGTCAGTGTCGAGATCTTTAGTTCAAATTTAATAGCCATCCCATGGAACTAGTAAAGCATATAACAACATGATAACTCATAATGATAGAATTTATTCATATGTTTTTCATATTTTTTAGAGCCATCTGAGTCCTTATTTATTCAACAAAAGATCTATGAAAATGTTGATGCTTCACAGGCTGAATGTTATTAGGCTTAACTGCAAAAAAAGAAGATTAGATTACTACAAGCAAAAAGAAAAATTTCCATTTACTGCTTGAAATTCACGATTAATTTGAAATTAACATTTCATTGTTTTAGTAAGGTTGTTCAATTAACATACATCAAACTTAAGATGTGTAGAATGATTCGATTTCTAGCCCTTCACGGTCACGAAGCCAGCGATGGTACGCTGCCTTGCAGGTGGCCGTTAAGGTGTGATGATGAAGGCGTAGTGTGTCTGACGCAAGTTGACACTGTCCTCGTCAAAGTCAGAAAGCTCTCATACTTAGACCTGGGGAGGTATGAGCGCTATCACCCCCAGGACGGTGGACTCACCTGTGATCGGATCAGGACCTTGACGTGCGGGTATTTTAATATATTATGGAGACTAGAACAAAAAAAAACTGGATGTTATTGACATTAGAAATATCTCAGTATGACTTTGGAGTAACCCTTTAGCTGATTCCGGATTTGGATTTAGCGACCCAAAAAACATATGTATGAATTTTTTCAGATTGTTTGATTAGATTTTGGAGATTCGACCTTGGCTTGACCTTGAACCTGGCCTGATGGGGTCAAACCGACCCCGGATTCGGATTCAACCACTCCAAAAACACTTATATGATTTTTTTCACATCTTTTGATTAGATTATGGCAATTTGAGCTTCGAATGACTTTGACCCTGAGCTGATGAGGTCAAACCGACCCCTGATGCGGATTCAGCGACCCCAAAAACATCAGCCTATATAGATCCGGTGTGATGCACAAGACTATTTTTTTTTGTGGGGCTGTGATTTATATTTCATTCGAATGATTCCATCACTAGATAATAGTGCAAACTATAGAATGACAGCATGTACTAAAACAATTTATATGAAACTTTTTTTGGCCAGGTAAACATAGATTATAAATACAGAACTCGTTTGAAAATTGGCTATAGTTCCAAATCTTAAAATCAACTACAAATCATCATGCCTCAAAATAAATATCTTGTTTGAATAAAACCTCATTCGGTATAACTCGACGACTGTCATTTTGTTATCAGTTTTGCTATAAAAAGTAGTCTGCTGGTACATAAATTGTGCCTGCCCAATGAATCACGTAGATCCGATAGTATTTAACAATAAATTAACTAACGTAAATCATGTAGCATTATCATACTTTCGGTATTAAACACAGTAAAGTTTTAATATGAACACATTACTATCTATCGCATAGGAACTGTTATTTCACAGATTAAAAGGTAAGGACAAAACAACAAGCACACTCGCACATTTTCAATATTTTAAAAATACAGGAGTTCGGCAAGTCTCTACATGTGAACTCTCTTATCTAATAAAATTCATGAAAAATATTATTTCTGTTTACCAACAAAACTAACCGATTACTCTATTTTATTCAAGAAATAACAGATTGATTCACTCATTGTTGATACTATTTTAGCGAAAAATTTCAATTTTTCTAATAAATGATTATGATTATTAAACAAATTTGTTATCTCTTCCGGTGTTTATGCAGCGATCATAATGAGTTCGATATTTAAAATTAAGGTCATGGTATTGACTGTAATTATTATCTAATGATTCTAACCAGTGTGTTGAATTATTCAAACAGAAACGTTGTACAATTTAGAAGTGATCTCGATGTTATTACGTTATTTCCGAGCTACAGGTAAGCGTATTTGCCAGAAATTAAATTTCATGTTATTTCCGACCTGGTAACAACTTAAGACGGATTCTAAAATGTAGTCATATATTTATTGGATATTGGAAAATATAATATTTATACAGCTGCTGTTTTAGAAAGCAGTTTCACTAGGTGAAGAGTTTTGACAAATACATGTCTTTACTTTTTTAACAATTCCTGTTTCAATATTTAATGCTACTGTCCTTATGGAGGAATTTCAGTTTCTCTAATATCATCAGTCTAAAGTCTTACGATCTTGGTAGTTCTATAAAGACTATTTCAACCCAACAAGTAATCGAAACAACGCATTACCAACTTGCCCGGTAACGGGTTAAGGACCACGCGCACTGAATCGACTGAGACCGGTAATAAATAAAGAATAAATCTTGATTTTTCAATTTTTTAAACAGATTATAGAAGTTAAACTACATTTAAATATCTCCCTGTATTGATTCGCTGCCAGGCCACACTTGATTCGACACAAAATATTGTTTAAATTGTTCCCTGTTATGAAAAGCCTTACGTTGAAAATTACTACCATTATAAAATAGGTTAGGAAGATGAAGACCGTCTGGTACGTCCGCGGATTCAAGTTCACTTGGTTGCTTAGTACAAGAATCACTCATCAGGAAATTATTTAATAAAGTACAAGCTAAAGTAATTATATCTAGATGATCGGGTGAAATATTGAACTTAAAAAATAATCGAAATCGCGTGCGGTCCTCTATAATTTACAATGACCGATTCAGTTAGTTTGGAAGAAACCTATTAATATACGAGAGATTTCTATCCAAGAAAACTCTTTGATTACTGAAATACATTTTTTAAGAATTGTCTCTCATCGGTGGGACTTAGAGGTCTGTTAAGCTCACAGCAAACATTATAGCGAAATCCAAAATAACTCTTCTTGTTAGTTGTATTCTGATATCTGAGAAATATTGATCTCATGAAATTAGGAACATCTATGTACTTTGGTTTTTTATGTTTATCGTTTCATTGTTTCATTTAGTAGGGTTTGTGGTGGTATGGTGGTGTTTAGTGATTTACATTACTTGGTCTATCCATCAAAGAGATGACCTTCTTCTCGGTCGTATATCTTCCACCTTTCCCTATAATAATAATTTAATCTAGGTTGTCTCCCTCTCGTCTTGTAGTGTGTCCAAAGTATTTTAAAAATTCATGGGTGACCTCATTTCAAACGCCTCTGTTCTTCGTATGTCTGCTGTTTTCATCATCTACACTTTCGCTCCGTACAGGAAGATTGAAAATACGAAAGATTTGACTAACATGATCTTCGTATTTCTTATAATGTGGCAATCTTTCCATATTTTTATAGGGTGCATAAACCATTGCCATTCGCCTTTTTATTTCCTTTTCGCACCCTCCTTGGTTACTTAGTAGGATTCGATCAATTACATCTTCCTTTAATATTTTTGATTTCATTTCCTCTTCTTCGTAGTGTTCCGAGTATTGTCTTTCTGGATCTCGCTTATCGCTGTACATTTCTTTGCAGTATAGTGTCCATCTATTTAAGAATTTCTCTGTCTTCCATAACAACTTTCCCTTTTTATCCTCTATGGGCCTTGTTTAAAGTTTCTCGACACTTGATTTAATTTCCCTAAAAGCTCACGGGTTTGGTTAGTATTCTTTTATTGTTCAATCTCTTCTTATAATTTTTTGATGTATTCACTTTTATCTATTCGGGACCTTCTCTGAATCTCTCCAGAATAACATATACTATATTTTTTACTAAACCTAATCACGTTAAACTACCTCTTTGTCTTAACTAGTGGAATATTAAGAGGTAGTTTTACTCAAAAGCCTTTTACAAATACTGTTTTGAGTTAAAAATAGTAACTTTTCAACTAAAGAATCCACAATTTAGCCCCATTAACACCCTATTTCACTAGTTCACTCTTGAAATCTTTGGGATATTTTATAACATCATGAAATAAGCAACTATCACCCAAATTCCATAATTTTTGGGCGAGAGAGAGTGTGTGCGAGCGGTTTTTCCCACCCTTGTGTACCAAAAAACGCTCTTCCCGGAAAAAATGTAGATCAAAATTATAAGAACAATCTAAAATAACATACTAATTTCTGGCGTATGGATAGAATCGAAACACTAACAAGTACAAAAAGTGTTTGACAATTTTGTATCGAAACCCAGGGTAAGAGTTTAATTTCTCTTGTCATCAACTGTAAAATTCCATTAACTTCCTGACGATATAAGATTATCTGTATCAGTTTAATACTTTCCTCCTAATCCTCAATTCCTTATTACTATAAAAATTAACGTTCTGTCACCTAACTCCACTTTCACAATAACTTTATTTGTTCTCTACAATATCGATATGGTTTTCATTCTTGGAGAATGCTCTAAAAATCCGTCACTGGCAAGTCGAACATACAAAGCACAATATCCTAATCGTCAGCTTCATCCAGAGAAGAAACTTTAATAAATCTTTAGGAAAGATTCACACTCAAAAATACGAAAGCAAAATTGGTGATGACAGAAGATAGTGAATATAGTAGAAAATCAGCATTTGAATACCCGGCAGCTTGTGGGAGTTTTGACATAGAAAAATGATAAAGAATTCAGTTTTGACTGTATTAATAGATAATCCCCATTTTGAGTATCGGGTACGTGATTTTAGCTTAGTGATTAGATTTAGTTCTAGACATCTCAGAAGAAGAGCATATATATACTAACTTTCAGCCGTGTTTCAGTTTTTGTTCTCTAACAATTACTGACTCCCATCACCCCCATTCACTAATAAACTTTTCACAAAAAGTACATAAAATCTCTGAATTTTAAGAACTAATATCATAATTATCATACCTGTATTGTTTTGGGTTTCCGATAAGTAGTGAACTTTAAGTTATAAAATTGCCCCTATCGGATAACTGAATTTTCTAAAAATGATAAAATCCCCTTCTATTTATTTTCGAAGAATTTATATAAGAAGATTCACACAAGTATTACTTTCTATTTCGAAGATATTGAATTCTTTGTAAAATTCAATAATTAAATGATCACAAAACGACGAACCACGTATTACTTCACTTAAAGAGAGGAATCAACTTTTTAATTATGACTGTAATATTTTACGTTTCTGAAATCTATTAAATTTTTCTAAAAACATTTTCTCATCTATCCCCCAAGAAATAATTCAATTTTTGCATAACGTATAACTTCGTTTTTATTTATTTGGGGAGAAGAGTATATACACCAATGTTCAGGCCTCTATCAATTTTTGTTGCCAAGATAATAAATTTAAGTAAAAACAATAGAAAACCCACTACCCCCTATCGCCTAATATAACATTTTATCAAAATAAAATACTGGAGGATAGTGTAGCTTTCTACTTCCAGAGATTACCGCGTTCAAAGTTTACCTCTTGATATATTAATACAGAATGGAAATCTTTTGAAATTCTATAATTCAAATATTCTATAACTGTGGTGAACTTTTTAATTTTTTAGTTTCTTTAATTCTGTTGCGTTAATTTTTCGTGCCATTGAAAAAAGGGTCTGATTCAGATCAAATAAACATATTTTTCCATCATACGGTGTTATTCTCAATAATTTAAAAAAAATACACACTAAAAATCTATAAACTTCACAGCATAGAGTTTTTGTATGTGGGTATTATTTCCAAACTTAATTACTTGGATGTTTCGCAATTATCTAAATTTAAATTAACTGAGCTAAGAGATACAATGAGAGACAATTATTTAAATATGAGAAAACAAAAAATATATTTCAGTATATAGCAAACTTTCTGTGACTATTTACAAATACAACTTTCATGAATTTCTAAAACGTAAACATTGTTCAGTATATCTATGAATAAGGCATAGTATCATTCTTATCGATTGTTTTTGTGAGGGGTTTTCGTTTCCAAGAACGTCACTGATATTACTATAAATTATTAAAGGAACGTAGTAATAAATAACCAGCTTTTCAATATTTAATGACTTACTTTCAACTCTTTGTAGGCGCATATTTTTTTCATTCGGTGGTTGAAATAGTCCAAGGGCTTTTCGATCTTTATTTATACGACCTCCAATGCCATTATATGTTTAATAGAGTTTGGTAAAAGAAATCGCGATATTGTTTACAAATAAAATGGCGGTTTATAGTCAGGTTTCTTAGCGAATACAACAATTTAGGTAATATTTTTGATGGTTTCCTTTGTTATATGGGTTTCTTCTGCTTTCCAAGTTCGTAAATTGACATATGATCGTAGTGTTGTGTTTCAGTTACTGCTGTCATCTTTTGCCCGCGAAGTCACAAATTTAAATGTACAAATAGTGTTTTTCAATAAATGTTGCCTACTTGAAAAGAATATAACAGTACTGAAAAACGAGTGAATGACAACAGACATTCTAGGATTAATGGGAGAATGAAGAAAGTGTAAAATCTAACTCAATTAATAACGCCTATAGATACTTAAAAAAAAGGATCCGTAATGAAATTAAAATAGCAAAGGAAAGGTGGCAAAACGAAAGATGCGTAAAGGCAGAAAATTTGAACTTCTTTGGAAATAGCTTCAACCTCGACACAAAAGCAAAAGAATTTGCGGGGTTGACCAATAGAAGATAATAGAAACTAATGAAATATTAAAAACCCAGCAAAAATCTACAGCTAATTTCTTTAATGACGATAGACCAGAAAACTCCATACTGGAAGTAAGTAGCTTCCCATCAGGATCAAGCATACTAGAGACTGAGATACGATACGCCACGAAAAGATTTCCATGGTTAGGGCACTTTAAACATATTGAGATGAATCTCCATGCACGTTCTGCACACCATTTAACATCTCGAAATCATGGAAGCGTTGAAAAAGTCCGCTTAAAAAACATAGGACTGTCGTTTCACCATCCGCGAAATTTCTGGCCTGAGTTCGAACTCGTACCAGAGGATTTTGACTGAGAATTTAGAAATGAGACGTCTTGCCGAAGTTGGGGATCAGAGTTAGTGTTACGCATTTGACAAGCAAGCGCCAAGCCAGTGGAAGACTTCCTAGTCACCTAAACCAACAAAACTCATGGCAAGTTAGGTTGAATGTAAAGATGATGGTCATTCTCTTATGATGTTCGTCAAATTTGTTCCCCCTGGTCAAACTGTTAATCAGCGCTTTTATTTGGAAATTTTAAGAATCTGTAAGATTCATCATGGCAACACCTGTTATAAATGAACCGCTATGTGGCCTCTTAAGGGTGATCTGTCGTATTACACCTTCCGTATTCACCAAACTAGCACCGTGCGTCTGTTCCTAAGTAGAATAAAAATTTTAAAGGGGAGTGTTTTAATGTTGCAATGCGCAAAAAGAACTGAATTATGTTACAACAAGGCATGGAATGTCATATACAGCACAACTCCTAAAGCAACATTTCTGAGTAGTTTATAAGATGAAGAAGGCGAGCGCATCGTTGTGTTCCAGAAGGAAAAGAGGTATATAAATGGATCAACGAAAAAGAGACGGGCGGCCGAAGTAGCGATGATCTTGGAGTTAGTAGATGAAGAGGTGAATTGAAAGTAGCTATATATTTGTTTTGTGATTAATTAAATTGCATTTTGACTTACAATTGTACCTAAAGAAGGATTTTATTGTGGAAGTTAAATTATATGGTGCGAACCCACAGAGTATCAATATCAACGTTGAAAAGTTCTAGAGGTGCCTCAAACGGTCAAAAAGATTGGACTGGAGATTACTTTGAATGTGACTAAAGAGATTTTTTAAAAAAGGTAAACATAATGTTTATAACTAATTCCGTTTGTTTGTCTTTCCTCGTACATGACTTTCTTCTATATAGTTGATTATTTTTTTGGTTGAAACTTATTTCAAAAATCAACTCATACATTTTGCCGCGGTCTGATAATGCTTTAGAAGATATGAAATTACACTTTCAAATGCAGCGCTACCTCCCATGCTAATATATGCAACATGCAACAGAAATTATCATACGCCACAACACATAATACCTCCGAAGTATTTTTATAGTAATTACTAATTTATCTGCAAATATTAAAACATTTTTCAGCTTTTTTTATCGATGTCATTAGCCAAGTTTATGAAAACAGGGTGTGTTATCGTTTGTAGCTGGCAATAATTAATTGAATCTGCACGCGCCCATATCGATTCATAAATTTATGGCAGCCCAGTAAATCAAAACAAATATTTTGTAGGATTTCGCTTTTAATGTTTTTAACAATTAATTACCTTGTTTCGCAGAAAATTGTTTTTCTTTTTCTGCCTGTTTTGTTGATCTAAATTACATTTTTGTATCCAGTTTCAAACGCACCTTGTACCTTGCCATTGTAATTTAATTATTTCAGTGAGATTAATTCATCCATCTTCTTAATATTTGATTTAATAGTGCAAAATGTTTGTCTGTGGGGATAAGTTAGTGCAGAATAGTCAATCATCCAAAAACTCACTCACCTTTTTATACTGCTGCCCACAACCAGATATTTCTTATTCCTAAAAGCTTCCATTCCAACAACAATAGAAATTAATACTTAACTTCACCGGCGCCAACAATATTTAACTTTTGTTGTGAAGTAAAGAAAATTCTGAAATAACTCCACAACATGTACATGTCGTCATTTGTCGTACACACAGTTTCGATTTGGGGTCTGGATGAACGAGTTTACCCTGAAACTCCTGATGTCGATATTCATTTAGCCTATAACACTCTAAATGCAGTTAAATATATTTAATAAATAATTATTATTGCTATAATAATAAAGGGTGTTCCAATTTGACGTTAATTTTAAATTTGCCGCCATTTATATTTTTTTACTAGAATATGTTATTTGACAGATGACAAGTAGGAATATCCTTGTTATTAAAAATGAGATATACGATTGAGCAACTCGTATTTATTATTAAAAATTGTTTTAAGTTTGGTGAAAGTTGTTACTGCTAGTATTGTTGAGCCAAACAAACCAAAAACATCAATTCGCCATCGTGCACAGCAATTGAACATTCCAAAAACCAATTTATTCAGAATTTGGCACAAAGGTCTTCATTTAAAGGCTTATAAGATACAAGATAACGCAAGAAATAAAGCCAACAGAATTTGGTTTACGTCGTCAATTCGTTAATTGGGCCATATAATTTTTCAGCAAAATCATCTTCAGCGATGAAGCACATTTTAATTGGGTGGATTTGTTAACAAGCAAAATTGTCGAATCTGGGGTGAAGCCAATCCACGAGAAATAATGATAAGACCGATGCATCCACAAAAAGTAACTGTTTGGTGTGGTTTTTAGGCTGGTGGAGTGATTGGTCCATACTTTTTTGAAGATGACAATGGAAATGCTGTTACTGTGAATGGTGATCGATATCAAACGATGCTTACTAACTTTTTGTGGGATGAATTGGAGCATATTGATGTGCAGAATATGTGGTTCCAAGAGGACGGTGCAACATGTCATTCAACAGCAGAAACCATCAATCCTTTGAAACAGAAATTTGGTAATCGAATAATTGCTCGAAGAGGAAACAATAAATTGGCCCCATAGATCTTGCGATTTAACACCTCTAGAATTTTTCCTATGGAGCTGTTTGAAAGAAAAGGTCTATGCCAAGGATCTACAAACAGTTGATGACCTAAAGGAGAATATTATTGAGTGTTTTCAAATAATTGAACCGTAGTTATGCCAGAAAGTTATCGAAAATTTTGGAAAAATATTAGAAGCTTGTCGTACAGCTTGTGGTGACTTACAACATATTATTTTCATTTACAACATATTGTTTTCCATCATTTGAAATAAAAGATTTGATCATTTTCAAATAATTTGTGTATTTTATTAAAAAATTAATAATTAACCTCAAATTGGAACACCCTTTAGTTCACTTGAGGGAAGGTTTTCGACTAGAAATAATATATTGCGTTGCGTTCACTGGATTGTAAAATAGTATTTTTTGTATATTTTTATGAACTTTGTTTAGTTTTGTATAATTCCGTGAAAACTATTGATTATATCACAATATACCCAACCGGACATGAAATGAATTTTTGTCCAGCTCACTCGTAGTATTTTCCACTAAGAAAATCTGATATTTTTGCCCAATTTATAACTTTTCATCATCAATATTCAGTTTATTAACTGAGATAAACGGATTATAAATCTATTTTGAAAGTAGATATGCTATATTACAACTTGTCTATTTTCGATATCCATATAAAGGTCGGAAAATATGTTTAAAAAAATCTCTAAACATAACGAGAAGACTGGTGGGGACACCAAAGAAGTAAAGAAGTTCAATGTCAAACTGACATTTCCACTTATTATTATTAGTATTCAAATTTTATTTTAATAGTCCGGGAGTTGGGTGACCCTGAATCTTCGTCATAGTAAACATGAAAAATTCAAACATAATATTCGGGGAGCAGGTGACACTGAGGAGCCGACTTCACAGGATTCCAAAATGTCTGTTTGTAAAGTGGAAGTTTATTTCGGGCCCTTGGCGCATGAAACCTATTTCATTCTCCTTTCTACACTGACAAAAACTATGAAATTATGACTCCGTATAGACTCTGTCATAGTTCATGCAAGCCTTATCGAATTAAAATGTTGAATAAGCAACCTAATTAGTAATGCAACAAAGTAAATAGTATGAGAATTGTGTATTATAATGTCGTCCCACATTTATGAAAGTGAAAGAACCTGTTCAATACCTCTTACAGAAATTTGGTACTTTTCATGTAGTTCTTATTCAGCCGAGATTAAATTGCCTCCACTTTACGTAAAAATGAACTAGAATTTGATAGATATTTATAGATTTGAGTCGTATTTTCATACGTTTTGTCAGTGTAGAAATGAGATGGCAATATAGGGCAACAGTTACCATTTTCCCTCAAAATTGGTTTCATGCGTTTCAGGCTAACTAAAGTTTGAACAAAACACATTTTTGTAAATGTCTGTGTTTCAGTCTCACCTATTCTCAGACTAATATATTTGATTTTTCCAGATCCAGGAAGGCAAGGTTCCGGGTTACCAGTACCTGGACTATTAGATTTCAATTTGAATATTGCTTGGAAATGTCAGTTTGGCAATAAACTTCATTACATCTTTGGTTAAGGCACTTGGTGTCTCCACCACTCTTCTCAAAATACAGGACCCATCGTTTTCCACTATGGTTTTGGAGGTACTCGTATTCTATTGAATTGCTTTACCTTCTTTCACTCATTTCGCCCTTTTATGCATCAGTTCTCTTATTGTTATTAAGATACAGGATTCCTTTTCATTACCTTCCTTAGCTAATTCTTTTCTCAACATTAGTAGTGTAGTATACCAATTATGATGTATTTTGATCTCGGTTTATTTCTAGTTGTTCATTTATTCTTTGTTTATTCTTTTTTATATAGCTTTACCAGTCTTTTCTCTGGAGAGGATGTTTCTAATTTTTAGTTCTTCTATTAGGGCTAAACCATCTACATTTTCCTTGTGGTTTCTTTTTATAGAATCACAGTTTTCTTGAATAAAATTCATTAATGTATCCATATCCAGTTTCCTATACTTGTTTCTTCGTTGTTTAGTTTTTTGCTTATTTTTGCGTTGAAATCACCTGATCAATATGAGTTTTATTTTATGTTCCTCCATAACTTTTATTATTTCTTCTTAAAATGATTCTACTTCATCATCATCATGTACTACTATTGGGTTTTAATATTATATATACTACACAATCTGACATGCCTTTAATAAACTGTACATGCTGTATTATTTTTTGTTATCTTTGTTGCATTTGTAAAATAGTAGAAAGCTACTATATTACAAACTAGTAAGTATTTTTTATTTAAATAATAATAATAATAATGTTCAAAAAAGTTACTAGGAAGAATGGAGGATTTAGTTACATCATGAATGATCTATACAATCAGAGATGCTACGAGGATTAAACGATTTAAAAATACCCTGTATAGCCAAAAATTGATAACGTATCCATCAGTCATTACCCAAAAGTATATGTGCAGCGTGGGAACAATTGGAACTAGTCTTGATAATTTACATCATTTTTTAATCTCGTTAACTGTTTGTGATATATTTACATGTTATGAAATAAAGAATAGCTAATTCAAACGCTAAAATATAGTAATTAGCCCAACATCTGCTGACATGTACGATACTCACGGAACAAATTACAGTTCGAAAATACAACATGAGAAAGTGAATTATGTAGCCTAATCTATTGAATACGATGAGTCTTAATTACTGTTAATTGAAGATTAAATTACATCAATATATGATTACCGATTCCAGCGTTCCTAAACAAACACTCATGTGCAACACATTTGACGACTATGTTAAGAATATTGGGGAGATATTGCTAACTTGGGTCTCAATCCTAATAATGATTACATCTTCCAGAAGTTCTTAGACCAGGTGTCATTAGACACGGGTAAGGATCAACGAAAGCAAAATAGAAGAAGACTAGTAGAAGGATTCGCCATCATTGCCGCGCCATTACAATCGCTGACAGAAGAGAAAAATACAGTCCACGAGAACCAAGACTGTCATAATGTAATGTATTCAAACAATTGAAAGCTGCTTTATGTTTGAACCTCGTTATAGTGTTTCCAAGGAAATATACCAAGTTTGTCCTTGACACAACTGATTTACCAGAAATCAACCACTGATATTCCACAGCAAGCTTTTTGATAGTAAATTTTTCCTAAGAACTGAACATGCAGCTGTAAAATTGCTTTTGGACATTAAAAAATACCCAAAAAGGCAAGTAGAAAGAATATGATTTGAAAATTGAACAATTATATATTTATATATAAATCAATGCATTCACACCACACCACCCTTTCCTGATAAAGCACTGCGCCTAAAAATTACAGTAAATAAGGCCTCTCTTAAATGTCCAGAGAAAACATAGCAAAATTATAATGAAAATTTTTGGTTACACATGTTCCAGCTTGATTCCGTACATTTTTCTATAACGTAAAACATACCATTTTTCTGAAAATCGGAAAAATGTATGCAAAAAACCTGTAAACATCATGGTAAATGTCAAATTTTTATCATAAATATCTAGTTTAAAAAAAAATCATGATATGCCCTGAAAGTATATCGTACAGGGTGTTATTAATGGTTTTCAATTTGATGAATTTGAAAGACGGTTTCTGTTAGAGACGAAGTTATATTCGCGTGAAATGGCAGAAAATATTCCGTTAGTTTATCGAAATGAAAATTTGTTAGATATGTAACACCCGGTGGTGTTAGATAAATATATTTTTTTAATAATTTTTTTAATCAGTCTGAAATAATAATTATTCCGACTTGACCATACAATGTATGGCATCACACTCCCTCTAAGGCACGCCATGAGCGCCTTTAGGGGAAAATTCACTAAATCCCAGATATCCTAGATATCAAAAGGGTTTAGCTCTGTGGGAGCCCTTGCCAGGTTTTCAGGCCCGTGATTGGAGTCGTGGCGGCAGTTTCCCATGAACTTTCTGACCGTCCGCGCTGTTCCTAACAGGACGGCTTTTTGCATTTGTTTGTAAAGATGTTCGTCCAGACCTAGATATTTTAAATTGTTTAGATATTTTGGGACTAGTCCTGTCGTTGACATAACAATTGGTACAGTTCGTGTGTTGTTCATGTGCCACTGAGTCTTTATTTGAAATTCCAAATCTCTATATTTGGTTATTTTCTCAGCCTGCTTGATATTTATGTTATTGTTGTTAGGAATTGCTATGTCAATTAAAGTTCTTTTCCGAGAGACTTTATCTACGAAAACTGTATCTGGTCTATTGTGAGCAACAGTTCTATCGGTCAGTATCAGATTCTGGTTTGTATTTATAGTATGGTGATCTTACCGACTGTGATAATTCAAGTTTCAGTGTTAGTTCCTGGTGAAGTATTTTTGCCACAGCATCGCGTCGTTCTTTGTATTCAGTTGCAGCGAACGCTTGATAACCCCCCGTGATATGATGGATAGATTCAGATGTTTGGCAACCGTACATGCATCTGTTGTTGTTAATAGAAGGGTCTTTAACGATGTACTTTAGGTAGTTCTTGGTTGGAATTACTTGATCTTGGATTGCCAATATAAAGCCTTCCGTTTCAGGAAACATATGACCAGAGATCAACCAGTAGTTCAACGCTGCACTGTCGATATAATCTTGGTTGACGTCGTTCATATGTCTTCCATGAAGGGGCTTCTCTTTCCATTTCAGCAGTTTCTGATCTGTGGTCTGGTGGTGTAATTGGACTTGTTGTTGTGTCAGTCGCAGTGGTGTTGAGTCATCGACCTGGCACATGACTTTGTGTAGATTAGAAAAATCTGCGAGTTTGTGGAAATGACTACGCAAAATAGAAATTTGTTGATACAATAGTTTGCTTAGATCTGCCAATCCTCTTCCTCCTTCAAACCGTGGCAAAGTTGTACCTTCGACAGAGCTATTTGGATGGTTATTTTGAGCTTTTGTTAGTAAAACTCGAACTTTTCGTTGTAATTGTTCAATGTCAGTCTTGCACCAATTAACTATACCGAAAGAGTAAGTGAGCACTGAACACGCATAGGTGTTAATAGCCTGAAACAGATTTTTACTGTTTAGTTTGGTTTTCAATAGTCGTCTTACCTTTGTATAAAACTCTGCTGTTACGTCCTTTTTCATAGTCAAGTGATCAATACGTTGAGCCTGCTTTATTCCAATGTATTTATAAGTATGACCTTCCCCCATAGATTCAATTGAGGTGCCATCTCCCATTTCGAAGTGCCCCTGCTGTATTTTGCCTTTAACCATATTAATAATTCGGCATTTGTCTAGGCCAAATTTCATATGGATGTCACTAGAGAACCCTTCTACTATTTTAAGCATATCATGCAGCTGTTTTGTAACTGCTATCAACTTTAAGTCGTCCATGTATAACAAATGGTTTATCTTCAATGCTTGTACGTTGTTGTGTTTGAGACTGAACCGAAAATTAGTCGAGTTCAGTTTGTTTGAAAGAGGGTTTATGGCAAGTCAGAACCACAGCGGGCTAAGAGAGCCTCCCTGGAATATACCTCTTTTGATTGGAATGGGATCAGTTTGTATCGACCAGTTGGTTTCATTCAGTGAGATTTTGGTTTACCAAGTGGACATGGCATATTCACCTTATAGAGTTTCAGTACCTTAATGAGCCAACCATGTGGAACTGAATCAAAGGCCTTTTTGTAGTCCACATTCGTCGTTTGGCGTGGGCTTGATTGCAGATAACGGAATCAATTATCAGTTGTTCTTCACGGCCCATCGAATTTTTCGAGCATCCCTTTTGTTGTTGAGTAATATGTTCTTCAGCTCACAATGTTTGAAAATGCGATGATTAATGCACGATGTTATGAGTTTGTATAAGGTTAGAAGGCAAGTTATTGGTCGGTACTTTGCTGGGTCCTGTGCACATAGGTTGTCTTTTGGTAAGAGGTAAGTAGCACCATGCGTAAGGAAACTAGGCATCTTGTGTGGGTGAGTAATTACGTCATTTATAAGGGCTGTTAGTGTTTCGTGGGTTGCGTACAATTACTTTATCCAGTAATTTTGTACACCATCTGGTCCTGGTGCTTTCCAGTTATGGAGGTGCTTCATTATGTTGGATGTATCTTCCGTTGTAAATGGTTGGTGTTGCATGGCATCACAGTTCTGAAATGCAGCCTCCTCTTCATTAATCTAGCTGGCTCTGGAGTCATAGGAGATTGTTGTGGAAAGCTGTGTTTTCCAGAATTTCTCGATGTCTGTTTTACTGGGGTAATTAGGGGCTTCATGATTATTGATGCTGCATAGTTTTCTATAAAACCCTTTTTCTGATTGTCTGAAAAGTATGTTGTCTAGTTTCCGTTGGTTACTGGTTTTGTACCTTCTCAGTCGACTTGTGTAGACGGAGAGCTTTTGTCGTAGACTGTCCAGACACTGCTGAGATGTGATGTTTTCACCATCCCACTGGAAGTGTATTCGGTTATTGTCCATGATGGTCTTGACAAACCTTTTTATTCTGTTGTTCCTGACCCCTCGTTGGTACTCGGTCAGTCTTCCAACGTCTTTCCGAAGAGAATTGATTTTCCCTTCAAGTCTTCTTTGCCAAGGTGGCATTCGAGGTGTTTGTCTAAATTGGGGAGGGTCTTGCTTTGGTCTTACTGCGACCCCAATTGTTCTGCAGATGGAAGCTATTACTATTAAAAACTCATGTAAGATATAGATGTAAAATTGTGACTTTTGTTATTTTGCAGAAAACTATATTATAGTTTGACCCTTTCAACACTATCTGGACAAACGTCCTACTGATAATTTACCTGTATCTAATATAGTATATTTTTAGTAAAGTCGGTGCATAATCTTGATTCCGAAAGGTTATTGTCAAAAGTTAGAAGGTGTCTGCCGCTTATCTGTTGTTAAGATCATGTTGGTTGTTTTTTAATCAAGGAGAAAACGATGTCTTAGATATATAAATTTGAAAAAAGTAGAATAACTTTGTGTAAATGTTGCAACATTCTGTTATGCAAGAACTGTTTTATGCCATACCATCCGTAATTATAATATTTTGTTAACATTAATCTTAGACTAATGGGTTGTATTTGTGCAACCACAAATGCCTAATTAGATAGTATGTCCAAAGAAAACTGACGAGCAAAGTGTCTCATGTGTCTTATTTTATTTGTGCTCCCGATGACTATGAAAATTAAATTATAGTTTCTTGCACAAAGTCGAAAAACACAGAATAACGTTATGTGAATGTGCTAATCTTCCGTTATACAAGAGTGTTTACACCATACCATCAGTAATTATAATTTTTAATTTTAATGGGTTATATTTGTCCCACCACAAATGCCTAATGAGATATTATGTCACTTTAAATATGGCGGCAAAGTGTTTCAAATAAGTCTCATATTTCTTATTTTGTTTTATTTAGGCCGCCAATGACTATGAATATTAAAATATTGTTATAAAGTTTCATTTGACGAGAGAAGTTGAGTTGAATCGATAGCATCGCAGTGATCATCTGTTCGGTATTAGTTATCGCGTTTGATGTAAATAAGTGGAACGTGTTCTGATTTAATTTATTTTGGTGGAATTTATAATTGAGCTTAAGGAAGAATTCAGAAAAATATTATTTCTGTTGGTAACAATAAAACCGTCGAGAAAATAAAAACAAGAATATTTTATGCTTTTATCACAATCCGGCTTTATACACGTAAGTAAATTTGCTTTTCAAATGGAGGTACTTTTCGGAAAACTTGAAGAAATGACAAATATAGAATTAGAGAATCCGATTACTTCGAATTGAAACTTGCGTAGCGCATTCGGCATAATAATAATTTTACGTTTCCGCAAAAAGTCGGCAAGCAGGGGGATGATGATGACGCCGCATTGTCCGATCGGCGCCGGCGTCGATTTTCCCGACCCTCACGTCGCTAATGCCAACAAAGCCGCCGCTATGTTATTTACCCTTTCGTCTAACCCTTACGGTGATGGACTTTTTTCACGATTTCTATCGCGAACTTAACGACACATCGAGTGCAGGTGTTGTGCGTATGTGACTGTTCGCTTTTGTTTTGTCTCCAAGTGCCAGCCAAGAATGTTTAGTGTCAGGTAATGATAGAAACAATTTCAAAATGGCGCTGAGGTCAGCGTAAAGTTCACTGGGTGAGTAAAACGCCAGAATTATGGTAGGGAGATAGGACATGGTCTAATATACCTCTTTCGCAATTTTTGAATGATAATTCAAACTTTTTTAATCACGTCTATTGCTATTTATGGTGGTAGATTTTACGATTTATGCAAATTAGACAAATAAAGATATTGATTTTATATCTAATTTTCCTTTCGTTAAACTTTCATAGTCTCGTGACGTTCTTTGTTTAAGGTAGGTTTATGTTGGCGCCATAAAAATGTGATTTGGCTTATGATAATAAAAAGGTGATGCACATTTATTTATTTTAACAATTTATTACGTTAATTGTACTCTAAAGAGGCTATAAACATAATTCAAATAAACATTTTTTAATGAATAAATTGTTTATATGATTAGTAGAAGTATTCAATGTTGTTTACAACTGTATATTTTTGAAATTTCCAATTGCGCTTATTTGTTGGCTTAGGTCAGAGTTCGATTTTAATGGATATACCTAACTGATTGAATTGTTTGGTAAAATGATTACTCTGGTTACGTCGTAACGATAAGATTACTGAATGAATTCGCCTAAGGTGCGTCTTTCCTGTGATATGATAAAGACTCCCTTTGACGAGCCCCATTCATATGAAGAAAAAAAATACATATGACCAAGTTCATTTTTACTTTTTCAATGTTTTGTTAACAAAAACACGTCTAATTTCTAATTATTAATGGCATTGATTAAAAGTGCTCTTTTAGAAAATACATACATCTCAGAGCTTTATATCTTTGAAACAGTTTCGAAGCGAACAGTCACAAGGACCTTCTTTAGAATCATTACAATCCACTGCTAGATATAGGCCTTCCCCGTTTCTCCCCACCATTCTCTATTCTGTGCTTCTTTTATCCAGTTGATTCCAGTACTTAGTTTGATGTCATCAGTCCACCTGGTGTTAGGTCTACCGATAGATCTACATCCTAGTATTGGTCTCCATTCTAGAGTACGCTTGGTCCATCTATCGTTTCTTCTTCGGACTATATGTCCTGTCGTCACGTCCTTTAAATTGCTTTGCTGAACTATCCACAAATTTCTTTTTCTGTCGCTCAGCTTAATGGCAAGCATTATGCTTTCATGAGCTCTCTGTGTGGTTAAGAGTTTATGTGGCACTTTTTCTGTTTCTCACCATAAGTTAGAACGGGTAAAATATACTGATAATATATTTTACTTTTCCAAGGAATTTGGTCTTTCGGATTTGAATCCAGAGCTAAGTTTGCCAAAGGAAATCCAGGCTAATTTTATTCTTCAGGCTTTCATCTGTCATATTGTCTTTCTTCGTGGAGATTTCCATTCCCGCTTTGCGAACTAGTGTAACCATTTCATGGAGCTGTATGAAATAATTGCTGTCATCCGCAAATGTAAGGTGATTGAGGTTTTTGCCGGCTATTAAGATTCCCTTATTCGACCAGTCCATTTCTCAGGGCGTTGAGGACTGCCCAAGTTTCGATTGTATCGAAAGCTTTCTTAAAATCAATGAATGTCATATGGAGCTCCAGATTATATTCTTTTTCATAAATTTTTTTCATAGTTTGTAGATGGTCGAATGTGCTGAAGCCAGGTCGGAAGCTAGCTGTTCTTATAAAAAATATTCAAAATATGTTGCATCCTAGAGTTTTATACTTTTGAAACAGTTAGTTAGTTATCTACTATTATATTGTCAACAAAGCAGTTTAAAAGATTAGGTTCTTTAGTCTTCCTTCATTGTTACTAGAGAATTTGTTCTTCTAGTATAAGAACTTGGAACCACTTTTATCTACTATCGTCTTGACATATACATGCTGGCCATTTACAAGTGGTTACGTTTTTTGCCCAGGTATCAGATCTGTTTTAGCCCATTCCTACTTAATAAAATTATTTTTTCGATGTGTGCTATCTCTCGCATAGAAAAATGTAGTATATCCGTGTTGAAGACCTAAACACTGCTATAAAATTCAAATAAGAAAATATAATTGAAGAATATAAAAAAGAACGGCTTTTAAACTTGATTCAGAGGATAACATAAACAACCTCATTTCCCTAGAATCATGTTTCCTACGTTAACTCACTCACTAATAGTCGTGATAAAAATGTATCAGTACCGAGATTGGAACATTACTATCTGGAATCAGTTTATAGATATAGACTGTGATATATATCATTTGGAACATTCCGATTATGTTCTCAAATCGAGCCAAAGCTGAGTAATTACACTATTCAAATCAGTTCTAGTGGTTTTGACTGAATTTTCAACGCGCTGTATAATTTGCTTTTATAACTCATACACACCTACAGTACATAAAGAGATACACAGCTGCCTGCTGACAATTTTAAATATCGCCACAATTGTTAACTTGCTGTGATTGAAAAACTATGAACGTTTTTTATGATTCCATGGGAATTTGATATAAATACCGCCATCCCTGTTAAAATTTCATTCAACTTCTTAAAATGTTACCTTATGAAGTGTATGTGACTATCCAGTCCATATCTTCTATTTTTAATACTTGCTCAAATATTCTTTACTGTATAACTTTTATAGTTCATAATTGATTACTAGGAATGATAGATGAGCATCGACATATTTTAGATCAGTTCAGTACGGATTATGTTTTACTTCATTTGTTTCATTTTATGTTTCACTTTGATGCGAAGATCAAAATAATCGAAAGAACAACTGAGATGTGAGATGTTTCAGTTCAAAATGTTACATTTAGTCTTTTGGAACAGTTCGATAATTTGGAACAATGAATCGTTTCAGTAAAGATCTACACACGTCTACTCAGTAATAAATCAATATTCTTAAGGGGATTTCAACGCTTTAATCTGAACCAAGGAAGCTACCGGATTTGTTTACCTATTTAGTTCACGAACGACATCACTGAATTCAGCCGGTTTGTTTCTATCAAATTCTATAGGCATAACCAGAGTCTAGATATTTCATGTCTTCTTTTCCTAGACTTACAAATTTTCATCACTAATGCAGGCCAACCATGTGAAATGTTTTTCAATAATTTGACATACTTCCTGTGTGCTTTGGTGTGCTGATGCCGAAAATAATAAAATCGTATCACACACCAATTTATCAAAAAAGCGAAAACGACATTTTTATTCATTTAAATATTATAAGTACTCTCTCCCAGGTGTCATTCTTTTGTATCCAAGACCAAGATATAGCATATATATTTTGCGGGTCAGGAAACCTTCATTAGTTGGCTTCCCACAAGAGAATGTGTCCTCTCGAACACTTATTTATGTATTTGATACATATCGGTAAATTTGTAGACGTAAAGACCGACGTCTATGATTTTGAGGTAAACTAGCACACAGAGGTTTCGAATCTGGAACAATTCCATGAAATGGCTATGATCCCGTAACTCCTATTTTCAGGTTAATTTCACTTGTCAGAGATGTTATACGGTTGACCATGGGCGTACCAAGGGTGGGGCAGGAGCCTCCTGGAAAACCGCCCGAGGGCCATTATGTTGACTTGCCTCCCCCCCCCGGACCACAAAATTAAAATTTCTGAATTGTCCCTCTAGGACATTTTTTTCCAATTTTCCCCCTTATGGGACAACTTTTGTTTGTAAGTTGCCCCTCCCTAAACCAAAAGCTGGGTAAGCCCTTGAGGTTGGCAACAGATTGTAATGTTATAGGGTTGGCTACAAAATCAGATGTTATTAGGTCCGCAGTTCTAGCAAATGTGGAGATTTTTGAAATCAAAGTATATTATTACATTGATTCCATCCAGAGCCAGGTGAAATTTGAAATCAGTTCCATTAAAAGCACACTACAACGTGAAGTACAAGATAAAAATCAGTGCCATCCAAAGCAAAGTGGAAACCGAAATTAAACAATTACAACAAGATTTTGCAGAGAGTAAAATACCAGCACACCGTGAGTACCAAAGGTTCCTTTAGTATACCACCCACATTTGATGGCAGCTCATCTTGGCCCATGTATAAACTGATACTACAATTGCAATTTCCACAAATTACGTTTTTTGAAAACTGTCCGACGCGTTTCGACTAATGTCTTTGTCAAGGAACTAGACTAACTAAAAATGTATAAACGGCAATTTGAATCCGTGGCTACAGCTAATGGATGGGATAACCAAGAAAAATCTACGTCTCTTGTAATTTTCTTAAGAGGTCCGGCCCTAGAACTCCTCCAAAGCATTCCAGTCGATGAACAAGTCAATATTGACAAGATCATCGCCATTCTGGACAAGAGATACGACAATCTGCCCTTAAGCCAAGTATACCAGGTGCAACTAGTGGAAAAATGCAAAAATCCGGAGAGAGCCTTCAAGAATTCGAAGCAGAGGTTAGACGTTTAGTGCACTTGACCTACTCAGACCTGCCAGAGGAAACCAGAGATCAATTGACCACACAGAGTTTCATAAACTATGGTATTCTTTTCGGACGTTTTCAACAAAGTGCCTGTATCTAACCAAAAACTTACAGAATCTGTAGAGAAAAGAAATAACATGAATTCCAATTTATAACGTAGGTTACTCACCAGGCAAATATAATACTCCGAATTTTTAAATGATTTTTCTCTAGGAAGTCAAAAACTGGACCACTTCTGGGTTTCGGCCTGACGTTGAATTTTGGGACATGTTGATATATTTTTAAATTTGGTAACGCCAGTGCAGGTATGTACTGACGAAATGGGATCTGAAATTGCATATGAAGTGGTGGACCTATGAATTAGTATAAGTTTAGCTTTGTTTATTGAATCTGGCCAAATTCCTCTTTTATTGCTACTATTATTGATACATCTACCACAAGGCTAAGAGTATTTTAGCATAACAGTTTTAACTTATTTAGTGTTGCAGATGTTTGTAGATAATTGGTTAAAAATATATATTATTTTTCTAATTTTTTGTTATCTGGCGATATTCCTGGCGAGTACCCTATGTTACAAAATTTTTCAGTTAGTTCCATTAATGAAATAATATTTAGATCAAGCTTAAATTGATATAGCGATTTTTTATAAAACAGCGACAACCAGTAACCACGCCTGGTACGAATATATTTGGAAAATAACATGGCGTTGTTTCCATGGGTCACTCGCTCCCCAGACTTGTTACTCAGGTACCAAACAACCTTTTGACCTTCTACACCGAATTCAAGAAGTTTGGAAGGTCATTATTCAGGTTGCTGTAAATTATTTAATTCAATCATTCATCGGTGATTTACAGAATGCCTAAGAACTCGAGCCCACTCATTACTCAATCACTGTTATTTTTTAATATATTAGTTTTACAATGTAATCATGTATTAACTTTGATTAAACAAACATTGTGTATAATTTTTTATAGTTACTTATAATTATAGTGATTATTATGTGAATCTGTGGGTTCTTTGCTTATACCTACTTATACATACTTTCACTATAGAAATCTCGTTTTTTGGTCATAAACTATTTTTATCGCTTTCATTTTATATAAAATAAAAATAAAGCGATTATAATACTACTATTGCATCTGATCTTCTTTCTATTCATTCAAAAGGCTTGTTTGCATTACACCTCGTTTACTTTTAATTGATGATCGTTCCACTCTGTGACCATGAAATTGCAATAATATTGCCGGTTAACACAAAGCAATAAGATCAATAGTGTATATAATAGATGTTTCATTTAGCATTTTTGACTGACTTCAAAAAGATTCAATTTTTTGGAACGATTTCGTATTTGCCGAAAGTCTAAAATAGCAATTACTTTAAAATTGACTGATTTATAGAAATATAATCAAATACCCGACATTTCGTACACTCGTAAGGGGCTGTTCAAGGATGAATGACTAAATATGTACTTACGTTATAGCAGGCACTTACAGGACTTGTCACAGGAATGCGCAAATACAAATATACATAAAGAAGTTAAATTAGGTTATATATAGTCATAAAAATAGTGTATTTTTTGTCGTCTAAAATCAAAACCTTTGTGTAGTAATGTGGAGATTTGGCCACGAAAAAACAAATTCTACTGCGCATAGATAGTGAACTGGAAAGTGGAAAAAAGAGGCCCTAATCGTTATTACTTTAAGAAATGTTCAATGCACCCTTAAATGTTTATTCTTTCGAAAATGTAAAATGAATGCTATTAAAATTGAAGGAGGCGACGATAATGTACCAAAGTGTACAATATTTGTAATATTGGTTTGTCCCTGGCTGCAATCTTTATAGTATTCAAATTATATTTTTATTAGTGGTGTGCGAATATCGTTCGAATCGAATATTAACATTCGACTCGAAATTCGAACCCAATAATTTGAATTTTCGAATTATTCGAAATTCGAGGAATAAGCAAAAAAATCGAATTATCCGAGAAATTCGAATAATTCGCAAATAATTCGAATATTTCACAAATTATTTTGTATTGTTTTTAATTTAAATTCTATTACATCGTGTAATATATATATATATATATATATATATATATATATATATATTATTGTTAATTTCATATTAGAATATCGAATATAAGATCCCCTGAATTTAAAGTACTGGAAAATTCGCGAATAATACAAGAGTTCACGAATAATTAGGAAAAAAGTCGATCTATTCGAAATTTTTCGCATTATTCGAGAACTTTCCAATAATTCGAATTTTCGAATTATTCGATTCGAGTTTCGATTCGAATATGAATATTCGATTCGGAATAACTAATTCTTAAGTTCGAATTAATCGCATACCCCTAATTTTTATTACTTTAATTTATTATTCACATTTTGAGGTATAATTTCATTCATTCTCTAGTCTAAACAAGAGTATTAAAACATTTTTCCCAGGTCTAGAGTAATCTACACTATTTCTATAACATAAAATTTTTAAAATTGCTGGATTTGATGATCTCGCTCTCCTAAAAAAGTTCCGGTTTGTAAGTGATGATATGCCGAAGTTGGATAACTTTTGTGAACTAACTGATGACTTTATTGGTACAACCTATGTAGCTTTGCAGACAATTGCTAGATAATATTTCGTATTCTCCTCTTCTTCATTAGACCGGTTGATGTTGAAGACTGTTATAATTTGATTTCGGTTTCGAATCTATACTATTGTGTCCAAGACTCCTCCAATATATGGTTTACGCTGTTCATCTGTTTCAGAGGGGTTTGGGGTATTCGTCGGTTGTAGAGATTTTCAAATATACTCGTGATGTTAGCTGAATGATAACCATTATGTTTAAGGATTTGTGGAAGAATATTTAGGTCATTTGGTCTGTTACCAATTATAATAGATCTTTTCGACTCACAGATATTGATTTGAATACAAAAAAAACTAAAATGTTTCTATTGAGATTGGACGAAATAACTTGTCATTAAATAAATATCTGTATACAAGGTATTGCATTAGAATTTGACCATGTTAGTGTCTACGGCAGAGCTTGGTATTTTTGAAAAAGTTCTATATATATATATATATATATATATATATATATATATATATATAGGATATATAGTTGCACATATTCTGGACAAATTATCGTTAATGATTTTATATTACTTATAGTCTGGAGGCTGTGTATATATGTTTAAATACATCTATGTTAATCCAGCTAAGTCTATCGAGGCACAGATAACTCGGACAATCAATAAATTGGATAGTCTCATTGTTAGGTGGCCTTGGATGATAACCAGATTTTTGAAGTCGGTTAAAAAAAATTCTGACAAGTCGAAAAACTATAATTTTTTTTAACTTTTGGAACCAAATTGTATCTGTACTATAATAAAATTGTAGTTTGTCTGTTTGTTTGTTCGGGCTTCACGTAAGAACTACTGAACGGATTTTGCTGAATCTTTTTTTGTTGCAAAGCCTATATTTTGACTTAAAATCTGGTATACACTTTATCCCCCGACTTTGACAGAAATAGTAGATATAGCCAAAAAACTTCTACGATGCCGGGTATTACAAAATTAATTATTGGTTCCAGCGCATGCACCAAATATTAGATACTTGCATCCGTTTAGCTTTTATTCCAAATCCGGAATATGTCAATGTTACTACATGTTTCGATAAAAAATTCAACTGATACATCAAGTATAATTTTACAGGGTGTTTCATATATAGGATAGGTGAAATATAGACCGGGGTAGAATTTCATGGGTTTAAAAATCTTTTAAAAAAAGTTATTTTAAGAGGCTTATTGAAATAAGGGGAAGTGGAATTAGTTATACGAGGTGGTTCAAAAAATACCAGTTACTGGAAAAACAGGTTTATTAGAATTATATTTATAAAGACGGGATAACAAAATGTTATATGGTTTGGCTTATAAGTAGTTCCATATACTATGTGGTTTAAATAAGGGCAATATGATAATTATAGTAATACTAGGTGGACAAAAAATCTTTGAAAAAATGTGTTATGTAAGCAGTTAAGTATATTCAAATTATGTACTTTCGTTATTACGATTGTGGAATAGGTTGAAAAAATATTAGAAATAGTTGTTTATACATGGTGGTTGATATATAAGATGGAGTGGAATTATAATTTATAGGGTGGTTAAAAAAATATTTTATATCCACGAGTAGTTACATATATAGGATCGTTAAAATAGGTAGCGTTGTATAATTACATTTGTACAGGTGGGTTTAAAAAATATTATAAACATATATTATGACCTACGAGCTGTTCTAAGTATACTGGGTGGTACAACAATGTTATATTGGGTGGTCTATAAGTACTTGCATAGACAAGGTTGTTGAAATTTTGTTATGTAGGGTAGAACATGAGCAGTTACATATAGGGAATACCTGCGTATCTCCTAATCAGTTGCACAGATAAGAAAGTTAAAATATAGGTTGGAGTGAATTATTGAAAAGTATTTAAAAAATTTTATATTGGGTGACTAATAAGCAGCAGTATATATAGGATGGGTGTAATACAGGCTGAAGTGGAGATAAATATACAAGGTGATTCAAAAAAATAAGCCGTTGCAGTTTTGGTGAAACATATTGATGGATTTATACTTATACAGGGTGGTACAAAAAATGTTACACTGGTTGGCCGATAAGTTGTTGCATATACAAGGTAGCTGAAATAGAGGGTGGAGCAGAATTATAATAAACAAGGTGCATAAGAAAATGTTTTTTGTAGGAAAGAACATGCACATGCAATATCTGAAACACAAGGTGAAGTAAAATTAAAGTTATACAGTGCGATTAAAATAATGTTAGAAATAGTTGCATATAAGAGATAGGTGAATTATCAGATGGAGACAAATTATACTTTCCAGGGTAGTTGAAACATATCAGTAAATTGTTACATAGCTAAGTCCATTAGCAGTTACATAGATGAAATTGTTGAATTATAGAATGAAGCAGAGTTGTAGTTAAGTGTTTAAAAAAGGTTAAATTTGATGGTCCCTAATCAGATGCATATACAAGATGGAGAAAATATTTTGTAGAGTAAAATTATGATTACACAGTTTGTATCAAAAACTCATAAACAAAAATGAGTTAATACAGTTCATTAATTGGCAGCAGCATGTACTGAATGGTTTAAATATAGATAGATAGATGGATGCTTAAAAAAAGTTGAATAAAATTGTTATATAGAGTGACCAATAAGCAGTTGCAGTTTGGGTGAAATGTGTTGGGGATTGGTGGATTTATTGTTGACAGGGTTGTAAAATTTTTTTTTATTGGGTGGCCTATAAGTAGTAGTATATACAAGGTGGTTTTACAGGATGGTTAAAAAAATGTTAAAAATTTTATACACGGTAGATCATAAACATTTACAGTGTTTAACACAATATTAGAAAAACTTGCATATGAAGGGTGGTAAAGGTGGGGAGATATTATACTTTACAAGGTCGCTCAAAAACTGTCAGAAATAATGGTTATATAGTGTAGACCATAAGCAGTTACATTGCTAAAATATAAGGTGGAACAGAGTTAGGTGTTTATAAAAATGTTTTAATTGGTGACAAATAAACAGCAGCATATATAGGATGGTAGCACTATAGGGAAGTGGAGTTACAGTAATACAAAGTGGTTCAAACAAGTGTTGATTAAAATTGTTATACAGGGTGACCCGTAAACATTTAAGATTGGTCGATTTAAAAGTATGTAGGGTGGTTCAATACAGTTCGATAAATTAATAATATAGGATTGTTCATTTGTTTCATAAGTTATTTCGCTTTGTACGCTGTTGAAACCGCGGTTAACGGCTACTACTGTTCCGTTCCGGTCTTGGTCTTGATTTTTCGCAAGACCAATACGGTTTTTACTCATCACTATAGGCCAGTCTTATTGTGGTATTCCTCCATTTATAATTATTGTTTTACGCTGGTATTACTTTTTTATCATAAGGGTGCAAGTTCACTTGTCAATTGATATTTATTTGATCCTTCTAACTGTATCGAGGAATTAACTGGAACGAACAGTAAATTGACCAGTGAGACTTGTAGTGGCCTTAATTCGAAGGACAAGTTCAAGAGATCTTCCTTTACAAAGATAAACAGCTTATATGAAGTGAGAATTTGTACATCTTTATTTATTATGTTCGATAGTCACTATCCCCTAACTGAGGATTTTCATAGTGTAACTGAGACCGTAGTCGTTTAGAGATTTTGTCTTTAATAAAAATGAACTATTATTTCTTTTTGTTACAGATGCAAATTACTTAAATGTCAATTTAGGGAATAACACTAAACAATCAAAATGAGCGAGAAGCAGCATTCCCTCTATCTTGCTCAGCTAAAAGCAATGCTGAAACGGAATATGCTGTTAAAGAAACGACAGAAAAGAAAAACTACAGCGGTAAGAAAATTTATCAAAGTGTTTTTTCAAAATCTTTATATATGTTTATAGAATTTGGATTTTTTATTTATTATAAGTTTTTTTATCACAGCATTTAAATAAATGATATTACACTATTTAAATGTAAAGCATTAATAAGTGTTTAATAGTAAATCCTAACTCAGTTCAGGAAAAAATGATCCCTCTTTATAAAAGTATCTCCAGACTTTCCCCATATGTGTTCTCTGTACTTAAAGGTTTAATCATTCTATACGGTTTGAAATGCTCGTATTGATGTATTATTATGCTATAATTGAATAAACTTTGTTGTATAATATATTATGAGATATTCTTTATTACTTTTACATATCATATAAGAAATAAATAAATGCTATTGCAGACTTTTTATTATTCAAAGAAAATGTTACTCTGGTTACTTCATTTATAGATCAAGTAATTAGTGGTAAGATTTTGGCAATGTTTCATCTCCTAAATTATGTTGTAAAAATAATTTCGGAAACTATTTATATCAATAACTCTTGCTTATACTAGGCAGGACTTTTATATTTTTAGTATTTTCTTATTTAAATTAGTTTCATATTTTTTTGTCAAATGTTTCCCCAATAAGTGTCTTTGTTTCTAATAACATTCTGGTATCCTCAAAAAAATATGTAGGAGTTTTTAATTAACAATTGTACATATGAGACAGTAATGATCCCTAAAAGTTTAATCTGCAGCTGTGTCCCAGAAAAATCATAATATTGCAATATGTCTTACAAAGTTCGTCTTCATTGTAGCATTCTTGCAACACACAGAGTATCTGTTGGACCACCTGATGTTAAGATTACTGTTAAAGATCAAACGTATAGAGAGTATAGTAGAGTATATTTTATTCATTATTATTTAGGCGCAGAAAATTGTAAAAAGCTAAGGATTTATCGAACTTTATAACTTTGAAAATATTCAGGTCGAATTGGTAACCTCCTCATTTCTGGAAGTTGGATAAAAATAAAATACCTTATTTGCCGAAATATACCGAGTGTTCAAATCCGCCCGTACAACCCCCAAGATGATGTCACTATCCTATTTTTAAAAAAACTTACAACGTATATATATCTAAAAAACTCTATCGATTCGACGCAAAATAAACTTCCGGTTTAAACCAGAAGAGACAAATAGACCGGATATTGTTTTCAAATGGAACATGCATATTTTTATAGCGCATTCGGAATCTAGTTTGAAAAGTAGGCATTTTTTTAATGAATACAACAGCTTTATATGAAAAACAAACAAAATACGACTTTAACCAAGCGTATAAACTCTTCCTCCGAGAATACTTGAAATAAAGCATTAATCACTTCCTGTTCCTTCCGAAAGTGGGTATTCCAAACGGAAGTACGTTTCTCTTGAGCAAGATATGTCCATTCCAAACTTGGATTCGGTTTTTATGAAGAAGCAAGCGTGGTAAGGCAGATTACTTTGTCTCGTGCTATCGTATATTTTTTTGAGTTTGAAATAACGAACTCCCGAGACCAATTTTCCACATTCGGTTAGTACCTGAATGCCTTGCTACGCTTACATCTACAGAGTTCGAATCCAAGTTTGAAATGTAGAATCCGAATCATAGCGGATTCATATTTTACATGTGCATATTCCAGTTGAAAAAATTAACTTCCAGTCTGTTTAAGCCACTTCTGATTTAAACCAGAAGTTTATTTTGAGTCCAATCTACAGATCATACCCCTTTTACCTATGGGTACATCGCCAGTATTTTTTTCATGGGTTCGTTGGTTGGTCTTATTGGTAGTTTGGTACACCCTATATAAATACAAAGAGAGAAGATCCAATGAAAGTAAACATTTGCACGTTTTTAATGTCATTTTATTTTAAAAAAACTTCCAAAAAGGATAAGGATATCAATTTGGCCCTATTTTTTTTTAACCGACATGTTTTTATTATTTTTTTAATCGAAACCGGCTCAAGGAATTTGAATCTTTTCAACTAGATTTTGTTAAGGGGGTTCCCGAAATGGTGCCATATTTTTTTTCTGGTTTTTAGAAAATGATATTACCTTCAGGTTTACCTGCCGAATTAATATGCCATCCTTTTGGAAAACCTTGTTAACAAATATCATAACACTGGTGATAATGACATTTCAGGAACTATAAAGATTTCCGCGATTGTAGCAAAAGTTTATTTCATTTAAAAGTGATCTTGCTTTTACCCGTCATACAGACAAATATCTGCTGACCATAAATTCAAACATGTTTAGAAAAGAATCTATCAATCTGGGTTTAATTAAACACCCTGAATTAATACTGCTGTCCGTGGGTTCAATTTAAAATTATATTCACTTTCACTTTTCTAGAACCTTATTTACATTTAACAACTGATTCAAATATCGCAATAACAATCCCATATACGTTAGTCGTCGCGGTATAACTGAACTGCGATCATGGCGTGCTTCCTTTATAGAACCAGCCTCGAATTATCCAGTAAAAATCATCATCACTCCTACATGTGCCGAGTCTTTTCGAGAACCATTTTTTATCTGAAAGCGTTTGTTGTCGTATTGAAATGAAACAGGGTCGGCTTTGGGTAAATTTCGTAACACTGCCCCTCCCCCCTTTAATTCTGATCGTCCCGATCAGTGACATCCCCTCCATGGTAGGGAGCGACTCGATCTAAATGAACCACCTTCAATTTAGCCTTGGGGATTCGACGGATCCGGTAGACGACGTCATTAAGCCTCTTGACCACCTCGTATGGACCATCCCAGGCGGTTGTAAGCTTTGGGGATTTACCCTTGCTCCGTTGGGGGTTGTACAGCCAGACTTTGTCCCTCTCCTCGAACCCGACTGAATTGGCCTTGAGGTCGTATCGCGTCTTCATCCGGTTACTGGTGGCCAACATCTGCGTTCGGGCTAATTCGTGTATTGCCACCATGTTATGTCGGAGCTGGTCGGCATAATCGTCGATGTCTTGGGAAGGTTCTTCGGCGGAGCCAACTGCCAAATCGCATGGTAATCGCAGCTCCTTTCCGAATAGGACCCTGGCTGGGTCAGGCCTGTACTATTATGTACGGCAGAGCGATATGCCAACAGGAATAGTGGAATATGCTCATCCCAATCGCGCTGGTTATTGCTGACGACCTTGGATAGGTGTTGTTCCAAGGTTCTGTTGAATCTTTCCACCATTCCGTCTGACTGTGGGTGTTATGGTGTTGTTCTCGTTTTCCTGATCCCCAACATCGTGCAGACCTTCTGGAATACATTCGATTCGAAGTTACGCCCCTGGCCTGAATGTTATTCCATCGGGACGCCAAACCTGCTGAATAGTTGTTCTACTAGCACCGTCGCTACCGTGGTTGCCTCTTGGTTGGGTATCGCATATGCCTCAGGCCATTTGCTGAAGTAATGCATTGCGACCAGAATGTATTTGTTCCCCCTCTCAGACTCGGGAAACGGACCGGCGACATCGATGGCGATTCTCTCAAATGGGACGCCCACATTGTACTGCAGCATTCTGCCCTTGGTTCGGGTTTTCGGGCCCTTACTGGCCGCACAGGTGGCACATTTGCGGCACCAAGCTCTGACGTCTTCGAAGTAATTCACCCAGTAGTACCGCTGGCGAACTTTGTGTAGGGTTTTATTCATGCCCAGGTGGCCTCCGGTAATTCCATCATGTACTTCGGTCAGGATGGCTGGTACCTTTTTCTTCGGAACTACCAGTTGGGACTTGGTTTCTCGTCCATCCGCGCTTTCCCAAACTCGCTTGAGCATTCCATTGTCTACTCTTAGAGAGTCCCATTGAGCCCATAACGATTTCAGCACGCCGGAGTATCTAGCTACCTCGTCCCATCGTGGCCTGGGTGCCCCTCTCGTTTTGAGTGACAAGATTGGTTCGATGTATGGATCCGCCATTTAGTCCTGGATGCACTATTCCGTTGTCCAGTCTTCATTGGCCTGCACTCGGATCTGCCTCTCGCTGTTCCGTCTTCAGACAATGTCCGCATTCCGCTCTACAGGGTCTTCTGGATAGGGCATCGGCATTATTGTGCAAACAGCCGGCCCGGTGTTCCACCTTGAAGTCGTATTGCTGTAATTTCCCCATCCATCTGGCCAGTTGTCCTTCCGGTGTCTTCATATCCAGCAGCCATTTGAGTGCGGCATGATCTGTTCGGATTAAGAAATGACGACCATAGAGGTATTTGTGGAAATGGTCTACAGCCCTTATTATTGCAAGAAGTTCTTTTCTGGTGACGCAATAATTTCTTTCTGGCTTCGAGAATCCACGGCTGTAGTACTCGATCACCCTGTCTTCACCATCTTGCACCTGGGATAGGACGACCGCCAAACCTGTATTGCTGGCGTCGGTGTCTAAAATGAACTTGCCGGACTGTGTAGAAAAGGCTAGGATTAGGCTGGAACATAGTGCTGCCTTCAGTCGTCTGAGTGATTTTTCGCAATCCTGATTCCAACGGAAGGTCTCTTTCTCAGTGGTCTGCCGATCTAGAGGGGCGGCGATGGTGGCAAATCCCTCAACAAAACATCGGTAGTATGAACAGAGGCCCAAGAAGCTCCGGAGTTCATGCTTGTCTCTTGGGACTGACCAATCACGGATGGCTGCTATCTTGTCTTCGTTGGTGCGGATTCCTGACTCGAACACGACGTGGCCCAAAAACTCTACTTCTTTTTGGAACAAGGAGCACTTCTTCGGGTTGAGTCTCAGGTTGGCATTATTAATTCTGGAGAATACCTCGCCCAGGATTTTCAGGTATACTAAGCACGTCCTTCATGTTAACCCGCTCAGTACATACTCCATTAGTCTCTCAAATGTAGCGGGTGCATTACATAACCCAAAGGGCATGACCGTGAACTGAAACAGCCCTTTACTGGTGGAGAACGCTGTCTTCTCTCTGTCGTTTGCGTGTAGACCAACCTGCCAATATCCACTTTTTAGGTCTAGTGTGGAGTACCAACGGGAGCCTGCTAGTGTGGTCAAAGTGTCATCGATTCGGGGTAGTGGATAGCTGTCTTTCTTCGTCACTTCATTCAGCTTTCTGTAATCCACACAAAATCGGGTGGTTCCATCCTTCTTTTTAACTAGTACGACGGGAGCAGACCATGGGCTGATGGAAGGCTCAATAACTCTATTTTGTAACATGAACTCGATGTTTTCCTCGACTGCCTGTTGTTGGCCCAATGGTAGTCGTCCAGGTGGTATTCTGATGGGTTGAGCCTTTCCGGTATCTATTCGATGCTGGATGATGTTGGTGCGACCCGTGGTTCCATCTTGACTGTTAAAAATTTGCCAGTGCTTTGTGATAAATTGCTTGGCTTTCATCTGGTTCTCTGGTGTCAGGTGTGTCAAATGGTCAGCAAACTGTTGTAGGAACTCTTTACTGGGCCCTGTCTCCTTCACCGACGTCTGGTACTCTTCTTCGCAATTGATGATGGTCTCTACTGGCTCGAAACAAGCTATCTCTTGACCATTGGCAATTCTGATGTCGTTGTTGGACAAATTCAGGACTCTGATTGGTATATCTCGTCCGGTTTTAACTATAGCCCGTCCAACTAAGTAGTCATGAGCTGAGTGTACGGGCTCCACCATTCCAATGCAGCTCCCAGGATTGCTGCCTAGCTGCCCATGAATAATCTCTTCCGTTCGACCGGGAATTCTAGCTGAAGACTTTGCCACAATTTTTATGGGGGTGACTGATGTGTTGACGGGCCGTGTCAATACAAATTCCTCATTTAGGAACCGAAGAACATCATATCTCGGATCGAACATAAATCCATGCTGGCTAATTAGGTCCATTCCCAGTATAAAATCGTCTTCAATATTCGCTACCAGGACCCTATGCCGGGTCATGTTGTCCCCTATCTGTAGCACGATTTGGCAATGGACACAGCGGCGCCGGTATCGATGGTGATGGTAACTGCTCGCCCATTGATGGTGCCTCTGATGACTAGGCTGCCGCTATCTCGGCAAAATCCCCGGATGGATAACGTTTTGGGGGCTGGTGGAGGGACAGTCAGCATTCGCCCCCCTATGCTGACTGGCTGACGGTCCCTGGACATGTGGGTGTTCTGTTGGTTACCCCTGGTCGGTGATCGTTCAGGTGGTCTCACTCGACAATCACGTTGGAAGTGCCCTGTCCGTCCGCAGCGGTAACATGCCCCTCTGGTGCCAGTTCTTTGTGACCGTTCTAATATTTTGTTCAGACCAGCCAGCAGCGCTTGAAATGGTGACTCTGACTCTTCCTGGTTAAAGGAAACTGCTCGGACCCTCGGCTTGGACATGTTTATGACGGCCTCTACTTCCAAAGCCCGAAGTACAGCTTCATTACTTTTCTTGACGCCACTTAGTCTTAGATTTCGTTGTACTTCCACATCTCTGATGCCGTTTATGAAACTCTGTGTGGCCAGGTCTTTCGTTTCCTCAGGCAGGTCTGGGTAGGACAAGTGAACTAACCGTCTAATTTCTGCTTCGAATTCTTGGAGGCTTTCATCGGATTTTTGCGTTTTTCCATTCAGTTGGACTTGGTATACCTGGCTCAAGGATTGATTGTCGTATCGTTTGTCTAGGATGGCGATGATCTTGTCGAAATTGCCTTGTTCCTCGACTGGAATGCTTTGGAGGAGTTCTAGGGCCGAACCTCTTAACGAAATTACTAGAGAAGTAGATTTTTCTTGATTATCCCATCCATTAGCTGTAGCCACGGCCTCAAATTGCCTTTTATACATGGGCCAAGATGAACTGCCGTCGAATGAGGGTGGTTTACTAAAGGAACCTTTGGTACTCACGGTGCTCTGGTATTTTCCTCGCTGTAAGTCCTGTTGCATTTTTTTAATTTCTGTGTCTAGTTTATTTTGGATGGCACTGATTTTATCTTGTACTTCACTGTGTACTGTTTGCTTGATGGAACTGATTTGATCTTGAACTGTGTCTTGAATTGAACTGATTTCAAATTTTACCTGGCTTTGGATGGAATCGAGATCATCTACTTTTGTTTCAAGACTATCCACGGTATTTTTTATGGTCTTAATGACATCATTTATCTCTTTTATATCTGACTCAACTATTTGCATTCTTTCATTAACTGTTTCATTAACTTGTCCTGCTATTTGTATTAATTGTTCGAACTGCATTTGTCTTTTTTCTTCAGTTATTTTAAATTCATTTTGTCGCTTAAATTCAACTTGTTCTTGTTTTTCTTCAAATAATTTAATTTCATTTTGTCGTTTTAGTTCAAGTTGATATTGTTTCTCTTCAAATACTTTAAAATCATTTTGTCGTTTTTCTTCTAATAATTTAAATTCATTTTGTCGTTTTAATTAAAGTTGATCCTGTTTTTCTACAAATTTCGAGAATAATCCTTCAATTAAATTATGTTGTTCCCTTTTCATCGTAGTGACAAGATTTTCTAATTCTATTTTACGTTTTTCATCGAAAGATTTTACTAACCTTTGTTGAATTTCTTCTTGATGTTGTTTTTCCTTCTTGTCACGTTTTTCTAGAATCTGTGCAATTTTTTCGTCCAGTCCCTCTGTAACCTGCTTGACTATTTTTTGGTAGTTTCGTCCATACTACGTGTTTCCATAAATCAAATTAGGATTTTAACTGCACTTACTCCTTCACTTCTAACACCAAATTGCTATATAGTCCGTGGGTTCTATTTAAAATTATAAAACTAATATTCACTTTCACTTTTCTAGAACTTTATTTACATTTAATAGCTGATTCAAATATCGCAATAACAATCCCATATACGCTAGTCGTCGCGGTATAACTGAACTGCGATCGTGGCGTGCTTCCTTTATAGAATCAGCGTCGAATTCTCCAGTAAAAATCATCATCACTCCTACAGGTGCCGAGTCTTTTCGAGAACCATTTTTTATCTGAAAGCGTTTGTTGTCGTATTGAAATGAAACAAGGTCGGCTTTGGGTAAATTTCGTAACAATACCAACTGCAATTGTTTCATTCGAATATTTTAAAAACCTCTATTGTAAAATTTCAACATTATTTATAGTTTTGTTCGTTAATGCAGTTGTTGCTTTTTTATTTTCACAATCGGTTCATTGGATTTATTTTAAAGCACAGTCTAACTCACTATAATTTATTTCCACTACTTTAATTTATATTCACAGAACAATTTATTTTGAACACCTGATCTTTACTATACGGCAATCGAATACCGAATGAATCCTTCCCTCGGCTCTCCATATTTATATTATATATATATATATATATATATATATATATTCCTTCTCGGAATTTTCCAGGTCAAAGAGCCGCCGAGAAATTTCCTTCAATCACTTTCGAGTTCTTCCAGAACTTATCAAAGCCAGTCGCTGAACAGTTCGAATTCGCAGTAATATCGGGTGAATGCCGATTCCACGATTCCATTCGCCATGTATTTTCTAAATTATATTACCATGATATTGTTGCCATAAAACATGTAATTAAATCTTTCTTTAGACTTGTATGAATGTAATCCCAAGAGCTTAGTGGTGCAATAGTTTCAATCGGAATTGGTAATATGGTAATACGTTTGCTGAGCCAGACGTGAATATTACGCAACCACCTTTATCATGCCTTCATGAGGATTCCTAATGCACATAAAATATCAGCTAACAACTCTAAAATGCAGGAAACCCTTCAAGTATTCGATTCCCACTGAATTGCTTTTCAATGGGATCACAAAACATTTTTGGCTGGGTTACCTTTCTCCATTTTATAACATTTATTCCGAAACAGAAACCTATAAAGAGTTTTCATAATATTTATTTGAAATACAAGAAATAATTAAATATAATTGTGACTTCCATTTGATACAATAAAGATAGATAGGGAAATGAAAAGCCAAACCCATAAACTTTAACTAATATTAATTAATTACGACTGGTTTCAAGGTGTAACAACTTACAACAAAACTAAACATACAGTTAGCGTTTCCTGTGAATTCTTACATACTGTAAGACCAGTCGCAAAATGAAACGCAGCTTCGTGACGTGACATGACTCACCCCAGAATTGGTAATCCACGTAAATATATGGCACTGCGATATCCGGCAATGTAGCGTGGCGTGACGCAGTTAAAGTTGGAAACACAATATCGTCACGTCACGTGAGCTCATATGTTGTCACATCGGCGAAATCTCACATGCTGTCATGCCTTAGAAACACACTATACTCACGTCACATTTATTACTTTACGTTGTGTGTCATGATGGAACGTGAAGATTGTAGCTCAGAATTCGAAGACATTAAAATATATATAATTTAATTTTTCCTAGTGTTTCAGCTTATTATTATTCTTATTTTACACCTGATTTTGATCAATCCTGCTATCCCAAAAGTATAATAATCATTTCACTAATGTATTAATTTCTCTTAAAATTACATATTTATGTTGTCACTTAAGTTCTAAATTCAAAAAACTTCTCAAGTGAAATAGATAAAAGATTAGTTTTTTGGTTTTCTATAAATTGAATTACATAGTACTGGTTCCTATATAAAATATAAAGCTATTAAACCATAAAATACAAATTGTTCTATACATTCGAATTATTTGTAGGCTTCCGGGATACCGGAAAGTAAAGATATAGCCGTTTTACTATGAGACTTGTGACATTACAACACAATGACCTACGTTACTAAATCTGTTTTTAACTTTATTTACAGCCATTATCACTTAATTGTGTTATTAATAGCTCTTATAGTAATGTATACATTAATACTTATGTATTAAATTATATTAATATATATTAAATATTATAAAGGAAATCATTAATAAAAAAGTATTTACCTTTTAGTAAAATTAAATCAAATAACTTGTTTACAAATATCTCGGTCTCACACATAAACACAAAAAAAATCCCGAAGGGGGCGACACTAGCTTCCCTGTCACGCGTGCCGAAAATGTAAATTTGCAGAAACGAACTCACGTTGTCATATATAACTTGCCGTGAGCTACCTTAGGTGACGTGACGTGACAATAGTATACTTCTAGCTGATTTAAAAGCATAAATTAATTGTATTGCAGAAATTTCATGCGTGCCGAGACATGGCGTAATAGCATGTGTTCTCACGTGACGTGGCTATAATGTGTTTACACCTTAATATTCATGGTGACCTGCGACCGCAGTGTTTATGCCGAAATTTGTCACCATGAGTGTGTTTAAAAAATTCAAAACAAAAAGACGAAAAATTAATCGAAGCAGTGCGTCAGGTTTTATATGATACAAGCCTATGAAGACAATCTGAGGTCAAAACTTATTGTCGGTTTCCGGTTCTGAAATCAAATCATCAAGATATGCAGAAACAGCCATACTTGACACTATGGAAATGTGTCTGTTTTGCGATGTTCGTCGCCGTGATTCACTCTGTCCGTGAAAATTTGCCATGACTCACGTCAGGAAACTGCGTCTCATTTTTTAGGCTGACCTAATGTTTTTATTTACTTTTCGGATTCTTGGATTTCTTTAAAATCACAGTCGAACTCACTGTAATTTATTTCCACTACTTTTATTTATATTCACACAACTATTTAAATTTTATCTGGAACACCTGATGTTTATTATATTATATCTAAATACAGAATGAATCCTACCGCCAGCTATCCGGATTTATATATTTCTTCTCGAAATTCTCTCGAAGGATTCTCGACCATTCGATGAAATTCGATGAATTTCCATTAGCGCCAGCCTCGGGTCGAGAGGCCAACATTTCGATTTCCACGAATAATCGGATGAATACTAAAATAGTTTTGGTTATTATATTTCAAGATTAAATTAAACTTGTTTCAAACGCTTCAAGTAATATTTCAGATGAAAGGGCTCGTCATGATAAATACAAATATGTATATATTTTAGTTATTTTTTAAATCTCTCTAAATCATAATAAGGGGATGGGAATGGATTGAATTTTGTATATTTTATACAAAATTCAATCCATTCCCACCCCTTTATTTACGAAACTAGTAAGTATACAATTTAAAAAAAATAATGGAGAATAACGTGTACAAGAAAAATAAAATGAAAATCCCAATTTTAAATTTTATTTGCAAAATATAAAATTATGTGAAAAAAAAATTTCATGTTTGTCAAGTAATATCTGTACTATTATAAAATTGTAAGTTAGTCTGTTTGTTTGTTTGTTTGTTCGGCCATCACGTAAGAACTACTTAACTGATTTTGCTGAATCTTATTTTGTTGCGAAGCCTATAGTTTGACTTAAAATCTGGTAGACATTTTATCTCTCTAAACAGACAGAAACGGTAGATATAGCGAAAAAACTTTTTTAAAGGTTGGGTAATTCAATTACTCAATTAATTCCACTGCACGCATAAAATATTAGATCCTGACTTCAGCTTAGCTTTTATTCAAAATTCGGAATATACAAATGTAACATGTTTCGATTTAACAAAAATAAACATATATCAAGCGTAATTTTACAGGGTATTCTGTATATAGAAAACGTAGAGCGGAGTAGAATTACATGGATTTAAAAAATCTAAAAAAAATTTATAGTTTGGTGTCCTATAGCAGCTAAATATATAGGATGTGGTGGAACTAATAAGGAGTGGAATTAATTATACGGGGTGGCCCAAAAAAGTTATATTGAGTGGGCCATAAACAGTTCCATATACCAGTTGGTTGAAAAAGGGTAGAATATTTATACAGTGAATAAAAAAACTTAAAAATATGTGTTAGGTAAGCAGTTAAGATTTTTGAATTATGTTCATAAGATACGATAGTTATGAAATGGGTTGAAGAAATGTTAGAAGAAGTTGTTTATACGGGGTGTTTGAAATATAAGTTGGAGTGGAATTATAGTTTATGTTGTGGTTAACAACGTGTTTTATATCCACAAGTAGTTACATATATCGGATGGTTGAAATATGTAACGGAGTATAATTACAGCTCTACAGGTGGGTTTAAAAATATGAACTACAAGCTGTTCCATTTACCGGATGGTTGAAATATAGGTTGGGGTAAGGTTCTAAGGATACAGGGTCGTACAAAAATGTTATATTTAGTGGCAAATAAGTCGTTGCATATAAAAGGATGTTGAAATATAGGGTGGCTTACAGTTAGAATTATACAGGGTGGTAAAAATGCTAGAAAAATTTTCTTATATAGCACTTGCATGTATAGAGTTATACTTAAACAGTCTCATTCAAACAAGGTTAGAAAAAGTTGTAAATGAAGGGTGGAGAGAAATTAAACTTTAATATATCTTGAAAAAATATAAGGATAAAATGTGAAATAGCGTAGTTCATAATAAGTAGCAAAGGTATGATAGTGGAAACATAGGGTGAAGAAGTGTTATGATAATTATTTAAAAAATGTTATATTGGTTGACCAATAAGCAGTAGCGTACATATAAGGTAATTCAAAAACATGTTGAACAAAATAAGCAGTTGCGGTTTTGGTGAGATATATTTGGCATTGATGGATTTATAGTTATACAGGGTGGTAGAAAAAATGTTATACTGGGTGGCCGATAAGTAGTTGCAAATACAAGGTGGTTGAAATAGCGGGTGGAGTAGATTTATAGTCAAACAGGTTGGATAATTTTTTTTTGTAGGATAGAACATGAGCTGTTGCACATATGCAATACCTGAAATATGGATCGAAATAAAATTATACTTTAGACAGTGTGATTAGAAGTATTTAAACATTTTATATTTGGTTGCACATACAGGCTGGTTGAAATATTTTGTAGAGTAAAATTATGGTTATACAGGGTGGTTCAAAAATATGTTGTTATGTTTGGCAAAATGGCAGCGGTGTATACAGGATGGTTTTAATGTATATGGAAGTAGAGTTAGTTATACAATTCGGTTGAAATTTTTTTTTAATAAAATTGTTATTTAGGGTGGCCAATAAGCAGTTACATTTTAGGAGAGGGTTTAAATAAAAGTTTTGTGTTAGGGTGCAAAACTGTGTTTTTATATTTGTGACTCACGAAGGGTTCCACATCATTTCCATTAGGATGGATAAAAAAAGTTAAAAAAAATTGTTATATAGGGTGGACCATAAACAGTTGCATTCTACTATATGGAATATCTGAAATATGGGGAGAAGCAAGATTATAGTTTTGGAGTGTGTTTAACAAAATGTTAGAAAAAGCTGCATATAAATTATAGAGTAAAGAGAAATTTTACTTTAAACGGTCGTTCAAAAAATATCAGAAAAAATTGTATGCAGCGTAGACCATAAGCAGTTGCATAGCTGAAATCTAGGGCAGAGAAAAGTTATAGTCAGGTGTTCAGAAAGTTATATTGGGTGACAAATAAACAGCGGCATACAGGATGGTTGCAATATAGAGTGAAGTAGAGTTACAGTTATTCAAGGTGATTAAAAAAAATGTCGAATAAAATTGTTATATTGGGTGGCCCATAAGTACTTGCAATTTGGGTGAAATATATTCGGGATTGGTGGATTTATGGTTAAGTAGGGTGGTTCAAACAAGTTAGAAAATTGTTTATATAGGATAACTTATATGTTTCATAAGTTATTTCTTTTTGCGAAGGCTTGAACATTCTATACGCGGGTGAAACCGCGAGTACTTGCTAGTATCAAGTAAAATGACTCCTCATGATATATAAAAAGTATATTTTGTTGCATTATTTGTTTAAAAAATATTATGTTAAATGTACAAATATTTTGAAACAACAGGAAATATAGGCCCCGCTTAAAGGAAAAATAAAACACACGTCATAATGTTTTTTTAATGAACAAATTAGAAAATTAAATGTCACACCAAACATTATTCATTCAAGCGCATCATGTAATGAATGTATCAAGTAAGATTTACATTTTTTGTAATTGTATCTCAAACTACTACTAGAATTCAAGATAATAGAGAATATAGAGCCTCACCCAAAGTTCGCAGTAATGCATCTAACAATACGAGTTTCTACTCCCTAAATAATTTAATTACTCTTCAACAATGCTTCGGAACTTAGTGTATGTTTTTTTTTCAGGAAGTACTTCTACCTCTTTATTCCCTTGCTTCTCTCATTTTGTTAAAATTAATCCTACCAAATCCTCATCTGCCAGCAATAACAGATCCCAGAGGTGTTGCAGATATACTGGAACACTTTGGCAAAATTGACAGCCATACAGTAGCAGTTGTTCCAAATACAACAGAAATAGAGGTGAGTTCATGTTATGTCATATATCTTTTATTTCTAATGTTATGTTGGAGTGTTGTATCTCTGGAACTGACGTCTATTGTCCTCGATTTTTCCAAAAAAATTTTGTATGTACCATGGCAGATACTATAACTGTCACGAATTTTCTCGTACCTTTTATTAATTTATAAGGTATTCCTTTGAAAGCAGTCAAAACATTGTCTGTCACTGATCCACATGGACAACATGTGAGAGCCAACATTAATCCATTTGGTTTACAAAATCCTTACCAGAATGAAAAAATATCTTGGGCCGTCATCATAAATACACTATATTTGATTCTCACTATTGGACTAATAAAGGCAAGTCGGGTTGTAAAAATAACTTTATCAGTGACCAGTGAGTCTACCAGGCAGAAAGAAAAGACCAACCATGTGAACTCCATAGATTTAATAACACCTACCTTTGAAGACGCATTCTTAAAATTCCGTGTGGATTTTCTTCACTCTGTATGTGGTTGTTACGAAAACTTTTGACTGAATTCCTTCTACAATTGGTTTAGTCAGTAAAAATGATTTTACAATAAAAATTGGTGTTTGCTGCTAGCTTATTAAAGTACCACTGACAGAACTTAATCTTTAAAGAGACATGTCGAGAAAGAAACGCCTTCACCTTTTTATTGTGGGTACAGCAGAGAATCACCCATGATACACCAAACAACTTGATGACTAATATTTAAATATTCAGAGATTTATCTGATGTTAGTATCTGGATGTTCTATTTATTTTAGAACAGCTTGTTCAAATTGTGGTGTTCTAATAGTACGAGGTGTACCTGCAACATTGGTATTCTTACTAACCAGTCCAGTTTGTAAGGAAGATATTAGTATAGTCCTCCAGTAATACGACTGGCTTCTGTTACACTTTCCTTCACAAGGGCTTAGACGAAATATATCTCACCCATTTCATAAAACAAATTATTTGGCATTTTTATCTAGATTTACAACTTCAACTTTTAATTTATAACCACATACAGGCACAGGTGTTTTTGATGGTGAACTGTCAATATTAATATGATTATCTAAATAAATCTATAGCTTACAAAGACAATAAGAGCGCACGCGTCTACGATTAAGAGGTGTGTTTTTCTCAGATCTGACGATGTAAGTGAAAAGGTTCGAACTATGGTGAACATAATTTCATAAGAGTTGGAGGAGGTCCCTTTCAACAATTGGCGGGCTTATAAAAGTAAATAATTCTTCAAATTTAAACCCCGTGTAGACCGATAAAGAAACAATTTTGGACCAAAGTAATTAGGTCAAATCATTTCTAGTATATGCAGTTTTCATTTGGCAGGAGACTTTCTGGGCCTCCTATATATTGCTTTAACTATAGTGCCTCAAACTGAATTACACGAAAATTAAACTTAAAATGAAACTATTCACAATTATGAATTATAATAATGATTTTAGGAATACTTAGAACAAGTTAATGATCTATGGGCATCTGTACAATCAAAAAACTCATACCGGATAAACTGGAATCTATTTGCAAATGAGGAAGACCTACTGAGAGCATACTGGAGAAAACCACACGAAATATCTTTAGCAGTTTTGTTTGAGGATCCCTATCCCATTAATGGCAGTTTAAAGTAAGTAACTGTAATTTTTTTTAATTTAATATACTTCTACCAAAACTGAAATATCGAAATATATAAAATATTAATTATTTAGAACAGAACAAACAAATATCAAACTGGTTTACCAAGAAATAACAATGTTTAATAAGAAAAATAAATTATAATATTATTTATTATTCTTAACCGGTGTTTTAGATTTTAAAACCATGTGTTTATAATTCAAATTTGAAGCCCAGGAGATATTCTATTGAACACCTTAGTTGCAATCAATATAGTTTTAATAGCATATTACTGATCCATAATTTACATTATAGGTATTAATTTTTTGTCTGTAGTAAAAGAATCCTTTGTATTGTATGGTTCTTGAATTTAGACTCAGGGACCACTAAAATATTATAATTATAATTTGCGTAATGTTTAGTTTTTCAATTTTATTGCGGATATTATGTTTATGAAATACTTTCGTTATTGTACGAGTATAATAGCGTTTAGATTCATTAAATAAGTTTGAAGTTGTTTTCAAATAAATAAGTATTACTAATTTATACGGTGTCGAGCAAGAGCGAGTGCAGCTTTATACTTTGTGAATGCTAATATTCGAACTGATGCTCGACACAAAGTGTGTCATAAAGTGCTTTGTGACATCGTGTCAGCACCCTTGACCTCACACATGAGAAGATGTTGACACAAAAGTGCGGCATGGCAAAGTGTTACACATCACTAAATACGCCTACTTATAGAAAATAAAAATTAATTTTATGTTTAATAATTTTACTTTGTGTTCTCGCTTATTTTGTAATGCAATCAAAAATAACATCAACATTCTATAATAGCTTAGTTAAAGCAAGTGAAATAATAACGTAAAAATTTATTCATTTTAGTCCCCTCGAAATTCAAATCGTCCATTAACACTACCACACTATTATCTGCCTATGAGAATATTGATTCAGAAATTTCATTCAACACTTGATTAATACAGTGATACAATTACTTGAGGATGCCAATTTTAACCATTATAATTAATTATACTCTGTACAATACAATCTTAGTAAATTTATTTTTTAAGAAACCAAATTGTTAAATATGTGTAAAAAAAAACCTTATAATTCTATTATAATTATTATTATATCTAAGGAAATAGGTCAGTAGTTTGAGAGTAGGGCTTTACTCTAGCTTTTATAAACTGATACTATTTCAGTAGCTTTCGCTCAATTTTCTATGCGAAAATTGACTATACATGATTTTAAAATGTTGCCAAACTTCTATGGCGAACATTTACGGTCAAAGTTTTCAGCCTAATTGAATTGTCTTAAAGTATTTTTCAAATTTGGTAGAGGACGAATGCTAATAAATACTGTTTTTTGAAGTGAAAATCAACGACATGTAGAGGTAATGGTAATCGCTATTTTATTTCACCATATTCTTTTTCATATACTAAATTTGATGACTTCTGCAGCATCAATCAACTTACAATTTAATTTTGGAACTTTTTATTATGTTGAAATTTTTTACTACGGCTAATATTAAACTTGCCTCAGTTTATTTTAGTTTTAAATTGTCAATTTCTACTGTTAACTAGTAAATTGGACACTACAAGGGAATGTTACGGATATTCGAGTGCAGCTATTATAATTTTCTAACCCATCATTGCTATACAAACTTTCAGGAATATTGAATGTTGATTGCGGAAAATGCCTTATTTAAATGCAGGCCGAGCTCGACATGTTGGATGGAAAGACAACGAAGAAATAGCTTTATTTTTGTGACAACACTAACACATCAGAACTCTTAAACTGAAATTAGGGTTTTGTAGGCTTATCGACGAGAAGAACATTTGTTACAGAAGGAAAAATCAATCTTGTTGTTGTTTGGAAGCACCATCAGTGGAAACATGAGTCGTTTGTTGATCAGATATCTTCCAGCAGGGCGGATCCAGAAGGTGCCTCAAGGTCAGTGATTTCGATAATAAATCGAAAAAGATCTTACAAAGAGCTTAAAAAATGTATTTTTCGCCCCCTCTGACGCACAAAATTGTTCCCTTAAGTTGGTTTCTGGATCCGCCACTGTCTTCCTGTGGTACTTTTCTAGTTTCTACAGATTCGTAAATTTATTAGGGAAATACTTCGACCATATGTGCAAAATCTCAGTGTTTTAAATTCTAAACCATTTTTCACTGTAGGTGTCTTACCAAATGTTCTTAACAACACCTTGAGATTGTGCTTTGAACCAGTTGGATATTTCTTGGTGAAAACGAGTTTTCAAGGTTTTTTCCCTTGTTTACTTAGCTAGTAATGTACTAGATCATAATTATACTGGATAAACTATGATTTTCCATGCTATTTTGCCCTTTGACGCTCCTCCGAACATTTCATTTGCAATAGCGGCAGACATCATCAAAAGCGCGAGCCAGGTTATACCTCCTAGCATATACGAGTTGAATAGGACCATCGAGCAGTGTCCGTGAGAGCATCTTATGCCCTAGTAGCCAATGACAATGGAAGGAGCGTGAACTGTAAGTCTCACCTGTCTCATATTGTGGTGAATTTTAGACTTTCTTCTATTCTGTTGAAATTGTGATGTTTGTAAATTTCTACTGCTTCTAACTGAAAGTACTGGTTGATGGGTGTTGGTAATGTATCTAGTGATCTGTTGATTTTGGGGTTTTGGTAATAACCAATTGCGTCCAGAAACACGAATATTCTCCCTGGGAATACCGATATATATCTATAAACTCTTGATGTTGACAGCAAACCATTTGTACCTTCAGGAGATCGAAATATGTGACAAAATTGTTGAAATGGTTTTAAAATTATTTTGACTTGCTGTATTCTAATTGGATGGTGATTGTTTGTGCAGGTAACAGTTTGTATGAGTAAGTTTCTGGTATACATTGCCGCCAAGGGTGCCGTCAATATTATTTAAAACGCCTAGAAAAGTCATAATTACACGTTTTATAGAGTCATCTTTTTGAATTTATTTTTTATAACACATGTATTCTTGCTTTTCCTAGGTATGAGATAAGAACAAATCCCTCACTACATGGTACACCACCCACTACCAGTTTATACGGCAATCCGGCAGATTGCCGAGACACAACAAGCCATTCTAGTATATGGAACAGTTACGCAGAAGTACTACCGACAATCCCAAGCGGTGATAGATGTCCAGTTAATCAGTATTTTCATTCCGGTTTCACAGCGTTGCAATTTTTGTTGGATTGTACTAAAATCAAGGTCAGTACGTAAAAAATTCGATATTTGTTCATGGTCTGTTAAATAAAAAAATAATAACTAAAACTTCAAAATAAGTTTATACGTGACTTATTGTGTTAAAGGCTACAGAGGAAAATTATTTTAACTAGACATCATATTTCAGATAGATACAAAACTGGATTTTAAAGTGCCTCAGCTATTAATAGAAATGTTCCCCAAAGGTGCTCATGTAGGAAATTGGATGTATGTAATACGCCTTCTGATTCCTTTTAATATGGTAATGGCGATGTCTCAGTTCATTACATATTTATTAATCCTCATTGTTGAAGAAAAAGAAAACAAGATTAAAGAAGGAATGAAAATAATGGGTCTGAAAGATTCTGTATTCTGGTAAGTTTAATGACAACAATTTTTAATAAATATATCAGCTTTCATAGTTTTTGAATCTATTTTTTACTTATTTTCAGGTTTTCCTGGTTCATAATTTATGGAATTTTCGTTCTCCTCGTGACAATAATTTGCTGTGTTCTGCTGTTTACTCTTGAAGTTTTTAAACACACCAATTTTCTTCTAGTATTTTTGCTAATATTCCTCTACTCACTTTCAGTTATCATGTTTGCATTTATGATAACGCCGTTTTTTGATAAATCTAGGGTAAGTACCAAAATGTCTTAAATTATGTATGTATGACTAGTAACAAAAGATAGTTTTGCCTATGATTAGATATAATATAAAGCAGACATGTGCAACTTAACTAATATGACAGATCATACAGAGAGCTAATATAACGAACTAGAAAACAAAGATTACGATCTTCGCTTAATTTATAATCAACTTTCTTCTACAGAAACTCATATATTTTCAAGAAAATGATATTAAGAACTTTCACCATTATTATATATCATCATGTTTCGCTATATTCTGCCATTGTTTCTTAGTGTAACCCTCCTACACACACACACTTCTCATTTCTTACTATGTGCTTCTATTTTTAGCTTTTTGCAACCACGTGATGCCTGCTATTTTCCTGATATCAGAATCTCATTTTATATTAGAGCGTTTCCTTGGTATTTAGTACTCCTGGGATTTAGTGATTGTTATTATCCTCTATATTTTTTTTCTGTTTGTTTTTCCGAACATGCATCACTCGATAGTAGTGAAATAAACTGATATTCTAAACTTGAATATTATTGTATTAAGTAACCCAGATTATAATTTTCTCCCATTTTCTCATGGAAATTGTGAAGAAGTATATATAAAATTAATGCAACCATTTGTATTTTTTATTGTGATATCCTGAATGTCTACTAGTTCGTTGTACATTATCTTCTTTTTCTTACATTTTGAATTATTTGTTGTTGCTTTGCATTTTTGGCGCTTAAGAAAAGCATCAGTTCAGAGTGTTGATTTCTGTCTTCGGTCATATGTATGACTTCTATGAAAGCCAAGTGTATGTTAAAGATTTCGGAGAATTTTCTGTATGTTATTAAACCTTTTTCTTGTGGTATTTCGATTACTTTTGTTGCATTCATCAGATACAAAGTATCCCATTGATTTCTCTTGATCTTGTCTTATTTGGTATTGGTATTTAAACTGCTACTATAGTAATACAGGGGTCAATTTTTGTATAACACGTTTATTTTATTGTATACTACGGATGAACCTTATTATATTTTTTTCTAAACACCCCAACCAATTCCATAAGTTTATTACTTATATTCCATAACTTATAATCCCAAAAATGGATGGGAGCAATCCAAAAAAAAAACGAACTACTTCAAATAACGTTAGTCTTTAATAGCTACTGACATTATTGATGCCAGTCCCTCAGTGAGTGTACAATCACTGAAAGAGAAACGACTGCCATTCCCAAAATATTATATTTTTAAATTCAGCATTTGCCAAAAAATGTAGCTGAAATTTATAAGAAGTTGCTATTCACACTTTCTGAAAGGTAATGTACCAGGGATACTCAAAAAAATATATTCTTAAATGTTATTTATGGCTTCTACCAGATTTATTCCAGATGTCACCTATTTACTAGAATTTGACCAGTTTTATATATAGCCTGCGAAGTTTCTCGATTTCAATATAAAAGGACGATTAAATCTAGAGATCATATCAGGATGCTAGTTTTACTATGATTATGCAATGATGATGATAAAATGTTTGTATGTGACCAAGTGAGCACTTCGGACAGTGTGTCCAAATGGTTATGACGAAAAGTACAAACAACTGCTCTAAGCAATATCCATAGGTGGGCATTAACCCGTTAATCCGTTAATCGTTAATGAACGAAGTTAAAAATCTGGTGAACGAATTAACTTTTAAGTTAACTTCAAAAAATATTAACGTTCTTGTTAACTTCCGTTAATTTTAGTCCGTTACATTAGTTGTTTGTTGACATACTGTCATTTTGTTTGTTTGAATTACGCGGCACGCCAGGCTCGTATGTTCGGCGAGTCGAATGGTCAACGATATCATATCGATGATATATGCGAAGTGCGTGTGTGAGTGTGATGCTATATAACTTATGCTCTTGGAGGGAGGATTCAATGCTAGACATGGTGTGAGTGTAAACAAGTCTGCTGCCTGCTCAGTCTCGATCAAGTAAGTGCCACAGATGGATAGATAGATGGCAGTGCCTTGTTTGATCTGTGAGTGCCATGGAAGACGAAGTATGCCAGCTGACTGCAGCCTTTCACCCAAAGTTTCGTCCACTGTGGCTATAAACGTATGATAGCAGCAAATTCTCAACAGTCAGGAAGCTTATGAAAGTCGTTAAAGATGTCCTGATTGAAGAAAGGGAAGCAAACAAAAAGAATAATATGAGTATTAGCGGAAGCAGCAATAATGATGAAGAATGGGGATGATTTTTACAGCACTTTTACTCAGTCTGAAGAAAATAGATCTAGAGGCCACAAACCTTTGAAAAACTAAACTCAGAATTTGATTTGGCTAGACACGAAGTCAAAAGAATCTTTTACGGATGCTGCCTTTCTAGGTGAACCAGTTTTAATAAAACGTTTTTATTAAATATAACATTACTATCCCATCTAGTGCTGCAGTAGAACGTCTTTTTTCTACGGACAGAGATTTTTACGGGCTAAACGATCATCGCAGTCGGATGTCAATTTTAATGTGCTAATTTTTATAAAGGGGAACATACACCTAATGCAAAATTACGAATAATAATAGCCTTATCTCTGGCTACTTTATTATCGAAATAAATAAATGTGTGTTTAATTATTCTTTCTATTTGTTTTGTTTTTAATTTTATTTACCTATTTGACCTATTGCTCCGAGCCCAAAAGCAGTATAAGTTTTGAATGGTTAACTTTAACTTGCGTTAATTTTTGAAAAATATTTTCACTGATCCCCTCTATGTAATATACATTTTACATATTGATTTCATTATTTATGAGGAGTTTCATTTTTTTAGACTGCTGGAATTGTGGGAAACTTTGCTGTAACCATAACAAGTTTGCTTTATTTTATCCAAGTATTTTTCAAAGGTTCAAGTTCATGGGTTCTGTGGCTCCTATCTTTAATAAATTCTACCGGATGTGCCCTAGCGTTGGATAATGTAAGTATAGCAAATGTAACATACTTATTGGATGCCATATTTTATATTATATTGTAAACAGTTCACCAATCATTTATCTGTATAACAATATATACTTTTTTCTAGTTAAGATTTCCCATTTTGACATAATGTGCATTATTACGTATTTAATGTTAACGTTATGTTATGGGGAAACTTTGGAACCTTTGGTGCGTCACAAACGTTTAAACAACAAAGTTTTGGACCCTAACACCAAACCTTTATTTTTTCACTCAACGCCAGTTCAACAGCAAATCTGTCATCATCATGGTTTAAACCAAAAGGTTGTTTAAAAAAAATTTCCGCAAATTACTACCATTACACCATGAAGTATTTGTTGCTTCAATAACCTGTCAACTGTCAAATATGAATCATTTCTATGCGTTCTTGTTTGTATCAGCTACGGATTACTTTTAACTTTAAATACTAAAAATGTTCAAATTTAGTTTACTTACAAAAACACCTTCTTAAAAGTTCACCATGAAAAGAATAAACTGCATTTATTTCGAGTAAAAAATATTTAAAAAATAGATATAATGTTTTTGTCTGGTTATAAGGTCTTGTTACAAAACAAACATAGTTTATTTTGTTTCATGACTGAATAAGTAATTCTTTAAAATGGACTCGAAGTAGCCATAGATGAATTCTGAATATCTAGAATTGGATTTAATCTATCCAGTTGAATAAAATCAAATTAGGCTGCCCAAAAATGTCATCTACGAGATTATTGAAACAAGAATGTATTTAAATACAATCTAATTATCAGTTATGATACAAATAAAAACCGAAATGAGAAAAAATGTGTATTTTATATGAAACAACGATTTAAAATATTCAGTTTTGATTTATTGTTTTGGATAAAAGTTAATGTCTGTATGTCATTGATGGCGGTCTTTTCAGTTTAAGTATTATCCACGAAGATTGATTGAATTTTACAGGCGCTTGAACCAACTCTGTAGGCGTCGAGTACTTCTTCTGTTGAATGGAACCTTTTTCGGCACAATCTGTTCTTGATGGCAAAGTAAATAAATCGCTCAGACTGAACAAAGGATGGTTTAACAATTCGGCGTGAAAGATCTTTTGTCTTTGTCGTTCGGGTTGATTTTTCAAATCTCGACAATGACTTCCGGTAAATAACTGGTTGTATACCAATCGGCATTAACCAATAACTACTAATATAAAGTAGTCTTTGGCATTAACAGTTAATACATGGACTGCTATTGAGACAAATGACACTTTGAGCGGATGCCTTATTTCAGTTTTCTTTACTTTGGAAAACTTTAGGTTCATATGAATAATTCCACGATTCATCACTACTGCTGACGATGTGCTTGTTGTTGGTGTTTCCTTAGTTGAAGCTGTCGAAAAGCTTTTTCAGAAACGGTATCCAACGGGAAACTATTTTCTTCACGCGATTCTTCATACAATACATACAATGTGTCACTTTTCGATTGTCTCTCAGATTCATCTCTCTATATAACCGAGAAATTGTGTTCTTTAATTGCCGCAAACATAATACAACTCAGCTAGGCATTCTTTTTAAGTTATCTATATTCACAAAAGAACTATTGCCCAAAAAGTTTCTTGGTTTAATTTCATTGTTAAAATAACTTGTGAACATTTACAATTGTTCTAACTATAACCCTATACATATCACACTAACTTTGGATTCAGATCAACTAAAAATGGGAGATTATTTTTCCGCCCTTTATCTTCCAATATGCAAAATGAAAAATACAACCTCATATTTTAAAATTTTACTAGTGCAAGATTTTTTTATTTTATGCAAGATGCTAGATCAACACATTTTGAGTTCTGAATTGTATAAGATAAAACTAGGCCACAACCCTGTTGCAATTTATCGGGCTCTGCATTAAGAAGTTGTTTATGTTTGAAAACTAATAGTCAATTTAAATACTCCCCGTTTTCCAAAATTATTAAAGTTTGAGTGTACCTACCGATTATATCTTTGTAACAAACATACTTTTGAGAAAATTATGTAAATGGCCTGGTTAAAAGAACAATTTTTATTTAACTCTAAGTCATAACTAATATTTGGCTTATTTTACTAAGATAATACAAAAACGTGTAACAAAGAATTAGAAGTGTCTGCAAAAAAAATTGTAATTCGCATTCTGATAAAAACTCTCAAGTCCAAGGATTGGGTGCTCAAAATTGACAACATTCTCCCACTCTGTCAAATTTAAAATCAATAAACCTGTTTTATATTTCAGGCACTTTTGATGGATTTATCAGGTGTAGGTATCAATTTCAACAATTTATGGACTGGTACTATGCCTTTCGGAGGTAGCATAATAATGATGGGTGTTGACATAGTATTGTATGGTGTGTTGGCCTATTATTTTGACAACGTTATACCAAGTAAGCAAATAAATATATTGTACAAACGAAAAATGTAGTTTAAACTGTTATATTTTAGGTGAGCATGGTATAAAACGGTCACCATTTTTCTGCTTTGTGCCTTCATTTTGGTTTGGAAAAAAACAAATGCAAAGAGTACATATATAGATTTCACAAGTTAAATAATATGCTAAAATCGTTGTTTTTAGATACCTCTCATCGCAAACGGGGATGGTTCAGTGCATTCCTTAAACAATATGGATTGCACGCTTGACGTTGAACCTGTGTCAAGAGAAATGCGGGGAAAGGAAGCTATTAAAATTGTCGATTTATATAAGACATTTCATGTAGGTATAAAGGATGTGGTCCTCTCGATTTCAACATAATGTTGAAAAAGTGTGTATCGTTTCTGTTTTTTAGCATTGTAATAAACCCGAAATAAAAGCCGTCAGTGGAATCAACTTAACAATATATGAAGGGCATATTACAGCTATTTTAGGCCACAATGGAGCAGGAAAGACAACTCTGTTCAATATTCTTACTGGTCTGATATCACCTACAGCTGGCACTGCCTACATTTTTGGTTATGATGTCAGGTAAATGTGATTAGTTGTCATTTTTCATCTGCTTTTATAATCTACAAGTTGCCTTAAAATTAAAAAAAAAACGGTGTTGGAAATTTTGTTAAATTCTTCCTAAAATTATTATGATTTATAGATGTGCAAAAAGAGATAACTTAAAAATTAAGCCACAGACAAAAGTTGTCAAGGTCCTTTCAATATCTAGTCGATTTTTTTAAATCTAGCCTAATCTTTTTAACGGTGGATAAGGAACGAGGGCAAATTTTACTATTTAATATTACATTTGACCTATTGGATTTTAAAATAATAGCAAGGTCCTATAATTTATGTTTGAAACATTTTTCGATCTGGCGACGAGTTTTCAAGTCGTATATCTGTACCGAGAATTTATGAAGGTGCTATATGAATATATGGTTTAACTTTATAATATTTTTAGAGATTCTAATGATATGGATAAAATTCGACAAATGACAGGCGTTTGTCCCCAGCACGATATTTTGTTTGAAAATTTAACACCAAGAGAACATTTGGAATTCTTTGCTGCAGTCAAAGTATAAGCACATTAATTTACGAGGTTTGTTTAAATTAATTTAGTATTTTGCAGGGCATACATCCATCTTTAATAGAGTTTGAAGTGATGAAAACTTTAAGAGATATTGATTTGACTGATAAAGCGAATTCCTCCGCCAAACACCTAAGTGGGGGACAAAAGAGGAAATTATCCATCGGTATAGCTGTCATTGGAGATCCAAAGGTAACTAACTCCTTACTGAATGTAAAATGTAGAAATGACATTTGCCTGTATATTGTTATAAACAAAAACCTACTGAAAAAAACACATACACTGTGACATGCCAGAGGTAACCATCGAGTTCTAGTATCTTCAACCATCTTATTTAAGGTCGAGTGTCGTGTGAGGGAGAAGTTTACAGGGTGGCGTGAATTTAAATCGACAGAGCGAAGCGATCAGCTGTTTCGATGTTATTCAGTTTTGGTTTGTAAATAGTGAGTTATTTTGGTAAAATAAAGACATTTATGGTGGGTGTAAAAATTCAATTAAACCATTGAACCCACGGAATCGACTGCAATATTGTACCTCTCAAGTCACATTTTTCGTCGGCATAGTTCCGTTTTGATTTCGCTGTTGCTTCTGCACCAACTTATATGTTTGTTATATATCTTATCCATGTGCTTGTTCGGTAACCTTTAAGCGGTTTGTCTTCCATTTGGCGCTCCATTGCTCTTTGTTTCGCTCTTAGTTTGTTATTTTGGGTCGAATAATATAGATCGCATGAGCATCATTCTATTTTTACTTCTTGAAGTTCTGCTTAACTTCACCAAGGCAGCTCAATTGTTCTGTAAATGTATGTTTTTTATTCTATCTTCCAGGAATTTATCATAGGCCTTACATAAGCATAATAGAGGATCGAACAACTTTTCAGGTAGTGTTTTAAATTAACCGTGGATGTTTCAATATTATTTTTGGAAAATTCTGGCGAAAATGGTGTCATCCAAAAACGCATGACCTTATATGTGGGGTAAACAAACTACACGTTATTATTCCAATTTGTAAGTTGAAATTTGGTCGATATGGAAAGCAAAACATATTCTTGGTGTATAGTATCTCAAGTGCGAAGCAAAACTCATTTTGCTTTAAGTATACAATAGTTACTGCATATAAATTTAAAGCACTGTGGAAATAACTTTTTTGTCAACTATCCTAGTTAGTTTATACGATTTTGAACAAACTTTGTATAGAATTTAATCCTTAAATTTGATCGTTAAATTGTATGAACGTTATAGATTTTAGATTTATTTTTAATTGGTTTTGATATTTGATGTCTATACGTTCTAGGATTTATAAAAGACTTGAGGGTTTTAATCATCAGTACTTGAGATACGTTGCTTTTAAAATTAGGCAGGTGTTACTGTCAGCAATGTTCATATCCACCAATTATTTGAAATCTGACAAAGTTCGTGCTAAAATATTTTTCCATGCTAGACCAATTCTGTTGATTATCGTGGGTCAAAAACTACTGCTTTTTGTTTACCTGTGAGAAAATTAGTAAAAGTTATAAATACTAAACGACTTCAAAAAAGAACCTATGGTGAACACGGAAGAGGCTGGACGAAAATTTTCAAGGAGAATTAATGCCAATCACTAAACGATGTTAAGAGGATCTGGACGTTGCAGACTATTTTTTATAAAGCCGTGATATGGACCGTGTCATAGTGCTCTCACAAATAGACGGAACGGAAGAAATCAAAAAAGAAATGATTTGCAGCTACAGGACCGATATTGTCTAGGCTGACGATTGATTGAAGATTGTTTGGAATGTGACTGAGAGCTTACCAACCTTTTTTGGTGCTACATTTATGACTCCACAATATAAGACTAGCCACTTGGAGTGGTGCAGAACTCGACAAAACTGAAATGACCAATGGAATGCCATGTTCTTCAAAGACGAATCCAGATTTTGTTTCAGCTGCCATCATGAATGAGGGTTAGGTGGTTTCGACGTAATATAGATTTGGCTGTTGAACGGTATAAAATGGCAGATTTCAATCTAGCATAAAAACTCCAATGCCATCAAGATTACCAGTTTTGCCCCCATCAAACACTCATCAACAAACTTGAATGACCTCTGGAATGTAATAAGAATAATTTCAATGAGTATTCTACAGTGTGATGTAGACCATCTAACTATATTTATGCCCCCTAGAATAAACAAGTGCATAAATAACCATGAATGAGAGACTCTTTAAAAAAAACATTCTGGACATTTGTCGTATCTTTTAATATACCAAAAAGATTTTCAGATGAATTTTTTTTGTCTTCAATGCATAATTTTGTTATGCATTATAATTTTTTTCTTTTATAATGTATCTTACTTATATATGTCTTAAGCTTCGCATTAGTATTAAATAAATGAATTGCAGATCATTATTTTGGATGAACCAACTGCCGGCGTCGACCCATATTCAAGACGGCATATGTGGTCGGTTTTGCAAAGCAGACGACACGGGAAAGTCATTTTGTTAACTACACATTTCATGGATGAAGCCGACATTTTAGGTATAATTACAATATAGTCGAAAAACCAATTTATAACGAGTTTTTATAGCGGACCGAAAAGCAGTCGTCTCAAAAGGAAACATACGTTGCTGCGGAAGTTCTTTATTCCTGAAAAACAAATTCGGTATAGGATATCATTTAACGTTGGTTTTAGATGGAATATTTAAAGAACAGGCCATAAATAGATTGGTCACTTCTCATGTACCGAAAGCTGAGAAGGCAAGAAAACATGGCAAGGAACTGAGTTTTATTCTGCCGCACAATGCTGTAGAAAAATTTGCGTCTCTGTTTTCGGCAATAGAACAAGAAATTAACAATAAGAGCAGCAAATTAGGTAAGGTCATATTTTAATACTTTAATTTTTGGTATCTTCCAACTTTAATTATTTTCTAGAATTTTTCCCGAATATGAAAATGAAATGCATATATCCAAAAATCTTACATCCCAAAGAATTTTCAGTAATAAAGAAGTTATGATTTTAAAATATGGTGGTTTATTTTTTGTTATAATACCAAATATCTTATAGAATAAGAAATAGAAGAATAGAATAAGTTTTTAATTTGCTTTCCTTTTAATCCAGAATTATAAAAATGATGAATAAAATTAAGGTTGTTTTATAAAACTTTAGTATTCCAATGACTTTTGTTATTATTTTGCTCTTAGTATTTTCAATTTTTTGTTTAGTTTATTGTTTTTAGGATTAATATGAACAGTCTTGCTAAACAATCTGTAGTATTTATAATTCAACTGTGTCTGCAAGCTGTCAATAGATCTTTTACCCTTTGTAATGCGCAGGCGCGTTTGGCATGGGGGACTAGTCTTAATACCCTTATATTATCAATTGAAGTTAACTGAAATATTAGTTAGTGGAGCTTTGTTTGTACATCTTTCAATTAAAGCCAATAAATGCATTAAATTATAATGGTGCTTCAAGTGATATTTTCGTCCACAAGCTGAAAATAAGGCTGATCTATTTGACAGGTTGGGACAATAATGATACTCATATTGGATTTACAGTAATTAATATACTGATAATTAATAAAATAAATCTTAGTAATACAAAATACAGATTTAATTAATTTATTATTACTATGGTTTTATCAATTATTGTCTTTTTTACAACAAATTGTGATCTAAATTATATTGGCTATCTTTCGACTGACAGATATATGAAAGTTAATTTATAAGAAATTCACTGTACCGTTGGTACAAATAAAATGTAAAATTCAGTATACAAAGATTTATTTAAACTCAATTTGCATCCTTATGTCCGGTCACCGTACATTATTTACAACTGAATTTGAAAAAGTAAACAGTAAAAGTATTTAATGTTATATCTTTTAGCAAGTTATTGTCTTAAAAACACATATGTATCTTTATTTATATAATCAATTACTTGTAATCGACAATCACTTAGTTCACATCTCTAACTCATAAATCACATTTAGCATTTAGATAAACTTTGAACTGTTTATTCTTTTCGTTGATCTAATAAGCTTTCGACGAGATTGGATACAAGGTTTTGGAAAACTGATAAAGTCAAATAAATTCTCCAAAAATGATTTACTGTACATATTCCATGGCATTAATGCATTTTGCTTCATTCTTTATTGATAAAATGTTATACATGTTAATTAAAATCGTTATACTGATAGTACACTTTAAGTTTATAACTATTAAAACTTTACTACTATTACTAAATTAGTAAATTACATTGAAACATTACATTACTCTAAGACAGACGCGAGATGTAAGACCGACATCTAGGATTTTCGAGAGAATTAGCACACAGAGGTTCCGAATCTGGAGCCGTTCCGTGTAATTACTGTTCTCCCTTAACGCCTAGGACAGAATGTCACGATAAAATTTTTCAGGTTACTTCACCTGTCAGAGATATTCAATACTCTCTTCAAGGTGTCATTCCCTTGTACGCAAGACAATATATATAATATATATTGTTTCTGGTTAGGGAACCTTCATCAGTTGGATAACACCTCGAAGAGAGTATTTAACATTTAGGTATAGGAAATTCTTAACAAAATTAAACGTAGTTTACAAATAGTTTATGAAAATGGTATAATTTGCATGGTGACGATTTCATTCAGATTTTCACATTTAAGTAACCATATCTTTAAAAGTACCCTGTAGAACCACATAAAACCATATATTGCGGGAATATGGAAAATGATCAAAATTCAAATTCAAGATAAGATATAAAATTGTTCCATTAAAAAACATGACTTTTGGTATGCTGTGACTTCATGAAACACTCTTATATAACGCAATTATTAAAAAAAATGGATCTAAAATTTTTGTTTCAAACTTTTGTTTATATCCCCCAAAACAACGGAGATATCAAACTCCGTTGATCTCCTTGTATACTTGAATTATAAAAAAATTGCAAGTTTTACTGGCCAATTAAATTCTAATGTAGTAGCACAAACCTGGAAATCATTGTGATTCTTGAGCCTTAGAAAGTTGAGGTCTCTGAATACTTTCCAGGAACCTACAGTTTTCGAGTTCTTAGAAACATCCAACACATAGGCTTATGATTTAACCTCTTCTTTTAAGTACATACATACGTCTCTAAATTATCATGTATTTTTTCATGTTTGTTTTATTTATTATCATCGTTTAAACGTTTGAAATTGATGCGACCGTTGTGAAAACTGATAAAAAAAAATGAATGGATTGGATTTAATTACACCGTAAAAGAAATTTACTCTTGAACTTATTACAAACGTCGACTTTTGCCTTAAGAAACCTGAACAATAATATTTTTCTTATTTTGTAAAATTTCAGGCATATCAAGCTATGGTGTATCAATGACTACTCTAGAAGAAGTATTCTTACACCTAGAACGTGAAGACGAAGAAACAGATTGCACGGTAGATAATTTATCAAAAAAAATTGTTCGAAATCGAGCGTTAAGCCGCAGTTTAAGTTTACAAAGTAAAAGTACAAGTTATCAATCTCTCCAAAATGAAGGGTCGAATTCCCTTATTGTGCAAGATGGGAAAGGTAATATTGTGTTACAATGATTCATAGTGTGTCTTTCAAATTGCAAATCTGTTTAAGGTGCTGAATCTACTCAAATAGGGGGCTTGGAAATTATAAGTGAAACAAGGTCACCAATTTCCGGCATAGGATTAGAAAAAATCGAATGCAAACCCAGTTTTTTTCAAACGCTCATAGCGTTACTCCGTCTGAGAATTGTACGTTTAATCAGAGACCTACAAAAATTATATTTTATGGTATTGGTACCATTGGGTATAGCTGCTGTAGGGCTATATTTTCAAACTATACAAATTCAAGATTCAAGAATCGAATCGATACATTTGAGCATAGACATTTACCCACGTGCTGCCATAGCAATCCATAATGATTCAGGCCAAAATTTAGATACACTACTGGATCAATTTTTAATTTTGGGAGTTAATACTTTGGATGAATACGACGGAAATTTTTCCAGACTTCTTAATATCGCGCCCCACACGGCAGCCTTTAACATAAATAACTTTGAGTATCCTGAATACAGCATTACAATTTTGTATAATGATACAGAACAACACAGTCTACCAGTAGTTATCAATCTAATTAGCAACGCATTTTCAAGGTAAGGCTAGGTGTTTTTTATACATTTAAACTGTATCATCTTCATATTCGTATTTAGATTAATCCCACTAGTCTGTGTGTCTTCCTGTGCTATTTGTGATTACTGTATTACTTTAGTGTTTATTTATCAAATACTCACCAACTCTAGAACAATGTTTTCATTTCACCTCGTAACAGTCTATTTTTTTACAATCAAAAAGATTATTTATTAATGATATTATTGCTTTGTAAATGTGTACCATACAGCTTTAAGAAATAGTCAAAAATTATGTACCGATAATATATTTATATGTTTGCAAACATGGAATTAGTTAGATATAAACTTTGCTATTTAATGTAAATCTCCCTAAAATAATTATGTGTTGATGATTAACACAGATGTTTACATATTCATTTTGCATTTCTGTCAAAGACATCTGGGGCCCCTATTCTTGAAACCGTTCGACGGCTTTACCACTCGATTAAGGACGTACGCCGTATCAAAATTGACATAAATGAAGTTTAATATATGAGTTAAAATTCATTTGTGTCAATTTTTCATGCGACTTACGTCGAAAGTCTAGTGGTAGAGCAGTCGAATGGTTCGAATCGGGCCCATGGCATTTGATTCGAGCTGTCGAATCTAATATCAAACTCTGAAATATATGTACTTTCAGTAGCTTTTCGGTGCTATGGAGTAAGAATTAGTTCAACTTGCTCATTTTAGTGTCTGTACTGCTGGTACCTGTATCCAAATTAAATGTAATGTAGATAAACCGTTTTAGGGTCGCTTAAACAGAAGATATGAATCTACTATAGCGATACTAAAACCATATTGTAATAATATCGGCTTACGTCCAGCCAGAATAATACTCGAACCGTTGTTGTGACCTCAACTATTTAATTTGTTATGCAGTTGAAACCCTGCAAGAGAAAAGCTGTAACGCTGTCACCACCCAGAAATGTGTTATAGATTTTTGGGAGGTAGATCCGGTAACCCCACTCTGTTTCCTAAAAAGATATTGAACTAAATACTTCCCGTTGTCTTTACTTTCACTCTTTGGGAGCGTCTGGTTTTTCATCAACCAGTCTCCTATAAAAAGGGGCAGTGCCCAGGCTTCGTAACGGCTGGTCAATTAGCGTTGGGTTTTATGACTCTTTTTAGTGAGCCGGCTCATTTCGTTCAGCTCACCAAAACGAGTCGTTCACAATGAGTCGTTCAATTGAACGATCTCCTAAAACACAGCCATTTACCCTTAGGCGAATTTATAAAATGTCTCTACTTGTGTAGTTTACTGCTCAAACGAATATTGAAGTTTTGCTGAGTCATAATTTAAAGATCATTAATTTATGTAAATACCAAATTTTTATTTTTGTATTATTTGGTAACAAAAATAAGAAAAAAACTCTAAACATTAAAAACAAATAAAATTATTATGCTTACTTATAACCCAAATATAAATTTATATAGAAAAACACTGCAAAACAATAACAATCCTGTGTCTTAGTGCATGTCATAATAAAAAATTAAAATACCCATTCATCGATTCGTTGAAAATAAAACCTTCCGACTAAATTTTAAAAAACCTTTCACTCATGAACCAGACGGGTGACGGCTCTTTTCTGCCCACTGCTCCGAGCCGAGGTGACTGTGCCGGTCGAAAGATTGAACGATGAACTAGTCAACGAGTCTAGTTTGTGATTGAACGTTGAACGTTTAGCACATCCAATGACTCTCGACTCGCTCGAGCCGAATGGCACATGTAGAAGAGTCGTTCGTTTTGAAAGACTCATTCACGAACGAGCCAAGCCTATGGTCAATTGTATGGGAAGAGCAGGAGTTAAAAGGGAACAACCACAAAAAAATTAAAATTGAAAAATAATTACAAAAAAAATTAAACCTATGAACACTATATATATATATATATATATATATATATATATATATATATATATATATAAAAGGTTGAGACAACCAAATAAAACAAAACAAAAAATGGAAATTACAGAAAATAAGAAAAACGAAAACAAAAAAAACAATGCAATCAGAATAAAATTTAATACACCAATGAATAACTATCCCTATATAGAATGACACCAAAGACTAGCTAAGCTACATGTGAGCCCTAATTACAATGTTATTTCAATTTCATCAGTGGTCATTGGCCAACTATTTACAACAAAAACAACAAAGGTTTGCTAAAATTTCTTGAACCGTATTGCCGTGCTGTTTGTTCCTCGAGCCAGCTGTCCGCTGTCCCGTAACTTGGACAAGTTCTTCCTTACCGTACAATATAGCTATAACAAAGCTTCCCCCCAGCTGTTTGTAGTTACGTAACCTCCATCCTGGGTTCGGAATTGAACCTTCAGATCTACAAGGAACCACAGGTCTTTCGGCACTAACGCACCCTTGTTAATACAAGTTAAAGGTTTTTGCCCAAAGCGATTTATTCCCTTAATCCCTCGGTCACCTACCTCTTAAGAATAAAACACAAAAACTAACTTAATAACTCACTAAACCCTTTACTGTAATAAAAAAAACTCGCACTTTCGCATTTACCTGCCCTCGACGCTAAATTTGGAAACATTAGATGATGCCCTTAAACCCTATGTTGACAGGCCAAATACCCCTTACTCAGGAGTCTGGATTTCACCCTTTTTGTCCCCTAAAACCGTCACGTCGTGGACGAACTGTGTAGTTGGTTGTCTTAAGTTTCAGAGGCGAATTCTCTATGAATAAGTTATTTACAAAACCCCCTACCTCGTGTATTTTTCATTGCCTTATTGGCTGCATCTTTCCGCCATTGATCAAAGGTCACAGAGCATTTCTCCTTCTGACTTTAATATTGTAGCCATTTTTTGTTCTTGCTGTTTTGCGATCGAGCACGGCAACGCTACTATTTCTTCATACATAAACTATCCATTGTTCTAAACAAAATATTATAATCTTCATAGCGATAAGTTTTCAAATATATGCAGTTGGCATACCTTACAATTTCACAATTCTAGTGACACATAGTTTCTGCAATACGAGCGCAATCTTTTTTATATAACTCAAAAAGTGACGTCGGTTTTAATTCAGTTAATCACGAATATCAAATAAATATCCAATGTCTAACTTGAATAATGACAATTAAACACATAATTTTTCTGTAGCATCCTCGGGGTGTTACAATATTGCAATAGATTCTGTAGGTTAAACAATTTATAAATATTCACTTTCAACGTTTTTATTTTCATCAAAATAAATAAATAAAAACACAGTACTAATACTACAGCTGTTCACTTCATTTCGCTGTCGATTCATCACAATCCGCAGTTTTTTAAAACTAAACTAAACTTCTCAATTTGTACAACTGTCCTTTAAATAGTCTGTGGAAAATATTCGAATGCCATGATTACTTCCCCTTTACTAGAATATATTTCAGGAATCTTATCGAAATTTCGAGACGGCCTTTTTATACACATTCATCGAATTTTCTGTGTTGTGTTGCTCTCCTTTTTTTTCTTTCCGCTAGTTTATTACGTGTACCTGTTGTTTTTATCGGAACCACTAATTTAGAACGTTTCGTAATTTTTGGCAGGCATTAAATGATTTTTTTAACAATATCTATCAAATGGTAAAACACTTATCAGTCCTCAACTCAAAGTAAAATCTTCTAAATGGTCCATCCATTAGATCCACTCAACTTATGATTATTATATTCCTGTATGTTGTTGAGACACTACATTTTTGTAGAGGGAGGATCATCGAAAAAAAAACAGATGGCAAACTATCAAGAAAAGAAGTACGCAAAAATTGTAGTTCAAACTGTATTCCCTAAACAAGGGTGTCATTCCCCAAATTGTTTTGGGACAGGTGATCAAGTGCTACCTTCTTGAAAAAAGTTTGCTATTCCCTAAATATTGTTGCAGTATTTTTTAAAATCTGCACGCGTTTACAAGATCTCAATCATTATCATAGTTTAAAACATAAATTAATACTCAACATTTTTGCAGGTTATTTAGTGCCGAAAAAGTAGCAAAAGGTGCATGGGCTCCGATAGAACTCAAAGCTCAACCCTTTCAGGAAACGTCGCGTCCTGAAAAGCTCGATTCTGGTGTGGCTGCATCAACTTTCACCATGGGAATGATTTTTTCTCTAGTACCTATAAGCCTAGCTGTAGATATGGTTTACGACAGAGAGGTAAGAAACTTTAAACACACTTTTATAAATGACTAATAAGTTTTATTTTTCAGATAAAAGCAAAGAATCAATTAAGAGTTAACGGCCTATCATCTTCGATGTATTTCATCACGTACTTCATCATTTTAGCTGCACTTATGATAATAATATGTGCTGCTCTGATAGTGTTAATTTTTTTATTCGGCCTACCGTCATTAACCCAAACAACAGCAATAATAACATTGTGTATATTAATATTCCTATACTGCCCATCATCAATATTGTACAGTACCTGCGTAAGCTACTTTTTTGATAAAACCGATTCGGCACAATCTATTCTTCCTAATGTTGTGCCACTTTTGGGCGGCATACCCTTCCTGTTTGTTATATTTCTCGACATGTTAGGAATAGGTAAGACTTATTTAACATTTTATCATTTAGAATATTAAGAGCCATACTAACCAAACTAAATAATACCTTTAATACAATGCTTTCAAGATAAAAACGGCATATCATTGGGTTCCCGGAAACTAAACTAAACTAAATTAGGATACTGTTGCACATTTTATAGTTACCTATAGCTCTCTGAATGCAAATAAAGTTGAATACATATAGAATTTAATATACTAGGAACAACAACAAACAAAAGTTGCCAGTCTGTATAAATGATGAACAATTGGAAGCAGTTAAGGAATTTAAATATCTGGAACTAAACACAGGCCCATTTTTTCTATCCTTGTAGCACATCTTTGGAAAAAATTAGTGAAAGAAGTTGTTCGTGAAAGTCCAACCATTTTTAAATTGGAAAGAGTGCATACCTAAAACTAGGTTTTGCCTTATGACTGAAGTGAATTTTGAATTAAAACGATTGTTTTCTTCCCAGCCTACTATGTTTCTGGTAGAATTTTATACTAGTATTTTTTTGATTTTTACATTAATAATTTATATTTAAAAAAGAACCGACTTCAGCTGACTTTGGCGTATTCTTATCTCTCTCTCTTTCTCCCTCTCTAATTTTTATTCTTTTTCTATATTTTTCAAATATTTTGTAACTTTTTTTCTTTGTTTGATTATTTGGACCACTCTCTGTAAGTGACACTCTAATGTACTCTATATTGCATCTACACTGTATATGCTTCTGTGTATTGGTCACCCCTATATAACTTATTTGTCTATCATTTTCTGAACCACCCTTTACAACTATAATTCAACTCAACACAATATTGCAACGGTCCTGATATCTTTAAAACCACCCTTTATAAGTATAGATCCTCTCCACAATATTGACTGTACCTATTTTTTTATTGTTTAAATTATTCCTGTATACCTTATGTCTAGTATTCCATTTATGCAACGGTAATTTTTGATACACCCTGAATAACAATAATTAAACTCCACTCTTCCTTCAAACACCTTGTATAAGCAACTATTTTCATGTTCCACACTATATAACTTTTTATAACCGCCCTGTATAACTGGAATTCTACTCCACCTTATATTTCAACCATCCTGTATATTCAAATATTTCTAACATTTTTTGAAGCCTCCTGTATAAGTTTAATTATACTCCGTCCTATAATGCAAATATCCACTCTGTATAACTATAGTTTTGCTCCACTCTTATTTCAACCACCTTGTATACGCAACTACTTATGTGCCACCCAATACAATATTTTTTGAACCACCATGTATAACTAATTCAATTCCACCTTATATTTCAACCATACTATGTATACAACTGCTTATGTACCAACTAATATCACATACACGCACACACCTACAACCGTATACATATATAGAAGAGTTCGACGACATAACAAAATTTCGTTTCGATAAACTAATGGAATGTTTTCTACCATTTCACAGGACTATAGGCCCCGTAACTCAACTTCGCCTCTAAAAGAAACTTACTTGAAATGAATCAAAATGAAAACCTATACAGACTACAGACACCCTGTACGATGTACTTTCATGGCATTTGACATTTCCATTGATTTTTTCCGATTTTCAGAAAAATGGTATGTTATAATATTCAAATTGCTTGAGCCGATTTAGAGAAAACAGTGAAGATTCATTGAAATTCACTGAAAACTCGTCCCTTATTTACATTTTTTTCTGATTTTCTGGAAAACCGAAAATATCATGTTATAGACCTTTCAGAAATGTTCCTTAATATAATGCAGTTTAAATCATCAAAGTTGTCCAAGCCGTTTTTAAATAATCGCTGGTCATACAAAAAAAAAAGTTGCCAACGAATTGATAACCTCCTCCTTTTTCGAACTCTGTTAAAAACAATTTTTCAGTATTTTGTTCTTTTTGGAATTATTAACTGGAACAATTTCTCAGGTAAATGTGCTAGCTAAATAAATGATAAAATTGTGTTAGATCTTCTATTTAAAAATAAAAAATGGCCGTATTAAATGAAACGTCGTACTGAAAATCTGTAAATGCTTGTTCATCTTAAATGGTGACAATGAAAAGGATTTTTCCCTTTTTTATAACTGTAAGATATGACAATAGGTTAATGACACATTATAACTTCTACAGTTCCCAAAATTCCAATGCTATGCCATTTTTATCTAGGACACATTGCTTACTTACCAATTATTTATTTTAGGGATGAAATCAGCCTTAATACTTCACATAGTTTTATCATTCACGAATACAGTGTACATACCTTACGCAATCATTTACTATGTACAGAGAGTATACACCATGTGTAAAGCTAATTTTGGCTGCAGCGAAGTTACTTTGTCCGATTACTTAACGACCGAAATTATTGTTATGGCAGTAGCATTATGTCTTCATATTCCGTTTTGGTTCTTTTTACTTCTCGTCGTTGACATCAAAAAGAACGGAGGTAGAGTAAGAGATGCCTTTAAAATGTTCAAGGTGAGTTTTTTTATGCTTTCGCTGTACGAAAATATATCAAATTTCTTATTCTGAGAACACAACTCAACATCAAAAGCCTCAGCGGATTTATAAGTTGTATTCAGTCTATTGTCATCAAAACAATAAATAGTTTATACTATATCCCCTATGAAACACGACATATTATAAATCAAAAAAGTGTATGAATTAGATGTTGCGGTTTTTTAGTTAAATGCTTGTTGAAAGCAAATGAAGGGCCATTAGCGGAACAATCGATATAAACAATGTCACGTCACGTAAATAAAGTCACTAACTTTATTGTCGAAGCCCTGCAGTATTTTCTTGGTTCTTCTATTTTCAGACTCACTGGCAGCGGGTGTTGTAGGGCTTCGTAATGTCCTTACACTAAAATCTGGGCGGTACACGTTACACACCAAAATGACGAAGAACAATGTTTCTCGATTGAACAAACAAAGGAAACGCTTTCGTAAACACTAAAGAAACAATTATAGAGCACCGTAGGAGGATCAAAATGCGGTTAATTGTTACGACCGGAGTTAAGTAACTCGCGGAGTCATAACACAATAAATCCAAAAATGCGTCCTTAGAAACAGCAGTTAAAAAACCAAGACAATGCGACAGAATGGATCGGCGGTCAAAGCCAAATCAGTTTAAAACTCAATTAACTAATCCAGTTAACTTTAAACAATTGCCATTGTTTAAAGTAAAATAAACACTGTTGCATGGACGCAACAGTTTATCATAAATATATGCAGGGCTAATAGATTTATACCACTACCAACGTCCGACCATCTAAAATAAAGTACAAATTTTGTTATTTCGTTATACAGTACTACCGAAAAATGGAGATCAAAACCAAATACTAAAGGGAAGTAATTGATTTAGTCAACTCTATTGAGAACCAAAACATACATTAAAGCTTGATGGCTTTAGGAAAAACACATTTCAAATTATTTTACAGATCTACGTCTCCAATCCCCGTTCTTCTTTGAATTTCTGTGTTCTTTATATGGTCCACTATTTTTATCCCTAACATTGATCTTTCCATTTTCCTCTGTGATATGCTTAGCTTATTTATGGTGTCTCAGACCCATACGTTACACCTAGGAGCACACATTGATTGAACTCATTTCTCCTAAGGTTCATAGGGATTCCGCTATTAAGTAGATCCTTCAATCTGTATCTTTTCTGTCTGATTGTCTCTGGTGAATCTTAAGTCGTGATCAAATAATCGGTATTGGGTAACTCGACTATAATTGTTTCGCAATTTCATTGCTCCACCGATGACAAAGTTTGTCATAAAGTTTGTTTTGCTTTTTTTATCTGTAGACTAACATCTTTGGTTGCTTGAGAAAGTTCCTTGAGCTTTTTGTAGATCATCAGCAATGAGGACATATCGTCGGCGAATCTTGGGAGGTTGTTAACCAATTTTCCATCGATGTTTATCACTGTCTTATTCCAGTGGATTTTTTTTAAAGGCATATTCAAGAACCGCCGTGAAGAGATTGAGCAACAGTGTGTCCCCTTGTCTGACACTTCTCTCCAATGGGAAAAACAAAAAACAAGAACTAGCGGTCGGTTATATTCTGTTCTTCTCTTCTTTTTCCTATAACGTTAAAAGGTGATCGTTAGAACCGAAACCTAAACGGTATAGTTTCAATTGATTTTCCAGTCTTTATTTTAATAAAAAGTTTGTACAGATTGAATAATTTTGTATGTCCTTTTTACAGATTAATATCATTAAGAAGTTATTCCATTTACTTGAGTATTATACTGTTGAAACGGCACATGGTAAATAGTTTTCCAATCTTTTCAAAAAGAAGTAACCATCCCAACTTGAGAGCCTTTACTACCATGCCATCCTCTCCAGTTGCTTTTCCATTCTTCACATTTCTAATAGCATTTTTGATTTCATCGTTAGGAATATCCGGTAAATCTTCTGAGTCCTTTCTTTTCTCCTGTCTGTTCTGGTAGGTTGTCAGTCACCTTTTACATTTTGAATGGTTCTTGAAAGAGTTATTCGACTTGTTTTCTTGAAAACATTCAACAAAATAAAATTGTTAGATTGTTTGATGTAGCTCCTTATTGTTTTGTCTCATGTATTTCCAATTATTTTTGGGGCTCCCGGGGTTCTTATTTCTTGTTGTACTAGGTTTTTGCGGTTTGATTCATATATCATAGCATTACCAAAAGGAATTAATACTTCAAGCAGACTGTGATACTATGGTTATCCTCAAAAAATATATTGTATCTCCCCATAGACCCTTGTGTAAATTGAATTTTTATTAGTTTTAACTTTAAAGAATCTGCTGTTAACATTATTAGAACAATATGAATTAACCTTAAAATACTTGCGTTGCTGCCACATCTATATTATTTCAACTGTTTTAGTCACAAGTAATATTTGAAAATTCTCGGATATACGAATTTTCTCAACATTTGATTTTTAGACATTGAAACGCTCAAATTCACGTCTTCTCAGAAAACATACCATTACTACATTTTTCTGATTCTTGTATATAACGGTGGTATATGCAAAATATGTCAGGAAAAAATAATTAGATTCCTGATTTCCAAGGGTAACATATAGCTAATGAACCACCGATAACAGACAACTCTTAGAGCGTTGAAACAAACATTTGATTCGGGTTCCTCCGTAAAATAGAACCTCCTCCCGGGGTATTTAAAGAAACATTTTCTTTTTAGAAAAAAGAAGAATCTTTCGAAGAAGACGTTATTGAAATAAGTGATATAGGTGAAAACGAGGATCAAGATGTAAAAACTGAAAGACAAAAAGTTAAAAATCTGATGCACTGCAACAGCATTCATCATCCAGTTGTAATGGTTGAGGTACATTTAATAATATTTCAGTACATTTCCAGCTTATAACTAAATATATTTTAGAATTTGCACAAAGAATATGTTAAAACTGAATTGAAATACTGTGAATGTTGTTGTAAAAATGAAGAGGAAGTTGAACCTCCCAAAATTGCTATAAAATCTCTATCATTGGCGGTGGATGCAGGCGAAGTGTTCGGATTACTAGGGCATAATGGCGCCGGTAAGACTACAACCATGAAAATCATCACTGCTGAGGAAGCTCCTACTAGAGGAAGGGTAAGTCTATATTTTCTATATCTAAGGGGCCAAATAAGGCGAATTCGGTCATTGGTTGATGGTATTTAAGGCATATTTGGCCTAAAATGGTTCACAATCATGGCTTGGTGGGATGAAGCATTTTCGTGCAAAATCCTCAAAACAGTTAAATAATTCTCCTTATTGACTGTTTGGCCTGTTGAAACAAACTCATGATGGACCACGCCTTGAATATCGAAGAAAACAATTAGCTTCATTTTAACATTTGAGCGACTTTGGAACGATTTGTTCGGTTTCAGCTCGTTTTTTTTGTCCATTCCGAAGATTATTGTCTCGTTAGCGTATGATACTCGTTATCCGTAATTATCCTTAGTTCATGTACTTTCTAGAGTTAGCATGCAATGCACAGGTATCGTGGCAAGCCTAGAAAGAGAAGGCAATAGAGACAATAACAGGCCATTTCACATGGTGGGTAGAAGCAGCTAATGAACAACATGCTGAACGTATTTTATTGGAAGCACTTCCCAACCGGGTGAAATAGCCTCTTGCCGTCTCTATTGCCCTCTCCCTGGGATTAGAATTACAACGTTCCAGAATGTCGAATCGGAACAAGTTGACCGTCGCATACCCAAACGATCCATCAAAATCAAACGAGCTGTTTCACGATTTATGTTAAGGTCTCGTACTATGACGATTTTCAGCCACGATTTCTTTCACTTTCTTGCATCATTTTCGTCAGTACCAGAGGTTTAATGTCGTTCGGAACGAAGCAACCACTTCTTTGTGTCAATCATAGAGTTGTTTTTGAAAAAATTTATTCAGCCATAAGTCTTTACTAACATTGGTAATGTTCTCGCACACGAAATTCCGTGAGGACGCAAAATTTAATACAAATTCTTTGCTCAACAGTTTTTTAATTGTAAAATACGCAGAATACCACTGAGGTCGATTGATTGCAACAGTTGCTGTAAACCAAACAGAATTATTTGTGCTCTAAACAAATTGGTTGACAGATCCCGCTCATTTTTGGCATATTAATGGGGATCCGTTTTTGTCAAACTCAGCCCAGGGGGCAGCATCATAGATCATTCTATGTCGCGCAAATATTCAAAATAAAACATACTACCTGTTTGTGTCAGACAACATACGAGGGCTGCCTTTTATATTTCGGGATTAGAGAACAAAAACAAATATTAATCATCGAAAATCGCTTTATTGTTTTTCAAAATATTCTCCATGAAGATCTATACACTTTTGCATGCGTTTTCAACCAATTGTCGAAGCACTTTTCCCATTCTGATTGAGGTATCTCCAAAACATGCATTCTGAACGCAGCAACCGCTTCTTCAGGTGTCGAAAAATGTTGACCTCTCAGTTTGTTTTTTACGTACGGGAATAAAAAGAAGTCTTTTCGTGGCAAGTCAGGACTATATTAAAATATTAATCATCGAAAATCGCTTTATTGTTTTTCAAAATATTCCCCATGAAGATCTATACACTTTTGCATGCGTTTGAACCAATTGTCGAAGCACTTTTTTCACTCTGTTTGAGGTATCTCCAAAATATGCATTCTGAACGCAGCAACCGCTTCTTCAGTGTCGAAAAACGTTGACCTCTCAGATTGTTTTTTACGTACGGGAATAAAAAGAAGTCATTTGGTGACAAGTCAGGACTATACGGCGAAAGACTCATCAAATCGATGTTTTGGGTGGTCTAAAATGCAGTTGTTTGAGCCGATGTGTGAGAGCTCGCATTGTCGTGTTGAAGAGTGATCCGTCTTCGGCGGTTGGTTTTCCTCATTTCTTGGAAGACAACTGGCAAACAAGTGGTTGTGTACCACTCAGAATTGACTTCTGCGTTGTTATAGTGGTACGGTTGCCACATGTCAAGTTTTTCCGAAAAAACAGGCGATCATTTGCTTGGAAGTGCTTCGTGCGGGAACAACTTTTGTTGGATTCGGCTCATCTTGAAACACCCTTACAGTCGACTGCTGTTTACTTTCGGGCTCATACGCGTAAATCCACCATTCATCATCTGTCAGTATGTCATAAACGTGTTTTGAAGCACCGCGATCGTATTTTTTTGAACGATTGACAAATTGTGTAGGATCCAACGCGAACAAATTTTTTTGACATTCAAATGTTTATGCAATATTGAATGTCTGCTGGTTCCACTAATGTGTAAGGTTGGCTCAATCTGACGATAGGTCACATGACGATCTTGCAATATCAGTTCGCGCACAGCATCAATGGTTTCCGGAACAACAACTGTTTTTGGACGACCTTCACGAAATTCGTCTTGGAGTGAACTACGACCTCGATTGAATTCATCATACCATCGATAAACAGTGGTCTTTGATGGAATTTCATCGCCAAAAATTCAATTAAGTTCATCCATGCACTCTTGCTGACTTTAATCCACGTCGAAAGTTGTAAAAAAATAATCGCACGAAAATGTTCACGATTTAATTCCATTTTTTGGCCGAGAAGAATCCTTTAAGTTACTGTAAACAACACATAGCGCTGGTATGTCAAAAAGTTCAGAGCACGTATAACCTCAAAAATGTCAAACTTTACGATAGAGCTGTCAGTTGTCAGATTGCAACACTAGGGTTGTCCAATCCCGAAATATAAAAGGTAGCCCTCGTAGATAAAGTTAATAAATATTTTATGTGGACTGATTACAATTAACCCAATAAGTAAAAAAGCTTAGTATTCATACCATAGGTAAAAAGAAGAATCGGTAAGAACGATAGGTTTTCAAACGCAATAATTGTTTCTTTTAATTTTTAGGTGCAAATCGGAGGAGAAAGCATAACTTCCAATATGAATTCCGCCTTCCAGTTGTTGGGATACTGTCCCCAACACGATGCCTTATGGAAAAACATTACTGTAAGAGAACATCTAGAATGTTATGCAAATATTCGTGGTGTGCCTTACCATGAAATTCCTAGGATTATAAATTCGTATTTGAACGGACTGCAAATTCAAGAACATGCCGATAAGCAAACACAACAGTGTTCGGGTGGTACGAGACGGAAACTCAGTTTCGCCATGGCTATGGTAGGAAACCCCAAAGTGGTGCTGTTAGATGAACCCAGTACTGGAATGGATCCCAAAAGCAAGAGATTTTTGTGGGATACAATTCTTGCAAGTTTTCAGGTTGGTATTAATTCATATAAATAGAAGTTTCTAAATATAAAAAAACTTTGTTTTTGACTTTATTTGTTCGTGTACAAAAAACGGAAAAAGTTTTCAACTCACTATATTTTATAAAGCAATTATAAAATAATTTGGTCAAGTGCGAGTTGGACTCGCATACTTAGGGTTCCGTACCACCTTCAAGATTCGAATATTCCAGTTTCAGACAAGCAGGGAATGAGTGCATTTTCTTATACTTACCCTTATATCTTTTAAAGGAAGCGTTTTAAATTTATAAAAAATATACACTTTGATTTTCCACACATAGACTTTTTATTTTATCTGCTTTAGGATTCACTTGATTTTTATCACAATACATATGTATTTAATTTTCTAATTTGGCCCCCAAAAAGTAACATTAGAGTTTTATTTTACTAATAAACTTTCAGAAATGCATTTTATAATCTACTGTCTGAGTTTTGAGGCTCTGTAGATTGGAAGAAAAACGGCAAAATAGGTCAACGTTTAAATTATAAATTATTAAATTTGTTATTCAAATTATTTAAAAATATAAATAAAATATATTTTTCAAATTTTAAATAGTGTAGTTTCTAAAGTGGGAATTAAGTCGATGTTTAATATTTTTAATATCTTTTATACAAATGATTTAAAAATATGATATATTTGTAATTCACATAATGAGCCTTTTATCTGATATATTACATGATGCGTTTGAAAATTGAAACTTTATTTTCCATTTAATAGTATAATTTGTCCCTAAAATTACTATGGAGGTTTTTTAGTAATTTATTTTCCGTTTAATTCTATTATTTGGAGGCCAAAAACTAGAATTAGGTATTTTTTTTCATATTTTTCCTATAAACAAAAAAATGAGGTCTTAGAGTTTGGGGAATAACGGGGAGAATGGGTAATTTTTTTAAATATTTTTTTAATATATTGTTACGAAATTTACCCAAAGCCGACCCTGTGTCATTTCAGCACGACAACAAACGCTTTACGACAAAAAAATACGATTCTCGAAAAGACTCGGCAGCGGAAGGAACTATGATGAGCACGCCACGATCGCAGTTGAGTTATACCGCGACGACTAGCTTATATGAAAATGTATTGTGAATCAGCTGTTTTAAATGTAAATGAAGTTCTAGAAAAGTGAAAGTAAATATTAGTTGTATAATTTTTAAATTGAACCCACGAAGTATATTGCAACTTGGTGTTAGAAGTGAAGGATTAAGTGCAGTTAACATCCTAAATTGATTTATGGAAACTCGTAGTATGGAAAAGATAGACGAAAAAATTGCACAGATTCTAGAAAAACGTGACAAGAAGGAGAAACAACATCAAGAAGAAATTCAACAAAGGTTAGTGAAATCTTTTGATGATAAACTTAAAATTGAGTTAGGAAATCTTGTCACTAATATCGATGAAAAACGTAAAATAGAATTAGAAAATCTTGTTTCCACGATGAAAAGTGAACAACAAAATCTTGTTTCCACGATGGAAGAAAAACAACAAAATTTATTGGAAGGATTGTTCTCGAAATTTGAAGAAAAACGAGAAAATGATTTTAAGATATTTGAACAAAAACAAGATCAAATTGAATTAAATCGACACGAAACTGAACAGAAAAGACAACTGCAATTCGAACAATTAATGCAAATAGTAGGACAAGTTAATGAAACAGTTAATGAAAGAATGCAAATAGTTGAGTCAGATATAAAAGAGATAAATGATGACATTAAGACCATAAAAAATACCGTGGATACTCTTGAAACAAAAGTAGATGATCTTGATTCCATCCAAAGCCAGGTAAAATTTGAAATCAGTTCAATTCAAGATACAGTTCAAGATCAAATCAGTTCCATCAAGCAAACAGTACACACTGAAGTACAAGATAAAATCTGTGCCATCCAAAATAAACTAGAAACAGAAATTAAAAAAATGCAACAGGACTTACAGCGAGGAAAATACCAGAACACCGTGAGTACCAAAGGTTCCTTTAGTAAACCACCCACATTCGACGGCAGTTCATCTTGGCCCATGTATAAACGGCAATTTGAGGCCGTGGCTACAGCTAATGGATGGGATAATCATGAAAAATCCACATCTCTGGTAATTTCCTTAAGAGGTCCGGCCCTAGAACTCCTCCAGAGCATTCCAGTCGATGTACAAAGCAATTTCGACAAGATCATCGCTATCCTAGACAAACGTTACGACAATCAATCCTTGAGCCAGGTATACCAAGTCCAACTGAGTGGAAAAACCCAAAAATCCGGTGAAAGCCTCCAAGAATTCGAAGCAGAAATTAGACGGTTAGTTCACTTGTCCTACCCAGACCTGCCAGAGGAAACGAAAGACCAGTTGGCCACACAGAGTTTCATAAACGGCATCAGAGATGTGGAAGTACAAAGAAATTTAAGACTGAGTGGCGTCAAGAAAAGTAGTGAAGCTCTACTTCGGGCTTTGAAAGTAGAGGCCGTCATGAACATGTCCAAGCCGAGGGTCCGAGCAGTTTCCTTCAACCAGGAAGAGTCAGAGTCACCATTTCAAGCGCTGCTGGCTGGTCTGAACAAATTATTAGACCGGTCACAAAGAACTGGCACCAGAGGGGCATGTTACGGCTGCGGACGGACAGGGCACTTCCAACGTAATTGTCGAGTGAGGCCACCTGAACGATCACCGACCAGGGGTAACCAACAGAACAGCCACATGTCCAGGGACCGTCAGTCAGTCAGCATAGGGGGGCGAATGCTGACTGTCCCTCCACCAGCCCCCAAAACGTTATCCATCCGGGGATTTTGCCGAGATAGCGGCAGCCTAGTCATCAGAGGCACCATCAATGGGCGAGCAGTTACCATCACCATCGATACCGGCGCCGCTGTGTCCATTGCCAAGTCCAGGGTTTTGAGAGCATCAGAAATTCGGCCAGTTACCAATAACATCCAGCTCAGAACAGTCACCGGCGAGTCCATGTCAATACAGGGTGAGGCAGATGTCGTGCTACAGATAGGGGACAACATGATCCGGCATAGGGTCCTGGTAGCGAATATTGAGGACGATTTTATACTGGGGATGGACCTAATTAGCCAGCATGGATTTATGTTCGACCCGAGATATGATGTTCTTCGGTTCCTGAATGAGGAATTTGTATTGACACGGTCCGTCAACACATCAGTCACGCCCATAAAAATTGTGGCAAAGTCTTCAGCTAGAATTCCCGGTCGAACGGAACAGATTATTCATGGGCAGCTAGACAGCAATCCTGGGAGCTGCGTTGGAATGGTGGAGCCCGTACACTCAGCTCATGACTACTTGGTTGGACGGGCTATAGTTAAAACCGGTCGAGATATACCAATCAGAGTCCTGAATTTCTCCAACAACGACATCAGAATTACCAATGGTCAAGAGATAGCTTGTTTCGAGCCAGTAGAGACCATCATCAATTGCGAAGAAGAGTACCAGACGTCGGTGAAGGAGACAGGTCCCGATAAAGAGTTCCTACAACAGTTTGCTGACCACTTAACACACTTGACACCAGAGAACCAGAAAAAAGCCAAGCAATTTATCACAAAACACTGGCAAATTTTTAACAGTAAAAATGGAACCACCGGTCGCACCAACATCATCCAGCATCGAATAGATACCGGAAAGGCTCAGCCCATCAGAATACCACCTAGACGACTACCATTGGGGCAACAACAGGCAGTCGAGGAAAACATCGAGTCCATGTTACAAAATGGAGTTATTGAGCCATCCATCAGTCCATGGTCTGCTCCCGTCGTGCTAGTTAAAAAGAAGGATGGAACCATCCGATTTTGCGTGGATTACAGAAAGCTCAATGACGTGACGAAGAAAGACAGCTATCCACTACCCCGAATCGATGACACTTTGACCACACTAGCAGGCTCCCGTTGGTTCTCCACACTAGACCTAAAAAGTGGATATTGGCAGGTTGGTCTGCACGCAAACGACAGAGAGAAGACAGCGTTCTCCACCAGTAAAGGGCTGTTTCAGTTCACGGTCATGCCCTTTGGGTTATGTAATGCACCCGCTACATTTGAGAGGCTAATGGAGTATGTACTGAGCGGGTTAACATGGAGGACGTGCTTAGTATACCTCGACGACATTCTAGTCATGGGCCAGACATTCGACGACCATCTGAAGAACCTGGGCGAAGTATTCTCCAGAATTAATAATGCCAACCTGAGACTCAATCCGAAGAAGTGTTCCTTGTTTCAAAAAGAAGTAGAGTTTTTGGGCCACGTAGTGTCCGAGTCAGGAATCCGCACCAACGAAGATAAGATAGAAGCCATCCGCGATTGGCCAGTTCCAAGAGACAAACCTGAACTCCGAAGCTTCTTGGGCCTATGTTCATACTACCGGCGTTTTGTTGAGGGATTTGCCACCATCGCCGCCCCTCTACATCGGCAGACCACTGATAAAGAGACCTTCCATTGGAATCAGGATTGCGAAACATCATTCAGGCGACTGAAGGCAGCACTATGTTCCAGCCCAATCCTAGCCTTTCCTACACAGTCCGGCAAGTTCATCTTAGACACCGACGCCAGCAACACAGGTTTGGGGGCCGTCCTATCCCAGGTGCAAGATGGTGAAGAGAGGGTGATCGAGTACTACAGCCGTGGATTCTCGAAGCCAGAAAGAAATTATTGCGTCACCAGAAAAGAACTTCTTGCAATAATAAGGGCTGTGGACCATTTCCATAAATACCTGTATGGTCGCCATTTCTTAATCCGAACAGATCATGCCGCACTCAAATGGCTGCTGGACATGAAGACACCGGAAGGACAACTGGCCAGATGGATGGAGAAATTACAGCAATACGACTTCAAGGTGGAACACCGTGCCGGCCGGTTGCACAATAATGCCGATGCCCCATCCAGAAGACCCTGTAGAGCGGAATGCAAGCATTGTCTGAAGACGGAACAGCGAGAGGGTATCTCCATCAGGCAGATTCGAGTGCAGGCCAATGAAGACTGGACAACGGAACAGTGCATCCAGGACCAAATGGCTGATCCAGACATCGAACCAATCTTGTCACTCAAAATGAGAGGGGCACCCAGGCCACGATGGGACGAGGTAGCTAGATACTCCGGCGTGCTGAAATCGTTATGGGCTCAGTGGGACTCTCTACGAGTAGACAATGGAATGCTCAAGCGAGTTTGGGAAAGCGCTGATGGACGAGAAACCAAGTCCCAACTAGTAGTTCCGAAGAAAAAGGTACCAGCCATCCTGACCGAAGTACATGATGGAATTACCGGAGGCCACCTGGGCATGAATAAAACCCTAGACAAAGTTCGCCAGCGGTACTACTGGGTGAATTACTTCGAAGACGTCAGAACTTGGTGCCGCAAATGTGCCACATGTGCCGCCAGTAAGGGCCCGAAGACCCGGACCAAGGGCAGAATGCAGCAGTACAATGTGGGCGTCCCATTTGAGAGAATCGCCATCGATGTCGCCGGTCCGTTTCCCGAGTCTGAGAGGGGGAACAAATACATTCTGGTCGCAATGGATTACTTCAGCAAATGGCCTGAGGCATATGCGATACCCAACCAAGAGGCAACCACGGTAGCAACGGTGCTAGTAGAACAACTATTCAGCCGGTTTGGCGTCCCGATGGAATTACATTCAGACCAGGGGCGTAACTTCGAATCGAATGTATTCCAGAAGGTCTGCACGATGTTGGGGATCAGGAAAACGAGAACAACACCATTACACCCACAGTCAGACGGAATGGTGGAAAGATTCAACAGGACCTTGGAACCACACCTATCCAAGGTCGTCAGCAATAACCAGCGTGATTGGGATGAGCATATTCCCCTATTCCTGTTATCATATCGCTCTGCTGTACATAATAGTACAGGCCTGACCCCAGCCAGGGTCCTATTCGGAAAGGAGCTGCGATTACCATGCGACTTGGCATTTGGCTCCCCCGAAGAACCTCCCCAAGACATCGACGACTATGCCGACCAGCTCCGACATAACCTGCTGGCAATACACGAATTAGCCCGAACGCAGATGTTGGCCACCAGTGACCGGATGAAGACGCGATACGACCTCAAGGCCAATTCAGTCGGGTTCCAGGAGAGGGACAAAGTCTGGTTGTACAACCCCCAACGGAGCAAGGGTAAATCCCCAAAGCTTACACCCGCCTGGGATGGTCCATACGAGGTGGTCAAGAGGCTTAATGACGTCGTCTACCGGATCCGTCGAAACCCCAAGGCTAAATTAAAGGTGGTTCATTTAGATCGACTAGCTCCCTACCATGGAGAGGATGTTTCTGATCGGGGCGATCAGAATTAAAGGGGGGGCAGTGTTACGAAATTTACCCAAAGCCGACCCTGTGTCATTTCAGCACGACAACAAACGCTTTACGAAAAAAAAATACGATTCTCGAAAAGACTCGGCAGCGGAAGGAACTATGATGATTTCTACTGGAGAATTCCACGGGGATTATAAAAGAAGCACGCCACGATCGCAGTTGAGTTATACCGCGACGACTAGCTTATATGAAAATGTATTGTGAATCAGCTGTTTTAAATGTAAATAAAGTTCTAGAAAAGTGAAAGTAAATATTAGTTTTATAATTTTTAAATTGAACCCACGAAGTATATTGCAATATTTTAAAATATATTAAAAATTAAAAAAATATATTTGTACCTATTCGTCATAATGAGCCCTGGGATTTGATATATTACATGAACCGTTAGAAACAATTATAATTTTTTATTTTCCATTTAATTCTATAATTTACCCCCCAAAATGAATATTAGGGGTTTCTTCTTATTTTTCCAGTAAAGTTCAGGTGAGGGGCTATACTTCCAGTTTTTCAAAATTTTTCAGCTTATGGTTTCGGAGATAAGGGGGGGAATAGGGAAAATTTATTATATTTTTGTTAATCTTTTAATTAATTTATTTTATAAATATGGAAAAAATATATTTGTTTTCTTCATCATGAGCCCTTTTATTTGATATATAACATGTTGGGTTAGAAACAATTTTAATTTTATATTTTCCATTTAATTCTATAATTTGCCCCCCAAAAAAATATTAGGGGTTTTTCCTTATTTTTCCAGTAAAGTTCAGGTGAGAGGCTATACCTCCATTGTTTTTCAAAATTTTCCAGCTAATGGTTTCGGAGATAGGGGGGGGGTAAATTTTTTTATATTTTTGTTAATATCTTTTAATTTATTTATTTTAAAAATGTGAAAAAATATATTTGTTTTCGTCATAATGAGCCCTTTCATTTGATATATAACATGATGGGTTAGAAACAATTTTAATTTTCCATTTAATTCTATAATTTGCCGCCCCAACATAAATATTAGGGGTTTCTCCTTAATTTTCCAGTAAAGTTCAGGTGAGGGGTTATACCTCCATTTTTTTTCAAAATTTTCCAGCTTATGGTTTTGGAGATAAGGGGGGGGATAGGTAATTTTTTTTATATTTTTGTTAATATCTTTTAATTAATTTATTTTAAAAATATGAAAAAAATATATTTGTTTTCGTCATAATGAGCCCTTTCATTTGATATATAACATGATGGGTTAGAAACAATTTTAATTTTAATTTTCCATTTAATTCTATAATTTGCCCCCCAAAATAAATATTAGGGGTTTCTCCTTAATTTTCCAGTAAAGTTCAAGTGAGGGGCTATACCTCCATTTTTTTTTCAAAATTTTCCAGCTTATGGTTTCGGAGATAAGGGGGGGAATGGGTAAATTTTTTTATATTTTTGTTAATATCTCTTAATTAATTTATTTTAAAAATATGAAAAAAATATATTTGTTTTCGTCGTAATGAGCCCTTTCATTTGATATATAACATCATGGGTTCGAAACAATTATAATTTTATATTTTCCATTTAATTCTGTAATTGGCCCCCCAAAATTAAAAGTAGAGGTTTCTCCTTATTTTTCCAGTAAACTTCAGGCCAGAACCGATATATCTATTTTTTTCAAAACTTTACGTTTTATAGTTTCGGAGATAAGGGGGGGATGGGTAAATTTTGGTATATTTTCGTTAATATCTTTTTAAATATTTTTTTAAATATGAAAAAAATATATTTTCAGAATGAGACCTTTCATTTGAAATATTACATGATGCGTTTAAAAATTTTTTTATTTAATTCTATAATTTGCCCCCCAAAATTAACATTAATGGTTTCTCCTTAATTTTCTTGTAAAGTTCGGGCAACGCTCTATATTTTCTATTTTTTTCAAAATTTTAGGCTCAGTAGTTTCGGAGATCAGGGGGGGAACGGTCGATTGTTTTAGTTTTTCCCCCCAAAAGTACCCCTAAAATCAAAATTTTTTCTTTTACAATATGTGCTCCTGATCGGGTCACCAAACTATACATTGATACCAAATTTCAACCTCTTCCGTCCAGTAGTTTAGGAGAAAATGGCTGTGATTTGACAGAGGCAGAAATCCTGAGTGATATAAGGGTATCCGTATCTTAGGGTTCCGTATATACAATATACGGATACTAATAAAAATCGACCGTTCCCCCCCCCCCCGATCTCCGAAACTACTCAGCCTAAAATTTTAAAAAAAATAGGAAATATAGAGCGTTGCCCGAACTTTACAGGAAAATTAAGGAGAAACCATTAATATTAATTTTGGGGGGAAATTATAGAATTAAATTAAAAAATTTTTCAAACGCATCATGTAATATATCAAATGAAAGGTCTCATTCTGAGGAACACAAATATATTTTTTTCATATTAAAAAAAAATATTTAAAAAATATTAACGAAAATATACCAAAATTTACCCATTCCCCCCCTTATCCCCGAAACTATAAAACAAAGTTTTGAAAAAAATAGATTTATAGGTTCTGACCTGAAGTTTACTGGAAAAATAAGGAGAAACCTCTACTTTTAATTTTGGGATGCCAATTACAGAATTAAATGGAAAATTAAAATTGTTTCTAACCCATCATGTTATATATCAAATGAAAGGGCTCATTATGACGAAAACAAATATATTTTTTTCCTATTTTTAAAATAAATTAATTAAAAGATATTAACAAAAATATAAAAATTTTTACCCATTCCCCCCCTTATCTCCGAAACCATAAGCTGGAAAATTTTGAAAAAATGGAGGTATAGCCCCTCACCTGAACTTTACTGGAAAATTAAGGAGAAACCCCTAATATTTGGGGGAGGAAATTATAGAATTAAATGGAAAATATAAAATTAAAATTGTTTCTAACCCAGCATGTTATATATCAAATAAAAGGTCTCATGATGAAGAAAACAAATATATTTTGTCCATATTTATAAAATAAATTAATTAAAAGATTAACAAAAATATAATAAATTTTCCCCATTCCCCCCCTTATCTCCGAAACCATAAGCTGAAAAATTTTGAAAAACTGGAAGTATAGCCCCTCACCTGAACTTTACTGGAAAAATAAGAAGAAACCCCTAATATTCATTTTGGGGGGCAAATTATAGAATTAAATGGAAAATAAAAAATTATAATTGTTTCTAACGGGTCATCTAATATATCAAATCCCAGGGCTCATTATGACGAATAGGTACAAATATATTTTTTTAATTTTTTTAAAATGAATATTTTAAAATATTTTAAAAAAATTACCATTTCTCCCCGTTATTCCCCAAACTCTAAGACCTCATTTTTTTGTTTATAGGATAAATATTCTATTATTTGGCCTCCAAATAATAGAATTAAACGGAAAATAAATTACTAGAAAACCCCCATAGTAATTTTAGGGACAAATTATACTATTAAATGGAAAATAGTTTCAATTTTCAAACGCATCAGATATCAGATAAAAGGCTCATTATGTGAATTATAAATATAACATATTTTTAAATCATTTGTATAAAAGATATTAAAAATATTAAACATCGACTTAATTCCCACTTTAGAAACTACACTATTTAAAATTTGAAAAATATATTTTATTTATATTTTTAAATAATTTGAATAACAGATTTAGTTATTTATAATTTAAACTTTGACCTATTTTGCCGTTTTTCTTCCAATCTACAGAGCCTCAAAACTCAGACATTTCTGAAAGTTTATTAGTAAAATAAAACTCTAATGTTACTTTTTGGGGGCCAAATTAGAATATTAAATACATATGTATTGTGATAAAAATCAAGCGAATCCTAAAGCAGATAAAATAAAAAGTCTATGTGTGGAAAATCAAAGTGTATATTTTTTATAAATTTAAAACGCTTCCTTTAAAAGATATAAGGGCAAGTATAAGAAAATGCACTCATTCCCTGCTTGTCTGAAACTGGAATATTCCAATGCCTAAGTATGCGAGTCTAACTCGCACTTAACCAAATTATTGTATATACTGAACCCTAAAAAAACAGAACTCTTCACAAACAGGAGGAAATGATGCACATTAATACACTTTATAACCATTTTGGTTTGCTTCTTTTATGTTAGGGTTTCATTTTTTGTGTAGCCTTATTCATTGTGGTTACGTTCTATTTTGTCATATTTCTGTGAATTGTTGTTATAAGCTACATCGTTCTTTATCGCATTTAATCAAGGAATATAATTGTGGGCCTCGTAGGTGTCTTTGGGTTCAAGCCTCGTAGAGCACGATCCCTGGGATCTTTAGGGATTCATAGTATGTGGCTAAATTATTGAGTAGGTTTGAAAACATTGTGTTTTTTAGCAATTTCCCAATGCGATCCTTGATATTTGTAAGTAAGCTATGCCCAAATTTTCAAGTGATTTTTTCTCTGAGTACATTTCTGTCTTGATTTTAATGACCTGCTTATGTCATGGGACGAATAACTATTCACATCAAATGCACCATTTCACTAAAGATATTGCAGATATTGGTGTTCAATAAACTCCATGTAAAAATTAGCGATGACTGAATTAAGAGGTTGGTTACACCATCAAGCGACATATCTGAACTGTTTCAACATGTTCTCAGCCATCACTTGAAACTTTAGGCACAGGTGATACAACGAATCGAATTATTAATATCAGGAGCTTACAGGATACCCTCTTCATGAGGTGCGGTATATATTGGTAACACCCAGCGAAGTGTCAGAACTCGCATTTGTGAAAATAGGCGAAATTGCCCATTGTTCCATCACCAAAAATCGCCTTTTGCAGAACATGCATTAATTTCTGGAGACCACGTTATACAGTACGGACATGCCATTGTACTGCCAACCTCATCCCCTGCCGCCTCTACCGGGAATCCATAGAAATTTAGAAACATGAAAACAATTTTAATAGAAAAGAAAAAAGTCTAAAACTCAATAGAATATGGTATAACGCTCTACGACACAACAAATCATAGCCATCGATGAGGACTAAATATTAGTTCCCCACCGCTTGACGGCCCTTTTCTACCCACGCATTCTAGGAGGTATCTACGACAACAACGTTGCATATGTCTGGCACAATTGTAGACGAAACGTACCGAAAAATACCAATAGATCACAACAAAATAGCCCGGAAAACAATAGTTTATTCAAATTATTATTTTTTTATTTATTTCCAAACTTTCAATAACTGAAACAGTATTTTTATTACAGAACAAAATTTATCAATTCAGTCTAGGCACGCTAGACTAAGTTACTTATAATGTTCCCTTTTATTGCAATTTTTTGGTAAACTGAATCACATAGATCATTTCAGTTTTACATGAAACGGTTTATATACTATTTCACCTCATGTTAATTTACTTTGTTGAAATATTAAAGTAAATATATCAGTGAGTCCAAATATCTATATATAAATAGACAAAGACTCTCTCTCAACCGATGTTCTTCATTTTTGTTTTGTTTAGTAGCTACTGACGTCCTTCAGTGCAGAATGCTAAAATTAATTTATAATATTGGTTCATACATTAAATAAAATATAATGAAAATTCATTAGTTATGTCCATACTGTCAACGCCAAACAACTGACAGTGCCGCCGCCAGACAGTCAAAACTCAATTGAGTAATTATATTTGGAGGGAGCGATCGTTAGATATATTCTTAGAGCAAGCGTTGTTATTCTTTAGTGGTAAAATAGTCAATGTAGTAGATCAGTATTGATTTTTCGGACGCCTTGCATTAACTGTCATATTAAATATTCTGTTTTTAATGTGAATTTAATTATTTGATTAATATATTATTATCACAACTTTCCCGAAGGTGTTGTGTAAAAAATTGTCAGAGGACAACAGAGAATGTATTAAATGTTTAAGTTATCCTAGGGTTGTTGGTCCTCTTTTTTATTTAATATTTCTGAACTTGATTGAAACCGCAAATGTCGAAAACTTTTAGGTTGCAAAGAACAATCTTCCAATTGTTATATAGAATATTTTGCCAGGAGCGGTTCCAGCCAAAAAATTAAGGGGTCATTCATTTGTCAAAATATTTCGAATACCGATATTTGATTACATTTTTTTTATTGCAATAGATTTGTCAATATGAGTGAACAATTTTGGTCATTACATCTACTTCTACGATTTCTTCACAACTCTGTTTCTTATAAAAATATAGTTTTTACAATTTCATGAAATAGGGTCGAATTTCGACCACTGGGCGACTACTAGTTAACTTAAATACATATTTTGTGAATTTTAAATAAAAATGCTAGGACATAATTTAATTTTAAATAGAAAAACACAAAACATGATGTTTATTTATACAAAGAAATTTACCGAAATGTGTGTTGAGGGAGAATATGCTTAAAAGTATCCAAACAGAACGTAACATAAACACAAAGTATATAAAAAACTGTATGTAGTTAATGTTAAGTTAGTTAATTAATTTATTATATTAAACTACAGTTATTCTGAACACTCTGGGTGAAATTTGCATGGTGTTATAAATTACCGAGACTTGTACATAGATTTAGTAAATTTTAGGTGACATTGCAAAAGATCCAAAAATATATAGTTACATTAAATTTGTTTCAGATTTAAAACTGATATTTATCAAATTATAAAGGTACGTTAACATCGGTTGTGAAGCACGAACGTGAGCAAGCCTTGCGCGGACCACCATCCATGTAAACCTCTCAATTCGTGAAATAGGAAGCGTTTGTTTGTTTCACGAACGTCAAAAATCACGTTCGTGGAAATATCAAACGTGTTTGATTTTTGACGGTAGTGAGAAATCCACTAAGATAGATGTACCTATTTGTAATGATAATGTACTTATTTTATAAATTGAAATAAGACACCTTTTCAATAAATTTATTTATTGATGACTTTGGAACTAATCGAAATTCTAGACTATTAAAAGAGTTGTCAGTGGCTAAATATCGAAATTTTACTTCAAGTTTTATTTTAGCGGGTATGGATTCTCTCGTACTTCTGTCATTTTTGGATTCTTGGTCTTCCAGCCATTCTCAGTATATTTTTAAAATTTTCAGAAAACTCGGAAAACTTCTTTATTAAGATGTTACTTTTTAGGACTTTCCACTTTCTCGACCACCATCTTTTCTTCCTTCTTTCTCTCACCTTGCTTTTTTTTAATATATTTTTTGCGAAGATATCACATAACTAGACATGCTTCTGCCAATAACAACTTCAATTTAACAACTGAGAAGTACGTTGCCTGTCAACTTCAGCACGAACGGGACGAAAGAATGAATACTCCACGAATGCAAGTCACGAATGGACAACATTTCCGGGACAACAGCCTATAGCAATCATTGCAATATTCACAAGCTGTTCCTGATAGCCCCCTCGAAAATTTTATAAACGGGAATTTGAATTTTGGTGCAATGCAGATGACCATATGAACTTGGTAGTTCCGTTTTATTGAAATGTATTCGATATCTAGGATTTATTTATGTTTTGAGTCATATTTTATTTAAAAATTTTATCCAAGACAAAAAAATGTTGACTATTTGTTGAAATTAAAGTGACGTAACCTTTGATTCAACAAAGTTTCAGTATTTTTAAAAATGTATTATTTACAGGGATCTCGTGGTGCTATTTTAACAACGCATTCAATGGAAGAAGCAGATGCCTTATGTTCAAGAGTTGGAATAATGGTTAAAGGTGAATTAAGGTGAGAATCTTAGCGACTAGTTTTTAATGATTTCTAAATGATTGTTCACAAGGTTTGATTTTCTGCCTGTAGATGGATATTTCTCTCCTCCGTTTTTTTATTAAAAGTGGAAAAAAATTTAGTCCAGGAAATTTCCAAAAATTGCCTGGATTTCTGGTTGTCTCTACAGAAATTCTTCCTCACAGATATTCCGAGAAAAAGAGATGTTTATAATATGATCAACCAGTATTCATGTGTATCAACAGTGTTTTGTATATTGTGTGATATGTATCTGTGTTTAGAAACGTTTCAGCTTCAAATGTGGACTCTCTTCGAACTGTTATTCTTTTGTATTCAAGACAATAAATATAATGTATATTGTTTCAGGTGGGATACCTTTAACCGTGACGCTTCCCACAAGAGAACGTCCTCGAAAAATTATATCTACATATCCTGGAAAGTCCTAGATGTCGAACATTACACCCAAATCTGGAGTCATCGATCCCTGTGTGTTTTGATTAAAGGTTTTTTCTTCAATTTTCGGTTTGATATAAATTTTATTTGTTAAAAAAAATTAACACTGTCAATTTTACTGGCTTGATACTGAGGTTTCCGTTTTTTTTTCTTCTGGCAGTAGGTTTTTACATCCTCAGTCCAGATCTATTAAAAATGTCCGTCCGTTTTTCGCGTAGTTTACGATCCTACAGCTGGCTCCCTTAAGTTTTCTCTTTCTTAAATTTTCTTCTTTTAATGAGATCTTTGTTTTATCTAATTCTACCCAATGGCTCCCGGTGCTGGTTAATACATAATTGTCCAAATTAGATTTGACCATATGTCTCCTGGAAATGTTGTATTGGTGGTCAGTTTTCCTTACTTCTAGTAGTCTTTAAGTTTCACCGGTATATATATGTATGACTACAAACACAAGGTACACTGTACACACAGTTCTTAGAAGTTTTTGGGGCTTAAATGGAGAGAAAGAATAACAATACGTTGTTGTAACTTTTTCAGGTGCCTTGGATCAACTCAACATCTTAAAAATCTCTACGGAGCAGGTTATACTTTAGAAATGAAACTAGGCGGAGGCGACTCAACACCGACATCAGATTCGGGAGATCGTTTAAACGAACTGAGAGATTTCGTTTCTGCTTTGTTTCCAGAAGCCATTTTACAAGAAAGTTTTGCTGATAGGCTGGTGTTTAGTGTTCCACAACAAAGTGTACCATCATTAGCTAATTGCTTTAAAGAATTAGAGAGAGGTGAGTTCCAATAAAGGCACTTGTGTTGATTACAAGCAAGCTTTAAAATTTGTACACTATAATTTCCATTTTGTATTTATTCCAGCAAAATGTGAATTAGATATAGAAGAATATAGCTTCAGCCAAACAACTCTTGAGCAAGTATTTCTTAAGTTTGCACATGAGGATGACGTTAATGACGAGTAATGAGTGTATGATGAATGACGTGCAACTAAAATTTAGTAATTAGTTTACATTTACATTACATTTACTCTAGTCAATAGGGTAAAAAATTCGAAACCAGGAAAAAATATTTAATAAATGCCTTTTGGCATGCATTGTTTGTTGAGTATACCGAAGAATAGACAATTGTTCGTTTTCCTGGAATTAATATTTAAAGAGTCTGGCAAGAGTGTTTGAATTATAAAAATTACGCAGACATAAAAGTAAATTTAAATACGATTGTCAAAATATGTAATACTGGAAAATGGTAAAAAACTAACAATGTAAGGGATTACAATGGCTTTGAAACAAATATAATATGCGGGATAACGTCTAGGCCTGGCATTTTGTTGAATTTGAGGAGAATATTTTTTAATTTGTTAGTGCACATATATCAAAAAATGTTTGCTGATATCATTTTTAAAGAAGAAATTGAGGAAAAGGTACACTAATAATAAAGTATAAATGCCTGAAGCATTTATAATTGCAATTGTTAAATGCCTAAAACCTGACTACTTTGTATTGTACTTGTACTTCAATATATCATTTTATTGTCGTTTCAAAAACAAATCCCGTCTTACTGTTGGAATTTGAATCAACGTTGTAGACATAAGTAATATTCAAATTCCGGGCGGTTGGTCAGATTATATTGGAAGCAGTAATAAGCCCTCAAAGTATGCATTGTTGTCATATTTCACAGTCTCCTATTTGAAGACGCACTGAGATTATGTTCCTTATTGCAATTAACTAATAAACTAGACGGTAAGTGGCCGTTTTTTTTTCTGTTTCACATGAAAGTGTAAAAAAGTTTCCCATAAGAGCCCGTGTTTAAAGTGATGATTTTAAAAATCATTTTCTCAAAAACTGCACGGTCAATCATCCCCGAATTTTAACAGAAGATAAGTATTATCCTATATATTCATTTGAAATAGTTATTAAAATTTTCCTAACATTTACGTTTTCCTTTCGAACATCCTTAAGGCCACCACATCGTCAGTTTTAATATGCGTTTTTAACGCCCCAAAACGTGGTGATGTTTACAGTTTCTACAATATAGGACCTAAAACTATTATATGAAATTTTCAGGATTCCACCTATTAAAAAGAGACTTCGCCATAGGCTCACAAAATCTTTATTGTTGATAAATAAGGCATGTTATATTATTTCGTCTTTGTTTAATTAAAAAAGTGTCTGAGTTGGAAGTAAATCCGTGATAAATACTATTCTGTTTCCCGTCGAAATTTGCAGACTTGGAGTTTGCTTAGGTTTTTCTGTAAACTATGAGTAAGGCCCTATATTCCTCATCAGCTCAACACTAGCCAGTATAACTAATGTTACCTTAGTAAAAGTCTGTTAGTTTTCGAGAATAAATGTTCTTCGAGCATATTCTCAAGGCAGAACACGTACGGACTACGATGTTTTAGAAGTAGTTGAAAATAATCCACATACTTTTACACGAGCATAGTCCAAACAGAAATCAGTACCATCCATATCAAATGGGACGATCGTTACTTTCTCTGATCTACGAAAAACGTTCAATTTTGCCAACCAGTGCTACGAAAATATAGGCAAGACCCAAAGTTCCTAGATAGTTTTGGTGACTGATCAAAGCACATTAAAAAATGGTGACTTCAAAAACATGGACACTCTGCATCTGCAATTTTATTCATTTGAAACCTCATATTCGAAGAAAGTTGACAGTAAACCTAAACATAGGTGTTTATCATTTTTCAAAATCATATCCAATAGGTCAGATGTGTTGAAATGTTTCTCTCATCTCAGGAATCAAAAGTTATACAGGGGTGACAATTGATTTATACACCAGTTTTGTTAAAATACAGACATGTATGTCTTCATTTTGTCAAATTGTATTTATTGAATGGTGGCAATAGAGGAACTGTACTTCGGGAAATTCTTCAGAAGTAGGTGCCAAAAACTCTTTAATGCATGACTCAACAAAACAATGGTATCGATTTTGAAGGCAATAAAAATTGTTTCTTTCTTGATATTTAAGTTTTGAGTCTATTGAATATTGGCATGAATTAGAACAGATAATGCATGAACGAGCCAGTCAGGGTGGGGCGGCTGTCCCACCTCGGTTACGTCCTTGTAAACTGTTCTTAGATGGATAGTAGTTAGCGACTTAATCATTTTGTGTAAACAGTCAATTACCACAAAAGGGATAATCAATTTTTTGTTATAGGGCGCAAAAGGTAAAAAAGCTAGCTGATGATGTTATATAAATAAAGCAAGAAGTAAAACACCGAGATCATTCAATTTTTTTCCATATTTCCACCCTTACGAATGTGCTGTTTGTCTTCAAATTTTGACTAAACTACCATCAAAGATACAACGTATTCAACAATAAAAATCATTGAAATCAGGGAAGATATCGCGTAATATACACACAAATACATTCAGCTGAATTGATAATCTCCTCCTTTTTGACGTCGGTTAATGACTCAATTTAAAGGTACTCTTAATCCCTACATTCTTTGAAAAACTTCGTGCTAGAGCATTCTGAAACATTTTATAACACAAATCTTAGACAAATGTTTATTTAACAAGGAAGCTAAACTATCTGTACTTTTTTACACATTTTTATTAAAATTGTTTTCACATTTTTATCCCTTTGGTGAAACTCTGTATATTTAAAAAATGCCAAACGTTTCTGAATCCACATCAAACCCCTGTCTCAATAGGTACATAACTATTTCCCTGGGACGTTTGGAATATTTGAAATATATAGACTTTCCTGTAAGTGTGATGTTATTCCAAAGACATTCTAAAATACAAACTATTGTTGCCACAACTATCATTCACAAAACATTTTTTATCCCTGTTGACTAGGATATTTGTGGAAAACTTATAATTAGTTTAAACCACGGTCTGCAACCGATACTTGGAAATGTACCAGGTTCAAATTTATTAAACAAACAAAACATTTAAATAATATTAGCGTCTACAAACATGTTGGTCATTATTCTGACATTTAATAATTGTCAAAAACTTGAAGGACAATTAAGTAGGATATCACTTACAATGTTTGAGCACTGTTATTTCAAACAACAGTGTTTCCTATTAACCTACTTCAACACATTTTCTTCCATGCCATAGATTGCAAACTGGTGGTTTAAACCTTTCTTTAGAAACATTTTTGAAAAACTGTTCTTGTATGAGGAGAAGTGAAACAAATCACTCACTTTGACATTTTGTATAACTGAATATTTTCAAAATATTGTTTTTAATAATTGAGATGATGAGAATGTTGCATAGTGTTTGTGAATACCTACTCACAAACTAAATATTTACAGTTGATATCGTTCTGTACATATATTTTTTAATATTATGATTTTTTTAATTGTGATAATTTTGAGATTACTTCTTTCAATTTACAAAAATATATATTGTGATAATTATATTTTTAAGGGCACTAATTTTACATATTTTAAAGTATTTTGAGTAAAGGCTTATTGTATTAGAAGAAAAAGTCATACAAAAAGTAACATGCATTTTGAATGGTAAGTGTGTTGTAATACCTGCCAAAAAAACGGAATAAATGGTTTTAATTTTTTTACATCAAACTTCCCTAATTAGGAGAAGTGTGGCTAACTAAATAAATAAAAACATTTCATTTTGAAAATAGTCTTAGAAAAACGCTTCTCTCATATTCAGTTTTGGATTACTAAATTGTTCAAATTGTTGTAATAATTATATTTGAGCAAAAAAATCGCAAACGTAAATTTTACCTCAATATTCAATACATTTATAAATCCTAGAAAACTTTGTCCGTCGTATTCAAGCAAAATATTTGAATCGTTGTAACTATTAAAGTTTTTTAAGTGTATGTACTTTTTGAAATTTTGAATTTAAAGCACACTTATTCTTCAAATGATAGCGTCTCAGTCTAAGCTGTAATGTAATGGATGATTCGAAGATGGAAAAAAATACTACACCTTTGTTATTATGTATAGACAGGGAATATTAAACAAATACATTTAAATTATTAATAAAAAATATTTTAATAAATTTCAATTTTGGAGTTGTTTTGATTGTTGATTTATACTTGTGATTATTTTATTGTTTGTGAGTGTAAATTTAAGTTAAACAAATTTTTAAAATTATTGTGATAATTATAATTTTAAGACTATTTATTAATTTAAATAAATATTTATGAGTTTTGAAAAGATATCACCAACTTAATTTTAAGGTAAATGGCCTAGTCATTTTTCAATTATTTAACAATAAAATGTAAACTGCTTATGTATACCATAAATTTTAACTATTTAGATTACATCTGCAATACTGTTTTTGTTACAACTTTATATAATTACAATAGCTCATTGTCTCATGATTCGTATTGTGTTCGATTTGAAAATTTCGTAAATAAATAATACTAAACTGTCATAATTCTGAATTAAAACCTAACCGATTCTTAACATTAAACTTTGCCTAAAACAATTGTTAATGAAGGTTTCTAAAGGCACTACTAGTTATAAAATGACCACCACCTATTCGGGAGATTTTAAAAAATTAGAAATGCATATTAACAAACTTTTAATTGTCATTAGCTGTTTTGCAAATCTCAATTATAATTATTAGTTTCTCTGCTATATATAAAGTTTTAAATAAAGAATATTTGAAGGTATATAAAATAAAAATATAATATAATAAGTACGGGGGCGTACCCAGCTTTTGGTTTAGGGAGGGGCAAAATTTGGAAAAAAATTGTCCTAGAGGGGGGGGCAAATTGGAAAAAAAATGTCCTAGAGAGAGAGACAAAAATCAGAATTTTTTTTGGTCCAGGGAGGGCAACTCAACAATTTTATGGGCAGCTTTAATGGCGTATGGCAGGTTTTTCAGGTCCAGAGGGGGCGATAAAACAGGACCGGTTGGCACGACATGTTTCAACCCCCGATGAAAACCTAAGGGAATCATCGTAATGTAACTTTTATTAGGATACCAAACAATTTGTCAATCTGTGATACAGCATTTGCAGTGTAAAGGCATTCATTGTTTCATTTATTTATTTTTAATATTTGAATCGAAATAACAGTTAGAGGCTACCAGATCAGAAAATTGTGTTGAATTTATTTTTATTGTATATGAAGTAAACTGAGATAACCCCATATATAATTAGTTCATAAATAAATAAAAGAATGAATTCATATATTTGCATTAAAAGATTTAGTGACATTGAAAACATAAAAATTGTATAGATCAAGGCAAGTTGAATTTATTATAGTGTGGAAACCACTTCTGGAATAAAATTATAAAAACGCTGGGACACATCAACTTTTAAATTAAATTGTAGGTTCTCCTGACAAAATTTACATAAGTCTAGGACAGTCTTCAACGAAGCATAACATTTATGATCTATTTTGAGTAGTAGGTAGAGTCTTAAAATTTGAAATTAATATAAATATTATTCTTCCCTAGATTTTATATATATATATTTTTTTTTTATTAGCTTAACATAGATTTGTCGAACTCCAAATTAAGTATCAACTTACTTTGGCAAATGTCTAAAATCAATAAAACATGAGACTTGCATTGATCATGGTTTCAGCAACATATTAGACCTTAATTTGGTAAAAATTGTTTAGACAACAAAGACAATTAAACAAAAAGAGAAAATAATGTTATTTGTCGAATTGTACATTTTCCATTGAAATTTTAAATTCTGCGCTAAACACGTATTGCTTGCTGAATTAATAATGAAAGTTTAGATGATGCTCATCGAATTGAGATTATAATTGCACAAGTCAAGTGACAATCTTATTTACTAAAAGGTACTGTGTTTAAAATTTATGCACAATTCAGAGATCTTGGACATATTAAACCATTCAGAAGAAAATCGCATTGTAAGGAAAAATTTCGTTTGACTTTAGCCAAGAGCTAACAGAAGACCATGCAGATCATGGAATTCTGCGAAACATTGAAAAATATTAAAACATAAAAAATAGCATATCACATAATTTTCAAGTATCAACACCGGAAAAATCAGAATCAATTTTCTAATTTCATATGTAACAATCACATTAAAGTGATAATCCCATGTTTCTGATTAATTAATGAGATGTTATTAATTCTTTTATCAGTTAACATTTTATTTTAAAATTACGTTATTGTAAAATAAAAAAAAAACAAATCAGACTTTTTTTCAATAAATACTACTATTAACAACTGTTTTATTATTGTCCATAATTCACATTCAATTTGGGCCTCCTACAAAACAGGTTGTCCATGTAAGATATTGACTTTTGAAATGTTGAGAAATTCATGGGTTCATTCTGTTAAAATTTAACTAACTGTTTACTCAACTATTGGAGTTTTTCAGTTTCAATTCAAAAATATTATTTAATATAGTGCTAGTATTTTAAAATTAATTCAGTCAGTTACTGTTTTTTGATAACGTGGGTATCTTATATTTAATTGATTTTCAAATACATGGTCCCATTTCTGCAAAGTCCTGACTTTTAATACAAGGTAACTTTCCATTTTAACGATGTGTTTATAATATAAAGAACTTATTTAGTGTGTTAAATTAGGTACATTTATTCTATAGTAAAATGTGTTTTTATTCGACATATTTTCGCCTCATATCTTATATAGCTGGCGTTAAAGTTGGCAACTTAACAATGTCTAAAAACTTTAAAATTCAAATCGCTCTACTGCGCCAACAGTCTGTTGTCAAACCACTGACCTATTATATATGTTAGATTAGTTCTCAAATGACTGCAATGACAGTGACTGGGAAACTCTTTTTGAGATCATCATGTAAAGACTATCTTTTACTGTCCAGTATCTGACCTTACCTACAAAAATAGTGTTGTAGATCAGTATTGATTTTTTGGAAAAGTAGTAATAACTTTCGTATGAATAAATTTTGTAAATTTTTGGGGTGATTATAATTATTTCATTAATATAATATTGTTACGAAATTTTCCCAAAGCCGACCCTGTGTCCTTTCAGCACGACAACAAACGCTTTACGATAAAAAATACGATTCTCGAAAAGACTCGGCAGCGGAAGGAGCGATGATTATTTTCTACTGGAGAATTCCACGGGGATTATAAAAGAAGCACGCCACGATCGCAGTTCAGTGATACCGCGAGGACTAGCTTATTATTGTATTGTATTTTTGAATCAGCTGTTTGAATGTAAATAAAGTTCTAGAAAAGTGACAGTGAATATTAGTTTTATAATTTTTAAATTGAACCCACGAAGTATATTGCAATTTGGTGTTAGTAGTGAAGGATTAGTGCAGTTAAAATCCTAATCAGCGCACAATAGGAAAATGTTCAAGTAAAAATTTAATGAATTATGGTCGAATTTCGACCACTGGCTTAGCGCTAGTAAAGATAATTACTTAGATTAGATAATTATCTAAAGAAATCGAAGTTAGAAAAAAAATTTTATACAAAATTTGACACCCCATTTAAACCCTACTCATCTCTTTGTGTGTCAAATTTACAGAAGTGTATATGATATGCTCATTATATCAGGCTAACTCCCAACCAAATTGTATCAAGATGTCTCCTTGAGTTCTCCTGCCAAACTTTGGCATCATTTTTCACTCGTTTAGGAGTTGAATTAAAAAAAGTAAGTGTTCCTAAAATTCTAGCTATCTCCGAATTTCATTAAAATCCGTCCAGTGGTTTACACTTGAAAACGTAGTATACATTAGTATGGATGTTGTAAAGTTATTTGCATATTCTTTAAAAGTTCCCGTTTTCAATAAAAAACAAAAGGTCAAAATCCATTCAATAGTTCTTGCGTGATTCATGTTGAGATACACAGACAAAAAATCCAAAATTGAGTTATTCTAAATCGATGACTATCTACACCACTACCACAATTTTCCAAAAATATTTCATGTACAGACACAGTCTTGTTACTGTATTAGTATAGCTGTATATTTTAAAATCAAACTATTAACTTCTTTTAGGAAAGGTAAATAAAAAAATATTTTGATGACGAGACTATATTATGTAAAACAGGAATGACTGGTAAAATCATTGTATGTACAAATATTACAAAATTAACAAGAATTTAAAAATAATAGGAATCAAAAGAAAAAAAATGCTAAATCACAAATAATCCAAATAATTAGTCTTTTTGAACTTTGGTACTTTTTTTACAAATCCTCTTGTGATACGACTGTGCTACGGAATTTATAATCGACACGACGAAATATACTACCATTACGATAACGAATTTTTCGAAAATCGAACCTAAAATGTTGCTACCCGCATCTTTCGATTGTTGCGAAGCTTTATTGTGTAATTTCAATTTTTGTCCATCCAAAAATGCCTTGAACGGCACGCGCAAATGTTTTCCTATTATAGGAATCAAATCCAACCACTCTATGGCGGTTTCGATTAAAGTTTCGTTGAATGCTATTATGACGAACATTTTCTGAATGTGCATTTTGATAATAGCTTTGCCTATTAACGTTGCTCCAAAAAATGTCCAGAAAGGCACCAGGAAATGACCGCAAGTTATGCCGGCCAGATCAAACAGGGGATTGGGTATCTGGAAAAGTAATGAACAATTTTAGTTGTATTAATTTACGAAATATTACTGTTAGTAACAATTTATATTATGGACAATACTCATCAGAGGTCTTCCTTAAGAATTTACATTCTCAAGTCAAGTTTATTCAAAATCAGTAGTTAATTTAAAAAGAAAATTCGCGACCAGTTTTGAACATTTGAATTTGAAGAAAACGTTGTGTTAATTTATTTTCCCAGAAAACGACATTTTTCCTAATGTGAATAAAAAAATTACAACTTTGCATAGATTATAACTTGTTGAAGTTCTTAAAATAATTAAGTCTGACAAGTATTGAAGCAGAAAAACTATAGTTGGTTACAGTAAAATATAAAAATTAATAAGGAAAATTGATTGGTCAAAGAAAACAGGAAAATATACACTAAATGTATCCAATTTTATTTAATTATTTGATTTGGGGGTTCGCATGTCTAGAAATTGATCACATCTTTCGAAGAATCCACATTTCTAATCATATTCTTTGCCAATCGGCTTGGTTATGCAACCATATATACGTTCCATAATACAAAATAATTTTACAATATTGGTTGCATAACTAATAGGTTATTATTGCTGAAACATTTACAATCGTTTTGCAACTTTTATCCTATAGTGTTACATTGATTGTGAATTTATAACTTTATTACGGATATAGAATTAAAAAATGATTCATAAAAATGTATTTATGTTACTCTCAGTTGTTTATAACAGCTACACATTCAGTTTCACCTCATATAAGTTTTACAATCATTTCAGAAATTTGACAACTGTCATACACATCCACAAACTTAAATCTGTTCACAGTTGCTAAAGATGCCACGGTAGGTGCTTAAATCACCCAGATAGTTGTTGTTTTGTGTGTGGATAATTAACTTTTCCCTCCCTGTGTCGAAATGTTACTTCATTAGTAACCAAACATGAGTTGGGTTATTTTCGAATTTATGTGCGCATCGAGATGAATCATGAGTCTCACATATCTGCTGAATATCACATGTAAAACTTCTGCTAGGTTAGGCTAAATGATTTTGACTTTAACCCTCTGCTGAATCAATGATCTAGATGGAACCATCACATTACATGAGTGATTGTTATTCTTATTTGATTTTTGTAAAAGGTTTCATAACTAATCAATAAAAACGACAAATTATTAAATGGTTATATACTATGTTCTCGACTCTTGAAGTTAAATTCCTTACAGGCGTTCATCACACCAATTATGGTAAAAGTGAAGTTACAACTAGACTACTTTGTAATGGAAATGACTATCACATGAGCTTAGAAATTTTTTTATTCATCATGCTCTTCTTTCAAAAATAAGGTTAAAAAATTGTAATAATAGCTTTTAATTATAGTTTTTAAGTAATATTATTGTACTTTAAGTACATTTTCACAATTGTTATCAGTATTAGTATGGTCTTGTTTTTTTTGTAAAAGGGTCTTAACCCGTTAATAAATAAATAAAAACCATTAAGTACTCAGAGTAGACATGTGCAAAAAGATCAATCCAACATAATGCCGAATCGCATGTTTTAACATCTCATTAGAGATGTTAGTCTGAAGTAGACAATGTAAAAAATTGTATATGCAGAACAAAGTGTAATAAGGCAATTTTGTAAAATTGACCGGATTACTGGCTGTCAATACAGAGATTCTTCCTCAGTTATTCTGACAGAATGAGACGTCTACAAAATGGTCAACCAGTATTCCTGTATATAAGTAATGTATTGTATACTGTGTTATACTTATCTGTGTTTGGAGACGTTTCAACTTCGAGTATGGAGTCGTTGTCAATCGTTTAGTGTTGAGTTGAATGTTTTTTTTTTCAAATTTTTTGTCAAACAACAAATTCAACATAAAAGCCAATTTTTTTAGAAAAAAAAAACTCCAATTCAAGACTAAACGATTGACAACGACACCAGACTCGGACTTGAAACGTCTCCAAACACAGATAAGTATAACACAGTATACAATACATTACTTATATACAGGAATACTGGTTGATCATTTTGTAGGCATCTCTTTCTCTCAGAATAACTGTGACGAAGAATCTCTGTTTAGACAGCCAGTAATCCGGGTAATTTTACGAATTTGGCTTACTACACTTTGTTCTGCATATACAATTTTAAATACTTATCTGTTGCAGAGAAATTTTAAGGAAAGAAAACCCAATGAACAGTCAAAATAACCTCCTCAACAATCGTTTCGAAATTAGCTTTGTATCTACTATCGTCATCCCTTAACCGGTCTTGCGTCGCCCGTCATGGTCATTGGGTCTTATCCGGTCCAATCAGCGTCGTCCTACCTGGCTCTTCACTCGACAACTTGAGGAGCATGACTACAAGAACGAGGCCGGACGCACCAGCAATACCTGATAACTGTATGTACAGTATACCTTGTGAGTGTAGCAATCTTTACATTGGAGAGACAAAGCGACCGCTGGACACCAGGCTTAAGGAACACCGCATAGCTACTCAAAGGGCGGAGATAAAGAAGTCTGGGCTAGCTAATCACGCATGGACCGAACACCATAATATCAACTGGGACCAGGCCACGGTAATTCACAAGGAAGAACACTGGTACAAAAGAAAATTCATAGAGACAGCATATATAATCTTGGAGGAAAATGTAATTAGCAAGCCCGGCGTCCAAATTCTTCGGCCTCTGCCGCTACGCATCATCGACAACCAACCGACGATTGCAGAAACAAAGATATTGAGACGTTGTGAGATCAACCACTTCAAGATGATGGAAGTCCAAGGAAACTTCGAGGATCTCATTAGAGACCCAGGAACCTGTTGTTAACTAAGAACTGATTTAAAGACAGCGTGCGATTCAACTTATGAACCAGGTACTTCTCAAAACCATACTTAATCACCCAAGGAAATTATCATCAAAATAGGCTGAACTTCTGGAGTCTAGATTAAACGACTGAAGTCTACTTTCGCCCATCTGGAAATTATTTTCTTAATGTTGTAAAAAACTTTAGAGTAATGACAGAACAGAAAATTACAAAGATTTAATTAATAAACTTTTGATCTTGTACAAAGCTTCAACATACAATATGTCTTTAAAAATACATATGGACTCTATTGGAGTTTTCTTCCTGAAAACCAGTGTGCTGTGAGTGACAAACATAGTAAGAGATTCCACCAGGATATTTCCCTTATAAATCAGCCCTATCTCACGGGAAATGGATTACTGAGATACTAGATAATTATACTAGATAATTACAGCTGGAGATAGAAAAGTATCAGCCTAGACATGCAATAAATGATTTATGGTGTATCTTTTACCGCTGAACACGAATCTGGTATCAGTTTTGATATAGCACGTATTAGTAGCATGCGAATCACAGGATACATTTTTTTCATCAAATTTCTGAAGCTTCTTCAGGACTCTACTTACACTTGCACAAGCCAGTATCCCAAAAAATCCAATTTTTTGTACTAATTCTTCTACAAACAGTTTCCCTCTTTCGATTAAAGTTAACCGATCTCTGTTCAGTTTCTTTCTCTCTAGTTCTTCCAGTTCTTTCAAATCGTCATCTTCATCATCTGGATCTATTCTAAAAGTTATATAAGCATTAAATTTATTTATTTCTTGACGACAAAATTGATTTTACCCCGACAATCTAGCTGCTTTTGCCATGAAGTAAGGAGGTAGTTCACCAAGCGCAGTCCCAGCTCCCCAACACATTGCCTCTAACCTCACTTTTGACATGATGCTGAGAATTGTCACAGATAGCGGATTTCTAGTACTCGGGCAAATTATTCTAAAAATTAAGTTTGTCAAATAATAATTTTTCACAGTAAAGTTCAGCTTACTCATCAGGATATGGAGGTTCTGGGAAATTTAGGCTTTCACATTCATAAGCTGCTAACGTCACTTGTGCTATGTGTGGTCCTAAATACAACAGAAATGTATGGAGACCCGTTCCTAAACCTACTGATGATAATATTCCTGAAAAATAATTGTATAATGAGCAACATTTCCAAATGACAAAGTACAATCAAAGCAGTTTCAAGAAAAAATCTTTAGTAGTAATCTGTTGTACCTAGATTATATTATAATTGTTAGAAAATGAACTTTTTTGTTCCTGAGAGTTTCCCCCTTGTATTTTTGTAGATAAATTGAACAATTATTTATTATTTTCAGTAACTTTTTAAAGTAAAAATTGTATAATTTTAAAATAGTTATAGGTTGTATGGTAAGATGTCGCTTACCATGACAAGCGGGATAGTATGGCTGTATCATGGGGTGATTACAATGGACTGACAAGCTTGTCACGAAGTTTTTGCAAAAGAAGACTTTTGAAGGTGTTTTTTTCCTATAAAAATATATGTATTACTGGTTAATTTCACAATAACACTTTGCCAATCTTTATAACCTCTAAGTTTAATTATCTTCATTTTTTTTTCTAGTCCTACCGGACATTGTACTAGAAATCATATTCGTTGTTCCAGACAAGCTTTCAAGATAGTTCAAAATGCATCTCTATGGACCAGCATAGGGATCAAAACATACAAAATGCCAAATTTGGGTTCAAAAGAAAATAACAGCAATTGTCTGGTTATATGTCTTTACACCAAGACATCCAGATCTGAAACCAAGGAAACTAGAGTCAAGCTGTTAGGCTTAGGTCATTTTACTTAATAGTCATAATATCAATACATTCTGAGCTGGCGAATAGTGCCATATTTTTTTTCTGCGCAATGACAGTTTACTATTTAGATCAGGCTAGAATTACAATAATTTAAAAATACAAAAGATATTTACTGTAAAGGTAGTCAAGCAGCTCAAAGAAGTCTTTTTGCATTACTATGTCTGTCATCGGATCTGTCCTGGTTCAAGCAATGGTATTTCTCTAAAATATGTTCAAACCGTTCATTTTAAAAGACGGGTTTCTGGAGATTTAGTCCTTGCGTAGCGTTACTAGCTTGATGACGAACGAACTTTATGCAGGAGCGAGGACCACTTACAGAAATCACTTCATGTTCAGGGAATAACCTATTTCTATTGACAATTATCAATTATAATCGATAATCACGAGAGCTACATTGCTCCAGCAGTTCTGAACGCACCACAAACTGCAGTCTTTAGACGTCTCAGTGTTTGGTCCAACATACTGCAATGCTTCAGCTAACTCCCAGGAAGAACTCAGTCAAACTTTTAACAGAGCATAGTTCCTAATAAAATCAGATCTTAATTCAAAAAGACCAATCTGATGACGGCAATATGCAGTTAAATAACAGTGGGTATTCACAATCAAATTTGCCTGGATGTACTGCAGAATGCGAATTTTTGTTTGGTCCAACATACTGCAATGCTTCAGCTAACTCCCAGGAAGAACTCAGTCAAACTTTTAACAGAGCATGTTTTAAAATCAGATCTTAAATCTGATGACGGCAATATGCAGTTAAATAACAGTGGGTATTCACAATCAAATTTGCCTGGATGTACTGCAGAATGCGAATTTTATGAAGGGGTTAAAGTTAGGTCAATTTAGTCCTGCTTAAGCTAGATGAAAATTGTGGTGATGAAACTGGTTACCAAGGGTTATTACCCAGAACTAATCTCCTTAATTTCATTAACTTACTGTTTTGCTGCCTATTGCTTAGTCTACTCTTTACTGTTATTAATTAGTTTTTGAGTAATCAATCAAAAAATTCTGGCTACAGGTTTCCCCAGATACCAGACAGTTTGTAACAACCGACGAATCTTGTAAAAATAACATTTAGAAAGGTTTTCGTTATATTTGATATAATCTTTTGTTTATCCATGCGGAAGTACTGTTGGATAGTTTAGAAGCAAAAACCTGCCATTAGTTACATATTTTAAATCTATTAACATAATGTCTTATTTAGCATGTCTCTGTGTCTCACTTTACCCTACTGTTTATCATGTTTGTCAATTTCAAGTGCTTATAAGAATAAAAAGGTTTTAAGAAGAGGTTTAAATATTACCCTAACAACATTGGTTTATATTATAAATTATTACTACAAATATTTTTTCGATCCGGAACAATTCTTATGCAAATTTGGCCAAAATTAATTATTTTAAACATAAAAAATATCATTCGTAAAAAAATATAGAAGTAGGAGCATGAAATCTAACGACATTTATTGCTCTTTATATACATTTTGTACCGCTTGTTTCACATTTTATATGACACTTTCTTGTCGACTAAATCTATTGAATGTCTTTGCCTACTGCTTACTACTGCGATTTCACATGATCACACGCTACATCGCAGTATTTTTGCTTAGCTTCATATTTTTAACTTTATAAACAATTTAAAACGTCCAACACGATTATTTGAAACAAATTAACCTATATTTAAATGTTAATTGCTGAATATTTTAGGGATATTTATAACTTCGTATTGTAACAAAATGAACCGTAGCCGTCTACAAGGTTATCTGACATTTTTTGAGCAGCCTGAAATAACTTTTAAAATGATAGATTTATCATAAACTGATAACACATGTTTTTTTGTAAACCGTTTATTTTGACACAAAAAATATGTTTTTACGGTAAAATAACCTATTTTACTTAAATGGTAAATACAAAATTGGCGATGATGCCCCTCTATATTAATATTAATACTTGAAACAATTATTTTTCAATTAAATTCAAAAAAAGGCTAACACTCAGGTATTAAGAAACCTCACTAATATTGTTACAAGTATTGAAATAGCAATATTATTATTCCCATTTTCTCATGGAACATGGACATTAGTGGTAGAGCAAAGAAAAAAGAGCAAATACATTGGTGACTGCGAACAAAGTTGTATTGTCATAACTATTTCGATACAAACTCAATTCTTTCATTACCATCAATATCATTCAACTTTTTCAGAAAATTCTATATGTTGAAATAAGATGTTTTTTCAATTAAAGCGTAAATTTTACGAGCGTTCAAGTTTTATCTTAAAATTCGCATTCAGGAGGATTTTAAAGATTTCATCGATTTTTTCAAAAGAATTATGTGTTGAATGCAAGAGGTAGGACTCTTGATTTAGTGTTTACTAATGATTTTAGTTTATGCACATACAAGTCGGACGATTATATACTTCCATCCTCCATTAACCATACACCTATTGATATTTTACTGTCTTCTAATTGTGTTAGCAATAGTTTAATTTATGAAGATTTTTATTACGACTTTAAACAAGCGGATTATTTCGCTATCAACAACTTTCTTGCTAGCTGTAATTGGCAACCGTTGTCCGAGTGGGATATTGATTCAGCTGTGGCTTATTTTTATGATAAATTGTATTCGGCTATTAATTTACACGTGCCTGTTAAACGCTTCAAGTCTTCCCCTTATCCTGCTTGGTTTTCTAGTCAGCTGCGTCATCTGGTAGCTGAAAAGAAGGCTGCGCAAAAAAGTTTAAGTCAACTAATAGTTATGATGATTATTTGGTTTTTTCGCATATTAGAGGCATTTGTAAAGATGTCACTAATAGTTGTTACAGATTGTACATTAATAATATTGAAAATAGTTTAAATCACAATCTAAGAAGTTTTTGGGGGTATATTAATGGCATGATCTTCTAATCTTCCGAAATCCATGTTTTATAAGGATGAAATAAGCAACGGGGCTGAGGAAACGGCAGGTGTTTTTTCAACAGTTTATAAATTGTCAGAACATTAATGTGCCTCATTTTCATTATGAAAACTCGGTTAACTTGTTGTGTAACTGTAGCAGATATCATTGGCAGAATTAATGAACTTCGGTTAAAGCTCTCGTGTGGCCCTGATGGCATTCCTTCGCATTTTTTAATAAACTGTGTCTACACTCTAGCGCTCCCTCTGAACACAATTTTTAACTTGTCACTGTCATCCGGAAAGTTTCCCAGTTTTTGGAAACATAGCTACCTGAGGCCAATCCACAAAGGTGGATCGATAGAAAATATTGAGAATTACCGAGCTGTATGTATGCAGATGAAATTATTGGACTACTTTTTCTCTCAATTCTTATCATGGCAATTTAAACACATTTTTGAACGAACAGCATGGAAGATCTACTTTAACCAATTTGGCCGTCTAAGTCATTTTTAGTAAAAACTTTGGAGAATAGACTACAAGTGTTTATACGGATTTCGCTAAAGCGTTTAATAGAGTTAACCATAGAATACTTTTGGCCAAACTTCAAGCTCTAGGATTTTATGGGCCACTTTTAGAGTGAACAAAGAGTTATCTCTCAGACCGATATTATGTTAAGGTATATTTCCAGGATTATAAGTGTGTCTTCAGGAGTTCCATCTCACGCGGGGCCATTTCTTTTTAATTTATTTAATGACATTGGCAAAATTATTAATCATTGTAATATCTTAATGTATGCTGAATTTCAAACTGTTTAAAGAAATTGCAACTTGCAATGATGCTACGTTACTCCAATCCGATTTAAACTTTTATTTGCCTGGTGTATTAGCCATGATCTTGACCTGAATATCAATAAATTTTTATTATTACTTTTGCAAAAATTACAACCTATAATCATTTCATACGCTTAAATTCACAAACGATACAGCGAGTAAGTGAAATTCGTGACCTTGGTGTAGTTTTCGATAATTCCAAGAGTTACAAGGTTTTGGGTTTTATCAATCGTTCATCTAAAACATTTTCTCATAATACGATTCGTTTATTATATTGCTCATAGTACGATCTATTCTGCTGTTCTGTTATATGGAACCCCCACTTAACACACATATTGATTATATGGAGAAAGTTCAAAATAAATTTCTTCGTATAGTATTTAAAATGGGTTTGAGCAGGGACAATTACCGATATATATATTTTAGTACAATTACATTTACAATCTTTGCAAAATAACATTGATATTTGCATTCAAGTTGTTGTCAGGTGATTGACTGCCCTTGCTTACTAGACAGAATATCCTTGAATAATATGAGATCTCGTTCTTCAGGTGTCATTTCATAGAACAACTATGGATTTTGTTCAGCAATGACTAGGCTATTACGTACAGGCAATATACTCCACACATTCGATCTGTTTTACAACTCCATCAGGGTAATCAAGCGCTGGTTGTACTTTAATATTTAATGCTGTCGTTTGTTTTGTTTGAGTTTAAGTAATTATATTTTATTTTATTTTGTATTTTGTTTAAACTTAGATTTATACGCTTTTTGTGTGTTTTGTGTTTTTAGATTTAGTCTTAGTTTTAATGTTTATTTACTTTAAATTGTTTGTTTTGTACTATATGTAAATGGTGCTACCCGTAAATGTGAATAAATAAATAAATAAATATTCTAAAGATTATAAAAATCAGCTAAAGATAGTTTTGAGGAGTAACTACACACATTCCAAAAATGATACTGCATGTACCATTGATTAGTTGGGCTCATGTTTTAAATTGTTTATCTGTTGTGTCGAATGTGAATATTATTAAAAAAAATTTGAGCAGATGACTCTAATTTTATTTTAGATAATTATTTCAAACGAGGAATGTTTAGATGTCATGGCGTTGTCGAATTTGATCAAATGTATGTATTTAGGGGTTAACATAACAGATCTGTTACAGATGTTATACTTCTTTAAAGAAATAAGATAGCGAAAATTTGTTAATGTTTAAGTCGAATCCATTGCTTATTTTTTGATATATATATATATATATATATATATATATATATATTCAAAGAGCAATGTTAATATATTTGTAATCATATTTTCGAAAACAGCTATTACTTTTTTAACATATCAAACCAACCACTATGTTTAAGCATAAATATGTAGCATAAACATAAATGGAATTGTTAATTAAAATTTTTAATTGACCTGCCTCCACATAAATCTGAATATAATTTTAACGGCTTTTCTATAATTATAAATGTGACTTGAGTTCTTAACACTTCAGTATTAACACTTGCCAATTTTTTGTTTGAACTTCTTTCATTTAGAAACATTTTTGCAAACGTAAAAGATTTCTAGGTAATTCTCATAATGAAACTATATACGAAAATAAAACAAGGGTATGTCCATTAACTATGTAAGTTACCCATAGGGAGGGGCCAGCAAAATCTCAACAAATATCATTTAAAGGAGGGTCAAAGGAAATGTCAAGTCAGTTTTTATTATTTTTGAGGATATATTATCGATTTGAAGCAAATTCATTACCAGTTTTTAACCTATTGTTACGAACTTGCCTTGAATTTTCAGCTTAGTCCTCCTCTGTTCCAAGAAAGAAAGCCCAATGAAAGAAAGTAATCTCAAAAAATCATTACTATTCAGAAGCTCCTCGTAGGGTACCTAACCCTCTAGCTTCACCGACCATTTCCACTGGTGGAGATCTAGATCACTCCGTCCAATAATTAAGTCCACACAAAACAGTGATTAAAGCACTTGTTAAATTTTTAGAGTTATATATAAAATTAATGTTTGTTCGTCTATCTCTCAGTCGTCCATGTTTTAAGTTAGTTAGTTGCAGACACTCGTGCTTATAGGAAACTCAAACAAATAATGGAAATACTTAAAGAGGCAAAACGTGAGAGATAAAAAAATAATCAAATTCTTACAAAAAAGTATAACAGTCTGTGTTTTACGATTATTTGTGACGCAATGAAATGTAAGAATGCTTACCCCTGATTTAATACAACACAAAATATAGATAGATTAAGCAGCATATTTTTAGTGTAATCTAAGGCATTTACTCCAGCTTCAGTAGAAATGTTAAATTCAATCATATCGAGATTTTAGAGCTCAGAATTTGTCACAGATTTGTGAAGGATTTTAGAAACAAGAGCAAAACAGTCATTTCTTTAAAAACTGGAACGTGGACTATTCGACGTATATGCGGAAGAACATTCGGATAGTTCTCTTTTAGTTGTATGTATCCTGCATCTTAAGTTAGTTTTTTCAAAGAGTCGACCAACGTTCTTGTTGATTTTATAGATGGGTTCACTCTCCATCATAACATTTTCTACACATACTAACATACAATATATTTATTTTCATTCCGTTTTGCAATTTCTTAGTAGAGGCCAGTAACTGTTTTAAAAATGTTTCTTCCTTTAGGCTCAGAGTCCTCAGATATGTCTTCCAGATTCAATATCCAAGTAAAAACATAAATCCACGTATCGTTAAGCACTGCGTCACATTTGCATATGTTTCTGTGAGTAGTTAGTAGCGGGTAGGGATTTCTAAAAATATCGATACATAGAGTTCGACAAGGATACGTGTTGGCGCCATGTCTGTTTAGGCTGATATTGAAGAAAGCATTCGAAAATGTAAAAGATGGAATAAAGATCAATGGAGTAATGATATCTAGTACAAGATGAGTAGATGATACCACCATCATAGCAGATTTTGATTTAGATCTCCAACGCCCCATCAACAAGACAATCACTGAGTTTGGCATGAGAATAAACAGCACCAAAACTAAAATAATGGGGATTTCAAGATCTAAAAACGTTCCTTGGCGAATCACATCCAGTGGATTAATGCTAGAGCAGGTTAATAAATTCCGGGACTGCTGGAGTAATAACAAGATGGCCCCAGAACAACAAATTAAATGCAAAATAGACTGCATTTGTAAGACAAATGATTTTTTCGTGACCCCCACATTAAACTGAATCTAAGAACTCATGTAAGAGCCTAAAAAATCTAAAACCAAACAAAAATAAAATATTAACTACAGTTAAGAGTGATGCATATTGTCCTCAAGTTTACGCAAAAAACATAAATATGTCCCAATATTCATTTTTCTGCAATTTTTCAAAAATCGGATGTGGGTGATTCTTAGATAACTGTGATATTTAATGTCTAGTACTTTATATTTTTTTGATCAGGAAATTATAAATATGACAAATTTGATAGTATTTTGCCGTCGACATTGTACATTAAAGCATAAGTATTCATGGATCATGAATAACTTACAGAAATATACCCAAGTTAGTACCGTGGCATGTCTGATTTTCGTTTTTCAAACTAAATGTAACAAATTTTATAGAGTCTAAAGTTTAGCTTATATAAATAAAATGTATTTTACAATTTATAAGTTATGCTGCAATTATACCCTAATATTGATTGGTAGAAAATAATAATAGATTTAACTAATGTTAAACTTTGTTTTATTCTAAGTCTAATATAAAAATTACGATACTAACTTTTCAAGATTGTTCAATCCATTGAACGCAAGACAATAATTTTGATTCCAAATTAAAGTATCTTTATTTTTTTAATAATCTAAATTTCATTGTTATCGGGAATCGTACTATGTGTAACGCCGCTTCCCTGAGATTCCTAGGTTAGAATTAAAATTAAAAAACTAAAGAAATTAAGATACTAACTTTTCAAGATTCTTGAATGCAAGACAATATATTGTTTCCATTGCATTAGCGGTTTTATTATAATGTATGCTTTGAAAGCCGGTATTAAAAATATGGTAAGTTTTCTTTTTGGAACATGGGATAAATATTGGATTATAATTTCCCGTATTTAATAAAATAGCTAAGTAAATTGTTCTTATTCAGTAAACTAGTATTAATTGTTCGGAATTTGGGGTAAACTGTAAATAAATTAATTTAATCAAAATAAATGTCAGTTAATATGTATATGTGTGTATTCATAAATCATTTCTTATATTAATAATTTTAAGAGATTATTGTTTATGGTGTAAAACGTAAACAGTTCAATTATATTTGACTGTAGACGAGGATTGTTATCAAATCAAATTAAAGTAATTTTTGTTAATATCAAACAAAGTAATTATTAAAAACTACACCTACTTATGCCATTGCACTAAAAATTGTAAAATAAGTATTTATGTAATTTGTCCAACTATATACTAGGTTTAAAACAATATATATGAATTTTGTTTAAAAGTTTAATTAAAATATCTCAAATTGTAATCAAACAAAGTTTATTAGAATTGAAAACTGTTGTGCTGTATTATTAAAAATTGTAATAAGTTGAATGGAAATAAATCGAAATAAATGTCAGTTAATCAACTTCAAGGTAGAGGATCTCAGATGGTTTCTATATACAGTGTGTTTTCATAAGTTGGATTCAAACGAAAAACGTTCTCATGAATATTATTTAAAGAAAAAGTTATTCTTCATAAAATTATTTGCCTGGTCAGAAACGTATACTGTAATCATTACATGTCACTTTTTCAACTGTATACGAGGTTTGTCAGCAAATATGAATCTTGCTTAAAATTAAAATACCTTTATTTTTGATAATATAAAATACTTATCAAACAGAGGTAATAAGAATTATAAACTGCATCTAATTATGCCACATCTCTAAAAATTGTATAATAGATCTTCATGTCGCTTTTCCTATTTGTGTACTAGGTTTTGATAAAGAATATAACTTTTGTTTAAGTTATGTTATCCGACAAAGTTTAGAATTGAAAACTACGCCCTATTATGCTATATCAATTAAAACTGTATAACGATTTATTATAAGATTCCGCGGAGAGGAGACTATTAAATGAATGTCAGTATAATTAACAGAACTAAAGAATGATGATACTTAGATCGTCTACAATATAGTGGATTCACCTAAGTTAGAATCATATACAAAATTTTCTTAATAAATATACATATTTAGAAAATAAGTTATTCTATTCAACAGTAAACGAGGTTGGTCAAGCTAATAAATGATGCTTAAAAGTAAAATACCTTATTTTAGGCAATATTGAAAAAGTTAATTAGATTTGAAAACTGTATCCAATTAAGCCATTATTGCATCATTAAAAATTGTAAAATAAATACATTAAAAAAAAACAAAAACCGACTTCAAAAAAAAATTACATAAAAAGCTTGAAATAATTTTTTGCTACAACAATTAAATACTTTTTCTAAAATCGGTGCCAATTTGAACTGAAAAGTTGCGAAGTATAACTTATAAATGTACTTTCCAAAATAGTTTCACTTTAGCTTGACACCGACTTGATAAAAAGTATTTAATTATTTCATGCTTTTCAGTTATTTTTTTTAATTCGGTTTTTGTTTTTTTTTTTTTTAATTCAAATACTTTGATTCCATAATCGGAATACTCGAGTGATTTTCATAATCGAATGATCGATTATATTTCATTAAAATGATCCCATACCTACCACTAACGCAAACTGGGGCATTGCCTCATGCATTTATTCCTATCTTTTAACCTCAACATACACATTTCTATTGAATAGATTTTCACATTTTTTTATCTACTAAGTTAAGTAAAATTGCTTACCTAAACCTATCCAGTATAAGCACCATAATAACTTTTTATAAAATCCTTGTACTACATCATGATGTGGTCCTTTAGAATTTACTAATATATACAAAAGTAATACTGAGGTAAGAACTACTGTGACTAGTGCTTTATTATTTCTAAGTCTGAAATAAAATGTTTCCATTAATTTTAATAAGGTATATCTAGATTAATGTACTTACTTTTTCCCATATGTAATTAACAATATAACAATTTCTTAAAAAAATATTCAATAGTGACTAAGGGTCTCTTCCACAACACTATACTTCGTCGATATCGTTTCTCTTGATCTTTTCTATCTTGTTCTGATACAACTTTTGATTTTTTATTGTTATGATCAACATTTCCATTCATGGTTGCTGTTGCAACACTCCGTTTTGTTTTCGGCATTTTCACCAGTCTTTAGGGCCTACAAAAAACAGTGACATTAAGAAGTTGATAAATATAATTTTAGAAAATTGTCATATGTAAAATAATCTCTTATAAAGTTAATCACTTTTGAAATAATCAACCAATCACTTTCATCCACGTTACCGGGTGGGACAAGAGCAGAGATGGACAATCATCTAGCGCACCTTGCTAGAAGACAGTTTTTAATCATCTACGTGGCGGACACAACCGTACATATTATCATGTTCGGCATCGTATCTTTTGTATTGTTAAATGTCTTGGGGGTTACTATAATGGTTAGGCAACATGGAGAGGGGGGGGGTCATAATAACCAAAACAAAGAAGCATTTTCAAACATTCATAAGGATGACGAAATATTAATATATTACAATTAACTAGAAGTTTCACGGATGAGATGATATTACTAGAGAACACATCCTTTCGTTAGTTTGAATTACAATAAGCTGCTAAATTGTGGAATAAATTCAATAAAACCCTCACTTTTTTCATACAATGGCAATAGATGGCACATTGTCTAATCTATCACCCAGTATATAGACCCATCAATATCCATTATTACCCATTCCTGATTCAATGTTCTATCGACATGTTCAGGGGATGAAAGATAATAGACCACCAAAACAGGTTATGACATGGATACCCCAAGGGAGACGGACACGAGGAAGGCCAAGATGGAGTTGGAGAGGTGGAATCAAAAAGAACTAGATGACTCGTAGAGAAACAGACAAGCCTGAGAGTACAACGTAAACCCGTTTACAACGACGTTTTCAGACACATATCTGCCATGCTTCTCTATTTCTTTAAAAATCATCAGCGAGTTGCCTTTCATCTAGTTCTTTTTGGTTCCATCTCTCCAACTCAGTCTTGGCCTTCCACGTCTCCGCCTCTCTTGGGTTAAGCATGTCATAACCTGTTTTGGTAATCTATTCTCTAACAACCCCTGAGCATGCCTGTCCCAGATTAATGGTTTAATTGTGATGTCCCCATTTATTGTATGTTTGACTGATCCCAACTAAGTTCATACATCACAATGTTTTATTATTTCTCCATTTTCCAGCATCATATTCTGCGATGTTCCCCCATTGCACATACACCCACTCATGTCTTCTTCAAGTTTATCTCTAGACCCCAATTCTTATATTTTTGGATTAGTTTTCTGGCCATGCAGTTTACTCTTCATAATCACGATCTGATAGTCTGCAAAGTGTCATTTTTTAGAGATACTGTCATACCATTTTCTTAATTTTAAGGCCTGTTCCAGGTAAATCTTGAGGACTGTGTATAGATAGCAAGCCTGTTTTAATCCGTTCGAATGGGTATAACATTCTGAGAAAGTTTGTTCGCTTCTATGTTTGTTAATATTTGTTATAGTACTGACCAGAGTAGCAAATGGATATCTTAGTTCAGCGCCGACCTCTCTATTAGTTGAGTGACACAATGTAGATGATTTACTGATGCCATAGATTCTACTAATTTTGCCCCCTACTATAGTATTCACATCGATCTTGACTTCATTTTTTGTAATTTGTTGGTATTATGGATATTTGATATTTTCCATTCATTGGGTATCTCAGCATCACTCATACAATTCTAAATAGCAATCGTAGATAAGAAATATTTCTATTCCCGTTTTTATATATACTGGAATGAGACTGGTTTGCAATCAGTTTAAAATCGGTTGCATGCGATTGTTTCCCGAAATGGCGTGAGTTTTGAGTTCATTGATGCTTTGCGCGAACTAATGTTTTAAGATCGTCATGTGACCTAACGTGAGATTGAGTCAACCTTACACATTAGTGGGACCAGCATACATTCAATATTGCATAAACATTTGAATGTCAAAAAAATTTGTTCGCGTTGGATCCCACACAATTTGTCAATCGTTCAAAAAAAGGCTCTTGTCGATTGGGCGAAAGTAAAGCTCAAAAAATACGATCGCGGTGCTTCAAAACACGTTTATGACATTGTGACAGGTGATGAATCGTGGATTTACGCGTATGAGCCCGAAAGTAAACAGCAGTCGACTGTATGGGTGTTTCAAGATGAGCCGAATACAACAAAAGTTGTTCCCGCACGAAGCACTTCCAAGCAAATGATCGCCTGTTTTTTCGGAAAAACTGGACATGTCGCAACCGTACCACTAGAACAACGCAGAACAGTCAATTCTGAGTGGTACACAACCATTTGTTTGCCAGTTGTCTTTCAAGAAATGAGGAAAACCAACCGCCGAAGACGGATTACTCTTCACCACGACAATACGAGCTCTCACACATCGGCTCAAACAACTGCATTTTTGACCACTCAAAACATTGATTTGATGAGTCATTCGCCGTATAGTCCTGACTTGTCACCAAATGACTTCTTTTTATTCCCGTACGTAAAAAACAAACTGAGAGGTCAACGTTTTTCGACACTGACGAAGCGGTTGCTGCGTTCAGAATGCATGTTTTGGAGATACCTCAAACAGAGTGGAAAAAATGCTTCGACAATTGGTTCAAATGCATGCAAAAGTGTATAGATCTTCATGGGGAATATTTTGAAAAACAATAAAGGGATTTTCGATGAGTAATATTTGTTTTTGTTCTCTAATCCCGAAATATAAAAGGCAGCCCTCGTATAATATTAGGTAGATCTTGTATATTATTTTTTGTAATCTTTACTTCAGTTTAGTTCAATATTATTATTGTATTTCATTAAATACATTTTTAAATATTGAATATAGTTGTTTCGTTGAACATTTCATTTCAATAATTTTAGTTTTGTTTTAACAAGAATGATTAAAACCTCAACTTGAAATCTGTCGGATACAAGAAGAATGAACAGCTATACTTCCTGAGTATTCTGTAAAAAGCATATTTTCTCTGTCTGTTACTGTTACGTATATTCTGTGGCTCTGATAATAAACAATTATATCGTCCCACTACTTACTCCAATAAATTGCACAATGCAACTGAACTTCAATCATTCTTGCCGGCAAGCCCATAGCCAGCGGGGGGGGTTCTGGGGTTCCAAGGGTTCCCCCTCCCTCCGAAATTTTCGAATTTTTGTTTTCAAGATTCAATTTTAACCAATTAATCATGTTTTTCGTAAGAATAAATTTTATGTTTATACAATTTTATATAACGTGGAAATACATGAACAAAAATAAGCGATTTGCAGTCTTAATCAGCCCATCACCAATCAAAAACATTATCCCCCCCCGAAAAAGAATCCTGACTAAGGTCTTGCTTGCCGGGTACCAACATAAGTTTCATTTTAATTGTAATTTGATTGCGAGCTCAATTGGTTCCCAACTATAATCTCAAACAGTGGCCACTTCTGTGCCGGCCCTTATTCTGAATAGTTTCAGACATGTTTGAAATCAGTTGCGCATTACTTTGTTGTGCAATTTTTTTGACAATGTATTTGCCCCATTAAACGTTGAAATTTCACTGTATATTGTGTTGAAATGTAATAAAATTGTGAATTACATATATATAACATAATCATTCAAAAAGTTAAAAGTGCTATTAGCCGTCTAAATCTTGAGAGGATCTGAAAAGTCAACCAAATAAACAATTCTAAGATTCAAATACAAATTCCACAGTTTAGTCTTTTCTATCATTCTAGATTCTAGCCCAAGGACAACATTGCCATAGTTAAAATTTGTCAGAAATGATCATTCGTTATTTAAAATATAAAAATTTAATAATGCAGTAAACCGATATATTTTAAAACACAATTGGACACTGTATATTTAAAATAAAATTTTAATTGTGATTATGTTAATCTTGATAAGTTCTAAAACTGACACAACAATAGCAAAATGCATTTACAATTGTCGTAAAATGAAAGATAACATTCTATTTGAAAAAAGAGTCATACCAAATTACTTATTCCATAAAATTCGCTTTATAAACTTATCTATAGTAACGCAGCATTTTTTGAGTTGTGGCTAAAAATAATGTTAAGCTAAATTAACACTGAAATCAGTGCCAATATCATTATTTAATTAATACTCGAGTGGTTGCCAAAAAAAACCTAAAATTTTATTATTGCCTGTTTTAAAACCAGAGTACTTAGTATTAAAAACTTTATGTTCATATATTATTAAATACTCTATCTAGAAAATTTGTGGTGTAATAAAATGAACTCTATTATTCACTTTGTTTTCTATCACACATTTGAATATTAAGTATAAAATGTAGCTATAGTTTCGACGCAGGCTGGTATCATTTTCAAAAGACAAAACATAAGCCAATGAGAGATACTGGAGGACAGGTAAACTTATTTAAAGCATTATTTTGAGTACATTAAAGCGATTATGTGATCAAATGAACATAAACTAGCAACTATGGTATTAACAAATCCACCAAAATAGTTAAGTCAATTTTAACTGGTTATTAAAAATTATACTCTTGGAAAAGGTTAAGCTTCATTATATTTCTAGATTTTCTCATATTGAAAATTTATGGTATAGTCTTTGACAATGCAGAATTTTTGTATCCTCATGTTTTGGAAAATAATGGCCTGAATGAAGTATATGATTTAGCAAATCTGGGATTTATAAGATAATCTGCCCCGATTATAATACGTTTAATATAGGGATGACCACAAAAAATTGTAACACCCGGTATAGTGAATATATTCGCTAATTTAAATATCAAAAATCCGACTACGATTTCAAATCAATTGCTTGATCCAGGCTATTATTTTTCAATCCTTGAGGATATAAAAAATATCATTGTTAAAACCTATATCATAAATTTTCAATAACGAAAAATGTAGAAATACAACCAGGCTTAACGTTTTTCAAGAATCATTCTTAATGACCAGTTAAATTGTATTAGAAGTATTTTGCTCGATTTGTTAATTAATATCATAGTTGCTACTTAACGTTCATTTAGCCGCATAATCCATTTAATGTATTCAGATAATGCTTTAAATAAGTTTACTTGTTTGCTTGTATCTTGTCGATCATTAGCTTATGTTTCGTCGTTTGTCGAAACTATAGTCACATTTATACGTATCTATTCAAGTGAGTGATAGAAAACAAAGTAAATAGTTTGCGTTTGATCATCATGATTGATTATCACAAAGTAACCGCTTCAACCATCGAATTTTTAAATAAACCCTACTTAAAATTACGTAAGCGAAGTTGTGCTAATGCGATAATAGCATCGTTACTATAGTGTAATTACTGAAAGTTAATCTACATCGTGAAAAACTTATACTTCCTTTATTTGCTTCTGCCATTTCTGAGAACTGTTCTCCAATATGTAATTCGGATTTCCTGTCTGAACAAATTTTGAAATGCTGTTAGTCCGGTCAAACAGTAAAATATATAGATAGATAGACAACGAGAGTTCATAGGATTTATTAAAAAACATATTTTTTATAAATCTTGTACATAATAAATTGAGCTTACATTGCCAGTAGCAGAAGCGCATTTACGGGGCGTGGGGAGGGGTTCAGTTGCCTCCCAAAATGTGTTTGGAATAAAAGGATAGAGTAAAAAGGTGTGTACCAACACAGTATTCTATTTTTCTTGCCTCCCTCCAGTGAAAATGTAGAAAATGTTACGCTCCTCGTCGCTTACGTCGAAAATAGGGCATTTTCACTAACATCACATGACGTTATTCCATTAGGGGCTAAGTACAATGTTCAAAAAGACGACAGATCAATTAAATTATGGAAAAGTAATCATCCTGAGTAAGATTTTGTATTTTTTTAACTAGAAAGACCTGAAGCAGAAAATTAACGACGAGCATTAAGATTCTAGTGCAACAATGTGACGATCCCTCGCCGATCCAAAAGGATCGTGAGGATCTGGGGAAACTCCCCAGCGCAGTGAGTATAATGGTTTGTAAACTGCGGGGACATTGTCAAAAGCAAATTTTTGCACCACTCAAGACAAAATGATTAAACCTTTTATAACTGACGTAAGACAAACCGGACTACAAACACCCAAAGACCATTTTCCATTGCTACTCAACAAACTCTGGAATAGGACTAGCCCTAAAGGGGATGAAAACCGACGGGAATCATCATAATGTATGGGGGCCCTTAAAGTTAGTTAGTAGCACTGTATCTAGTATTACAACATGACAATCTAAATGAGCTCTACCATATTAAGTTAATAGAGAAGTCAAAAAGATTGGAAGCAATTTAATAAGAACCACTTTTAACTCATATATTCAATCCTCTCTAAACTTTATCCATTTGGACCGAACATTTTTCTATTTAGGAAAGAATAATTTGAAATATTACTCTGTCAGCTCTATTATCGTCTATTTTTAACGTTGTTATTTAACTATTGTATAATTTATGATGATAAAACTATGGTGCAAATCAATCTGAACATAAGTGATAATTTGAAAAAAGAGCGGCAGTCATTTAAAACTGAACGAATATACTTCCCGTTTCTCATTATCTCCCTGCCTCGGTTTCTCTTTCTTCGAGTCATCCTTAGTAATAGATAAAAATTTCAGGAAAATTAAAAAATAAATATAAAATCATTTCCCAACTATTCCTCAAAATAGATGTTGTAATATAGTTTAATCCAATATATATTGAAAACAGTGATCGTCAAAATGCATTAAATTAGGGAGACGCTAATGTAGCAAGTAGGTGGATTTCAAACAGAAGGCCAAAATTTTTATATTATCTCATACATATTTTGGAAAACATATGTATTTTTCATACCTTGCTTGAAAAAGGGCAAAACCGGTGGCTTAATATTAATATTATTTTATATTTAGCAATTCACATCATACACTCTTTCTACACCAGCGCCATTATGGACACTAGTTGAAATTGTTATGTAATTACATATTTTAAAGCCACTGACAACGAAGTCAGAATCGACTTTGAGACGTTTGGTATTTTCTTTCAATATACAACTTTTTTAATTCAATTGTGGTGTTATTCCCAAGAAAATTTGAAAATAATCAAGAATATGCCACAAATAACATTTAGGAGACAATTGTTATTTAATACTTCTAGCTTTTAGCTTCAAATTTATTTACAGCTCCCAAAATGACGATGACGCTACTATCCTTGGCAATATCCCTTTTGAGTAATTGTTTGACAGTTTTACAATCATGTAACAAATCAAATTAAAGGGTTCGTTATCAACAATTAAAAAATATATCTCTTTATAATTTTAAAAGGCACTTTTTAACAAATATTCGACCTGTTACTCGATTTGTGGCGTCGTTTGATTTTTATATTAATGACCAAATTTATAAGTATTTATGTATTATAATATTGAATTAATAATACAATGTTGGTTTATAACTGTAGTACTATAAAATTGCATTGTCACAGCTGACTATAAGTTTATTTTAATTAATGCACAACAGTTTGGCGGACAAATGTCGTCTATTACTTAGCGGGTTGAATTAAAGAAAATATACGAAAATGAAAAATAGGGAATGTAGTCTTTTAATTCATAATTTATAAAGGAAAATCTAAGCAGAAATCCTAATATTAATTTAGGAGGGTAAATTATAACATTAGAAAATATATTATGATTTACCTCAAAGGTGGCACAGAACCATTAATACATAAATCTGATTAGCACTTGACGCATTTTTTTCATAAATAATGTTGCAATGAAGTTAGTTTTAATAATATTAAGCTTTGTATGATAAAATAAATTGAATTATAAATTAAAGTTTTTAATTAACTTTCCCAGACTTCAAGCTGATTAAAATTTTAACGACTTAGCTAACTCGGAGAAGTAAATGATTTTGACATTAAAAACCCCAAAAATATTTTTTTTTGTTTATAGTGTGAAAAGTGTTATATGTTCATAATGCCGTCAATAGAACAATTATAGAGAATAAGAAAAACTTTAAAATTAGTGTTTATAAATGTTGATAGATAATACCATTTTTCATAAAGAAAACCTGGAAATATTGATATAAAGTGACTATTTAAAAAAATTCATAACTTAGTTGTAGTAACAGCTGGAACCTTAATCTTCCTCCTAATGATAGTTTACAATGTTGAGATTTATAATCCTGATGAACAATATTGTCTATTGAGTACTATTGCAGAATTTCAATTTAAATAATTTGTAGAAATCTTTAGCAGAACGTATCTTAAGTTCGATAGGGATATGCACAATATATTATGAAAGGTCATAAAATGCACTTCACTTAGTATATCTTGGATTTCTATTATCCTTCCATAAAATGAATAAATGGTGCTGGTGAACTTTGGCTTAAACGATAGAACCTTAATTCTCCTCAGATGTCTTGACATTGACGAATCCACTCAGTGGAAAAAAGTAATTTAACTAATAACAGTAAACAGTATACAAGTTAATCATTAACCTAATAAACCAATGGAAAAATAGACCAATATCCCCAGATAATAGTTATGTAAATAAAAACCTAATAAACTGCTGAGAAAAAAACATATAATAATACAGTCTACCATAATCTTGTACCCTCAAAAAAATCCTAGATCCGCCTATGTGCCTTGACAGCTATTGTCAATGAACCACTGACTGTCGCATATATTTTAAACCAATTTCACGGCATTATAACAAAAATCCAAGATAGACAAATTGAAGTGGAATTTATAAACTTCCAAACTATCTTTAGTATATCTCGATCAAACTAGCATCATTAATATGCAAAATATCTCTCTAAATTATTTAAATGCCAATTCTTCTAAAACTACTTCAATAGTAACCATCGTGAGCCCACATAAACATCATAAACTATCGTTTTGAAGATGATTAATATTCTAGTGTTAATTACCAGAAAGTTACCAATTTAAAAAAAAAAACAGTTTTTTCGAGTCTATTCGGTGAAATATGTTCAGGTTGAATAAAAGCTCATTAAGAAGGATTTCCAATTCTCTATTTTTCTATTGACGCATTAAGATTTGTTTATTATTTTTCATTATATAAGTAAAAAACAAAAAGTCGCATTTTTGTGAGTTTTTATTATTTAAATGGCTTACTTCTACGAATTTGCTCTTAAAATCTATAAACTGTTACTGACATGATCATATTAGCTAATTGCTGTTGAATTTTATGACAAAAAATGAGTTCAATTTTGCTCTATAGATTGGAATATAAAGTGAAGTATAGGAGATATTAAGCAGAATACATATGAATAATCAAGGAAACATCTTAGGTGTATAGTAGGTAACTGGTAAATGGCAAATTAGTAAAGTACCCATCGAACCTGCGGAAACCTTACACCTAAAACTGGTAAATATAAGATAGTCAACAAATATAAATAAACATAAAGGTCTGACTCATGGTTATGACACCTGGATTCTATAAAAACTGAAATTATTTGTCCATCGATGGATTCAAGATTGATATAACAATGAAAGACTAAAAGAGAATATAGTGGATAAATAATAAGACTCAGGTTATAAATGTCATTCACATATTATATCCCTCAAACAATGGGTAAGAAGTTTGGCAAAATGACAGGACTACATGTGGACCATAAAAACCACTCAATGGCATCTCAGATGTGTTAAACCGTGAACAAATATTCCTAATATGAGACTTTGGCATCAATAAAATAAACATAACCTGATTTTAGGAAGCTAACAACAGAAGTGTAAAGAAAGGAATAAGAAATTAATATTTAAATGACTTTATAGTACCATTAGGGAGTTAAGTAATACAGACAAGGGTTACTAAATGGAAAGGTGGAGTAGCATAAACACAAACATGATCATAATTGCTGGTAGAGCCTATGTATACCTAGAATCCAATTTCAGCATACTTTTTATATACCTGACAAAAACTTGTTGGGTGTTTTAAATATTTTTAAAGCTACAAAAACCATATTTTATACTAATGATACAGTAGATTGTAGACAGATGTGACGGATTTACCTGGATAATTCAAACAATAAAAGGGCAAAAGGCTCAGATTGAGTGAATTCTGATCCTTTACAGACACTAAACATTTTGTCTTTCCAGGTAGAAAATCTCCATAAATAGCAATTTACTAATAGTATCTGTATGAATACATCTAATAATAACAACAAAGGAGGGAAATATGGCGAATAGAAAAAAAAGCTTGTTTTAAAAATAAACACAAAGCAAATAAATTTAATTAGGAAGCCTTTCCATATGTACCTAGTTTAAATAAAACACTGTTATTTACACTTCAGAATTAAGTTAACAATTTTGACTAGAATGTTATGATACAATGAGCACAGATACAGTACATATAATAATACATTTTATTACACGCCCTTGAGTTAAATTAATAGACAAAAACATAAAAATGACCGATTCTCGGCATTTCAATTCAACTTTCAATTGGAGAAAGTAACACTTTCACTATGTTTTATTAGTGAGATTTTTACAAAATTAAGTAAAAATAAACTATTAGTTAATTGATAATTTTTGTAATTTCCGCATGTGAGTCGAATTAAGAGTGACAAATAATTACAATTAGAATTCGGAGTAAAGTTCAAAAAATATATAATTCAAGGAACTTCCGGAAATTATTACTTTATAATCTGATCATTGAAAACAAATATTTACGTCAATATCAAACGTATAAAAATACCAAGCATAAAGACTTTTAATTAGTATTTAAATAACACAAAAAATCTAAAAAGAACACAAGTTAACCTAAAAATACGAAAATAATTTATGCAACCCATAATCAAATAATGTTTACTTACCGTAGTTATGAAAGAAAAGGGGTATTAAATGTTAACATACACAATTAATATAGAAACACCAAACCACGTTAAATTAAGACATCATACTTGAAATCAAAAAAAAATTAAGTTCCACTGTCTCTGTCAAAGTCAAAGCCCAACGTCAGTCGTCAATGTATTTCCAAGTTCCCCTTCCTTTAACACTTATCATGCGATTATGCCGACTAATCAGCAAATGCATCAAACACGATATTGCCAACTTTCACACATTATTTAATTTTTTAGCCAATAAATATAATATTGGAGTTCCATTTATATGAAAATTGGAAAACTATAGAAATAATTTATCGGGCTTCTTTTCAGCAATATTTACATTTAAAATTGAGTAGGAAATGAAATATGGCAACCTGGTAAATTCAATCAATGACATAAAACAAAGAGAAATTTGAGAAATTACCTTACAAAACTGTATTCTCAGGGTTCATTCAAATTAAAGATTTAAACTAGTAAACTAGTACCAAATTAATTCATTGCGTGTTAATTAAATAGTAGTTCAAATGAAGGAGCTCCGAGTTTTCTACGCTATAGATCATTCCACACGTAAACATGTACAGGGTGTTCCATCTAACTATTCATTCGCAATTAATACCAGAAATGGTTTCTATTTCGTATAGTCCAGGTTAATTTCAAACCTGAAAGCCTTTTGGTGACAAAATTAATAGTGGAACAAATCCAAGGCGAACGTGTTCGAACAGAGGTGCATCATCGACATTTTAATTGCAAGAAAAATGAAATACTGACTAGGAATTCAAATTTAATTTATCGTCAGCGTACGATGGATCAAGTATCAATAATTGTAACAAAATGTCCCTATATTTGAATGCCGTTTTAAAAAGTTAAAAATCAGTTTGTGCCCCTTTGCACGAATTCTACCACTGAAACTGTTTGTTACTAGGGTCAATAACACAGCCCCACAAAAAAAATATATCTGCTCTAAGAACTTCACTATGATTCCGAATCCTGAGTCCGTTTGACCTTATCAGGTCAGGGTCAAGTTCATTTGAAGGTCAAATCGAGAAAACCCTTCAAAAAAATCAAATGGGGTTTTTGGAGTCGCTGATTCTGAATCCGGGGTCCATTTGACCTTATAAGGCCAGAGTCAAGCTCATTTGAAGGTCAAATCGAGAAACCCTTCAAAAAATCATTATAGTGTTTTAGGGGTTATTGATTCCGGATCCAAGGTCAATTTGATCAAAAATAAATACGTTAGGTATCACTTTTCAGTTTTTTTTGGAGCCGTTCAGCTCTGTGAATTCAAAATTCTGATCATTAAATATTTTTTGGTGATAGAGTTCACATTAAAATTTGAAATAACTGATCTATGATTTCTTCACTTCTCTTTCATTAATTGTTATTATGGTACCTGACCCGATCACAGGTTAGTCATCCGTCCTGGGGGTGATAACTTTCATACCTCCCCAAGTCTAAGTATGAGAGCTTTCTGACTTTGACGAGGACCATGTCAATTCGTCAGACACACTACAGAATCATTCTCATACCTTAACGTCACCCTGCAATGCAGCGTGCCATCGCTGGCTTTGTTACCACGTTGGACTTGAAGACGAATCATTCTACACATCTTCTACCGAAGTAGTTGTCATCGTTTCAAGTATATATATCGTGGTAGCAGGATTTTGAGTTGTGCTATTGTTGGTATGTTAATTTGCTATTAATGAAAACAAGTAAAAAAAACCTGATTCGCACTATGCTCAAAATTTTGTGCTCCCTTTACCCTACATCTAGTTAGCCAGTAAAAATGGAGACTGGTGAGAGCTTCGTTCACAACAGGAGGTTGCAATGCCATTGAATTTCTGTTCGGTTTGATTCAAGTCAGAGCAGAATATTGAAGAAAGACCAAGTTAAAAAAGGAGACAATATAATTGTTAATCTACTGGTGTCGAGTATGCATTATTTAGATCTTATAAAAATATAAACCCCAAATCCACATCCACATAATGCATATTCCAGGGGTCTATGCATTACAAAAAATATAAATTCGCATATTCTACAAATCGGTGTTGCTGCCTCCATACGCTGACGACATCGATGTTACCACACACGGTCTTAACATCCTCACAGACGCCTTCATGTCAAATGCTGTTCAAAACATGAGCCTAAAAAATCAGCAAGGCAAAAACAAAATTTAAGGGTAGCTGCTACAGAACGTCACAGGAATATTGGTTAAAAAATAATAAGATAAGAGGACAGTGTTACAAAATGGGCGCCAGAAAGATTGCGCAACAAACTGGAAAGTAGGACCCAGTCAGGGTTGTGGCGCCACTGATGCTATATCTGAAAATTTCATATATAATTTTGTTTTTAATTTTCTCTAGTGGCACACAAAATTACTCTTAAGATTTAAGAATCAATTTTCTTGTAAATAATGAGTGAGGCCAACAAGTTTCTGACATAAAAGGCAGGTTGTTACAAAACAATATATTTATATTTCCCATAACATAGAATTCAATCATTTAGATTAGGATAAATAGTTTATGACACAGTAATCAAACAAGGATTTCTATTCATCAGATATATGAAATTTCAAATGAATTTTCAGAAAAATATATTTAATAAAATTTGTTTGTTTCCTCCAAATAATTAGGGCTAAGGAAAATGTTCTTATAAACAGTGAGAGAGTTCTGAAATTAATGTGATATTGTCATTTCAACATTTTCAATTGTGTGTAAAGTTATTTTGTTTCTTAACATGACATTTTCATTCTCCCATTGGTTGGCTCCACATTCCACTTTTTCTGCTGTTTTAAACCTGTTGATGAATTCCTATTTATTCACTATGACTATAGTTTCAATCTAGAAAACGCAAATTTAGAGAGCTCCCTAATCTTGATTTATTGTATATAAAATGACATTTTGTAGCAAATTATTATGAAATTTTCATCAAATAAATTTGATACAAGCAAAGATCTCTGCTAATACCATTTTTAGAAACCCAACAATAATTTTTAATTACTCGTTTATAATTATACACAATATTTAAAACAAATATACTTTCTTAAAACAAGGGTTCTTGTAATCCACAATTCAAATTGAAAATAATATTTCAAAAATTAAAAATAATAAACAAATATTTATTAATAAATTTAAAAAATACAAATGCATTCATTGTATACTGATAAATGGACGGACATTTGGTGTACAAAAAAAATATAAAAATAACAAATTTTAAAATACATATAAATAAAAACATATCAAGTATATGTTAAAAATATGTTTGTTTATTTTTCCTAAATCATCAGTCATGATGTATTAAAAAATCAGATCATTTTTTTGTAACTGTGACTTAATTATAAGCATATTTAACTTACAATAAAAATTATATGCAGTAAATATAGTACATAAATAGACCTCTATGAGAAAGGCGATAATCCTAACTATATAATTTGTATTTTGTAGATGAGATGTATAATTTGTTCACATGTCATTTACGCCTTACAAAAGCATTTGGACGCGTCTAAAAATGGCGCAAATGAAATGTTTAGTTTACACAGATCAAGCTTTATGTTAATAACAATGATACAGTTTATACAGAACATCCATTGCCAGAGCGGGAAGTTTATTGGTTCGATAAATAACCAAACATCACGTCATTGACAATAACAAAATACCAGTTCTGATAAGTGTGATATACAAAATGACAGCTAATAATTTATCCTTTGTAACAATAATCCGTTATTCTTCAAATCAGTAGAAGTACCAAGAAAAATACTTAAAAGCCAAACTATTGTAGTATGAAATAATAAAGTTGACCTTAAAGTACCTCCAAAAATGAAAAAAATATATATATCAAGTCTTTTTACATACACTTAAGGAAGATTAGTACCTGAATGTACTTCTAAGTATATATATAAAGATATAGCATTTATCAAATGTTAGAACAGTAGTAATGTATGTTTATGAAAATAAAAAAATTAGTAAACGTGATTTGTTTTAGCTCTTTGTAAAGATTATGTTCTTACTTTCTGTATCACTTTCATGTATTTGAACTATGTAAAAATATTAAATAAAAAATATACTTTAATCTTATTTTCAAGGCACACTATTAAGTGTATTTAGAATAGTCACGTTGGCTCATTTTATGTGTTGTATGCACACAGGATCCCAATGAAGCATCTTTACTTTTATACATTATAAAATGTGTAAGCTGCAAAATGGAATGTTTAAAGACATTGATTAGTTAGGCCGCTTTGAGTGAATAGTGCATACGGTGAAGAGAAAGCTCAACCAACCCGACTATATCCCCTAATACAATATCATCTTAATAAATGGTAGATATGACAGGAGTTCTTATTTTCTGCGGCCTTGAATACAACGAAGGGGTATCTAGAGGAATCTCAACTAGGCTGGCATCGTCGAAACTGTGCTGTGCGGGGTCGTGGGGCGAGAACCCGCCAGAGATGGAGTTGTCGATGCATTCAGAGACTGCATGGTGCCCATCTAAAACAGAATATATGTAAAAACTAGAAAATGTACCCTAATCAATAGAAATGTTAATGTCACCTAAAAAAAAAGTTTATAAGCAATAATTGACATAATTTTAACAGCACACTCATAGAAGTAAATTATTTGAGCACTAAAAACCCCAAAAAATGTGGATTTTTTTGATTATGTTGTGAAAAGTGATGACGTGATCATAATGAAAATGAGTTTTCACAAATTTTGATTGAAACATTTTTCACACAGATAAGCCGGAAAAACTGGTAAAAGTTGCATTAAAAAAATATTATCTATGTTGTGACTAAAGCTGGAACTGTAATCTTTTTCCTAATGATAGCTTATAACGTTGAGATTAATTTGATTCATGATCTATATTGTGCGTTATATAAATATTGCAGAATTACAATTTAATTTACAGACGTACCGTATTAACTACGACGGTTCGATGGGGACATACAAAATATATATTGAAAGGAGTTTAATTTGTATACATTGTTACAGTGCTGTAAAATAAATAAATAATGCATGTCAATATTGGCTTAAACGAGCGACCCTCACTTTCCCGCAGATGACTTCACAGTGGCGCATCCAGCCAGTGGAAAAAGTATTTTAATTACGAACAGTAAACAGATACTCATTAACCATAGAAAAAGTATGCACATAAAATAGCTATTGTCAGTGCTCCGCTGGCTGCGTGTCGCACATTCGCATTTTTAATGCAATATGTAATATCAGTTTAAACCAATTTTTCGGTGAAATCTAAGTCAAATTCAAGTACATTATTAGAGCTTTCAAAATACTCTTGATATGTCCCGATGGGACTAACCTAATTAATACGGTTCGTGTTGCAAAATATCTGTCTAAAATGTGTTAGTAACAATTACTATTTTTTCAGTTTCAGTTACCAGAAAAACATGAATGTTTGAACAATGATCGTTTTACCAGTATTTCGTAGGAGAAAACTATAAATCTAAATTTGAAAGTTTACTATGTTATCACGAAAAATTCTATGGTTTTTAGATACTTACGAGTTGCACAAAAATATTCAAAGATTTTTCATTGGCAAAGGATTCGCAACGCCCAGAAGGAGATTTTTAAATTTAATATTATTAATGTTCTATGAGGGAAAGATAGGAGGATCTAGGCAGCCCTGGCAACAGATTTACAGGGGTCTCTTCAAAGAAGTTTAAACTAACTCGAGCAACATGACGCCGAGCATTATCTTGTTGAAATATGGGATCCACGAACCGACTCTGGAACCCTAAGAATTCCCGACCTTATTATCAACAAAGGCCTACAAACCATCATTATTGAACTAGGTGTTTTCTGGGAAGGTCCTCGTTCGCTCGCCGAAAGTTATAGACTGAAAAAGGAGTATTATGAAGAACCTGACTTCACGAACAAAATTATGGCAATCAAGAATTCCACTGACGTTAAAGTCTACCCTATTATTATTGGAGCTAGGGGTACTTATTATTCTAAATTGCATCACTCTTTCTTTTAAACGTAGACTGATCCATAGCGTCATCGTAGGCTCGTTATCTTGTCATAACTTCTTCAACAAAGCCGTATGGAGATGAATCTTCATCAATCTTTCCCTTTATTAATTTACATTGTGTGCTATGCCATTTTCATCTATTTTCTTTCTTTTTAAATAAATGATCCTATTAAAATTTCTTAATTGTCAACTCTGTCACGGTTATTTTTTAAATTTCTGTTCATTTGTAATTCGCGATGTAAATTCCATAAGGCGATCGGGTTCAAAACGGTCGCTCGCATTGTCGGTAACCTCAGCTATCGTCTCACCGGTGTAGCGCGGTTAGGATATTTTTTGTTAAAATGCACTGTAATGTTGATCGCCCAATTATTTTGTATATTATGTTTATTGAACTGATATTTCTGTCATTTTAATTTATATTTTTACTGTTGTCATTTACATTTTGACATAATTTTGGATAGATTATTTTGTAATATTATAATTATACTGATTAGGATTCTCAAGTTTGTTTAGATAGGTTTTGACACTTAGGTTAACGACACATAAGAACAGCTTAGCTGTTCATAAAATTGTTAACCCTGCAGCCGAGGAACAGGAAGGCTCAAAATGTATTTTATATATCTCTGTAAAATGTATACATTTTATTGAATAAAGAATTTTTAAAGGAGTACATACGGCTCCATTACTTCATGAAGATAACGTCATGTTGCCTCGAACAAAGACTAAAGGTGACCTACTTCCATGTGCAATAGCTCTCCAAAGCATAACACCTACTGTTCGGGGTACATGTCGCTCAACATCAAATTGAGGTTGACGTCTTTCTCCACGACGACGTCTAACCCTTCTTCTGCCATCATGTCCACCCAAGCAGAATGGAAATTCATCAGAGAAGACGACCTGATGCCATTCCACATTCCAATGTTGTCGTTCTCCGCACCACTGTAGTCGTTACCCACGATGTTCAGCAGTAGAGGTAGAACAAGATGGAGTCGATAATGCTGCAGTCCAAAAGACGTCGATCTTGAACTTCACTTTCGTGAAGTCGACCTTCGACGTCCAGTGCCAACTCTTCTCCAATTTTGGGTATTATCAAACCACGCTCCCATAAACCAATAATTCGACCTCTTTCCAATTCACTTAGCTGGCGATAAATTGGGCGTACATGCTCTCTAGGCATTTTAACACAATAAAACATCGATTTGGGGTCCCATCAAACAGTTTGTTAAATAATATGCAAGAAACGACTACAATATTAATTGATAACAAAAAGTTAAAAACATTCGCGAAACTTTACCAAATTTTAATCATTTACTTTTTACTATAGCATCTATGTTTTACCAAAACAATATTAAATTTAAACATCTCTTTCTGGATGTTGTGATTTCTTTGCCAGTGAGTATATATAATAGTAAATTTGCTTTCAAGTTGATGAACTTGAAATAGTTGTTAATTCTTTGAACGCATCTTAATACAAATTCGACCTAGGACTGAAACCTATAAATTCTCTTTCAATTTCTTCCAATTTTCAATTTGACTGTCATATACGATTTTTTGGAATATTTGCGCTACCCTGTATATCTAAACAACAGATTTTTCGCCATAGTTAAATAGTCAGAAGTATACCTTTTCAATTTCAAATTTACCTATTGTTAATTCAGAGGAACTTTGGAACGTTCTTTTTTATATTAGGCTTTTTTAAATATGCAGCTTTTTATTCAAAGTGTGGTATTATTTCCGTGAAAAACATAATACAAACTCTGTTTTGCTACAAAATATCCATTTTTAGGGTTCCGTATATACAGTATACGGATACCCTTATAATATCACTCAGGATTTCTGCCTCTGTCACATCACAGCAATTTTCTCCTAAACTACTGGACGGAATAGGTTGAAATTTGGTATGAAGGTATAGTTTGGTGACTTGATCAGGAGCACATATCGCAAAAGAAGAAATTTTGATTTATGGGGTACTTCTGGGGGGAAAAACTAAAAAAATGGACCGTTCCCCCCCACCCTGATCTCCGAAACTACTGAACCTAAAAATTGGAAAAAAATAGAAAATATAGAACGTTGCCCGAACTTTACAGGAAAAATAAGGAGAAACCATTAATATTAATTTTGGGGGGCAAATTATAGAATTAAATAAAAATTTTAAATTAAAAAAAAATTCAAACTCATCATGTAATATATCAAATGAAAGGTCTCATTCTGAGGAACACAAATATATTTTTTTCATATTTAAATAAAAATTAATCAAAAAGATATTAAAGAAAATATACCAAAATTTACCCATTCCCCCCCCCTATCTCCGAAACTATAAAACGTAAAGTTTTGAAAAAAAATACTTTCATAGGTTCTGACCTGAAGTTTACTGGAAAAATAAGGAGAAACATCTAGTTTTCATTTTGGGGGGCAAATTACAGAATTAAATGGAAAATATAAAATTAAAATTGTTTCTAACCCATCATGTTATATATCAGATGAAAGGGCTCATTACGACGAAAATAAACATATTTATTCATATTTTTAAAATAAATAAATTAAAAGATATTAACAAAAATATAAAAAAATTTACCCATTCCCCCCCCTTATCTCCGAAACCATAAGCTGGAAAATTTTGAAAAAAATTGAGTTATAGCCCCTCACCTGAACTTTACTGGAAAATTAAGGAGAAACCCCTAATATTTATTTTGGGGGGCAAATTATAGAATTAAATGAAAAATATAAAATTAAAATTATTTCTAACCCATCATGTTATATATCAAATAAAAGGGCTCATTATGACGAAAACAAATATATTTTTTTCATATTTTTAAAATAAATTAATTAAAAGTTATTAACAAAAATATAAAAAAAATTACCAATTCCCCCCCCATATCTCCGAAACCATAAGCTGTAAAATTTTGAAAAAAAAATAGGTATAGCGCCTCACCTGAACTTTACTGGAAAAATAAGGAGAAACCCCTAATATTCATTTTGGGGGCAAATTATAGAATTAAATGGAAAATAAAAAATTAAACTTGTTTCTAACGTATCATGTAATATATCAAATCACAGGACTAATACAATTATATTTTTTTTATTTTTTTTTTAAATAAATATTTTAAAATATATTAAAAAAAATATTTAAAAAATACCCATTCCCCCCATTATTCCCCAAACTATAAGACCTAATTTTTTTTATTTACAGGAAAAATACTAAGAAATCTTTAATATTAATAATGGGGGGCAATTTATAGAAATAAACGGAAAATAAAAAATATTTTTTTAACGTGTCATGCAATATATCAAATGAAGGGGCTCGTTATGAGAAATACAAATATATATTTTTAAAATTAATTGTTTACAAGATATTAACATAAAGATATAAAAAATTCTCATTTCTCGCTTTATTTCCGAAACCATACTACCTAAAATTTTGAAAATAATTAGGGGTACTGGGGCTCACTTGAAATTTATAAGAAAAATTATTAGAAAACCTCCATGGTAATTTTAGGGACAAATTATACAATTAAATGGAAAATAAAAATTCAATTTTTATGTGAATTACAAATATATCATATTTTTAAATCATTTGTTTAGCAAAGATATTAAACATCGACTTAATTCCCATTTTAGAAACTATACTATTTAAATTTTGAAAAATATATTTTATTTGTATTTTTAAATAATTTGAATAACAGATTTAATAATTTATAATTTAAAACTTGACCTATTGTGCCCTTTATCTTCCAATCTATAGAGCCTCAAAATTCAGACAATAGATTATAAAAGGCTTCCCTGAAAGTTTATTAGTAAAATAAAACTCTAATGTTAATTTTTGGGGGCCAAATTAGAAAACTAAATACAGCGAATCTTGAAGGTGGTACGGAACCCTTACAATGCGAGTCCAACTCGCACTTGACCAAATTTTTTCATTAAGTCGATTCGGTAAAAATGGACCGTGGCATAGCTTAAATGGATTTCTGTCCATCGGATTCATTAAATCAACATGCACACGATAGTTTTATTAAACGACTTTCCAAAATAAAGTTTCTATTACTTCTTTTTAATTTCATAGAAAACTGAAAACAATTTAAAATCGTTGCCGATATTTGATTTCTAACAAATAAGTATAACTTACCTTGACATCTTTCTTGGAACTAAAGAAGCATGTAAAAAATGACAAATCCAATCAATTACAATGCTGCATTAAAGTTGGAAAAAACTGTCTCAAATATTTTAACTGTTAAATTAAAAGAACAAATTCAAGTCCATTTTTAAATCACAACAAATATATGTAATACAAAAAATCTTTTATACATACTACACAGTAGAAAAAATATGTTTTTTTATGTAAAGCATTTTTACGCGCGACTTCAGAGATAACATAGCTCGACCATCTTGATGCAACCAATATAACATAGCATAAGTTCATGCCCTATACAAAGTTAGAATAAGACAGAAAATAACGTTGCACTGTTTATTTGTTATAAGGAAATCTCTAGGTCATTAAAATAATGTAATTTTATCAAATAAAAAATAGGAGCGTTAGAAAAATTAAATAGAAAGTTGTAAGTCAGCCAAAAATGGTTCATCAAGTTTAGCTTTAAATCTCCTGTTAGTTTACCCCCACGTAGGATTTTTGGCAGTCTGTACATAGAATCTCCTTGTTGTTCTAAAGAACACGAGGACGCCATAAGAAAGAAAAACAACAAAGCTTGGGGAACTTGCCACCGCGACGTCACACCGAAAAGACTTTAAAATCGAGACTGGTAAGAAAAGCAACTGAGATCGCCAAAATGCCTCACAGTCTAAACGCACCCAATGAAACCCAGAAATTTTGAATTCATGGAAATTTCTACTAAATACTGTACCAATCTGATCTCGCCCTATAACAATTCAACCCGAATTGACCAGTCAGCAAGTACGGGCGTGTCCATTGAACGGTAAGAGCCAATAACAAGGAGCCGCTTCCGGGACCAACCGACAACCGCCGAACCGCGACTATATAACAGCGACTACAGTAGATCTTAATATTCGAGTAACCAGAATCGATACGAGAACTATGCGTACATATGAGGGCAGAGGTGACTCTGCCGAAACCATCAACTACGCAGATAAATTCCCGGAAACCATCTGACCTAAATTTTTATTATGTGATATTTATTATGTGTAAAACATTTACTTCCTCAAACTTTATCTACACTTATACAAATTTTACTTACCCGTAAATGTGCTAAATCTTCCAAACGAGTCAGATCAGATAGTTCAATGTACAATGAGTAAACCAGTACCCACCCATATACGCTAAATATAATGAAAACTGTCCACAAAAGGCACATTATGATGTTATATGCAAAGATCATATCATTCACAATGGAAAAGAACAGGAATGCTAGGAATCTGAATATTGTGAATACAGCAAATGTGTAAATCCATGGCAGCATCTTTTTCTCATACTCCTGCAACAAAGAACAGAGTTCACCTTAATGTAATTGGTTATTAAACAATCTGTAATAAATCGAAAACAAAAATCATAGAGCTGCACCTGTAGTTTTTTATATTAGTTTGTTGAGTTATGGTTAAGTCAAGAATAACCTAAAAGACTAATCAGATGATGTTCACAGATATCCAACAACTGAACGAACTTTCTTTATCTAGCGGGAAGCACTGAATCGTAGGATTTGATCGCAGTAGAAGGTTCGCGGCATTGAACGAGAAATTTCTAGACTAGATTTGCTACCTATATAAATAGAATTGTTAGTTGTGAGTTGAATAATCATAGCTGAACTGAAGCACAAATTGTGAATGAGTGTTAGTAATTTCAGTGTGAGAGTTTAATAAAGTGAAGTTTCAAAGTGTGTTATGAGAAAAAGACTAAACGAATGTAGTCGCCGCAATGGTAAGTAAAATTTGTATTTCTTATCCTTGAAAAAACCTCAAACAAGTGTGGGCGATACGTCGGAAAACTTTGTTTATATGTTGGTTTTGATATATAAATAAATTAATTCGAAAAATGGCGCGATCCAATTCCGGTAAAAGCAGAATCAACATATTATCGCCTAGTTGAGTTTAGCGAGCTGCAATTCAATTCAAAACAAAGAAATGACTAGACCCATGAGAGCGGATGTTTTCGTTGGGGATGAACTTGCCATTGCACATGTGGGGGCCTCCACACTCATCTATTAAAAGCTAAATTAATAACTATCAAGCAGCCTTCAGGGCAGTTACCAGATGGGGATTATGCGAAGACAGCTGCAGTTTAACCATCCAGAGTACCGATTACCAGCAATAGCAAAGATAGCAACACAAGGACAGTCAGACAGCCCAGGGTGGCCAGGTATTCCTAAATCCAATTGCCGACAACGTCCAGCAGTGCATTATCACAGCGAGTCATCAAATGTTAATACAGAGAAGGCAAAAGTGCAATTACTATTAGGCTTGTATTGACCAAAAACCGTCTAGTTTCAGTGATACTCGGCCAAATTTTCGGTAAGATTTCCCAGTGGCCGGTTAGAACAGTTGGAGATAATCAAAATAACAGATTAAAAAATTGGAGATATGAATCAGGTTATAGATTATATAATTATATTGCATAATAAATATATATTTCTGGTTTTATGTTTATCTAGTGGGTCCTCTGTGGACATTAATCTCATATGATAAAAAATTTGGAACAATGACCTAGATGATTGATGAATAATAGTAATCACAGTATAAGAAATAGCGGAGCATTGCATAGATTAGCAGATTTTACAAAATGGTTTATTGCATGTTAAAAAGGAATTTAATTATATTAAACGAGAAACGGGGATTTTTATTATAAGTTGGCGAGGCAAACGCATGTGTTTTTTAAGTCTTAGTGTACAGGTTAGGATTACAGTGATTTTTTCCCTACTGATTCCCAAATATGCTTATAAAGTGATATAGACGCTCAAGAAGTGAATATTAGTGATAGTTTTATAGTATTAATAATTAAGTGAATGATAATTCAGAGAGTGAATTATTTATTTCCATGTGTTGTAAATAGATTGACTATCAATTACTTGTTGTACCTACTAGTGTTGAATGTATTTAATGTGGCTGTTAAGGAATTAAGAACTTATTAAATTATTAAAATTTTTAAATACAGAAAAAGAATAGTGCATTATAAAAAGAATAGTCAGCCTGCAAAAATAGATCAATAATAAAAAAATTATTTAATGACATCTGTTATAGAGGACACTGCTGTAGGATTTTATACAACACACACAAAAAAAAAGAAACATATCTGGAATGCTGGCACAACCAAAGATTCTATTCAGTTAATCTAAAACATTTAAAATATGTTTGTGAAAATGCAAAAAGTTTTTTGGGAAAAACAGTTCATTAACAATTTGAAAAAGATTATGTTTGCCTGTAACTATGATCTGAAACATTTCTTTAAAGTTCAAGGCTCAATAGAATATCCTAAGTAAAATTCTAAATGATTTAAGACAAATTACAACTACTATACCTGATTTTAAGGACTATATCTAGATTGATTTGGTTAAATCATACTCTAATTATGTAGAAATGATGTTTTAGTTTGGTCATGGTAATTATATTAAATAAAAAAACTTACCTTCCTCAGAGCATTAATTAGCATTATGCTAGTAACAAATATAATCAAAGCCAGTAATATGGAGAATACTGCAAACATTACCAAAGTATTGCGAACTGAAACAAAAGAAATTAGAACTAAATACTAAGTTGAAAGATAATAATAGATAATAAAAATGTATCATTAGATTTCATTATTTTCTTGTTTTTCAACTTTATTATACATTAAACATTAATAACAGGATAATAACAATTATTTTTAACAAAAATATTTTTGTCTCTCAAATTTTAACTGAAAAATAAGATTAACACACTCTTTAATGACAATTTTGTTATACTTCTCTTTTCATACTGCACATCATAATAGTATGAGGTTTACTTCTAAACTAAGAATGTCAAGAATGATAAAAAACTTGACAACCTTTGGGAAGATAAAAACCTCAACAAATGGTTATCAAAAAATTGCAATGAAATCCAGTTATTTTATACCTCCATTTGTCATCTGCACATTCTCTATGCAATCAAATTAAGTAGTTTCCTGATCACAATGTAATTAATATGTGACAAAAAATAGATCAATACAAATGCTAAATCACAAACCCCAAACAATCAATAAAGCTCCAAACATAAAATAGTGGTGAGAATAAAAATGCTGCTAGCTAACACATAAATTGCATCAAAATTTCAGCAGACATCTATTCAGCTAGGAATGGAAGAAGCTTAATTTTAGCTACCCCATGCTGCAGCGCCCGAGCAGGGACGATAGTTATTACAGCATAACATTTTTTAGAAATCAAAAATGTAAAGCATACCTATGTTCCTTCGAGGATTACGTCGGAAATGATTTCAAGGTTTGATTCTTAACCAGTTTTTAACCTACTTCAAACAGGGGGAGATTCGCAATTCATGTGCATGTAAGTATGTCTTTTATGTTTGTTCAGCAATTACTCAAAAATGGTTTAACTACCTAAATTCTATTAAAAAAGTCCTCCTATTTTCTTTTCAATGCCATGAGACATATTGTTTTTTAGGAAATTGGAAAAAAATTTAAATTGGAATTACATGGAAAACTTTCTTATTATGGAATAATAATATTTGGCAGAAGGCAAATTATTAAATGGATAAATTATGGTTATACAAAATAATAGGAAGAAGGTAACTGAAACTAGATGTAAATTACCTTAAGAATAATTGTTAACTGAATTCAAAAAAGATAGAAGTACTCAGTTTGTCTATATATAGGTGCAATAGGTTCACTTCATTTGGAATTAAACAGAAAACTTTATTTTTAAAATTAAACAGTCATTCCTTATAAAAAGGCATGCATAGTCTGAAACCGGAAATGAAGTCATCTCTCAATGGTATATGAGGTTTGTAAAAATATAAATCTTCCTTTAGTTTTGACATTATCAAAAATCATTATGAAGCAAAGTTAATTACAATTTAAAATTGCATCCAATTACGACATCACTAAAAAATCTAAAATAAGTGTTTGTCTGTACAAAGTACTTTCTGTTTTGAGCTGTAGTATTTTCAAGTCAGATTAACAACACTTGGGGCTTGGAAAATTTTGAAGGTCTTGTGAAAAGAGGTATCCTTGAATGTATGAACCAACTTCACGGGTGGTCAGGGGTCTCATGCAACCTGTTACTGGGGTGTACTTAATGACTTAATATTTACATAATGAGGTGTGAAATACCAGGATGCAATTTATGGAAAATAAAAAAAAACATCTGATAAATGGATGGCTCTAATGGGATAATTAAATTAGGTCTGTAAATATTTTATATGAGAATTAATATATTATAATACAGAAAATATGCACAAGTTGAAAGTGGTCGTTGATTGGGTGCCAGATGTCACGGGCGTAATTAATGAGGTGTCAATTTATAGATAATAGCATAAGGTAAAGACTTCCAGGAATCCAAAATAAAGTGGTACTTGTGCCATCTGTTCCTGGTGTGTATTTAACAAGGTTTTAACAAACATGGGCACATAATTTGTTGGTAAAAAGATGTGATAAATAAACATTGGTGGAGCCAGACAAGCTCTATACACTGGATAAATACTTTAGAGTGTAAGTGGTTTATTGAAATAGGATGTTATGCTCCTGCCATTGTATATAAGAACCTATACCAAGTTACTCTATTTTATTTTAATTGCATTCTATACTTTTTTGACTTGAAGATATTTTTTGCTCTATCAATAAGCACTTTACAACACCTCTGTTTACATTCAAAAGTTGATTGGAATTGACATTTAAATATCTGTTAATGTTTGTAGGTTTGCAATATTTGCTTCTTTTTATAGTGTTATTTGATTAATCTACATCTACATCTAGATAAGCAATTGGCCTCCATTACAAATTTAAAACACCAACAATAATATTCACAATGGCAACAAAAATTTAAAAAAACTTGCTTCCTATGGTTTAATTTTTAAACTACAAAAACTGCTATACATTTTTATAGTTGAATTAGGTATTAAAATATGTTCATAGTTAATAACAAAATGTTGGAAATAAAATTAAAGGATTTATAAATATTTAAAAAATAAAAATGATTGTGTTAAATTAACATTATCTAAGCAACATTTAAGGTTTTAATGGCTATTTCAGCTTTTGGTGTTTTAAGAGAATGCATAGATAAAACAAGTTTAATTTGAGGTCTTCATATTTTATCCCTAGAACACATAAAACAAAACAAACACCAACATGTTGTTTGTTTTGTTTTACTATGCATTTTGTCACCAAACAGATTTTTTCTATAAATGACAACTAAAGATAATTTGGTATAAACTTGTGATACTGTAGGTGTGTCCAGTGTTATTTACAATCATGCAAAGGATCTGAATTTAGCCTTAACATGTTAAATAGATTAATAAAACCACATCCAAAATTGCACTGGTCAATACTCACTAAATGAACAATACATTTTTTAAACATGAGCAAATATTAGTCATAATAAAAATTTAATCTTACCATGGCGAGATCCTACATAAACAAATTGATAAGATATCACATAATAACCATAATGAGTTGAGCCTGGGGCTGCCATTGCATAGCAATACAAATCAAAGCAACACGAGATAATTGTAAAAATGGACAGTAACTAAAACAAAATCAGTGTTTTCATGTTATTGATAATTTATTGACATTCTTACCAATGAAAATACTCCTGTAATTAAAGATGCACGTTGAACGTCTAAAAATATAGCATCTTGTACAAGAGGTTGTTGGTACCATGGTACCTTAAGGGATTTTAGGCTTCGGGACACTCTTAAATTTGCACTACTTCTATTGGTTGTATGAGAATAAACAGAAGGGGTTCCTGTAGTAGGTGTTTTCTTTCCATAATGAGCTGCAGACATTTTAGCTAATAATAATACTATTTTCTAATTTAATTTATGATTCACTAATGATTGTTCTTAACTGTCAGATTCCAAAAAATTTGTAAACAGAGGGGCGTGTCATACACAAAACAAAACTTAATATTAGGGTTATGAAAAATCACAAAACATGTAAGGAAACTTATGTGCCAGTTACTTAGATCATTTACCATCTAGATTCTAGATATACCCTGTTTTCCAATTAGCGCACAATTGAGCACAGTGCGGCACAGTGCTAGCACTGAGTGTTCCAATTATAGCACTAGCTCGCACAATCGAGCACAAGAAATAACTGTGCCTTTGGGATGTTTTATGTAAGTTTACTTAGTAAACATAAAACTTTATCATAAAACATGAAGTATGTTCCAAATAACGTCCGAAAATTACGGTACAGGGCAACACAAAAACACTTTGTGCTCTAGTAATTGGAAAACAACCATTATTGAATCATTCTGTAAATAATTTACGTACACATAAACGTCAATTGATAACTTATGAGTAATACACTTTTAACCTCATGGTTATCAGTGTACTCTACCGGTTGGTTTTAAAACAACCGTGTTCCAATTAACGTCCTAAAAATTGCCGCACTGTGTGGCACAAAATCACTTGTGCTCTGCTAACTAGAAAACAGCCATAGCCTGTCAAGCATAAAATCATGGCAACGCTAGAAAGAGAGGGCAATAGAGACAGTAAGAGGCTATTTCACTGAGTGGGTGGATGGTCGGTGGACGCAGCCAATGAATAACATGCTTTATTGGAAGCAGCTCCCAACCGAGTGAAATAGCCTCTTGCCCTCTCTATTGCCCTCTCACTACTTAGTCTTACCACGACATTTGTGCACTGCAGGCTATCTCTAGAAAGTAAATGCTCTAAGGCCAGTTATAATCGCATAATCCCTCTATGTTTATAATACCTCTATGGTTTATTATTGTCTGAAGAGGCGTTTCCATTAAGCCTCTATTACACTAAGCGTGCAAAACTTATATTATACTGCAGTGTACGATGTTGTGAGTCAAAACATTTCGCAAACTCAATGAAGCTATTGATTATGTTGCGAAAGCATAGAAGAGGGACCGACTACACGATCTGAAGCTGATGAATTACAATGAAAATTACAGCATTTAGAAACAGCAATACTAGTCGCTATTTGAAACACAATTTTAAATCTTTTCATTGCTTCCTAAATCTAAAGTTGACTTGTCATCCATTGTCTAAATTTATGGTTATCTTTCTATTTTCTTTTAGATATGAGTGATAAAACATTTTTTTCAAACAAAATTTTTATAGTTAAAATACTCGTTTCCGAAAAATTACAAAGCTTTAGTGAGATGACAAATGAAAAACCATCTATTTCGAGACAAGAATATTTTCGTACAAATTTTATACGTAAAACTGTATATGATAAGGTTCATGTAAGCTTACATTTCTTAGATCATGTATCCGAATATAACACATTGAGTTGAAATATCAAGCAAATAATAAATATCCTGACGATTTAAAACAAAAATTAGGCTACGAATGTACTCATAATGTAACTGACATTAGTTATTACAAATGATCTAGAACAGGTGCATTACATTCACGGAATCTTTGAGATATTTTCCCTAATGCTACCTATTTTTAAAGCCTCTTTAAGAACCCCAGCACCAATTTGTTTGGCAGAAAGGTCTTTTTCCATCCTGAAGAGTGCAGAAAGCTACACTTACCTGCAAGCGGGGACCAAGATAGACTTAATGTTCGCTCAATTAGTGCAAAAAATTAATTATGAGGAAAAAAGGATTTACTGTGACAAATGAATTTGAAATATTATATCCAACTTTATCTGAGGCTTTTCTGTATGACGTTTTTAACAGGTTAATAATGGAAAAGCTGTGGAACCTTTGGTGTGTCACAAAATTTAAAAACACAGTTTTGCACCCTAACACCAAACCTTTATTTTAAACACTCAACGCCGTTTCAACAACTCTAAGTTGTCATCTTCAAGGAGTAAACCCAAACTAAATCGAAATTACAATTTTCTCTAATTTATACCTACCACTAAACTATTACTTAAGTAATTAGTACAAGGAGTAAATCCTAAGTACCTGAATTCTAAATAACAGATTTCAAAGATAAGGCAGATTTTATATAATGCAAATATGTAAATTAGGATAATCCTTACCTTAATTACCTATCTACGTTTACGCTACATTATTAAGTAATGACATTTTTAATACTTATTTATGGATTCTTAGAAAGTAAACTATACAATGAACCGAATGGAATAGGACCCTTATCTGAATTCGTTAGTTTATTATTTTTATAAATCATAATGCTTTCGTAAGAGTCCAGTTCCCTATAATTATTTACTTGTTTAACTGATTTTAAAGAGGATAAATCTACAGAGTGGTTGTGTTCTAAAAAATGATGTGCAACACTAGATTTATCCGCTCTTCCGTATTTCAAATGGGCAATATGCTCTTTGAAACGGGTACTGATAGATCTGCGTGTCTGTCCATAATACTTTAAATCACAATCATTACATTTGATTTCATAAATACCGGACTTCTCGAAATCAGCAAGTTTATCTTTAGGATTGCCCAACAATTTCTGTAGTGTTGTAGTTGTTCTATACACCGCCTTCATACCAAGTTCTTTAAAAACTTTCCTAAAGCCCCTAGTATAACGACTGTACGGACCGAGACAAACTTTTGTTCATGTGACTCATTTCGAAAAGTTGACACTTCTTTCATTAGTAACCGAAGCCGTTTCTTCCTAATTAATTTATCTATAATATCTGTTTGATAACCATTACATGCAGCTATTTCTCTAATAGTTTTTTTTTTCAATTTCAAACCTCTCTTTATTGAGAGGGAATGTCAACAACCGATGTACAAGGAAATTAATCCCTGCCATTTTATGTTGTTGACAGTGAAAAGACGTATTAGGTAAATATTTATATGTGCTAGTATCCTTCCTATATACATCAAACTCTAACTTATCACTATCTCTTAAAACTAATACATCTAAAAATGTTAGAGTACCCTTTTGTTCCTGTTCATATGTAAATTTAATAGAAGCAAACCTATTGTTAAGATACATAACAAAATCATTAACATTGAGTTCATTAGTATTAAATATAGCAAATATGTCATCCACGTACCGTATCCATACCCTAGGAAAATACTGGGAGTTATTTTTTGCTTCAACTTCGAACTTGCCCATGAACAAGTTGGCAAGAAACGGTGACAAGGGGTTTCCCATTGTAGTTCCTTCCTTCTGCTCATAAAAGAAACCTCCAAACTGAAAACAATTTTGGCTCATACATAACTTTGTGAGGGAAATTAATTCATTAATATCTGCCTCACAAAAAGAGTTTTCACGCAGTAAGTCCTCCAGGTACTTCAGAGTTAGTGATATGGGTCCACTAGGAAATAAAGAACTAACATCAAACGATACCAAAATTTCTCCAGGTTGCAGCGAAACGTTTTGTATAGATTGAATAAACTCTAAAGAATTCTTTACGCTAAAGTTTTGCTGTGGACAAGGTAAATTTTCGAATCGTTTTGTTAACCACTTCGCTGACTCATAAGAATCACTGAAATAATCGGACGTACTGTTTTTCCCGGTTTGTGAATTTTTGGAAGGCCATATAATTTCGGGATCGTTGAATTAGAAACATGTAGTCTTCGTTTCAGCTCAGGACTTACAATAGATTTGCATGCTTTAAGGACATTGTTTACTTCTGATGTCATCTTTGATAAAGGATTTCTAATTAATTGTGAATACGGACCGTTTGTAATTAGGTTATCAATTCTATCAAAATAATCTGATTTGTCGAGGATCACTACTTTGTTGCCTTTATCGGCTTTCAAGTAAAAAAACGTCCCCGTTTCACAATCGTTTAATAACTTTCTTTTGTGTGTTCTTTTTCGTGTGTTTATTAATAGATGATAAATTTTTTGTTAAATGATTTCGAACCTGTTCACGGATTAAACCTTTAGAATAGTCTGGTAAGTATTGAATTGAACTTTCAACACTCACCACAACATCTTCAAGAGTTTTTTCATGTTCAGGAATGCCAAATTTTAAACCGTTATTTAATAATTCTAATTCTTCGTTACTAAAGGATTGAGATGAATAGTTTTCAACAATAGACGGAGTTGTCGGAGTTACTTTTGTCTTTGCTTGCTGTTTATTCATTTAAGTTTCTTCTTAAGCTTTCTCATTTTATTTTCATGTTTTGCATTTATCATGGAAAACATTCGTCTTTGAAACTCCATCCATTATTTAAAATCATTCTCAGTTAATTTATATGTTAGTTTTTTATACAATGAATAACTCTCAATTTCTAATAAGCTACGTTTGTAATTTCGATTTAGTTTGGGTTTACTCCTTGAAGATGACAACTTAGAGTTGTTGAAACGGCGTTTAGTGTTTAAAATAAAGGTTTGGTGTTAGGGTGCAAAACTGTGTTTTTACAAAATAGGTTAATGTCTTTTTAAGGATTTCCGGGATGTTTTTTAAAGGAAAGAATAGAAAACCAGAAATAGAAAAAAGAACGGCAAGAAATCTTAATACACACCTCATCTTTGTCGACTTCTAAAAAGCCTATGATACGATCCCCTTGAACAAACTTTTCGAAGTTCTAGACGAAACTAACCTTAGCAGGGAATACGTTAGTTAGTTATAAAAATCGGTAAAAGCATATCTGAGCCTATCGAAATAAGTAAAAGTTTAGAACAAGGGTGTTGTCTCTCCCCCACCCTATTTAAGATGTATATTCAGAAAGCCTTACATAATTGTATGAACAAGAGAATTGAAATCGGAAGTGTTTGTTTCTGTCATTTGCCGACGATCAGGTAATTATCGCGACAGATGAAGACGATGTCCAATACATGTACAGGAAACCGAAGGAGAAACTAACAAAATGGGGTTTGAAAAATCAATATCGACAAAACTAAATATTTAAACGTGGGAGGAGAGACAAGCGATTTTCAAATACAATAAAAGGGTGTCATGTATACAAGTACTCAGGAAATATAAAATCAGAAAAGGGAAACACAGATAAGGAGGTACAGAATAGATTGACACAGGGAAGACGATTAATACAAATGCTGAACTCCTTCCTATGGTCCCTGAGATATAAATTAAGAACAAAAACAAAAATTTATCAAACAATAATTGTCGAAGCTATAATGACACACGGGTCAGAGTGCTGGCAAATCAACAGCAAACTGAGCAAACGTGCAAGCTGTTGAAATGGATTACCTGCGACGCTCATGTATGTATATCAAGACTAGAACATGTACGAAAGAACCAAGATGAAAGACACAGTCATAGAAAGAATTGAAACACTTCAGCTAATTTGGTATGGACATGTTTGGCGGATGTAAGAACAACCACAGATCATACAATAAAGAGAACAACGATGACCAAAGAAAACATTGGGATATGATCCAAGGAATAGAAGGAAAAAACGAAAACCAAGGACGACATGGAAACAAAGCATTGAGAAAGCATTAAGTCGGGAATTAGAAGAATAGAATGCTTGGACAGAAGGTATTGAGTATGAAGAAAGTATGAAGTGCGGAAAGCGCCCTAGGATGCAGGAACCCCGCGAAAAAATAATTATAATTAATATATGAAATATTATGTGAAAAGATGTTATACTTAAATTAATAGAATTACATACATAATAATATAAATATTTAAAAATTAGATGTTTAATTTTGATTAACATCGAGCCAAAATGCGCCCCTGCATCTTACAATAGGTGTTGCATTTTTTGTTTCTACTATAACTATTACATATTTTATTTCTCCAACTCATAATTTCATTTAATTTTTGGTATATATGTTTTCTTATACCTACTTATAAGTTCATCAAGAATTGATTATACTAACCACGTCATGGATTTTGCGTAGTCTTAATTGTTGAACTTCTTTTACATGAGATGTCGCTGTGACAAATCAGGTGTTTGACTTTAACTCCAATATTCTATGAATTGTTGCACATCTGTTGTTGTTGTTATAACCTAAAAGTTAATAAAAATTCAAATAAATTTTTGTTTATATTTTTTATTTTTGTTAATAAAAATGGCAGATAAGATTTTGGATGTTATGAGAGATAGAAGTAGTTATGTTGCTCAATTAAACAAAGATATATTGGAAAATGAGAAAATAATTGAAGACACAGAGTTAGATTGTAAGAAAATAAAGCAGTTAGCTGATAGTATAAAATCCTTAGCCCTGTATCCAGAACAGGAAGCCCTCATACCTTTGTCAAAGAAGTTGTATATGAAGGGAAAAATAATTCACACTGGAGAATATTACATTCATAAAAATGCACACCCTGATTCATTAGTTATTTTAAAAACTTTTGATCAAACCATTGATTATTTAGAAAAATCTGTCAAGATAAAGGAACAAGATGTTGAGAAAGCTAAATATTCACTGTATCAATTAGAGGAGCGAAAAAATGTGTTAGTTGGTAAAGATGATTTTCCATTAGAGGAAACTAATAACCTTCCAAATGAAATAGTTTCTGATAAAGGAATTGCAGTAAGAGTAGGGGAATTTTATGAGATATTGGAGTATGAAAATTAAATGTAATTGATATACATATTATTTATAAATTATATTATAATCTAAACACTTTTAAAAATGTATTTATTATATTGCATACTAATAAATTCTATATCCACATATAAACCCATTGGAGTTGAAATGAAACATTAGGTTATATGTTTTCAATGTCGCTTTTACAAATCGAAAACATTAAAGTTAGTGATTATGAGAAAACCCATTAAAAACTTTTTTTCTGTATTAGGAAATACTAGTAAACTTTAAACTGATTACAAGAGAAACACATACATACCCAAATGTTATGTCCAGTTTCGAATAAAGAAAACTCACTAGGTTAGCCTAGCAAAATATTAGTTTCTGTAGTTCTGTATGAGACTATTGGATGTTTTCAAAAGGGGTCTTAGAAGATAATATGGTTTTCTACCAATAATTTATGGAGGGTGGCACAAAAGTATGGAAACCCCTGAATATCTCATCAGCAATGCATTTTTTGGAATAATGTTAAAAACAAATGTTACAAGATTTTTCCCTGGCTATTCAATGGTGACCTGTGACCTTGGATTCGAGTTGGATAATTTTCTTGATTGGTGATGGGCTCTTTAGGAGTGCAAAATGTATATTTTTGTTCATGTATTTCCCGGATATATAACATTGTATAAATATAAAATTTATACTCATGATAAACATGATTAATTGGTTAAAATTGAATCTTGAGACCAAAATTTCGAGGTGGGTTAACCCCCAACAATGGCTACGGGCTTGATCAGCACTTGTCTGATCCCAGGTGCAAGATGGTTAAGAGAGGGTGGTCGAGTACTACAGCCGTCGATTCTCGAAACCGGAAATAAATTATTGTGTCACCAGAAAAGAACTTATTGCAATAATAAGGACTGTAGACCATTTCCACAAATACCTTATTGTCGTCATTTCCTCAGCCTCAAATGGCTGCTGGACATGAAGACACCGGAAGCACAACTGGCCAGGTGGATGGAGAAATTACAGCAATACGATTTCAAGGTTGAACACCGTGCCGGTTGTTTGCATAATAATTCCGATGCCCTGTCAAGAAGACCCTACAGAGAAGAATGCGGACATTGTCTGAAGACGGAACAGCGAGTAGGTATATCCATCCGACAGATCCGAGTACAGGCCAATGAGGACTGAACAACGGAACAGTGCATCCAGGACCAAATGGCTTATCCAGACATTGAACCAATTCTATCACTTAAAAAGAGAGGGACACCGAGGCCACAATGGAACGAGGTAGCTAGATACTCGGGCGTCCTGAAATCGTTATGGACCCAATGGGACCTCTAAGAGTAGAGAATGGAATGCTCAAGAGAATTTGGTAAAGCACTGACGGAAGAGAAATCAAGTCCCAACTGGTAGTCCAAAAGAAGAAGGTACCAGTCATCCTGACCAAAGTACGTCAGAGCTTACACCGGTGCAGCCAGTAAGGGCCCCAAGACCCGGACCAAGGGCAGAATGCAGCAGTATAATGTAGGCGTCCCATTTGAGCGAATTGCCATCGATGTTGCAGGCCCATTCCCCGAGTCTGAAAGGGGGAACAAATATATTTTGGCCGGAATGAATTACTTCAGCAAATGGCTTGAGACTTATGCTATACCCAATCATGAGGCAACCACGGTAGCGACGGTGCTGGTAGAACAGCTATTCAGTATAGTCTAAGAGCCAGTGAAAGGCTACCGGTATGTATTTGACCAGACCTATGGTTTTCTACAGTGAGGCCCCTATACTTATTGTACATGACATGGGGACTCACTAAGCCCAACGTGGCGGACACGGCGCACGCCCAGGTGAGACAGGTATCGATTTTTGGTCAGTTTTAAACGTATTTGACCACGTCTGCCGTTTTGCAATTTTACAGTATATTATTATCGAAAAACAACAATGGCAGACCATTATCGCGCGTTTAACATTGTAGCAGAAAGTTTTGAAAGTGCTGAAAAAAATGAAATTTTGAAAATAATTGACCAGATCTGCCACTAATGTATTTTGTTTATTAGGGTCTTATAAACCCATTTTAATAACGGCAGACGTATTTATGGCGTACACACTTCAGTTGACAGCAAAATCTTATTTACTATCCGGTCAGATGTATGCATAGACTGTCTATAGCTTTCCTTTATTTTTTCCCTAAAAATTACTATTGTACTCACTCTAGACTCTAGTATAAAATAAATATATTTCGAAAGAATTTCAAATATCTAGGTATAACACAGTTAGCAAATAATCATTCAAATATTTATTTGATTTTCTTCTTTTTATTTATTTAAGACAAATAAAAAAAAACGAGTTAAAACCAATACCATATTACAAAATGAATGAGTCATATATGTAATATAAAATAAATTTCTTTTTCATCAATTTTTGAACCTTCACTCATCATCATCGGAATCATCTCTTTCATGGTGTGTGTCGTCTTCATCCTCCATTGAATCGGAATCTGTAAATATATAACATAAATTATGAAATAAAAGTATTTTGTTAATTGATCAGAAAATAGTTAATGAAAAATTGATAAATACGAACTTACCAGGGACTTAGGTAATAAAGTCACTCACAGAAGTTGGAAGTTGATCTCCTTCGAACCAGTTGAACACAAATTTCTCGTCTTGCTCAATCCAACCATACTCTAAAAGGCCCAATGTCGTAAGTTGGTTTTTGTGAGTATTTTTCCAAACTGTTGAAATATATAATGTGCTCTTAGAAGTTGCTGGTCAAGTTCACTCTTACATGGTGGTATTGAGCTTGCATCAAAATTTAGTATTTTTTTACTGAAGTTTTCATTGACGTCGGAAGCTTTATAATTGTTGACGAAAAGTTGATACCTTCCATCACCAACGTCAATTGATTTTTTTGCATTATAAAGCTGGCAAGTAAACTTCTGAATGCTGTTAAATACCTGTTGTAACTGGTCCTCTGTCAAATTTTCTTCACCAAGCGTCGCAAATGCTAGTTGAAATTCAACTTTTTTTTTCAGTAACATAAAAGGTTTTTTCTGCCCTTTATTAAAGAAAGCCAGATTAAAATCGCATCCTGTAAATGCATTTCAACAGTTTGGAAAAATGCTCACAAAAACCAACCTACGATATTGGACCCATTAGAGTGTGATTGGATTGAGCAAGACGAGAAATTTGTGTTCAAATAGTTCGAAGGAGATCAACTTCCAACTTCTGTGAGCTTAATTACCCAAGTTCCTGGTAAGTTCATAGTTATCAATTGTTCATTAACTATTTTCTGATCAATTAACAAAATACTTTTATTTCATAATTTACGTTTTATTTACAGATTCCAATTCAATGGAGGATGAAGACGACACACACCATGAAAGACATGTTTCCGATGATGATGAGTGAAGATTCAAAAATTGATGAAAAAGAAATTTATTTTATATTACATATATGACTCATTCATTTTGTAATTTTGTATTGGTTTTAACTCGCTGTTTTGATGTTTTTTAATGATTATTTGCTAACTGTGTTATGCCTAGATAATTGAAATTCTTTCAAAATATATTAATTTTTTTATCATCAATACCTTATATTGTTTGCAAGAGAATACTATAGCCTAGAGTGAATACCATAGTAATTTTTAGGGGAAAAATAAAGAATAGCTATAGACAGTCTATGCATACATCTCACCGGATAGTAGATAAGATTTTGCTGTCAGCTGAAATGTGTCCTCAATAAATAAGACTGCCGTTATTAATGTTACGAAAATTCATCCGACAGCTGGTGCAATTGACCATCAACCAATTCGTGGAAGGGACGTTATTCCGACACTTCTGGGAATGCGAAATGTTTTGTCTTTCAACAGGCCGACCGCTGCCGTTACTGGGAATTCCCTTAAAGCTTCCAGAACATGAAAGAGTTTCTCAATGGTTCGTGGACTTACCAGACCATTCGAAGAGAAATATATAAATATGAACAGCTGGCGATAGGAGGCATTCAGTTTTCGACGGTCTTATCATATAGTTAAGATAAAATGTAAATAGTAGTTTCTGTGAATATAAATTGTGTTAAAGTAGTGGAAATAAATTAGAGTGAGTTGGACTGTGTTTATAAATAAATCCAAGAACTGAACCCGAGTGTGAAAATAGAAACATTTCATTAAAATGGGTTTATAAGACCCCAATAAAGAAAATATATCAATGGCAGATCTGGTCAATAACTTTCAAATTTTCATTTTTTTCAGCACTTTCAAAACTTTCTGCTACAATGTTAAACGCGCGATAATGGTCTCTGCCATAGTTGTTTTTCGATAATAATAATAATATATTGAAAAATTGCAAAACGGCAGACGTGATCAAATACGTTTAAAATTGACCAAAAATCGATACCTGTCTCACCTGGGCGTGCGCCGTGTCCGCCACGTTGGGCTTAGTGAGTCCCCATGTCATGTACAATAAATATAGGGGCTTCACTGTACAAAACCCTAGGTATGGTCAAATACATACCGGTAGCCTTTCACTGGCTCTTAGACTAGTAGGTTTGGCGTCCCGTTAGAACTACATTCAGACCAAGGGCGTAACTACCAACCGAATGTATTCCAGGAGGTCTGTACGATTTTGGGAATCAGGAAAACGAGAAAAACACCATTACATCCACAGTCAGACGGAATGGTGGAAAGACTAAAAGGACCTCGGAACAACATTAAAAATATCTAACATGAAATTCCACTAAATTACATACAATGTTTCCCTACTTTAGAAAATGTGTAAATACTGCCAAAAATCCTATAGTATGTCAATATTTGCAAAAACTCTTGCTTTCTGAACTCAGTTTTCTACATATAGATATATAATTCCATTACACTATTTATAAGAAACCACTTAAATGTCTTTTACCTATATTTTCACAAAGGGTCTTGAAACGTCAAACAGTCTCATATAGAAGGACTGAAACGGTAATAATTTGTATGTACTCTATCTGGAAAAAAAGCCTGATAAAGACCTATCTACTAGTTCTAACTAGTATAGCGAGTTTTTAAATTAGAATCTATGGTATTTTCATGAATGCCGTAATCGTATGGATTCTATATGGACGTAACCTGTGAAAATGTGTTTTTATTGTATTCTGTTTAGTAATTATGAAGCATTTCCGTATTTCCTAATTTATTTATTTATTTATACAATAGGTCATCTTACAGGTTGTCCCTAAGGCAAACCCTTAATAAAGATGACACACAGTGACAAATAGAAAATTACAAATAGGTGAACTCGAAATAATTAATTAACAACAAAGTCCCAAACTTAACAATATCTACAGAGACAAACATAAAACTTTTAAATTATATTGTGGATCATGTTTATATATCACTGTTTACGCCTGTATTATAAAACTCTTGTAACGATCTAGATAAGTTTTTCTTAAAATTATTAAAATTTGAGGAAAAGATATCTACGTTTAAATGACAAATTATATTATAAGCATTCATACTTCTTATTAACGGGGAGTTACCGTAGTAGTTGGTAGAATAGTAAGGAACGTAAAAAATCTGTTTGTGTCTTGTTCTAGGAAAACTGCAATTAATGGGTGAATTTTTGAGACACCATTCAGAACACAACATATTGTTAATAACTTTATAAATAATACAAATATCGGCAAATTCTCTTCTGATAAACAGTGGCTGAAGATTGTAAAATGTCAAGTTGTCACTATATTCTTGGTAATGCGGAAACCTAAAATACCTATAATTAAGTGCATTAACAAATTTTTTTTGTACATGTTCTAGGGATTTTATATACTTATCATACATAGGATTCCATGCCATACTGCAATATTCTAAAGAACACCTTACGTAAGAAATATACAACCGTATTACTGTACTATGGTGTTTAAAATCTTTTGTATTTCTTAGTAGTAGCCTTAAGGCTTTTTGTACCATAAAGGAAATGTGGTTATTAAAGCTTAACTTTTTAATATCATTATTGATAGTCATATCAATAATGATATTAAAATTAATAGTCATATCAACTAGTGGTGGATTACCTAATCTTGAAAATAGTATACAATTGCACTTCGTTTCATTCAGTATTAATCTGTGGACTTGGCCGAAACTAAAAAAGATACAAAGGTCGGTTTGCATTAATTGGTAATCATTAATTGTTGAGATTTTTCGATAGATTTTCGTGTCATCAGCATATAAAAGTACATTACAAAAAGAAAAACATTCAACTACGTTTGAAATGAAAATACTAAATAATAAGGGACCCAGGTGGGACCCTTGTGGAACACCCGAATTAATAGGAGTGATTCTAGTTTACATTGTTTAGAGCAACATACTGGGTTCTGTTGGAGATATATGAACAAATAAGAAATTTACAAGTTTGGCTACCAGTGTCGGATGATGTACCTTGTCGAATGCTTTGGAAAAATCGGTGTACACAGCACATACTGACTGACCGTTATCCATACAATTATAAATATACTGAATGAAAGGCTCTAAATTAGTATTTTTTATTTCATAAATCCCAATAAACTGGAAGTGTGTGCAATAAATTTGTCAAAAAACCGTAGAGTTTTAACTGAAGCTGCACAGGTTGAGATTTTAGGTCATTTCATCATCAATCCTCAAATATCTATACCAAAAGTCACTAGGTCAACAAATATTTCCGTCGGCTCCGTCTATACAACGTTGCGCCTAAATAAATTCTTTCTCAACAAAATTCAGCTTTTACAACGGCTTCCTGAGGATGATTACGACAGAAGATTAGACTTTTGACCCTAATTTTATTAAAAATAGTTGTTTTTCTGAGAAACGGGATTTTTATAAGGAATTTGTCTGTAAACGATTGCAGATACTGGGACAATACCAATTCACAAGTTTTTTGGGAAGATCACAACCAACATGCTCAGAAAATCAATGCCGGAATTCTCGGAAATAAAATTTTTGGTCCTTTATTTGTGTAAGAAAATTTTGCTGTGAAATTGTATTTGGACTTATTAGAAAATGTGATAAATCCCCTTTTAACCGAATTTTTAGAAAACCAAATAGATCAAGATGGAACTTTGTTGCTAGCCGAAGAAAACCTATTTTTTTAACAGGATAGAGCACCTCCACATTATGCCTTGCCTGTAAGAAATTGGCATACTGAGAGATTTCCAGATAAATGCATTGGAAGAAGGGGCGCTATAGAATTGCCAGCAAAATGACTCAAGCCAACGCGCCTTGACTTTTTTATGGGGATATCTAAAAACTGTGGTGTGTAAAACTCAACCTTGCGATATTCCCGAACATAGACGTAGAGTAGTGGAGGAGTGTGAACAGATTACACCAAAGCCGCTTCAAAAAGTGCGGGAAGAATTCGAGCTGCGACTTTACCATTATCTTACCAATAACGGCGGACATTTTGAACATCTAATTTAAGTAGAAGGTAATTCTAACGCTATTACAATATTAATAATGTAAATATAATGTACGTAACAATTATTTTAATTTGAAAGTTTAAAATAGCATTACATTTGTAAAAGATAATCTGGTTTTAAAATATGATGTGTCAAAAGATTGGCAAAAAGAGACCTTTAAAAAGAGGTATTACACGATACCCCTTTGTATTTAAACTTTTAGAAGTGATTTTCACCCCCGCTTAGGGGTTGGAACTGAATACCGATACGTGTAAAATGTGTCCCCAGGTAAATATAAATTACCGTGTTATTTTTATCATTTTTCTTTTAAAGATATTTTAAACGTTATTTTTGGTGGCTAGTTTTGAAATGAAAGACCCGTATATGTGGACTGACAGAGACAAAAACACATTAGGTTCCCACAGACTTTTTTCTATTGGCATTTATGGGATTTTTTTCCAAAGGGTAATTAATTTGAAAATATACTTTAATTTTAGAAAAGCGTATAATTTTAATAACAATTTAATACCAAACTCAAAAATCAATCAATCAACCTCTATAGATCAAACAAATAGTGGTGACTCACCAAGCTTCTATTATATTTTATTTTGGAGGTTGAGCTGAACCTATAATAATATATTAATTTAAGATCTCCAAGGGAATACTTCACTTGATTAAAAAGTTGAAATGAGGAGTAGACAACACCCGTAATTTAAACCCAAAAAAATTGGAATATGTATTTTGTACACAATAACAGCTTTAACTTTACACACATTTATTTACTTCAAGGTAGTCATATATTTTTTTTCTATATGGTTTTTACAGTACCTTCTGCAGTTGATGCCAATATTTTTATTACGTATTTTTTGGAATTGTTGAACACTTTTCTGATAAAGTCAATTTAAATACTAATGAATTCATAAAAAAGACAATTAAAATTATGCAACAGTTCAGGATAAAATAATCATAAACAGCGGCGTACCCAGCTTTTGGTTTAGAGAGGGGGAAAAGAAAAAAAAAAGTCCTAGAAGTAGGCAAATCGGAAAAAATGCCTAGAGAGAGGGACAATTCAGAAAATTTTTGGTCCAGGTGGGGGGGGGGGTAAATCAGCAAACTTAGGGGAAGGTTTAATGGCTCACTGCATTTTTTTCACGACCAGGGATACGCCTATGCTCAAAAATAAGAAAATACAAATGCAAATTAGATTAATCATTATTTTTGTACAGTCCTTGGTAAATAGAAATAAAGGGATTCCCTTTGGAAAAAATTCTAGAGATTCTAATTTTTGTCAGTACTAATAGAAACATTAAGCACTATATTTTCTATAGAGCTGTTGCAAATAGCAGTTACTAATTATGTTAAAATTGATAAAAACATTTTATATTCTGTATTAGGAAATAGCGTAAGCTCCATAATTCTAAATGAACCAGAATAGAATCAGATACATTCCCACAGGTTACGTCCATATAGAATCCCATACGATTACGGGTTACATTGAATTCCCATTAATTCCAATAAAGGAAAACTGCTATATACATTAATATCCCATTAATTTCAATAAAGGAAACTCGCTTTATTGGACTAGCACATGGATCCCGATAGGCTCAAAATGTTCTTTATCTCTCAACTTTTTTCTAGATATACTGCTTACAAAATATCGAGTTCCTGTAGTTCTGTATGGGACCGTTGGATGTTTTCAATGTGGTTAGTAATAAACATCTTACAGATTGGAAATTGTGAAAAGAATTGCAGGCATGGGCAACATTTTTTGGGTCAATGTTCCTTATATAAACTATGATTTACTAGGTGTTGTTCTATATTCATTACATACTTGTTGTGCAAAATTTTTATAGCACATATCTTTTAACTTAGCTCAAAGAATATATTTAAAAAGCTGCACTACACAATAACTAGCACTATATGTGAGGTCAAATATTAAACAGGTCAAAATGTAGTCGAAACGTTTAAGAATGCAATGAAAACTAGCTTAATATTGGATTTGTTATGATCTCATCTTGAGTTAAATTATAAATGACAATTTCTCTATATATTTGTTTGATTGAATGACATAAAATTTGACGAATTTTTGGAATGAAACTGCATTAAATAAATAATTTTATGAAATGTATAAAACGGTTTCTTTATTGAATGACAAAATGTTTTTTAAAATGACTGAAACAAACTGTAGGTTTGCTGTTTGCTGAAAAGGAGACAGTTTTTTTAAATCTTAGTCATTTAACAGTAACCGTAAATCATTTAAATTATGTATTGAATTATTAAACAAAATAAAGCTACAAAGAACCTTAGTTAATTTTTTGATGTCTATAACTTATTTTCAAATGTTTACTTCGAATGTTTTCGAACTAATTCTAATTAAGATGCAAGCTTTCTGGTTTTATGATATTTTTATGTTGACAATGTTTTCGTACCTACTCTTCGTTGAAATATAAAATAAGAATTTGAGTTAGGTTCAAGTCTAAAATTGAATTATCTCTTTCGATTTAATTAAATAATATCCGTATATAGTAAACGGGGAGACAATAACGCCAGAGATGTAAAAATTTTAACGTAAAGTTCCTGCATTATATGATTTTCACTTTGTAATATTTTGAATTCAGACACTTGTGACGTATTCGCAGGCTAACTTTTCATTGGCTAATTTCGGAGTAAGCAACCGTATAGAGTTTACGGACTGTGGGTCTGACCTAGATCCTGAAACGTTTGGAATATACAGCAATTTTCTTATCTCTGGTGTTATTTCCCAAGAAGTACTTAGACAATGCATTGTATTGTTATTCTTCGATTACTATGAAAGATAAACACTTCTTTATTTTATCAATATAAATATAAATTAAGTTTTTCGAGCCTAGTGTGTTTTCAAACCAATCGTCGCATGACACCACCCATCGCTTAACAGGTCGATTTGCTTGGGAGTCTCGGTCTCGGAGCCCAACCAATGGCCGTTTTCCAATTACGACGCACGGAGAGGCACAGTGCGTACTCTGTGCCTACACAGCATAGCACACTGTGTAATGGCCACGTGGTGGCATCTCTTTGTATGATCTGTGGTGGTTGCTTTTCAATTACACACACAGGCACTGTGTGACATAGTGCGCCAGTCTTCACTGTTCCATTAGTACTCCAGCATGACACCGTGTGCGCACAGAGACACACAAGAAAAATTTGTGTGTATCGGATGTGCAAGAAGTCATAGCCATAGGGTGAGGTGATATACAGTCAAGTGACAACACCACATTGTCTCTTTCACTGATTTTGCAATAAAAGTTATTTATAATAAATTTAAAAGCGCAGTAGTTTATTTAAATGTGCTTTGTTTCCCTATTTTGTGATAACTTTTTTCATTAATGACATTTGTAATGTATTTGAAGAACTAAAGCACGTTCCATTTATCGCCATTTACACAAGCACAGTGTGCTTTGTTGTACAGGCACCTTCAATTTTTATGTTTTAAGGTACGCACCGTGCCTCTCTGTGCGTCGTAATTGGAAACCCGGGAATCAGACACAACACAAAACAAAAGTAAATCGTAAATCTGTTTTGTGATTCATCATTCATACCATAGATAAGAAGAATTCATCCATGTTTATCTTAGAGCATGTACTTTCTGGAGATAGCCTGCAGTGCACAAATGTCGTGGTAAAACTAAGGAAAGAGAGGTCAGTAGAGAGGACAAGAGGCTATTTCACTCAATTGGGAGCTGCTTCCAATGAAATACGTTCAGTATGTTGTTCATTGACTGCTTCCACCCACTAAGTGAAATAGCCTCTTACTGTCTCTATTGCCCTCTCTTTCTAGCGTTGCCACGATTTTATGCTTGACGACATGCTATATCTAGATGGTAAATGATCTAAGATATTTATTTGTTGTTTCCTTAGATCATTTACCATCTAGATATAGCCTGTCAAGCAAAAAATCGTGGCAACGCTAGAAAGAGAGAGCAATAGAGACAGTAAGAGGCTATTTCACTTAGTGGGTGGATGGTCGGTGGACGCAGCCAATGAACAACATGCTTTATTGGAAGCAGCTCCCAACAGAGTGAAATACCCTCTTGCCCTCTCTATTGCCCTCTCTCTCCTTAGTCTTACCACGACATTTTGCACTGCAGGCTATCTCTAGAAAGTAAATGCTCTAAGGTTGTTTCAGTTTTGTCTCTTTATTGGGTGCGTTCAGCAGATACAAACTGTTGTCAACGTTTGCTTACGTTTCATGTTTTGTGCAGCACAAAACATGAAACGTGCAGCACAAAACATGAAACGTTAACAAACGTTCACAACAGTTTGTATCTGCTGAACTCACCCATTGTATGATTTGTGGTTTTATCCTGTGTGGTTCCCAAGAATAGTACATAATTTATATTCATATTCGTGTTTGGCGTTATTTTTTGGAAATTGTAATGCAAATTAAGCAGTTTAGTTAAGAAATAAGTTTAAATATTGACTGTCAACTGTTCCACTGTTCTGGTAAGCATTGTTATATTAATCTTTCTCATCACAAATATTTTGTGTATTTACTGTCTACTAATAATAAATGCCCTTTTAATCACTTTATTGTTACAATTAGTTTACACATTATATATTGTATTGTATTGTTATTATAAATATACTATACATAATATTATGACTAACGTAAAAGGAATGCTCTATGAATCATTATCTTCCCGACGATTTTATGGTGTTAATGTAAACATCGGGAACTTGAATGATTTCGCTTCGGTTTTGGGTTAGACAGATATTTTCTTAAGGAGGCAGAATAAGTTTAAGTTAGTTGATATATATACGCTGTATGGAAAGGTTGTCAATTAAGTTATATTAAAAGCAGCTTATTTTGGAATTGGGTGTGATAATTGAACCTATCTCACATATATCTTACATTATGGAAAAATTATCTAAATCTGAAATTAATTCGATTAATGACTGGGTTGATGTGTAAAAAACTAGCGATTCATAATTTCTCAAGTAAATATTTTTTCGTTAAAAATTGAAGACATTATTTGCAGTGCTGCCATTTTGACTGATTTGGTAACATTTTCAGATTATTCTACTGATTACAGAACTTTATAAGTTTATAAAATAACCACAAACAGGGGCATACTCAGATTATGGTTTAGGGAGGAGCAAATTTAACAAAATAATGTCTTAGCGGGGGAGAAATCGGAAAAAAATCGTCCTAGAAAGAGGGACGAATAAGAAAATTTTTGCTCTAGGAGGGACAAGTCAGCCAATTTATGTGAAGCTTTTATGGCTCACGGCAGGTGTTTCAGGTAAAGAGGGGGCAGCTGCCCTCCCCCCACCCACCCTCTCGGCACGCCCATGACCATAAATTAACAATGTTTTATCTATTCCGACAGCAAATCTACAGCGTGTTTCTAAAATAGGGTTCGAAACTTCTGCTGTGGATACAACTCATTAAAATAAGCCAAAAAGTTCCTATTAACATGTGCCCTAAAACGCACCCTTAGGAAATTACATGCACTTCAAAAGGCTTAAACAAAGCTGTTTTTTTCTGTTATTAACAAAACGGTCCAAAAACTAGAGAAAAACGTATGGGTTTAAATAACTTTTTACATTTTTACATTAAATAACATATGCTACTCCGTTTTTCGACATGCAAATCAGAAGCGTCCTATTTAGGTTGGTGAAGCCAGTTTTTAGAGTTCCCTATATACGAGGGTGAATCAAATATGAACCGGACTTTTGTTTTAAAAATTTTATTGGTACGATCATTACAAATTTTAATACATATTATTTTTCTACATAGTCTCCTCTCTTATGTATACATTTTTCCCACCGAATCGGAAGTTTTTTAATACCTTTCTCAAAGAAGGAAACTGGTCGTGTCGATAACCAATTGCGCACAAACGTTTCTACACCTTCGTTGTCCTCAAAGTGGTGGCCTCCCTGTTCTTCTTTAAGTGGCCCAAACATGTGGTAGTCAGTCATATGGCGACAAATCAGGACTGTAAGGCGGGTGTTCAAGGGTTTCCCAATGCATTTTGTTCAATTGTCCTTGAGTCAATGCAGCTGTATGTGGCCGAGCGTTGTCATGCAACAGAATCACACTTCGGATAGACATATCCCGCCTCTTTTGCCGATAGGCAAGTTTCACTTGTTGGAGTAGTTCGCAGTAGTACTCAGCATTAATTGTACGGCTTTCGTGCAAAAAAATCGATCAGCAGTACGCCTTCAATCAGTTCACGAATTGCGTAGATATTCGCCTCATTGATGCTTGTCGTGGGATGACGTGCATGAGGCTCATTTTCCACTGTCTCTCGGCCATCTGAATACTTTTTGTGCCAGTCGTACACTTGGGTCCTTGAAAGTGTTTCATTGCCGAACTGTGCAGATAGTCGACGCAAAATTTCAGACGGTCTAACGCCCTCCCGCGCCAAAAATTTGATAACAACACGTTGCGCAACAGACGTATGCACCTCTTGCTCTGACATGATTCTACTAACAGCGCATTGACTACGCCTCGCCAAACCGACGAACTCCCCTCTTCTTAACATCCCTACCTAACATATATCGAGACGTCACGCCACTCGAATTACCTACAGGGCGAGAAACAGAAAAGTCCGGTTCATATTTGATTCACCCTCTTACAATATACGGATAGCCTTATAAATCACTCCGGATTTCTGCCTCTGTCACATCACAGCAATTTTCTCCTAAACTACTGGACGGAAGAGGTTGAAATTTGGTACCAATGTATAGTTTGGTGACCCAATCAGGAGTACATAGCATAAAAGAAAAAAATTTGATTTTAGGGGTACTTCTGGGGGGAAAAACTAAAAAAAAATCCTCCGTTCCCCCCCTGATCTCCGAAACTACTGAGCCTAAAATTTTGAAAAAATAGGAAATATAGAACGTTGCCCGAACTTTACAGGAAAAATAAGGAGAAACCATAAATATTAATTTTCGGGGGCAAATTATAGAATTTAATGAAAATTAAAATATAAAAAAAATTCAAACGCATCATGTAATATATCAAATGGAATGTCTCATTCTGAGGAACACAAATTTATTTTTTTCATATTAAAAAAAATTATTTAAAAAGATATTAACGAAAATATACCAAAATTTACCTTTATCTCCGAAACTATAAAACGTAAAGTTTTGAAAAAAATTAGAGGTATAGGTTCTGACCTGAAGATTACTGGAAAAATAAGGAGAAACCTCTACTTTTAATTTTGGGGGGCAAATTACAGAATTAAATGGAAAACATAAAATTAAAATTGTTTCTAACCCATCATGTTATATATCAAATGAAAGGGCTCATTATGACGAACACAAATATATTTTTTTCATATTTTTCAAATAAATTAATTAAAAGATATTAGCAAAAATATAAAAAAAATACCCATCCCCCCCATCTCCGAAACCATACGCTGGAAAATTTAAAAAAAAAAATGGAGGTATAGCTAGCTCCTCACCTGAACTTTACTGGAAAAATAAGGAAAAACCCCTAATATATTTTGGGGGGCAAATTATAGAATTAAATGGAAAGTATAAAATTAAAAATATATTTTTTTCATATTTTTAAAATAAATTAATTAAAAGATATTAACAAAAATATAAAAAATTTTATTCATCCCCCCCATCTCCGAAACCATAAGCTGAAAAATTTTGAAAAAATGGAAGTATAGCTCCTCACCTCACCAAAAATAAGGAGAAACCCCTAATATTCATTTTGGGGGGCAAATTATAGAATTAAATGGAAAATAAAAAAATATAATTGTTTCTATCTGGTAATGTAATATATCAAATCACAGGGCTCATTATGACGAATACAAATATATTTTTTATTTTTTTTAAATGAATATTTTAAAATATATTAAAAACTATTTTAAAAAAATTACCCATTCCCCCCGTTATTCCCCAAACTATAAGACCTAAATTTTTTTGTTTATAGGAAAAATATGAAAAAATCCCTAATTCTATTATTTGGCCTTCAAATAATAGAATTAAACGGAATATAAATTATTAGAACCCCCATAGTAATTTTAGGGACAAATTATACAATTAAATGGAAAATAAAGATTCAGTTTTCAAACGCATCATGTAATATATCAGATAAAAGGCTCATTATGTGAATGACAAATATATCAAATTTTTAAATCATTTGTTTAAAAGATATTAACAAAAATATTAAACATCGACTTAATTCCCACTTTAGAAACTACACTATTTAAATGTTGAAAAATATATTTTATTTGTATTTTTAAATAATTTGAATAACATATTTAATAATTTATAATTTAATACTGGACCTATTTTGACCTCTTCCAATCTACAGAGCCTCAAAACTCAGACATTAATTAGATTATAAAAGACTTCCCTGAAAGTTTATTAGTAAAATAAAACTGTAATGTTAATTTTTGGGGGCCAAATTAGAAAATTAAATACATATTATGTATTCTGATAAAAATCAAGCGAATCCTGAAGCCCATAAAATAAAAAGTCTATGTATGGAAAATCAATGTGTATATTTTTTATAAATTTAAAACGCTTCCTTAAAAGGGTAAATATAAGAAAATGCTCCCATTCCCTGCTTGTCTGAACCTGGAATATTAGAATCTTGAAGGTGGTACGGAACCCTAAGTATGCGAGTCCAACCAAATTATTTTTTCTTTAAGTTATTAGGCCAAAAATTACAAAAATCTGTTTACCATCGCAAATAAAAGATTGACGTTGTCAATGCTTAACAATTTAAGTTATTGATAACTGTCAATTGTGCTTTGCAGTGTTTAATTAGTAAAAGTGGTGATTGGAAAATTTAAGTATACAACATTATTGCAACTCATAAAATGGAGTCATATTCAAACACGGAAATGACAGATATGCACTTTATGTACGGCTGTACTAGTGAAAATTATGAGTATAAAAATGAGTAGCACATGTTATTTAACAGTTATGTAAGACCCAAGACCCACACATTTTTTTTCTATTTATTCTCGACCGTTTTGTCAAGGAGTAAATGATTAAAATTTGAATTCAAAATACAAGGGGTTTATTTTTAAAAATTAATTTGTTAATAATGTGATGGTCCAGGTGGACACCGCTAAGAATGCAATCGCGACACCTTTTTCTGACTGCTACAGTCTAGTCTATAGTCGCATCTCATCCCACATTGTTTCAAAAGCAACATTTATTGTTTTTCTTAACTGCTCCTTGGTTTCTATTTTTCTCTCATAAACGTCACCATACAAAAAGATCAAAGGGATTCAGGTCTGGCGACCTTGGAGGCCAGAGTGTAGGGCCAGTTGTCTCAATCCACGAGTTTGGGTATGAATTGTGCAGGAGCTCTCTGACAGTTCGTCTATAATGTGCTGGACTGTCAACTTTTTTGAATATTGTTGGTCTGTCTTCCAATGGGATTTCATCTAATAAGATCGATAAATCGTTCATTTAAAATTCAAGTCGTTTACGAGATAGAAATAGAAACCAGGAGCAGTTAAGGGAAAAAATCAATGTTGCGTTCCAATAAATGTGGGATAAACTATCTTATTAGATGAAATTCCATTGGAAGACAGACCAATAATATTCAAAACAGATGACTGCCCAGCACATTGTAGGTGAACTGTCGGGGAGCTCCTGGACAATTCAACTTGATTTATGTTATTTTTTGTAGTTCTAACCTTCTAAGTTACAATCTCAACTTTTATTATGATACTGATTACTTTCCAATACGTGTGATATATCGTTGGAAAGCGGTTGAAGTACAGAAGTTTTCGTAACCATTCGAACTTCTTGATGTGCCTCTTAATTTTTTTTGTAATGTGATAAATTGTTTTAACTTAATGACTTTTTTATGGAACCTCGCCATTTGTGGACTCATAACATTTTTTCTACCAATTATTTGTGTCAAATATCGAATGCAGAAGAGCAAACATCATAAATTAGATTTAAGTGTATTTGGTGAAGATAGAGTGAAAATAAATAAGTTAAAAAAGTTTATATGAAAAAATCTGGGAATTAAGAAAACAAATTTAAATTAAAAAAAAACAAAAACCGTAGGCTATCTAGATGTTATATGGACTACATAATATGGCACATGATATGAGCATTAGAGTAAATTAGAAAAGACTTCTGAAGGGGAAGGAATTTTTTATATAAAGTCTTTTGGAAGGGCTATTTCAAGTAATTTTAATTTAATGCTGATTGTTCTGCGGTGTGAATGCAGCAGTGTTAAGTTGCCCGATTGCTACTATTGCACTTTAAAAAATAAGATTTGCAATATTACAGCAGGGCGTTGATAAAGTCTAAATAAAAAATTGTTACTAGACCTGATTCTCGAAGCTTTCAGTTTACCGGATCTTTAAAAAGACATTTTTTTTAATAAAATTAAAAAGATAATTCCAAACGCGTGGTATGTATGCCTGCATTTATAATAGCCTTCGTTAGTTTGTTGAAAATAACAACTGCTGTTTGATTTCTTACAGAATCTAAGTTTTGACAGTAGCAATATTTTCGGTTTCTTGGATTTTAGAGTTCTGCACATGCCATATGCAGTTCTCGGGAAATTGTTTTAGACCGAGATATCTATCTGAATTAGAAGTTCAACCACGATTTCTTGAGTCCTGCCTTCTGGAGTACTGAAAGGTTATATTAGGTACTTACAATTCGTCAAAAAATCCGTGGATTTTTTAGGGGATTTTCCTGTGAAAATTAGATTTCCCAAACAAAAAAAAAAGTAGGTGCTGCGACGACTTTCTGAGTTCTGCCGTGTTAATTAAACGATAGATTACCATCGATTTTACCACGAAAATTGTTCTGGCAGTAGGATAGTAGTGGGTCTAATGGTTGAAATCGATATATGATTTTTTTTGTTTCAAAGCCTATAATTTGAGTTAAACTCTGGTATACATTTATTATTTTTATGATTTCTTAGGAATAAAACCACAATTGAAGTAAAAAGCTGTATATTGAAAGAAATTACCAAACATTTCAAAGTCGATTCTAACTTCGTTGTCAATGGCTTTAAATTATGTATTGAAAATGTAAATTGGAAAAAAAACCTTCCAATTTCCAACTATCAACTACCTAAAATATGAAGCGAAGCAAAATTATAGTTATGCAGTATGTTTAACAAAATGTTAGAAAAATTTACGTATAAAGGGTGGTTGAAATACAGGGTGGATAGAAGTTTTTTTACTTTACAAGGTGGCCGCAAAATTTTCAGAAATATTTGTTATATATTGCGTAGACCATAAGCAGTTGCATTGCTGAATTATAGGGTGGAGTAAAGGTATAGTTAGGTGTTTAAAAAATGTTATATTGAGTGACAAATAAACAGCAGCCTGTACATGATGGTTACACTAAGGCTTAAGTAGAGTTACATTTATACAAGGTGGTTCAAACAAATGATGAATAAAACTGTTATATAGTACGGTCCATAAGCACTTGCAATTTGGGTGACCTATATTCGGGATGGGTGGATTTATTATGTAGGGTGGTTCACAAAAGTTAGAAAAAGTTGTTATATAGTATGGCCCATATGTTTCATAAGCTATTTGTTTTTGTATAAAATTGTACATTCCATTCGCGGGTGAAAGCGCGGGTAACAGCTAGTATTGTCTTAAAATTAATTTTAGATGCATCAACATGCATCCTTCGACACCTAACAGAGGCTTTGATTTCATTTGTGGTATATGAACACTTTCCCAAATATATATGTATTTGTCAAATTAAAAATGCTTTGGTGACCGAAAGCAGTCGCATAATACTTATAACATTTTTCATAGGTGCCCAAGAAATGAAAGTGTTGTTTTTCTTTTTATCAGGAGTTATTATCCAGAGCAGGACTTTGGAATTTATTTCTCCCCTGAATTTATCGTGTTTATAACAAAAAAAAAACAGAGATTTCCTTCAATTTTTTCAACAAATGTAATGTCTATAGTTGCCTTCTGTTTCTAAAATTACAAATATTCTCATTGCACAGGGCGCTTAAAGAAATTCATTTAACAATAAATCAAATCTTTCACATCAGAGTTTATATCTTTGAATTTTCTACTTTCTTGCTATTCATGATCAAGTCATAAAAACAAAAAAAACTTTAAAGTTTTGTTAATAATACATCTTTCGTACCAATTTTAAAATCTCCATATTTATCCTTAGCTCAGAGACATTTATAGGGTTTCAGGTTATAGGTATGTACAGTGAAAGTAATGATTACCCCATTACTTTCATGTAAAAAACATACGACTTTCTCTCAACAAGAGACAGATAAAATCAACTTTTATTTTCCTAAATACAAATACCAAGGAAAAATATACTGAAAAGTTTTTGATCTCAGGTCACTTTTAAGAAATATGTACATTACTTAGTGGCAATTCTTCAACCCTGAAAATAAATGACATTTCATCAGATATCTAGCATGCAGAGTTAAGTTAGTTTTCCTAAAAAAAAAAAAATAATCAAGGCTTAAGAGAAATCAATATATCATATTTATTTTACGTCAAAACTTAAGTTTAAAATATATGCACACTACTTAGTTGCAATTCCTAAAGCTTAAAAATAAATGAAATTTTAAAATTATATCATGCTTAATTAAGTTTGTTTTTCGTTAAAAAAATTTAATCAAGGCTTAAGAGAAGTGCAGCTATTTCATTTAATTATAGGGCAGATCTATTTATTGAAACTTATGTTGATATACAAAAATAATTTTCAAGTCCTCGGTAGTATAGTGGTCAGTATCCCCGCCTGTCACGCGGGAGACCGGGGTTCGATTCCCCGCCGGGGAGATTTTTTTACTTTTTTTATACACAATATACCCGAGATAGAGAGGTTATCGTTGGTCTATCATCTGTCTCGAACTTTGTTAATTTTGAAAACCTAAATCTGACAAGGGTCACTTTTAACGTACCTATTTTTGAAGCTGTATATATATATATATATATATATATATATATATATATATATAGTATATATAGTATATAACCCAGAAAGGAAATCATATTCTAGAATTTTATATATATATATATGTTAGGCGTAAATATCATGCACGTGTATGATACGAAGTATCATATTTCGCTGACCAGTTTCCTGCTTCATAATGTAAACGTGGGAACGCATCGACTTGACCGTTCTTTTGATTAGTCAGCTTTCTTAATGTTATAAATCAGAGCGACGCGGTCCCACGGTCGTCATTTATCGTTAGTATACTTGTACCATTTAGTTAGTTAATTTTAATTTTCAATTTAATGTTTTATTCAAAGTTTTAATTTTTATATTTCAATAAATAATTTTTTTTAAAAACTCAAAAGTGATTAACAAGATATAAAATTGGCGCAGTCAGTAGGATTGTCCAACACAGCTAGAACACGTGTACACTCACTAGTTGTGTCGATTTCCAAATCCTTGTGGACAACAACTTCCAGACCGAGACAACAACTGTAGCAGCGAGAACCCGGAACACGCAACCTTACAGCTAACCAGTCCTCAGCTTCTCCAGAACAGTCTCATGCCAGGAGTATTAACGTATGTACTATTACAATCATCACGTTATTGATTTTTATTATTTTATTGATTTATTCGATACGAGTTTTATGTATCTTGAACATACAGTTCTATCATTTAATATTCACCTACATTCATTTCTATTATTTTAAAAAAAATTCTTGAAACATATACTTAAACACATAGAGGCCTTCTGTGCTTTTGTGTTCGATATTATTTTAATTGTTTCTAATACTGCAATTATTTACTTTATTGCATTTACCTTTACCTTCATGTTTTTACATTTATATTGACCTGTTTATTAATTGCTGTAACAAATTTACCTACAAAAATACCCCTACACTGATTTTTTCCTTTTAATATTTAATTTGATATATTTGTTTTTATAAACTATTTCATAATATTTCTAAATATGGTTGAAACACGCCAAGGTACGGTAGAACCTTACAAACTTGCGGAAATTTTCGCTATCATCCCTGAATACGACGGCAATCCAATTTTCTTAAATACTTTCATCAGCTCCTGTTCGACAGCACAAAATATGGCTGTCGCAAATCAAATAACTCTTTTAGTTTTGCACATTAAAAACAAGCTAAGAGGCCGTGCAGCCGAGCTTGTTAATTCAAGAAATGCGTCGACTTGGGATGAAATAAAAACACTGTTAGAAAACCATTTCGGTGACTCACGCGACTTGTCCGCTTTAATTCAGGATTTACAAAGAATGCGACAACTACCAACTGAATCCCCACTAACTTTCTCAGCGAGACTACAAAGCCACGAGGCAAAAATGCACGCGGCTGTTAACAAACAGAATCTAACAACCAAAGAAAAAAACGCGCAAATTTGTCTTATAGATTCCATGGCTCTAAATAGTCTTTTGACCGGACTTGAACCAAAAATAGGCCAAATTATTCGCGCTAGTAACCCTCCCGATATAATTACCGCGGTTTCCCGAATAAAAAGAGAACTCCAACTTTGTCACTTGGAAAATCAAAAATTCTCAAATGTACGGAACCCTCAACAACATCAACCACAAAGACGACCACCTCCTCAAACTTTTGTAAAACAGTGTTCGTTTTGCAAACGCACCGGGCATTTGTATAACGAATGTCTAACACGACAACGACAACAATAACAAAACCAACAACCACACCAAAACTTCAACAATAACAACCCGCAACAATTTAGACCGAATCCTCCTTATCAATCGGCTAATCAAACTAGGCCCAATACTGATCCCAATAGGTATCCCGCACAACAAAACCGACCTTCTGCCAGTGGACAATATCAAAGTCCTAATCAATCTCGACCAAATCCCAATTTTTACAGAAACCAACAACAAAGAACCCACCACTTCAACCAAGATGAGTTCTACAACCCTTTAAACAATTTAACAAACGATGACCCTTATACAAATTCATACTACCAAGACGATTGTTCTTATTCAGACCCCCAAAATACAGATTTCGAATACTCTCAAAATGACTATACTGAAACTTTTGAAAGCAATTACCCAGAATTCCCTTCTGAAATACCCGAAGACCGACGACAAAATTTTCAAGAGGTACTTACAGTGGACAAACCACCCGATAGACAGATCTGCAATCTTCAAACCCAGTTCGAAACAATGAGTTTACTCGACGACTTCAACCCCAACCTGAATTTTCCGGAACAAGCTTTCCTATAAGCCCCTCACTTTCGGTAAATTCTAAGAACCTTTTCTACATCAACGACGCCACTAATACGTATAAACTGTTAATAGACACAGGTGCCGGTTTATCAATTTTTAAACCAAACACTTGTAAACAATTTCGACACCGATACCCAGAAAACGTTGTGATACAAGGTATCACTAATCAAAAAATCCTGATTAACGAATCGACCTTAGTCCCATTTAATCTTAACGATCCACACAAAGTTTACATCTGTAACTTAGACATCGAATTCGATGGTCTACTAGGTTCTGACTTTTTAGAACATTATAATTGTGTGATTGACTTTAACAAAAAACTTCTTATAACCAACTTCAAAACTATTCCGCTTATGAAAGTAACAGACGAAACAATATCTTCAAACAGGCAATCTCCAACAATTAACCCAACAATTTCAAACACGATTACTATTGAGCCGCGAACAGAAAGGATTTGCAAACTCAAATGTGACTTACGTAACACAGAAGCTATACTAACCACTACCGTCCTAGAAAATGTGAGACTTCCGAATGCTTTAGTCCAAGTCAACGACAAAGGCGAATTTTTGACATCCATCTTAAACGCTAACGCCTGCCCAAAAACTGTAAATTTCGACACTATCAAATTAGAACCCATTCAAAATTACTCTGTAAATCACTGTGAAGAAATTTCGTTTGCAACTAATCCTAACTTCGACCGACAAACGGAGATTAACAATCAACTCCGACTCGAACACCTTAACGAGGAAGAGGCCGAACTAATACAACAACTTTGTCTAGACTTTTCCGACATTTTCTACTTAGAAGGTGACCATCTTAGTTTCACGAATGAAATTAAACATTCCATCGACACAAACAACGCCAAACCCATATACACTAAATCGTACCGCTATCCCCAAATTCACAAAGAGGAAGTCCGTAACCAAGTTTCGAAAATGTTAGAACAGGGCATCATTCGTCCCTCAAATTCTCCCTGGTCATCCCCTGTATGGGTTGTCCCGAAAAAACTCGACGCCTCCGGGAAACAGAAATGGCGCGTAGTCGTGGACTATAGAAAACTAAACGAACTGACAATAAATGACAAATATCCGTTACCCAACATATCCGATCTGTTAGACCAACTTGGCAAGTGCCAGTATTTTACCACCCTAGACCTAGCTTCTGGTTTCCACCAGATTGAAATTGAGTCCAAGGACATTCAAAAAACCGCTTTCACTGTAGAGAACGGTCATTTTGAATTTGTTCGCATGCCTTTCGGGTTGAAAAATGCCCCTTCAACATTCCAAAGGGTGATGGACAATATTCTGATAGGAATCCAGAATGAAAGATGTTTGGTGTACATAGACGATATAATCGTTTATTCGCCCACCATTCACGAACACTTAGCAAGACTAACTGACGTTTTTAAAAGACTTAGGAAGGCAAACCTCAAAATACAGCCTGACAAATGCGAGTTTCTCCGCAAGGAGGTCGCTTATTTGGGACACTTAATAACTAAAGACGGTGTAAAACCCAACCCGTCGAAAGTCGACTGTATCTTAAACTTTCCTCAACCGCAGAACCCCAAAGATATTAAGTCATTTTTGGGACTTGCTGGTTATTATCGGAGGTTTATTCCAAACTTCGCGAGAATATCGAAACCCCTAACTAAACTTTTACAAAAGGATGAACCGTTTAATTTCAACGCTGAATGCGTCACGTCCTTTAACGAACTCAAACGTGCTTTAACTTCGACACCAATACTGATCTATCCGAACTTCGAGGAACCTTTCATACTAACCACTGACGCCAGTGCCTTTGCAATCGGCGCTGTACTATCTCAAGGGCCAATAGGTAAAGATTTACCCATTGGATATGCTTCCAGGACACTTTGTCAAGCCGAGACAAGGTATTCGACTATTGAGAGAGAACTGTTGGCTATTGTTTTGGGCAGTGAAGCACTGGAGACCGATAATCTATGGCCGAAAGTTCCAATTGTACCGATCACCGCCCGTTGACTGTTCTCGATAAAAGACCCCGGAAGTCGATTAGCCCGATGGAGACTTAAACTCGAAGAATATGACTACGAGATCATTTACAAACCGGGTAAAATTAACAAAAACGCCGACGCCTTATCACGCATTAAAATCAACCACCTTGATGAGTGCGTACTATTCCAGGCTAAAACTAAACTAACACCCCACAAAATCTTACCCCTAAATGACGAAGACGATGACAATACCTCCGAACCTGAACAAAACGAAATAACTACCGAAACGATATCCCAAGAATTCAAAACTTTTGTTGAACGTTACAAAACTGTTTCCTTAATTGACTATAGAAAAATCGAATTTTCTAATTGCCAACTTCTAGACAAGGCAAATAAAAATATCCTAATCTTTCCCCAATCATCCAACCTTCAGGAATTCCATCACGACATATTCGAAGATATTTTCGAAGAAGTCGCTGATTTTGAAACATTTAAAATCAACGTATTCGCTAGCAAAACTGTTAGCAGGAGACAATACTTCATAGTCCCACTTCCAAACGATCTCGAAATCGTAAATGAAGTCCTTTTCGCATCTATTTTCAAAAATCAAGACGTTCTCTCCCCATCAAAAACATATTGTGTAGAAAACAACCTTGATCTTCCAATTCTGGAAATGCTATCCTTTATTTTCTCTGAAAAAGACATTAAGTGGAAGATTTGCCAAAACATCACAAAAACTCCTAACAAAGACGAAATTCCACTAATACTCGAGCAATATCATAACGGAAAAAACAACTTGCATCGCGGCATCAACGAAACCATACGCCGTGTCAAAGAGAGGTTCAACTGGCCGGGATTTACTAAAGACATTGAGAACTTCATAAAGAACTGCGTAATCTGTCAACAAACCAAAGCTTGTCGAAAAAACTTAGATAATCCCCTCGTCATAACTGAGACACCTAAAACACCCTTTGAAAGAATTAACATCGACATCTTAGAAATTCCTAATAGAAATCACATTTTGACGATAAGAGACGAACTGACTAAATTCTCACAAGCCTATGCTTTGGCAGATAAATCCGCCAAATCTGTTGTTAGTACTATTATGTTGTACTTTCAACATTTCGGTACACCATTACGTATCCACTGCGACTATGGCAGAGAATTTGACAATGCCATACTAAAAGATCTATACAAACTTTATGACATCAAACTTACCTACTCTAGCGTGGGACACCCGCAAACAAACGGCTCCGTGGAACGATTTCATTCTACTCTACTAGAAATGATTCGCATTCACAAAGCTGAAAATCCCGACGAACACCCCTTAAACGTACTTCCGTATGCTATTATTGCCTATAACAATTCAACCAATAAGACCCATGGCTTCACCCCGTTCGAACTCGTTTTCGGACATACCTCCAGCAGACCCCCAGAGACTCTTTATAATCAAAAAGAACTAATTAGCAAATATGTACGAGACCTAAATAACCGAATTTCTTACTATTACAAAATTTCACGTGAAAAGACTAACTTACAGAAACAAAAAGCGAAAGAAAGATTTGACCAACACGTTTCGAAAAACCCACCTGATTACAAAATCGGTGACAAGGTATACGTAAAAGAGTCACAAATAAAAGACAAACTCCAGAACAAATTTAATGGCCCATTCCAAATTATTGAGATTCACAATAACTCTGCTACACTTCTAAACCTATGAACTAACCAACGAACGAAAGTGAACTTTGACAGAATGAAACCATATTCTGAAAACTAACTTTATTTTCAGGTTTTTTCTGCTGCTCGGATCAGCAGTTTCACAGTACGACGTCAAACCGATTAACAACACTCTCGGTATCTACTACCATGACGAAAGTCGAATAATTGTATCAAACTATAAATGGACTCTATTAGTTCACCGGAACTTGACAACCCTTAATCAACTATTTGAAAATAATAACAGAATCCTCAATACTTTAGAACAAACCGTCGATCCTATACCTGGCTTCAAATTTCACGATACAGGTGCCTTTCGTGTGGACGTCCAAACACACATTAGCCTTTTAACACAAATCTCCGACTCCATCAAAACAAAATTTTCAGAAGTATTTCTAGTCACTAAAAGACCAAAACGCGGATTAATAGACGGTGCTGGAACCATCTTTAAAGCGATAACCGGTAACCTAGACGCATCCGATGGCGAATTTTATACTAGCAGCATAAACAGTCTTAACCAAGGACAACTACAAGTCGAAAATCTTTTAAAGAATCAAATGAGCGTTACAACCACTATTATTAAAAACTTTAATGAAACTATTCAGAAACTTCAAATAGACGAGAAAATCTTTAACGAAGACATTAACGAAATCAACCTCACGATACATGAACTAAATGACCGGATAGCCACTATTCAAGCCAAACAATCATTTCTTGAAATTTGTGAAAAACTAATGGCTAGTTATTTGTTTCTTGAAGATAACCTTAACGATATTTTAAATTCAATAACTTTTGCCCGTTTGAAAATTATTCACTCATCTATTATTACACCGGATCATTTGATTGCCGCATTACAGGAGATTTCTCAAAACCTTGTTAAAAATAATTTACCGTTACCAGTCAGATTTTCAAGTGTTGCACAGTATTTAGAAGTAATTGAACTACAAGCTTTTCAAACTCACCCAGATCTAGTATTCATCTTAAAAATCCCTCTAGTAGAGCAACAGCTTTATACAGCTTACCATTTATACCCTATTCCGATTTTAGATGATAGAACTGGTTTTCATCACATCCTTTCTTTTACTCAAAAATATGTAGCGCGAAATGATGATTCTCTTATGTACATACCAATCAAGGACTTGAGTGCGTGCAAACAGCTGACTCCACTCCGAAAACTGTGCTCCGATTTATACGCGTATCCCATAGACTCAAATGCACCCTGTGAGGCGCAGCTCCTGAAAAACATTCGTAGTGTCCCCGAAACTTGTAAAAGTGCCATCGTTTTCAGTGAAGGGTACAATGTTCAAAAACTTGAAACAAATGCGTGGATTGTAATCATATCGGAACCCATACATGTGACCATTAATTGTCCAGGAATTGACGCTAAAACTTTAGTGCTAACGAACAATTCTATCATTCGGCTACAAACGGAATGTAGTGCTTTTGTTGGTATTACAAAAATCCAGGCCGAACCACAAAAATTCATGAACATTTCGGACAATTCTCATCCAGTTTTAATTCCATTCAATTGCTGCAATTCTCATCCTGAGAAACTTGCAATTCCGGACCTTAAGCCCCTAAAGCTGGACGACTTAAACATGGAAGAACTGTCCATAGCCAACCACAAGCTGGACCAGTATTCAAGGGATCTCGACGATCTCATCAACCAACCCTTTGTTAATAAAAACATTTCCTGGTTCACGTATGCTACAATAATTATCATTGTAACAATTGTTGTTGTATACAGCTCATTGAAAATCATAAGGCACGTTAAGAGACCTCCGAAAAACGACAGCTCCAATCCAGAGAGTCTGAGTACCCTGACAAAACCGTTCTCCAGGCTGATACCAAAACTGAGGCCCCAAATCGAAGAGGAACCTGAACATCCAGACTTATAGAATTGAGAACCTTTTTGATACATTTCCATTCTTATTTGACTTTTATGTTTTGTATATTTTTCATATTTTATGTAACCTATTTAAACTTAATCATTATGTTCACTTTAACTTTATTTCATTTCCATATTTGTATTGTTTTTGCTTATTTAGCTAGCATCCAGTAAATTCCAAAAGTTGATGTTACAGCATCAACTTTTCTTGGTAAAGGGGAGCTGTTAGGCGTAAATATCATGCACGTGTATGATACGAAGTATCATATTTCGCTGACCAGTTTCCTGCTTCATAATGTAAACGTGGGAACGCATCGACTTGACCGTTCTTTTGATTAGTCAGCTTTCTTAATGTTATAAATCAGAGCGACGCGGTCCCACGGTCGTCATTTATCGTTAGTATACTTGTACCATTTAGTTAGTTAATTTTAATTTTCAATTTAATGTTTTATTCAAAGTTTTAATTTTTATATTTCAATAAATAATTTTTTTTTAAAAACTCAAAAGTGATTTACAAGATATAATATATATATATATATATATATATATATATATATATATATATATTTGTCCAAATTTTCAAGCCTGCATCAGTGTCTGTCCGATATATTGAAATTTCAGTGAAACCAATAGAAAATCCCAAATAGCACTCTTTTGGATTCCTGAATATATATTTTTTAATGAACTAGTTAATTACTGGTGTAAACCAAAACATTTTGCTTTACTCCTTGATGATGACAGCTTCGCTGTTGAAACGTGCATTGAGTCAAAAAAGAAAGGTTTGGTGTTAGGGTACAAAACTTTGTGTTTATACGTCTGAGACACACCAAAGGTTCCACAGTTTTCCCATTATTTTTTCTGCAAGGACACGATATTATATCCGAAACTAAAAAGTATATAATTTGTGAACTTCATGTTGTCTATGCAATACATTTTGTCATGATATCGGATCCTTTCTTGGTATATATGTTACATTAGTTAGACTGAAAGACCCGTTTGTTACAACATTGTATCTTATCTTTGGTATTTCCTTTCATGTAATTAATATTTTTGTTTATTTGAAACTTGCTTGTTTAGAGGTGAGCTTAATGGCGGACAATACTCCATTATTTAAGTTAATGCACGTTTTATTAAAGCCACCTGAATCATCCTGTTGAAAACTTATAAATTGTTTGTTAAACCGTAGGACAGCTGATTTTAATATGGCAACATTTAAAGTACTTAGATATTAGTACGTGTTAATATTCCTGTCAGGATCTCTCTCCCGCGGCAGCAAAAACTCGGCATAAATTTATTGTAACAGTTTTCATAATTAATTAAAAGTGTTCGGTAAAAATATATATATTTTTAAACTTATTAATTTTGTTATTAACGTAACAAAATTTGGCGCAGTTTATTCGGATTTCGTGAATGTTTCTGGAACACGCGAACAATCACAAAAAACGCCTAAAAAAAAGACCACAGCAAAAAATGTACTTGCCTGGTTGATCACGGACCACAGCCTCACTGCTGAGACAAGATAGATCGTCGAAAGAACCCAGTTGAACACGGAATATGCCTCACTGCTGGTGGACACGACAAAGGCTCAAAGCTCCATGAAAACAAGAGATATCAAGTATATGAAAATCGTGTCTTTCGTTTTATATTTGTGAACATTTTGTTGAATTTTTCGATTATCAAAGTATTAATATTCATTCCTTTAAATCTTTAAATTAAGAATTTTGATTATTTGAAACATTTTCGGAGGTGGAAATATTTAAGAATCTTTAATTATCGGAAAAATATGTTCCGAGGTGGAAATATTTAAGAATTTTAATTATCAGAGAAATATTTTGGAAAGCAGAAATATTTAATTCTTGAAAAAAAAAGATTTAGTTGCTAAGAAACGTTTTTAGTTAAAAGTTGTTTCAACGAATATTGCCACAATGTCGAACGATGACACACAAGTTGAAAATTACAAACTTTCGATTTCTTTTCGATTATACCAGAATTCGATGGAGATCAAATCCTCCAATCGTTCTTCAATGCATGTAACTGCATATAATATGACCCTTTGTGATCAACGTGTTCTTTGATGTAGTCACATTAAATAGAAATTACGTGGTAGAGCACCACAACTTGTAAGCTCTAGAAACCCGATCAACGCATACAGAACTTAAATAATTGTTAACAACCCATTTTGGAGATTCGAGGGATCTCTCATCTTTCATTCAAGATTTGCAAAGACTTAAAAACCCCAAAACGAATCCCTTCTTAATTTTGTTAGTCGTTAGCAAGTATTAAACCCTAAAATGCACGCATTCTTTCAAAAAACACAAAATCGCACCACTGAACAGAAAAATGCTCAGTGCAGTTTAACTAATACTATGACTTTAAATACTCTTGTGACTGGTCTAGAATCCAGACTAGGACAAATAACTCGTGCAGGAAATCCTCGAGATTTACTAGAAGCCCAACCCAGAATAAAACTAGAGCTTCAACTCCCTTACTTTGAAAACCAAAAATTTCTGAAATTTAGATTCCAGACAATCTAATAATCAAATTCAGAAACCCAACACTCAAATAAAATGTCTCAAATGTGGCAGAAATGGACACATTGCCTCTAATTGCCACTTTAATCGATTTCAAATGAATCTGACAAATAATTTTCAAAACGGATCTGGAAACACCAATTTTCAACCGAGGTCCCAATTTTCGCAGCAATTCATCAACAAATCCCTAATTTTCCTAAACAAATTAATCAACAATTCAAAAAACCTTCTTTGGCCCAGTTTTCTCAACAAAGACCACCAGTAAATAATCAAAACTCGCAAAAAATTATAACTTTAATAATCCCAGAACTCATCACAAATAAATACTCCAATAATTACGAATTTTCAACCTCTAATTATGAAACTGAATATTTTCAAAATAATTATGATCCGAATAATTATCAACAAGAATATATAATAGTCATCTTTATTATCAAAACTCTCAACATTAATTTGATTGTTTTCAACATAATTCATCTCAAAATGAAGACAATTTTCAAGAATTAGCCTCGGGAAATCAACCACACACCCAACAAAACAAATTACGAACTTTAACTTTCAACAAAATGAACCCCGATATGAACCCTCACGAATTTAACTCCCCTAGTCTCTGTAGTTCTAAAAATTTATATTATCTCTTTGATAGAACTCAAACATAGAAATTGCTAATCGACACAATTCAATATCAATTTTCAAAGTCGTTTAGAGTTTTCCCCGATACCCTGAAAGTAAACTAATTCAAGGTATTATACTAATGAAAAATTCTTAATCACAGAATCGACACTAATTCCTTTCGCCCCTAATGACTATCACAAAGTTTTCGTTTATAATTTAGATATAAAATTCGATCGAATTCTTGGTCTTGACTTCCTAGATCATTATAAATGTATCATTATTCAAAGTTGGAGCCCCCCCCCTCCCAGAAAATAACTCTCAGAGAACTATACCAAATGTTCCAAACTCAAATTCAAAAAATCTACCGCTACAACAAATTCCATTTCTAAAAATTGTCCCAAGCATTTAATTTCAAACACTACTTCAATCGAAAGAAAAACAGAGAAAATTGTCAAATTAAAATGCAGTTTATCTAACACTGATGCCATACTCAAGGCGCAAGAGAAAGAAAAAGTCGGATTACCTCATTGGCCGTGTAAAAATTAATGCAACTCAATTCCAAAATATGTTGATTTGTCAGACCTTTCTTTAGAACCAATTAATAATTTTGACCACATTTTAAATCTTAAATCCAATATTTATGAATCAGTCTTCACTGATAGGATTCAATTAATAAAAGATCAATTACGTCTAGATCATTTAAATTCCGAAGAACATGAAATGATTACCAATGTTTGTTTAGAATTTTCGCTAATGAAATAAAATATTCGATAAACACCAGTAATTCCAAACCTGTTTACAAGCGTTTTAGGTATCCTCAAATTCATCGAAATGAAGTAAAAACTCAAGTAAGCAATATGTTTAATTAAGATATTATTCGACCCTCAATTTTCTCATGGTCATCCCTAGTTTAGGTTGTTCCTAAAAAGCTCGACGCTCCAGGAAAACAAAAATAGAGAAGTGTAATTGATTACCGAAAATTGAATGAGTTAACTATCTATGATAACTATCCGTTACCCAATATTTCTAATTTGTTGGATCAGTTAGATTCCCAAAACAGCATTTTTAGTTGAGAATGGACATTATGAATTTGTAAGAATGCCTTAAAAAACCAGTGTTCAACGTACATCCAAAATGAAAGAGCTTTAGTATACATGGATGATATAATTGTATACTCACCCACGATTCATGAACATATTTCCAGACTTTCAGAAATACTCAAAAGACTTCGTAATTCCAGTTTCAAAATACAGCCGGATAAGTGCGAATTCTTAAGACGAAGTAGCTTATCTAGGTGATATCATTACCCCTGATTTTTTTCTGAAGGATATTTGTGGCATATTTTTTCAGTGTTTAAAGAAAATAACAATCGCATGATTGAATTTAAAGTAGAACTATCAACGCATATCAGTCTTTTAAATCAAATTGCGAATAAGTAAATGAGAAATATAAAGAAATATTTGCTGATATTAAAAGTTATGTAAGTTCAAGTTCAAACAGACGCAAACATGGTGTTATTAATGGACTAAGGTACGATATAGCTTTATCAGGGAATTTAGACGTGTCATTATTATTATTATTAGTACTTTACAGCATAACATCAGGCGTTTAATAAAGACCTTCAAGAAATTCAAAACCCAATTGTCAACCTTTGAGATGACAGCGATTTATCAAGCGTAAATAAAAGTATTAGAAATATTAAGTTATGTGTTTATTGAAGAAACTCTTGATAATATTTTAAATTCCATTTCATTTGCCAGACTTAAAATTTTACATAGTTCAATATCTGAACCGCTGTATAAAAATGAGTTACGTATGCCAGTTTATACTTCGACTGTAGCACAGTACGTTGAAATAATAGAACTCAAAGCATATCAGATTAATACAAAAATTGTCTTCATATTAATAATATCTCTAGTAGAACCTGAAAATTATATCCTTTACCAATTATATCCGATTCATATATTTGATAATCGTACAGGTCCACACCATATGCTTCAAATTGGGCATAAATATATTGCCAGAAACGATGACTCTTTACGTAACTCTTTATAACATGGACAATTGCAAGTCTATAAACAAAAGATCCAAAAGACAGTGAGGCCTAGTTTTTCAAACAAATCAGTTATTTGCCAAAAACTTGTCAGACAATATTAATTTATGCAGAGTAATATAATATTCAACGAATTGCTCCAAATCATTGGCTAATTAGGGTATCAGATCCTCGACCAATCACCGTCAGATGTGAAGGAAGAGAAATCATCACCAAAATAGTAAATGTTAATACTTGTCTTCTAAACGTTGTTTGTGGCATGTTCTTGATTATTTTTGTGTTTCTTTGGGGAATAACACCACAATAGAAATAAAACTACGCATAAATCAAATTTTCATTTTGCAATTTACATCAATAAATATAAAGCCATTGACAACGAAGTCAGAATAGACTTTGAAACGTTTGGTATTCCTGCAATATACGTAGTTTTATTTCTATTGTGGTGTTATTCCCCAAAGAAACACAAAAATAATCAAAATGTTAATACTATTTTAAAATTACAAACATCTATCCATCCGAGTCCAAGCCAAACAGTTAGTGGACACATATCAAAACATAACTTATTGAAATCATCCAGCAAATATTCCATTTAGCTGCTGTGATGATTTAGTGCATAAAGTCAACTTACCAGAATTGAAATCGTTGAAATTAAGTAAATTAAACACAGATGAATTAGACATCGCTCAACATAAATTGTCTGAGTATTCTGATCAATTAGACATCATTAATCAGCCCTTTGTAACATAAAGCCTATCATGGTATACAATTTTCACTAACACAATTATTATTGCCCGGATTTGCCTAGTAACGTATGTAACAACTTGCCCCTATATAAAAAAGTTGATGCCATGCATAAAGTTTGCAAAAATAAAATCAAAATTAAATATAAATTTTCAAAATTTTAAGTTCATAATTTTGGTTATACATACACATCCGGGGATTCTTTTTCTATTTGCTCGCCAAGGTGGATGCTACTTCTTCATCTGGGGATAAAACTTCTCATACGTCTTTGAAAGATGCTCTACTGGTGGATCATCATTTGGTTCTTGTATAGCGATTACATGTCTTCTACGTCTTCTTCTGAACTTGCAGGATATATATTTGTATTTAAGTTTTTGCGGGCACTAAATGTATTAGATGGTACTGATCAGTATTTGAGTAACTAGAAGCGAAAGCAGAAGGCTACGAGAATTATGCGAACCGACCTGAAGAGGGCAGATGTGACTCAGCCGAAGCGTCGTCATTTTACCATCGATCCCAGCAGGGATCAGTTATCAACTACGCGGATGGATTCAAGGAAACCATCTAATATATATATATATATATATATATATATATATATATGGTTACCATCTAATACATTTTGGTGCCCGCGAAAACTTAAAAACAAATATATATCCTGCAAGTTCAGAAGAAGACGTAGAAGACATGTAATCGCTATACAAGAACCAAATGATGATCCACCAGTAGAGCATTTTTCAAAGACGTATGAGAAGTTTTATCCCCAGATGAAGAAGAAATTATGAACTTAAAATTTTGAAAATTTATATTTAATTTTGATTTTATTTTTGCAAACTTTATGCATGGCATCAACTTTTTTATATAGGGGCAAGTTGTTACATACGTTACTTTGTTACAACATTGTATCTTATCTTTGTCATTTTCTTTCATGTAATTAAAATTTTTGTTTATTTGATACTTGCTTATATACAGGTGAGCTTAATAGCAGACAATACTCCATTGTTTAAGTAAATGCACGTGTTATTTAGGTCACCTGAATCATCATGTTGAAAACTTATACATTGTTGGTTAAACCGTAGGAGAGCTGATATTAATACGGCAACATTCCAAGTACTTAGGATGTTAATACGTGTTAATATTCCAGTCAAGATCTCTCTCCCGCAACTGCAAAAGTAATTCATATTTTTAAGGTATATTTTGTACAATTGAACTGAAATAGGCGATTTAAAGTCATTCGTTATCATAGACGTTACTATGGAAGACAAGGGCTTGGCCCGTAAAAACAAAAATTAGCCCAATCTAAAAAAAATGGGAGCCTTAAAAACGATTGCTGTTTTCCAATCCTATGATAACTTTTTATACTTGTGTATTTTTAAAATTAATATAAAAGATTGTATAAGAAAATGCATTTTTTTAAGCTAGTTGTCAGTTCAGTGCAACATGTGCCTAAGTTCAATAAAGAAGTAATATTTATCATTAAGGCATATTTGCCTAAGTGCCCAATATTTTGAATAACTCAACGTGGCCTTTTCAGTTCAAGAATTGCTTAGTCCACTGGAATATGCCTAATTTGTTGTTTGTTATCAGATTTTTTACAAGCAGTTATAGAATCGTGCTCGTTTTCATGTTTTAGTTACTATACTTAGTTGTTTATAGTCGTTAATATATCTTCAAATTATCATTAACTTTATTTATGCATAAAAGTACTAGACTTTATAAGTTTATACAATAGTTTTCCTTGTTACAGTAAACGGATGAATACAGTGATTTTGTCTGGGGGGTTCAAACTTACAAATTTTGGATTTTAATGTTTTAATTGTGTTGTAATTGTATAGTAACATTGGAATTTTGAATGCCCTACGTTGGTTTATGTCAATTATAATGATGTAAAAAATTATTGTGTCTGAAATTTTAATTGATAGTTAAATTTTAATTGCACCTACCTTATATTTTCTGATCTTTACTTTGCTCTGCTACTTGTTGCATGTTGGCTGGCATATTCAGATATATAATTGTTATTTCTCCGTTTTTGAATTTTGAAAGTAACTTTGTTTTTATAATTTTTTTAGCTAAACTATTTTAATTATTTATCACTTCTCTGAAACATATTTTTTATGGATAGGTTTTAATACCATTTATAAAACTGAAAACGGATTTATTATTTACTGAAATTTAAAAATGATATTTTTGTTAAATATACGAAATACTAGCTGACCCGTCCTGGCCTCGCAAGGGCTAGACAAATGGGGGTATGTGACGTATTTATCTTGAGAACATTTTTGTTGTTTGGTAATTTTAACTTCCCACACTTTATATGGCTACAACGGCTTCTAAAAATACATTATTTTGGGATTTAATATGAAGAGCTACACATATTTGACGTGTTTAAGATTTTTGTTTTTTAAATTACGGTTTTCCCGTTTTCCATTTTAGTTTTTTTTTCGTTACATGTATTGCAACTGCTATTTTAGAGTTTTTTGGCTTTTTTGACATTTCAATACTTTTGATCCTACATTTTCGATACACAGACATTTTAAATATTTTTGACGTTATTAATATTTTTCACATTTTCCTCGTTTGGCCGTAAGACAGGTTCGAGATTTTAGTCACTTGTTATTTTTCTTTATTTTTGACATTTTCAACATTTTTATCATTTTAAATATTTTCAACATTTTTAACATTTTTTAGGTTTATAATATTTTTGTCATTTTTTGAATCCATTTTCATTTCATCATTTTTTGCCTCTTACATTTTTTATATTTCCGACATTTTCTATTTTTTACATTCATCTGAAATTAATCAGAAATTCTCCACTTTTTTTTCAAAAATTCAATATTGTAAAAATGCAAAATTTCACATTAATTCTCTATTAATTTAAAATTTTCGTTTCCCGAGAAATAGTGATTTTTTCTTAAAAAATACCCCACTTACAACTGGCAATAATTCTGTTGTTTACCACCATCATTGTTATAGCGAATTTGATAACAATTTGACATTTCATAACACTGTTAGCCGTTAGGTTAAGCTACCTTTTCAATTCAATGTGAAAATTATCATGTATTAATTTCAAAATTTCAATTTCAATACTTAACAAATAAAGGTATTATTTAAGATAAATTAACAGCAGGTGCATTGTATTTTGTAGGGACTTTGATTTAAATTTTGACCTTTCATAATATTGTTAGCCTTTAGGTTATTATAGCACGATGCCAAAGTTAAGTTTTTAATTCAATTAGTAATGTTCAAGATTTGAGATTCATTCACTGAGAAAAGTTTCTAACAAAAATAGGTATTATTTAACATTAATTAACAGTAGATGCATTGTATTTCTTTATATTTTCCATAGAAATCAGAAATAGTTATTGCTAACTATGTGTGTTTCATTAAAATGAGTAAAAATCATATTTGAAAGATATGTGGTAGTAGTTATTTTGTAATCCTAACTTTTGAGTTGGTCGCTTGCATTTTCTGCTTACGTGTTGATATCCTCAACTGAAATGTTAGAATAAACATAATTCCTTTCATTACTCAATTTATGGCTATTAAAATTTTTCAGTCTCATATCCCAATATATATATATATATATATATATATATATATATATATATATATATAAATCTTTATATATTAACTAATGTTTAAAAATGTTATATTTAATATTAATTTAGAAATTGAATTAGTTATACAGGGTTCTAAAATATAGTATTGAGTGGCACATAAGTAGTTGCGTATACAAGGTGGTTGAAATAAGATTGAATATTTGCAGTTATACAAAAGGGTTTATAAATTGTAAGAAGCAGTTGAATATACAAGATGGTTAAAATATAAGGAGGAGTAGAATTACAGTTATACAGGGCGGTTTAAAAATATTATATAGTTTGGAACATAATTAGTTGCTTATACAAGGTGTTTGAAGTAAGGGTGGGTTAAAGTTATTGTTATTCAGATTGTATAAAAATTTGTGATATAACCATAAGCAGTTACGTTATTTTAATTATAGGACGTGGGGTACATGGGTTCAAAAAATTTTAGAAGCAGTTGCATATACCGGGTGGTTGAAATAAATGGTAGAGTAAAATTATAGTCATAAAATGTGGTTCAAAAAGGTGAAGTTTATACAGGGCCATACCATACCATAAGCATGTGCATAAATGGAATACTAGACATATGGGACGAAGTAAAATCATTTAAACAATAGAAAAATAGAAAGAGTCAATAGTGTGGAGAGGATTTGTACTTATACACGGTGGTTTTGAAGATATCAGGACCGCTGTAATATTGTGTTGAGTTGAATTACAGTTGTACAGAGTGATTCAGAAAATGATAGACCAATAAGTTATATAGCGGAGACCAATACACAGAAGCATATACAATGTGAATGCAATATAGAGTGAATTACGTTTATAGAAATGGTTCAAATAATAAAACAAAAAAGTTAAAGTATATTTGGAAAATATAGATAAAGAATAAAAATTAGAGGGAGAAAAAGAGACAGATAAAAATACGCTAAAATTTTCAAATCAGATTAAAGAGAAGATATATCTGAAAATAGTGTTAATTGCACACTGTTTCTAAACGGTTTTTATGTTAAGCCAGCTGAAATCGGTTCTTTTTAGGGTTACGTATATACAATATATGGATACCCTTTTAATATCACACCGGATTTCTGCCTCTGTCACATCACAGCAATTTTCTCCTAAAATACTCGACGGAAGAGGTTGAAATTTGGTATCAATGTATAGTTTGGTGACACGATCAGGAGTAAAAGAAGAAATTTTGATTTTATGGGTACTTCTGGGGGGAAAACTAAAAAAAATTGACCGTTCCCCCCTGATCTCCGAAACTACTAGGCCTAAAATTTAAAAAAAATAGGAAATACAGAACGTTGCCCGAACTTTACAGCAAAAATATGGAGAAACCATTAATATTAATTTTGGGGGGCAAATTATAGAATTAAATGAAAATTTAAAAATATTTTTTTTCAAACGCATCATGTAATACATCAAATGAAAGGTCCCATTCTGAGGAACACAAATATATTTTTTTCATATTTAAAAAAAAATAGTTAAAAAGATATTAACGAAAATATACCAAAATTTACCCATTCCCCCTACCTTATCCCCGAAACTATAAGCCGTAAAATATTGAAAAAAATTAGAGATGTAGGGCCTCACCTGAATTTTACTGGAAAAATAAGAAGAAATCTCTAATATAAATTTAAAATTGTTTCTAACACATCATGTAATATATCAAATGAAAGGGCTTATTATGGCGAAAACAAATATATTTTTTTCATATTTTTAAAATAATTTATTTTAAAAATATTAACAAACCTATAAAAAAAATTACCCATTCCCCCTACCTTATCTCCGAAACTATAATCGTAAAATTTTGAAAAAAATAAGGATATAGTACCTCATTTGAACTTTACTTTAATAGTATTTTTAGGGGGCAAATGACAGCATTAAATTAAAATTATTTCTAAGGCATCATGTAATATATCAAATCAAAGGGGCCCTTATGACGAAAACAAATATATTTTTTCCATATTTTTTAAATTAATATTTTAAAATATATTAACAAAAATATTTAAAAAAATTACATATTCATCCCTTTTATCCCCAAACTATAAGACGTAAAATTTTTTGTTTACATGAAAAATACGAAGAAATCCCTAACATTAATTTTAGGGGCCAAATTATACAATTAAACAGAAAATAATAAAATATTTTTTTAATGTAACATGCAATACATCAAATGAAAGGGCTCATTATGAGTAATGCAAATATATATTTTTCATATTTTTAAAATTAATTGTTTACAAGATATTAACACAAAATATAAAAAATTCTCATTTCCGGCTTTATTCCCGAAACCATACTGCCTAAAATTTTGAAAATAATTGGGGGTACTGGGGCTCACTTGAAATTTATAAGAAAAATTAGTAGGAAACCCCAATATTAATTTCGGGAACAAATTATAGAATTAAATGGAAAATAAAAATTCAATTTTCAAACGCATCTAATATATTAAATAAAAGGTTTATTATGTGAATTACAAATATATCATGTTTTTAAATCATTTGTTTAAAAGATATTAACAAAAATATTAAACATCGACTTACTTCCCACTTTAGAAACTATACTATCTAAAATTCTGAAAAATATATTTTATTTGTATTTTTCAATAATGTCTCTAACTGATTTAAAAAGTTATTATTTAAAACTTGACCTATTTTCCCCTTTATCTTCCAATCTACAGAGCCTAAAATTCAGACAGTATATTATAAAATGCTTCCCTGAAAGTTTATGAGTAAAATAAAACTCTAATCTTAATTTTGGGGACCAAATTAGAAAATTAAATATATAGGTATTTTTATAAAAATCAAGCGAATCATGAAGCAGAGAAAATAAAAAGTCTATGTGTGGAAAATAAAAGTATAATTTTTATCAATGTAAAACGCTCCCTTTAAAAGATATTAGGGTAAATATCAGAAAAGGCACTCATTTCCTGCTTGTCTAAAATTGAAACATTAGAATCTTAAAGGCGCTACGGAACGCTTAGTATGCGAGTCCAACTCGCACTTGACCAAATTATTTAAATATAATTTACATTATTATATTTTTATCACAATCTTCCGAAGGTGTTGTGTAAAAATTTGTCAGTCAGCGGACAATGGACAATATTTTATAGATTAAAACAGAAATGACGGAAACTTTAAGGTTGCAAAGAACAATATGATTTACCAGGAGTGGTTCCAGGCAAAGATTTGGGTGGTCAGGCATTTATCAAAATTATTTCAAATACCTATTGGTGAGTTCCCGCATTTGTTTAGTGTATTGTGTTCAATTTGATTGAATTACTTCATTGATTTTTAAACTTCTGCACCTTTTCTAAAACATTCCGTCGCGCTAATGCTAATTGTAAGTGTGTTTTTGCGTGTAAAATATCGACAGTATTGTGTTTCGTGTTTTGGATCCCAAGCTATTAAGACGCTTGGGAGTTTCGTGCAATGTACTCCGAACTTTTCGGTGGCTTTGATTCCGTCTGAAGAGACGCCGCTTTTGTTGTTATTGCGTTACGATTCGCGAGTTCTTTAGCTCCATTCGTGACGACCGCTAAACCGCTGTCATTTTGTTTCTTTTGTGTTTACAAAAGCGCATCATTTGTTGTTAAACCCGCATTTTTTTGTATGTTCAATCAATGAACATTACGTCGCTATTTTTTGTGTAACGTGTTGTCCAGACGAAGCTCTAAGAAACTGTTCCTGTTCACGGGGCTAGCCTCAAAAGAAAGAACCACCAAGAAAACACCCTTTGCAGAGCTTCGACGTAAAAGGTTAGTGATTAACTTTTATTTGGTGAATTACTTTACGTGTTTATTGATTGTTCCGCTAAAGGTCCTTCGTCAATTATATACTTGCATTGAACCAGCATTGAACTAAAACCGCAACATCTATTTCATAGATTTTTTTGAATACTATTCTCTATATGGAATGTGCATCGAAGACATTAAATACCATTTGGTCCAAGTACGAGCCGGATGCAATTTGAGTTAATTTAGTGCAAAGATTATCGAATAAATTACATAATTTGGTCCAACTCCGGGCCGGATACATTTGAGTTAATTTCGTGCAAAGTTTAACGATAAAAAAAAAACATTGATTTTTCGTTGCAATTATTGTTGAAAACCGCATTGAATTTTCGTTTCTTTATTTGTTAGAAGAGAAAGCAATTTTGGGATATTCACTCATTCCGTTGGAAATAAAACGCAATTTTTTTGCCGCCTTAAAAACTTAACAAGAGCTCGTTTTGTTTGTTTTGGTTATTTGCTAAATTGTTTTGAATTTATTTGACATTTGGTCAGATATTTTACTACTTCAACAGTAAAAAATTGTACATTTTTAGAATAGTATTTTGATTCGTTCTATCGTGTTAGATTTGTTCAGTGGCGTTACAGTGATTTTGATTTATTGTTAAGATGTCAAAAACCGCTGAAAATTTACGTAAATTTAAAAATCATCGACAATCGGAGTTTAGAAGATTAGAAGATATTTATTTTGCTGCCGAGAAAGCCTTAAGAGGTGACGACGTTGAATTGTTTTTTAGCATGATTGATATGGTTGATTCAATTCATTTAGAATTTTTTAAACATCACAATTCCATTGTTGGATTAATTTCAGATGCAACCGATGATTTTGACTTTGAGGATGACATTCGCAATAAATTTGAAAAATTGTTTTATTCAATTAGGTCTATTTTTGCTAAACTGAAATCTGTTCAGAATTCTACGCCACAAAATACAACTCGGGAACAGGAAAGTGTTGCTTTGCCGCGAATTGATTTGCCTTCATTTAGTGGAGACATATTGGAATTTGGTACTTTTATTGATTTGTTTGATTCATTAATTCACAATAATGAAAAACTCAGTGCTATGCAGAAGTTCAAATATTTGCAGTTAGCTTTAAAAGGGCCTGCTTTTGAGGTTATTAGGAATTTTAAACTAACACAAAATAATAACGTGAGTGCTTATGAAACACTTTTGAAAAAATTCAAGCGAACTCGTTTAATCGCGGAGTCTCACTGGTCAGCTTTAGAACAATTCCCCCAACTAACTTCAGATAGCCCTTCAGAGGTTCGGAAGTTATTGGATGACTTCAGTGATAATTTGGAAGCACTGAAGAATTTGGGTTTACCAGTAAATCAATGAGATTTTTGTATCGTTCAGATGATGTTGAAACGAGTTCCAAAGAATTTAGCCGCTAAATTTGAACTTTACCATGGTACTGTGACCGCTCAAGATGACTTTCCGATCCGCTCGGAAGTTGTTGATTTTTTGTCGAAGCATTGCGATGCCTTTGAACATGTTGAATTATCCCGCAAGGCAAAGCGAAGTGTTGACAAAAAGTTACCATTGAATTCAAAGCAACATTCTTCCCGTTTCACTACATCTTTGTTTGTCACTAAGAATAGAAATTGTTTAGTTTGTAAATCCGATCATGCGATTTACAAATTTTCTGAATTCTTGAACAAATCAGTATCCGCGCGGTTTAAGTTTGTTAAAGATTTTAGACTTTGTTTTAACTGCTTAGGCGATTCTCATCGGTTGAATCGCTGTAAATCTTTATCCACTTGCCGCAACTGCAAACAACGCCATCACACATTGCTTCATTTTGTAAATCGTGCTGATTCAGGTATTCGGTCTGAATCTAAAGCTCCCCCCGCAAACCTGGCTTCCACATCTGGTGGATCCAGTGCCATTGATACTGTTGAAAGTCCCGAAACTTCTCTACCGCAGACTTCTTGTCATAGTTTACTTTTGTCATACAATTCAAATGTGTTGTTATCTACCGCTTTAGTTGAGGTATTATATAAGCACGGTTCTTATCAAACTTTGCGATGTCTGCTAAATTCTGGTAGCATGACATCATTCATTGCGAGCAAGGCTGTGAAACGCCTTGGCTTCCGACCTATGCCCGCTTCGATTCAAGTCAACGGGCTAGGTTCTATGCAGAGTCCCTCTGCTGAGGGCTCTCTTACCCTTTCTCTTCGCTCTATAGTAAAGCGTGAGTGCAATTTTGTTGTTGAGACTATTGTTTTACCCCGCATTTGCAATGATATGCCTGTTGCGCCCATTAACATGGCTAATATGACATATCTAACCAATTTGAAACATGCTGATCCTGGTTTCAAAGCCCAGGCGCTATTGACCTTTTGTTAGGTGCCGATATATTCTCTCAAATTTTGTTGGATGGACGCCTTCTGGGAAAGGAAGGTGTTCCTGATGCTATTAACACTGTGTTTGGTTACATCCTTATGGGTAGAGTGTCTTCGAGTTCTGTAAACTCTCACTCTCAGTCGGCCATAAACCCAACTTCGCTTTTTTGTAAAATTGAAGATGTAGTATCATTAGATGATTCACTCCAAAGGTTCTGGACAATTGAAGATGTTCCTACCGCACTGGTTCAGTCCCCTGATGATCTTATCTGCGAAAAAATATTTTCCGAGGGATGCAGGAGATTGGATTCAGGTAGATTCGTTGTGCCTCTTCCTTTTCGAAATACACTTCCTGCTTTTGATGGAATGTATAATCTCGCCGTACAACGTTTCTACTCTTTAGAAAGACGTCTTGTACAGCAACCAGATCTCTACAAACAATATTGTGATTTTCTCAAAGAGTATTTGGAGCTGGATCATATGGAGTTGGTTCCTGATCCATCTACTTCTTCTGATTGTTACTACATACCGCATCATTGTGTTTTGAAACCTGATAGTAGCACAACCAAACTTCGTGTAGTGTTTGATGCATCCGCTAAGATACTTCATCGGTTATCTTTGAATGATTTTTTATTTATCGGTCCCAAATTGCAGCAAGACATTATCGCTATTTTGTTGACCTTGCAGAATTTAGTTTTGCCTCGCCTGCTTGATATAGAAAACTTTTCTAGTTGTGAACTTCACGCATTTGGTGATGCTTCTGAGAAAAGTTATGCCGCTCTTGTTTATTTTGTGTTCGAAACCGCATCTAGATTTCGTCAAAGTTTTTTTGTGTTGTCTAAATCGAAAGTTGCCCCTTTGAAAACTTTGTCACTTCCCAGATTGGAACTGTGTTCTTCAGTTCTTACCGCTAAGTTGGCTCATTATGTTTATGAGCAATTCAATAGTCGTTTGTTGTTCAAGGTGATTCGTTGCTGGTCAGATTCCACGGTAGTCCTTTCATGGCTTAGTTCTTCCCCGCACCGTTGGAAGACATTTGTCAGTAATCGAGTTGCTTACATTCAGGAAAAATTTCCTTCTTCGCATTGGTTTTACATCCAATCTTGTGATAACCCCGCTGACTTGGGTTCCCGCGGCACTTTGCCATTGAGTTGTTAGGCAATACACTTTGGTGGAAAAGCCCACAATTGTTGATTACCGCTTGTTTGCCACATGCTTGCTCAGACTCAAGCATGTCACCGCTAGTTATGACTGAAGCCCGTATAGTGGCGCTTCAAGTCACCGCTTCACCAAATTTATTTGGTACTTTGTTAGAAGAACATTCTTCTATTAATCGCATTACCCGCATTATAGCTCATATTTGTCGCTTTGTTGATAACGCTCGCAATCCAGACCGTAGGGGCTCTGGATCATTTTTGGCTGCTGAGTTATATCAGGCTCAGCTTCGCATTGTTCGCTATGTTCAAGATCAATATTTTTCTAAAGAGATTTCCCTTCTTCGAGAACGAAAACTTTTGCCCAAATCGCTTCGTAAACTTTCGCCGTTTCTTGATGAACAGGGAACTCTTAGAGTTGGTAGTAGATTGGCTAATGCTCCATTGCCGTTTGACACTAAATTTCCCGCACTGCTACCAAGTAAAAGTCGTTTGACTAATCTAATTGTCGAAGATTGTCATGTCACCAATCTTCACGCAGGAATCCAAACCGTTCAATTTCTTTTGCAGCAACGATTTTGGATTCTATCCGCAAAGAAAGTAATTCGTAGTGTTAAAGCTCAGTTAAGACGTGTCGTTAGAGATCAAATCCTAACCTACGAAGAACTTTCTTCTGTATTTGCACAGGTCGAAGCAGTTTTAAACTCGCGACCTATAACCCCTTGTAGCAACGATCCATTGGATCTTACCGCCTTGAGTCCTGGAATGTTTCTTACCATGGAACCTTTAACAGCACCTCCTGAATCTGATTTCTTATCTGTCCCATCTAATCGTCTCAATAGATGGCAGTTACTGAGTCGTTTGCATCAGGCATTCTGGAAACGTTGGTCGCAAGAATATTTACATACTCTTCATCAACGGAGTAAATGGACTGATCCCTCGGAGGTTGTTAAGCCAGGTACTCTTGTTATGTTGAAGCAAGACACTTCACCTCCTTTGAATTGGCCATTAAGGCGCATTATTGACGTACATCCTGGAGGTGATGGTGTTGTACGCGTTGCTACAGTTAGAACTGCAAGTGGTACTTTGAAGCGACCTCTTGTAAAGCTTTGTCCACTGCCAGTGGACCCTTAGTTTTGAAATAAGTAATTCAAGGCTGGCGGAATGGTGCGTTCCCGCATTTGTTTAGTGTATTGTGTTCAATTTGATTGAATTACTTCATTGATTTTTAAACTTCTGCACCTTTTCTAAAACATTCCGTCGCGCTAATGCTAATTGTAAGTGTGTTTTTGCGTGTAAAATATAGACAGTATTGTGTTTCGTGTTTTGGATCCCAAGCTATTAAGACGCTTGGGAGTTTCGTGCAATGTACTCCGAACTTTTCGGTGGCTTTGATTCCGTCTGAAGAGACGCCGCTTTTGTTGTTATAGCGTTACGATTCGCGAGTTCTTTAGCTCCATTCGTGACGACCGCTAAACCGCTGTCATTTTGTTTCTTTTGTGTTTACAAAAGCGCATCATTTGTTGTTAAACCCGCATTTTTTTGTATGTTCAATCAATGAACATTACGTCGCTATTTTTTGTGTAACGTGTTGTCCAGACGAAGCTCTAAGAAACTGTTCCTGTTCACGGGGCTAGCCTCAGAAGAAAGAACCACCAAGAAAACACCCTTTGCAGAGCTTCGACGTAAAAGGTTAGTGATTAACTTTTATTTGGTGAATTACTTTACGTGTTTATTGATTGTTCCGCTAAAGGTCCTTCGTCAATTATATACTTGCATTGAACCAGCATTGAACTAAAACCGCAACATCTATTTCATACATTTTTTTGAATATTATTCTCTATATGGAATGTGCATCGAAGACATTACATAACACCTATATTTGATTAAATTTTTATTTTCTTTTTATTTCAGTAGATTTGTCAAAGTGACGTGAACAATTTTGATCATTAAACGTACTTCTCCAATTTCTCCTCAACTTTAATTGTTATAAAAATATACTGTTGACAAAAGAACCCCAATAATGTTGAGAATTTGATGAAATAGGGTCGAATTGCGACTACTAGTAAGGAGAAAATTTTAATAATACGTTTGGGGGGCAAAATTATAGAACTTAACGGAAAATTGAAAATTAAACTTTTAAACGCATCGTGTAATATATTAAATGAAAGGGTTATGAGGAATGCAAATATATTTCCTTTTCGTAATTTTAAAATAAATTGTTTAATAGATATTAACAAAAATATAAACAAATTACCAATTATTCCATTATTTCCGAAACTATAAGGTCTAAACTTTTGAAAAAAAAGGTCTCACCTGAATTTTACAGGAAAAATAGTGAGAAAACCCTAATATTAATCTTGGGTGCAAGCTATTAAATTAAACGGAAAATAAAAATTTTACTTTTTTGAAAGGCATAATGTAATATACAAAATGAATTGGCTCATTATGGGGAAGACCAATATTTTTTTCGTATATTTACCTGAATTTGTTTAAAGGATATTAACAAAATATAAACTATAAAACCTAAAATTTTGAAAAAAAATGAGATGTAGGGCTGGTATTTACAGAAAATATAAAGAGGAAATCCTAATATTAATTTTGGAGGTAAATTACAGAATTAAATGGAAAATATAAAATTAAAATTGTTTGAACCGCATTATGTAATATATCAAATTACATGGCTCATTATGTGGAACACAAATGTTTTTTTTTATATTTTTTAAATAATTAGTTTAAAAGATACTAACAAAAATATACAAACAATTACCCATTTCTTTCCCTTCTTTCCGAAAATATAAGACCTAAAATATTGAAAAACAATATTGATGTGGGGCCTCAGTTGTACTCTACAGGAAAAAATATAGAGGGCCTTCAAGTATTACGTACGCACTATAGGGTTTGTTTTGCTTATTTTTGATGACATGATGGATGGGGGGTCTAGATGGTGATTTCGTCAGCTGTAGTTAGTAGTTATTAACTTTCTTACACATATCCGCACATTGTCTATGCTTGAAAACGAAACGCATTTTCGGGGATTCCTACAAATAATTTGTCTAAATTTCTTCCGTCAATCTATTGTTTCGTTTCGATACGATTACCGATTTGACTTAAAATAATGGATTCGGGTGTCATATACGATAAAAAATTGGAATTAATATGTATACTAAAAATTTAAAAGAAATTTGTTTTGTTCGTAATATTATATTCTTATGTCTAGAACTAACTGCTACTCATGAATCAATAAAAAACAGAGTACATTAAAAGAAAAATGCATATGCCAATGTTTACGTAAGCATGGACGGAGGGGTAAGAGCTTTGCTTACTTTTGCTGATAAGGGGTAAGGGGGGGGGTAAATAATTCTAATAAATCTGCTTATATAAAACTTGAGCGGCCCCTAAGGACAATAGGTATAATATGATAAATTAAAAAATGCAATAAATTAGTTTGTTTCGCGTAATTGATTTCAAAACTAATTAATAAATTTTGCATTGTCTCCCCTATTTAATTAATATTATTTATAATTTTTAGGTACAGATGAGTTCCAAAAATAGTGATCTATCCTGGATAAATCATCCAGAGAAACTGTTCTCTGCCCAAGCAAAAAAGAAATCCGTAAATAAAAATCAAGTAAAATCTAAAATTAAATGTTTCAATACAAATATCGGAAATGAAAATACAAATATAAATACTGAACAAGAAAGTGAAAAGCAAGAAAAAACCAAACCGCAGTCTTTAAACCTAAATACTATCCATGAAAGTACAATTACTAAAGAAGAAACGGATTTATTGACAAAACTTAGAGCTAACACTAAGCTTTGTGAAATCGTCAAAAATCTGACGGAAATATGTCATCAAGATATCACTCAAGAAGCATCAGAAGAAATTTATAGCGAAAGTGAAAATAAACTCTTTGGAAAACTTAAGGCTAACCTGCATCTATTCCAAATTGTCGAAAGTCTCATTAAAACCTTAGAAACTTGCGGAAAATATGGGTAAGTGTATATTTACATGTTATTTGTATATTATTTTAAATGTTTGTTTGAATTACCAACTTGAATCAAGGATGATATATAAAATGAAGATTGAAACTTTTGGTGTAGTTATATATATACATTTCGGTTTATAACAATATAAATGTATAAACATACAGCAACATTCAGACGGCGGTCCCCGAGTTTAGCAAAACTCTAAAAGCAAATTAGAAATTTACTTATAAAGGGTGTTCCAATTTGAGGTTAATTTTTAAATTTTTAATAAAATACACAACTTATTTGAAAATGGTCAAATCTTTTATTTCAAATGATAGTAGAATTGTTTTGGTTTAGTAATGGAAAACAATATCTTGTAAGTGAACACCTACTGCTGTACGACAAGTTTCTAATCTATTGCCAACATTTTCGATAACTGTCTGACATAACTGCCGTTCAATTACTTGAAAACAGTCAATAATGTTCTCCTTTAGTTCGTCAATTGTTTGTGGATCGTTGGCATAGACCTTTTCTTTCAAATAGCTCCATAGGAAAAAATCTGGAGGTGTTAGATCGCAAGATCTAGGGGGCTAATTAATTGTTCCTCTTTGAGCAATTATTCGATTACCAAATTTCTGTTTCAAAAGATGATTGTTTCTGCTGCTGAATGACATGTTACACTTTCCTGTTGGAACCATATATTCTACACATCAATATGCTCCAATTCATCCCACAAAAAGTTAGTAATCATCGTTCGATATCAATCACCATTCACAGTAACAGCATTTCCATGGTTATCTTCAAAAAACTATGGACCAATCACTCCACCAGCCCAAAAACCACACTACACAGTTACTTTTTGTGGATGCATCGGTCTTTCCATTATTTCTGGTGGATTTGCTTCACCCCAGATTCGACAATTTTGTTTGTTAAGAAAACCACCCAATTGAAAATGTGCTTCTTCGCTCAAGATGTTTTGTTGAAAAAATTCACATTTTCAAGTTTCTGTTGTATGGCCTAATTAACGAATTGACGACGTAAACCAAAGTCTGTTGGCTTTATTTCTTGCGTTATCTGAATCTTGTAAGCCTTTAAATGAAGAACTTTGTGCAAAATTTTGAATAAAGTGCACAACTTTTACCAAATTTAAAATAATTTTTAATAATAAGCACGCGTTGCTCAATCGTATATCTCTTCGTTTTTAATAACCGGAATATTCCTACTTGTCATCTCATCAAATAACAGAATATTCTAGTACAAAAAATATAAATGGAGGCAAATTTACAAATTAACTTCAAATTGGAACACCCATTATATATGTATATTGAAAACATCCTCCTATATGAAATCAATTTAATATGCATAGATTCTTCCTCTTTGAACATATGTCATTGATCAACCCACAAAAATATCAGCGAACTCAAACATTTTAATTATTATTATTTTTCAGGAAATTACTAGAAACGGTCTTAAAAAATTTGGATTCTTTAGAAGGCGGAGATTTCAAAAATAAAGTTTTGACGGAAATCGCTATGGACACGAAAGGTAAGAGAAACTCTTTACTTTGTTGGAAATGAAATTAATAATAATCCCAATAAATCTTTTCAACATACTATGCAATAATACAATATACCTGTGCTAAATTGTCGCAGGCGGAGAGTAAAATTCAAATGTTTATACATCTTTAGCATAGTAAACAATAGTTCATCAATCATTGTTTCGAGAAATCAAATAGAGAGAAGGGTCTAAAGAGTCGAAGTAATTACGGGAAATCTAATTTGGCATTTTTAAAAAGTACTAGGTTAGTACCTTAACTAACAAATCTAATTTTGGCAGAACGTCGAGACAATATTCGACAGTAAGAAACAGGCGAATTAAAATTTTAATCACTTAGACACCCAAAATAACTTTTAAAATGTCTTTAAAAGAAAAAGACAAAAAACACGTTGATTAAAATTTATACATTTTACACGTATTGGTCGCTTTCACTTCTAAGAGTTTTAAAACATTACATACGTCTTTGTAAAGGTCTCTTATTTGCCAATCTTTTTTGATACATCATTTTTTTCAGAGTAATGCCATTTTAAACTTTGAAATTCAAATAATTATTATTTATATTGTTGGTAAGACAATGGTAAAGTCGAAGCTCGAATTTGAGTTTGAGTTTCATACGCCACAGTTTTTAGATGTCCCCATAAAAAAAGTCAAGGCGCGCTAGGTCCTGTGATCTTGCTGCCATTCGATAGCGCCCCTTCTTCCAATCCATATATCTGGAAATGTCTCATTAAGCCAGTCTCGTACAGGCAAGACATAATGTGGACGTGCTGCTGAAAAAATAGGTTTTCTTCATCCATTAACATAGTTCCATCTTGATCTATTTGGTTTTCTAAAGATTCGGTTATAAGAGGATTTATCACATTTTCTAATAAGTCCAAATATATAATTTTCTTTCACGAATTAAGGACCAATAATTTTATTTCGGAGAATTCCGGTCCATACGTTGATTTTCTGAGGATGTTGGTAGTGCTCTTCCCGAAAAACTTGTGGATTGGTATTGCCCCAGTATCTACAATTATGTTTATTGATAAATAAATAGATTTATTTAAAAAATCCTGCTTCGTTAGAAAAACAAATATTTTTAATAAAATTAGGGTCTGCATTTACCCTTTGAATCATTAGTTCGCAGAATTCTAACCTTCTGTCGTAATCATCCTCAGTAAGCTGTTGTAAAAGATGTATTTTGCAGGGAAAGAATTTATTTAGTCGTAACGTTTTATGCAAAGACCTGACGGAAATATTTGTTAACCTTTGGTATTGATGTTTGAGGCACCACGACAAAATGACCTAAAATCTCAACCTGTGCAGCTTCAGTTAAAACTCTATGATTGTTGACAATTCTATTGCACGCATTTCCAGTTTTTTGAAATTTATGAACTAAATCCAACACATACTAATGCCCAATATCTTTATCGGAATGTCTCTGATGAAAAACTTGAACAATTCTGCGGGCACAGCGTTGTTCTTCCCCACAAATAAAAATTATTTCAATTCTTGCTTCTAAAGAATAAACCATTGTCGAAATTTGATGGTCAGTATACAACGAAACCACTACTAATTATAAATTGTTTACATTTATAGTCACAATTATCTTTCGCAAAAACATTTAAAGATTCTTTCTCACTTTCTCGGTATTTACACTCATGCTTTTTTTTTAATTACTTTTTTGCGGTTTTAGTTCATTAATCTATAAAAAATGATCTGTCAAAAGATTGGCAGAAAAGAGGTATCACGTGGTACCCCCACCTAGGGATTGAAACTGCAGGGTAACCGATACTTGTAAAATGTGTCCCCCGTAAATATAAATTAAATTAATGTCTTTTTTGTCTTTTCCTTTTAAAGATATTGCTACGTATCCCGTGTGTTCAATTAGACACCTTTTGTCCAATTAATAATGCTTTATTTACAATGAAAACAAATCCTTAACCTTCAAACTTCAATTCAAATTTCTTGACACATACAACACAAAACACAATTCACACTGACGTTTGCTTCGAGCGTATACTTTACTACTTATGATCCTCAACCAGTGAGTATGTATAGTTACTCACTGTCCTCAACTGAACTTATGACAAGACTAACTAACGCTCACAGAACCTATTTATATACAATTTTTACATTTGAGAGTCCTCGAGATTACTATATGGCGGTAATTTTGAATTCTGTGGATCTTTCCCGAACTGACAGTTAAACTTGGTCCTCCCTCGGTCGACCTTGTAACTTTCCGTGACAATATTTTAAAAGTTATTTTGGGTGGCTAGTTTTAAAATGAAAGCATATATATATATATATATATATATATATATATATATATATATATGTATATATATATATAGTTCAGTTACCTAGTGACTCTTGGGGAGTAGGCAGATTGAGGCCCCGAGTTCGATCTAGACTCTGAAACTCTTTTTCACTTTTGTCTCTTGATAATGGCTCCGAAGCAGGAGTCGAAACGTCGAGTATTCAATAAATTCAGACGCGGTTCTCACCCGGAACCTAGCTTAGTTCATATATATATATATATCATATGCAGCAACATTCAACCAATTTTTCATGGTGTAGCCCCCCTGAAGAATAGAATGATTGCAGAGAAACGTGACGAGCTTTGAACAATGGAGAACCTAAGGTTTTGAGAAGAAACGAAGAAGGAGAGCTTAAGATATGTGAGAAGGACTGAAGGACTGTTTTGAAGAAAATTGAAGATACGTGGACAAATGGTCTTTTTGTCTAACCGAAATGAAAAAGAAGAATAAGTGTAGGTCTGAAGAATTGAAGAACTGGCTCGAAGGACTGAGAAGAAGAACATTATTTTGACATTATTATCGGGAACTCAAGGGTAGAGGTTAGGGAGTTGGCCTTGGAATAATTAAATGCTATAAGAAATGTATTAATGAAGAGAAAAGCTGAAGAATTGAGCGGAGAAATTTAAGGTCTTGAGGTAAATGATGAAGAGCTTAAGGTCTTTTTGTGAGAAGTGTCTCGAAGGATTGAGAAGATGAAGAATATCTTTAGAATTGTACAGGGGATATGAAGCAGTTCCGTCAGAGACGACTGTACAGGGTATCCCCGAAATTGTGTCACCGACTATTTAAAAAAAATAAAATATTATAATGACGACCGTGGGGTCTCTTCGCTTGTATTTATAATTTACTAAAAGCTGCATTCAGCGAAAAGATGTTCACATGATGCGTTCCCACGTTTACATTGAAGTAGCAAGAAGCTGTCCGCGTAATATGATATCGTTGGATTATACACGTGTGTACAATTAACACCTAACACATAAAAGTTTAACATATAAAGTTTCTGTGGGTTCAAATTACTTATTTTACTCTTGAAAATAATTTTTATTTCCACACTAAAAATTCATACTAAATATTACACTACTTTTCTTAAACCATCAACACTTAGAGTGAATTTTACAACGATGATTCATGTGTTCGCCAACTACTCTAGGGCAGCATATATACTGCAGGTAGTCTCGATTGCTCCCGTTCACTCTGGTATACTACTGGAATTTTCGGAACTTTTTTACATCTGCAATCGTATATTCAAGAGAATTAGTTTTTCTGTCCTGTTGTCTGGGCGGAGAATTAGTTTTTTATCACGATGTATAATTCCGAAAAGAAATCCTTATTTCAGCCATGTAACATTAAATGTTATAACAATGCCCCGTTTAATTCTGGTCGTCCTGATCCGAATTATTATCTTCGTGATAGGGTCGATCTAAATGAACCACCTTCATGTTTGCCATCGGATTCCGCCGAAAGCGATAGACCACGTCGTTGATTATTTTTATCTAATGCATATGGGCCATCCCAAGCTGGTGTGTGCTTTAGAAATTTGCCCTTACACCTCTGGGGGTTCCTTGGTGCCTTGTGTGAAGCCGACTAAATTTGCCTCTGGTCGGCTATTTGGTCCTTGTATACATTGTTTCATTGTGCAGTCTTTATTTATCTGCACTTGAATCCACTGGATGGAGACACCTTCAGGCTATTTCATCTTCTGGCAATCATTGGACTGGAGGGGCGTTCAAACTTGAAGATGTATGGCTGTAATTTCTTCATCCACCTGGCCGGTTGGCTCTCTGGGGTTTTCATGTCTAATAGCCACTTGAGGGCGACGTGATTCACCTTAAAATCATGAATTCGCCAATCATGTATAAAACCATATCCTACTACTATACAGGGTGTCAATTCCCGGGACGGCTGAATATTTGCCAAAGTACTTCATTTCTGGAAAGGGTCAAGGTGATTCCATCAGTAACTTTAACCAAGGAATCCGATGGTGACCTTGGATTTAACCTTGAACGTCATTTTTGATGTTATTATTTTGAGGTCAACCTCATTTTTTTAAAATGAGAACCCTTATTTTATTGCGGAATCGGAAAGAACGGGAAATTTTACGTCCGGACATGTATTGAGGTATGAGGTTGAGGTAACACCTAGAGGTCAAATAGAGTTCTAATAATGACTTCTTAAGAATCTCGCGAGTACAGTGGTAAAACAAAACAAAGGTAAGTCTTAACGAGGAACCCTATGGTTACCTTGGATTTGACCTTACACTCATTTTCAAGGTCATTTGAAGGTCAACCTCATTTTTTCATGTAGAAACCCTTACTTATTTTTGATATCGGATTCGAAAAGAGCGGAAAATTTTACATATGGATTAGAACTCAGCGACTCCCAAAACCCCCCTAGTAAGAAATTTCCAGCCAAAAATGTGCTATTTCTATGATTTTCATCCACCTTCTTGGACGGAATAATTAAAATTTGTTAGTTGATTCGAACTCAGTGACCTCCAAAACCCCCGAGTAAGAAATGTCAAGTCAGAAGAAGTCATTATATGACCTCTATTTGACTTCTAGTGGTTGCCTCAATCTCATTCCGCAATAAAAAATAGGGGTTTTCATTTAAAAAAATTAGGTTGACCTCAAAATAACCTCAAAAATGAGGTTCAAGGTGAAATCCAAGGTCACCATCGGATTCCTTGGTTAAAGTTACTAAAGGAATGGCTTTGAACTTTTCCAGAAATGAAGTACTTTAGCAAATATTCAGCCGTCCTGGGACTTAATTGACACCTGGTATACTAATATACTGCTATCGCCCCTAAGTAAAGGTGTCACCGACTAAGAGACAACAGATTTTACCGTTTTACTGTACTTAACCCGTTGTGCGCAAGCGTTGTGACTCTATTCAGAGAATTTAGATGTGGTGGGAAGCATATACCTAATACTGAAATACTGCTATCGCCCGTAAGCGGAAGGCCTTAAGGGTAAGCACATAGCACATAGTGAAGCGGTGAGCAGAGCGGTGAGAAGAGCGGAGAGGAAAACGGTGATCTAGAGTAGCGATGATAAATGATAAGATAAAAGTAGAAAATTTGAAATCTGAAAATTTGGTATTTATTTAAAAATAAAAAGAAAAGAAGATGCAATGTACATCAAATAAATAAAAGTAGACAGTACATGGTGAATTCCATCATTTGTATGAATAACTACGCCAACATCCCCAAATGTTTCATTCATATTTTCGAATGTCTATTACAACATTTGATGATATTTTGGAAAAAATTCAACATAAGTTATTAAATAATTAGGTCAAGTGCGAGTTGAACTCGCATACTAAGGGTTCCGTACCACCTTCAAGATTCTAATATTCCAGTTTCAGACAAGCAGGGAATGAGTGCATTTTCTTATATTTGCCCTAATATCTTTTAAAGGAAGCGTTTTAAATTTATAAAAAATATACACTTTTATTTTCCACACATAGACTTTTTATTTTATCTGCTTCAGGATTCGCTTGATTTTTATAAGAATACATATGTATTTAATTTTCTAATTTGGCCCCCAAAAATTAACATTAGAGTTTTATTTTACTAATAAACTTTCAGGGAAGACTTTTATAATCTACTGAATCAGAATTTTGAGGCTCTGTAGATTGGAAGATATAGGGCAAAATAGGTCAAGTTTTAAATTAATCTATTATTCAAATTATTTCAATATACAAATAAAATATATATTTCAAAATTTAAATAGTGTAGTTTCTAAAGTGGGAATTAAGTCGATGTTTAATATTTTTGTTAATATCTTTTAAACAAATGATTTAAAAATATGATATATTTGTAATTCACATAATGAGCATTTTATCCGATATGATGCTTTTGAAAATTGAATTTTTATTTTCCACTTAATTGTATAATTTGTCCCTAAAATTACTATGGGGATATTCTAATATTTTTTTCTTATAAATTTCAAGTGAGCACCAGTACCCCTAATTATTTTCAAAATTGTAGGTAGTATGGTTTCGGAAATAAAACGAGAAATGAGAATGTTTGATATCTTTATGTTAATATCTTGTAAACAATTAATTTTAAAAATATGAAAAATATGTATTTGTATTCCTCATAACCCTTTCATTTGATGAATTGCATTGCATGATGCGTTAAAAAATATTTTTTTATTTTCCATTTGATTCTATAATTTGGCCCCCAATATTGATATCAGGGATGTCTTAGTATTTTTCCTGTAAACAAAAAAAAAATAGGTCTCATAGTTTGGGGAATAAAGGGGGGAATGGGTAATTTTTTAAATGTTTTTTTTTAAATATATTTTAAAATATTTATTTAAAAAATAATAAAAAAATATGTTACTATTCGTCATAATGAGCCCTTTGATTTGATATATTACTTGATCCGTTAGAAACAATTATAATTTGTTATTTTTCATCTAATTCTATAATTTGCCCCCCAAAATGAATATTAGGTGTTTCTCCTTATTTTTCCAGTAAAGTTCAGGTGAGGCGCTATACCTTTATTTTTTTTTAATTTTACAGCTTATGGTTTCGGAGATAGGGGGGTGGGTGAATTTTTTAATATTTTTGTTAATATCTTTTAATTTATTTATTTTATAAATATGGAAAAAATATATTTGTTTTCGTCCTAATGAGACCTTTCATTTGATATATAACATGATGCGTTAGAAACAATTTTAATTTTATGTTTTACATTTAATTCTGTAATTTGCCCCCAAAATTAAAAGTAGAGGTTTCTCCTTATTTTTCCAGTAAACTTCAGGTCAGACTATACCTTTAATTTTTTTCAAAACTTTACGTTTTATAGTTTCGGAGATAAGGGGAGGGGGGATGGGTAAATTTTGGTATGTATTCGTTAATATCTTTTCAATTATTTTTTTTTAATTTGAAAAAAATATATTTGTGTTGCTCAGAATGGGGCCCTTCATTTGATATATTACATGATGCGTTTGAACAATTTTTTATTTTTAAATTTTCATTTAATTGTATAATTTGCCTCCCAAAATCAATATTAATGATTTCTCCTTATTTTTCCTGTAAAGTTCGCGCAACGATCTATATATATTTATTATATATATATATTTTTTTTCAAAATTTTAGGCTCAGTAGTTTCGGAGATCAGGGGAGGGAAACAATCGATTTTTTGAGTTTTTTCCCCCCAAAAGTACCCCTAAAATCAAAATTTCTTCATTTACGGTATGTACTCCTGATCGGGTCACCAAACTATACATTGATACCAACTTTAATGATGTTGAGGAAAGCGGAGAAAACGAAATTGTTTCAAAGCGCCGCTATCCTCTCTTATAACAGCACTGCTCGCCTAGTCCATCCCGCTCGCCTAGTCTAGCCCGCTCAACTATGTTTTATTCGAAGGGATATTATTGGTTTATTTTTACGGCTTACTTAAACCGTTTTGCGCAAGCGTTGCCAAGAATCAAACAGAGAGAAAACATAACCAATACCAGAAGAGCCAATTGGGGCATTTTGGAACATGCGCACAAGACCCGAAGTACAGTAAAACGTTATAGACATGTATACGTCTGTACTGTGATGTTTGCGCCTTCCTCTAGATTTTGCTAGCAGTATATTATAGTATTAAGTATATGGTGGGAAGCCACTAACCACAAATAAGACGGAGAGAAAACATAACCCCAAAGACAGTAGGGTATTTACGAACATGCGCGTAAAACACAAATCACACTAAAACTATATAGAAATATATATGTCTGGACCGTGATTTTGCGTCTTTCTCTAGACTCCGCTGGCAGTATATTAGTATTAAGTTTATCTATAATACTATATTTGGCGTCCATTTTACCCATATAGTTAATACTAAAGTGTATGACTGTAAGTACCCTTGTATACATTGGCGCCACCATGCGGTGAGTTTTCACAGAAGTTGCTTTGATTTGACGAATTGTAATGCTGGTTATATTTCGTAATATTGGGTATCTATTGTTAGGGCAGGTGTAATTTTTTTGTTATAACAATAAACGAAACTGAAAATAAACGTTACCTATAAAGTATTTTTTTTTCAGAAATGAATTTTGTGCAATCATTGAGACCCTTGGAAGTCCACTTTGATGAATGTATTTCAATTGGAGGTATACTTGGTAAGTATTGAATACCCCACTATGCATATATGATGGATGGATGAAATATTTTTTTAATTAAATCTTGCCAAAACCTGTAAAGCAGTTTAGTTAAAAAAATGAAATGTTTTAATTTGTAAGGTTTAAAAAATATTTCATTCAAAATTAACAAATACGTTCCCGAGATAAGGAAGAGCAGGAAGTAAATTATAATGAAAGTGAAACTTTTGCAATTATGGTTTTTAGTGTTCCGTATATACAATATACGGATACCCTTATAATGTCACTCAGGATTTCTGCCTCTATCACATCACAGCAATTTTCTTCTAAACTACTGGACGCAAGAGGTTGAAATTTGGTATCAATGTATAGTTTGGTGACGCGATCATATCATACATATCGTAAAAGAAGAAATTTTGATTTTAGGGGTACTTCTGGGGGAAAAAGTAAAAAATCGACCGTCCCCCCCTTGATCTCCGAAACTTACTGAGCCTATAATTTTGAAAAAAAAAAGAGGAAATATAGAACGTTGCCCGAACTTTACAGGAAAAATAAGGAGAAACCATTAATATTAATTTTAAGGGGCAAATTATAGAATTAAATGAAAATTTAAAAATAATTTTTTTTCTGAGGAACACAAATATATTTTTTTCAAATTTAAAAAAAAATAGTTAAAAAGATATTAACGAAAATATACTAAAATTTACCCATTCCCCCTTATCTCTGAAACTATAAAAAGTTTTGAAAAAAATTAGAGGTATGGGGTCTGACCTGAAGTTTACTGGAGAAATAAGGAAAACCTCTACTTTTAATTTTGGGAGGCAAATTACAGAATTAAAAGGAAATAAATGAAAGGGCTAATTATGACGAAAACAAATATATTTTTTTCATATTTTTAAAATAAATTAATTAAAAGATATTAAAAAAAATATAAAACATTTTAACCACCCCCCCCTCCCTTTATCACCGATACCATAAATGAAAACTTACATAAATGATGTTTAATATACAGGTGAAACTTTATGGCAGGTTTCGTTCGAGTGATGTTAGGTTAGTGCTGCAGGATTGTTAAGTAGATATCACTTCGAAAAATCAATAGAAATCAGTCGATTTGCTCGGTATTATATTTGCAGCATGTTTACACATTATTTGTTAAACTGCTTATTATAAATAACTGTTAAAATATCTTAAAAAAGTAAATCTTTACTCAATGGGGTATACATGTTACACGTATCGGTCACCCTCAAGTTTCAACCCCTACGTGGGGATGAATATCACTTCTACAAGTTTAAATACAAAGGGGTATCATGTGATACCTCTTTTTAGAGGTCTCTTTTTTGCCAATCTTTGACACATCATTTTTTAAAATCAGATAATTTTTTTACCGAGTTATGACCTAGACACCGTAAAAATATAAATCTTTGAAAATAATTGCCAATTACACCAAAATTGGTTTAAGGTGGTGTTTAGGTCAGATTTGCAAAATTAAAAATAGCAGATCAAAGATGACGCATGAAAATTTAAAAAATCAGCCGTTTTGCACCAAACTTCTTGTAAGGGGTTTTTTGGATTCGCTGATCACGAACCTGACAAAATTCAAGATGGGGGATCCAATATGAACCATGAAAATAACAACGAGACGAAAATTTCGTCCGCCATCTTGAATTGTGAATTCCGGACCCATGAGTAAAGACCCCAAAAACCGCTATATTCCAATTTTGGTCTTATTTGGTTGATTTTAAAAAAATTTCGGATCAGAGACCCTAAATCGTAAACTAATTTTGGTGTAATTGGGAATTGTTTTCAAAAATTTAATTGTTTACGGTTTCTATGTCATTACTCTGTAAAAAATAATCTGATTTAAAAAAATTATGTGTCAAAAGAATGACAAAAAGAGACCATTAAAAAGAGGTATCACATGTAACCCCTTTGTATTTAAACTCGTAAAAGTGATATTCATCGCCATCTAGGGATTGAAACTACAGGGTGACCGATACGTGTAACATTTGTCGCCCCGTAAATATAAATTATATTTTTTGTCTTCTTCTCTTAAAGATATTTTAATAGTTATTTTGGGTGACTAGTTTTGAAATGAAAGTCCTGTATAAGATCCGTCTCTTTATACTCAACAGGATGTTAAACTGCTTGCAAAAACTGCACATATTAAAAAAGTAGTTTTTTATACTACCCTGAAGTTTAAAGTTGAATATTATTAAAATTGTATGACTAGTTTTCCAGATATAGGGTGTTTAAGAAATAGATTTCTCATAATGGAGTGTTTTATTTCCGTCTATTGCACCATTATTTGACATAAATATTGCACAAAACAATTACTATTAATTATTTTTGATTACAGGATGTTTCCAATATACATAACATTTTTTAAAGAAAACTCATAACGTTGAATATTATATTCTTGAAGGTGTTTCTGTATTATAGAGTGTGAGTCGTAAATATTGCTATAGAGGACATGTATAATTATAGTATTATTTTGTCCATTAATGAGTAACCCTGTATAAACCAGTATTTTTTATATTGTAATGTTTTTATTTTCACACTCGGGTTCCGTTCAGTTTTGGATTTATTTAAAAAAACGTAGTCCAACACACTCTAATTTATTTCCACTACTTTATCACAATTTATATTCACACTACTATTTGCAATACGACCGTCGAAAACTGCTGTCCATATTTATATATTTCTCCCCGAATTGTCTGGTAAGTCCACGAACCATCGGGAAACTCTTTCATGTTCTGGAAGCTTTAAGGGAATTCCCATTAACGGCAGCGGTCGGCCTGTTGAGAGACGAACCATTTCGGATTCCTAGAAGTATCGGAATAATGGCCCTTCCACGAATTGGTTGATGGCTGATTGCACCAGCTGTCGGATGAATTCTCGTAACAATATTAATTTAAACAAATCTACGACTCGTGACAGTATATTCCACAGGTTTGCTAAAACTTCAAATTTAAAAAAGTAGTTTATACAGGGTTACTTATTAATGGTAAAAATATTATATGTCCACTATAGTAAACGACTCACACTGTATTATATACGAACACTTCCAAGAATTCATTTCTTTAACATTATATTAATTATGCGATTATGTCTTATGTATTCAACGGTGTAATAAAAAAAGGTATTCTGAAAAATCATGTTATGAATATTGGAAACACCCTGTAATCAAAGATAATTAATAATAATTGTTTTATTCAATATTTTTGTCAAATAATGTGAAATTCACGTTTTCTGCAATAAACGGAAGTATAACACGTCTTTTATTAGAAATCTGATAAGAAAATGGAGACTTCCGAGTTTTAACACCCTATATCTCGAAAACTAGTTATACAGTTTTAATAATATTCTGCTCAGTTAAGCACAGAATTTGGAATACATACAAAGTTGGCGGAGAAAATTTAGAAATACGAGGTGGTGTAAAAACTAACCTTTTTTAATATGTGCAGTTTTTGCAATAAGTTTAATATCCTGTGAAGTATGGAGAGACCGATTCTATATTTGTTTAATGTAATATAAAAATTTCAGCACGAATGGTTTGTACAGAGTTTCTCATTAATTGCAAAAAATAATATATGCCCTCGACTAGCTATATTTATGGCTCAGACTGTATATTATATGAAGCACATCCAAGAAATTATTACTTTGACGATATATTAATTGTGCAATAACATCTTATGTTTTCAACGTTGTAATAAAAAATGACTGTTTCCAAGAAAATATGGTACGCATTTTTTAAATAAATACCCTGTAATCCACCAAAATTTGTGGTAATTGTTTTATGAAATATTTATGTCCAATAATTTTCGATGTTTGACACCTTGTATCTCGAAACCTAGTCATAGCAGCTGTTTGAGCCCATGGACTCTTTTTGTCAGAACCTTAATTTCTAGAACATACCAACATTTAAAAAAATCTGACGGAAGTCCATTTTTCCATTAGAAAAGTGCCTGATTCCTAGGATTCCGTGTATTTTCTTCCCCTTCCCAACGTATGTCTATTTCTTTGGTTTATGTGTTGCTATAAAAACTTTCTTAAAAACATTTTTTTAAATACAATAAACGGGACTTTTTACACAGAATGAAATTCACCAGGGTCTTAGGTGGTTTATAATTTATTATTTTATGTCAATTTTGCATTGAAGATGATATTTCATTGTAGATACTGGTGCTACTGCATTGGTGTTTGAAGGAGTTTTCAACAAGAATGGTATTAAACAAAAAGTTGCATTGAAAACTTCAAAATCGTTGTTGTACTTTGATAACCTAAAAAAAGAAGCATTATACATGACCCAATTGTGTCACCACAATGTTGTAAAATTAATTGCAGTAACAGAGGATAAACCTTTTATTGTTCTGGAGTATATGGAATTAGGCAATCTGAGTACAGCGATAAAGGTAAGCAGATCGATTATCTATGTGAGCTTTTGTCATGTAAAATAAATTTAAAATATTTACTTATTTTCTAGAAATGTTCATTATCAAAATTGGAATTATTAAAGGTGCTTAAAGATATTGCTGCCGGAATGGAGTATATTCATTCTCAAGACTTTATCCATAGAGACTTAGCATGCAGGAATGTATTCCTAAATTCTCAGAAACAAGGTAAAATTGGTGATTTTGGGACGATCGTTTTCGTGGGATATACAAACGGCGAACATGTCGATAAGAGCCATGTGGTATGTGAACTGAGATTTTTACAATATTTCATTCATTATAATTATCAATTAATTGATTCATTTAGTTAAAGTTTCAAACTAAAATTAACTTCTAAATTTTAATTAAATGATATCTACCTCAAGTGAATCAAAATAAAATAATTTGGTCAAGTGCAAGTTGGACTCGCATACTAAGGGTTCCGTACCACCTTCAAGATTCTAATATTCCAGTTTCAGACAAGCAGGGAATGAGTGCATTTTCTTATATTTACCCTAATATCTTTTAAAGGAATCGTTTTCAATTTATAAAAAATATTCTCTTTGATTTTCCGCACATAGACTATTTTATATTCTTCTTGGCCCCCAAAAATTAACATCAGAGTTTTATTTTACTAATAAACTTTCAGATACGTCTTTTATAGTCTACTGTCTGAGTTTTGAGGCTCTGTAGGTTGGAAGATAAACGGCAAAATAGGTCAAGTTTTAAATTATAAATTATTAAATGTTATTCAAATTATTTAAAAATACAAATAAGATCTATTTTTAAAAATTTAAATATTGTAGTTTCTAAAGTGGGAAATAAGTCGATGTTAATATCTTTTAAACAAATGATTTAAAAATAAGATATATTTGTAATTCACATAACGAGCCTTTTATCTGATATATTACATGTTGCGTTTGAAAATTGATTTTTTATTTTCCATTTAATTGTATAATTTGTCCCTAAAATTACTATGGGGGTTTTCTAATAATTTTTCTTATAAATTTCAAGTGAGCCTCAGTACCCCTAATTATTTTCAAAATTTTGGGTAGTATGGTTTGGGAAATAAAGCGAGAAATGAAATTTTTTTATATCTTTATGTTAATATCTTGTAAACAATTAATTTTAAAAATATGAAAAATATATATTTGTATTCCTCATAATGAGCCCTTTCATTTAATGTATTGCATGATACGTTAAATTTTTTTTTTATTTTCCGTTTAATTCTATAATTTGGCCCCCAATATTAATATTAGGGATTTCTTCATATTTTTCCTGTAAACAAAAAAAAGGTCTTTATAGTTTGGGGAATAACGGGGGGAGTGAAAAATTTTTTTAAAATATTTTTAATATATTTTAAAATATTCATTTTAAAAAAATTAAAAAAATACATTTGTATTCGTCATAATGAGCTGTGATTTGATATATTACATGATCCGTTAGAAACAATTATAATTTTTTATTTTCCATTTAATTCTATAATTTGCCCCCAAAAATGCATATTAGGGGTTTCTACCTCAGGTCAGACCCTATACCTCTAATTTTTTTCAAAACTTTACGTTTTATAATTTGGGAGATACGGGGGGGGGGATGGGTAAATTTTGGTATATTTTCGTTAATATCTTTTCAACTATTTTTTTTAATATGAAAAAAATATATTTGTGTTCGTCAGAATCGGAACTTTCATTTGATGTATTACATGATGCGTTTGAAATTTTTTTTATTTTTGAATTTTCATTTAATTCTATAATTTGCCCCCCAAAATTAATATTAATGGTTGCTTCTTATTTTTCCTGTAAAGTTCGGGCAACGTTCTATATTTCCTATTTTTTCAAATTTTTAGGCTAAGTAGTTTCGGAGATCGGGGGGGGGGTCCATTTTTTTTGGTTTTTCCCCCCAGAAGTACCCCTAAAATCAAAATTTCTTCTTTGTCGATATGTACTCCTGATCAGGCCACCAAACTATACATTGATACCAAATTTCAACCTCTTCCGTCCAGTAGTTTAGGAGAAAATTGCTGTTATGTGACAGAGGCAGAAATCCGGGTATCTGTATATTGTATATACGGAACCCTAAAAAGGCACAGAAAGTGAAAAAAACTCACAAAGGAACATGAAAGAATCTGAGCGAGAGTTGGAACAAAAATGATGTTTCTTCTAAATAATTTTTATGCCATATTTAATATGTATTATTTAAGGAACATATACTAACAGTAAAATAGTTGAAGGGCGACTAGACCAAACTACATAAATCCACTTGAAAAAAAATCGGAATTTTAGTTTGCTCAGTGTGATATATCCATTGCAAATCAAAACCATGTGTTAGGTGTTAGGTACTTTGATAATTTTCGCCTCTTTCATCCCCCCAAACTGTAACATTTTTGAAGTCGTTTAAAAGTTGAATTATCTGACCATTGCGAAATCTGCGCATTTTAAATTTCGAAATAATCGTAAACTAATTTTAAATTCTCAGATTTTCTCTCTTTGATCTTTGTTGTTTTTAAATGACAAAAGTCAATAAAAAACTAAAATATTCCTTTTGAGATAATACATACAAAGAAATCATCATCATAGTTTCGTCAGACATGTTGTGAATTCGTAAAAAAATTGTTAGCTACTAATTAAGTATTCATATGTAAGATGTTTTCTAGTGTGTTTGCAACTAGTTAAAATCAACAGAAACCCAAAAATATACAAAATAAATGTTTAAAGAGAGTATCCGTTTTAACCGAAACAAAAACTGAAATTTGAGTTAAGTCGTAAAGGGCACAACAAATTATGTATGTGCAATGTGTATTTATAAATCTAAAAACAACAAATAGTTTAATAATTCGTAGCAAAGAGGTATTTTTAATCGACTTCCAAAAAGGAGGAGGTTATCAATTTGTATGCAACTTTTTTTATGTTTGTGGGGCGATTATTCAAAAACGGCTTGGGCAATTTTGATGATTTAAACTGCATTATATTAAGGAACATTACAGAAAGGTCCCATATAATTCTCTATAACATGAGATTTTCTAGAAACTCAGAAAAAAGAAAGTAAGTAAGGGACTAGATTTCAGCGATTTTCAATGAATCTTCACTGTTTTCTCTAAAAGTGCTCACGCAATTTGATTATTATAAATTGTATTATACAAAGATATGTTCCAGCTTGATTCCGTACATTTATCTATAACGCAAAATATACCACTTTTCTGAAAGTCGGAAAAATATATGCAAAAAACTGTAAACATCATGGTGAATGTCAAATTTTTATCATAAATATCTAGTTTAAATGTTATGATATGCCATGAAAGTATATCGTACAGGGTGTTTCTAATGATTTTCAATTTGTTTTATTTGAAACTCAGTTTCTGTTAGAGACGAAGTTATAGTCGCGTGAAATGGCAGAAAATATTCCGTTAGTTTATCGAAACGAAAATTTGTTATGTCCGCAACCTCTTCTATATGGTATACGGTTATAGGTGTGTGCGTGCGTGCATGTGATATTACGTGGTACATAAGCCGTTGTATACATATCATGGTTGAAATATAAGTTGGAATTGAATTAGTGATACAGGGTGTTTCAAAAAATATTGTATTGGGTGGCATATAAGTAGTGGCGAATACAAGGTGGTTGCAATAAGAGTGGAGCAAAACTAGAGTTATACCGAGCGGAAATTTGCATTATAGCACGAAAAATAATTACAGTTATACAAAATGCTTTAAAAATTGTCAGAAGCAGTTGAGTATACAATGGTTGAAATATAAGGTGGAGTATAAAAATAGTTATACAGGGCGGTTTAAAAAAGTTATATTGTTTGGAACATAAGTAGTTGCTTAGACAAGGTGTTTGAAGTAAGGGTGAGGTAAAATTATTGTTATTGAGGGTGTACCAAAAATTTTGTTATATAAGCATAAGCAGTTAGGATATTTGAATTATAGGACGTAGGACTGGGTATAATTATAGACGTGGGTTAAAAAAATTTTAGAAGCACTTGCATATACCGGATGATTGAAATAAATGGTAGAGTAAATTTATAGACATAAAATGTGGTCAGAAGTAGTTGAATATATAGCATGGTTGAAATATAAATTGGAGTAGAATGACAGTTATATGGGGCGGTTTAAAATAGTCTGGAACATAAGTAGTTGCTTATACAAGGAAGGTGTTTGAAGTAAGGGTAAAATTATTGTTATTCAGGGTGCAACAAAAATTTGTTATATAAGCGTAAGCAGTTAGGATATTTGAATTATAGCACGTAGCACGGAGTATAATTATAGACATTGGGTCAAAAAATTTTAGAAGCAGTTGCATATACCGGGTGGTTGAAATGAATGGTAGACTAAAATTATAGTCATAAAGTGTGGCTCAAAAAGGTGAATTTTGTTATATAGGGTAGACCATGTGCAGTTGCATAAATGGAATACTAGACATGGGCAGAAATAAACTCATTGGTATACAGGAATAATTTAAACAATAGAAAAATAGAAAGAGTTAATACTGTGAGAGGATGTATACTTATACAGGGTGGTTTTAAAGATTTCAGGACCGTTGTGATATTGTATTGAGTTGAATTACAGTTGTACAGGGTGATTAAAAAAACGATAGACCAATATAATATATATACATACATATTAAAACAAATAAAAATATTAAATAAATTTATTAAATATGGAGAAAGGAAGAAAGATTGAGAGAGATAAGAATACGCTAAAATTTTCAATTGAATTATACCTTAAATAGTGATTGATTGCACACGGTTTCTAAACGGTTTTTATTTTAAGTCAGCTGAGGTCGGTTCTTTTTTAAATATATTTTTTAAAACTTCGAAACTTCAAAGAGTATTTCAGCAATAGAGATTTTTCACTTACCCACTTCAGTAGGTGTTAGTCTTGAAAACATAAAACAAACGACAACTGTTTTTGTTTTAATATGTTTCTACTGTATTTCAGGGGTCAGCTCCGCAAGAATGTGATAATCTACCACCAGAGGCTTTGGAGGATGGTGTTTTCACAAAAGCAAGCGATGTTTGGGCTGCGGGTATACTGATTTGGAATATATATGATATTTTAGGGCCTTCTGACCGCTTTATGTTTGCTCCAATAGTGTTTGAAATCGCCTTATTTAGAATAGGTAAAGGAAGGTGAGTGCTAATTCTCCTAGAATAAATCAGGACTAAATATCAGAAGACTTTGGACAGGTTGTAGATTAGATTGCAATGTCATACGTCTGAAAGTCTTTTGGTATAGTATTAAGTGAGAATGTAGAGGGAGGGGGGGGGATTCCAATCATAGAAAAATGAACTAGCGTAATTGTTCTATGGTTTCAATCCAACATAATAAAAAATATTCATATTTACTTCTATTTTCTGTATTTTAAATAAAAAGATTTTTCATAATTTTCAGTGGCTTAAAAGACCAATTTTGCAACTTTCTAGCCCTCAAAAAATTTTCATGTTTATTTGTTTATTTAACACGATTTTCACGATACGGTGCTTCCTATTTCTACGGTAGAATTTGTGGTGAAATATTTTCATGAAAGTCCGAGATCAGTGTTCTTTATACTTGAATACTTCAGTCAATAAAGGCAAAAAACGGTAATACTGGGTAATTTGTTCAAGCAGACCCGATTTTCCTTAAAATTTGGATTTGATGTCTACTTAACCTCTACTTCAAAGTTGACCCTGTGCCATGGGTTGCTTTTTCTCCGGGGAGGAGGGAGGGATGTTTCCTCTTTTCGGGGATGAAAAATATTATATGAAAAAAAAATCCCGGAATGAATAAAATAACTAATTTTAAGGAATTTTTGCCCCATTAAGTTTTTTCTGAAAGTCAACTCTTTTCGAGTTAATCGCAAGTGAAAGTATCGATTTTTCAATCAAAAAAACATGTTTTCATACGGTATTTCATGAATAACTTTAAAAACATTCACTTTAAGAAATAAATCATTTGAATTAAAGATGTAGCTGCTAAAAAAACGAAAAAAAAGTTGGGTTTATGGTTTCTGTATAGCCAATACAAAGGGAATTATAGCTGGTTGATATTTGTTTTTATTTGTCAAAACAAAAATTGAAAGGTTTAACGTGAAATAACTGAAAAAAATTTATTTTTCAGGACAGGTTTATGAACACTTTTATTTTTTTACAAAATTCTCTAACATGAAAATTAAGCCAGTTATAACATAAATAAGATTTTTTTGACAAAAAAATGTACAAATAACACCCTAAATACCACCCCAGTTGAAATTAATTGCTACCACTTCACAAATCAGCAATTTGTAGGTTTATTATAAGCTAAAAGCTCATGTTAATTGAAAATATATTTAATCCTTATTTTTGAAAGGGTTTGAGCGGAAAGGGTGGCCTAATAATACTATTTACGAACATGTACAAAGTTTAAACGGTCATATCTAATATAATTTTTATCCTACAAAAAAACGTAAATTAAAAAAAAACCTACAATTTTGTACTCTACAATATTTTGCCTATCTCTCATAATTTTTAAGTTATTTAAAAAAGGGCAATTTTTTGCAATAATACAAAACTACAATATTCTCTTGAGGCTCGACTTTTTTCAGAACTACTTACTTTAAACCGGACAAACTGTCTGAGCCTATTTGAAATAAGTAAGTCAAGTGATTTGTGAAGTGGTAGCAATTAATTTTAACTATAGATCTTTGTTAGAAACCAAATTAAAGGATTTTAAAGCACTTTAAAAAAAGTATTTATAAGCTTTTTCCGAAAAATGCATCGTTTTTCAGTTATTTCACGATAAACCATTCAATTTGTGTTTTGACAAATAAAAACAAATTTTCAAAAAGCTATAACTCTGTTTGTATTGGTTCTACTGAAACCACAGACCCATTTTTTTAAAGTTATTTTCGAAAAACCGTATGAAAACATGTTTTATTTTGGTTGAAAAATCGATAATTTCACTTGCGATTAACTCGAAAAGAATTGACTTTCAGAAAAAACTTTATGGAAAAATTAGTTAATTTATTCACACCCGTACTTTTTTCATGAAATATTTTTCACCCCCGAGAAGGGGTAGCATTCCCCACGGTAAAAGAGCAACCCCCGGCACGGGGCAACTTTGAAGCAGAGGATAAGTAGCACTCAAATCCAATTTTTTTTTAGAAAAATCGGTGCTGCTTGGACAAATTACTTGGGAAAATGGTCATAGGGTGGACTAAATTACAGTGGTGGTGGGCAACAACCGTAATTATAATATATTTCATGTATAATGGAAAGTATTTATAAATTCATAAAACCTGATTAAACAAATCAGCGAAAAGATGTTGCATCTGTTCGTTCCCACGTATACAAAGGAATACCAGGAAACTGTCAGATTTACACCTAAGAGTTTATGTTGCAACGTGCTGTGTGATTTTGGTTCAAATGTATGCAACAAGAATAAATATAATTATGGTATGTTGTATATGTAAACCAATATATGTTCTTATTTACAAATAGGTGGTTGATAAGACCGTCGGGGTCTCTCACCAGACAATTTATTGTTTCTAGTCGAGAACCTTCATCAGTTGCGCTCCCCTCAACTGTTTGAAAACTCTGATAGGTATTTATGTATTTAGTAGGTACATATAACTGCATTTAAAAACTTTGTCACAGAGAATCCAAATCGGGACACATATTGCGTTCAATGTATTGAAAAATCTCAAAATTTCTTTGGCAGGTTAACTTACTAATTTTTTTGTGTGATTTGTATCCTAGGACTCACAGGGAACGGCGTAACACATAATACGACTTCAGATTTGGAGTCTCTTTTAGCTGTTTTTTTCTGAAATTCCTAGATATCGAAATTTATTTAATGATAAAATTTTTCAATAAGTCAAAACTGATAAAGGTTCTCTTCTAGATTGAAAAATCTCAAAAAGATAATATCATCGTTATCCTGATGCTTATTGTTTGTATTGCCAAACTGATTTCCTTAAAGGATTTCTATACTCTCTTTTATCCGCTTTCTACCGGTCTTGTTTTTATGAGATCCTCTACTTGTATTTGTCCCTGGTTAAGTTTGTTAATACTGTTAGTAAAGAATCCGCCATGAAATGCATTGATGTTTCCGGTAATTGCTTTGAAAATAGTTTCTACTCTGTTAATTAATCCTCCTTTGGATCTCTTGGTATCCATTAATACTTCTGACAATATTTGTTTTGTTCGAATTAGAATTTTGGAAAGTTTGTATATGAATGCGGAACGAACTTGTGGCAAGAAATTTTAAACCTGCTATGGGCTCAACAGAGTATTCTACAATTTTAAGAGTTTTGTTCCTTTTGAAGATTTATTTTGTGAAGTTATGAACTAAGAATGTGCAGTTATAGTTTTTGTTACGTCGTGATAAATACCGGGTTTGTGTCTTTTCCTTCGTTGGTTAGTTTGACATTTAAGACTGTGGCTGATTGTTGTGAAATTCTGCGATTCGGAATGGACCGTTAAATTTATTGTGAAGTTCCTCTTTAATTGTAGGTTCTTTAAGGAAAATTTTGTCACTGGATCTTCAAAGCGTTAATTGGAAACTGTTGATCGGAACGTTATTTGGTTTTTGTATGTGTAAGTTCATTTTTTCGCGGGCTACTATGTGAAAATATAAAATTCTATTGTTCAAGTCTCTTATGTATTTACTAATCATGTAATTTGGGTTATAATTCTAGAAGCAATAATTGCGTACTGCAGAACATTTAAGGTATGTTCATCTGGATTTTCTGCTTTATGAATTTGCATCAATTTTAAGAATGTAAAAATAAATAGTATCCACAACAGTTTATTTGCATGTGCCATATGCTAACGTAAGTAAATTTACTCTCATAATCTCAAAATATTCCCTGCTGTTATTCGCCTTATATTTGTAGCATTCACAGTATTGTGTCCGTTGGTCAAGCACGGTCTCGTTCATCTATATCATTTTATTTATTACTAGCGTTCTAGGTTTGAATTGTCTTGATAGCAGTTTCACATTTTGGAAAAGATCACGAACATGGTGATTGTTATAGTGTTCTTAAATTTTTGTGCCATTATTTTGATATGCTCATTTTTGTCATTTCGGTACCTTTTCTAAATTTCTTGGCTCAATTCTGTTGTATTCTTTTGGTTTTCTTCTTTGGAGCAATCCCTATTAGATGAATTATTAAGAGAAACGTATTATACTTAATGGACCATTTCTAAGATTTATTTGAAAAGAAAATAATTTTGAACCAATAATATGTAAAATATGCATTGAGACACTTAAAATTAAAACGAATCTGTAAATTAAAATTAAAACGTAATTTTAGCAATTTGAAAAAAATACTGAAAAAATATTCGATTATTTAATGCAATTACCCCCCTTGCAAGCACATCTAGTTTTTCATCAACCAGAACATATGAGGCCAGTTACACATTTATGGGGTCTTATAGCTGGCTGAATTAAAACAAAACTTGGGTAAACAAGGAGACACGACATTCATTAATGTATTGAACGGCTTGAGGTTTGGAGACTGACATTTAAGCATCTCATAATAAAGGCACAAGATAAACATATTGATGTTACACTGTGTTATACATGATGATATCAATAAGGACTTCCTAGGGTATTATTAGTAAATTGCACCCAGTATCGATAGTTTCCGGCATCCACCATACAAAAAATGCACCAATTTGGGTTATGGGTTTGCTGCTGGACAAGCTTATGCAGCTCTAAGTGGAGGAAGATCACTAAATAGCATTCAAATAGAAGAACTTCACTGCTCAAAGGTAGCAAGGAAAGTTCCATGTAATAGTGATGCTTTAAATGATATGGATAGGTTACGTAAATATGAATGAAATAAATTTGATTCATTGCCACACATAAGATATATTAAAAATCGTGGCTCTTGATTATAAATACTGAAATGTTTTTGTTTTCACACTTTTGGGGTTCAGTTCAGTTCTCGGATTTGGTTAAATACACAGTTCTAATTTATTTCCACTACTTTAATACAATTTATATTCACAGAACTATTTGCAATTTATACTTAATATACGGCAATCGAATACTGAATGAATGCTTCCTCAGCGTATTAATATATTTCTTCTCGGAATTCTCCAGAACGTCAAAGAGCCGCCGATACTAGACTAGATTCTTCGAGAAATACATCAAAGCAAACCGCCGACCTCAATGCGCCAGCCAAACAATATTTCAGATTCCCCGAAATATCGGATGGATGCCGATTCTACGAATTATCGAAAGAATTCCCGTCAATACTATTGTTGTAGTTTTGAGACCAAAAATTGAGAAAATAAATTATAGTTAAAAAAAACTCCGAAAACACGCGTTGACAGTAAATCAAACCAAGAAGTAGTTTAAAAGCGTGGGGTGCCATTTAACATAGTTTCATATTCAACGTAAATAGCTACCAATTAAATAATTGAAACATTTAATATCAAGTACTCCACGCTACTTTACTATGATTTGAATTATTTTGTTAATTTAATTTTTATTTTAATCTTAATCCAAATTATTTAACCAAAATCGATTGTCGAAGTTTCTATTGCTGTAACACAAACTCTTCACATTTAAAAATTATTTTCTAATTTTTAGTTCGGTATTAAAGCATGTTTTTTTTTAGTTTTCTAATCCACAATTTATTTAATTTTTTCTTGACCTCCGCCTACAGAGTTTGTCACCACTAGGATTGTTGCGATACTAGTGATATGGTACCAGTATCGATACCTTGGTTTTGATATCGGATATTTTTGGTATCGATACTTTTCTGCTATACTTGGATACCCATATGGGTATTTATGTAATTGTTAGTGATTTCGATATAGTAGTTAAATTGAAAATAGGTATTGCAATAGATTCCGTGTTTTCAAATACACACATTTTCACACTCATCTTTATTCTTCCAAAATAAATTTATTTACAAAACAAAGAAACATCTAATCGCTTCTCTCTCTCTCTCGATTCATTACACGCCACTCTCGCCTCATCAGACAATCGTTCTTAAATAGTATCGTAGAAAATACCACAATTCGATGGTCAATTGTGGCCACGGTGTATGTGACATTCGATTCGCGAATAACGTTGATTCAGTTTTTTACATTAATCGAGTTTTCGGGATTATGAGAATGATTAACTTCTAGAAGGTTTCTTAATTTTTGGCTAGCGTAAAATGAATATAATATATAAATTGGTGTTTAAGATGTTATCTAAAAATAAAACGTATTGTCTTTTAGAAATGCATCCCATAAAGCAATAAAATAAGCGACAACATTTGTGCAGTATTTGGATTAAAACTTCGCACAAATTAGTATTTTAATATATTTTGCGAAGTATTTTAAATGGGTTACCGCTGGGTTGCTCAAAAACGTACAGAAGTGACATTTTTATACAAGTAATTTCACTAGAAGTTAGTTATTATTAGGGATTTTCATTCACTTTAGTGTTCTCAGAGCATTCACCCACCATTAAATTCATATTTCATACATTTAGACCGAATGGTGTTGCTTGCAGCAGGATTGTGATTATACTATCACGTATAGGATTGTATCCAAGCACAGAGTTTTTCATGTATGTAGAATTGTTACTGGTACCTCGTTTCGGCTATCCCCAATTAAAATACGTATATAACATTAGCAATACTCTATATTACACTAAATAAATAATATTTATATATTTTTGAATTGTTGCAGATTGGAGAAACCAAAATATTGTCCTGTCAGTCTGTGGGAGTTTACAAGTAGATATATGTTAGATAGACAAAGAAATAATAGAGTTACCTTTTCAGTGGTTAAAGACAAAATTAAGAACATTATTCAACAAAAGCAGTATTGATAACTCTATTTACAAACGTGAATGATCCATACATTCTGTTTTTAAGTAGAAATTTTTCTTTTTTTTATATAATATTCAAGAGTAAACGTTTTAATTAGTATTACATATGACCAATATATGTTTTGTTCGCTACTTTATATTTACTTTATTTTTTATTGGTTGGTTAAACCAAACTGTGAAATTAGTGTTTCGAGTACATTTTGTTTGAAATAAAATTTATTTATACTACATATCAAGTTTTTCTAGCCTAACAAAGAAATAAAACTTGGACAAAGAGAATGGGACCATTTTTGAACATGTTTGCTGCCGATCACGCTCGAGCGCAGAACATATATATTTTTCTTATTTTTGAAGAGAAATAAAATAACGGATTTTTTTTGTACACAGTAATTGCTCTGCATTTGCTACAAGTATGTGTGACATATCATAACAAAAAAAGTACAAGCAGTCTAGTAATGGACTTGATTGGTACATATGCTACGCAGCGCCATCTAGTGACTAAAGATTTAAATCCCCAATAAAGGAACGCCTTTTGGTATTGTGGGAATAGGAATTCAGTTTGAATTTTATACCGTGGTTTATTCTTAACAATCCTAAAATATTTTTTTTATAAATATGTACATTTTAAATGAATCGGCAATTTTCTTTCTTATTTCGAAAATACAAAATAAATAAGATACCTAATAAAACATTAAAAAATATATAACCGACTTCTCCCTATAACTTCAAAAATATACTAGAATGGTAGGTAATTAATTTGTACAGAATGAGCACCTTTTAATGTTTACATTTTTTACTTCCTGGGTAGGTACCTAACAACATTGAATGTGTTATTTATTTGCTAGAGTTGTATTTTGTTATAATTATTTTTAGCTTTTTACTTAGGTAGAAGTCGGTTATATATATTTTTAAATGTTTTATTTTCAACTTTTTAGTATTTTTGAACTCAGGTAGTTTTCATTCTTTATTTTCTATTTTGTATGTATAACCTTAATAGACAGAACCAGGTAACATCGAAAGCCTCAACATTACACAATGATACTTTCTCATTTAAATTGACAGGTAAATCTTTACGAACAAAATGTAGTAGTACTCGTTGACTTAATAAGCCCAAAATATATTTATGCCTTATGGACTATGCCATGTAACCTTTTTTCAACTTTTTTTGACAACCCTGTATAACTATAGATAATTCCACTCCAACCTATGTACCAACCATCCTGTACATACGACTGCCCACGGACAAGCATAAATTTGTTAGCTGCCTTCTATAGGACGGAGTAGAATCCATCCCATATTTACGGAGTCAAATCCGTCCTATATTTCAACCATAGTATATAACTCCTTGTGGGCTAGCCCATAAATTAGTTCATTTTTTACATTTTATATTATCGTCCTGTGTAACATTAATTCCTCTCCACACTTTATGCCACTTCTTATGGGCTATAAAAGAAATAATAATCACACTATATAGATATAATTCAACTGCAGCATATATTCCAACCATCCTGTATATGCGGGTGCCTACGGACCACTATCATTCTAGTCCGTCCTATATTTCAATCTTCATATAATTGCAACTCCTTCTATCACTTTACTTTGTGATTTTGTTTGCTATAACTAAACACCCTGTCTATAAACGTATCAAATAGCAGTTTAAAGTTTGACATCTGTTGTCACTGAATTTTCTGTTAGGCCGGGAGAATGTGACAACCAAAAGCACCGTCTTCGCAAAATGGAAAATTTTGCATTTAAATAGGTATTTGCCTGGTATACAAACAAAACAAGCTTGGTACTCATTGATTTAAGGAGCCGAAAATACTACGCTTTACTACCTATATGCTTGAGATGTACATAGAAGATTTTCAAATTCGCAATTAAAACTTCCAGTACCGAAAATTACCGCACTATTACGTTGGAATTAAAATATTTATGAGGAAATGTCCGTTATGTTATTTCGATGAAATTTTTGATATGAATTTTGGAATTTTCGGCGATTTTCTGCAAAACTGCAAGTTGCACGTCACAGAAAAGTATATGAGATCACCTAAGGATCTTCCTTAATAGATTAAATGTTAAAAAACTATACACATCCATAAGGAGTTTTCGAAAAATCGACCAAAATGTTAGAGATATTGGTCGATTTCCATGCACGCTTGTGTTCATTCATAAATTTCATCATTTACCAATAGAATTCTTTTCCAAAATTTGAAGTTTCACCAATCCGGATATATACTCTATTAAACAAGACCATATTCATTCAAAACGGTGCACCACAGGAGAAGAAATCAAGTAACATACATACAAAAAAAGCGAAAAAATACGTGACGAATTGATAACCTCCTTTTTGGAAGTCGGTTAAAAATAGATCTTCGGGTTCCTCCAGGTTATGTATCGGGAAAGGAAAAAGATCTACTGTAATAGCCCATCCAAATTTAGCAAATTTTGCTAATATTTTTTATGATAAAGACGCTGACCACAAAACTGAATCAACTAAGGTATGAACAATATCAAACCGCGAGTGGAAAATGGAAGGTGGGCGATTACCTGTAACTCAAAAAATATCGATAGTAATATTCTGAAAATTTTCCACCGAAGGCAAGCCGAATTGTTCAATGTGACTAAATATTTTCAGAACTATACCATTTCCCTTTATACTGGAAGTAGACCACAATTTTCTTATATCAAATGGAACACCCTGTATGTTACTGGATATTTGGATGCTACATTAAATTCTAGATAAATTTTATTGACCACATGTTATCTCTAAATTTAACCATTCTCAATATATTTGCATTTTTATGTCAAAAGTGACAGATGCAATCCTGCGGATTAGCGTCAATTTTTGCTAAACAATCATCTGTTCAATCAATCAACTATTTTTTTGCCTGAATAAGATCCCGACAAAAAAAATTGAGAGTTTCCATTTGAAAATTTTGGAGTTTTAGGCATATTGTGAATTTCATTTTCACTATTTTCTTAAGAACACCCTGTATAGAATAAGGGGATTTTTTTCAGCGCTGTTTGCTGGCTTGAGTGTTCCGATAAGACGTGCCAAAAAACCGTTTAAAAACATATCGACGTTTAGCGAAATTTGACGATTAACCGCAAGACTTCATCTCTCATTTTTGACACAAAAATGTATATATCTTGAGAATGATTAAATTTAGAGATAACATGTGGTTAATAAAATTGATGTAACGTACGAGGGCTGCCTTTTATATTTCGGGATTAGAGAACAAAAACAAATATTAATCATCGAAAATCGCTTTATTGTTTTTCAAAATATTCCCCATGAAGATCTATAAACTTTTGCATGCGTTTGAACCAATTGTCGAAGCACTTTTTCCACTCTGATTGAGGTATCTCCAAAACATGCATTCTGAACGCAGCAACCGCTTCTTCAGGTGTCGAAAAACGTTGACCTGTTTTTTACGTACGGGAATAAAAAGTCATTTGGTGACAAGTCAGGACTATACGGCGAATGACTCATCAAATCAATGTTTTGAGTGGTCAAAAATGCAGTTGTTTGAGCCGATGTGTGAGAGCTCGTATTGTCGTGGTGAAGAGTAATCCGTCTTCGGCGGTTGGTTTTCCTCATTTCTTGAAAGACAACTGGCAAACAAATGGTTGTGTACCACTCAGAATTGACAGTTCTGACCCATACAGTCGACTGCTGTTTACTTTCGGGCTCATACGAGTAAATCCACGATTCATCACCTGTCACTATGTCATAAACGTGTTTTGAAGCACCGCGATCGTATTTTTTGAGCTTTTCTTTCGACCAATCGACACAAGCCTTTTTTGAACGATTGACTAATTGTGTGGGATTCAACGCGAACAATTTTTTTGATATTCAAATGTTTATGCAATATTGAATGTATGCTGGTCCCACTAATGTGTAGTGTTGGTTGACTCAATCTCACTATAGGTCACATGACGATCTTGCAATATCAGTTCGTGCACAGCATCAATGGTTTGCGGAACAACAACTGTTTTTGGACGACCTTCAGGAAATTCGTCTTGGAGTGAACTACGACCTCGATTAAATTCACCATACCATCGATAAACAGTGGTCCTTGATGGAGTTTCATCGCCAAAAATTACATAAAATTGCTGACTTAATCCACGTCGAAAGTTGTAAAAAATAATCGCACGAAAATGTTCACGATTTAATTCCATTTTTTGGCCAAGAGTACGTATAACCTCAAAAATGTCAAACTTTACAGTAGAGCTGTCAGTTGTCAGATTGCAACACTAGGGTTGTCCAATCCCGAAATATAAAAGGCAGCCCTCGGAGCATCCAAATATCCAATAACATATTATTCTTAACAATTTATATATAGTTGAAATTGTTTTTAATGATGGTAGGGTACATAAACACACACGTAGTATTTTAAAAGATCACAATGGAAATGGGTAACCGAAGATATAATATTTTTTTTTTGGCAACAGATAAAGATCTTTTTAAAGAGATGAAAAGAGATGTCAAAGTTTTTACTGTTGAACACAAATCGACGTGCGCGGCGACGTTTTAGCATTTACAACGAAGACAAGTGCACATCGATTACCGGTTGTGTATCTGTTATTCATAGGGTTGGTACGAACTTAATATAGTAAGTTATTATTATAGTAAAGTTTAATAATATCAGTCCAAGGTGTGACATCCTCTATAATAATCAGTTATATACAGGATGTCGGCAAGGTAATTGGTCTACAGCTTTCTGACATTAAATTAGAGCGATTAAATCAAACATACGTTAGTAAAAAGTGCTTCTTTAAAAAGTAGCGTATTAGTCTGTCAGCAGTGTTTTTTGTTGTACGCCTTTTTCCATTTTTGTATCCTTAACATTTTCACTATTATGTGTTATTTTATGAAACATTTTTCATAAAATGTTTCGTAAAGATAAAAGTATCGTTTTCAATTATTACTAATTATAATTTACCAGCTAACCATCGAAGGCTTCTCACGAGGTAGATAAATTGGTGTTTTATTTTATTGTAAATTATTAAATGATTTTGATATTATTCATACAAAAATACTATAATCGCCATTAAAAAATGAGAAGGTAGAGGTAAGTGTGAAAGTTTTAAGTCAAATATACATAAAAAAATTTCAGATGAGTTCGACCACAAACACCGTGACACGAGATTTTCATATATTAGATTTAAAAGTTTACCTAAATTCTGTTTAACAGGCAAAGAAGACTGCAATATTTATCATTTCTTTTCCACCTTCTTTAATTCTTGATAATTCTTGTCTTGCAGTACTAGAATGTATATAAGCAATATATTCCATGTGGCTAAATAGAAAGAAGTCTAATGGATTGAGATCTGGACTGTGTGGTGGCCAATCACTTGCGCATCCTAACCATCGTTGTGGAAAGATTATTTAAATAGTTTTGCACAATCAGTGCGACCTGCCCAAGAGCGCCATCTAGAATAAACCACAAAATATTTCTCAAGTAGCAGCAAAAACGTGTAGATATAATTCCCCATTTAAGCCAGCGGGAAGTTCATACCGTCCTATCAAATAATCTAAACATTTCACACCATGCATTAATCGAAAATTCTCTTTGAAAATACTTCATTTTGGCTATATGGGAATTTTCATCACTCCATATATGGGAACTGCGTGTTATGCCCCGACAGGTAAAAGTGGCATCATAATTTACGTCACAGAAATTTTACGTCAGTAATATAATTAGCCTCTTACCCTCACTATTGCTCTCTCTTTCTATCTTTGGCACGATATTTGTGCATTGCAACCTACCTCCAGGTGGTGTATACTCTAAGGGCACAAAGCATCCACCCTATCGGTGTTAATGGGTGCATTCGGGGGATTATAGCATTGAAGCGCCACAGCGCTTTGCTTCCGCTGAATGAAAACTTTTGTTTCTCCAGTTATTTTTACTAGTTATGTTTACTGGTTTGCGACACTTTTGCGTAATATCAACACAGAATTTGACAGCTCATTTAGTTATAAAGCGGTAAAGCGGAGAGTTTATATGCTTTACTGCTTTATTAAAGCGCTGCAGCGTTGTGGGTAATGCAGACACTTTTTAGTACACCGCTTTAACAAAGCGCTGCATCGTTACAATTCCTTGAATGCACGAATGCACCCGATATCTCCAGACGGCAGCAGCCAGACATGAAAATCGGGGCGGATTCAGAGGGAGGAACTATTGTAAACGTGTAGTAAAAATCTTAAAGATGGCTTATATTCGATTAGATAATTGATGGGTAACGTCACGCGACGGTTGGGTTAACAAATACAAATCAAATCAAGTGTTAATATGTTACAATATTGAAATAAGAACAAAGCATTTTTTTATATGTAAGGTTCGTTCCTACCCGATGCGAAACCGTACTTGTGATGATCACCGTCATGCGCATTCAAGAAAACCTGTTACAACCAAGTTATGACGGTTCAGTAAAGGATCCATCAGAGCGTTCCAACCAAATGATGTACCATTTCTCGCATGATCATTTCAATCCTTGATGAAGAGCAAGAATCGTTTGGTGATTCTTATTAATTATGCGCAGTAGAAACTGTCAATACATTAAGGTTATGGAATGCAGGTCGCAGAGTTCAGATCACAAACTTGTCAGAAAACCATTCCAGCTAATATTTTGCACAAATTCGATGCAGGCGATTCCGTGACAGTTTCATGGCTGTACGGAAACTGGAGGTTGGAACAATCTTATAGTATATTTGTAGTAATTTAACATTTCATTTTTACAGCCGCATAAACCTCTATCGTCATTAACTTGATACAATTTAAACAATCATTTTGCGGACAAGTATATTTCTCAAACCGACCATTACGTGGCGCCGCATATTTTTTTCACGTCATAAAGCTTGTAAATCTGGAGGTAGCCTACAATGCACAAATATCGAGCCAATGCTAAAAAAAGGGATAATAGAGAAAGGAAGAGGCTATTTCACTCGATTGAAAGCTGTATCCAATGAGCTAAGGGCAGTATGTAGTTCACTGGCTGGACCCGTTAATGGAGTGAAATACTTAAAGTTTGTACATATGGAGGTAATCTGCAATGCATGAATATCGTGGTACGTCTGAAAAGAGACAGGGCATTAGAGTGGGTTACAGGATATTTCGTTCTGTTGAGAGCTGTTCCATTGAAATAGCTTCAGCATGTTGCTCATTGGCTGCCTCCACCGACCAAGTGAAATAGCATGTTACTGTCTCTATTGCCTTCTCTTTCTAGCATTGCCACGATATTTGTGCATTGCAGGCTAACTCTAGAAGTTAAATGCTCTAAGGTGAAATAGCTTCTTGAGCCCTCTATTGCTTTTTCTTTCTATTATTGGCATGACATTTGTACATTGCAGGCTACCTCCAGAAGGGTATGCTCTAAGTAAGAGGTCAAATATCCAACATCATCATGTTCTTGTTCCATGAAATGTCTAAGTACGTTTGTTCTGTCTTCTGTGGTCCACAATTCTCTTTGTATGATCTGTGCACAAATTATTCACTATGCTTTGTGGATCTGTGCCACTTGCCACATCTGTGCTTCCCATAGTCATAGACAAGAAGACCCATAGTGCTTCCCACGTTTGAGTTTCGAATGTGATTTAATGTGTGTTGTTTTATTTATATTTTATATCATTACGCATAAACAGTTTAGTTACGAAAGACAAGTTTCATAGTCGGGCTTAGGTTGTTCCACTGCATATATTTCTGGTAAGGATTGTTTGGTTTATTGCTAGAAAAAAATGTACATATCTAAGACATAATGTATTGAAAATCATCATTTTATTATAACATGCAAGTATTCATTTTTAATGGACAAAGATATGTAAAGTATTTTTGGAAAGTTAGTACGTAATAGTTAATGATTACAGTTATTCGCAATATGTAAGAAAGTCTACGGCATTAAAACTAAGGTGTCTAATCGGATAAATGTATCCATTGTCGATTCTTTTCAATATCAGTTATTTATATTTGAGACTTTCGCAATTCTAATGACGGTCTTCTTCTTCAGGGGTTTCTCCAATAGGAGTGGCTATGGGCGGTGGCCCTTGATAGCATTTACGAGTGTTTTTTGAGATAATAAATATTGAAGCACAACTTTATCTTATGATGAAATGATACTTTTTCTTTTCCAGTCTTATAAACAATTAGTTTTTAGGTTTTCCACCCTTATTATAAGTTAACTATTTCCCGTCACCAAAGAATACAATTTTGAGGCGAGGCAATCTTGGACCCACGGCTATCACTGTATCTAACACAAATATCACTTCCTGAGCGTCTATTCACTTTCAAAACTTTTTTTGGGGATAATATGTACGATACAGGTCCGAAGATTATTTAAATTTATATAGATTATTAAATCTAACCCTAACCTATCCACACACACAACTGATCACTTCGCCATCTTAGCCCGAAGTCCCTAATGACGGTCAATCCATGTTTTCTTCGTCGCGATGACACATTATAGAACTTTATTACTAAATTTCTCCCTATCTTTGGTACGTAAATATAAATCAAAAACTGCTACGTTGTGATACGTCAGCAATATAATTAACACGTTAATCAACACGCTGTGCTAAGCTGAAAAGTCCTGTAATGTTTTTATTTTCACAACCGGGTTCGTTGATTTATTTATAACACAGTCACAGAATAACCAAACCCAGAAGCGAAACAGTGTGACCATATTTCACAAAGAAAAATTACTGCCAACATGAGAAAAAACGACTAAAATCTACCAATGCATTTGCAGAAACCTACTAAAAATCTACCCCCATTTAAAGCTTAGAGGTTGTACCTTCTAGAGATAGCCTGCAGTGCACAAATGTCGTGGTTACACCAAAGAGAGAGAGGGCAATAGCTGTTTCACTTGTTTGGAGCTGGACTTGCTTCCAATGAAACACGATCAGCATGTTGTTCATTGGCTGCTTCCACCCACCAAGTGAAATAGCCTGTTACTGTCTCGATTCCCTCTCTTTCTAGCCTTACCACGTTTTTGTGCATTGCAGGCTATCTCCAGACTGTACATGCTCTAAGGTTTAAGGCCTGACAAGAACTTAGAGCATGAAGGTAAAAGCTCTAAGAACGACAATGACACCAATTTGATGACATCCAATGATGTACGATTTACCACTACTATCCAATGGGTGGCGCTGTATTTACAAAAAGAGGCAAAATCACAAATTACTGTAACTTAATCTTATATGTGTGCATAATTTTTATTAATTTGCTCTCATATGCGGTTCGTGCAAATATTTACTAATAACTACTAAAATCTACTAAACATTTCTTCTCTACCAAAAGCACTAGAAATATATCTAAAAACTACCAAAAAAGTAGTTTTCTACTAAATATGGTCCACTGAAGCGAAACTCTCCATTGCCGCCAGATACAAATTTCTTTGTGCATGTGCGGCAAAGCAATTTGAGGGTCGGTTCAATGAACCACAGAATTATAAAGTATTATATTATTTCTAAGTTAAAAAATTTACCTATCCTGAGTAAAAGCTACAAAAATAACCCTATTATTCACAAATAACCTGTTAAATACATGTTACTTACATATACATAATATTCAACTACATATCAAACATAACATAACTATGAAGTGAAATTTATCGTGTTTGAAACAAAACAGTCCAAGGATCGCCTTACTACTAATTATAAGATTTATTTAATATTCACAATTGCATCAGAACGAGGTATATAAGTAAGGTGAATTGTCAAAAAAATTTTTGAGATTTAAAATAAACTTTAAAAAGATTGTGAGATGAACCTTTATTTTCACACGACTTCTGATTAATTTTTTTTATTCAAATGCCTCGTAAAGCTTACATTTTTCAAATATCTTGTTCCTCTTTTAATACGAACTCGTCCTTATATTTAATTTAAAGTTACCGCCCAGATATTGTACTACCAAAATAATGGCCGATTCTGTTCAAGGTCACGAAATCTTGACCCCAAAACATCAAAGGTTCCGCAAGAGTTTCGCTTCTGGGTTTGATTATTCTGACACAGTCCAAGTCATTCCAATTAATTTTCACTATTTTTATTTATATTCACAGAACTATTTACATTTCATATTTACTATATGGCAATCGAATACTGAATGAATGCTTCGCCAGCTGTCCGTATTTATATATTTCTTCTCTGAATTCTCTATATTTCGGATTCTCCGATGAATGCCGTCTAGGACTTATCGGATGAATTCCCGTCACAGTCCAATGTGCCTTTTCGAATATTTTAAAGAAAAGAAATTCCAGCCTTTGTTAGAGAAATATGAAAACCAAGTTAGAAAAATATTTTACATGCTATTAATTAAATTCCCGTAATGGCTTCACTCCTGTCAACTTATTTCTCGTTATCAGGTAAATAACCGAATCTGTTTGTAACCAACAAATTATAGAATCAGAGCACGCTCGCGCGATACAACATGCACGTCAACAAATGACGACTGATCATTATCTGTCAGGTAGTACGGGGCTTGCGTTCGGCCGGCGCGTTTGCTTATTAAACGGAATGACGAATCTTATTAAGCGTTAAGAAATGTATGAAAACATGTCTCCAGTTCCAGGAACTGACGTAAAATGGCGTATTATGCGAGAAATCGTATTAAGCGTAATCGTATTATGTGGGTTTTACTGTACTTAATACACTGCTAACGAAGCCTAGAGAAAGGCGCAAACATCTCGGTGAAAACAAATATATGTCTATATCGTTTTACTGTACTTCGTGTCTTATGTGCATGTGCGAAAATGTTTCATTTTTCACTTCTGTTTTTGCGGTTATGTTCTCTCGCTGTTTGATCTGTGGTGGGCCGATTCGAATATTTCAGTAATCGATTAATCGATCATGCATATAACAGTAATCGATTAAAATCGATTATTAATGGATTAAATTCTACTATGATTTATGAAGGTAGTTCTTTCTTATTTTGTTGCAAAATGGCAAGATATTTTTAATAAATCCATTACTGACATAATTTTAACAGCAAACTCGTAGAGGCAAATTATTTGAGTCTTAAAAACCCAAAAAAATATGCGGTATTTTCGGTTTTGCTTTTGTTGGAGAGAATCAGAACATCTTCAAAATTTATGTTTATAAATTTTGATTTTCATAAAGAAAAGCTGGAAATACGATTTAAAGTGAGTCTTTTAAAACCTTAATCTGCCTCCTAATGATAGCTTATATCGTTGAAATTAATAAAGCTGAAGATCGATATTGTCCGTTAAGTAGAAGTTCCAGAATTGAAATTTAAATAATTTGTAGAAATATTTGGCAGAACGCATTAACCACAATAGTTGGATAGGGATATGCTAAATATATTTTGAAAGCTCATAAAATGCACTTCACTTTCAATTTTGGCTCAAACGACTTATCCTTATTTCTCAGATGTCTTGACAGTTGAAAGAAGTAATTTAATTAATAATGGTATGACGGGTATTCTTCCGACAGTTCATGGAATCGGCATTTGTCCGATATTTCTGGGAATCCGAAATGTTTGTATATCGACACGAGGCGGACGGCTAGCGTTAATGGGAATTCATTGAATTTTATCGAATCTTCGATACATTTCCCGATGTCTCGTTGACCTACTAGAGAATTCCGAGAGGAATATATAAATACGGACAGCTGGGGATGGGATTCATTCTGTATTGAACTGCTGTATAGTTAGGTAGAGATAAATAGTTCTGTGAATATAAATTGTGTTAAAGTAATGGAAATAATTTGAGTGAGTTGGACTGTGTTTTTAAATACATCCAAGAACTGAACAGACCCTAGTGTGAAAATAAAATCAATAAGTGGAAAATAACTAGACTAACGATGTTTAAAGAGGTGAATTTGGATATGAAACACGGATAGAAGAGCCAAAACAGATAATGGGGGAAGGGAATATTAGCAGAATAAAAGAACAGGTAGTCACAATACAAAGGGGAGAAACTCAATCGAAAACCGAAAGCAGAAACCATCCAGAAGTAGTGGATTCAAAAATTTGCCCCGAGGGGACATAAAATGAACCCTCCCATATTTGATGGAAAATCGTCATGGACTAATTATCGGCTCCAATTCGAGGCTGCAGTTAAGCTAAACGGATGGTCGGCAGAGGAGAAAGCACTCGCATTAACCCTAGCCTTAAGAGGGGATGCTATAGATATCTTAGAAACATTGAATACCTCGGAGCAAGAAGACAACGAACAACTGGTCAAACAACTGAGGTATGGGCAAACCCATTTGGAGCACGTTTATCACTCCCAATTGAAAAATCGCCACCAGAAATCTGAATCGGATATTGGTCGTGTGGCCTATCCAGCCACACCGGAAAATCTGATAGAAAGGTTAGCAGCTTTAACACTAGCTCGACCGACTCATTTAGTGGATGCACTTGCTTGAGCGCTAGAATTCGAATACCTTGGACATCTGTTTTCCACAGAAGGAGTAGCTGTTGATAAGCAGAAAATCAAAGTCGTCCAAGAGTGGCCGATACCTAAAGACATCCAGCAGCTAACAAGTTTTCTGGGGTTATGCCCGTACTATCGTCGGTATGTAGCGGGATTTACTAATATCGCCAAGCCACTCACTAGACTCACAGAAGGGAAGGTGTTTTACCAGTGGGACGAGGAATGCTCACGTTCGTGTCGAGACACTGAAAACAGCATTGACCAGTGCGCCCATTTTAAGTGCCCATCTGGGGATAACTTAAAATAGATAATATATCAAGGGATTCGCCTTTTTGCAATGACTAGGTTGCCATGCTAAACCACAATCAACAACAAAAAAAAAAGGAACTGTGGTAGAATATTTTGATAATCGTTTATTCAAATTGTAATCGATTGCGGTCGATTATTTTAATAACCGATTACTCGATTATGGATAATCGATTTCGCACATCATTAGTGGTTAGTGATTTCCCATCACATTTACAATTTCCCTTATGATGTATCTTTCTTACGTTAAACAACATCCATGTTATCGCCATTTCCTATTATGTTCATTGATTAATCTGTAGTTATGAGTGAAATTAACAGGAAATGGCCGCAACAAATACAGTAAAACGATATAATCAGCTGTCTCTCTTAGTTGGTGGCCATTCCATTTATGGGCGCAATCAGTATGTTATTATTAAGTAAATGCACCAAGGTACAATCTTATTCAAGGTGATCCAATTGTCTGCGTCAAAGTTGTTTATTTGCTTTTGAGACTCAAAGGCAACACTTTAGCAACCAATCTCAAGTTATATTGAGATTTTTTTGAAATTTCGTTATCTATGTTAGTTTACAAGTTTTTTACGAAATACCGTATGAAAACATGTTTTTTATGATTGAAAAATCAATACTTTCACTTGCGATTAACTCGAAAAGAATTGACTTTCAGAAAAAACTTTATGGAACAAAAGTTGCTTAAAATTAGTTATTTTGTTCATTCCTGGACTTTTATTCATATAATATTTGTCACCCCTGAGAAGGTGTATCACATCACCCCCCCCTGCCCCGGGAAAAAAGTAAGCCCCGGCACAGGGTCAACTTTGAAGTAGAGGGTAAGTAGAAATTAAATCCAAATTTTTAGGAAAATCGGTGTTGCTTGGACAAATTACCCAGTATTACCGTTTTTTGCCTTCATTGACTGGAATATATTTGCCAGTTAGAACAATTAAGCTTAGCACTAGAACGGATATTTTATTATGATTTTAGTAAGCATATTTGAGTTATCTACCAGTTAGGACACAATTTGTTTAAAAAATCATAAAGACAACATTATGTAGTAATATATGCAACTTTTTCACTTAGGATGCAATTGTGCATGTGAAATAGACAAAGAAATCACAACACCCAGAAGGAGATGGTTTAGATATAATGCATTTTTGGTAAAACAGAGATACTATAGTAAGGAGTAAATGATTAAAATTTGGTAAAGTTTGGTCAATGTTTTTTCATGAAAACTTTTTTTTCAATTAACATTGTAATCGTTTTTTGCATTTTTTTATTTACAAAAAAAAAAACGAAAGTGTTTGATGGAATCCAAAATCGATGAAAACTAATGTTAAAATGCCAGTTAAGTGATTTTGAAAGAGATCGAATTATTGGTTTACGGGAGGCGCGTTTTTCATTTCGAGAAATCGCTAACCGCCCGAACACAAATCCAACTACTGTTATGAGATGTTGTCAAGCGTGGTTTGATAATACCCAAAATCAGAGAAGAGTAGGCACCAGACGTCGAAGGGGCACAAATGAAGTTCAAGATCGATGTCTAAGGCTTCAGAGACGGATTTTCGAAAACTCGGAATTTGGCTGATGAGTGGTTAGGAGAACAAGGCCACCTTGTAAGTGTCCGAACAGTTTGCCGCTGTATAAGGTCTTTTGGACTACTGCTATATCGACCCCATCTTGTGTCTCTGACCCCTGAGCATCGGCGGCAACGACTACAGTGGTGCAGAGAACGACAACATTGGAATGTGGAATGGCATCTGGTCCTCTTCTCTAATGAATCTCGGTTCTGCTTGGGTGGACATGACGGCCGAAGAAGGGTTAGACGACTTCGGTGAGAAAGCCGTCAACCTGATAACATCGGCTCATGGATTCCATATTTGAACAAGATAATGCTCGTCCTCTTGTTGCTTTCGCCCATAGAACATGTTTGGGATAGTATGGATAAAAGACTCGGAATTTGACGCCAGCCCCCACGGACTTTGGAGGTTCTGAGACATGAAATACAGGTAGCATGGGATAGTATTTCTCAAGAAGCAATAGAGTATTTTATTGAATCAATTCCAAGACGTGTTAGGTGGTGTATATTTTATCGGGTGGACAAACACATTACTAACAAACTAATTTAAAATATTTAAACTCCTTTGTATTTTTTATTCAAATTTTAATCATGTACTCCTTACTATAGCATCTATATTTTACCAAAACAATATTAAATTTTACCATCTCCTTCTGGGTGTTGCGATTGCCTTGTCAGGGAGTATACAGGATGTAACAAAAGTACCGGTATCGCCGTTTAACTTCCTATGATCGCATTTTCCGAGAAAACGGTCCAAACAAAAGTTCAATTTTGACTTAAAAATTCAGTGGTGACCTTGTCCTTGACCCCAAGGTTATTTTTAAAAGTCATTTCTAGCTCAACTTTCTTTTTTAAATGGAAACTCCTATTTTTTATTCCGGAATCAGAAAGTGCCAAAAATTCTATTCATGTATGTATTTCACCTTGGGGTCTAAGTGACCTCTCAAGGTCATTTCAAGCGCAATCGTTATTTGCAGGGGATATTGTCACTTAGTTCTGAAAGAAGGTGGAGTCTAACCGGCTGTCAGCGACTACTTATGCGTATATTCGTCGTTACCCTTTATTTTCAGAAGGGCTTTCCTCTATGCGCAACATCAGGACGCGCTGTGTAGTTTTGCTTTGTTGATGGAGCCCCACTGAACAGTTTGTTTTTTTGTTGTTTTTTGTTGTTTTTATTTATATTTTTAAATTTTTTTTATGTGATTATTTTTTTAGTTTTATATGAATCAATTGCTCTTTAAAGTGTTTGAAGCCAGTTCATGGAAATATATAATTATTTTCGATATCTAAAGCATTTGTTCAAAGTTATTGCTCTCAGCAAAAAAAATACAGTAAAAATATATAGAAATAAATTTTTTTGCAAATAATGATTGGACTGGAAATGACCTTGAAAGGTCATTTAGATTCCAAGGTCAAATACATATTTGAATGTAACATTATTCCCTTTTTCTGATTCTGAAATAAAAAATAGGGGTTTCCTACTAAAAAAAGAGAGTTGACCTTGAAATGACCTTTAAAAATGGTCTTGGGGTCAAAGACAGTTTTTAACTCAAAACAAACAACTTTTGCCTGGAACGTTTTCTCGGAAAATGCGATAATAGGTAGTTACAGGTGGGTACCGGTACTTTTGTTACACCCAATATATTCTTTTAAGCTTAAATAGGGCATTTTCAGCACAGTATAAAGTTAAAGCAATTAGACTTAGAAAACATCTTTACGGCAAAATCTCATTTTTTGTCAGGTATGACGTTTCAGCGTAGGAGGGCAGTATAATAACCATGCAACTTCGAGACTGGTGGTACATAGGTAGTGCCACACTCTATACTGTTTAATTTTGTGCCTTGATACAATAAAATATCTCATTTTAATAGTTGTTTGACGAAGACTGAGAAAAGGTGGTTCGGGAAATCAGACGGTATGCTTTATCTGCAAAAACCATTGTTGGTTCTGACTTTTCATCGAAATGCCTCCAGTTGCGGGGTCTCTTTGCTGCCTATTGCTGACTCCACTGAGCTGATGATATCTAGTACTGGCATCTTTTTCGGAGCTACAGCGTAGTTTAGACCCTTAGAAAGAAATTGTTTCTTTTACTGCTCTGTCTGGATGGCAAGTTCACCACTGTTTTCCTGTTGGTTGTCAACTGCTTCCTGGTAATTTTATTGAGTTTCTCAGAGTGCACCTTTTGGCCAATTCATCTGATGTTGTCACAGTGTTTTCGAATCGAAGCAAAAATTGGCATGTGATCCTGCTCGTGTGTACATCTTCTGATTTTCCAATGATGATAGATTTCTGACCTCATTAAAACGTGGCTGGCCTTGTCAAGTATCTTATGTGCTTGTTTCCCTGGGATTGGCAACTTCTGTTCGAAGTTTGGTATGATCTTTAGGTCTCTGGCGTAGCCTAGGAACCTGATATAGTACTCTTCTCTGGTAATTTTCATGGTCTTCTCGTATCCTCTGAATTTCCCATTGATTCCGGGTCCGTACCAGGCTTCCAATGTTAGCCTGAAGCTGGTAGACAAATGTAACACGTTCCTCCACTTCCATCATGTAGAAATATTTTATCTCATAAGGTTTCAATATCTTTGTATCTGCCATCGTCATCAGGTACATCTCTAAGTTATTATTAACCACAACCTGAAAACATCCCAAGTTCGTAGCACTATATTCAGCTTCACATACCGAGGTCAACCCAGAGGCAGTTGCACGATAGTCGGCTTCCCATCATAATGTTTACCATAAGGAAGTTGCACGATCCCAAGCATGTCAGCCAGAAGTTAACCGCGAAGCCGCCAGTCGTGAAAGAAACGAAAAATTAATTTCTAAAATAAACAACTGACTAGAGGCAGGAAGGTTTGTTAAATGGTATATTTACAATAGACAACAAACATTGGGTAGTCTATTTTAATTTATATTTCAGATCGATTTTTCTCATAGTTCTTCGAAGTTCTCAATGGTCATTTCACTGTTGTTCAAGTATTCAATGCAAACACGTTTTTTTGCTGACTAGGTTTCCGTTCGTTGTTTTAAGTCCCAGAGTGTTTTATTTTATGACTACTTTAGGTATCTCCAGCGGCGGCGAGTATAAATTTTATAACACTGCCCTCCCTTTGAATATGATCGTCCCAATCAGAAAAATTCTCTCCATGGTAGGGAGCGAGTCGATCCAAATGAACCACCTTCCGGAATATATTCGATTTGAAGTTACGCCCTTGGTCTGAATGTAGTTCGAAGGGGACGCCAAACCTGCTGAATAGCTGTTCTACCAGCACCGTCGCTACCATGGTTGCCTCCTAATTGGGTATTGCATATGCCTCAGGCCACTTGCTAAAGTAATCCATTGCGACTAAAATGTATTTGTTCTCCCTCTCAGACTCAGGACATGGACCCGCGACATCGATGGCAATTTTCTTAAATGGGACGCCCATATTGTACTGCTGCATTCTGCCCTTGGTCCGAGTGTCACATTTCCGGCACCAAGCTTCGAAGACGTCAGTACCGCTGGCGAACTTTATTTAAGGTTTTATTCATGCCCAGATGACTCCCGGTAACCCGTCATGTACTTTGGTCAGGTGTTGATATACCTCTGTTAACGTCGGAGTTAAATAAGTTAAAAAAGAACGAGTTAATAGACATAATTTTGTGTTATAAGGTGCCAATGACGACAACTAATGTTATATAGACAAACTATATTAATGTAATGTTTTATTTTCACACTCGGGTTCAGTTCAGTTCTTGGATTTATTTAAAAACACAGTTCAACTCACTCTAATTTATTTCCACTACTTTTACATAATTTATATTCACAGGAAACTACTATTTACATTTTATCTTAACCATACAATAGGACCGAGGAAAACTGAATGCCCCTATCGCCTTCTCTTCTTATTTATATATAAATATATATTTATCTTGGAATTGTCTGGTACGTCCACGAACCATCGGGAAACTCTTTCATGTTCTGGACGGTTTAAGGGAATTCCCAGTAACGGCAGCGGTCCGCCTGAGAGACAAACATTTCGGATTCCCAGAATTTATCGAAATAATGTCCCTTCCACGAATTGGTTGATGGCCGATTGCACCAGCTGTCGGATGAATTCTCGTAACATTGCCCCCTCCTTAAGGCCATTTCGTCCCGGAATGTCCCAGAATCCTTCCTGGTATTTGCAGGACTCTCCATTTCGACAACGGGAAGTTTGGTGGAAGTAATCGTCGAATCTGGGCTGCGAGTATTGAGAGAGCATACCAGGATGTCGACGCCACTGAATCGAAAGATTGTTTCCATCATACTTCTCACCATCCTCCAATTCAGTCCATCCAACCCGCAGGCTATCTTTGGGATTACCAATTTCATCAGATTGTTTTCATTACCAAATAAAAAATGTCTCTGGTACCCACTGGTTGTTTATCTTCGAGATGAAGGACCTTCCCTACCAGTGAATCTTGCTCCCGTAGCTTCTGGAACTGGCCGTACTTTTTGGCAAACACCTTGGCTATTCCTCTGGACATCCAGAGATCTCGAGCCACACAATGAGCCAGGGCATATTCTATGGGCACCTCAAACAGGTCTCGGGGTTCCTCTGTGGTCACGTCGTGCTGCACTTTCTGCCCATTAGAGTACAGTGCCATAAACTGTTCGAAGGTCATCTCATCGTCGGGTGGTTGGATGCTGCGGACTTGGGCTTCCGGCATAAGGGGCTAACCTGTTAAAATGTACCACCTTTGGCTTTCCTCGAGGCAGCTTCCTTATTCTGTAGACAACGTCGTTGATTTTCTTCACAATTTGGAACGGCCCCTCCCAAGATCTCTGTAGCTTGGGCGAATATCCACGACGACGTTGCGGGTTATACAACCAAAAAGGATCATCAACTTGGAATTCACCGCTCTCGGCTTTGATGTCGTAGGCTTCCTTCATTCGGGCACTGGCATTCTAGATATTTGACCGGACCCGTTGGTGTATGTCGTCCATCTTTCGACATAACTGGCTGACATAGTCTTCACCTGCAGCCTCTTCTCCTGGGGGACATCCAAACTTCAAGTCGCTTGGTAGTCGTAACTCTCGTCCCATAATAATACTGGCCGGGGTCTGACCCGTGGACTCGTGCACAGACGGACGATATGCCATCAGAAACAAGTGCAGATACTGGTCCCAGTCTCTTTGGTGGTCAGAGACTACCTTTGACAAATGGCGGTTAATGGTTCTATTCATCCGTTCTACCATTCCATCGGATTGCGGGTGTAATGCTGTCGTCCGTGTTTTATTGATCTTCAAGAGTTTGCAGACGTCTTGGAAAAGAGTAGACTCGAAGTTCCTACCTTGGTCTGAGTGCAACTCCAGGGGAACACCAAAACGACTGATCCATTCCTTGAAAAGGACATCAACAACGGCCAAGGCTTCTTGATTCGGCAAGGCATACGCTTCGGCCCATTTACTAAAATAGTCCATCATCATCACAATGTACTTGTTTCCAGAGTCGGATTCAGGAAATGGACCGGCAACATCAATGGCTATTCTTTCGAATGGACTGCCAATGTTATATTGCTTCATGGGAGCTTTTGGACGCTTCTGAGGCGCATTACTTGCTGCACAAACAATACATTTCCTGCACCAGTCCTTGACATCCACTTGGCAGTTTACCCAATAGAAGCGTTCTCTCAACTTCCCCAGGGTTTTCGTTACTCCCAGATGTCCTCCAGTTGTACCATCATGTAGTTCTCGTAAAACCTCTGATCTCCTATTTCTGGGAACTACAATCTGTTTTCTGTCGTTTCCTTCCTCTGGAAGGATGAGGGAGTTCTACTGAGCCCAGTACGCCTTTATGGTTGGTGAGTATCGGAAAATCTCCTGCCACGTAGGTTTGCGATCTTCTTCCTTCCACCGGATAACCTCTTTCAAATCTGGATCTAATTTCTGGTCTTTTTGGATTTCCGCACAACCAATGATCATTGATGGCGGTAGTTCTACAGAGAACAGCCCCTTTTTCTTCAGCTCGCTGGCAATGTTTGCAGTCATCAGGACATGATCTTCTCGATAGAACAACATCATTCTTATGGCTTGTTCCAGCTCGATGTTCAGTCTCGAAATCGAATTCTTGCAACCGCTCAATCCACCTTGCCACCTGTCCTTCAGGATTTTTAAACTGCAGGAGCCACTTCAGTGCTGCATGATCAGTCCTCAGGAGGAATCTTTTACCATAGAGGTACTTGTAGAAATGTTCTACCCCCTTTACCACAGCCAGGCGTTCCCTGCGAGTAATGCAGTAATTCCGTTCAGGCTTGCTCAAGGTCTTGCTGAAGTATCCGATGACTGTCTCCTGGCCCTCCTGGATCTGCGCAAGCACAGCACCAATACCGACATTGCTTGCGTCGGTATCAAATACGAAGTTTCCATCTGGCAAAGGATAACTTAATATGGGAGCACTCGTCAAAGCTCTTTTCAATCTCGAATGCTCGCTGACATTTCTCGTCCCATTGGTACTGCACCTTCCCTTCTGTCAGTCTAGTAAGTGGCTTGGCGATGTTCGCAAATCCGGCTAGTGTGGTCAAAATGTCATCGATTCGGGGTAGTGGATAACTGGTGGAGGGTTAGTCAGCATTCGCCCCCTTATGCTGACTGATCGGAGTTTCCCTGGTTGGTGAGGTTTTGTTGGCAGTCACTTTGAAAGTGTCCAGTCTGTCCACAACAGTAACATGCTCCTCTGGTGCCAGTTCTTAGTGACCGTTCTAATAGTTTGTTCATCCCAGCTAGTAGAGTCTGAATCCAGTAGCGAACAAATCTGTACCAAACCGAGGAATGGTAAAGACAGATCTTTTCATCTGCCTTTGCCTTTAGAGGAAACAGTGAAAAACAATGAATAAATTGCTGAAACCAGAAGAAATAGTTGACATTATTAAAATCTATGCGGCACTCTGTTACCTGAAAAAAGTAAACCCGCCGTGCACTATCCGAACCTTTAATTACACTGAAATTAGGCTCAAACGAGGGTAGATTATTCGAAATAGCTAAATGTCTCAGTCGAGTTACTGCAATTACAGTGAGTTTATTACCGTCAAAAGTATGTTTCAGCAACTAAATGATGCCATGTTGCAAGCTCTTCCTAATCCGGAATGTACTCTTAAAACTACAGATAGTGTCGATAATCCCAGAAATCAGGTTAAAACATATTGCGAGTCAATTGAAAAGTATGAGGATGATGACTGAATGACAGCAGGCTTAGAAAAAAACTATTGTTATTAGAAAAGGCGTGAATGTAATGCTTGAACGAAATATAGAGGTTTGAAAACGCGAGATGTAAAGACCGACATCTAGGATTTTCGGGGAAACTAGCACATAATGGATCCGAATCTGGAGCCGTTCCATGTAATTGCTGTTACCCGTAATTCCCAGGTTAGAATGTCACGATGAAATTTTCAGGTTAACTTCACCTGTCAGAGATATTGAATACTCTCTTCGAGGTGTACGCAAGACAATATATATATAATATATTGTTTCTGGTTAGGGAACCTCCATCAGTTGCGGTTCCCAAATTTTTCTTCAAGTTTAACGAAATGTATCAAATACATAAAGAAGTGTTCGAGAAGACATTCAATTGTGGGAAGTGCAACTGATGAAGGTTTCCTAACGAGAAACAATATATATTATATATATTGTCTTGCGTACAAAGTGATATAGGAATTGTTGACAAAGTAGAACGAAAAAAATTTTCATTATATAAAATCTGCTTTATTTTTGAAATCTGTTATTTAGAATTCAGGTACTTAGGATTTACCCCTTGTACTAATCACTTAAGTAATAGTTTAGTGGTAGGTATAAATTAGAGGAAATTGTCATTTAGTTTGGGTTTACTCCCTGAAGATGACAACTTAGAGTTGTTGAAACGGCGTTGAGTGTCTAAAATAAAGGTTTGGTGTTAGGGTGCAAAACTGTGTTTATACAAAATAGAACGAGATTCGATAACGGTTTTGACATGAACTAGCACCCGTAAAATCAAAATTTCAAATTATCGATAGAGCATTCGTTCACCGTGAACAGTGTCCAATATATTGCCCGTGTACTATCAGCAGATAAAAGTCAACGACTAAGTTTGAATAATGCTCTCATTGATAATGATTATCCACCTTCTCTTGTGAGCAGGCTTCTGTAGCACTCTCTAGATTTGCAACCTTATAAATATTGACTTTGGTAGTATTAAAGCACAACAGTCAGATAGATTTGAATATAATCGCCTAAGAGCCAAGTATCGCCCTGATCTTATCAGTTATTATGACCAGTAAACCAGCAACTAGAAAAAGGCAAAAACAGAGAGTTGACTATGAAAAAAGGAACCTCCAATGGGCAAGAAATATACACAAAAAAAGTGAAAGAAAAAATGATCAAAATAAAAACATGTTGTCATCAGCAACTTACAAAAATAAATGAAATCCCAATAAAAACATTTTCATGTAAAATTTTGCCAAAATTAGACGGGACCGCACTGTCAAAATGTTATCAGATCTCTTGTAGAGCCAACCTTCTAACTCTACACGCCCTAACTCTACAAGCCCTAACTTCACAAACACTACACCTCTGTAAAAATAATTTGCTTAGCCGTTTCACAACCGTTACATGTGTTTAACTGGAAATATTTATTCATATATTACGAAACGAAACGGTCAAGCCACATATTTGGACTAAGGTGTAAAGTTTGAGAACTTAGGGCTTATAAAGTTAGGACTTGTAGAGTTAGGGCTTGTAGAGTTAGGGCTTGTAGAGTTAGGACGTGTAGAGTTAAAAGCTTGGCTCTACATGAGATCTGATGATAACGTGTGCGGTCTCGTCTCGGCTTGGCAACACATCACATGAAAATGTTTTTGGTGAGATTTTATTTATGTATTGAAGGAATGATGATTGGAATATTCTCCATTTAAGGTACTCCACCCAAACGGGGAATGCGTGTTATTGAGAATTCTCCCCCTAGTTTACCCCATTTATTGCGTATCTATTGGTTATTGAAGTACGGTTAAATGCGTCTCTTTGTTCTGTTTGTCAATTTTATTACTCTAATTGTAACTGTCCCGTTCGTTAATCACACATTTTATTTTTCCCTTTTTAGCTTCCTATGCATATGACACTTGTAAACTACAACTCTTATTTCTAATTTTCTCATTATATTTACAAAATCTTATGAACTATCTTTTATAATTTGATAAATTTTAGTATATAACATTTGAAAAATTACCATCTTTTCACTAGTTATCTGGAGTTTGTTTTCGAGATTAATATACCTATTCTTCAAAACAAACACATGGTGTTTTCATAAAGGATTTCCATATCTTTAATCTTTGTAGTTTAATATTTTTATATGCAAACTAAAATTTAATTCAATTTATAATGTCTGTACTGTTTTTCAAATTAGATTTATTTTAGCATTTTGATTTTATAATTTTTCGTTAATGCACATTTGTTTAATTCTGTAGTGTACAATTTGTAGAACGCAAATTAAAGAAATGTAATCCATTATTTTTTTCAGCGAAAATGATTTCAGGACTAAGTAATCATTTTTGCATTGTTTCACCTTTTTAATTTTTTTTAGTAATTTATAGGTAAAGATGAATTCCAAAAATAGTTTATCGCGGATAAATCATCGAGATAACTTGTTCGCTACCAATGAAAAAAAGAAACTCACAAATAAAAAGAAAAGAAAACATAAATCTAAAATTGAAAGTGTAAATACAAATATCGATAATGAAAATACAAATACGAGTACTGAACAAGAAAGTGACAAGCAAGAAAAAAACAAATCTCAGTGTTTAAAGCAAAACACTGACGATGAAAGCCTAATTCCTAAAGAAGAAACTACTTTATTAACAAAAGTTAAAGCTAACCCTAAGCTTTTTGAAATCGCCAAAAGCCTGACGGAAATATGTTATCAAGATGTCACGCAAGAACCACCAGAAGAACTTTACAGCGAATGTCAAAAGAAAAACGCATATGCCAATGTTTACGTAAGCATGGAGGGAGGGGTAAGAGCTTTGCTTTATAGGTATACTATGGTTAATTAAATAATGCAATAAATTAGTTTGATTCGCGAAATTGATTTCAAAACTAATGAATAATTTTTGCATTGTCTCCTTCTATTTAATTAATATTATTTATAATTTTTAGGTTCAGATGAGTTCCAAAAATAGTGATCTATCCTGGATAAATCATCCAGACAAACTGTTCTCTGCCGAAACAAAAAATAAATCGGTAAATAAAAATCATGGAAAATCTAAAATTGAATGTTTCAATACAAATATCGGAAATGAAAATACAAAAATAAATACTGAACAAGAAAGTAAAAAGCAAGAAAAATCCAAACCGCAGTCTTTAAACCTAAATACTATCCATGAAAGTACAATTACTAAAGAAGAAACGGATTTATTGACGAAACTTAGAGCTAACACTAAGCTTTGTGAAATCGTCAAAAGCCTGACGGAAATATGTCATCAAGATATCACTCAAGAAGCACCAGAAGAACTTTATAGCGAAAGTGAAAATAAACTTTTTGGAAAACTCAAGGCTAACCTGCATCTATTCCAAATTGTCGAAAGTCTTATTAAAAACTTAGAAACTAGCGGAAAATCTGGGTAAGTTTATAGTTACATTATTATTTGGAATGTTCATTTGATTTACAAATTCGAATTGAGAATTATATAAAATAAAATTTTAAACGTTTGCCGCACCTCTGTAATTGTCAGTTTATAAACAAATTGTTTTTTCTTGTTTCAAAATTTGGTTACTACTATTGACCACCCTCCATACTGAGAAACAGCATGGCAATGATGAACTCTTTTTATTGTACTAGATATCTTCATTCCAATTTTGAAAAGTTTAACCATGGATAACTTGATTTTTTTTAATGGAACCCTCATGTCATTCCGTTTCGTACATACATATACATATGTATTTAATTTTCTAATTTGGCCCCCAAAAAGTAACATTTATTTCACTAATAAACTTTCATAGAAGCCTTTTATAATCTACTGTCTGAATTTTGAGGCTCTGTAGATTGGAAGATAAAGGGCAAAATGGGTCAAGTTTTAAATTATAAATTATTAAATCTGTTATTCAAATTATTTAAAGATACAAATAAAATATATTTTTCAATATTTAAATAGTGTAGTTTCTAAAGTGGGAATTTAGTCGATGTTTAATATTTTTGTTAATATCTTTTAAAAAAATTATTTAAAAATATATATTTGTAATTTACATAATGAGCCTTTTATCTGATATATTACATGATGCGTTTGAAAATTGAATCTTTATTTTCCATTTAATTGTATAATTTGTCCCTAAAATTACTATAGGGTTTTTTTCATATTTTTCCTATAAACAAAAAAAATTAGGGGGGAATGGGTATTTTTTTAAATATTTTTGTTAATATCTTTTAATTAATTTATTTTAGAAATATGAAAAAAATATATTTGTTTTCCTCGTAATGCGCCCTTTCATTTGATATATAACATGATAGGTTAGAAACAATTTTAATTTTATATTTTCCATTTAATTCTGTAATTTGCCCCCCAAAATTAAAAGTAGAGGTTTCTCCTTATTTTTCCAGTAAACTTCAGGTCAGAACCTATAAATCTATTTTTTTTCAAAACTACGTTTTATAGTTTCGGAGATAATGGGGGGGGAATGGGTAAAATTTGGTATATTTTCGTTAATATCTTTTTAAATAATTTTTTTTTAAATATGAAAAAATATATTTGTGTTCCTCAGAATGAGACTTTTCATTTGATATATTACATGATGCGTTTTAAATTTTTTTTATTTTTAAATTTTTATTTAATTCTATAATTTGCCCCCCAAAACTAACATTAATGGTTTCTCCTTATTTTTCCTGTAAAGTTCGGGCAACGTTCTATATTTTTTTAGTTTTTCTCCTCAGAAGTAGCCCTAAAATCAAAATTTATTCTTTTACGATATGTACTCCTGATTTGATTTGATATATAACATGATGGGTTAGAAACAATTTTAATTTTATATTTTCCATTTAATTCTGTAATTTGCCCCCCCAAAATTAAAAGTAGAGGTTTCTCCTTATTTTTCTCGTAAACTTCAGGTCAGAACCTGTAAATCTATTTTTTTTTTCAAAACTACGTTTTATAGTTTCGGAGATAAGGGGGGGGGGAATGGGTAAAATTTGGTATATTTTCGTTAATATCTTTTTAAATAATTTTTTTTAAAATATGAAAAAAATATATTTGTGTTCCTCAGAATGAGAATTTCATTTGATATATTACATGATGCGTTTTAAAATTTTTTTATTTTTAAATTTTTATTTAATTGTATAATTTGCCCCCCAAAACTAACATTAATGGTTTCTCCTTATTTTTCCTGTAAAGTTCGGGCAACGTTCTATATTTTTTTTAGTTTTTCTCCTCAGAAGTAGCCCTAAAATCAAAATTTATTCTTTTACGATATGTACTCCTGATCGGGTCACCAAACTATACATTGATACCAAATTTCAACCTCTTCCGTCCAGTAGTTTAGTAGAAAATGGCTGTGATGTGACACAGGCCGAAATCCGCAGTGATATTATAAGGGTATCCGTATATTGTATATACGGAACCCTAAAAAGGATGCATCACGGGAGCTTCAGTCTGTAAGCAACAATTAATCGTGTATTCCGTCATCACCAAGCAAGCCAAAACAAATAAGCGTAACCTATTCATGTGCTACATTGACTATGAAAAAGCCTTTGATTCCACCTCATATGACTGGTTGTTGAAATGCTAAAATCAAAAGCGTATTAAAATCTATGATGAAGAGTTGGCGAGTAAACCTACACTTTGGAAAGGCTAAGCCAGGGATAATTAGTATCAAAAGAGGCATTTTCCAAAGCGACTCCTTTTCACCTGTGTGGTTCATACTGGCACTCAACCCGTTATCAATCTTTCTTAATGAAACTGCTATAGAATACAAGCCACAACCCAACTAAAACTTCAAAATAAATAACCTGCTATTCATGGATGACTTGAAAATATATGCAGAAAATCGGTCAAAACTTAACAATCTTATCGCTATAGTGAAAACATTCAGCGATGGCATTAAAATGTCATTTGGATTGGATAAGTGCGCAACAATAGGAATCAAGAAAGGAAAACTTGAACTTTCTGGAGAAGAAGAACCGTTCGAAGGCATTGTAGATCTTGAACCCGGCTCTCTGTACAAATATCTAGGCATACCATAGAACATGAAAATAGACAACACCAGACTTAAGCAGCAGTTTACTGAAAAATACAGGAAAAGAATGACTAAAGTGTCAAACACTAAACTAACCGGCAAAAATATCATCACCGCAATTAATAATTGGGCAGTCCCTATACTGACATATTCCTTTGTAATAGTTAAGTGGTCCAATACTGGCTTGGAAGCTCTGGATAGAATAACTCGCCAGATTTTATCTAAATTCAGGTGTTTACATCCGAACTTATCAATATTGAGTCTTTATATTCCTAGAAAGGAAGGTGGCACAGGCCTCCTAAATATAAGCAGGAATTAGTGCGAAATGATTAAGATCCACAGACAGTATCATTCAATCAATAAGAAGAGCTGATAAAAACTTTACACCACTAAACTTAAGATTAACAATGTCAACAGATACCACACCAACACTACATCAGGAAACTTGGAAGGAAAAAACACTTCATGGTAAATACCTATTAGCATTCGAAGGCACATTCATCAACAAAACATCATTACAGTGGCTCCATAAGGGCTGTCTTTATCCAGAAACTGAGGGTTTTATGGTAGCAGTCCAAGACAAAATAATGAGAAGCAGAAATTATGAAAAACATATATTGAAAATCAAGAATATCGACAAATGTAGGAAATGTGGAATTTCTGGTGATTCTGGTGACTCAATAGAACACATCATGGGTGGGTGTAGCGCGCTAGCAGAAAATGCTTATTTAGGAAGGCACAATCAACTAGCAATAGGGCTTTAAATGCAAACTTTTGTCTACAGATCTCCATTCCACAAATACGAACCAAAAATCAGTTCTTGAAAACAAATCTCACTTATTATATTGAGACCGCCCTGTACTAACAGATACAACAGTCGCTCACAACAAATCAGATATTCTTCTGATAGTCAAACAGAGAAAAAACCAAACCTTCATTGATATTGCCATACCTCTAACACATAATCTGAGATCTACGGAGGCTGAAAGAGTTCGTAAGTATGAGGACCTAGCAATCCAATTAAAACAAATATGGGGTCTTCACGAAGTAACCATTTGTCCATTGGTTATGTTAAAGGAGGGAGTTGTAACAAAGAATTTTAAGGAAAATTTGGCAAAATTAGATATGCAGAATAACATCTTTAATGCATCACAAAAAACTATAATGCTTCAAACTTGTCATATTGTTCGGAAAGTTCTGAGCTTAGGTGAAGTAGGATAGGATGAAGTTCCTCTCTACCAAAATCATAACCGCCACCCGAAAAAAGCAGAGAAATGTGAACAGAAAATAATAATAACTTGTCTTTATTTAATAAGAGGTTACAGCTTCAGTTCAACATGACGAGATTTAGCTAATGCTACTCTTACACCTAACCATGGAACAACTCCTTATGTGTACAGAAGTTACTAACTATACATTCCTAACATTAACGCTTACATCATAACATAAAGTGTTTATATATAACATACAACACACACATACATCCGATACAACTAATCTATAAATGTTAGAGCGGTGACAGGAGACGAAAAAGAGGGATAACTGGAATTATTTTATAATGATGCGAGCAGCAGCATTTTAACATTTTTTGAAAAAGTTTTAGGCTGAAAATCTTTGAGTTTATTGGGCAGTGAATTATAAATGACCACCACATTACAAGAAAATGACCGTTGAAACATGGCAGTACTATGATGAGGAATGGACAAAAAATTGCTATCCCTGACATTTCTTTCACGTACTTCTCTACGAAAAATAAGCTTTTCTCTTAAACAAAATGGTTGTGATGTTATTAATAACTTTTCAGTAAAACTAGCAAGGTGGAAAAAAATTGGATTAGGCTTCTTGAGCAAGCCGATTTGGCTGTATTTACTTGATATGTGGAGAAATTTCCTCAAGTTGAAAATAAAGCAAACACAGTTGTTTTGAATGACCTGAAGCCGATGCTTAGTAATCTCATCTGGACATGGATAATAAACCGTATCCCCGTAAGAAGCAATAGACAAAATTAACGACTCACAAAGTTTTTTCCTGAATTTAAAATTTAGGATGTGTTTGTTGGCAGATAAGACTTTCAGCTTCAGATATGCCTTTTTCATTAAGTTATTAAAGTGACCAGTAAATCTCAGTCTTTCATCCAAAGTAACCCCCAAAAATTTTATGCAATCCGAAACTGGTAAAATTTGATTGCCTACGTTTATTTTGAGCTTAGTTTTGAGAAGATACCTGTAGTACTCTAGACAAAATATCATAAGGCTCGATTTGGTTGGATTAAGGGCAAGTTGGCGTTTACATCTGAAATTGCTTGTTTACTATTGTTTAAATCAAAATAGTGCAAAATCTGTGTATCATCAGCGAATGACTGAATACACGAGTTGTTAACTTGAAGTGGAAGATCAGCTGTATACAACAGGAAGACCAGCAGTCCAAGAACTGATCCCTGAGGAATGCCAGAGGAGATAGTTTGAGCACATGACTTGAGTTCTTTTATGCAGACCAGTTGGGATCTAGTACAAAGATAATTTTTGAAGATACCAACTTGTCAAACGGTATCTTCATCAAAACCAATGTGTTTCAATTTGGCAATTAAGTTTGTGATTAATTTTATCTAAAGCTTTAGAATAGTCAATACTGACTAACATCAACTCAATCTTTTTATCGAACGCAGTGATTACATCGTCCACAAGATTAAGAAGTGAAGTTGTAATACTATAATTTTTTCAAAAATCTGACTGATGTTTAGCTAGAATTTGAGAAGGTTCAGCATAATGGGTGACCTGATTACAGACAACTCGTTCCAGGTCCTTCGATAAAACTGGAAGTAGACTTATTGGTCGAAGTTCAGATAGTTCCTTAGGATTTGCTACTTTAGGCACTGGTACAACCAACTCCACTTTCTACTTTTCTGGAAAGTAACCCTGCTCAATGCATGAGTTAACGGCTGAGTTCATCTATTATATGTAGATAGCGAACCAACCATACGGACGTGCTCGATTTGCTCCGACAATTTTATTGTCAAGAATAAGTTTATTGATTGTGACTATTGTTGTAATTCTTTTCACATTCACTGTGTTAAAGTTAAAGACCAGTTGATCAAATTAAAACAAGATTATAGGGGCTGCAAGTGGTTTTGTGATCATTGTTTACCATGTGTGGATGTTTTTACATGAATGAAGAATGGCGATGAAATCTGTAAAACACAAGAAATTTTAAATAAAACTACTAGGTTAATCGAATTATTGGAATCTGCAAATGGCACTGTTGGTGTTAATAAACCGAGTTGGGTTGAAGTCGTAAAAACAAAAAAGACAGAACCCTTAATTATCAAACCAAAAAATTTCAATCAAAACAGTGCCAGGATAAACAATCACTGGATAACTTAAAAATTAATGTTGAACGTAAGTTGGGCTCCGACTATGAAGTCTAGTTAGGAAAATTAGCTAATCCAAAGATTAAGATTATTGGTATACCTTCGGAAGAGTTAATAGATTCGAATGAATTTATTAATAAGTTGAAATGTCAGAATTTACCGGGAGATATAGCAAGTTCTGAAGTTAAACTTGTCTACAAATTTAAGTCTCCTAAGTCACATTATGACTGTTATAATGTAATTATTGAATTGTCTCCAAAGGAATTCAACTATCTGATTTCTGGATGTGACAAGTTGCATTTAGGGTGGAGTAGCTACAAATTTTATGAATTTGTTAGTGTTCTAAGGTGTTTTCGCTGTTGGAAATTCGGCCACTTTGCGGAAAAATGTCAAATTAAAGGGTTTGTTTGCCCTCTATGTGGTGGAGATCATAAAAAGGATCAATGCAGTAAGGGTTCGAACTTTGCTTGTAGTAATTGTTTATATGCCAAAGATGTACTTAAACCGAAGGATATTAATTTTAGTCATCATGTATTTGATATTAACTGTCCCAGCTATTTGAGGCAGTTGTCTTTGTGCAAAGAGAAAATTAATTATCAATCCTAGCAATCAAATAGAACGGATATTGATGACAAAAAAAGTTCACTGAGTATTTATTTTCAAAATGTAGTAGGTTTGCGAACGAAGATTGATGACCTACGACAAGCGATCTGTACAGATTACAGTGTCATTGTGTTGGTTGAAACCTGGCTTAATTCCAACTTTGATAATTCTGAGTTGGGTTTACATAATTACAACATCTTTAAAGTTGACAGAAGCCCAATAACACTTTACTTGACTGGATTGGAAGTTACTTGTCGAATCGGACACAAATGGTTAATTATGGTGGCAGGGTATCGAAATCAATTAAGGTTACTTCAGGTGCCCCCCAGGGTTCACATCTTGGGCCGTTAGTTTAATTTGTTTGTGAATGATCTGGCAACTGTATTTAGGTCGAGTAAATTTCTTATGTTTGCTGATGACATAAAATTTTTTAAGGCAATTAAATGTATCTCCGATTGTGAATCTTTACAATCTGATCTAGATAATTTGTCTCGTTGGTGTGATATAAATGTCTTAAATTTAAATTTGAAGAAATGTTTTATAATAACTTTTACTAAAGCTAATTCTCAGTTTTATTATACATACAAACTGAAAAATGCTAGTCTTGTTGAAGTTAATCAGTTGAAGGATTTGGGTGTAACGATGGATAAAAAGCTTACATTCAATCTACACATAAACGAAATTACCTCTCAAGCTTATAAAATATTGGGATTCATTTATAGAAATTCTCAGGAGTTTTCTATTGCTACTTTTAAATTATTGTACTGTTCATTAGTACGTTCTGGTCTTGAGTATTGCAGCATGGTTTGGTTTCCTTTCTACATGACCTACAGCAGTCAGTTAGAAAGAGTTCAGAATAAAGTTTTGATGTTCTTGGTTTTAAAATGGGCTTAGTAGGGGATGATTATAATAGTGTTGATATTCGTGTACAATTGAATATGAGCTCGCTACAAAATCGTAGGTCACAATATGAATTGCGTTTTTTACACAAATTGTTAAACGGTTATATACTGTGTCCTGAACTATTGGAGTTAATTAAATTCAATACAAGCGTTACTAGAACACGTTGTCCTGATCTGTTCTTTACCGATTTTCATCATACCAATTACGGTAAAAACGAAGTTATAACTAGACTTCTTCGTACTGCAAACAACTATCATGGGAGATTAGAATTTTTTGATTCATCTTGTTCTTCTTTCAAAAGTATGGTTAGAAGATTACAATAATAGTTTTATATTTATAATAGCTTTTAAGTAATATTTTGTATTTTATATTATATTTGTATTATTATAATGGTTTTCATTTATTGTAAAAGGGTTTTTAACCCGTTAATAAATAAATAAATAAATAAATATTCCTTTAGCATTGGATTTTAAGTTGAAAATTATTTCTTTCATTTTATTTGGATCTGCCAATATGAGGGAGACGCTGTTCGCTGGTTTAATAAAATTTTTAGAATAATAATCCTATCTTTCCCCGTCTAAAGCTTCATCCTCATAACTGACATTTCATCCAAAGTAACCCCCAAAAATGCAATCCGAAACTGGTAAAATTTGATTGCCTACGTTTGTTTTGAGCTTAGTTTTGAGAAGATACCTGTAGTTCTCTAAACATACGGATCATCCTCTTTAACTGGTATCTTTGGTCTAGAGTTAACATTAATTTTCATAGCATTCACTTTCACCCACAATTTTTTTGCATTATCATTGTTTTCTAGATGGGCTAAATAGGCTCGTTTTCTATTTCGAATAGAATATAGGCAGAAGTTGCGTAAAACCCGGTTTTTCATAATTCTCAGGAGTTTTATTTGATCGATAAATTACTTCTGCTTTTCTTTTCTCTTTTATTATTAGTTTGAGAGGGTACGTTAGCCAAGGAGCTTTAGGTTTACTAACTCGAACAGTTTTCACTGACGCATGTAAGTTAAAGACAGCCAGCAGATTGTGGGGAAAAAAATTGACTTTATCATCAATTCTGCATGTAAATCAAATTTTCTAGATTTATATTGTTGAGATCAGATATAAAAGATTTATCGTAAAAACTGGAGAAATCTCTAAATGTGATAAATTTCTGTTTATGCTTGAAGGAAGTTATGTTTATAGGACATGTAATAAGTTTGTGATCGGAAATTGGATCGGCATCTATAACAGCACACTCTTTGAATAGTTCTGCTTTGTTAAAAATCGGATCAAGTAATCAGGCAGAGAAAGGAGTTACTCTTATAGGCTGTTTAACTATATCAGATAAGCCAAATAAATCAAAACAAGGACTTAAAACGTTAGACATGTTTAGCAAGTCATTATTGAAGTCACCAAGCAGTACAACGTTGTCAAAACGGCTCATGATAAGTGGTGATATGTTATCTACGCCTTTAAGAAAATCTTTTATGCTGTATGCAGGCGGTCTATACAGAACCCCAAAAACAAATTTTCCTTCAGGAAAGTTATTTTTACCCATAATTGCTCCAAATAAGGCTGAGTGTTAATATTTAATTCAAATATTTCAGCCTCGAAATTTGGTTTGATGTAAAAACCCACACCACCTCCTTGCGAACCCCTGTCACTACGGTAAAAATTATAATCGCAAATTTCCACCATTTCGGTTGTATGGAACTCATTTATCCACGTTTCAATGACGGCAAAAATGCCATAATTTTGCATTTGCATCATATTAACAAAGATCAAAGCTTGATCCCGCTAAAAGAGATCTTACATTGAAAAGACCTAAGTTAACACTATTTTGATGAAAATTACTAACTATAATCTATTCTGTTTTTTAAATTATTTAGATGCAATTCATAAATAGGACAACATTAATTATTTGCCGCATGATCAATAGCTAAAGCTCCGTTGTGCTTTTCATTATATTTTTTACAATTTATGCATGCTACATTACTACTGTTACAACTTTTAGTGTTTGCAAGAAGATTTTACTCAGCCTGCAGTCTCTCTGCAATCCTTTTCATAGTGACCGAATCCCGAGCACTTGAAACATTGAATCACATGTAAACAATCCACTACAGAACACCTTTTCCAATCAGCCCATATAAATCCATTTTGAACAAGATGCCTTCTTAATACAGTAGGAACTTCCATTACAACGTGATGGCCCTTTCCAATTTTAATTTTTTTAATAACTTTAATATCAGACGGATTATAATCATTGATTTCCTTCGTCACTAATTTGAAAACGTCCTCGCTAGTTTAGTTTTCCATTGATTTCATTAAGAGAGTCGATGAATCATTGTTTACACGTTTTTGTAAAATGCTACTATAAGTGTACGATGATAACAAAATTAATAAGTTTTAAAAAAATATATTTTTACTAAAACACTTTAATACTTCGACTTGTTACTTTGAAATTAATTATTAAAGTTATTATAAATTTATGCCGAGTATTGCAGTCGCGGGAGAGAGATCTGGTCTGGTATATTAATACGTACTAATATCAGTACTAATATCGGTATAAATATCAGCTCTCCTGCAGCTTTACAAACAATTTATAGGTTCTGTCATGATAACTAAGGTGGCCTTAATAACACGTGCAGTTTTACTTAAACAATGGAATATTGTCAGCTATTAATCTCACCTCTAAATAAGCAAATTTGTAATAAACAGAAATATTAATTACTTGAAAGGAAATGCCAAAGATAAGATACAATGTTGCAACAAAGGGGTCTTTTATACTGACTCAGGTAACAAATTCCCCCTATACAAAAAAGTTGCATCAAGTTTTCAGAAATAAGATAAAAAATGAATATACTTTCAAAATTCAAAAATTAATATACATTACATTATAAAAATATCAGTGTAAATTGCATAAAAAACATTAATATATAAGATAATAAAAGTACAATAATATATGTGAGAATAACATCAATAATAAGTTTATATTAGTAAAATATAAAAATAGTTAAAATGTTAAAAATAAAATATCAAAAATGTTAGAATTCAAAAATAATTAAAGTTTACAATTTTTGGTTATACGTACACATTTTTAGTCTTTGGGTTCCATTTCCGGGAATTTCTCTTCTACCTGTTCGCCAAGGTGGATGCTGCTTTTTCTTCTAGGGATGAAACGTCTCATACGTCTTTGAAAGACGCTAGAAACCATTGGTGGTACGGGTGGATCATTTGGTCCTTGTATAGAGATTAGATGCCTTCTGCGGCTTCTTTTGCACTTGCAGAATATGTATAGGCAAATTACAGCAACGATAATTGTAATGGTAAATATTACCAATGGCTGATTAATAATATCGTCTAATTGATCGGAATATTGGGACAATTTGTGTTGAGCAATGTTTAGATCATCTGTATTCAATTTGCTTATTTTCAAAGGTTTCAAGTCTGGAAGGTTGACTTTATGCACTAAATCTTCACAACAGCTGAATGGTATATTATTATGTTTTGATATGTATCCATTAACTGTTTGCCTTGGACTTGGGTGGAGAAATGCACTACATTTTGGTTGTAGCTTTAAAATAATATTAACGTTTACTATTTTTGTGATAACTTCTCTTCCTTCACATCTAACGGTGATTGGTAGAGGATCTGATACACTTATTAGCCAATGATTTGGGGCAATTGATTGGATATTATACTCCTTTGCATATATTAATATTGTCTGACAAGTTTTTGGTAAATAACTGGTTTGCTTGAAAAACTGGGCTTCACAAATTGCATCATTGTCGATTGGATACGGTAATATGTCTGGACAAAATTTTTTATCTTTTGTCTATAGACTTGCAATTTGAGGCATATGATGTAGACCTGTACGATTATCAAAAATAGGAATTAGATATAATTGGTAAAGGATGTAATTTTCAGGTTCTACTAAAGGTATTTTTAATAAGAAAACGATTTTTGAATCAATTTGAAATGCTTCTAGTTTTATTATTTCAACGTACTGTGGTGTAGTTGAAGTATAAACTGGTATAAATAACTCATTTTTATACAGTGATTCAGATATCTTTTGTATAGAATTTAATAGATCATTGGGTGAAATAATCGAATTGTGTAAAATTTTCAGTCTGGCAAATGAAATAAAATATCATCAATAAAAACATAACTTGTCATCAATGATTCGCAAATTTCTAGTACTTTTATTTTGCGCTTGATAAAAGGCCAAATCATCTGTAAGGTTAAAAATTGCGTTTTGATTTTTTGAAGATCTTTATAAAATGTGGACTCGACAATTTGCAACTTTTGTATCATACTATTAAAATTCTTAATTACTGACGTGGTCACTGAAATCTGATTCTTCAATAAATTATCTATCTGGTGTACATCTCGCGTAATGCGGTCAATGCACTGACTGTAGTATTCCCCATCAGATGAGTCTAGATTTCCTGGTATAGCTTCCATATAGTACCTAATTCGTTAATAATGCCGCGTTTGCGTCTGTTTGAACTTGAAACTACATAACTTTTAGTATCAACCAATATTTCTTTATGTTTTTCATCAACATTGTTCGCAATTTGTTTTAAAAGACTAATGTGCGTTGATAGTTCTACTTTAAATGCAATCATACGATTGTTATTTTCTTTAAGTGAGTCTAGAAAATGATCTAAAATTTCATTGTTTGAAGTCGCTTGTTTAGTATGACTGAGCTCTTTGTATACTAAGAGTGTCCATTTTGAATTTGATATTTTAAAATTACTTTCTTATTGGAAGTAAATACCGATCGTATTATTTACTGGTGATATTTGATACTGGCATCTTGAAATGGTGATTATCCACCAGAGGATTAAACTTCTGAAAAGAAGAAATTTCTAATCAGAATAGGGTTTAAGCCTATCGAAATTTACTTTAATAGTTAGATTAGTAATTGGATTAAATAATTTTGCTGAGTTTTGATAGAGTTTTTTATTTTCATAAGGGTCATTGAAGTTATTTTCCGATTTATTTGTAATTTGAGATTCTTTGAGGTATACTTTATCTTCTATATTAAATTCAGGTTGGTTTTGGGATATATTTTTATCAAACCGAATTTTTGATTTCTCTTTTTGATTATTTATCTTTGCTCTTGCTATTTTACGTGTTCCATACGATTATTTAAATCTCTAATATATTTAGAAATGAGATTTTTCTGATTGTATAACGTTTCAGGGGGTCTACTTGATGTATGCCCGAATATTAGTTCATATGGGCTAAATCCATGGGTGTAACTTTTTGTATTGTTATAGCAAATGTTAGCGTAGGGTAGACATTAAAAGAATGTTCTTCGGGATGTTCGGCTGTATTGGCACGAATCATTTCCGAAAGTGTGGCATGAAAACGTTTGATTGAACCATTGGATTCTGGATAGTTCACACTTGAACAAGGTAATTTAAAATCATAGAGTTCTGAAAGGTCTTTCATTAAAGTATTGTTAAATTCGGGGCCATGATCACAATGTATGCGCAATGGTGTGCCATAATGTTGAAAATAAATTAGTAAGGTGTTAACAACTGAGGAAGCTTTCTTATCATTCAGAGGATATGCTTGAGTAAATTTTGTTAATTCGTCGCGAATGGTTAATGCCTAATATTTGTGAGGATATTTAAATATGTCTATATTGATTCGCTCAAGTCTTTGGTGTTTTTGTTACTACGAAGGGTGCGTTTAAATTCTTTCTGCAAATTGTTACTTTTTGTCATATTTTATAAAATTTTCAACGCGTCTCAGAGTTTCATTTATACCTCTGTGTAAATTATTATTTCCAGAATGATATTGTTCAAAGATTATTGGAATCTGATCTTCAGTTGGAGTTATTACAATGTTTTGACAAATTTTTATTTTAATATCTTTGTCAGCAAATATGAAAGATAAAATTTCAAGAGTTGGTAATTCAATATTATTTTCAACATAATATGTTTCATTTAGGTTAAGTTGATCTTGTGCTTTGTAAAGAATGTAAAATAGATGGAGGTACTATTCTTTCTAGGTAAAAAGGAGAGGGGTATTATGAAGTATTTACTGGAAAATATATTAATTATTTCAGTACTGAAGTCTGGAATTATTTCGAAAAGGTCATTTATAATTTTATCATGTAATTCACCGAGTTTGTTTTGATAAAAAAGTAACTATATTTTTATGGGTTTTATCAAGAATCTACATCAATAAATATAAAGCCATTGACAACGAAGTCAGAATAGACTTTGAAACGTTTGGTATTCCTGCAATATACGTAGTTTTATTTCTATTGTGGTGTTATTCCCCAAAGAAACATAAAAATAAAGAAGTTGGGAGTTTGAAATCTCGATTTTTGAGTAATCAATTAGTGATTTGGTTATGTAAAGTTCGACAAATCTGTTAAATTCGTAAGTCATTCTTTCATTTTCATTTTCGAGGTTCTGTTGTTCAGTAAAGTCATCATTAGAAGTTTCGTCTTCAGTTAAGGCATGAATTTTAGTTTTTGAATGTAAATTAGTACAGTCTTTGAACTGATTTATGTTTATGCGTGATAATGCGTCTGCATTGTTATTTTTTTTTCCGGGTTTGTAAACAATTTTAAAATTATATTCTTCTAGTTTTATCCTCCATCTAGCAAGTTTGCTACCTGGGTCCTTTATTGAGAAAAACCAAGTTAAAGGGTGGTGGTCGATTGCGACTGTAAAGTGTCTCCCGTATAATACCGACCTAAATGTCTTAACGGTCCAAAGTACTGCTAGTAGTTCTCTTTTCATAGTTGAATACTTTGTTTCGGCTGCACAAAGGGTTCTAGAGGCATAGGCAATTGGAAGATCTGTACCTATAGGTCCTTGAGATAAAACGGCACCTATTGCAAAGCCCTTGCATCTGTTGTTAAAATGAATTCCTGTTCGAAATCTGGATATTTTAAAATTGGGTCAGAAGTAAGAATTTCTTTGGGTTTTTGAAAGGATTGTTTACACTCATTATCAAATAAAAATGTCACGTCTTTTTGAAGGAGTCGAGTGAGTGGCTTTGCTATTTTGGCAAAATTAGGAATGAATCTGCGGTAATAATCTGCTAAGCCTAGAAATGATTTGATTTCTTTTGGGTTGTTGGGTTCTGGAAAATTTAATACACAGCTAACTTTGTCTGGATTTGGTTTAAAACCATCAGGAGTAATGATATGACCTAGATAAGCTACTTCACGTCTTAAGAATTCGCACTTATCCGGCTGTATTTTGAAATTGGAATTACGAAAACAAAAAGTGAAAAAAGAGTTTCGAGTCTAGATCGAACCCCGCGCCTCAATCTGCCTACTCCCCAAGAGTCGCTAGGTAACTGAACTTCTGAAAGTTTGGAAATATGTTCATTAATCATGTATACTAGGGCTCTTTCATTTTGGATACCAAGGATATTATCCATTACACGTTGAAAAATGGACGGGGCATTATTTATCCAAAGGGTATTCTTACAAATTCATAATGTCCATTCTCACCTGAAAATGCTGTTTTAGGAATATCTGTTTCATTGAAAACCTGAAGCAAGGTCCAGAGTAGAAAAATATTGACATTTACCTAGCTGATCCAATAAATCAGAAATTTTGGGTAAGGGGTACTTATCATCGATTGTTAGTTAACTCGTTAATTTACGGTAATCAATTACAATTCTCCATTATTGTTTGCCTGAAGCATCGAGTTTTGTAGGAACAACCCAAACAGGGGATGACCATGGGAAAATTGAGGGTCGAATAATACCTTGATTTAACATATTACTAGAGTTTTTACTTCATTTCGATGAATCTGAGGATACCTATAAGACTTGGTGTAAAGAGGTTTGGAATTATTAGTGTCTATCGAATGCTTTATTTCATTGGTGAAAGTTAATTTATCACCTTCGAAGAAAAAGATATCTGAAAATTGTAGCAAAAACACGCGCGAGAGAGATAGATTGTTGGTTAGACAATGTTCTCTCTCACCTGTCTTGGCGATATTATGCCGATAGGCTGCTCAGTTAGTACCCGGTGGGCGTGAGTTCGTTGTTCAAATGACAGAAGGGCGCCAGGCCAATAGACACACACAGTTCACAAGAAAAATGACAAGATAACGAAAATTTACAATTTATTTTTTTATTACAAATTAACCAACTTTCCTATATAGTTAAGTCGGTAACAGAGAACAAAATTTAAACAATCTAGGTTCAGATAAAAATTTGTTAGAGTGAAGTTACAAACCAAATAATTTATAAGGTAGGTAGGAATGCCCTTCCGTTGTGGTTGGTCTGCTGTTCAAGGTCCTGATCCTGGATTTATATGCCAACCAGCAGCCGGGGTTCCAATAACTTTGGGCGGCCAGGAGTTGCCACTGTCCTACCAGAGGACAAGTGGAATCAAGGAGTACTGCCAGAGTTCTGCTTCCTTGATTTGAGGCTAGTAGTTACGTATCTGGGCACTCTTAGCCCCGGTTGATGACATCCATGAAAAAGTTATTGGCCAATTAGTGATAGCCCTTAGAATATCAATACTGAATTTCCCCCCTGACTAGTATAGGCGTATAAAGGCTCTATAGGATCGATTCGGCACGTGTATGAGGTGAGGCACCCTACCTTAGTTTTCCCTAACTTCTTCACCCTAAATTAACTCTTTGAATACTACTACATTAACTCTTTGAATACTACCAAAATGAATAAAAAATACCTTAAAAATAAAAGTAAATTTGAAACGCTTCAAATTCTAAGTAAAAATAGATAACGATAAGACTTAAGGTAGATTGAAACGTTTGATAGTTAATAATGTGTTTACAGACAACGGTAAATGAAATATAAAAATTTAAAATTCAAGATCTGATTATGTGCCTTCTAATCCGACAAACCGTTGGACAACTGACGAAAGCGAATTTCCGCCGAGATGATGGGAAAACTCAGTACTCTAAATTAATCAAATTCAATAAAATAAAAGTGTATATGAAATACTGAACAAAATAAAAAATAGAAATTTCTGAGCACTCACATGCTTATCCTTAATCGCAGTCTAACCCAGTTGGGAAGCTTCGACAGCTACTAAATTTAGGCTCGCTGGAGATTTCCCCTACTGGATCAATTTGTCCTTTCCTGAATTTTGGTAGATATCGTCAATCAAACTCTCCAAATTCAGCAATACCTAAAACTGCAAAAGAGGCCAGCAATAATTGTTCCCTTTCCCTTTATTTTGGTTATCACAATAAATGTGATATTTGTAGCAACTGACGATGACTTACCCACGCCAACTACGTTGCAGATGCAAAGCAAAAAAAAATTACAAAAAAATAATGAACCTTGCAGTTAAGCCCCAACGATTTATCGTTGCAATAAAACGCGGTATATCGATTTTAAGATGAATATGAAACCAGATTCACTCAAGACTTCTTTCCAAAATTATTAATAGATACGATAAAATATGAACTATAGCCGATAAAAAAACTATAAAAAAATCATTCGATAAATCAAACTATTACGATAAGCTGAATCTGCTTAATTACAATCAAATATACGGTAATAAGGAAAACGATAAATTCAGCAAATTCTAACTGATAATTTTACGATAAAGATAAAAAATTTCCCAAGAAAAAAATAAAAGTACGAAATTCGCTTAACATACCTATTGCCATTACGGTGGTCGGAACAGAAGAGAAAACAAAATCTGCTTCCTTCAACAAGCATTTCTCCCACTTGTCCAATGATAGAAGTAAGGAAAGGAAATGACATGTTAAATTTCAAATTTTATTGAGCGCGAAAGCTCGAATATTAATCAATAGTTGGTCAATACAGAAATTAATACAAGGTAATTTCGATAAAAGAACAAAGCAAAATTTTACTAATTAAATCGTAGATAAAATTTTATTAATGAAAGTTTCCTTCTTCCCAAAAAATTATATTAAATTAATATTTCCAGTTTGAACGGAAGTTACTTCGAAATAGCAAGTGATGTTTGATCTGTCAAGGTATTTATCGCGCTAAATCCTGGGAACAGAGTTGGACTTGGAATATTTTTCAACTGAATTAACTGCTATTTAGTAATTAAAAGCGGAAAGACAATTGCTTAAGCGACTAAAATAGGAGCATTTACTTACGTGTTTATTCATTAAGGTAAAAATACTGGTTTATTTCGGTAGAACTCAGTTCAGAAAACGATATTATTAGAAGAGTGATTTGAAAAATATAAAAGGTAATTTATTAATGCGACAAATATTAGTAAAACTCAATGTAACAGGGAGAACGGCAATTCACCCGTTACAAAATTATAAGCACAGATTGGTAATCATTTCATGTTCTTCTGGATTTAAGTGATCTAGGCGTAATTGATCTTTTATTAACTGAATCCTATCAGTGAAAGCTGTTTCATAAATATTGGAATTAACATTTAAGATTTGCTCAAAATTATTGATTGGTTCTAAAGAAAGGTCTGAAAAATCAACAGATTTTGGGATTGAATTAGCATTTATGGCTGATGTTAAAAATTCACCATTTGCTTTTATTTTCACAACGGCAGGAGATAATCTAACTTTATCCTTTTCTTGTGCCTTAAGTATGGCATCAGTGTTAGATAAATTGCATTTTAGTTTAACAATTTTTTCTGTTCTTCCTTCAATTGAAATATTGTTTGAAATTAAAGATTTTTAGAAAAAGGACTTGTACCAATAAGATTTTTTGAGATTGAATTATTTTGGAATACTTTTCTGGGAATTATTTCCTTGTCCAGCTTTGAATAATGGGAGGGTTTTGAAATTAGTTATCAATTGTTTGGATTTAAGATCAATAATACAGTTATAATGATCTAAGAAATCAAGACCAATAATTCCATCGAATTCTATGTCTTAAGTTATAAACAAAAACTTTCTGATATTCGTTAGGGGCAAAAGGAATTAGAGTTGATTCTGTAATTAATAATTTTTCATTAGTAATACCTTGAATTCGTTTACTTTCAGGGTATCGGGGAAAATTCTTTACGGCTTTTTCTTTAAAGTTTGACATTGAAGCTCCGGTGTCAATTAGTAATTTGTAAGTTTGAGTTCTGTCGAAAACATAATATAAGTTTTGTTGAAAGACAAAGTTTGTAGTTGGGTTTGTATTTTCTCTATATTGGGCGGTAGGTTTCCCGAGTCTATTTCTTGAAACTTTTCTTCGTTTTGAGAAGAGTTATTTTCAGAATAAGAGTCATTTTGATAATAGTCAAATTCTTGTGGATTTTCATAAAAGTCATCATCATAGTATTGTTGATAATTATTTTGGTCATAATCATCTTGAAAATAGTCAGTTAGAGTTTGAAAATTCGTAATTATGGGGGTACTCATGTGATGAGTTCTAGGATTATTAAAATTAAAGTTTCTTTGGGGGTTTGGATTATTTACTTGAGGTCTTTGTTGTGTGAATTGGCACAAAGAAGCTCTAAATTGTTGATTAAATTGCTGAGGAACTTGTGGTCTCTGTTGAAAATTAGTGTTTCAAGATCAGGTTTTTGAAATTTGTTGGATTCATTTGAAAACGGTTAAATTGGCAATTAGGGGCAATGTGTCCATTTCTGCTACATTTGAGACATTTTATTTAGGTGCTCGGTTTCTTAATTTGACTTGTAGATGGTTTGGAATATAATTTTGAAAATTTTAATGTTGGAAATTTTTGATTTTCAAAATATGAGAGTTGAAGCTCGCGTTTTATTCTTGATTGTGCTTCTAATATATCTCGAGGATTTCCTGCAAGAATGATTTGTCCGAGTCTGGGCTCTAGACCATTCAAAAGGGTATTTAAAGTCATTGTATCAATTAAACTGCACTGAGCATTTTTCTGTTCAGGAGTAAGATTTTGAAATTTTATCATTTACAACTTGTAGACGACTGACAAAGTTAAGAAGGGATTTGTTTTGGATTTGTTTGAGTCTTTGTAAGTCTTGTATTAATGACGAGAGATCCCTTGAATCTCCAAAGTGGGTATTTAATAATTGTTTAATTTCTGGATACGTTGTGGGGTTTCTAGAACTTACGAGTTGTGCTGCTCTGCCACGTAATTTATTTTTAATGTGAATACCTAATAGAAAACGTTGGTCACCGAGGGCCATATTATATGCAAAGTCACATGCATTTAGGAATGATTGGAGGAAAATTTGATCTCTATTGTATTCTGGGAGAATAGAAAAGATTTCTGATAATTTGTAATTTTTTTTGTACACCGTACACACACGTTCACGTCGTCCGTCATCTCGGATATATAAACTAAACGAATACTAATCAAAAAGTACAATGTACTTTTATAATCAGCATGGAACTCTCTCTTTTTTTTCGATGGTCATTTCATCGTTTAGAGGCACGTTTTTTTTTAATTAAAAAAAAAATAAAAAAATGTCCCAGTGTTTTTTCATCATAAAGAAGCTTGAGAAGACGTCACAAAAAATATAAATTTTAATGACAAGTCTAATATATATATATATATATATATATATATATATATATGTATTAGATGGTTTCCGGGAATGAAGTCAATTAAAAATGTGTAGATTATATATATATATATATATATATATATATATATATATTTATAATATCAGCGAAGTTGAAACTGATATTATATTATATTATGTTTCAGGAAATTATTAGAAACCATCTTAAAAAATTTGGATTCTGTGGAAGGCGGAGATTTCAAAAATAAAGTTTTGACAGAAATTGCTACTGAAATGAAAGGTAAGAGAAACTCTTTACTTTGTTGGAAATGAAATTAATAACAATCGCAATAAATCTTTTCAACACACGATAGAATAATGTAAGATATGCGATGAAACGTGGAGAGTAAATTGAAATTAGTATACCTCTTTACATAGCAAGCAATAGTTCATCAATTATTGTTTGGAGAAGTCACATATAGAGAAGAGTCTAAAGGTGGAAACACACTATGGTCACGTCACGTGAGCTTACTTGCTATTACGGCATGTTACGGCACGATCGAAATATCTGCAATACCATTTATGCATGCTTTTAAATCGGCTAGAAGTACACTATAATGACACCTCATGCACCTCACGTCAAGTTATACGTGACAGCCTCAGTTCGTTTCCGCAAATTTACATTTCGTTACGCGTGACAGAGAAGCTATTGTACCTCTTTCGGGATTTTTTTTGTGTTTATATGTGAGACCACGGTATTTGTAAACAAGTTTTTTGATATCACTTTACTAAAAGGTAAATACTTTTTTTTTAATGATTTCCTTTATAATATTTACAAATTTAATACATAAATATTAAAGTATACATTAATATAACAGCTATTAATAACACAATTAATGACTGTAAACAAAGTTAAAACAGATCTAGTAACGTGGGTCATTGTGTTGTAATGTCACAATTCTTATAGTAAAACGGCTATAACTTTACTTTCCGGTACCCCCAGAAGTCTACAAACAAATCGAGTATATACAACAATTTGTATTTTGTAATTTAATAATAACTTTATATTTTATATAGGGATGAGTACAAAATTTAAATTAGTCTTATAATAAACTAGCCGCTACCCGCGGTTTCACCCGCGTACGGAATGTTCAAGCTTTCGCAAAAAGAAATAACTTTTGAAACATATGGATTATCACTTTTATGTTTTTTTGGGCAATAACACCACAATAGAAATAAAACGACGTATATTGCAGGAATACCAAACGTTTCTAAGTCTATTCTGACTACAGGATATATGTTGCTGTTTATTTGTCACCCAATATAAATTTTTGAACACCTGGCTATAACTCTTCTCTACCTTATATTTCAGCTATGGAACTGCTTATGGTCTATGCTGTACAACAACTGTTTCTGATATTTTTTGAACTACAATTTCACTGTGCCCTATATTTTAATCGCCCTTTAAATGCAGCTTTTTCCAACATTATGTTAAAAACACTCTAATACTACAATCTTGCTTCTCCCCATATCTCAGATATTCCATATACAACTGTTTATGGTCTACCCTATATAACAATTATTTTTAACTTTTTTATATCCACCCTGATGGAAATACCGGTGGAACCCTTGGTGTGTCACAAATTTAAAAACATAGTTTTGCACCCTAACATCAAACTTTTATGTAAACATTCACCCAAACTGCAACTGCTTATTGGTCACCCTATATAAGAATTTTATTCAACATTTTTTGAAACCGCTTTGTATAACTACGTTTACTTCCATCTACATTAAAACCAATACACTGCTGCCATTTTGTTAAACATTACAACTTATTTTTGAACCACTCTGTATAGCCATAATTTTACTCTACAAAATATTTTAACCACCCTGTTGTGTATCTGCTTAGGGGCCACCAAATATAATATTTTTTAAACACTTAACTATAACTCTGGTCCACTCACTATCTTATATATGCAACTGCTTATGGACTACGCTATATAACTATTTTTCAAACCATCCTTGAAAGTATAATTTGTCTCAACCCTGTATTTCAACCACCCCTTATATGCAGCTTTTTCTAACATTGTTTTAATCACTCTGTATGAACTATAATTTTACATCGATTCATGATTCAGATATTACATATATGCAACAGCTCATGTTCTATCCTACAAAAAAATATATCCAACCTGTTTAACTGTAACTCTACTCCACCCGCTATTTTAACAACCTTGTATATGCAACTACTTATCGGCCACCCAATATAACATTTTTTGTACCACCCTGTATAAGTATAAATCCTTCAATGCCCAATATATTTCACCAAAACCGCTACTGCTTATTGGGCGACGTATATAACAATTTTTTTCACTATGTTTTTGAATCACCTTGTATATATTCCAACTACTGCTTATTGGTTAACCAATATAACATTTTTTAAATAATTAACCATAACACTTATTATATTTCAAGTATCCTATCTTTGCAACTTATTATGAACTACACTATTTCACAATTTGCCTCATATTTTTTCAACACATTATAAAGTATAATTCCTCTCCACACTTCATTTAAACCACAATCATTTACAAGTTTTTCTAACCTTGTTTGAATCACACTATATAACTATAACTTTACTAAAGGTACACCACCCACCCACCAACCTGTATAATTATAATTCTACACCACTCTACATTTCAACAACCTTTTATATGCAACTACTTATTTGCCACCCTGTATCCTTAGAACCCTATATTTAAACCATCCGGTAAATGGAACAGTAACAGTTTGTAGATCATTACATTACTTATTTTTTAAACCCACCTGTATAGCTGTAATTATACTCCATGACATATATTTCACCCATCCTATCCTATATATGCAACTGCTTGTGGATATAAAACAAGTTTTTAACTACAACATAAACTATAATTCCACTCCATCTTATATTTCAAACACCCTGTATAAACAACTGCTGCTAACATTTCTTCAACCCATTTCATTACTTCTTATGAACATAATTCAAAGATCCTAACTGCTTACCTAACGAATTTTTTTAAGATTTTTTATTCACTGTATAAATATTCTACCCTGTTTCAACCACTTGGTATAAGGAACTGTTTATGGTCCACGCAATATAATTTTATGGGCCACCCGGTATAACTAATTCCACTCCCCCTTATTTTCACCACATGTATATATTCAGCTACTTGTAGGACACCAAATATAACTTTTTTAGATTTTTTAAATCCATGTAATTCTACTCCGCTCTAAGTTTCCTATATACAGAACACCTTGTAAAATTACGATTGTAATATCAGTTGATTTTTGTTAAATCGAAATATGTTACATTTGCACATTCCGAATTTTGAATAGAAGCTAAGCTGATGCCAGTATCTAACATTTTGTGAGGAAGTGTATTATCCAACATGGTAGAAGTTTTTTCGCTATATCTACCGTTTTTGTGAATTTAGGGAGATGAAATGTCTACCAGATTTTAAGTCAAACTATAGGCTTCGCAACAAAAAAAGATTCAGCAAATCAGATCAGTAGTTCTTACGTGATGTCCGAACAAAAAAACAGACAGAAAATGTGAGAAAACATAATGTTTTGTATAATTAATCATCCCATGACTATAGGGATCAGCGTAAGCAACAGGAAGCCTGATAGGAAATCGGAAAATACCAGGTGATCATTTTAGGAATCTATTAGAGTATTATTATGTTTGTGTTCTGATGAATTCGTTGAGCTACATGCTTCAGTTTCCACCATGACACACAAAGTAAGATAACAAATGTGACGTGAGTATAAGTCTGTTTCTAAGGCATAACAGCATGTGAGATTTCGCCGATGTGTGAACACATGAGCACACGTGACATGACGATATTCTGTTTCCACCTTAAAGGAGTTGTTAATGACATAGTTCCATCGGTGAAACAATACGTATATATATACCAGTGTACTGGTGGAACGACACGATCTCACAACACCGACGAGAGTGTCTCAAAGCACGAAGGCTGCATCAACGAGCACGGAGACGCGACAGGGTCACAAAGAAGAACTAAGGCTCGACTATGAGATCAAAAGACAACAACTACGAAGAGCCATTCTCTCAAGCAAGATATCCTACTGGAAGGAGTTGAGTGACGAAGTTGATCAAGATCCATGGGGAAAACCGTATAAAATCGTGATGCATAAAATTAAGGCCCCCCCCCCATGACATCAACGAACTGCCCCGAATCATTGCACCGCATTGTCACTCACTTGTTTCCTGCGAAGCCTGAGCTACCCGCTTATCCTTCGTGGCAGGTGAGGGACGAAGATATACCATCAGTGACTATCAATGAGCTGATGGGCGCGTGCAACCGGCTCCAAAACGGTAAGGCTCCCGGTCCAGATGGCATACCTAACATCGCGCTAAAATGCGCCATAGCCAATAGGCCTGACATGTTTCTACACATGTATGAGACCTGCCTAAAGCAGGGGGTTTTTCCGACTAAGTGGAAAAAGCAGAGGCTTGTGCTCCTACCTAAAGGGGGAAAGAAACCTTCAGACGAACCGTCATCATATCGTCCCCTCTGTATGTTGGACTCTGCGGGAAAACTCCTTGAAAGGATAATAGCAGATAGGCTGGAGCCCTACATTGAGCCGAAACTTTCCACCAACCAATTCGGGTTCAGAAAGAGGAGATCAACCATCGATGCAGTGACACTCGTTACCAAAATCGCCAGAGAGGCTATCTCGGGAAAGAGATGGAGAAGAGGTGGAAAAAAGTACTGTCTAATAGCCACCCTGGATATCAAGAACGCCTTTAACTCGGCCCGCTGGGACCGCATTTTGGAGGCTCTTGCCAGGATGGAAGTTCCTCAGTACTTGCGCAGAATGGTTTCAGCGTATTTCAAGGACCGCATCTTGTTGTACCAAACTGAAAATGGGCAAGTAGACTATAAGATCACAGGATGTGTACCTCAGGGCTCTGTTCTGGGCCCCCTCTTATGGAACGTAACGTACAACGACCTGCTCCTGCTCGGCCTGCCTGAGGGCGTCAGGCTAGTGGCATTCGCCGATGATGTGGCATTGATCATAGTGCGCAAGCACATAGAGGAGATACAAACAACCTTCTCATTCGCTATAGACAATTCAGCATTGGATGCTCTCAGCGGACTTGACTTTAGCAGAGCAAAAGACCGGAACACTTCTTGTTAGCAGTCGAAAGGTAAGGGAAACCATCACGACGGCCAGCACGTGCTAGCTAAGTACGCAATATATTTCCCCCCTCTTCGGATAAAAAAAAAACACGCACACACACACACCCACCCATACCTGCACAGGGGTGGTTGCTGGTCCACTACTGGGCGCCTCCCCAGGTGGCGGATAGGGGGACGCTCTCCAGTAATGGGGAGTACTGAGGATTTCCTCAGGGCGGACCAAAATCAGATAGGGGAAGGAACCCCGAAAATAAACCATTCATGGATATGGGTCATAAGGTGAACTTAATACCCCAGGTGGGTACCTCTGCAGAGGATAATCCCACCACCGGTTCCGATCGAGTGAAAGCCTCGGTGGCCGGTGCACGCTCCACGGATTCTGGGGGGGAGCGAATTATCACTGGTTCCGTCACATAGTGACAACAAGAAGAAGAACACTAGTAATGGTACAACATCGACCATTAAAACTAGAGCTGGCAGCAAGACACTATCCAGCCAAGCCCTCCAAAAGGCGGATAGTGGAGTTGACGTCCCCCAAAGGGCAACAAATGAGAGTGGCGCTCCAAACAAATTAGGAGCAAAGATCGATGAGCTCTTGAGGTTCATTGGGCCTAGGCCCAATGTACATCATGAGATCAAGAAACTGGCACACGCCATTAAGTCAGAATATGACAAATATCTGACGTCAACGACGCGGCCATCTCCTGTAGCGAAACCTGCTACAACACAGACATCGCCAGTAAAGGGGGGGGTCAAACACTCAGACACAAGGCGAAGAGCAAGAGGAGGTCCCAAAAGCGGCTGCCGCAAAAGCAGCTAACTCAAAACCGGATGCATCAACACCGGCGGTCCCAAAGCAGGCGGCTTCAATAAAAGTAGCCTCACTGCCGGAAGACTCTGTAGCAAGGACCTCGCCACCGAAGGCCTCGCCTTCAGTAGCGTCATCAAGTAAGGCACCAGCACTTAAAACACTTAAACCGGTGCTAGCTACCAAGCTAAAGCCCGGTAAAGAAGGTTGCCAGAACATCGGTCAAACCACCCAGGGAACAACAAGTAGGGTGGTCAATTCAGAAGCGAAAAGAAACAATGGATTAAAATCCAAGTTTAAACCGCAGACCAAAAACCAACCTTCAAACCAGTCGACTGACTGGCAAGTGGTAAAGAGGAAAAAGGCCCCGAGGACCAATAAGCAAAAACCAGCGCCTCATTGTACGCTGCTTATAAAGAAAGGCGAGAAGAGCTCCCATGCAGATATCTTGCGAGGTATCAAGAATGATCCCACCTTGCAGGATATAGGCAAAAAAGTCAATAAGATCCGACGAACAGCTAAGGGAGATCTCCTTTTGTTATTCGCGAAGACAGACGCTCAGGAGATGGAGCGCTATTGTAACGCCATCAAGAATAAGCTCCCAAGCGGGGCTACTGTACAATCTCGAATACCGCAAATCGAGATTGAAATTAAAGACCTGGACGAGATCAGTACCAAGGAAGACGTAGTAAACCTGCTCAAAGATAATATCGACGGCCTGGCAGAGATCACTGCGGAGGCAGTGAAATCACTTCGACGGGCATATAGATCAACACAAACGGCAGTTGTTTGTCTCCCAAAGGTCCAGGCCAAGAAAGCCATCGCACTTGGAAAGCTGAAACTTGCATGGGGCACAGTACGTGTTCGCGAGAGAATCAGCCTTCGACGGTGCTTCAAATGCTGGCACTTTGGGCACAACGCCCAGGCGTGCAGAGGCAAGACTGATCGAAGCAGTTGTTGTCACAGATGCGGAGGCGCTGGTCACAATGCCTCGGCTTGTCAACAACCTGCCAAGTGCTTACTCTGCAAAGAGAAAGATAGTAGGTCAGACTGCCGGCACGCTGCGGGTAGTTGGAAATGTCCGATCTACCAACAGGCGATGAGAGCAGCACAATCCCGTAAATGAAAGTACTGCAACTCAACCTCAACCATTGTGAAGCAGCCCAGGACCTACTGGTATAGCGGGTGCGGGAATTGGATTGCGACGTAGCCGTAATCTGCGAGCAGTACAGAAACTTCGACACCCTGTCCTGGGTAAATGACACAACGGACAGAGCAGCGATATGGGCTTGCGGTAAACTTCCGTTCCAACAACTCCCAAATACCCCTGAACCATGGCTTGTGAGAGCCAAAGTGGGAGGGGTCCACTTCTATAGCTGCTATGCACCTCCTAGTGCACAGCTCGAGGAGTTCGAGTTATTCTTGAACACCTTGGCGGAGGATGTTCGGAAGCGTGAATCGGTTGCCATCGCAGGTGATTTCAACGCCTGGGCAATCGATTGGGGATGCCGGGAAACGAGCGCGAGAGGACGAGCTCTCCTTGAGACCATGTCTTCGCTCAACCTGGTACTCCTCAACACAGGAGCCGTAAGCACATATCGCAAAGGCACTGCCAGCTCCATTATCGACGTGACATTCGTTAGCAGCAACCAATTAAAGGGGGCTGTGAGTGGCGGGTCGATGAGGAGTTTACTAATAGCGACCACCAAGCTATTACTTGGGAAATCAACACCACTCCCAAACGAAGATTGCGTGTCAGCCGTGCGAGGTCACAGCCAGTCGGTTGGAACAAAAATACTTTCGATGCTGATTCATTCGCCTTGGTTATGGAGCAGGAACCATTGTCAATAGCAACAGGCAGGTGAGGGACGAAGATATACCATCAGTGACTATGAATGAGCTGATGGGCGCATGCAACCGGCTCCAAAACGGTAAGGCTCCCGGTCCAGATGGCATACCTAACATCGCGCTAAAATGCGCCATAGCCAATAGGCCTGACATGTTTCTACACATGTATGAGACCTGCCTAAAGCAAGGGGTTTTTCCGACTAAGTGGAAAAAGCAGAGGCTTGTGCTCCTACCTAAATTGGGAAAGAAACCTCCAGACGAACCGTCATCATATCGTCCCCTCTGTATGTTGGACTCTGCGGGAAAACTCCTTGAAAGGATAATAGCAGATAGGCTGGAGCCCTACGTTGAGCCGAAACTTTCCACCAACCAATTCGGGTTCAGAAAGGGGAGATCAACCATCGATGCCGTGACACTCGTTACCAAAATCGCCAGAGGCTATCTCGGGAAAGAGATGGAGAAGAGGTGGAAAAAAGTACTGTCTAATAGCCACCCTGGATATCAAGAACGCCTTTAACTCGGCCCGCTGGGACCGCATTTTGGAGGCTCTTGCCAGGATGGAAGTTCCTCAGTACTTGCGCAGAATGGTTTCAGCGTATTTCAAGGACCGCATCTTATTGTACCAAACTGAAAATGGGCAAGTAGACTATAAGATCACAGGAAGTGTACCTCAGGGCTCTGTTCTTGGCCCCCTATTATGGAACGTAATGTACAACGACCTGCTCCTGCTCGGTCTGCCTGAGGGCGTCAGGCTAGTGGCATTCGCCGATGATGTGGCATTGATCATAGTGCGCAAGCACATAGAGGAGATACAAACAAGCTTCTCATTCGCTATAGCCACAATTCAGCATTGGATGCTCTCAGCGGACTTGAGTTTAGCAGAGCAAAAGACCGAAGCACTTCTTGTTAGCAGTCGAAAGGCAAGGGAAACCATCACCCTCAAAATAGGCGACACCTACATACAGTCGCAGCCCTTCATCAGCTATTTGGGGGTGCTCCTGGACACACGGCTCAACTTCAAAGAGCACATAATCGCGGCCAGCAAGAAAGCAGCTGGGGTACAGGGGGCATTATCTAGAATAATGCCGAATGTCGGAGGCCCTAGACAGATAAGAAGACAGCTACTGGCAACAGTAACTACCTCTGTTTTGTTGTACAGGGCACCGGTATGGTAGAAATCGCTCGAGCTACCATCGTACCGCCGGAAAATGAAATCAGTCCAGCGGCTCTCAGCGATTCGAGTGGCATCATCCTACCGCACTGTGTCTTACGAGGCGGTGAGTGTGATTGCCTCTACTCTACCAATCGACATCCTGGCAGCAGAAAGGGGACGGCTTTATCGCAGAAAGTTAGAAAAAGACCAGCCGACAGGAAACAGCGATGAAAGAGCCATGAGTCTAGGGCAATGGCAGGAGAGGTGGGACAGCTCTACTAATGGCCGGTGGACATATCGATTCATACCTAACATCAGTCGTTGGGTCAACCGCCAGCATGGGGAGATTGGGTTTTACATCACTCAACTCCTGACTGGACATGGATGCTTTCGAGCATACCTGCACAGGTTCAGGAGGGCAAACTCCCCAAACTGCCCACACTGTACGGAGGTGGTAGAAGACGCGGAACACGTGTTCTTCTCCTGCCCCCGGTTTCAGGATCAACGTGCTGAAGTGGAGAGGATTCTGGAGACTATCGTTCCAGAACAATTAGTAGAAGCCATGCTGAAGGGCCCCCAAGCCTGGAACTTGGTATCAGATTACGCGGAGACTATCCTCAGAGAACTCCGCAATACGTTTGAGGAGTAGGCTTTAGAGGCTTTTAATGTAAGAGCAGTAAACATCTGCAATGAACCACCCTTGCGAAGTAGTATTGACTGAGAGTGCCGCAGAAGACCATGGTTGTAGGAGAAAGAGGTTAGGGTTTTAGCGGGTATACGGTGTACTGGTTTCGATGCAACGATTTACTCTTGCTTTGAAGTCATTGCATCGGGAGTCCCGCACGACGGCCAGCACGTGCTAGCTAAGTACGCAATGTATTTCCCCCCTCTTCGGCAAAAAAAAAACCTGCACAGGTTCAGTGAATAAAAAACTTTAAAAAATTGTCTTACGTAAGCAGTTAGGACTGTGAAATATGTTCATAAGATGGGTTAAAGAAATGTTAGAAGCAGTTGTTTATACAGGCTGTTTGAAATATAAGATGAAGTGGAATTATAGTTTATGTTGTGATTAAAAACTTGTTTTATATCCACAAGTAGTTACATATATAGGATCGTTGAAATATGCAGCGGAGTATAATTACAGCTAAACAGGTGGGTTTAAAAATATTTTGAAGTAATGATATGATCTACAAGCTGTTCCATTTACCGGATGGTTGAAATATAGGGTGGGTGGGATTCTAAAGATACAGGGTCGTACAAAAATGTTATATTTGGTGGCAAATATATAGTTGCATGTAAAAGGTTGTTGAAATATAGGGTGGCTTACAGTTCGAATTATACAGGTTGGGTAAAAAATGCTAGAAAATTTTTGTTATATAGCACTTGCATATATAGAGTACCTGAAGTATGGTGCGCAGTAAAGTTATAGTTATAGTGTCATTTAAACAAGGTTAGAAAAAGTTGTAAATGAAGGGTGGCTTAAATGAAGTGTGGAGAGAAATTATACTTTAATATATCTTGAAAAAATATAAGGAAAAAATGTAAAATAGCGTAGTTCGTAGTTGCTAAGATAGGATAGTTGAAAGATAGGGTGAAGAAGTGTTATTATAATTATTTAAAGTATTAGTTGTAATAAATACAAGGTGATTCAAAAACATTTTGAACAAAATTGTTATTTTCGGTGCCCCATAAGCAGTTGCGGTTTTGTTATACTGGGTGGTAGATAAGTAGTTGCAAATACAAGGTGGTTGAAATAGCGGGTGGAGTAGATTTATAGTCAAACAGGTTGGATATATTTTTTTGTAGGATAGAACATGAGCTGTTGCATATATGCAATATCTGAAACATGGATCGAAGTAAAATTCATACAGTGTCATTAGAATTATTTAAAAATTTTATATTTGGCTGCCCCTAAGCAGATGCACATACAGGGTGGTTGAAATATTTTGTAGAGTAAAATTATGGTTATACAGAGTGGTTCACAAATAAGTTATAATGATTGACAAATTGGCAGCGGTGTATACAGGATGGTTTTAATGTAGATGGAAGTAGAGTTAGTTATACAAAGCGGTTAAATTTTTTTCGAATAAAATTGTTATATAGGGTAGCCAATAAGCAGTTGCAGTTTGGGTGAGGGTTTAAAAAAAAGTTTGGTATTAGGATGCAAAGCTGTGTTTTTATATTTGTGACTCACGAAGGGTTCCACATCATTTCTGTTAGGATAGATCAAAAATGTTAAAAAAAATGTTATATAAGGTAGACCATAAACAGTTGCATTCTACTATATGGAATATCTGAAATATGGGGAAAAGCAAGATATAGGTTTAGAGTGTGTTTAACACAATGTGAGAAAAAGCTGCATATAAAGGTTGATTAAATTAGAGAGTAAAGAGAAGTTTTACTTTAAACGGTCGTTCAAAAAATATTAGGAATAATTGTATACCATTAGCAGTTGCATAGCTGAAATATGGGCTAGAGAAGAGTTATAGTCAGGTGTTCAAAAAGTTATATTGGGTGACAAATAAACAGCAGCATACAGGTTGGTTGCAATATAGGGTGAGGTAGAGTTGCAGTTATTCAAGGTGATTCAAAAAAATGTCGAATAAAATTGTTATATTTGGTGGCCCATAAGTACTTGCAGTTTGGGTGAAATATATTCGGGATTGGTGGATTTATGGTTAAGTAAGGGGTTCAAAAAAGTTAAAAATTTTTTATATAGGATAACCCATATGTTTATAAGTTATTTTTTTGCGAAGGCTTGAACTTTCGGTACGCGGGTGAAACGGCTAGTATATATATATATATATATATATATATATATATATATATATATATCCAGCTGCTTATAGGACACCTATTATAATTTTTTTAGATTTTTTAAATCTATGTAATTCTACTCCGCTCTAAGTTTCCTATATACAGAACACCCTGTAAAATTACCCTTGATATATGTTGATTTTTGTTAAATCGAAACATGTTACATTTGCACATTCCGAATTTTGAATAAAAGCTAAGCTAAGCCGGTATCTAATATTTTGTGCGTGCGGTGGAACCATTGAGTAATTGAATTACCCAACATGGTAGAAGTTTTTTTGCTATATCTACCGTTTCTGTTAATTTAGAGAGATAAAATGTCTACCAGATTTTAAGTCACACTATAGGCTTCGCAACAAAAAAAGATTCAGCAAAATCAGTTAAGTAGTTCTTACGAGATGCCCGAACAAACAAACAAACAGACAAACTTACAATTTTATAATAGTATAGATATGTTCTGAGAGGCTTCCGCGGTCATTATTATGAACTAAGCTAGGGTCCGGGTGAGAACCGCGTCTGGATTTAATAAATACTCGACGTTTAGACTCCTGCTTCGGAGTCATTATCAAGAGACAAAAAATGAAAAAGAGTTTCAGACTCTGGATCGAACTCGGGGCCTCAACCTGCCTACTTCCCAAGAGTCACTAGGTAATTGAACTGAAGGTGAATCTGCGCTGCTTCTTTTATTTATAGTTATCGGTCGATTAGGAGGGGATGTCGCGTGATGTTTGAATATGGTGATGCATGAGAGCTAAAGTCGGATCTTTTTTACAAACTCACAGAGAGTGTTCATATACTCGATGGTTAACGCGCCTATTGGTACGACCGATGTAGCTTTGTGGGCAATCGCGACATGAAATTTTGTAAACTCCTCGATCCTCGTTAGGTACTTTGTCTTTGGGGTTACCGGTTAAGTTGCCTATAGTTTGAGTGGTGTTGAAGCTATTTTGTCAGTAACTCCTCGAATGTACGGAAGGACGGCTTTTCGATATTGTTGATCTGTTTCTGACGGGGTTGGTGTGATTGGGGGTTGTTGAGATTGATGAATTATACGCGCAATGTGGTCCGGATGATAACCGTTTTGTCGAAGGATTTGTTGAAGATTATAAAGTTCGTTTTGTCTATTGTCAATATATGTTAAACGAATATAGATCTAAGAGTTAAAGATTTCATTACAGAACTCAATTGGGCAGGGTGGTGGTATGATTGGGCATTTAAGTATATTAGATTCCGATACCCATTAATCCGGGTAATTTTACGAAATTTCCTTACATACGTTGTTCTTCAAATACTTATCTGTTGCAGGAAAAAAAATTGAATGAACAGGCAGACTTCTGCATTATTCAATTATCTTAATTGTCTGGCCTTTGTTCTTTGAAATTTAATATTATTATATTCAAAATAAATGGTGCTTCAATTTCTAGTGCTGTTTCGATTTAGATGTAATGTCAATTTGACATATATGATGATGATTCTGTGGATTCTGTGGAATGATCGCCACCGCTAAATTAAATAGCACCTTTAATTAATTTTAAAAATTTCATATATGTAAAATAAATGTGTAATGTTTAGTGAATTAGAATGTAAAATAAAATGAAATTTAAATTTTCAAAGTACAATTTTTAAAAATGTATTTACACACATTAGCAATGATGTTTATTGGATATTACAATTTAAAAACTTCCGCTCACTTGGGTACTCTCTTGCGTACATCAATAAGCCACAGATGCTTAGATGGATTGACAAAAATCTTGAGAAATAAATAGCAATTTTTATATGTTATATTTTCATATCATATAGTCTCTGCTTACATTTAGATTTGGTGATTCATATAAAAGGTAAATTAAAATCTATAATAAATGAATGGACATTATCGTCATCAGATAATGATTCTGATACTTTTTTGGGATAAAATAATTAACCAAAATCGTAACGTAATAAATATCATTTTTCGTCAAGTTCTTATCTGATAAAAATTTGTTACTTAAAGTTAGCATGGTTATTTATTTTTGTGTTTTTACAGGCAAAATTTCATGCAAGTGAACTTAGTGTGCAAAAATCCTGAAATTATTTGTAAATATTGTGAAATCGTGTGATTCACTTTAAAATCTGGCATAAGACTGTGTATTTGGCGTCCATTGCACCCTTGTATGCGGTTGATTTTCCACAGAATCATCCTTATATTTGATGGATTGTAATGCTGGTTGTAGTTTGTAATGCTGGTTATATTTCGAACTGGTGTTAACATAGAGCTTGTACTTTTGGAAGTAATCGTGCCAAGGCTAGAAAGAGAGGGCAGTAGAGAGGGCAAGAGGCTATTTCACTCGATTATGAGCTGCATCTAATGAGCTATGTACAGTATGTAGTTTATTGGCTGCACCTCCCAATCGAGTGAAATACGCTCTTGCTCTCTCTATTGTCCTGCAACGATATTAGTGCATTTCAGGCTACCTTCAGAAGTACGAGTATAAGGTTGTTAAGGCAGGTATAATTAATTTTGTAGTAAGGTAATTTTATTTGCTGGGTGAAACTTTTGTTCTATATAGTAAAGCGTTACAACTTTTATGTTAGAACAGTAAACGAAGCTGATAATAAATATTACTTAGAAAGTATTCTTTTTTCAGAAATGAATTTTGTGCAATCCATGAGACCTTTGGAAGTCAACTTTAATGAATGTATTTCACTTGGCGATTTGCTTGGTAAGTAGTGTATAATCCACTTAGCAAATTTAAGGAATCGATGAAATAATTGTTAACTGAATCTTGCCCAAAACCTGTAAAACTGTTTAGTTTAAAAAATGAAAAGTTTTTAATTTGTAATGTTTTAAAAATAACCAAATATACGTCCGAGATAAGGAAGAACAGGAAGTAAATTATAATGAAAGTGAAATTTTGAGATTTTTTTAAATAATTTTCTTTATTCTAAAAGGTATAAGCCTTTTCTGTAGACACCTGGGCCCGACTATTGAAATCATGCGAGCCCTCTATCACTCAAACGTTAATGAAAACTCACACAAATGAAGTTTAAATAAAATACGGGTGAAATGATCGTTTTTCTTTGTTCAGTAGAAACCATTACGAAAAATCAATGGAAACTCGGTATTATATTTTCAACATTTTTAAATAATATTTGATAAAATATTTATTACAACAGAGTTGTTGTTTAACTACTTATTAAAAGAGCGTTTTGTGATGTTAGAGAACATCCATAAATTATGTAAGACGAATTGTGACGGTTTTCTGACCCGCACCTACCCCCATGTAAGAAACTGTAAGATACAAATCATCACCCCCCCCATTCCTTACGTAAGATATATTTTTTCAAAATTCTTAATTTTATGGATAAAATGATTTACCTACATATAAAGTAATGTATCTATTATAATAATTAAGTCTTTATCTCATAATAATCTATATATAAATAGGCAAAGACACAACGATTAGGTACCATTTTCTCCTCTGTCTCTCAACCGATGTTCTTCATTTTTGTTTTGTTTAGTAGCTACCCACGACCTTGAGTGCAGAATGCTAATATTAATTTATAATATTGGTTCATTCATTAAATTAAATATAATAAAAATGCATTATTTACGCCCATACTGTCAACGCCAAACAACTGACAGTGTCGTCGCCGCCAGACGGTCAAAACTCAAATCATTGAGTAATTATATATGGAGGGAGCGATCGTTAGATGCTGTTATATTCTTAGAGCATGCACTTCTGGAAGTGGCATGCAAGCGTTGTTATTGTTTAGTGGTAAAATAGTCAATGTAGTAGATCAGTATTGATTTTTCGGACGCGTTGCAGTAAAAAATTGTCAGACAGGGGACAATTTAATACAAATATTTAAGTTCTGCTAGGATTATTGGTCCTCTCTTTTCTTTAATATTCCTGAACTTGATGGAAACTGCAAATGACGAAAACTTTTAGGTTGCAAAGAACAATCTTCCAATTATTATACCCAATATTTTGCCAGGAGCGGTTCCAGACAAAAATTTGGGAGGTCATTCATTTGTCAAAAATATTTCGAATCCCGATATTTGATTACATTTTTATTTTCTTTTTATTTCAATAGATTTGTCAATATGAGTGAACAATTTTGGTCATTATTTCTACTCCGATTTCTCGACAACTCTGTTTCTTATAAAAATATACTTTTTACAATTTTCGAAATTCGACCACCGGTCTAGTAATAATCATTATCAGTATTACTACTTTTTTAATATAATATATTTTTATTATTAAAGTTTGTTAAAATTGTAAAAACCTATAAATGATTGACTTCCAGCGTTTTTTTAGAATTAGACCGTTAGATGTTTACGGTTATTAGACCGTGCTGAAACCTTTAAAAATGGTAAAAAGTGAAAAAAAGTAGTATGAAGAAACTCACTGGAAAACGAAGAGAATGCAACAAAAATGAAAGGAAAAATAATTTACGGGCGACCTGAGTTCGGGAAGGGGGAAGGGTAAAAAAGGGTTTATCTCGATTTCCGGCAAAACTACAACTCCTATGGAAAAAGTTAAATGGCAAAGTTGTAGGTAATAAAAATATCTACAACTTTTCTATTACATTTTTTCAAAATTTATGTGACAAATTAAAAAAAAACAGTTTTTGGTTTTTTATTCTTGTCTTTTACACTTTTTTGCGAAATTTGGTAAAAGCTTACCTTTTTATGTCCCAAACACACTGTTATTTTTAAAATAATTATTTATCCACTTAATTTTGACTTAAAATAACAAAAACTAATTTTAAATAGAAAATTCTTACTTCAAAATAACTGCTTTTTTAAAAAAGTCGGTGGGGTTTTTGTACGTTGACATCTGTACTTTCTGACGATGTAAAGAAATATATATATATATATATATTACTAGAGTAAATTAAGACAATTAAGTTAATGAAGTTAATATTTAATAAGACTTCTACAATATTTTGAGAAAGTTAAGAAATATATGCGTAGATGCCTATTTATCTATTTTAAGATTGTAGTTAGATACCTGAGTGACCTATGGAAATTTAAGTTCATCAAAAAGGTATTTCATAGAGAAGTGAGGAAGGGGCTAGAAAGGTCTGGTCGGATTGGAGTTTCTCTCTTTTCTTTGCATTTTCTGACATTTACCATAGTAATGTATATATTTTTTCACACCATCAGAAAGTAGAGATTTCAATTAGTAAAAAGCCCACTGACTTTTTTAAAAAAGCAGATATTTTGAAGTGAGAATTTTCGATTGAAAATTAGGGTGCTTTTTCGATATTAAGTCAAACTAAAGTGAAAAAATAGTATTTTAAATAAAAAAAAAATAGTTTGTTTGGGACATAAAAAGGTAAGTTTTTACCAAATTTCGTGTAAAAACTTTTAATTGTGGAAATGATAAAAAAACGAAACCAAAAACTTGTTTTTTGAATTTTTCAGATTTTTTACCTACAACTTTGCTATTTAACTTTTTTCCATGGGACATGTAGTTTTGCAGGAAATCGAGATAAACAACCCTTTTTATTTTTTTTTTGTTTCAAAAATTATCGACCCTGGTCTTTAGGAAAGGACAGCCCCTAAACCGATGTTGCAGGTGTCGGTGCCTAAGACGAACTTGCCATACTCTTTATGTATCGCTAGAACTTGACTGGAGCATAAAGTTGCTTTGATTTGTCAGAATGCCTTTTCACATTCTTGATTCCAATGAAATCTGCCGATGTAAAGGTGCGACAATAGTGGCAAATCCCTCAACGAACCGCATGTAGTTTGAACAGAAACTCAAAATTCTTCGAAGTTCATACTTACCTCTGAGACTAGCCAATCACGAATGTCTTCTACCTTGTCCTCCTTAGCCCGGATTTCTGGCCCGTATACTAGGTGGCCCAAAAATTTTCCCTCCTTTTGAAACATGAAACATTTCTGAGATTGGGTCTCGAGTTTCTTTAACTGATCATCAAATGTGGGGTCCATGACCTGAATGTCGTCGAGGTGCACTAGGCACGTCCTAGAAGTCAACTAGCTTAGTAAATATTCCATTAACTTCTCAAATGTTAAACCCGAAATGTCATGACCGTGAATTACAACAACTTTTGCTTGTGGAAAACGCTGTCTGTTCTCTGCCAATATCTAGTCAAGAATGAAATGAAATCTGCATGAAGTTTCAGTCTAGTGTCTTACTTTCACCTTAGTCAAACTGTCATCTAGCTGATACACTAACAAGCTATTTTGGACTAAAGTTATTTAGGTTAAAACACATAAAATCACGATCAGTATGTGTTATATTTTACCATATTTTTTGAAACGTTCACGGAAACAGCAGAAAATAAATATCTTCCTGGATAAATTTATGAATTAGCAATATTTTTGTTAACCCATATAGAAAATTATTTTCAGAATAACATGCTAAATCAAATATAGATCTTTTGTAACATTTACTAAGTTTATTTTTAACCGACTTCCAAAAAGGAGGAGGTTATCAATTCGTGGCGTATTTTTTTTTACTTTTTTTTTGTATGTATGTTACCTGATTTCTTCTCCTGTGGTGAACCGTTTTGAATGAATATGATCTTGTTTAATAGAATATATATCCGGATTGGTGAAACTTCAAATTTTGGAAAAGAATTCTATTGACAAAGTGATGAAATTTGTAAATGAACACATGCGTGCATGGAAATCGACCAATATCCCTAATATTTTAGTCGATTTTTCGATAACTCCTTATGGATGTGTATATTTTTTTAACGTTTAATCTATTAAGGAAGATCCTTAGGTGATCTCATATACTTTTCTGCGACGTGCAACTTGCAGTTTTGCAGAAAATCGCCGAAAATTACAAAATTCTTATCAAAAATTTTATCGAAATGACATAACGGATATTCCCTTATAAATATTTTAATTCCAACGTAATAGTGCGGTAATTTTAGGCACTGAAAGTTTTAATTGCGAATTTGAACATTTTCTATTTACATCTCAAGCATATAGGTAGTAAAGTAAAGTATTTTCAGCTGCTTAAATTAATGAGTACTAAGCTCGTTTTGTTTGTATACCAGGCAAATACCTATTTAAATGAAAATTTTTCCATTTTGCGAAGACGGTGCTTTTGGTTGTCACATTCTCCTGGCCTAATAGAAAATTCAGTGACAACACATATCAAACTTTAAACTGCTATTTGGTGCGTTTATACACAGGGTGTTTAGTTATAGCAAAGAAAATCACAAATTAAAGTAATAGGAGTTGCATTTATAAGATGATGATTGAAATATAGGACGGAGTAGAATGATAGTGGTCCCTCGGCAGCCGTATATACAGGATGGCTGGAATATAGTGGTGGACTGGACGTTTGGTGGTATAAAAATGGGTGATTATAAAAAACTGTTATATGATGTGGACATAAGCAAATCATATACAGGATGGTTGAAATATATGTTCGAGTTGAATTATATTTATACAGTGTGATTAAAAAAATTATATTTATACAGTGTGATTAAAAAAATATTTCTTTTATAGCCCATAAGAAGTTGCATAAAGTGTGGAGAGGAATTAATGTTACACATGGCGATAATATACTATGGTTGAAATATAGGACGGATTTGACTCCGTAAATATGGGATGGATTCTACTCCGTTCCGCCTTCCGTTTACAGAAGGCAGCTAACAAATTTATGCTTGTCCGTGGCCAGTCGTATGTACATGATGGTTGGTACATAGGGTGGAGTGGATTTATCTATAGTTATACAGAGTTGTCAAAAAAAGTTGAAAAAAGGTTACATGGCGTGGTCCATAAGGCATAAACTTATTTTGGGCTTATTAAGTCAACGCGTACTAGTACATTTTGTTCGTAAAGATTTACCTGTCAATTTAAATGAGAAAGCATCATTGTGTAATGTGGAGGCTTTCGATGTTACCTGGTTCTGCCTATTAAGGTTATACATACAACATAAAAAATAAAGAATGAAAACTACCTGAGTTCAAAAAAACTAAAAAGTTGAAAATAAAACATTAAAAAATATATATATATATATAACTAAAAAGCTAAAAATAATTATAACAAAATACAGCTCTAGCAAATAAATAACACATTCAATGTTGTTAGGTACCTACCCAGGAAGTAAACATTAAAAAGTCCTCATTCTGTACAAATTAATTACCTACCAATCTAGTATATATTGAAGTCGGTGCCAAGCAAATCTAAAATGCTTCATTGCGTACTTATCTACTACTTCACCAAACTTGATTGTTGGTTGGCACCGACTTCAAAAATATACTAGATTGGTAGGTAATTAATTTGTACAGAATGAGCACCTTTTAATGTTTACATTTTTACCTCCTGGGTAGGTACCTAACAACATTGAATGTGTTATTTATTTGCTAGAGTTGTATTTTGTAATAATTATTTTTAGATTTTTAGTTATAGGTGGAAGTTGGTTATATTTTTTTTAAATGTTTTATATTTTATTGCAGTTCGTGTTCTTCCGTGCATATACAGACCTTACTATAAAAGCTTTGCTTTGCAAATATGTTCGAAAAACGTTCTTGAAAGCAATTTAAAAAAAAAATACAATAAATCTGAAATTTTATAATAAAATACATCAGGGGCTTAGAATTTATTATTTTATGGAAATCTTGCATTGAAGGTGATATTCTATTGTAGGTACTGGTGCTACGGCATTTGTTTTTGAAGGAGTTTTCAAAAAGAATGGTATTAAACAAAAAGTTGCAATGAAAACTCCAAAATCGTTGGCGTTCTATAAAATGCTACAAAAAGAAGCAGCAATCATGTTCCAATTATGTCACAACAATGTTCTAAAATTAATTGGAGTAACAAAGGATAAACCTTTGATTATTCTGGAGTATATGGAATTAGGAACCCTGAGTGCAGCGGTAAAAGTAAGGAGATCATCTTTGTTATACTAAAAAGTTGGATTATTTCCACGTTCTGTCATCTAAAAACAATCAAAAATATTCTTTTATTTTCTAGAAATGTTTATTATCAAAATTGGAATTATTAAATGTGTTTAAAGATATTGCTGCTGGAATGGAGTATATTCATTCTCAAGAATTTATCCATAGAGACTTAGCATGTAGGAATGTATTCATAACTTCTCAGAAACAAGGTAAAATTGGTGATTTTGGGATGATGGTTTTCGTGGGATATACAGACGGCGAACATGTCGATAAGGGATATGTGGTATGTGATCGGTGATTTTTACAATGTTCATTCATTCATCTATTATAATATTAATTATTAATTCATTCGTTCAGTTAAGTTTCAAAATATCACTACTTTCTAAATTTTAATTAAATGATATCTACTTCAAGAGAAGGAAAGTGAGAAAAGGCACAGAAGATTGGAAAGAGGAAAAAAGTCACAAAGGAACACGAAAGAAAATAAACGAGAGTTGGAAAAGAAATGCTGTTTCTTCTAAATAAAACAGATTATAGCACAAACGAACACCTATTGAAAAGTGGGATAAAATTTTAAATAATCCGTGGCAATTGTCGGCTTTCAAAATTCTTTCGACCAAGTTGAACATGGAACAATTATGAAGTCTCAAAAAAACAACAAGGTATAAAATATTAAAAGAAGGCTCAATAACCTCAGGTTTACTGATGATATCGTTCTTACCCAAGAACTTCTCAAACAGTTCCATATAATGATAACCGAGAGGGACAAATCGACCTAAAATAATCTAACCAAAACAAGAGCCTTGTGTTGTAGATTTCTAGGACAGAAACTACAAATTTAAAACCAGGAGGTGGAAGAAGCCAATATCTGTGTCCATTTAGGACCAAACGTGCTAGAGAGAATCAGATAACTAAAATTTACAGACATGAGGCACACAATATAGTCCATTGAAATTTTGTCTGAATCTGCAAAATGAGGTGGCAGCAAACTAACATAGAACATTTATGTGTTTGAACGTGCTGATTACGAATCTCCAATTAGTTTTTGCTGCAAACGTGCAATAAGGGAGAAAGCTCCCCCCCCCCAAAAAAAAAAGAATTTTTTGCATTTTACTCAAAAACCACAATAGATTTAAAAAAAATACCTCGTCATCGTATACCTCGTAGAATTTTAAATAGAAAACATGTAGCAACTTATACAAAGTGAACAAACTGTTGTCTCATTATTTAATTTTTAATTTAGTTTGGCATATTCGGAATACACGCGATGTGCGCGCATACACTCCGATAAATCAATAAGCATTGTTCTTACGAGTTCACATAGCTGACTTACAACATTCAATCCGAATTAGTTCTAATTTTGGAATAAATTTAAGATTTAATAGATCGCTTGTACTGCAATAACAAATTAATATGGGGTATTCCTGGATTGTGGATCATTATTTAGTAGTTTTGCAGAAAAATTTAATTATTTAATATTGACTTTTCATTGAAGTTAGTGGGAGAGATAGTAACTTTGCGGGATAGAAAAGATTTTATTTTACTCATGTTTCTAAATCGTTTCTAATTATTTTTATATCCTAATAGTCATGCATAATGGGTATAATGTTTTTGTTTCCATGAGTGAATCACTTGTCGCACAGAATTTAGATCACCCGTTTTAAACCTAATTTTCCCCTCTAATTCTCTAATTTACAATTACAAATATTCGTGGTAGTGTTCCGGGAGCTAGGATTCCATAAATTGTTTTCAGGATATTCCTGAAAAACAGCACACTTTTTTATTGCAGCATTTATTCCTTTTGTTATTTTTTGCGAAACTTGAACACGTTGACCACAATTTTTAATGAGCGAAGTTGAATTCGATAAAATAGACATGTGCAGATTAGTGAAATTAAATCCAAGTGACTGAATCAATTCAATAACAATTTTAAGTATTTATATTTCAAAATATTTGTCTATACTTCATAATATAGGTACAGGGTTCCTGAAACGAGGGGGAACATTAGGAGATTTAGGGAAATCAAACTTGTTAGAGATGAAACGATGCGTACTAGGTGCGTCAGAAAGAATCGCTGATATAATTCAAGAGTGGGTAAGATGAAATAGCAATGGGCATGTGTCAGGCGGATACACAGAATAACAGTAACTTAGACAAACTAAAATATCCCGGTTTTCCAATTACGACGCACAGAGAGACACGGTGCGTACCTTAAAACATAAAAATTGAAGGTGCCTGTACCAACAAAGTACACTGTGCTTGTGTAAATGGCGATAAATGGAACGTGCTTTAGTTCTTCAAATACATTACAAATGTCATTAATGAAAAAAGTTATCACAAAATAGGGAAACAAGGCACATTTAAATAAACTAGTGCGCTTTTAAATTTATTATAAATAATTTTTATTGCAAAATCACTGAAATAGACAATGTGGTGTTGTCACTTGATTGTATATCACCTCACTCTATGGCTAGTATGGCTATATATTAGTCTATGACTTCTTGCACATCCGATACACACAAATTTTTCTTGTGCGTTTCTGTGCGCACACGGTGTCATGCTGGAGAACTAATGGAACAGTGAAGACTGGCGCACTGTGTCACACAGTGTGCCTGTTTGTGTAATTGGAAAGCAACCGCCACAGATCATAATACAAAGAGATACCACCACGTGGCTATCACACAGTGTGCTATGCTGTGTAGGCACAGAGTACGCACTGTGCCTCTCCGTGCGTCGTAATTGGAAAACGGCCTATATGTAGAACGTCCATAAAATCGTTGGGTCGACGACATTAGCGTAGTGCTAGGTAGCTGGTAGTTAAATACTCGTACAAGAAAAAACAGAGAGACATGAAACGGGATAGGAGAGACCTATATCCAAGAGTAGATATGACTGCAGGTTGAAAAGAAGAAAACTCTAGCTGCGGCAGAAAAATGATCAGCAGTAGATATTTAGTCTCATTGATGCTTGTCGTGGGACGGCGTGCATGAGGCTCATTTTCCACTCTCTCTCGGTCATCTGAAAACTTTTTGTGCCAGTCGTACACTTGGGTCCTTGAAAGTGTTTCATTGCCGAACTGTGCAGATAGTCGACGCAAAATTTCAGACGGTCTAACGCCCTTCCGCGCCAAAAATTTGATAACAACACGTTGCGCAACAGACGTATGCACGCACCTCTTGCTCTGACATGATGCTACTAACAGCGCATCGACTACGCCTCGCCAAACCGACGAACTCCCCTCTTCTTAACATCCCTACCTAACATATATCGAGACGTCACGCCACTCGAATTACCTACAGGGCGAGAAACAGAAAGTCCGGTTCATATTTGATTCACCCTCGTATTAATAATTAGAGAAATACTTAACAATTATCTGAAAGTTACTATACGATTTCAATGTAAAATGTTACGAGGAATACGATGACACGGTTATTTTTTTAAAATTTAGTGTAGTTTTTGAGTAAAATGCAGAAAACTCTTTTTTTGGGGGGATTTTAAGGATATTTCTCCCTGATTGCACGTTTGCGGCAAAAACTAATTGCAGATTCGTAATGAGCACGGTCAAAAACATAAATGTTCTGTATTAGTTTGCTGCCACCCCATTTTGCAGATTCAGGCAAAACATACACGAAACAGATCGGAAATATTGGTAGGGAAGATGTTTTGCAGCTGTTGAATTGGTTCATTTACCGTGACCATGATTTACCGAGAGACTAGGTCAACTAACATGTCTCCAGGTTTGAGCTTAAGGGTTTTTATTTTTTTAATGAAATGGCCGGAGTCTCTATGTAAATTAGTCATTCTAACGTAAGGTTTTAAAAGTTCTGTTAGATATCTGCCAATATGAGTTGATACCATTTACGATGGGCCTGAGGGGGATGTTGGGATTATATATTTTAGGAAAACCATATAGCCTTGGTGGTATGGCCTCTGATTTTTTATTATTATCTGATCTACAGTAGGTACTGTTAACACTAAGATGTTAACAGTACCTACTGTAGATCAGATAATCAATAATCAATTTGTGTGTTTTCCTAAGAATTGTCGGTATTAGATCATTAGAGAATTTTCGGTACGAATTGGGTCAAGCAGATAAGCATTTTCTTGTCGTGATCCTCGTTTCATTACCGTGATAGCATTCCCCTTGTCTGCTGACAGGATGATAATCTCACGTCTAATTCACATGTTGGAAACTCCTACCATTTCATCGAACAATTAAAAACTCAAGGTCAAACCTGGAGACATGTTAGTCAGTTTGCACCAAGTCTCTCTGACGATAAACTATTTTCAGTGGATTCAAGAGTTTTATGCTATTGGAATTACACAACATCCATTCATGAATCCAAATTACAATGGAAACGAAATAAATGGACAACTGGCGTTTCTGGATGTTTTAAAAACGAAAAATTACGATGATGAACGACGCTGATTACTCTCTCTATTGAATGACCACCGAACTTTTAACTTCGTTGATAGTATTAGTTCACTTTAAAACTCCAGCAAACCAAAATCAGCTCCACCCAAACTGCAACATGTTTTGAAATCGTTTAAAAGATGAAATTTGTGACAATTCCGAATTCCTCACATTTTTAATTTCGAATGTCAAAACAATGGTAAATTACTAGTAAACTAATTTAAAATTTTCAAAATTCGTCTTTTTGATCTTTGTGGTTTTTAAGTGACAAAAGTCAATAAAAAATTTAAAATACTTCTTTTGAGATAAGACATACATTATATTCATTTATTGTTAGACATGTGAATTCGAAAAAAACTAGTTAGCCATTAATTAAATACTCATGGAAGGTGTTTTCCAGTATGTTTACAACTAGTTAAAATCAACAGAAACGCAAAAATATGCAAAATATATGTCAAAAAGGAGTATCGGTTTCAGCCGAAACAGAAACTGATATTAGATTCAAGTTCTACACGGTACTATAAACTATGTATGTGCATATGACTCATTATTAATCTTATAAAGTCAACAAAATGTTTAATAATTCGTAGCAACGAGGTAATTTCATGAAAATCTCATCAGCAATAGTGATTTTACTTTTAAAAACATAAAACAAAATTCAATTATTTTTGTTTTAAAATGTTTCTACTCATATTTCAGGGGTCAGATCCGGTAGAATCTGATAATCTTCCACCAGAGGCTTTGAAGCATGGTATTTTCACAAAAGCAAGCGATGTTTGGGCTGCGGGTATACTGATTTGGTATACATATGCTATTTTAGGACCTTTTCACCATTTCCCCTTATTTTTTTCTCAAGGAATTTTTGAAATCGCCTTATTCAGAAAAGGTGAAGCAATGTGAGTGCCAATTTTCTTAGAATAAATAAAAATTTTATTTATTTTATTTGAATACTAGAAGACTTTGGAAAGATTATAAATTAGATTCCGATGTCATATATGCCAAAAGTCTTTTAGTATAGTCTTAAATAAGAATGGAGAGGGACGAGTGTTCCAAATCAACAACAAAAAATATTCACTCTTATTTTTTATATATAAATAAAATGTTTTTGATACTTTTAGGTGGATTCAAATTCGTTTTTTTTTTCAATATAAAGATGAAATTCTTACCATTGGAAGTGAGCAACAGTAATTATAATGAATTTTAAGAGTAATGTAAAGGAAATCAATTGGCAGTACTGTAGTCCCTCTTAAAATAATGTGCTGTATATATTTTATACATTGGAAATAAATTTTAATTTAAAAAAATTCATTTTATTTAAAACAAAAATTGTTGGCTGTTTAAAGTGCTCTGTGATTTTGGTTGAAACATATGCAACAAGTATAATTATACTCGGATAGTTATTTATTTATCTAGTACATACCACTGAATTTAAAATTCTATTGCTAACTGAATTTCGACATCTAGGAGTTTCAGGAAAATTTAGCTCACAGAGACTACAAATCGGGACTTGTGCCGCATCCAATTGATTGAAAAATCTCAAAAAGATAGTATCATAATTTCTTTGATATGTTTTAGATATACGAATTCTTTCGGGTCATTTCTATCATATAAATCACAGGGAACGGCGTTGCACATAATATGGCTCCATATTTAGAGTCTCTTTTAGTTAGTTTTTCCTGAAACTCCTAGATGTCGAAATTTATTTCATGATAAAATTTTACATGCAGTTACTATTCTAGTTTTCAATCAGTTGAGAGGAGCGCAACTGATTGAAAAGTTCTTTGCAAAAAAATTTTAAAAAAATAAATGGTCTTGCGTTCAATGGATTGAAAAATCTTGTAGTTATTCTTGTGTTTATTGTGTGTATTGCCAAACTGATTTCGCCTAAAGATTTCTGGTCGATTTTGAGTTTCTGAATTGTTGCTTTAAAGTTGATAATTGAAGTAATTATGCTTATTTGTTTTTTTATGAGATCTTCTACTTGTAATTGTCCCTGGTTAAGTTTGTTAATAATATCAGTAATTGCTTTGAAAATTATTGCAAATATTACTCGGCTAATTAATACTCGTTTGGATATTTTTATGTCCCTTACGTAAGTAATTCCGACAATATTTATTTTGTTTCGTCCATCTACATCCTATAGTACTAGCGTTGTATGTTTGAATTTTATTGATAGCAGTTTAATTTTTTGTAAAACATCGCGAACATGCTGATTGTTGCAGTGTTCTTTAATTTCTGTGCGCATATTTAAGATATGTTCGTTTTTGTTCTTTCTGCATCTTCTATGAATTTCTCGGCTCAATTCTATTTTATTCATTTTTGGTTCCTTCGGTGGTTAATCCCTGTTAGGTATTTTCTTTCTATTCCAGATTACATCAGGTGTCTATTTTCTATGTGTTATTCGCGCCATTATTGATTATGTCTTTGACCTTGAATTTTAACCACTGTTTCACTGTCCTTGTGGATATTATCTTTATTGATATTTACGTTATTATTTATTTCGTCCTTCATCTGTATAAAATGTCGTTCGTTCAGTTGGTGTATAATTTTTTGCTCGTGTCTAATATTTTTTTATTTTATCTTGATCTCCACGTACACTACTAGTCCATTCTCTAAGCAGAATTGAAGCATCTTGTCATTTTGTTCACCTATGCTAAACACTACTGGTAGGTGGTAGTAATAGGTTTGCCCCAACTTGATGCGTTACTGTTACCGAATAATACGGGACACCGTTCAGGAACTATTCAAGGCGCATGCCTAAGATTTGTACGATTCGAGTTTTAGAACTTAGTTGGTACGTTTTCCAAACTAAGATAATATCAAAATCACTATCTGCAATTATCAGACTAGTCAGACGTAATGTTAATAGTGTAATTAATTTATTCACAATGGTTGCGGTAGAAAAATCACATATTGTCTAAGTTATTTTTTGATTTCGGGCTAAATGCATTAATTGTTTGCTATAAAAATATAAAACAAATCATAATTTTACCCCCAGTTGTACATTACTTCCGTTATAGACATACGTACATCAATAATTTTCTTTGTTTTACTAATTCTTAATTTGGTTCAATGTTTTTCAATGAAAAATAATCGTATTTCCATTACTTAACCTCTTAAAGACATAGAATGTTGTCGTTTACATGTGACTGGAGAATGGAACTGTGCAAGTCATAAGAGAATGAACTATCATTTCCTTTAAAAATCGTGAACTGAGAAAACCGTACGAGAACCGTTCATATCCAGTACACATTTTGGTTGGTACAAAAAGCTGAATCATTCTGTGTACCGTGCATGCTCTTGTTGGTACGCCTTTGAGATAATTGGCATGCGCTGAATCGTTCATGTACGGTTGTGCATCAAGTTGGGACAAACCTAATATATTTCCTTTCTTCTGTCGTGACAGCCGTTGGTGCATATACATTTAATCAGCATGTTTTTGCTTGCACCTTGATTGTGATTACTTATGGGAACATATCTATGAGTTCTTCATATGATGTAAAATTGTTATTGGTATTTCGTTTCCAAAATTCGCCCAATAAAATAAGTACCTGATATATTCAAATACGCTGTATATATTTAGCTAAATAAATAATATTTGTATAAACTTTTTTGAATTGTTGCAGATTGGAGAAACCAGAAGGTTGTCCTGCCAGTCTCTGGAGGTTTACAAGCCGATGTATGTTAAATAGACAGAGAAGTAATAGAGCAACCTTTTCAGTGGTTAAAGACAAAATGGAGAAGATTATTCAACAAAAGCAGTATTAATAACTCAACTTACATACGTTAATGACCCATTTATTTTGTTTTTAAGAGAAAATATATTTTTGTTGCAAAAGTTTTAATTAGTATTACATATGACCAATACATTTTATATTTACTTTTTTACTTTAGTTAAACCAAACTGTGAAATTAGTGTCTCCAGTGGATTTTATCTGAAATAAAATTTCGTTATGCGACACATAAGTTTTTTAAGCATAACATAACTTGAACATATAGAGAATGTGACCAGTTTTGAACATGTTCACAGCCAATCACGCTCGAGGGCGTGATATTAATTTTGGCCCGTGATGCGCTCAATCGTAGTGGATTATAGTATTTTCTATTTGCCACTGAAAGCATGAAATACAAGAAAGTATTTAGAATTTGGAACTGCACTACCAAAACTTAATATTGGGTGAACTATTAAAATGCGTAGGTAAGTATGATGTTAAGATTATTGGTGTGTATAAATATAAATAAACAATATTTTAGTTGAGTATGATGTTGACATTACTAGTTTAAAAGCTTGACATACTTTTATTAGTTCCTGCTGCTTTTTAATCGACTTCCAAAAAGGAGGAGGATATCAATTTGGCGCGTATTTTTTCGCTCTCCTGTTCTGAATCGATTTGAATAATTATTTTGTTGTCTAATAGAGTGTACATTTAGATTTCTGATATTTCAAATTTAAGAACAGAATTCTATTCGCAAAATGTTACCATTTCGGAGTGAACATTTGCATGCATGGAAATCGACCAATATTCCTAATATTTTGGTATATATTGGTATTTTTAAAGTGTCAATGAGTTTATCAAATGAAAGGGGGGATAGAAATATTTTTTCATATTAAAAAAAATGTTTAAAGATAGCAACGAAAAATATAAATAATACACATTATCCCCTTTATTTCCGATCCCATACGACCTAAAATTTTGAAAAAAAATGATGGTATAGGCCCCCATTTGATCTTTAAAGGAAAAATAAGTAAACAAACCCCAATGTTAATTTTGGGTGGCAAATTATAGAGTTTAATGGAAAATAATATATATTTTCTTCAAACGCATCATGTAATATATCAACTAAATATAAATATACTTTTATCATATTTTAAAACCATTTGTTTAAATGATATTAACAAAAATATAAAAAATAGACTTATTCTCCTCTTTATCTCACAACACTAGTCACTCACTAGTCGACTAAAGAACAGTAAGTATAATAGGATTGTCATATCTGTTGATCGCACACGTCGAGAATTGGATCACTACAGAAACCTCCGTGAAGAAGTGACAAGAAAGAACGCTGAGGGTGAAGAAACATATAACATCAAATACTTCAATGGAGTTCCGAGAGTAGTTAAATCTTTAAACTGAACAGCTCCAGCAGTCTCGCCAAACCTAAATATGATGACCTATCTTGTTACTATCAGAACGTACGTTGGCTTAAACAGTAAAATACGGGAATTAGTGAATGTGTAATAGTAATTCGATGTAATAGTGTTAACAGAAACATGGTTAAATCCTAATGTTTGCAGTAGTGAGTTATTTCCTAAGTCATATGTAGTATATAGAAAAGACAAAATTTGAACTTGTTCAAAAAGCAACTGGTGGTGGTGTTCTCGTGGCAGTTAAAGGTATCATAACGTCAGAAATAGTTAATGTAACATTAATTGATCAGCAATTTCCTGATATAGATGTATTAGTTGTAAAATGTAAATTAGACTACAAAGTTTTCTATTTAATCTCAATATATATACCTGATAAGATATGTTCTGATGAATTTGAAGCATTATTTGATCATCTGGAACAATTAGATTGTGTAAACTCTAAGAACCTGATATTACTGGGAGATTTCAATGTACTTCATTTTAATGACAAAAATCATGGGGACCCAAAATCCTCTGTTATATTCAACTTTATGCATACACACGGACTCAACCAATTCAACTATGTATTTAATAAATTAAATCGACTATTGGATCTGGTAGTATCTCAAAATTGTTAGTACATGATGAGTGCCCATTGGTTCCTGAAGACAGTCATCATCCGGCCTTGTTCATTGATATGCTTAACATGCCAACCAAAACTTCCATATGTAAAACAAACCTAAAGGCTCATAGCTATAACTTTAAAAAGCAGACTTTCCTGCAATGTATAGGACCATCTACGAAACGAACTGGAATATAATTACGCAAAACTCTTCCGACCTTAACAACTTGCTAGACAATTTTTACAAAAAGATTTATGAGATTTTTGACCCTTATGTTCCCTTGCACAGAAATTACCCTCATAGGTTTCCTCCTTGGTATGATTATCATCAAAAATATTAAATTAAAAAACAAATATCGCAAAAAATTTAGAGCACAGGGCCATATACTCCATCTTACTGAATTCAAGAGACTCCGACAAATTGTCAAAGCTCAAATAAAAAGCGCCTATAACAACTACCTTGAAAATATTCAGTCAGAATTAGTAAAAAATCCTAATAAATTCTGGATAGAAAATTATCAAAACATTCAATATGATAAACCGAACGATATAGTAAATGCATTTGTTCAATACTTTTCTAGTGTGTATTTAAACACAAATACTGACAATATTATACCTCCCACAAACTCTGGTAGTATTCTTTCGAAAATCCTAGATGTCGGTCTTACATCTCGCGTCTTCTGGTAGTATTATTCATATAAACTTTTACCTCATTACTGAGAATGAAGTATTATCAGCGAGTAAGAAACTAAAAGATAAACTAACCTCTGGACCTGATAACATTCCGTCATTTATAGCAATAGATTGTGTTGGAACGCTATCAGGAATCCTAACAAATATATATAACGCCTGTCTCAAGTGTAATAAATTTCCTGAAGCCTGGAAAGTAGCAAAGGTTTGCCCCATTTTTAAGGATGGTGAGAAATATATTAGAGAACTACAGACCTATATATATTCTGTCAAACTTCTCAAAGCTATTTGAAATCATACTGTATAATCGCATATTTCGACTAGTACGCAATCAACTATCTCCATATCAGCACGGATTTATTGATAAAAGGTCTACAACAACCAACCTGGTAGCAATTACTCAATATATTTCAGAAGCACTGGAACCAACACACAAGTTGACGTGATCTATACAGATTTCAGTAAGGCATTCGACAGAATTGATCATAGAATTCTGTTAAACAAGCTATCAGGATTTGGATTTTCTATCCAAGCAGTAAATTTCCTCAAGTCTTACTTATCAGACAGATACATTGACTTATAATGGCTTCAAATCGGACTCATATTTAGCTAAATCGGGAGTTCCTCAAAGGTCGAATTTAGGACCTCTGCTATTTTGTTTATTAACGATTTATGTAATACAATATCGACAGAAAAGTTATGCTTCGCCGATGACTTCAAGATCTTTTCTACAATAGAAGATGTAAATGAGTGTCATAATATTCAGAGCCAATTAGTATCTATAGAAAACTGGTGCAATAGAAATAATCTAAATCTAAATGCGAAAAAATGCAAAGTAGTGACAAATACCCGAAAAACGTCAGCCATCAAATTTCCTTATTCAAGTCAAGGTACACTGTTGGAGCGAAATACTAGTATCAAGGATTTGGGAGTTATCTTTGACGATAAATTAACCTTTGTAGAGCACATATCTGTAAAAACATCTGAAGCGTTAAAGTCTTATGGATTCATATTGAGAAACTGCCGAGACTTTACTAATATTTCCGCGTTGAAAACATTATATTTTGGGTATGTTCATTCTAAAGTTGAATATGCAAGTATAATTTGGCATCCATATTATGATATTCACAGCAAACTTGTCGAAAAGGTCCAAAGAAAATTCCTGAAATATTTGATTCTCAAAAGTAATGGATTATATCCATAAAGGAATATACCTAATGACTGTCTTCTTTGCAATTAAGGAGAAATTGTGCATCTGTTGTATTCTTGTTTAAGTTAGTAAATAATATGGTAGATTGTTCGGAATTGTTAAATCAAATTAATTTTAATGTACCTACATTTCACTCAAGGAAACACCTAGCGCTAAGGCCACCAAGTGCCAGAACAAACATTTTGTTGAAATCACCAGTTTATGTTATGTGCAATAATTTTAATAATATATGCAATTATTGTGATGTTTTTACATGTACCTTGAATCAAATAGTTAGTACCGCAATGTTGTATTTTTAAATTGTCCTGTAAATGGGAGACTGTTGGACAATAAAGCATTTATTTATTTATTTAACACTAGGCGACCTAAAATTTTGGGGCCCAAATTAGAAAATAAATAAAAAGTAGATATTTTTTATAAAGCTAAAACACTTAGTTTAAAACGTCTTAAAGAAAAATATAAGAAAATCCGCTCATTCCCTGCTTGTCTGGAACTGGAATATTAGAAAAATATACTTTGTTTTGCCCACATTGTATCAAATAACAAAAGGGGTACTGAACCTCTAGGATGCGAGTCCAACTCGCACTTGACCAAATAATTCAATAAAATAACGTGTTTTCCAGTTCTAAAACTTGAAAGAGATGACGTTTATTTGTAGCTTGTATGACGCTACTTGGACAGGAGGTGTAACCAGTGTTAATGAGAATCTGCATATTAGTACGAGGGAAAATATTTTTGAAATTAGTGGCCGTAGTATAGGAAGAATGTTAAAAAAGAATAAGCATCCATATCCAGAATTGCGTCAAGAGCTTCATGATGATTATTATAATAAAAGGGTAGAACCTTGCCCTTAGGAACAAATTCAAAACAATGCATCTTTTTGACAATTTTTTTCCTAGAGATGGAGCGAGCTACTTTCCATAAGAACTGTTCTGTAAACAAATTACTTTCCACTACTAGTGAACTCGCAATGTTCTCATCCAGAGTCACATAAGATGGTCGTTGAATATTTGTGGTTGAATTCTTGGAAATTATGTCATCAGACCTTTCTTTTTCGAGGATCACTTTAACGGAGTGATGAACTTATATTTTCTGGTCAACGATTTGCAGCCATGAACATACGCCAGAAAGTGTGGATATTACATGCTGTAGCCCCAGCACATCAAAAATAGTAATGGGGAAGTTGGGATGACTTGAGGGGAGGGGCACAAGATGAAAAATGAGGTAATTTAACTGGTTACCAATGGTTACTACTTAGACATAGAAATAAAGTCCTTTAGTTCATTACGTAATTGCTTTCCTGTCTACTGTTTAGGAACATACATCAACTCTCTCGGTTTAATAGTCTACACTCCATTCTACAGTTACAGCCTTAAAGGGAGGACCCCGGCGCCCCTTGGTTGGATCCGCCACTGCCACAGTCTTCAGGGTTAAACTAATTAGGGTCTATATAAAAGATAGGTTTATAAAACTGCTACAACTAAAGAAAATGTTAAGAAATGAATTTATGATTTTAAACAGATATTTGTTTACAAATATAAGTCGCTCTTTTGAAGATCGATTGTATTTACGTATCGATGTCGACGGACGCCATTTTGAAAAGTTATTGGAGAATCAACGATTTTTTTTCTTAAGTATCTACCTTGTTTGACATTTAATTTGTTTTACTTTAATATAAAAGAGTATTTCAGTTTATTTTTATTTGATAATGGGTATAGAAGAATTAGGGTGTATTTTATTCCAAAATATAATTTTGGTTAAATATATCCACTGACAAAGAAATTGCAACACCCAGAAAGGAGATGTTTAAATTTAATATTGTCTTGGTAAAACATAGATGCTATAGTAAGGACTAAATGATTAAAATTTGGTGAATATATTTTCTTTCAAACTTGAAGCTGCACTGGACCAGGTAGACGAGCGAAAGGCGGATGAAGTTCGCTTTTAAGTTACCGAAATCATAAAAAAACGTCAAACCATAGAATGCCAATATGACACACACATAGCAATAACAAACCTTAAAAAGAACAAAGAATATTACCAGCCGACGAAGGAAACGCTACCGTTGTGATGGACACAGATGAATACAAGAAAAAGATGCAAAAAATACTGAAAGAGGCAGACTACAAACAGGTCTCACGAGACCCCACAACTTACCTCGAGAAAACTACAAAAAACAAAATCAAGGCATCAGCTATAGAACCAGAAATTCAACAGAGTATCATCCCACGGGAAAAATCAACTATATCTCCTAAACTTTATGGATTAACAAAAATCCACAAAGAAGGAGTGCCCATCAGACCCATAGTAAGCGCGATAAACTCACCAAGGCAAAAACTAGAAATACCTGGCCCGATTTAGACAACCAATAGTAGAAACAGCAAAATCTTACATCAAAAACTTAAATCACTTCATAGAAATAATAAACAACAACAAGTAACAATAGCAACTTTTATTTAGAAATAGCACACTTGCTTATTTCTAGTATGGGGTGCTACTGCATATGGAAGTAGGTCACGTTTAGTCTTTACTCGAGGCAACATGACAGGGCAATATTATCTTCAGGAAGTAGTGGAGCCGTTTGTACCCCCTTATCTTATCCCTATTTCAACAAGATAATGCTCGGCCTCATGTTACTCGACAGTTCGTTTAAACTTTTTCGAAGGGACCCATGAGAATCTATTGCCAAGACCGCCCAGGTTCTCGATCTTTCGCCTAAAAAAAAAATAAATTAATAAATATTCCTCTGGGTGTTGGGATTCCTTTATCAGTACTTTCATGCACAACATAATAAAATGTCACTGATTTTATATTTTATATACTTACAGAGAATGCTCAAAAATAATAAATTACCATAAAATTCTTATTTCATTACAGTAGGTATAGGATCAATAGGGTGTTTCATTTAAGGAAATTTCTAAAAAAAATTCCTCCGCCAGTCCGAACTTGAAGCAAAAGTCCTACGTATTCCACATTTTTAAAAAATATTATCCTATCCTTAATTTTTGTCAAAATATATTTTTTTGTGTACCACACCCTGTACATATATATATATATATATATATATATATATATATATATATATATTTATTTATTTATTTTTAAGTTTTCGCGGGCACTAAATGTTTTAGGTGGTATCCGCGTAGTTGATAACTGATCCCTGCCGGAATCGATGGTAAAATGACGACGTTTCGGCAGAGTCACATCTGCCCTCTTCAGGTCGGTTCGCATAATTCTCGTAGCCTTCTGCTTTCGCTTCTAGTTACTCGAATACTAAGATTTTCTGACGCGAGCGCGCTGTTATATATATATATATATATATATATATATATATATATATATAACAGAAAATCTTAGTATTCGAGTAACTAGAAGATATATATATAGCAGAAGGGTACGAGAATTATGCGAACCGACCTGAAGAGGGCAGATGTGACTCTGCCGAAACGTCGTCATTTTACCATCGATCCCGGCAAGGATCAGTTATCAACTACGCGGATGAATTCCCGGAAACCACCTAAAACATATATATATATATATATATATATATATTTGCTATATAATAGGTATATAGTAAAATGGTTTGCTTTCCTCAGTTAGTGCCGCATGTAATAAAGATTATCATAAATACTTTCCAATTTTAACTACATCAGGAAGATAATAATAATCAAGATAATCGCATCTGTAGGTCATTAAAATTGTTGCATTACGTACTATAATCGAGAAGTTAGTTCTTATATCAATGTTAATATAATCTTAACTATTGATTAGATATCATCCATAATATAATGTTTAACTGAGGCACTAGGGTAGTTCAGTTGATACAGCAAAGTAACTGAGAAACAACATTTATACAAATTTTGTTGTTCCCATAACTTGTGTATCTGTTCTGTTGATTTATGATGTTATTTGAACAAATGTGTTGATTAACAGTTTCGATCTGGTAAGCTTTATTAGTTTTCTCTGAAACTCATAGATGTCGACATTCTTTCATGTTAAAATATTAAATTCAGTTGTATGTACGAAATACATAAATAATGATTCTATATTTAATCAGTTGAGGGAAGCACAACTGATGAATGTTGTCTAGTAAAAACAATATATTGTCATGCGCTCAACTGTTTATAAAATCTTGAAAAGATCGTATCAGAATTGATTTGATTGAATTGATAGCTATTAATTGAACTACGAATTCTTTCGTCGGATTTCTATCCGTGAAATCACAGGGAAATGGCACTGCATGACTCCCGATTTGGAGCCTATGTGGTCTAGTTTTCCTTGAAATTGGCATTACGTTAAAGTTGTACGTTGTGTTATTTTAATATTCTAAATAATCTCAAAAGTAAACCGTACTTTTTTAATTCTGTTTTTTAATAATTTGCCATCAGTGAAGGATTTCATTCTTTTTCCAAGAATTTTATAAACTTGTTAAGATGCTTTTGTAACCGCCTCAGTTTGTTCAAATTCTGTAATGGCGGATCCAGCAAGAGGGCGCGAAGAGCCCCTCTGAAGCTTAAAAAAATTTAAAAATAATTATTAATAAGAGTAAAGAATAGTCCTTAGAGTAATAAACTGAGTGAGTTAAGTTATATGATCCTAAACTACCGGTAGGAAAGCAATAACTTAATAAACTGAAGGAGTTTAATTTTAAGTAGTCACCTTGCTAACCATTTGTACCGGGTTAGCATAAATGATGGACTGAATTGATTCGGCCGATACTTGTTCGAAATTCATTATAATTAACTGATACTACAATTGCAATTTCCACAATTTACGTTTTTTAAAAAACTGTCCGTCGCATTTCGACTAATGTCTTTGTCAAGGAACTAGACTAACTGCATATTTCTTGAGGAAGTTGTATTTATATTCAAGGAGTGATATAATTACCAGGTACTTAATTTTGAACTGGATTATTTCATTTTATTATAAGTAAAAAGATTAACTAAAGAGGTCTTTTAAGGGGGAATTATTTATTTCTGTCTGATCGTTTAGCAAATTATCGGTATTTTTAAGTTTATTAATCTCCAATGATTCTAAAAGGTTTAATTTATTGCTTTTATTTTCTGAATGTAATAATTTAAAATTTTCGTCGAAGAGATGATTTTCTGTTACTAAATGTTCATCATAATTGGAATCTATTTTTTGATTAATGAAAGAATTACGGTGCTCATAGATACGTTTTTTACACGCTCTGCCGCTTTGACCAATATAGGCTTTAGGGATGACCCACATGATAATTTATAGACTCCAGATTTATTTGTTGGATCGATTTTTTGATTTGTTATTTTTGATAAATTTTCCAAGACTGTTTGTTTTGAATGTAACGTTAATATTCTGTTTTCTTAAAAAGGATGCTATTTTTAAACTTGGTTTGCCAAAATAGGTTATACTATTATATGAATCATTATTGGTTTTGTTGTCTGGGTAAACTTCTCTTAATGCCTTTTTGTGTTTTTGATTTCCAAGACTATTTTCTATTAGTTCGGCCTCAAACCCGTTATTTACTGCTATCTGTTTGAATATGTTTAATTCTTTCTGAAAATTATCTGGTGATTGTTTTATGGAAAGTAATCTATGAACCATACTATTGTAAGCGGAAAGTTTTTGTTGATATGGGTGTATAGAAGTGCGATGAATCTTTAGATCGGTTTGAGATGGCTTGTGAAATATTGAAAACTCGTGTTTGCCATTTACCTTGTTAACTGTTAGATCTAGGAAATTGATTTTACCATCTAGTTCACACTCTATCGTAAATTTAATATTTGGATGGATATTGTTTATAAAATTGAGAAACGTTTCTAGTTGTCTATTCGTCCCTACGAAAGCTAAAATATCCTCTACATATCTATACCAATAAATAAAATTTTTAGGCAATACGTTTTGGTGAACTTTGTTTTCAATATTAGCCATGAAGATTTCTGTGAGTATGGAACTCATAGGGTTCCCCATAATCAATCCTTCGTGACTTGTGTAAAAAACATCATTGAATTGAAAATAATTTTGTTTAAGGCATGTTTCTAATGCTGTAGATATATCTGTTTTTGTTATTGGGTTAATGTTGTTTTTATCTAATATGTCGGAAATTATAGCGATAATGTCTGATGGAGGTATACTGGGGAATAAATTCTGAACGTCAAAAGAAATTAATTTGGCATTAGACGGTAGACTAACATTTTTAATTTTCTCTACAAGTTCTAAAGAGTTTTTAACACTGAATTTTGAATGAAAGTTGCAGGAATCTTTAATAACATTTATTAAAACTTTTGAAATTTTATAAGCTGGAGCTGTCGTATATGATACCACTGGACGGATAGGGTAATTTTGTTTATGGAGTTTGATTAATGAATACAGTTGTAGCGGTTGTGGGTTCATCTGAATATTGTTGTATTTTGTATTAAAGATTTTATTTGCCTTTGAAAACATTCTGTGGGGTCTTTAGTAAGGACCTGATATGTACCTGAATTCAAAAAATTGTTTTGTCTAAATAATCGGTGTTTTTTATAGCAATTATTGTATTACCTTTATCCGAGCGGGTGAATATTATGTTGTCTTGTTTGGTTTTGTCTTTAATTGATTTTACTATTTTATGATCATGCGTATAAGAGTTGTCTTTAATAAATTCAGATTTTATAATGTTTGCGGAAATATATTTGTTACTAAAATTATCAGGATATTTATTTAAAGCAATCTCTGTTTCTATTCCTAAATTTTCATATGCTTTTGTGGATAAATAGATGTTAATATTGTGTTTGAAACCTTTTTCAAGTAGTTACTGACTGTTCGTAGGAAGTGAATACAGTGTCTGTTAAATTCGTGAATCTATCGAAAAATTTGTGATCTGTATATTTTGTTTTGATACTTAGTGGTTGTTTAGGTTTTTTTGTAATGAGGGCATTAAGTTTATGTTTTTGTTTAGAATTTTTTTTTATGTACTAAATGCAGAACTTTGTCTCATGTTTCTGTATCGAAAAAAAATCTTTCCGCTTACAATAGTATGGTTCATAGATTACTTTCCATAAAACAATCACCAGATAATTTTCAGAAAGAATTAAACATAATCAAACATATAGCAGTAAATAACGGGTTTGAGACCAAATTAATAGAAAATATTCTAGGAAATCAAAAACACAAAAAGGCATTAAGAGAAGTTTACCCAGACAGCAAAACCAATAATGATTCATATAATAGTATAACCTATTTTGGCAAACCAAGTTTAAAAATAGCATCTTTTTTAAGAAAACAGAATATTAACGTTACATTCAAAACAAACAATAGTCTTAGAAAATGTATCAAAAATAACAAATCAAAAATCGATCCAAAAAATAAATCTGGAGTCTATAAATTATCATGTGGGTCATGCCCTAAAGCCTATGTTGGTCAAAGCGGCAGAGCGTGTAAAAAACGTATCTATGAACACCGTAATTCTTTCATTAATCAAAAAACAGATTCCAATTATGCTGAACATTTAGTAACAGAAAATCATCTCTTCCACGAAAATTTTAAATTATTACATTCAGAAAATAAAGGCAATAAATTAAACCTTTTAGAATCATTGGAGATTAATAAACTTAAAAATACCGGTAATTTGCTAAACGACCAGACAGAAATAAATAATGCCCCCTTAATTCACCTCTTTAGTTAATCCTTTTACCTATATTAAAATTAAATAATCCTGTTCAAAATTAAGTACCTCCTTGAAGACTCCTTGAATATAAATACAACTTCCTCAAGAAATACCCAGTTAGTCTAGTTCCTTGACAAAGACATTAGTCGAAATTGTGGAAATGTGGAATTGTAGTATCAGTTAATTATTACAAATGATGGACCCATTTTTAAACATGAGTATTTATTAAAGTACATATCCAAAATGAACAATCTTTACACGAGTGGAAAATGGAAGTTTCCGTTTATTTTGCATTACATTATAAATGTTCAATGTGTCAATCGTCTGTTACACGTCAAACATCTATGCGCTAGCCGAACTAGTCCCAAACACAAGCAAGTGTATCTATAGACCAATCAATAGAGATTTTTTCGTGCAAAAAATACTATCAGGATACTGCCTGTGCCATCACATTGAGAATGATTTGCAGTGATATTTTGCTACCTTTTCCACTCGCAACTATGGTTTTTACTTTATTATAAACAATTGAAACAAGAAAATAGAGTTTTTTTTCGTTGCACATTTATAAAATGAAAAATAATAAACTAATCTCAATGGTGTCAACAGGTGAATTGTAAAGCATGGAAATACCAATGAAATGAGGCCAGGATCGACCCGATAAGATCTTTAGTAACAGAGAAAAACAAAAAATATTGGAAAATTTAGCAGTTTTCTTTATATTATTATAACTCCGTCACTATCGAAGTTGTAGAACTGGGCTTGTGGGAATTGATAGTAATTGATATCCACGTTATGCGTGACTAAACCAGGCGCTATTGGTTTATTAGTTTTTGAATTATTGCTTTCTGAAGATTTTAGTCCACTATTCTTGCAGTGTGTCTTCCTGCGACATGGATCGTCAAATATCAATTCAGAATAGAGATGTTGAAAGTAGAGAAATCATTCTACAACGCCTCTATTTTCATTTTTCATTAAATGTCTGTGAAATATACGAAAAATGTTAGCAAAAATGACCAAAATTTGGTGAGCGTATGAATGTGTTCCAGTAGTGGGGGGAACACGGTTGTTGAGGGGAACTGCTAACAATAATTATTATCGATAGTAACTGTCACTCTGACAGATGGTGAAAGAATTTAATCGTTAAAAAAACTTCTATACAGAGCGATTTGTTCGATTTTATTATATCAAATGAGAACTGTTTGTTTATTAATATATTTATAGGTAAATGGTGTCTCGGAAACGTTTTTGCTTTAATTTGTGGATTTTGGGTTTCCGGAACATCGAAGTAGAGCGGTCATTATATTAAAACGATCTATGTATGTGCCTCTACTATATATTTTACTATACGCTTCCCCTCAACAACCGTGTTTCCCCCACTCCTTGGATACATTCATACGCTCGCCCATTTTTTGTCATGTTTGCTAACATTTTTCAGATATTTCACAGAGATTTAGTGAAAAATGAGAATAGAGGCTTTATAGAATGACACCTCTATTTTCAACAACTTTTTTCAAAATTGAAATTTGGTTATCTATGACGCATGGAGGCACAATGCAAAAATAGTGAACAGAAAAGTTTATATCACAATTGTTCAAAAACTAATAAACCGGTAGCGCCTGGTTTTGGCATACATAAAATAGATGTAAATTACTATCAGTTCCTACAAGCCCAGTGCTACAGCTTCTAAAGTGAAGAAGATACGATTTTTGAAAAAAAAATCCTACATTTTTCAGTATTTTTTGTTTTTCCCGGTTACTAATGATCCAATCGGATCGAGCCTGGGCTCATTTCATTGGTATTTTCATGCTTTACAATTGACCTGTTGACACCATTGAGACTAGTTTATTATGTTTGATTTTATCAACATGCTAAGAAAAAAAAACTTAATTTTCTTGCTTCAATTGTTTATAATAAAGTAAAAAACCATAGTTGCGAGTGGAAAACATAGCAAAATATCGCTAGGAATCTTTGTTAATGTGATGACACAGTCGGTACCCTGATAGTATTTTTTACACATTATCAGTTAATTTTTGCTCTATTGATTGGTCTACTACTGTTACTGGGTGCACGGCAGCTGTGATACGGTTCTGCAGATCGTACAGAGTTATTGGTAGATATGGGACGTAAACAGCTTCCTTAGTAATGAGCCAGGTCTTCATTTCCCCTGCGACCAATCCAGCGCTAAACTCTACCGGTCGCTTCTGCCGCATCATTGCCCGCCGAAACTTTGAAAGTTCCTCTTTCTCATTGTTATAAAGACTGTTCATTTTGGATTTGTACTTTAATTCCTACGAATTTTTAAAAATTGGTTCATCATTTATAATAACTCTGGATTCTGGCATTTTTTATCTTACATCTCGCCTCAATTTTGTCGAAAGACGAATTCAAGATTTTAAATAAACTATTTTATTCCTGATTAATGCGGTGGATTTTCCAGAATATCTCTAAATTATTTAAGTTAGGTATAATTCTTGAGAATTACTACCGTCTCCCTCTTAAGCTCATTTAAATTTAACACAAGAGCGTCGACAGTAATGGTAGGATTTTGCTTTTAGGGGGAGGTTCGGCAGGGTTGTGGTCTAGAGGAAGCAAATCAGTAATTTCCTGTGAATATAGATAGAAATGTGCGCTTAATATACTAGGTACTAAGTCAAATAAATAAATTTAGGTTTTATTTCACATATAACGAAGTGCCAATGATCGGCAAGAGGGGTCTAGGGGAAGGGCAGCTGCCATTTCCTGTGTCTTCCTGGCGACGCCCTTGACATCATAAGAATGATATCGTTTTTGCGAAGTCAATGTTAAAGTCTCTATAACAAGAAAGTTATTTTGGAAAAAAATGCATGCTTATTGGGTTCTCCGTGTTTTCCTATTGACAGCAATATAATCTTTTTTATCATATTTCATAATATACTCAAAAAAATCATAATTTTGCACGTTTTTATTCTTTAATCAGTTTACTTGACAAATCATGGAAATTATTCCTAATAAACTATTAACCGGATTTCTAATTATATCACATAAAAAGCAGCGGCAGTCATTTGAGACTGAACGATGGCTGCGAAAGCTTCTTAGGAAATTGAGGATCTTACGAAATATTCTTCCCTTCTCTCGTTATCTGACTGTCTCTATTTTTGTCACTCTTAGTAATGGATATAAAAATCAGGTGAACTAAAATAATTGTTCACTATTATGTTAATTATTAATCCTAATTTAATTCTTAATTTAACTATATCTGCAAAGAAATATAAGTTTAGATATTGAGTAAGTGTTTGCAAACAGTTTTGTTCATCTGAATAAGTATTAGAAGACACGACTTCATAGAAAAGTTCGTTTTGTTCTTAGCTTTATACAAAACAATAAATTATATACCTATATTGTGAAGATTGGTCCTTATTTATGGTTCAGGATCGCCATGTGGTATTATAATATTGCAGCGGCCTTCGACCAATAATACTAATTGTAAAGGCTACATGTTTATTTCTACTGGTTACTTGGTTACACTATACTAACTACAGGTTACACTATACTAACTACATCTAATCTTTACTACGCTACATTTTGAACTCGACTTGTCATGGCTACATGGTTTACTCGACTGATGGTTCGCGATTTACATCAATTATCGAAAGTGTGCCATCAGTCGATTGTTTTGCTATTTCAACTGTTTGGTGTACGTGATAATATTTGTAGACATGCTGAATTTAATGAGGTTACCTAGAATGGTTTTTGATGATGTTATGCTAATAATTGTTTAATTAATTTCCTAAAAAGTGTCATGAGGAATTTCCGTTACACCACCCTTCCTTGGAGAAAGTGGGATCCGCGGTAGCGTATTCCACGCAACTTCAAAGTTTAACTAATAATTGCGGAAGTTCCTCTGACTCACAACAGTTTACTTGCTAAATTCTTACATATGTCTTATTCTAAGGAAATTCACTATATGTCCATAAAGTCAAGTCCACTATAGTTTCTAACACTTGTCACGCAGTTTTTAATGTCACTGTTCACTGAAATCTTAAGCTTATATTTATGAGTTCGGTTATTTTATTGTAAAATGTCCCAAACTTAACCTATATAATGGTACATAGTTTCTAATTAGTATTTGAAAACTCTATTTTTTTGTATCTTAATTTCCTTTGTATTATTTGAAATTAAGCAATTGGAGTTTCCTATGTCCGGTTCCGTTATAATGTACGGACCTTTATACCATGGATCGAATTTTAACCTATTCTCATTTGTTATGAGAACTTGTTCACCTTTTTGGAATTGTAAGTCCTTCGCTTTAGCGTCGTATGCTAATTTACGATGCCGTTTTGCTGCTTTATTGATCTGGCATTTGTGACAATTTTTGACGAATATTGCTACGTCTCTTGACATAGTTTTCCAAAAATATGTTGATTTTAATTTTTTTAAGTAAACGCTTTTGTCCGCAATGGCCACCATACGTTGGATCTGTGTGAATTTTTCTATTATACTTGCCTTATCATTTCTGTTGGTAATTAGTACTGGTTTGTGACATAAAATTATATTCACATTTTTCAATATTCCTTGTCCTATTTCTTTGAATTAATTCACAGTGTACACTTTAAATATTACATCCTCGAGGTACAATTTTAATTGCAATTTTTCAACACTACCAGCCATTTTATTTAGCTTAGATAGGATTTCTTCTAGGAGAAATCTATCATTGGTTAGGTGCAGAGAAAAATTTGAGCTCATTTTACCTTTATGTTTTATAAACATTTGCAATGAATTTGGGAAAAGTTTAAATGATAATATTGGCAATTTCATCAAGTGAACGTTACCTAAGGCTTCGTATATTTTGCAGGGTATGATATTCGTTAATTTATCGATGATTTTTTCCTTCGTACTTTTAAATGTTCCAGCCTCCATGATCAGTTTAGTTCTGTCAGAGTTCGCGTTTTGGATTATACTTCTGGTTAGTGTATCTGTGGAATAGTTTTCCACTACTTCCGATGGTACGCCTTCCATTATGTAAGCTCTTTTTAGTTTGTTGCTCATTGATTGCTCATATAATTGTCTAGGGTCAATTGACATTCCTACACACTACGTATTGTACGAGTAACTTTGTTAAAGATTTCGTAAAAAATATAATCCGTAAGCACCTCGATATTTTAATTTGCAAACAATACAAGGAGGTTTTCAAATACCTTACAAGGCCAATGATGACTATGGGTCAGCAAAAATATGGTAAATAGAACATTTAATGACCTAGTTATATCACAGGTTATTAACACCTTTAGAGATTAAGTTCGTTTATGATATAATGTACTTACTCAGCACGTTCATAATTTACTTTACAATGTATTATAAGCGTTCGATATTATATATATATATATATATATACATATATATATATACATATATATATACACATATATACACACACATATATATATATATATATATATATATATATATATATATGCTAAAATAAATCTCCTAAAATTCTTAAATTAAGACATAATAATCATAGATACACAAATGATATAAAATGTAAAATAATTCATTATTAGGGTCACAAACAATTAAATATTTTTATATGAGTTACATTTATAATATGTTATAATGTTCTGTACCTTACAACTTTTAGGGCTGTTGGGCTAGCCTGTCTAGAATAGCCATGCTTTTTGATATGTCCCTTTTTATTTTTCTCCTGTGCATATTTTTAAATTTTATTAGCAGCATTACCAGGGCTACTGCAGCTATTACGTATAACAATACTCTTACGTCTAGCGGGAAATTATCTTCATTTATATAGACATTGGAATTGACTTCTCCATTGTCGGACGTTTCTTGAGTTTGACTTTTTGACTGTGTGGTACCCATTATTGAAAATGATGTAGTTTTCGATCGGCTGAATTATTCTGTCAGAAGATTATGTTCGAGGGCAGGATCGCCATGTGATATTGTAAAGTTGCAGCGGCCTTCGACCAATAATACTAATTGTAAAGGCTACATGTTTATTTCTACTGGTTACTTGGTTACACTATACTAACTACAGGTTACACTATACTAACTACATCTAATCTTTACTACGCTACATTTTGAACTCGACATGACAACATGGCTACATGGTTTACTCGACTGATGGTTCGCGATTTACATCAATTATCGAAAGTGTGCCATCAGTCGATTGTTTTGCTATTTCAACTGTTTGGTGTACGTGATAATATTTGTAGACATGCTGAATTTAATGAGGTTACCTAGAATGGTTTTTGATGATGTTATGCTAATAATTGTTTAATTAATTTCCTAAAAAGTGTCATGAGGAATTTCCGTTACAATATATTCATTAATATAAAATTTTTACGTTAAATTATATGAGAAACAGTAATCTTATTTTTTAAAAGTACTACCGCTGAAAACCGCGAAAAAATTGTACAAGTGCCTCATCTGCCTTTCTCTTAATCATCTTATACATCCAGATGAGAGTGAGATAAAGATACTCCTCTCTCAAAAGGGCATGCGCGTAGGAAGCATATTGTTATAATGTAAAAAAAACATAGAAAAAAAACAAAATTTTTAAAATCTATTTAGGCTATTTTGTTTAATATAGTTGAAATTTTTGATAAAAGATAAAAAATATAGCATTTTAATTTTTAAGGTATATTATTTAATTCAAGAAAATTAGAAATTTGGGCGATTTTCAATTTTAAAAAATTCATAACAATTAATGCGTTGGAGATACGATGATGAGTGTGACGACTTTTTTCATTCGAAATATTGTAAAGAATAAAAAAAAATAATTAATTGCAAAAATGCATATTTTCTAGGCTATATAGTTTTTCATTATTTAAACACTACCGTCAAAAGATATCAAGTGCCATCTTTCACTTATAATCAAGAAGACCTCCCGGACATTTAAAAAAAATAATTTTGAATTAAAACAATTTGGCAAACGAATGCGCCGCTATGCTCTGATTTAAACATGGCAAGCCAATAGTGACTTTCGTTGGTGTAAACTGCAAAATTATGAAATGTTTTGTTTTTTTTTTTTTTTCATTAGATATAATCCCCCTTATGATGTTATGTTCATTGATACCTACATATTTATCAATGAACATAACAGGGAATATTGTTTAACGTAAGAGAGATACATAGTTGTACAGGGTGATTCAGAAAATGATAGACCAATAAGTTATATAAGGGTGACCAATACACAGAAGAATATACAGTGTAGATGCAATATAGAAAGTGGTCCCAATAATAAAACAAATAAAAAATTAAAATGTATTTGGAAAATATAGACAAATAATAAAAATTAGAGAGGGGGAAAAAGAGAAATAAGAATACCTCAAAAATTTCAATTGAATTGTACCTTAAATTAGATAAAGAAGAAGATATGTCTGAAAATAGTGATTGACGGTTTCTAAACGGTTTTTATTTTAAGCCAGCTGAAGTCGGTTCTATTTTAAATATAAATTATTTGTAACTTTCTTAACATTTTTTAAATGTTTATCAAATATAGACATTGTTATTTCATAAGAGCCCATATATAAACTGGCGAGTTTGAGAATCTTTTTCTCAAAAACTACACTACCAGTCAAGCCTAAATTTTAACATTAGATAGGTATTACACTATATAATGGTTTTAAATAGTTTTTAAAGTCTTCCTTAGTGATGAGAAGAACTATGTGACTAACAATAAAGGAAATACTTGTCTCCAAAAAACAGTTTTACTGGACTGTTAGTTATCTCTCATAATTTTCGGAAACCGTATACTAGATATTTTAAAACACTTACCTAAAGACAATGCAAGGAAAATAGTTCTGCTCTAAATTTGCTTATTAAATTATGTGTTGAGTTAAAGTTACGTTTTTGACGGTAAAATTTTTGCTCACTTATGGTTATTTATAGTGTGTTAAATCAGTTTTACTGTAAATATTTTACTTAAACAAAACAACAATAGTTTCTTATATGTAAAATTATAACGCAATGAATGAGCTATCAACTGATACTTAACATTATCTACTATACATGAAATGATATCATTTTCTTTATTTATTATATTATAGAACAGAACTAAAATGTTTATTAGCACAATTTCTAATAATTTACTAATATTGGATTGAATCTGATAAGACTTTTAGAATATTCAGTCCATTTTTTATACATGTATCAGTTAATTGAGACGATTATGATAAACTTAAACAATAGGCAATACAGAAAATTGTCCATATTTTATAAATATAAAAAAAATCATTGCTAAATTGTGTTGTGCTTTTTGATAAATAAAATAAACGTTGTTGGTTTGCTCGGTGATGTACCTCAAACAAATAAGTTTTTCCTGATAGGGAAGAAATACCTGTTTCGTTTGAATCATAAACCAATTGCAGGAAACCGACAATCTGATAAAGGTATTTATAACCCTTGCAAGAAGCTGCATGGGTATGATAATAATAATAAGAGAAATATGTGTAACAGTGACCGAAAAAAAAACAACAGAACCACTAATAAAAAAACAACAAAGTAAGAATTAATTAGGTACAATAGAGATGGATATTTCAACAAATGGATGAATGATCTATTTATAATAGACGGAGACCTAAAAGGTGTAACTGAAGGTTTATGAGTATCTGTGCCCTGTGGAAGATCAAGTTCTTATATACAAAACGTGAATGGATGATCTGCCGCATTTGGCATCAGTATATCGAAACTGTTCAGGAGGTTTCTAATTCATTCCTAAATGGCATAACAAAGTCTCCTCAGCCATTCATTTAGTACTATGTCGCTATTAGAAATCCCTCATCATAACAACAAAACACTCAAACTGACAGCGCAGAGGAAAAGGTAGTACCAATCAATAAGAATTGATCGAGAAATACTATTTCAGGGGCGTCGTGATTAATATTAAGACATATATTATATTCTTCAGACAATATCACTTGGAAAGAAGCCGAAAAAGGATTCAGATACAAATTTTAAAAACAGAAATTCGGAGGATGTAGGAAGTAAGGACTGTCACAATTCCAATAATTACACAGGCACACAAAATAAAATAAGTTTAGACCCCACAAACCAAACCATAGTTTCCATAGGTTATTCAGGTCGCTGAATCTGAATCTGGGGTCAGGTTTTTATTGAAGGTCACGGTTATTTTTAGGCCTTTTCTGACGAACACGAAAGTTGACAGCAAGGAGTTCGCTGAATGCAAATTTGGAGTGAGTTTTGCCTTATCAAGTCAGGATCTTTTTTTTTAAAGTCACTTCACGGTCATTTGTAGGTCTTTTTTAGCCAATATGAATGTATAATGAGATAATTTGGAGCAAGCAGTTCCCGTTACTCAGTATATAGGTTTTGGGGGTCGCTTGGCCCGACTGTTACACAGCGTTGGTCTACACTGAGCCGTCAACCGTAGATTTATTCTAACATATATTTGTCACCAAAAATAAAGGTTTTTTCGAATTGCCAAAAAAAATTAGTGGTATTTCTACAAATTACATGTTTAATTATATATATTAGGGGTACATTCAGTATGCGGAAACCCTAGTTAAATCACTCCTGATCTGTCCGTCTTTCATATCACAGCCAATTTTCTCCGAAACTACTGGATTGAAAAGGGTGAAATTTAATTTCAGTGTAGCGTTTGGTGAGCCGATCAGGAGTACATGTCGTAAATCCAGAAATCCTGAGTTTAGGGGTACTTCTGGTGGAATATTTTTCTGGTGAGATATTTTACAAAAATTAAACATCCTCCCCTGTATCTCCGAACTGATTAACGTGTGAAAAAATAAGGTATATAGGACGTGTCTCCAAGTTTACAGGAAAAATATGGAGCAACCCCTAATGCTGATTTTTGGGAGCAAAATAAAGAATTTAATGAAACAATTAAAATTATGATTTTTTCAAACGCATCATGTAATATATCAAATGAAAAGACGCATACTGAGGACCCGAAATATATTTTTTTCATGTTTTAAAAATAAATGATTTAAAAGATGTTAACAAAAATATAAAAAATACCCAGTCCTCTCTCCTTTATTTGGAAAACTATAAGATATAAAAGTAAAAAAAAATAGATTTACAGGGCTCACTTAAACTTTGCAGGAAAAATAAAAAGAAATCCATGCAATTAATTTTGGGGTGCAAATTGTAGAATTAAACGGAAAACAGAAAATTACACTTTTTCAAACGCATCATCAAATGAAAGTTCTCAATATGAGGAATACAAGTATATTTTTTCAAATTTTTAAAATAATTTGTTAAAAATTTTATTATATTTCAATTTTGCAAGAAAGGTAAAACACAAACAGTAATTTATAAACTTCAATGGAAAATAAAATATTATTTTTTTAAGTAACTCCGTAATGTACCTAATTAAAGCAATCATAATAAATACGAATACATTTTATTTAAATTTTAAAAGTAATTTGTTTAAACAATTTAAAAAATTATTATTTGAAATTTGATCCACTCTTCGATATCGCTCAAACTTCTCACCATAAAATTCATACGAAACATTATAAAGAGTTCACGGAAAGTTTATTGGTAAAATAAAGCGAAAATCCAAATCTTAATTTTGCGGGCAAATTAGAAAATAATATATATATATATATATATATATATATATATATATATATATTAAATTAAGCGCATCATTTAGCCCATCAAATAAATAGTGAAAAATAAAAGTATACATTTTTTAGATATTCAGACCTCTTAGTTTTAAAATCCACTCGAGACCTTGTGGTCTGATACCGAAAAATTGAAAAAATATATCACTTGATTTATCTACATTATAAGTCTCAATGGTGGTACAGAACCCTTAGTATTCGAGTTCAACTTGCAATACAATTTTTATTTATAAATGATTTTTTCTACTCAAAAATTTTATTCAGTACTAAAAAAAGGTCTACGACTTTTTGGCTTCTGCCCTTATCAATCGATCTTCTAATGTTTGTCCAAATTTAGATAACGGTGTCCATACAAATGATAATTTGATAATAACAGCACACTCATAGTTTTAAATGTTTAGATTAAGTTGCCTTTGATTAGTTGTTTTCTTTTTGTTTTCAGGTGAGAATGAGTTCTAGTCATAACAACAACGGATCAAAGAAAAAAGAAAATTCTGGCGCAGATGGTAATACGTCAAAATCACAGAATGACAATAAATCTGTAGAGAGCACTGTTAGTCCGGAAGAAAATGAATGGTTACAAAAATTCAAAGATAATGAACTTTTTGAATTCTTTAAAAGCATAACACACACCTTCGAGACTGCTAAAAAACCTTCTGAAAATGAGGAGTTTTTGGAAAAGCTCGAAAGTAATGCTGACATTTTCGAAATTGTTAAAAGCTTAACAGCAATTCTGGGAACCAAGCAAAAAACAACGTTAGTATGAACTGAATTTATTTTACTTTAAAAAATTACTTTTGTTATTACTCCCTCGTCGTAGATTCTGTATAAACATGTGACTAAAGTGAGTACCACATATCATACAGAGAGAAATGGGCCTTATCCTTTTCGTACACGAAGCAAATACATTAGCTCTCTACACTTCCACAAGATATTTTTAATTACAACTTTACCTATTCTGTAATATTTTCATCATAAAGTACCTCTTATTTAATTGAATACGTAAGGCTAACAGTGGAAAAAAACCCTGGACGTGAATTGAATTTATTTATTGACCTGCTAATTTTCCTACTTTTCGTTTTATAAAAATAATTTTGTCCATTTGCGGAAAATCTTCAATCCTAAGCGTGGCTTCACACGTGCCGGGTTAATTCACCCGGCATCGGCCCGATGCCGGTTAACAGTACTTTCCCATAGCTTCACACGTGCTGGTTCAATTCATGGGGCTTGGCCCGATTTCGAACCGACTTTCTCTGAACCGAACAGGCCAACAGTATTCGTCTGAGTGTCTGTGAAAATGGGTCGTAACCGAATTGCTACTAAATGGTTTCTGTTGTGTCAGGGTCTTCACCGCCTTCAGAAAAACTAACTAAACTGAACTGAACTGAAGTGAAGTGAAGTGAACTGAACTGAAAAATGTCGAATAAATCAAAAATGTCAGAAACGCCAGAAATGTCAGAAATTTGAGAAATTTAAAAAATGACAAAATATGAGTAATGTCAGAATTGACAAAAATGTCAGCAATGTCAAAAATGACAAACATCCAAAATGTCAGAAATACCAAAAATGTTAGAAATGCCAGAAATGTTAAAAATTTCAACAATATCAAAAATGCCAATACATGTCAGAATTGTCAGTAACGAATAAAGATATATTGACAACCCTATAGCCAATGGCCATCCAGCGAGATCAGCCGGCAGCAAACCGGTAGGTGGCTATCAGCCCGATGCCGGGTGAATTTGTCCGGCAATTGTGAAACGGTACGTAAGGGTTCATGCAACACAACAATGTACAAAGTGTAAATAGTATGAGTGCATATATTTTAGGTGAAGATAGCACACATGAAATCAAATAAAAAATTTGTATAATAATTTGGTCTAAAGAGCTTAATAACTAAATTACGGCCATATACATGTTAAGTAAGTTATTCTTCCTGCGGAAACATCCCGTTGCTTCTTCCCATTAGAAATGAGTAATAAAACAAATAACTTCAACCACGAAAAAATACAGACCTGAGTTTTGCATGGAATAATTTTAATATTTTGCGGATTATCTGCGTTGTTTGGATAGATAAAACATTTATGGAATAAACATTTTGAAATCATTTTGGTTCTGTAAAATTTATAACCGGAAGAAACATGTATAATTTGTAAAATAAAAAGCTTTCAAGATATGATTCGGAAATTATTCTAAACAAAAAAATTCAAGTAATCTATTGAGTACCTATTTTAAATTACATATTCCGAAAGGCAGTAATTAACTCATATTAATATTTATGTAGGACATGCACTTACACGATAAATAAATTCTAGGGTTATAATAACAGATATTCAACAGGCATGCCATCATTATCAACAAAAAATTGCACTAAACTATGTAAAACTAAGTAAAATCTGACTAAACATAAACACATCAAGTTGAAAACACAAACATTGTAAACAAACGTACACGCCATGTTGCAATATCTTCTTTGTCCAGTTTCGGTCGAATTATAATTGAATTTGCAAACTTATAAAAAATGGTGTCACCAAATTTTTGTGTGGTTGCTAAAGCCATTTCTAAATCTTAAACAATTTATTTAGGATTTACATATGAAACTTCACAAACATTTTGAACGCAAATTTATATGTTGCTGACTAAACATTTTTTTAATTGTTAGAAGGCTTTTAATTTTTTTATATGATCTGTTATTCTACAATATATCTGCAGTCATACCGTACAGTAAATCTACAAAATATTAAGCCATTTGTTCTTGTCCACATCAATTTATTGTTTGATGGGAAGTAAGTACTGTCATGAATTCTTATGATTGCTTCTGAGAAATTGATGATCTACTACAGAACGTCTTATATCAATAGATATTTTAGCACAGAAAAGTGAGAATAGGTTCCTGTATACTGCCTTTTAAATTTGTAAACATCGTTAAGAAAACTTTTCATTTTGTGAAGACAAGATTTCAACCAAAACAATAAATCTAGCTAACGAAAATGTCAAAAACCCTAATGACAACAAAGTAACGGAAGTAAAATGTGAAGTTGACGGGGTTCATAAGGAAATGTAAATAAATAAATGCACAAAATGAACCGGTACAAGTTACTAAAGGCTTCCATAGGAAACCACCCATCTTCAATGAAACTTTTATCAGACCTATAGGAAGATGACTATAGTTTCAACAACCAATAGTTCCAGCAACTGGTGATGAAACACGAGAAGGCATTTCCATCAGACAACTTATACTCACATCGAATGAGCTATGAGCACAGCAATACTATTACGAAGATGTCAGAGTATGTGCAGGCAGTAAAAGGATCTACGACCTACGCCTTGGGCATTAAGGCAACCAAAACTACTCGATTGCAACTTTGCCAAAATAGTAGAGAGTATCCAACAGAATGTGCATAAACCTCTGTCCTTCCCTATATACTAATTCACCGCCCATTTTGGAGACGGAATTATGGCTTCCTTATAACTTCTACGGAAATTAGTAATTATACAGAACAACTATGGAACAAATTAACAAATTATTGAATATCCCTAAACCTGCAACTGTGGATCCTGCAGCCGTATTTTGTAACTCGTGATATTATAATTGCAATAGAATGCAAAGTTATTAAATGTTTTGTGTGACTTAACATCGATTTTTGTAGGGCTTTTTGAGTTATAGTTCCATTCCGTTTCGACGATAATGAGTTACAGAAGCTCACAGGAGTTTCACAGAAGTTAAAATTATAGAGGTAATATGTGCGCTCGCTTGGTAGTGTTTCAAGCACTGTGTTTATGTTACTTTACTGACGCAATCGGTCATCAATCAGAAGGGAGATTAGACAGCAATATATACTTACACTCGGTTTTCTATCTCTTTCAAGGCGCGTTACGTTTTTCGTATGCCTCACTCACTCTATATTAATTATAACCTATATTCGGCGTTTTAATTGAACAGTAGTAAACTTTGTGTGATAGTGCTGACTAATAGATCATCTGTTTCAAATGGTCGAATTTGGGACAAGCCCATAATTTATTGCTAAGTAATTGCTACCTAATGGTGCAAAAATTATTGCTGGGACCGCTTCCGAAAACCAACTATAATGTGGCTTAAGGTTTATGCTCCAGGAGCTTTTAAGGAGGGGGGGATGTCGGCAGGTCTAGATGGGAGGCAAATCAGAATGTTTCTGTTAATATATAATATAAATATGCGTTAAATACACTATATACTAACTAAAATAATTAAATATAGATTTAATTTCACAGATAATGAAGCGTCAGTGATTGGCAAGAGATCTATAGGTGGGGGGTGCCTGGGTCGCTATTGATCAACCATGCCTGTATTTACAGATCCAGTAAAAAATATCGTCCTATTCCTTACAGTAAAAGCTCTTGCTTACTTCTTGCTGACAGATGGTACATCAACAACCCTCCAAAATTACTTCTTTCAATCCTCTATCACTATCTCACCTTCGGAATTTTCAAATTTTTTTAAAATGGATTGTTATGTTTGTACAAAGCTAATGACTATTAAGGTGTAACTTGAGATACGCGACCGAGACAAGCGCCTGCGACATGACATAGGAGGTTGCGACACATTACACGTCTGCTTTTTATGCATTTGTATGAAGAACATTTGAAGACCGAGAGAGGGATGTGTGACAACGAGGGCGGCAGAGACAGCTTTCATGGGACCGCTTCTGAAGCAGTAGTGTCGCGCCTGGTTTTGAGCTAAGAAATTGTCAGATTTAAATTTTCTTATGATTAATTGAATTGAAGAAAACAGATATTCCAACTGCAACATATAAAGACGTAAGTGTAAATGATAACCAGTTATTAATTAATAGAGAATAAAAATTTTCTGCATGATCTGGTATGATAGATTTGTTGTACAATTACTTCTTCAAGAGATATTTGGACTTGCATTGGCGTCATTTTTCAGTTCACAAATTGGCATAGATAAATGCGTTTTTATTGGGACACAAAATCCTACCAACTGGATGGCGGCAAGCGACAATATCGTGGACTTCTGTCTCCTGTCTCATATAGATATCGCTCGTCTGTGTCGCTTATCTCAAATTACATCTTTACTTGAAAATTAAATGTTATAATTTTACTCGAAGTACGACCTTATTGCTTGATTTTTATGCAACACTGTTTGGTTTACTTTCTGAATATGACAGTTTACCTGTTGAAAACTCGTAAAGAATAAAGAATAAAGGTGGGGTGTTAAGTTACAAAACTTTGTGTTTAAACATTTGTGTCACAGATGGTCCCACAACTTTTCCTGTATTCTCTCATTTCAACAAATATTTTGTTCTCTCAATGATAATTGTGGTATCTGTACTTTTTATTTATGGATTTTTTGGGAATAACACAATTTAGTTTCTCAATGGCAATTTAAGACAAAGAAAAAGAAAAAAATTAAAACGTTGACAATGGCAATAAATGAAAATATGCATTTTGAAATTAAAGTGTTTATCAAATATTTTAATTTTAGATTGTATACTTTCACATAAGTGGCACGGTCAAAATTTTATATTTATGTCAAATTCGTTCCTAGATGAAGTCTTTTCTTTGGTCCAAATAACTTATTACTTTATTTATAAATATATTAAGTATCTCTGTTTTTTAATATTTTTTAGAGAAATAAAGAAATCTATAACAAAAGATATGGTTAAATTTTTGGATGCTATGGAAGATGAAGATGATAAATTATTGATAAATTTGGCTACTAAAATCAAAGGTAATGTTGGACTAATTAATAAAAGTCCGTCAAAATAAAAAGTACTGTAAATTATATCTATTTTTAATTTTTATAATACACATGATTGAAATGGGCACCATTTTGGTTTAAATAAACTTCATAACCGGCCATTTGGCCTGTATGAGCAAAATATTGTATTTTTCAATATGAACCAGATATAGCCCCCTAGAGTCTTTAGATCGAATGAATCTTTGAAGTTCCAAGTCTGTTCGACAAGAATTATGTTACCAAAATGTTTACAGAATAAATCTAAGTAAATAGTTTTTATGACTTATTGCACTATACAGATAGAATCGTTATTTGTGCACCTAAAGATTTATTGCAAGGTCATATTTTTTAAATCTTTCTTTAAGGTGCAGAAATATTTTGTTTGTAAAGCTTTTTATTGTCAGTTTTAGTCCTTACTAGAAAAATGAAAAATTGTTCCGTAACTAGATTTAACAGTAACCTCAGCACTGCGGAATCGTTTGTGTGCAATATCCTCAGTACGTTCATATATAAAAGCAATTTGTTTTTCTATTAAAGTACACGTTTTCCTTTGGAAAACGGCCACAGAGTTCTAAAGTTGGGTAATGTTTATTTTGAGGGATATAGTAATTTTAATTTTTGTATTTGTTTTTTTTCTTGTAAACTGATTATACGTTTTTCTAGAGTTACCTCTTAGTAAATCTACTAAACACTATTTCGTGCCTCGTACAAGTATCAAACCACAAGTGTTAATTGGTGAGTATAATAATATTAAATAAATTAAAATCGTTTGCCAGTCAAGATGTAAACGAAGCGTTCATATTGTTACAATTTTCTGTGGGTATTCTGAATCACAAAATTTACACCACAGAATAATGGTCTTTATTTTGACCGAATTAATTCACAATACATTTCGCTACAAAATATTTAGTTTTAAAAAGGTCGATCAGATGTTCCGCTACCAAACATCTTTTTTGCTGTACGTCAGCAGGATAGAGATTTCCGGTACTTATTTTAACCTTACTTGTGCACTCAGAGGTTTAGCTACAACGAGAAGATTCCTTTATTACTAACATAAAATTAAACATTGTAACAATATTTCAAGCCATAACAAACAAATGAAAAAGAAATACGTTATCCTAGATCCATATTGGCGCACATATTAAAAAATTTAGTTTCCTTTTAGATAAAAAAAAGTTATAATTATGGTAATAGAGTAATTTAACCTTACCTCCACTTAATTTTATCATGCTGAGTATAAATCTGGAGACTTTTAATATGGCTATTTCAATACGTTAATCAGCTTTTTGGCTGGTATTTTCATACGGCGCTGGTGGAGATAAACATATTTTACGGTTTTATATAGTCGTAACTTCCACATTCTTGTAAGACGATCGATCGTCTGACTTTGCCTGTGTCGTCCAGATTCTCTTCAAATGTCATACAGGGTGTCCCAACGTAAACGAGCCACCTAATAATGAGTATTTTGGGAAACATCCCAGGCGGCTCGAATTCGTTGGGACACCCTGTACATATATTGTGCCGTAAACACTTATATGAAACACAAAAGAGTGTTACAACATATCATTTTTCTATGCAACTGACTCGACAACTCTCGAAATATTACAAAAAGTACCTCTCCGAAATAAACAGTTGACGACAAAAACCATCCTTCTGAACGTATGACTGCTATTAAATTGTTCCAGGAAATGTAACAGAATATAAAAGCGAGTCGACTACAGCGGGCCAGTAAGTTAGTTATATTAGTGGAGAAACATATTTATTTTCCTATGAAGTTACTTTTGTGAAGTTGGTATTATTCTTGAAACATAACATTTTCATTAGAATTTAATTGGCAATAAAGTTAACAAAAATTCTAGTGTTTAGTTTTTGGATGCAAACTAGAAGTTGCTTTAGGTAAAACAATTATAAAAAATAGTTTTTTTTTTGCTTTTTGTGCATTCATATAATACCAACAATAATTTTTATACTTTATTTTATGGTTAGTTGTTATAATTGCAGCTAGTGGATCAACAACAAATGTGTATTTTGGTCATTTTATGAAAGGTGGAACTGAACAAAAAGTTGCTATAAAAATTCCAAAACATGAATTATTGTCCGAAATGATGAAAAGAGAAGCAATGGTAATGTCTCAGTTTCGTCACGAAAATGTTCTAAAATTAATTGGATTATCTAATTTGCTACCAGAGATTATTGCAATTGAGTTTATGGAATTAGGAAATTTGAATTCTGCATTAAAGGTAATCGATGAGTTTTTATATCTTTCTCTACTTTCTTCTTCCGTCATTGCATTTCAGCTGTTTCTACCAGCCATAGCTTTATTTACGTGTATTTTAATTAAATTGAGTTATTCCTATTCTTAACACTTCCATTTATTATATCCTTTTACTATACTGATTATTAGCTCAGTCCGCAGACATTTTTCTATCTTTTACGTTATTTGGTCACATAGTCAAAAATTGTATCAGCTATCGAATGGCAGAATATTCGCTGACTACGCAAACATATTAAGTAAATATGAATCACTCTTTTAGGGTTTTAAGTAGAAGTTGCTCATAACTTGAGTACAGTTTCAGTTAGTGGATCCTGGACATAGCTACAGAAAATCGCCTGTTAAAACACACTATCTTGTAAATACGAATCCCTTTGGTTGATCATATAGAATTTGTTAGTAACTCAATTACAGCGCTAACTATGTATCATCCTATCACAATACAAATATATTGTATGAATGTGACGTCAATCTGTCAAGTCATTCGAAAGTTACAAGGTCATCAACGCTTCAAACAGGGTTGTCCAAAAGTCTGGAAACACCTAAATAACTTTTCAGAAATGCATTTTGTTAAAATGTTTAATACAAAAGCTTGAGCATTTTTCATTGGCTATCTAACGATGACCTTGACCATGAACTTGACGGTCAGATCAGAATCAAATCCATTTTTTCAAATGAGCCTCCATTTTTTATTCCAGATTCAGATACAGTGGAAAATTTTAAGTCCAAAATGATCATGATCTTTGACTACAACAAAGGTCAAATGAATTTTTACCAACGGGAACTCTCATTTTTCATTTTGGATTGGTAGTGCCGTAGTGTTGGATGACCAAACAAAACCTACAACTTGAGTTGACCTTCACCATAAGGTTGAAAGTCATATCAAAGTCAAATGCTTTTTTTTCAAATGAGAACTCCCATCTTTTATTCCAGACTCGGAAAGAGCGGGAAATTTAATTTCCCAAATAACCTTGGCCCTGACCTTAGCCAATGCCTAGACCAAGTTTATAGATGTTTCCTGAAGTAAAGTTGTGCCATAGTTTGTCAATGTTTAAGCGTTTTTTGGGAAATAACACCACAATTCACTTATTACTGTATATTTCCAAACGTTTCGGGGTCTAGGTCAGATCCCGTTGTCAAAGAAACTACTAAAAAAGGCACAATTCTAAAATTAACAGTTTCTTTGCCCTTGACAACGGGGTCTGACCTAGACCCCGAAACATTTGGAAATATACAGTAATTCGTGAATTTCCCAAAAAGTACTTAAACATTCACGATTATAGATCTTGTCTTGCGTTGAAAAGAAAAACACCTGGATGAGAGTATTTCTGATCATCTGGATTGATATTTATAATTTATTGCTTCCTTATTAAACCATTATTTCTTTTGGAAAATTAGTATTCATCGCTATTACACTCAGAATTTGTCTATACGGTCTCTGAACAGGAATCGTTACATTGCCTGCAAAGGAATGAAATGAATAAAAGTGTAGAACATAAGCAGTCCTATTTAAATTTGTTTAGCATATTTAGTAACTGGTATCAATTTTTTAGACTCAACCATTCTCTGATCTGGATTTATTAAAAGTGTTGAAAGATGTTGCAACTGGTATGGAGTATATTCACTCTAAAGATCACATTCACAGAGATTTAGCATGTAAAAATATCTTCGTCAATGCTCAAAAGCAATGCAAAATTGGCGATTTTGGAAGATGTGTTTATGTTGGTTACACGGATGGAGAATATATTTGTGAAAAATATCAGGTAGGTTGACTAATGCATTATTTTAAACGGTTTTCATCTCATTTAATAGCACTTTGGAAACTCTGGTAAATACAGAATTTTTTCAATTTGATATAAATTCGATTTCTCAAAAATAATGAACTTGTAATTTCAAAGAACACAATTGACGAATAGAAATTTTAGGACGGTATCCATTTTGCTTTAGAACACTTTCCACCAGAAGTTTTCGATCAAGGTATTTTCAGTAAAGTAGGGGATGTTTGGTCTATGGGTATACTTGTTTGGAGAATGTATGATATTTTAAAGATGGCATACAGTTTGATTCCTTTTCTCATAGACACCAGTGCTCATGAAATAGTTGCATTCAGAAATGGACATAATAGGTAAGCAATTGTTATTGAGTAACTAAACAATGTTAGGGAAGGCAAAGAAGTATTTACACAAAATTTTATTAATTCATCTAGTCTAGAGGATCACTTTCATTCAGTTACTCTGTAAGAGACCATGGAAAAAATATTGGGACGCGAACAGCTCAACAAGCATTTAGGTAAAGTTTCCTGACTTATACCGAATGATTGGTTGTGCCAGTCATTTGTTCTCAACTCTCTAAAATGAACGTTATTTAAATTAGACTGCGAACTGCAATGAGGGAAAGTTGTTGCTTTTTAGTATTAAACCTCTATCGACAGGGTTTCACCGATAAGATCAATGATCTTGCATCTAAATAAGTTCGCAAGGTCCCATTTACTGTAGTGTGATTAAGTTACCTCATGTTATTCAAATGAAAGACTCGACTTTTGTCACTGACGGAGTAGTCAGATGCCACGCACTTGGTTCATTGCACATTTTTCACACACAAGTAGATATAATTATTTTCTGTAATAAATTCTACATCCGCCGGAAATTGAACCCGGGACTACTAGATTATTATCGGGAACCCATTCCGCCCAGGAGCTGATCCAGACACTAGCTTCTGGGAGCGATCTCATATTTCATCTTCTACTAAATTTGTCCAAATATAGGAGAGAGACTTCTTTATGGTTTTGAACGCATACATTTCCTGGGCTATTACATTAAAACTAGCTGATTTGAGGTTAAACCTAAAGTTACTTTCTATAAGGCTTTTGGAGCTAATATTACCTTATTTAGTTTTAAACTTACTAAGATTCAGGCTTTCGGGGGGGATCGCCTCCATCGCCTTGCTGTATCTTCCCCTGACTCCGACATATACCGGGTGTCTCACATATGAAGGGATAACATTGCTATCTAAGAAACGGTAATAGATACAAAAACGATTAAAGGGGAGAAAGCTGCGTATTTTACAGCCCATTCGAGCACTTATAGAAAAATTAAATAATTAAAATGTCATACTGTTCTCAAGATATAGGAGGAAAATCAAAAATGTCATTTTTTGTTTTCTGCCTTTACCACTTAAGAAATATACATATATAGTCTAAGTAGTCCAATTAAATACATTTTTTACAGGATAAGAAAACTTATAACATACTATTTTTGCTTTTCTGGTGGAGCGATGTAAATGGAAAAATCGAAAATATCAAAAAAATTCAACCTTTGATTTTTTTTTGTGAATTAAGTGATAATTGGTAGAATCTGAAAAATCAAGATTTTACCTTGATAACGTTTAAACTATAAGTAGATAATAGCAAGATCTATCGAATACATTCGAGAAATTTGTGAAATTTTCTTTTTATGCTTTGCAACTTGCAACAAACTTAATTATTTTTGAAATGTGTGAAAATGCAATTAAGGGCTTAATAATTTGGAAATACACGACTCTTGACTTGCAATAAAATATTGAATATTTTAGCAACAATTCAACTTAAAACAAAAAAGTATAATGTTGCTTAATTAATTTTGTGGCGAGGAAGTCTGATTTATACGTATTTATGAATAGTTCGTCTATAATTTTTATTTTCTGAATTAATCAACTTACTATCGCATATCATTACCCAATTGGCATCGAACATAAAAAAATCTCCCAATAATTTCACAACAAGAAAGCAGTCAATATCAGTGTGTACTGTTTTTTTTGCGAATTGTACAGCAATACAACAAAACTTTGCAACTTTGGTGGTGGAATTTGATAGGCCTTACTATTACCCACAAGTTCTATATGCACATGTGTATAGTATAACATATAGTTTAAAAGTTATCAACGAGAAATTTTGATTTTCCTGATTTTGCTAGTTTTTAGTTAATTTACCAACAAAAGCCACTTTCCTTAAGAATAGTTCGGGGTCCTTTACTCATTTAGTTATCTTACAAAACAAGTTTATTGCATATTATTAAATGCCCTTCACCATTTGCAAGTTTGGTATCAAATATTTTCTACAAATTATTAAAGGCCTCATTCATTAATCACGGCCTAATAGGTCATTTCTCGACTGTAGAGTGATTTTTGATGTCACACGAGCACAAAAATAGTACAGTGCATCCCATTTTGGTTGAGATTGCCAGGTTACTCGGTTGTTATTGAAGATAGAGTCTTGCGGTTTTCACATACCTGTTCTACTTTTTTGTGAAACTCAGGATGGCCATATCAGATTTTGCACAAGTATTTCCATTTATAAGATATAGGGCGATTTTGATAATTTATACTTTTTGGGCCCCTTCTATATCTACGAAGTTATTAGAAATACTTTTGCGCTAAGAAATACGTCTAATAGAAAATTTTGCATAGAATCCAGTGGAGTACTCAATTTTTTTCCGAGTATGTTTTGAAGATACTACACAACATTATATATTTTTAAATAGAACACCCTGTATTTTATTATTTCATTGAATTTGTTATTTTTTCCCCTTTAAAATAATGTATAATACAATACACATGGTATTATTAGAAATGCTAAAAAACACTAAAAATCTGAGTTTTTTGTTAGTAGGCCATGTATTTTCCATTTAAAAGGAGAATCAAACAAATAATTCCATTTGAGATTTTTTATAGGAGTTTATCAGCAAAGAAAAATAATGTTAACAATAATTCAATAACATGAAACACGAAATTTAGGTACCTAAAAGCAACTAATAAATAGTTATACATCGTTCATTATGTATAACAAACAGAACAAGTATTACAAATCAAATATCTATCTTAAAATTAATTTTGGAAATTATTTATTACCTTATTAATTTAACTGTTCAAATTGTTGTCCATTTTCCCTAACACACAATTGGCAAACCTTTCCATCTCGCATGAATCCATTTAAAATTATTATAGAATTCCGCCTTTCGGAACAATATTTTATCTAGTGAGCGCTGGAGAGAAAAACGCAAATCTGATCAAGCTGTCATTGTTAGTAACTATTGTGTTTTATCGTGTTCGAGTTTACAAGATCATTATATAAATAATTATTCGTGAGTTTGCTGGTTGATAATTGATAATGGCTGGAAGAGAATTCGTTTTTCAAAATAACGAAAAATACGATATGATACAATGTTCAAATCAATGTTATGAGAATGTTGAAGAAGCTTTAGAACTATATTTCCACAGGTATAAAGTACGAGTATTTTACCATAAGATATTTCATGAAATCGCGTTTTTAAAACTTTCAGATATCCAGAGAGGCATCAACCTAGTCGAGCAACTATATTTAGACCAAAGAATAATTTACTAAGTTTTGGTGCATATTCTAAACCTTGAATAACAATGAAAATCGAGAAATGAATGAAATAAATGTGTTAGCTAGCGTTCATGCCTATCCCCAGACTTCTTGTGCGAAATTAGAAAATTACACTGGAGTTTCTCAATCACGGGTCCAAAGAATTTAAAAAATATATAAATTTAAACCTTTCAAAGTCAATATTGCCCAGCACTTATATCCTGGTGATGCAGCAAGACGGTTAAATTTTTGCAATTGGTTTTTAGACCAAACCCGAAGAGATTATGATTTTGTAAGGAAAGTTATTTGGTCAGACGAATCTCATATAAGCAGTGCCGGTATATTTAACAGGCAGAATACAAGATACTGGTATGATGAGAACCCGCACTTAATTTTTGAGCGACAACAGCAGGGTCGATTTGGTTTTAATGTAGCCTGTTTCATACTGGGGACAAAAATAAAGTACCGTATTTTTGAAGGAACCCTTACCGCCAATAGGTACTTGACAATCCTAGAAGACTTATTACCCGAAATATTGGAAGATGTTCCCCTCGCCTTTCGCAATTCTATACACTTTCAACAAGATGGCGCCCCTGCCCACAATTCTAGATTAATTGGGCGCTTTTTAGAAAATAATTTTCAAGGATGTCGGATAGGAACACATGGACCAATTAGGTGGCCTCCAAGATCACCCGATTTATTTATATTGGACTTTTTTTGTGGGGTTATTTGAAAAATAAAATATATACCAACAGACACAACAGTCGCGAAGAACTTCGTGCCGCAACGGAGGCAGCTTTTCGGGATTTACAAAGGCGACCTGTTATAATTTTAAATGCACTCAGTTTAACTATTTATTAGTTGCTTTTAGGTACCTAAATTTCGTGTTTCATGTTATTGAATTATTGTTAACATTATTTTTCTTTGCTGATAAACTCCTATAAAAAATCTCAAATGGAATTATTTGTTTGATTCTCCTTTTAAATGGAAAATACATGGCCTACTAGCAAAAAACTCAGCTTTTTAGTGTTTTATAGCATTTCTAATAATATCATGTGTATTGTATTATACATTATTTTAAAGGGAAAAAAATAACGAATTCAATGAAATAATAAAATACAGGGTGTTCCATTTAAAAATATATAAAATTTGTGTAGTATCTTCAAAACCATACTCGGAATAAAAAAACTGAGTACTCCACTGGATTCTATGCAAAATTTTCTATTAGACGTAGTTCTTAGCGCAAGAGTATTTCTAATAACTTCGTAGATATAGAAGGGGTCCAAAAAGTATAAATTATCAAAATCTTCCTGTATCTTATAAATGGAATCACTTATGCAAAATCTGATATGGCCATCCTGAGTTTCACAAAAAAGTAGAACAGGTATGTGAAAACCGCAAGACTCTATCTTCAATAACAACCGAGTAACCTGGCAATCTCAACCAAAATGGGATGCACTGTACATTTCGAGAATCCAGTCTAGAATCGTGTAAGGAAGGACACAAGTGAATTAATTAAAACCGCAGGAAAGTCGCTATTCATGGACTTTATATTTGACTGCTTCTAGCTATTTTCCAGTCTGAAGAATATACTGCTCTCAAGCTGGTTGTACTGAAGCCAGTAAATAATTGTTAGTCATGGTTTTGATATATCTCTACCACACAATGCTTTAAGTATGTCAAAAAATTAGTCTAAAACAGGGATGAACCCTGGAGTTATAAAGATCTGTTGTTGCAGTCTTGATCCTAAAAATATAGTTTGTTACTTCGGATTGATGATATTAATTTGAGAGAAGTGTTCTTTTACAATATATTTTTCAAAAAGGTAGAACATCAAAAGTAGACATGGATCAATCCAGATGGCAGAAAAAAGTACGATATCGACTTTATTATCACAGATAGAAAGCAAATAGTCACAGATGTAACCGTATTAAATACAGTGTCCATATATATTACTGCACTTGAAGACGGAACGAAATATGTTTGTCAAAAAAATAGCACTAAGAAATGGACAAATGTAGATTCGAAAAATGCCAACAAACGATAGAAGAAAGTTTGATAGGTGATCTCGAGGATCTAAACAGAAGCTTTGTGGAGACAATCAACGCCGCTCAGAAGAGACACTGCTTGAAACAATCAGAAAATGAAAATATGCTTTCTATAAATACTAAAACTCTATTAAAACACAGAAGAAAACTACTGCGAAAACATTCACAACATTAACAGGAGATAAGACACTGGGTATAAATATTACAAAATACGTAAGGAGTGACATCAGAAACTACAAATGGGTGACAAGAGTTATAGAAGAAAATAAAAACATGGGTACTACGAAATACATTAAGTAGGGGAAAAGTTAAAATAACTGAATCAGAAAATGAGAAAGAATAACCAACAAGCAATAGAGAAGAAATATTAAAGATTGTCGAGGAGTTTTAGCATAAATTATATAGGAACTCGAGTCAAGCAGAAATAACAGAAAATATACCCCACAAATTAAACCAAGGATCGAAAGAGATGCCCAAGATAATAGAAGAAGAGGTCCTAAAGTTAATGTCAGAAATAAAAATAAACAAAGCATCCGGCGAAGACGGTGCCGTAGTAAAAGCCATCAAACTAGGAGGAAGTGAGTTATTCAACGCAATGGCCAAACTCTTGAATACATGCTTAAACGAAGAAACAACCCCACAAGTATGGAATAATACTATCATTGTCAACATGCACTGGAAAGGCAGCACCACAAACCTACAGAACTACAGACCGATAGGCCTGCTGACGCACTTACTTAAACTATTCACTAAAATCATCACCACAGGGCTTATAAATAAATTTGACCTATTTCAGTCAAGAGAACAAACAGGTTTCCGAGCCGGATATGGAACAAATGGCCATCTCCAATTGATAAAATCATTACTAGAAAAAAGTATAGAATACAACAAGCCCTTAGAACTAACGTTCATCAAATACGAAGAGGTATCACCCTGAATTGTTTAAAGCTCTTGCAAACCGTTTCATAAACCATCTCTACATTTTCATACTGCGACACATACACAGTGTGGAACAGCCAAATGAAATAAATTTGATAACGAATAAAGGCGTGCTGGGAAAAATGCTTGGACACCACTATTTGTATTTTTACAAAAATTAACATTAAAAAAAGAAAATTATGTTATTTCGCAAATTAACTACATTGCACTAAAAACCTAATAAATAAGTAATACTGATTATTCCATAACAATATAAAAAAAACAGAAAACCATTAATGTCAGTGTAGGAAATGTTCAAAATGCTCGCCGCGAACGTCTTGGCAACATGCTAATCTGGTATATAAAGTGGTTACTCAACATCTCAGGCGTGACTGATCTAATCGCAAGCGTGATTCGTCTTTTTAGGTCATCTAAGTTGAGGGGTTTAGTTTTGTATATAGTACTTTTGACATATCCCCACAAAAAGTAGTCCAATGGCGTCAAATCAGGAGATGCGCTCGGCATTTTATCGCTCCGCGCCTCCCAATCCACCGATTTGGAAACACTTGGTTCAGGTACTGCCGGACATTGATTTCTTAATAGGGCGGTGTTCGATCTTGCTGAAACCATGTTGTATTGGCAGGAACTTGTGGGTTTACTGCATGAGGATATAAGTTTGTCATATTTGGCACGAATTTATTTAGGAGCAGTTCTAAATATTCATCTCCATTCAAGTTGCCATTAATGAAAAAGGATCTACGATATGATTTCCAATAATTCCTGCTCAAACATTAACTTTTAAAGGATATTACGTATGTTCCGGTGTCATCTAGTGAGGATTTTCTAGCGGCAATTTTGACGATTAACATGACCGTGAAATGTAAATGTGCTCTCATCAGAAAACAAAACATCTTCTAATTGGATTACATTGTTATCTAACCCTACCTTCATTTGTTCACAGAAATACGTTCCCATATCGAAATTGTCTTCCATGAGCTCCTGAGTCGGCATCATTTTATAGAAATGCATTTTACTTTCCTGTAATACTCGAAAACTGATGTGTGGCTAACGTTGAACAGTGGGGCTGCTTTTCGATCAGATATATGTGGGTTTTCTTGAAACTCAAGCGTAATTTCCAATTTTGTATTATCACTTAGAGTATTGGCAGCTAAGCTACTTTTTTTTGATTTGCATGACCAAGCTCGCGACACTGCTTTTCTTTTTTGCTAATTGTTCCTTGGGATACAGGCGGCAAATTTGGAAAATTTTCATGAAATAAGTGAGAAACTTCCGTGTGTTATCTACATAACCAATCATTTGAAGAATGATTATTTTCTGTATTTCTGTTAAATGAACCATTTTTCTGATATTATTACGTACACTACCACTGTCATGCAGGTAGACAACTATGATTTTGACGGAAATGAACAAAACTGTTTTTTTTTTCAAATCAGTAAAAAAGAACGCAGGAATGATTTTTACTTCTATTGAAATATCAAGAGTTAAATGGGAATTAAGTATTGAGTGTAATATAGCGAATTTGTGAAATAAAATAATTTTCTTTTTTTTAATGTTAATTTTTGTAATAAAGATGAAAACTCTTAAAATTTCCGATATAGTTGAAGATAGGTGTAGGGAATTGTACATGAATTATGTCTAGAATTTTCTGAAGAAAAAATAAATAATATAAATGGGCTTGCATTTAAAATAAGAAAGTTGGTATTGGCCACTGTCACATGACACACCCTTTATAATTCTTTTTGTTGAAAAAATGCGCATTTAAAAAATACAAATCGATGTTTCCAAGCGTTTTTCCCTACAAGCCGTTCTTTATTCGTTATCGAATTTATTCCATTTGGCTGTTTCACACTATTTATGAACAGGCAACAACAAGTGTAAGCATACACGCAGAAAAAAATCGGTTTAAGGTCGAAAGGAGGTCCGACAAGGTGACACAATATCACCTAAACATTTGACAACACTGATAGAATATACGTTTAAAACGATCCAATTAGATAATAAGAGAATAAGAGAATACTACACCACCTACGTTTTGCTGACCATATCGTGTTGATCTCAGACTGACAGGACGAGTTAAATGAAATGGTCTTAGAAGTATCCGCAACTTCCCAGAAAGTAGGCCTAAAGATTAATATTGCCAAGACCCAATTTATAACAAATCTAGTTACCAGATGTAATCCCATGCTGGAAGGAAAAGAAATTGAATACGTAACATCTTACTAATATCTGGGACTCGAGATCCGAATGGGAGGAGGAGGAAACACTAATATTAACACAAAAAAAGAATACAAGACTGGCGTCCCAGAGACGAGCACACAGAAACAGAGGACGGCCGCAGACTCGATGAAGAGACGATTTGAAAAGGATGTCTTCAAACTGGAGCCAAGATGCCTAAAACTGAGCAAAATGGTTTAGGTTAAGAGAGGCTTATGGTCAGCAGTGGAACTGCTATATGATGATTATGATGATCCTTTTACTTGTTCAGCACGTTCTGTTTAATTTGGGTTCAGACCCAAAACAATCCATAAGATCTGTCTTGTGGCTTCAAAGTAACAGGGATAGATAACCATTCACTGAAAAATCATTTGGATGTTTCATTTATGTATGATTTCGCTCGAATGTCCTGCAATATTTGCAGGTAGAAGTGACAACCTGAAAACTGGCTGAAATCACACAATACGAGCAGCGAATTGGATGGCACAGCTTGGGATTGGTAACTTTGTCAGAGAATAAAGGAGAATGTAAGAGTATTACTAAGAAAATGTAACAGTATTACTAAGATAATGTTAAACTATTTTTATAAAATATTTTTAAATAAAGATTTCTATTGTTTATTAAATTGCATCCTTATAAACGTAGTTTTACCAAAAAAAAGAAAACCTTAGACTATAATATCATATTGTCTTTTAAATATTATCACTTCAACATACAATACAGATTTATTGAAAACAGTTTGAAGAGCTATTGGTCGATGTCACTATAATCATTTGCCTCTTTTTAACGTTTTTTAATGTATTCGAATTTTCATTTTGAAAAATATATTTGTTAATTTTATTATCCCTAATAATATTTAAATATCAAAATTGTTTTAGGTTGTTGAAACCAGAGCGCTGTCCAGAAAATGTATGGAAATTTACGTTAAAAAATATGTTGAACCGTGACAGAACAAAAAGACCTAATTTCTCTATCATTAGAGACAGGCTTGAAAAAGTTATTCAACAGAAGAAATAACTTCTTTGGGATGAATTTGTTCAACTAGAATATATATAAAATATTCCGAAGCATATCTTGGCTTACAAAAACAACATGAATTATATAAATAAAAAATAAGGCGAACCACATGCATTATGTAATGCGTTTTCACATTGCGAAAATGACACCAAGCTTTCATTTAATTTAATAAAAATATTATTTTTTAACCTTTGAAAAGCACTATTTATAAATATCAGTTTTTCGGATTTAAGACAATGTAGATAATCTTAAAATGAATTCATACTAAAAATCTTGCATTGTGATATTTAATTTAAATATAAGGTACTATAATAGATATTTTAATTTTGCTGTGTATAATAATTACTACCTATTTGCAATATTTACAAACTACAATATTATTTGTATTACTGTTTTAAAATATTTTAAATAAATGCTAATTAACATAATCCATTCATTCCTTTACATTTCCTTTATTCGCCTGTTATGATTAAAAACAATTACTTATTGGCAATTTTAAATTAACAAAAAACAGTAATTAGATTGTATTAGACAAACAACTAAACTTATATAGAATCACACTCCAATTCCAAAGATTTTTTAAGAAAAAAATAATAATAAAAAGTGAACATATTTGTTAAAAAAAAAAGGTGGGTGCATATGACTAAAAAGAATGGTTCTTTCAGTGACGGTTTAACCATTCCGTATTCGTTTCGCATCAATGGTAATTAAATATTATTTTCGAAAATCTAATTAAATATGCTTTAAGCGAGTTTATCAGTTCAAAGGGGTAGAATTATATTCTGTTGGAAAAGGCTATGGAGCAAAGGGAAATTGCAGGAACGGTCGGACATGCACAAGGGGTTTCTGGAACTGAGAACTCTAAAAATAGACCAAGAAGAAGTCGTGGAAGATTTACCACATAACGTCAGGACGCGTAAAGCCATTATCCAGTGCGACACAACCAAGATGCGCGCTGTATTGGTTAAGAAAATAGCGCCAATACTTCGCCTACTATTGAGGCAAACGCCTTTGCAGCACAACACATTTGTGATATTTAGTACTCGGAAGTCAATAGATAGGTACGCATGTTTCGTATTTCGGAACACAAACTTGGTGGCCTTTTAACAGTGCAGTTTTATTACTCAGTGACAAAAAATCGCAACCTCCAGAAGGAGATATTTAAATTTCGTATTGTTTTGTTAAAAAATACATGCTAACGTAAAGAGTAAATAATTAAAATTGGAATAAAATATACCAAGGAGTTCCTTTTTTTATTATTAATAATTTGCTCACAGGGCAGGTATAAATTGAGATCAAGGACAACAAATTCATCAGTTACTTAGTACCTTTTGAGAAAGCCAAATGTGATTTTGGCGAAACGTCAAGTGATTTTTCAACCGAATACAACAGACGAACGGATGTACACCGGAATAAATCATCAACCTCATATTTCCATCCGTGAAACAATATACACAAACATCTTACACCTCTACGGGGAGGATATACTCAGGACTACAATATTATACGGAAAACTAATATCGAGGAAGAGGCAAGTGTTGTGTGATCTGATCTTTCTAATTCAATGCCGTAATAGTGACACATTACCAACATTCACGAAATAGTCATATCATACAGCAACCAGACAGACAACAAGCATTCTGCATAAACCGAGCAGAGCCCTGAGAGAAAGCATACGTCAGACAAGAAAAAAACTAGCCGAAATCGAGAACAAACTGCAAGACCTTCAAATTCGCCTTAGTCACAAAATACATCCAACATTATGGGATGTTGTGGAAATCGACGCTTTTTGGCATTCAGAAACAGACAGAGAGTACAAGAAAGTAAAATTGGCGAAAAAATTTGAGGCACTCCAACAACGCTCACCTAAACAAAACAAGGAACCTAACGCCGAAGGACTAGTTCACATCATCTCATCCCAGACATTGACTGAACATGAAAAAGCCGCATTGAGCAAAGGGTTTAACTTCGCAATTGCTCCAAGAATAACACCCACGGAAGACATAATCTCTTATGTTTAAGCTGCATTGGACAGGTGGAGGAGCAAAATGCGGACGAAATTCGCTTTGAAGTTACAAAAATCATAAAAAAGCCATAAATCAAGTAGATGTCTTAAACTTTATGGATTACCAAAAATTCACAAAGAAGGAGTGTCTATCAGATCCATAGTAAGGGCGATAAACTCACCAACGCAAATACTAGATTCGATTCGTGCAACCAATAGTGGAAACAGCAAAATTTTACACCAAAAAGTCAAGTCACTTCATAGAAATAATCAAAAACGTGAACTTAGAAGAAAACGACTTATAAGCTAGTCTCGACCACATAATATAATTAGCCGACACTGCCTCAAAAATACGTATTTCTCCTTCGACGACCATTTTTCTAGACAAATACAGAGTGCTATGGGATCTGCTCTATCACCAGTTGTTGCCAACTTGTTTATGGTATATTTGGAAGAAAAGGACATAGCAAATGCAGCATTAATACCAAAACTGTGGGTGCGCTATGTTGATGACTTTTTCATTATATGGCCTCACGGGAAATTAGAACCCAATAATTTCCTTGCATAAATGAATTCCATTCATAACAAAATAAAATTTACCCTAGAAACAGAACACAACCAACAACTTCCTTTTCCAGACGTGATCGTAACAAGAAACAAGCTAAGCTTCCATGACACCGCCTTCAGAAATACATCAATAGATATTTACATGGCAATTCACACCATCATCCAGCACACATCCAAGGAGTAGCAAACACCCTTATAACACGATCGGTGCGTCAAACTACAATAGGAAAATTACTAGGGAACCCAAAGGATAAAATGCCATTAGAGAACTACGGAGTTTACAGCATTTGATATGGAAACTGTTCCAAGTTATACGTCGGCCAAACAAACAGGCGAATATCCGCGCGTTTATAAGAACACCAACTAAACATAAAGAACAAACAGACTACCTCTACTTTATTTAGATACGAACAAGAAACAGGGCATAAAATAGAGTTTAAGACATAATACAGTTTAAGAGATATAAACAAGAGAGAGGAAGCATTAAAATTGTCACAATTTTGGAAAGCAGTAATCCCATATCAACATAACAATAGAACAAAACCAGCAATAAACCTAAATAATCCGATTATCCAAATTACCGACAAAAGCCATAATCACCACAATTGCAATTTAATTGACCGTCAGTTAACCCAACCTTATAAACAAGATGAAGTACCTGATAGATTAAATACTAGTGAGGGCTCACAGGGTAGGTATAAATTGAGATCAAGAACAAGAAATTCTTTACTTACTATATAGACATATAAACGGTCATTGTGAAGCCCAACCAATATATCACTAGTACTCTGTGTAGCCCAAATTGAGGTTGTTTAGCCCGGTCACGGGCTGCACAACGTTTTATGTGTATTTCATCGCTAGCCAATAAATCACATTTCAAGGAACTTTTCCTGAAAATTTTGCGAGGGCTGAACAACGAGTCGCTTAGCCATCCTTTCATACAAAATAGTTCAATCGAGCAGACTGTAGGTGGCCGCGCAGTAGTAAATGTATATAACAAGGATATAGCTGGCATTTTATGCACGTTATGTAGCCCGAGATATTGCAACACCGCGAGGTCAGATCGAAGGAGAAATAATATTCATTGACTTTATACATCGGGGCATTTCACTTGCAGCGAACAGTGAAAATATCAGATTTTGAATTTTGTTCATCTTTGTTTTAATTGTACTTCTAAATGACTTGAATGAATATGTATCATTATTTTGATATAATCATGCCTAATTGCCAGTTTGTAAAATAACCCTTTGAATAATTGAAAAACAGAGCCTGGAAATTAAAATACGTTGGTTTTTTTTGAGGAAATTAGATGTTCTTTTTGGCATTTATTAACAATGTGAAATATATTTTTTTTTCAAATCAGATTTCACTTAACCTCGGTATTTTCAGTTTTATGTCAAAATGTAGCTTGTAGACTATGAATTATACGTGTAAATTTTTATGTTTATATAAAATGGGATATGTATTCGTTTTGTTGATAGATGAACTAAAGTGGGAAGGTTTGCACTGATCTATTTCTTAAGTTCATCATTTTAGAGGCCAAAGATGCAGCGTCAATATATATGAATTTTATTTTATAACTATTCTTATATAGTTGGTCAATTCAAAAATATATAAAAGTTACTTGTTTAAAGTTCTAATGGTCAAAATGAAACTTTATGTAGGGGAAAAGGAAAGGTTTTATTTTGAAATTTTTAACCGACTTCTAAAAAGGAGTAGGTTATCAACTCGTCGGAACATTTTTTTATGTATGCTCAGTAATTATCTAAAAGCGGCATGGTCAATTTTGATGATTTAAATGGCAATGCATTAAGGAATGTTGCAGAAAGGTACTATATAAATCGAAAAAAAAAACAGTAATTAAAGGACTACACTTGAGTGAATTTCAATCAATCTACACTGTTTTCTTTAAAACGTCTCAATCAAATTCTATTTTACAGTTTATATAACGTGAAATATACCGTTTATCCGAAAAAACTTGTGTAAAAAACTATACTAATCAATGTAAAGAATATCTAAAAATATATAGCTTAAATGTTAAGATATGCCATGAAACTATATCGTAGAGGGTGTTTGTAACGGTTTTCATTTTACGGGGTGAAATATATCGAAAAAAAAGATTGTAATGTGAGCGATCTTTCCTTTACGGTATACGGTGGTAGGTGGGTGTATGCGTGCATGGAAATTTAACCAGCAAACAATGTGCGCAGTTGAAATATGGGGCGAAGTAAAATTACAGTTATACAGGTGGGTTCAAAAAATCTTACAAGTAAATGTGATTGATATTGGGTGGTACATTAATTTAATTAACTATAACTCCACTCCGCCTTATGTTAAAAAATGTTATATAGTGTGGAACATACGTGTTTGCTTATGCTTTACCTACGTATGGGGCGAAGTAAAATTTTAGGTATACAAGGTGATTTAAACAATAGAAAAATGGAAACAGTCAAAAGAATGGAGACGATTAATACTTATACAGAGCGGTTGCAATATCGTGTGGAGTTGAATTATAGTTGTTCAGGGTGGTTCAGAAAATGATTGACAAATAATTCGTATTGGGTTACCAATACGCAGAAACATATAAACGAATAAAAAAGTTAAAAAATATGTGAAAAATATACAAATTAGAGAGAGCGAGAGAGATAGAGAGACAGAGAGAGATAAGCATACCGTAAAATAATCAATAGAATTGTACCTTAAACGGTTTTTATTTTAAGCCAGTTGAAGTCGGTTCTGTTTTAAATATAAATTATTACTCACACTATAACTTATTTGTTTAAGAGTAAGGCTATTTGTTCGTATAAAAGGGTGATAGTTTTGGTACCACTATTAGTCACAGCACACTCTGCAGAACACTCTTTGTTTAGTTTTGGAAGCTGACGCAAAGTTTTCTTGTCGGTGAATTGAAATTATAACCACTTTTCTGTTTGGATCTTTCAAAGACAGAAAACAACTGCCTAACTGCACCTTCCTCACTATGATTCCGTTTTAAGTGTCGAGGAAGGTGTTACTTCTCGAAAACAATATGGATATGATGACTTCTTAGTCCAAGGTCTAAAGTTTGTAAATTGTTCTATTTTACCAGACGAAGATAGAATAAATTCACCGAAAGGAGCTCCTTTATTTTCAGGTTGTAAAGTTTTATTTTCTACAAAATACCTACAATAAATAATTATTAGTCTGATTTTTTTTGTTTTTTCTTAGGCAGAGAAACTGAAAAGTTGATTATTACGTATATTGAGGCCTTATAAACGATGCAGACAATATCCACATTTTTTCTGATACGTATTTTCTTCCCAAACCTTGAAAAATTGAAACATGTTTTTTTTGCACCTTAAAACTGACTATAACTCAACGACAGCTTTAACTGACAGAATCGTACTCAGGGCCTCGAAATACGTAGGGATAAGTTAAATTTTACACTACAAAAAAAAATCGTGATCAGAGAGATTTACTGGACTACATCTCAAAAATAAAAATATTGAAGGTAATGCAGAACTTAAGAATAAGTTACTTTATTTTACAAAACTCGTTTGCTTAATTTCTGTAATAGCTGTAGAATTTGACGGAGCAGTTGAAATACGACCAATACATCGAACGATATTTTTATTTTATTTCTATATCTTCAATTTGTTCAGTTTCCTCATACCCATAGTCACCTGAATCAGGGACATAATCACTCCGTGAACAAGAAACTGATTCCTCGGAATCACTATATTCGAAAGGTATATATGATTCTTCACTTTGTGTGGTCTTTGTATCTTTCCTAAATGTTTGGATATTTTCATTGTTTTTGAGTTGAGTGTGTCTTTCTGATATATCAACAACGTTGGTATCATTTTGTTCTTCATTTAAAAGGTTTATCCGCTCTACATCCCTCTGCCATTATGTATTGATTTAATTATATATTTTTCTTGCATTTCTTGATTATTAAAAGCATTTATAGCTAAAATTTGGTCTTGTGTTATTGTGCCCTTAGTAGTTTCATATTTTGGAAGGTCCAACAAATATTTGTTACTGCTTGTTACCAAAGACAGAATCGATTCATAACTCAAACTAAATTAAAATTATTTTAGAAAACTATGATATCATATAATGCAAGAACTGACTAGAAGTATTAATATGAGAATATCACTAATTGATTAAAGTATTTCAAGTAATAAGTACGTTAGTAACAAAATTGCCTAATGCCAAAAATAATTGATTATAAAATATTTTTATGTACTGGTTTAGATGTTACTAAAGATATAATGCTAATATAGTACAGGAACAACTTACTAATAAGAATAGGGAAAATTCAGGTTCAATAGATAAAGAACATGATTGTGAAATACTAATTTCAGGAATTTTCAGTTGCAGTTTAGTCTCTAATTACTACTTACACTTAATTTACAGTGTAATTGAAATGTTCTCTTTGTTTTTATTCAAGTTGTCTTAGGAAAGCAGGTTTTCGCAATTACAGTTTACTTGGTTTCAAAAATTTGCAGGGAGTTATTACTCATACCCAGGAATTTATCTTTCTAAAGCTTCAGGTACCCAGTTTTTTACCAAGAAATGTTTATTTTAAATTACAAAAGGCATCACCTTCACCTTGAAATAATTTTCATTGAAGTATCAAGTCAGCAACACTAATTTTAAAGATATATTCACTACTCAAGTTTACTAAGCGGGTGAAGTACAGTATTCTGTATATGTGTAACTAGACTCATAAAGCTTAAATAATATGAATGTTAAATGGTAATAGTAGATATGTATCAAGTGAGTTGATGTCATATTAATATGGTGGAGTAACTTGATTGGCAATTTTTATCCACGAATTACTTCATTCATAGTAACTGCAGAACCGGATAATGAGAATAATCTTAGGATATATTAGGTTTACTTAAACCTATATCTCTTATGTTGGAAACTGTAAGGTTTATTACTATGGACCGTTAATTACTAAGTGCGCTTTGGATTTTTTGTACAAGATAAAATTTGAAAGGGTTCTTTTTGTCTATCAAAAGGTGTAAAATATCTTAGAAAGGTACATAATTATTCAACCAAAAATAGAACAAATAATCATTTTTACACTGAAAAAAATTATAGCTTTGAAATTTAATAATGTTAGAACGTTAATTGTGTAATATTAAATATATTATATACGTACACACCCGCCTTGTATTCGATTTCTTATATGATATCTTTGGAAATAGGTCATTTATTTTTCAGGATGATTTATATTAATTCGGGTTCTCAACTAATTCTTGATGCGATAGTATTATGTTTTTTGAAAGAGTTCAGTGTTCAGTTGAGGTTTATTTTTAAGAGGCGTTAACATAAATTTGTTCGTGAAGATCGAATGCGTGTTAGAGAGCAGAATTATCTTCATTTTTATGTGATTTAAGGTAAATGAATTGAAAATTTTAGCGTATTTTTATCTCTCTCTCTTTCTCCCTCTTTCATTCTTCCTTTTCCTTTCACCCTCTCTAAATTGTATATTTTCCAAAAATGTTTTAACTTTTTTATTTGTTCTATTCTTTGGACCACTTTCGATAAGTGTAACTCTAATTCATTCTATATTGCAATCACAATGTATATGCTTCTGTGTATTGGTTACAACGAATTTTCAGAAAAATGGTATGATTTACGTTATAGAAAAATGTACGGAATCAAACTGAAACATATCTTTGTAGAATACAATTTATAATATTCAAATTGCTTGAGCCGTTTTAGCGAAAAAGGTGAAGAAGAGCAATTGAACTTAACTAAAATCTAGTGTCTCATTTACTGTTTTCTTCTGATTATTTGGAAAACCGTAAATCTCATGTTTAGACAATTATATGGTACCTTTCTATAATGTTCCATACCTTAATACATTTTAAATCATGAAAATTGCCCAAGATTTTTTTGAATAATCGCTGGTCATACATAAATAAAATTTGCGGACGAATTGATAACCTCTCTCCTCCTTTTTTCGAAGTCGTCGGTTAACAAACCGAGAACCGCGTCTGAATTTATTATATACTCAACGCTTCGACTCCAGCTATGGAGCCATTATTAAGAGACAAACGTGAAAGACAGTTTCAGAGTCTAGATTGAACTGGGGGCCTCAATCTGCCTACTCCCCAAGAGTCACTAGGTAACTGAACAGTTCAGTCAGGAGTCGAAACGTCGAGTATATAATAAATCCAGACGCGGTTCTCACCCGGAACCTAGCCTTGTTCATATATATATATATATATATATATATATATATATATATATATATATGTTATATAAGTTATTCCATCGACTTATGTGAAACCATCTAGCAACAGTTCCCAAGCTGAATCAGCATCCACGTGTCGTCTCAGGTTACCTTCGACGACGTACATCCGTGAGAACAGCAAACGCTGCGACAGCTTAGTCAGCATTATTATGTTATAAATTGTTCAATTGCCTTATGTCTGTATTCATTATTACTTACAGTTCTGTCTAGTTTAGTTTAACACTCATTTTGTCTTTTTAATTGTTATATAAAGTTTTATTATTTTCATTGTTATTTTCAAGTTATTATTTTTATTAAAAGTATTGTGCAACTATAAATAAAATCTTTTTTTAAAAAGAGAAATTTTGAAAGTGTGATATAACAAATTGGCGCAGTCAGTAGGATCCGTCTAACGTTACTAGAACACGAGTACTCTAACTGGTAGCGGCGGATTCCTATCCCTCAACGGAACAACGAACCTGGAAGAAGTCCTCACTGCAATCAAACGTAGAACACGGCGCTTTCAATGTTCCTGTTGATGTAAGTAATGGTGAATCGTCATTCGTTTTAAGTAAATATTATTTGATTCATTTAATTGAACATTGATTTTTAATATTTGATATAATTTATTTGATTTGATCAATCGATTTATTTTATTATTTGATTTTACATATTTATCAATTTGAATTTTATTTTGATATATTTGATTCAAATGAAATATTGATTTATTTCATTAACTGATTTATTTTATTCTATTGATATATTTATTTGATTTCTTTTTATTGATATTGGTATATTTGATTTACTTATTTCATTGATATTTTTTTGAATAACTGATTTATTTGTGTTTACTATTTTAATTGGTTACCATACTGTTCTATCGTCCAAACAATCGTTTATCCCAATTAACGTATTCTACAGTATATTAATTTTCTATACCATTTAATATTCTATTTTATACACTTTATTCTCTTGTTCCAATTCTTTTATATCGATACATATAAAAATGGCACAAGCATCACCATCTCCGGTTAACACCGAAGCCGAGAGATATCGGTTAACGGAGATATTTTCCGTTATACCCGAATTTGAAGGCGACCAAATTTCCTTGGGAACCTTTATAGATGCGTGTAATTGCGCATATAATATGTCCACGGCGGATCAAAAATATTTGTTGGTGATCCATATCAAAAATAAGCTCAAAGGGAAAGCGGCGCAGTTGATAAATTCAAGGAACACTGGATCGTACCTTGAAATCAAACAACTATTGACCCTACACTTTGGAGATTCTCGTGATCTCTCTTCCCTTATTCACGACTTACAACGTCTAAAACAACTGTCGAACGAGTCCCCATTAACGTTCTACAATCGTCTCCAAGTATTGAGTGCGAAAATGCACTCCTGCATTCACAAAACTGCTGGGCTTAGTCCAGAACAAAAAGACGCCCAGACCACTCTAGTGGATACTATGGTCATGAATACTCTTCTTACGGGATTAGAACCCCGGTTAGGACAAGTAATTCGTGCCAGTAACCCAAAAGACCTTCTAGAGGCACACTCCCGGATTAGGAGAGAGCTTCAACTTTCTTATTTCGAGGATCAGAAAACAAACAAATCTGTTCCTCTCAAACCAAATTTCCCACCTCGAAAGCCGACACAACCACTTAAGTGTCTTCATTGTGGTCGATTAGGCCACATAGCCGTAAACTGCCGATTGAAAACTCAAAACAATTCTCAATAATTCAATCAAAACCATAGGCCAAATCCTGTTGGACCTAACCAACCAACAAGGCCAAATTTCCCCTCAAACACACCCCCTGTTCAACAAGGACAACAGTTTCGTCCACAAAACTTTCAGAGACCCCCTTTTAGGTCTCAAATGAACCCGAATTATTCTCGACCTTCGGTCATACAGAACAATCCCAACAACCGTCCTGAAAGGACGCACCACTTCAACCAACATCTAAATGATGGTTATTCCCACTATCCAGACTACAATTACTATACCGAGGATAGCAACACTTACGATTATGAGGATGATCTTCAAAATTATCCTATCGTCGAACAAACTTTTGAAGATACCCCTATCGAGCCTTTTAATAGTCATCAGTATCAGGATTTTCTAGCGCTTCCGAGCCTAGACCAACCTCCCGATTCGACAACAACTTTGTGCGAAGTCGAAACGCAGATTCAAAGCTTGAATCTCGACGACTTGAACCCCGAGTTGAACTTCCCGGAGCAACTATTTCTTTAAGCCCACTTCTTACAGTTAACTCTAAAAACCTTTACTACATTCTTGACGCTTCTTCTAAATTCAAACTACTTATTGATACCGGAGCTGGTATCTCTATCTTCAAAGAAAATACCGTAAAGAATTTCACCCAAAGATCTCCTGAAAGGGTAACTATTCAAGGTATTACCCACGAAAAAATTCCCATCTCACAATCAACTTTAATCCCATTCGCTCCACGTAACCCACATAAAGTCTTCATATACGATTTGGACATTGAGTTTGACGGCATACTAGGATTAGATTTTCTTGAACACTATGAATGCATAGTTGACTTAAAATCTAAACAGCTAATAACAAATTTTAAAACCATCCCTTTACACAAAGTTCCCGATAACGATCAACCCTTGACTGATGTACCCGACACACTCAACGTTAAGCCTAATATTACTTCACAAACACCTACACAAAACAAAATAACCATTGAGGCACGCACAGAAAAGATCTTTAAACTTAAATGCGATCTTTCTAACATCGACGCCATCTTACCAACTCAAGAAATTGACAGAGTACGACTTCCAAACGCACTCGTACACATTAACTCAAAAGGTGAATTTCTAACTTCCATTATCAACGCTAACGCGATGCCCAAAACAGTAACTTTTTCTGATTTAAAACTGGAACCACTTGACAAAACTCACCCTCTTCTGAATTTCAATACAGACGATTATCATGATTCCCAATACATAGACAGAAACTCAACTATTAGACAACAAATTAGAACTGAACATCTAAATGACGAAGAACGCGAACAAATCACTAATCTTTGTTTGGAATTTCAAGACATTTTCTATCTTGAAGGTGACGTCTTGACTTTCACTAACGAGGTTAAACATTCGATTGATACGAATAATGCAAAGCCCGTTTTCACTAAATCATATAGATATCCTCAAGTTCATAAAGAGGAAGTGAAAACCCAAATTGGAAAAATGCTTGAACAAGGTATCATTAGGCACTCCTCATCTCCTTGGTCTTCCCCTGTATGGGTCGTCCCCAAGAAGCTCGATGCTTCTGGTAAACAAAAGTGGCGAGTTGTTATCGATTACAGGAAATTAAATGAATTGACTGTAGACGATAAATATCCTCTGCCAAATATCTCCGATCTTCTCGACCAACTTGGAAAGTGTCAATATTTTTCGACACTGGATCTCGCTTCCGGGTTCCACCAGTTGGAAATCCAAGAGGAAGATATTCCTAAGACTGGCTTTTCTGTCGAAAATGGTCATTACGAATTCGTTCGTATGCCATTTGGTTTAAAAAATGCACCTTCTACTTTTCAGAGGGTCATGGACAATATTCTTCTCGGTATACAGAATGAACGTTGTCTCGTCTACATGGATGATATCATCGTCTACTCTCCGACCATCCATGAACATATTTCCCGGTTAACAGAAGTTTTTAAACGACTTCGGAAGTCTAACCTCAAAATTCAACCTGATAAGTGCGAATTTCTTCGTAAAGAAGTGGCTTATCTTGGCCATCTTATCACACAAGAAGGTGTAAAACCAAACCCTTCAAAGGTTGAATGTATTCAGAACTTTCCTCAACCCCAAACTCCGAAAGACATTAAATCTTTTCTTGGTCTCGCTGGGTATTACAGACGCTTCATACCAAATTTTGCGAAGATCTCTAAACCTCTGACAAAACTACTCCAAAAAGACGTCAAGTTCATCTTTGACGCAGATTGCAAGTCTTCCTTCAATGAACTGAAGCAAGCCCTTGTATCTGACCCAATCCTGATATATCCAAACTTTGAAGAACCCTTCCTGCTCACTACTGATGCTAGTGCTTTTGCTATTGGAGCGGTTCTTTCTCAAGGCCCCGTGGGAAAAGATCTCCCTGTCGCATACGCTTCTCGCACCCTCTGTGCTGCAGAGACACGATATTCCACCATCGAACGAGAATTGTTGGCCATAGTTTGGGCTGTTAAGCACTACAGACCGTATCTTTTTGGGAGAAGGTTTACACTCCTGTGTGACCACCGTCCGCTTACTTGGCTCTTTTCCATCAAAGATCCTGGCAGTCGTCTAGCCAGATGGCGCCTTAAGCTAGAGGAATACAATTATAAAATTGAGTACAAGCCCGGCAAGGTAAACCAAAACGCAGATGCTCTTTCTCGCATCAAAATCAACCATTTCAAGCAATGTGCTGATTTCCTTTCCAAAATCAAAATTTTCGCTAACAACGAAACTGACTCCGAACAACCTGAAAACTCTGACAATGACGACGAACATGACGAAAGAATTATCACTGAGTTTAATCGATTTGTTCAACTCTACAAAACTGAGTCAATAATCGATTACTCTAAAATTGAAATATCCAATTCTCAACTTTTAGACAAGTCCCACAAACGCATAGTTACATTCTTTTGGCAAAACAAAACTAACGACTTACACGACAAAATTATTGATGACTTTTTCGAAGAAGAACCTAATTTCAGTAATGACACTCTTAACATCATGGCCAGTAAATCTGTCAGGCATAGAAAATACTTAGTTGTACCTTTGCCCTATGACCCTGAAACCGTCGTCTCACATCTTTTCAAAATTATTTATACCAACCAAGACCAATTTAACGACTCCGAAATATACTGCATAGAAAATAACATAGAACTTCCCATTCTTGAAATTTTATCTTTCATTCTCTCCGACAAAGAAATCAAACTGAAAATCTGCCAAAACATTGTTACAACTCCTACCGAAGACGAAATTCCTATAATAATACAACAATACCACTCTGGTAAAAACAACCTCCATCGTGGCATTAACGAAACTATCAGACGTATTAGGGAAAAATACAATTGGACCGGCTTAATTAAAACTGTAGAACAATTCATCAAATCCTGTGAAACTTGCCAAAAAGTAAAGTTCTGTAGGAAAAACCTAAGTGCACCTTTTGTTATTACGGAAACACCCAAGACTCCTTTCGAACGTATTAACATTGACATCTTCGAGTATCCATCTAGAAATCATGCACTGACTATTAGGGATGAACTAACGAAATTTACACAAGCCTACCCCATAAACGACAAAACAGCTTCAACTGTCGTAAACACCCTTTTGATTTTCTTTCAACATTACGGTACTCCACTTCGCATCCATTGTGACTATGGACGTGAATTTGACAACACTTTAATGCGGGATCTATGCCAACTATACGACATAAAACTGACATTCTCCAGCGTTCAACATTCCGAGTCAAACGGTTCTATTGAAAGATTTCACGCGACCTTAGCAGAAATGATAAGGGCAAATACAGCGGAACATCCAGACGAACATCCATTTAATGTCCTCCCTTATGCCATCATCTGTTATAATAACACGAAAAATAAAACCACCGGTTTCACGCCCTACGAACTTATATTTGGGCACACTTCAAGTAGGCCTCCAGAAACCCTTTACAACCAGGAAAAACTTATTTCGAAATACGTAAGAGACCTAAATAACAGAATGGACTATTATTACAGACTCGCCCGTGCTAAAACCGAAAGACAGAAAGAAAAATCTAAAGTGCGATTTGACCAACACGTTTCTACTAAACAACCCGATTACAAAGTAGGCGACAAAGTCTACGTAAAAGAGTCCCAAATCAAAAACAAAGCCGAAAACAAATTCAACGGCCCCTTCGAAATTACCGCAATACGAAAAAACTCTGCCACCGTCATACATTTACAAACAAACCAAATAACTAAAGTTAACTTTGACAGACTAAAACCCTATTTTGAATAAATCCCTTTTTTCAGATTCTGTGGACTGTTTTCAGTCGTGAACCTTCAACAGTACTCCATTACGCCTGTTAACAATACTATAGGAGTTTTCTTCCATGAAGAAGGCACCCTTAAAATTTCTAATGAGAAATGGACACTCCTTGTTTACAAAGATCTAAACCCCTTTCGAGACGCTATTTCTAACAATGACAATATACTCAACAGACTTTTAGAAACTATTAACGACAACAAAACCAACATTAAAATCTTCAAATCAAAAGTACAGACTCACGTAAGCCTCCTGAAACAAATATCAAAATCTGTTAACATCAAATATACAGAAATTTTCGCTGACACTGAGACTTACAGTACCAACAGGAAGAAACGCGGACTAATTAATGGACTGGGATCGATTTGGAAATCTATTTCCGGTAACTTAGATGCAACAGACGGAGAATACTTTAGTGACTCTATAAACAAAATTACTAAAGACCAACATCAAATTGAAAACTTAATGAAACGACAATTATCAGTAACAACTTCGGTCATTAAGAACCTTAACACCACAATACAAAAATTTCAGTCCGAAGAGAAAATATTTTCGGAAAATATCGAAGCAATTAGGAAGTCAATTGTGTTCATTACAGACGATCTTGCTTTTTATGAACTTCAAGCCAATGTCTTAGATTTGTGTGAAAGCTTAATGGAAAGTTACGTATACATTGAAGATACTCTCAACGATGTATTAACTGCAGTCTCTTTCGCCCGTCTAAAAATTTTACATAGCTCAATTATAAACCCAGTAGATTTGGTCGATTCCCTTCAGAAAATATCACAGTCACTTCATGAAAATAACTTACCACTTCCAACCTATAGTTCAAATGTTGCTAGATACATCGATCTAATAGAATTGGAAGCTTTTCAAATCAATACTAAAATTGTTTTTGTACTAAAAATCCCCTTAGTCAATCCTGAAATTTATACACTATACCGCTTGTATCCTATCCCAGTTTTGGATTATCGAACAGGATTTCACCATACTTTTCCAACAAAATTAAAATATATCGCGAGAGATGACGATTCGCTATTGTACGCATCTTTCGAAGACTTGAGTGACTGTAAGCCATTATCTAAAGAACATAAGATCTGTTCCAAAGTTATTCCACACACCATAGACAAAGAAGCCCTCTGCGAAGCACAGCTTCTTAGACAGCCAGCAGCCCTTCCTTCAACTTGTAAGCCTTTAATATTATATGCCGAAGAGTATAATATTCAAGAGATTGACCTGAACCTTTGGTTAATCTCGATTTCCGGACAGTTGCCCATCAACATCAAGTGCAAGGGAGAAGATGTCGTTACCCAATCCATATCGACAAATTCTCTACTGACCATCCAACCCAGTTGCAATGCCTTCATCGGAAACACCAGGGTCCATGCCAGAAGGACCACCAACAACGTTGACAACATCACACTTAAGAGTCACCCAGTCAACATCCCCTACAACTGTTGCGACAACCTGCCAACCATCAGTCAACTTCCAAAGTTGAAACCTATGAGACTACAGGAATTGGATGCCAGAGACCTGAATATCGCTAACCATAAGCTTAGCCAATACTCCAGGGAATTGGAAAAGCTCCTGGACCAACCATTCTTGGAGAAACACACCTCCTGGTTTACGATCATCACAGTGGCAACAACCGCAATTGTGGTTGCCCTCCTTTCCATCGGCATCATCAGGAAGAAATTCCAGAAGCCTCCAACAATCAGCCCTTCTGCCGATCCAGCACCACCACCAGGTCCATCAACCATCAAGCCCAGGGTAAAACTCCATAGCCTCCTTAGTCCTGTCGAGGATATGGAATTGCAGAACCTCCCTTAAAAGTCGATGCTGTAGCATCAACTTTTTTATATGGATGGGAGTTGTTATATAAGTTATTCCATCGACTTATGTGAAACCATCTAGCAACAGTTCCCAAGCTGAATCAGCATCCACGTGTCGTCTCAGGTTACCTTCGACGACGTACATCCGTGAGAACAGCAAACGCTGCGACAGCTTAGTCAGCATTATTATGTTATAAATTGTTCAATTGCCTTATGTCTGTATTCATTATTACTTACAGTTCTGTCTAGTTTAGTTTAACACTCATTTTGTCTTTTTAATTGTTATATAAAGTTTTATTATTTTCATTGTTATTTTCAAGTTATTATTTTTATTAAAAGTATTGTGCAACTATAAATAAAATCTTTTTTTAAAAAGAGAAATTTTGAAAGTGTGATATAACATATATATATATATATATATATATATATATATATATATATATATATATATATATGTTTTAGATGGTTTCCGGGAATTTATCCGCGTAGTTGATAACTGATACCTGCCGGGATCGATGGTAAAATGACGACGTTTCGGCATAGTCACATCTGCCCTCGTCAGGGCTTCTAGTTACTTCTAGTTACTCGAATAACTAGAAGCGAAATCAGAAGGCTACGAGAATTATGCGAACCGACCTGAAGAGGGCAGATGTGACTCTGCCGAAACGTCGTCATCTTACCATCGATCCCGGCAGGGATCAGTTATCAACTACGCGGATGAAGTCCCGGAAACCACCTAAAACATTTAGTGCCCGCGAAAACCTAAAAACAAATATATATATATATATATATATATATATATATATATATATATTATAAAAGTTAATTACATCGACTTATGTGAAAACACCAACCAACAAGTTCCCAGCCGACTCAGCATAACACGTGTCGTCTCCAGTTACCCGCAGACGAACATCCGTGAGAACTGCAAGCACTGCGACACCTTAGTCAGCGTTCTTAGGTTATAAATTATACTTTTTCCTTATATCATTATTCATTATTACTTACAGTTCTGTCTAGTTTAGTTTACCACTCATTTTTGCCGTTTTAATTGTTATTAAGTTTTATTGTATTTTAATTATTTTCAAGTTTGTATTAAAAGTTATATTATTTGTGCAAGTATAAATAAAATCTTTTTTAAAAAGATACATTTTGAAAGTGTGATATAACAAATTGGCGCAGTCAGTAGGATCCGTCTAACGTTACTAGAATACGAGTACTCTAACTGGTAGCGGCGGATTCCTATCCCTCAACGGAACAACGAACCTGGAAAAAGTCCTCACTGCAATCAAACGTAGAACACGGCGCTTTCAATATTCCTGTTGATGTAAGTAACGGTGAATCGTCATTCGTTTTAAGTAAATATTATTTGTATTATTTGATTTATTTTATTGAGCATTGATTTTTAATATAATTTATTTGATTTGATTTATTAATACATTGATTTTAAATAATTTGATTTTATTCGATCGAAACTGATCTATTTTATTATTTGATTTTTATTTTTTGATATATTTGATTCAAATGAAATATTGATTTATTTCATTAACTGATTTATTTTATTCTATTGATATATTTATTTGATTTCTTTTTATTGATATTGGTATATTTGATTTACTTATTTCATTGATTTTTTTGAATAACTGATTTATTTGAGTTTACTATTTTAATTGGTTACCATACTGTTCTATCATTCAAACAATCGTTATTCCCATTAACGTATTCTACAGTTTATTAATTTTCTATACCTTTTAAATTTCATTTTTACACCCTTGTTCCAATTCTTTTATATCGACTAATATAAAAATTACACAAGCTTCTCCAACACCGGTTACCAATGAAACGAAGAGATATCGGTTAACGGAAATATTTTCCGTTATACCCGAATTTGAAGGCGACCAAATTTCCTTGGGAACCTTTATAGACGCATGTAATTGCGCATATAATATGTCCACGGCGGACCAAAAGTATTTGTTAGTGATACATATCAAAAACAAACTAAAAGGGAAAGCGGCGCAGTTAGTTAATTCAAGGAATCCCGGATCATACCTTGAAACCAAACTCCTGACCCTACAGTTTGGAGATTCTCGTGATCTCTCTTCCCTTATTCACGACTTACAACGTCTAAAGCAACTTTCGAACGAGTCTCCACTAACGTTTTACAATAGACTCCAGGTATTGAGTGCGAAAATGCACTCCTGTATCCACAAAACTGCTGGGCTTAGTCCAGAACAAAAAGGCGCCCTGACCACTCTAGTGGATACTATGGTTATGAACACCCTTCTTACGGGATTAGAACCCGGTTTAGGCCAGGTAATACGTGCCAGTAATCCAAAAGATCTTCTTGAGGCACATTCCCGGATTAGGAGAGAGCTTCAGCTATCCTATTTCGAGGATCAGAAAACAAACAAATCTGTTCCTCTCAAACCAAATTTTTCACCTCGAAAGCCAACACAACCTCCTAAATGTCTTCATTGTGGTCGATTAGGCCGCAAATTGCCGTTTGAAAACACAAAATAGTTCTCAAACATTTAATCCAAACTATAGACCAAATCCTGTTGGGCCTAATCAACAAACAAGGCCAAATTTCCCTACAAACAATCCCCCCGTTCAACAAGGACAACAAACTTCCAGAGACCCCCTTTTAGGTCTCAAATGAACCCACATTATTCTCGACCTTCGGTCATACAGAACAATCCTAATAACCGTCCTGAAAGGACTCATCATTTTAATCAACACCAAAATGATGATTACACTCAATATTCGAACTATTATAGTGATAATAGCAACACCTATTATTACGAGGGTGATAGTCAAAATTGTTCTGGCTTCGAAGAAACTTTTGACGATACCCCTGTCGAGCCTTTTAATTGTCACTATTATCAGGATTTTCTAGCGCTTCCGAGCCTAGACCAACCTCCCGATTCGACAACAACTTTGTGCAAAGTCGAAACCCAAATTCAAAACCTGAATCTGGACGACTTGAACCCCGACTTGAACTTCCCGGAGCAACTATTTCTTTAAGCCCACTTCTTACAGTTAACTCTAAAAACCCTTACTACATTCTTGACGCTTCTTCTAAATTCAAACTACTTATTGATACCGGGGCTGGTATCTCTATCGTCAAAGAAAATACCGTAAAGAATTTCACCCAAAGATCTCCTGAAAGGGTAACGATTCAAGGTAAAATATAATAATGAAAAAATCCCTATTTCACAATCTACCCTAATTCCATTCGCTCCACGTAACCCACATAAAGTTTTCATATACGATTTGGACATTGAGTTTGACGGCATACTAGGTTTAGATTTTCTTGAACACTATGAATGCATAGTTGACTTAAAATCTAAACAGCTAATAACAAATTTTAAAACCATCCCTTTACACAAAGTTCCCGATAACGATCAACCCTTGACTGATGTACCCGACACACCCAATGTTAAGCCAAATATTAACTCACAAACACCCACACAAAACAAAATAACTATTGAGGCACGAACAGAAAAGATATTTAAACTTAAATCCGATCTTTCTGACATCGACGCCATCTTACCAACTCAAGAAATTGGCAGAGTACGACTTCCAAACGCACTCGTACACAATTTGTAACTTCTATCATCAATGCTAACGCGATGCCCAAAACAGTAAACTTTTCCGAATTAAAACTGGAACCACTTGACAAAACCCACCCTCTTCTGAATTTCAATACAGACAATTATCATGATTCCCAATACATAGACAGAAACGCAACTATTAGACAACAAATTAGAACTGATCATCTAAATGACGAAGAACGCGAACAAATCACTAATCTTTGTTTGGAATTTCAAGACATTTTCTATCTTGAAGGTGACGTCTTGACTTTCACTAACGAGGTTTAACATTCCATTGATACGAATAACGCAAAGCCCGTTTTCACTAAATCCTATAGATATCCTCAAGTACATAAAGAGGAAGTGAAAACCCAAATTGGAAAAATGCTTGAAGAATGTATCATTAGACACTCCTCATTCCTTGGTCCTCCCCCGTATGGGTCGTCCCCAAGAAGCTTAATGCTTCTGGCAAACAAAAGTGGCGAGTTGTTATCGATTACAGGAAATTAAATGAATTGACTGTAGACAATAAATATCCTCTGCCAAATATATCCGATCTTCTCGACCAACTTGGAAAGTGTCAATATTTTTCGACGCTGGATCTCGCTTCCGGGTTCCACCAGTTGGAAATCCAAGAGGAAGATATTCCTAAGACTGGCTTTTCTGTCGAAAATGGTCATTACGAATTCGTTCGTATGCCATTTGGTTTAAAAAATGCACCTTCTACTTTTCAGAGGGTCATGGACAATATTCTTCTGGGTATACAAAATGAACGTTGTCTCGTCTACATGGATGATATCATCGTCTACTCTCCGACCATCCATGAACATATTTCCCGGTTAACAGAAGTTTTTAAACGACTTCGGAAGTCTAACCTCAAAATTCAACCTGATAAGTGCGAATTTCTTCGTAAAGAAGTGGCTTATCTTGGCCATCTTATCACACAAGAAGGTGTAAAACCAAACCCTTCAAAGGTTGAATGTATTCAGAACTTTCCGCAACCCCAAACTCCGAAAGACATCAAATCTTTTCTTGGTCTCGCTGGGTATTACAGACGCTTCATACCAAATTTTGCGAAGATCTCTAAACCTCTGACTAAACTACTCCAAAAAGACGTCAAATTCATCTTTGACACAGATTGCAAGTCTTCCTTCAATGAACTGAAGCAAGCCCTTGTATCTAACCCAAGCCTGATATATCCAAACTTTGAAGAACCCTTCCTGCTCACTACTGATGCTAGTGCTTTTGCTATTGGAGCGGTTCTTTCTCAAGGCCCTGTGGGAAAACATCTCCCTATTGCATACGCTTCTCGTACCCTCTGTGCTGCAGAGACACGATATTCCTCCATCGAACGAGAATTGTTGGCCATAGTTTGGGCTGTTAAGCACTACAGACCGTATCTTTTTGGGAGAAGGTTTACACTCCTGTGTGACCACCGTCCGCTTACTTGGCTCTTTTCCATCAAAGATCCTGGCAGTCGTCTAGCCAGATGGCGCCTTAAGCTAGAGGAATACAATTATAAAATTGAGTACAAGCCCGGCAAGGTAAACCAAAACGCAGATGCTCTTTCTCGCATCAAAATCAACCATTTCAAGCAATGTGCTGATTTCCTTTCCAAAATCAAAATTTTCGCTAACAACGAAACTGACTCCGAACAACCTGAAAACTCTGACAATGACGACGAACATGACGAAAGAATTATCACTGAGTTTAATCGATTTGTTCAACTCTACAAAACTGAGTCAATAATCGATTACTCTAAAATTGAAATATCCAATTCTCAACTTTTAGACAAGTCCCACAAACGCATAGTTACATTCTTTTGGCAAAACAAAACTAACGACTTACACGACAAAATTATTGATGACTTTTTCGAAGAAGAACCTAATTTCAGTAATGACACTCTTAACATCATGGCCAGTAAATCTGTCAGGCATAGAAAATACTTAGTTGTACCTTTGCCCTATGACCCTGAAACCGTCGTCTCACATCTTTTCAAAATTATTTATACCAACCAAGACCAATTTAACGACTCCGAAATATACTGCATAGAAAATAACATAGAACTTCCCATTCTTGAAATTTTATCTTTCATTCTCTCCGACAAAGAAATCAAACTGAAAATCTGCCAAAACATTGTTACAACTCCTACCGAAGACGAAATTCCTATAATAATACAACAATACCACTCTGGTAAAAACAACCTCCATCGTGGCATTAACGAAACTATCAGACGTATTAGGGAAAAATACAATTGGACCGGCTTAATTAAAACTGTAGAACAATTCATCAAATCCTGTGAAACTTGCCAAAAAGTAAAGTTCTGTAGGAAAAACCTAAGTGCACCTTTTGTTATTACGGAAACACCCAAGACTCCTTTCGAACGTATTAACATTGACATCTTCGAGTATCCATCTAGAAATCATGCACTGACTATTAGGGATGAACTAACGAAATTTACACAAGCCTACCCCATAAACGACAAAACAGCTTCAACTGTCGTAAACACCCTTTTGATTTTCTTTCAACATTACGGTACTCCACTTCGCATCCATTGTGACTATGGACGTGAATTTGACAACACTTTAATGCGGGATCTATGCCAACTATACGACATAAAACTGACATTCTCCAGCGTTCAACATTCCGAGTCAAACGGTTCTATTGAAAGATTTCACGCGACCTTAGCAGAAATGATAAGGGCAAATACAGCGGAACATCCAGACGAACATCCATTTAATGTCCTCCCTTATGCCATCATCTGTTATAATAACACGAAAAATAAAACCACCGGTTTCACGCCCTACGAACTTATATTTGGGCACACTTCAAGTAGGCCTCCAGAAACCCTTTACAACCAGGAAAAACTTATTTCGAAATACGTAAGAGACCTAAATAACAGAATGGACTATTATTACAGACTCGCCCGTGCTAAAACCGAAAGACAGAAAGAAAAATCTAAAGTGCGATTTGACCAACACGTTTCTACTAAACAACCCGATTACAAAGTAGGCGACAAAGTCTACGTAAAAGAGTCCCAAATCAAAAACAAAGCCGAAAACAAATTCAACGGCCCCTTCGAAATTACCGCAATACGAAAAAACTCTGCCACCGTCATACATTTACAAACAAACCAAATAACTAAAGTTAACTTTGACAGACTAAAACCCTATTTTGAATAAATCCCTTTTTTCAGATTCTGTGGACTGTTTTCAGTCGTGAACCTTTAACAGTACTCCATTACGCCTGTTAACAATACTATAGGAGTTTTCTTCCATGAAGAAGGCACCCTTAAAATTTCTAATGAGAAATGGACACTCCTTGTTTACAAAGATCTAAACCCCTTTCGAGACGCTATTTCTAACAATGACAATATACTCAACAGACTTTTAGAAACTATTAACGACAACAAAACCAACATTAAAATCTTCAAATCAAAAGTACAGACTCACGTAAGCCTCCTGAAACAAATATCAAAATCTGTTAACATCAAATATACAGAAATTTTCGCTGACACTGAGACTTACAGTACCAACAGGAAGAAACGCGGACTAATTAATGGACTGGGATCGATTTGGAAATCTATTTCCGGTAACTTAGATGCAACAGACGGAGAATACTTTAGTGACTCTATAAACAAAATTACTAAAGACCAACATCAAATTGAAAACTTAATGAAACGACAATTATCAGTAACAACTTCGGTCATTAAGAACCTTAACACCACAATACAAAAATTTCAGTCCGAAGAGAAAATATTTTCGGAAAATATCGAAGCAATTAGGAAGTCAATTGTGTTCATTACAGACGATCTTGCTTTTTATGAACTTCAAGCCAATGTCTTAGATTTGTGTGAAAGCTTAATGGAAAGTTACGTATACATTGAAGATACTCTCAACGATGTATTAACTGCAGTCTCTTTCGCCCGTCTAAAAATTTTACATAGCTCAATTATAAACCCAGTAGATTTGGTCGATTCCCTTCAGAAAATATCACAGTCACTTCATGAAAATAACTTACCACTTCCAACCTATAGTTCAAATGTTGCTAGATACATCGATCTAATAGAATTGGAAGCTTTTCAAATCAATACTAAAATTGTTTTTGTACTAAAAATCCCCTTAGTCAATCCTGAAATTTATACACTATACCGCTTGTATCCTATCCCAGTTTTGGATTATCGAACAGGATTTCACCATACTCTTCCAACAAAATTAAAATATATCGCGAGAGATGACGATTCGCTATTGTACGCATCTTTCGAAGACTTGAGTGACTGTAAGCCATTATCTAAAGAACATAAGATCTGTTCCAAAGTTATTCCACACACCATAGACAAAGAAGCCCTCTGCGAAGCACAGCTTCTTAGACAGCCAGCAGCCCTTCCTTCAACTTGTAAGCCTTTAATATTATATGCCGAAGAGTATAATATTCAAGAGATTGACCTGAACCTTTGGTTAATCTCGATTTCCGGACAGTTGCCCATCAACATCAAGTGCAAGGGAGAAGATGTCGTTACCCAATCCATATCGACAAATTCTCTACTGACCATCCAACCCAGTTGCAATGCCTTCATCGGAAACACCAGGGTCCATGCCAGAAGGACCACCAACAACGTTGACAACATCACACTTAAGAGTCACCCAGTCAACATCCCCTACAACTGTTGCGACAACCTGCCAACCATCAGTCAACTTCCAAAGTTGAAACCTATGAGACTACAGGAATTGGATGCCAGAGACCTGAATATCGCTAACCATAAGCTTAGCCAATACTCCAGGGAATTGGAAAAGCTCCTGGACCAACCATTCTTGGAGAAACACACCTCCTGGTTTACGATCATCACAGTGGCAACAACCGCAATTGTGGTTGCCCTCCTTTCCATCGGCATCATCAGGAAGAAATTCCAGAAGCCTCCAACAATCAGCCCTTCTGCCGATCCAGCACCACCACCAGGTCCATCAACCATCAAGCCCAGGGTAAAACTCCATAGCCTCCTTAGTCCTGTCGAGGATATGGAATTGCAGAACCTCCCTTAAAAGTCGATGCTGTAGCATCAACTTTTTTATATGGATGGGAGTTGTTATATAAGTTATTCCATCGACTTATGTGAAACCATCTAGCAACAGTTCCCAAGCTGAATCAGCATCCACGTGTCGTCTCAGGTTACCTTCGACGACGTACATCCGTGAGAACAGCAAACGCTGCGACAGCTTAGTCAGCATTATTATGTTATAAATTGTTCAATTGCCTTATGTCTGTATTCATTATTACTTACAGTTCTGTCTAGTTTAGTTTAACACTCATTTTGTCTTTTTAATTGTTATATAAAGTTTTATTATTTTCATTGTTATTTTCAAGTTATTATTTTTATTAAAAGTATTGTGCAACTATAAATAAAATCTTTTTTTAAAAAGAGAAATTTTGAAAGTGTGATATAACATATATATATATATATATATATATATATATATATATATATGTTTTAGATGGTTTCCGGGAATTTATCCGCGTAGTTGATAACTGATACCTGCCGGGATCGATGGTAAAATGACGACGTTTCGGCATAGTCACATCTGCCCTCGTCAGGGCTTCTAGTTACTTCTAGTTACTCGAATAACTAGAAGCGAAATCAGAAGGCTACGAGAATTATGCGAACCGACCTGAAGAGGGCAGATGTGACTCTGCCGAAACGTCGTCATCTTACCATCGATCCCGGCAGGGATCAGTTATCAACTACGCGGATGAAGTCCCGGAAACCACCTAAAACATTTAGTGCCCGCGAAAACTTAAAAACAAATAAATATATATATATATATATATATATATATATATATATATTATAAAAGTTAATTACATCGACTTATGTGAAAACACCAACCAACAAGTTCCCAGCCGACTCAGCATAACACGTGTCGTCTCCAGTTACCCGCAGACGAACATCCGTGAGAACTGCAAGCACTGCGACACCTTAGTCAGCGTTCTTAGGTTATAAATTATACTTTTTCCTTATATCATTATTCATTATTACTTACAGTTCTGTCTAGTTTAGTTTACCACTCATTTTTGCCGTTTTAATTGTTATTAAGTTTTATTGTATTTTAATTATTTTCAAGTTTGTATTAAAAGTTATATTATTTGTGCAAGTATAAATAAAATCTTTTTTAAAAAGATACATTTTGAAAGTGTGATATAACAAATTGGCGCAGTCAGTAGGATCCGTCTAACGTTACTAGAATACGAGTACTCTAACTGGTAGCGGCGGATTCCTATCCCTCAACGGAACAACGAACCTGGAAAAAGTCCTCACTGCAATCAAACGTAGAACACGGCGCTTTCAATATTCCTGTTGATGTAAGTAACGGTGAATCGTCATTCGTTTTAAGTAAATATTATTTGTATTATTTGATTTATTTTATTGAGCATTGATTTTTAATATAATTTATTTGATTTGATTTATTAATACATTGATTTTAAATAATTTGATTTTATTCGATCGAAACTGATCTATTTTATTATTTGATTTTTATTTTTTGATATATTTGATTCAAATGAAATATTGATTTATTTCATTAACTGATTTATTTTATTCTATTGATATATTTATTTGATTTCTTTTTATTGATATTGGTATATTTGATTTACTTATTTCATTGATTTTTTTGAATAACTGATTTATTTGAGTTTACTATTTTAATTGGTTACCATACTGTTCTATCATTCAAACAATCGTTATTCCCATTAACGTATTCTACAGTTTATTAATTTTCTATACCTTTTAAATTTCATTTTTACACCCTTGTTCCAATTCTTTTATATCGACTAATATAAAAATTACACAAGCTTCTCCAACACCGGTTACCAATGAAACGAAGAGATATCGGTTAACGGAAATATTTTCCGTTATACCCGAATTTGAAGGCGACCAAATTTCCTTGGGAACCTTTATAGACGCATGTAATTGCGCATATAATATGTCCACGGCGGACCAAAAGTATTTGTTAGTGATACATATCAAAAACAAACTAAAAGGGAAAGCGGCGCAGTTAGTTAATTCAAGGAATCCCGGATCATACCTTGAAACCAAACTCCTGACCCTACAGTTTGGAGATTCTCGTGATCTCTCTTCCCTTATTCACGACTTACAACGTCTAAAGCAACTTTCGAACGAGTCTCCACTAACGTTTTACAATAGACTCCAGGTATTGAGTGCGAAAATGCACTCCTGTATCCACAAAACTGCTGGGCTTAGTCCAGAACAAAAAGGCGCCCTGACCACTCTAGTGGATACTATGGTTATGAACACCCTTCTTACGGGATTAGAACCCGGTTTAGGCCAGGTAATACGTGCCAGTAATCCAAAAGATCTTCTTGAGGCACATTCCCGGATTAGGAGAGAGCTTCAGCTATCCTATTTCGAGGATCAGAAAACAAACAAATCTGTTCCTCTCAAACCAAATTTTTCACCTCGAAAGCCAACACAACCTCCTAAATGTCTTCATTGTGGTCGATTAGGCCGCAAATTGCCGTTTGAAAACACAAAATAGTTCTCAAACATTTAATCCAAACTATAGACCAAATCCTGTTGGGCCTAATCAACAAACAAGGCCAAATTTCCCTACAAACAATCCCCCCGTTCAACAAGGACAACAAACTTCCAGAGACCCCCTTTTAGGTCTCAAATGAACCCACATTATTCTCGACCTTCGGTCATACAGAACAATCCTAATAACCGTCCTGAAAGGACTCATCATTTTAATCAACACCAAAATGATGATTACACTCAATATTCGAACTATTATAGTGATAATAGCAACACCTATTATTACGAGGGTGATAGTCAAAATTGTTCTGGCTTCGAAGAAACTTTTGACGATACCCCTGTCGAGCCTTTTAATTGTCACTATTATCAGGATTTTCTAGCGCTTCCGAGCCTAGACCAACCTCCCGATTCGACAACAACTTTGTGCAAAGTCGAAACCCAAATTCAAAACCTGAATCTGGACGACTTGAACCCCGACTTGAACTTCCCGGAGCAACTATTTCTTTAAGCCCACTTCTTACAGTTAACTCTAAAAACCCTTACTACATTCTTGACGCTTCTTCTAAATTCAAACTACTTATTGATACCGGGGCTGGTATCTCTATCGTCAAAGAAAATACCGTAAAGAATTTCACCCAAAGATCTCCTGAAAGGGTAACGATTCAAGGTAAAATATAATAATGAAAAAATCCCTATTTCACAATCTACCCTAATTCCATTCGCTCCACGTAACCCACATAAAGTTTTCATATACGATTTGGACATTGAGTTTGACGGCATACTAGGTTTAGATTTTCTTGAACACTATGAATGCATAGTTGACTTAAAATCTAAACAGCTAATAACAAATTTTAAAACCATCCCTTTACACAAAGTTCCCGATAACGATCAACCCTTGACTGATGTACCCGACACACCCAATGTTAAGCCAAATATTAACTCACAAACACCCACACAAAACAAAATAACTATTGAGGCACGAACAGAAAAGATATTTAAACTTAAATCCGATCTTTCTGACATCGACGCCATCTTACCAACTCAAGAAATTGGCAGAGTACGACTTCCAAACGCACTCGTACACAATTTGTAACTTCTATCATCAATGCTAACGCGATGCCCAAAACAGTAAACTTTTCCGAATTAAAACTGGAACCACTTGACAAAACCCACCCTCTTCTGAATTTCAATACAGACAATTATCATGATTCCCAATACATAGACAGAAACGCAACTATTAGACAACAAATTAGAACTGATCATCTAAATGACGAAGAACGCGAACAAATCACTAATCTTTGTTTGGAATTTCAAGACATTTTCTATCTTGAAGGTGACGTCTTGACTTTCACTAACGAGGTTTAACATTCCATTGATACGAATAACGCAAAGCCCGTTTTCACTAAATCCTATAGATATCCTCAAGTACATAAAGAGGAAGTGAAAACCCAAATTGGAAAAATGCTTGAAGAATGTATCATTAGACACTCCTCATTCCTTGGTCCTCCCCCGTATGGGTCGTCCCCAAGAAGCTTAATGCTTCTGGCAAACAAAAGTGGCGAGTTGTTATCGATTACAGGAAATTAAATGAATTGACTGTAGACAATAAATATCCTCTGCCAAATATATCCGATCTTCTCGACCAACTTGGAAAGTGTCAATATTTTTCGACGCTGGATCTCGCTTCCGGGTTCCACCAGTTGGAAATCCAAGAGGAAGATATTCCTAAGACTGGCTTTTCTGTCGAAAATGGTCATTACGAATTCGTTCGTATGCCATTTGGTTTAAAAAATGCACCTTCTACTTTTCAGAGGGTCATGGACAATATTCTTCTGGGTATACAAAATGAACGTTGTCTCGTCTACATGGATGATATCATCGTCTACTCTCCGACCATCCATGAACATATTTCCCGGTTAACAGAAGTTTTTAAACGACTTCGGAAGTCTAACCTCAAAATTCAACCTGATAAGTGCGAATTTCTTCGTAAAGAAGTGGCTTATCTTGGCCATCTTATCACACAAGAAGGTGTAAAACCAAACCCTTCAAAGGTTGAATGTATTCAGAACTTTCCGCAACCCCAAACTCCGAAAGACATCAAATCTTTTCTTGGTCTCGCTGGGTATTACAGACGCTTCATACCAAATTTTGCGAAGATCTCTAAACCTCTGACTAAACTACTCCAAAAAGACGTCAAATTCATCTTTGACACAGATTGCAAGTCTTCCTTCAATGAACTGAAGCAAGCCCTTGTATCTAACCCAAGCCTGATATATCCAAACTTTGAAGAACCCTTCCTGCTCACTACTGATGCTAGTGCTTTTGCTATTGGAGCGGTTCTTTCTCAAGGCCCTGTGGGAAAACATCTCCCTATTGCATACGCTTCTCGTACCCTCTGTGCTGCAGAGACACGATATTCCTCCATCGAACGAGAATTGTTGGCCATAGTTTGGGCTGTTAAGCACTACAGACCGTATCTTTTTGGGAGAAGGTTTACACTTCTGTGTGACCACCGTATAAGTTAATTCCATCGAATTATATGAAAACACCAAGCAACAAGTTCCCAGCTGACTCAGCATAACACGTGTCGTCTCCAGTTACCCGCAGACGAACATCCGTGAGAACTGCAAGCGCTGCGACACCTTAGTCAGCGTTCTTAGTTTATAAATTATACTTCTTCATTGTAACAGCATTCATTGTTACTTACAGTTCTGTCTAGTTTAGTTTAACACTCATTTTGTCTTTTTAATTGCTATATAAAGTTTTATTATTTTTATTGTTATTTTCAAGTTATTATTTATATTAAAAGTATTGTGCAACTATAAATAAAATCTTTTTTAAAAAGAGAAATTTTGAAAGTGTGATATAACAAATTGGCGCAGTCAGTAGGATCCGTCTAACGTTACTAGAACACGAGTACTCTAACTGGTAGCGGCGGATTCCTATCCCTCAACGGAACAACGAACCTGAAAGAAGTCCTCACTGCAATCAAACGTAGAACACGGCGCTTTCAATGTTCCTGTTGATGTAAGTAATGGTGAATCGTCATTCGTTTTAAGTAATTATTATTTGATTTATTTTATTGAGAATTGATTTTTAATAATTTGATTTAATACATTTGATTTCATTGATTTTTATTGATTTTATTATTTGATTTTTATATATTTGATTTGAATGAAATATTGATCTATTTCATTACTTGATTTATTTAATATATTTATTTTATCTCTTTTATTGACGTTTGATATATTTGATTTACATATTTTATTGATTTATTTATCCATTTGATTAACTGATTTATTTGAACTATTGATTTCATTGCTTTACATTTTATACTGTTCTATCGTTCAAACAATCGTTAATTCCCACTAACGTATTCTACAGTTCATTAATTTTCTACACCTTTTAACATTTCATTTTACACCCTCGTTCCAATTCTTTTATATCGATTAATATAAACATGGCACAAGCTTCACCAAATACAGGTACCCCTGAAACAGAAAGATACCGGTTAACGGAAATATTTTCCGTTATACCCGAATTTGAAGGCGACCAAATTTCCTTGGGAACCTTTATAGATGCGTGTAATTGCGCATATAATATGTCCACGGCGGATCAAAAATATTTGTTGGTGATCCATATCAAAAATAAACTTAAAGGGAAAGCGGCGCAGTTGATAAATTCAAGGAACCCTGGATCGTACCTTGAAATCAAACAACTATTGACCCTACACTTTGGAGATTCTCGTGATCTCTCTTCCCTTATTCACGACTTACAACGTCTAAAACAACTGTCTAACGAGTCCCCATTAACGTTCTACAATCGTCTTCAGGTATTGAGTGCGAAAATGCACTCCTGCATCCACAAAACGGCTGGGCTTAGTCCAGAACAAAAAGACGCCCAGACCACTCTAGTGGATACTATGGTCATGAATACCCTTCTTACGGGATTAGAACCCCGGTTAGGACAAGTAATTCGTGCAAGTAATCCAAAAGATCTTCTAGAAGCACACTCCCGGATTAGGAGAGAGCTTCAACTTTCTTACTTCGAGGACCAAAAAACGAACAAATCTGCTCCTCTCAAACCCAACTTTCAAACACGAAAGCCGACACAACCTCCTAAGTGTCTTCATTGTGGTCGATTAGGCCACATAGCCGCAAATTGCCGTTTGAAAACACAAAATAGTACTCAAACGTTTAATCCAAACTATAGACCAAATCCTGTTGGGCCTAATCAACAAACAAGGCCAAATTTTCCTACAAACAATCCCCCCGTTCAACAAGGACAACAATTTCGTCCATCAAACTTCCAGAGACCCCCTTTTAGGTCTCAAATGAACCCGAATTATTCTCGACCTTCGGTCATACAGAACAATCCCAACAACCGTCCTGAAAGGACGCACCACTTCAACCAACATCTAAATGATGGTTATTCCCACTATCCAGACTACAATTACTATACCGAGGATAACAACACTTACGATTATGAGGATGATCTTCAAAATTATCCTATCGTTGAACAAACTTTTGAAGATACCCCTATCGAGCCTTTTAATAGTCATCAATATCAGGATTTTCTAGCGCTTCCGAGCCTAGACCAACCTCCCGATTCGACAACAACGTTGTGCGAAATCGAAACCCAGATTCAAAACCTGAATCTCGACGATCTGAACCCAGATTTGAACTTCCCGGAGCAACTATTTCTTTAAGCCCACTTCTTACTGTGAACTCTAAAAATCTATATTACATTCTTGACGCTTCTTCTAAATTTAAACTTCTTATTGATACCGGAGCTGGTATCTCTATCTTCAAAGAAAATACCGTAAAGAATTTCACCCAAAGATCTCCTGAAAGGGTAACTATTCAAGGAATTACCCACGAAAAAATCCCCATCTCACAATCTACTTTAATCCCATTCGCCCCACGTAACCCACATAAAGTTTTTATATACGATTTGGACATTGAGTTTGACGGCATACTAGGATTAGATTTTCTGGAACACTATGAATGCATAGTTGACTTAAAATCTAAACAGCTAATAACAAATTTTAAAACCATCCCTTTACACAAAGTTCCCGATAACGATCAACCCTTGACTGATGTACCTGACACACTCAACGTTAAGCCTAATATTACTTCACAAACACCTACACAAAACAAAATAACCATTGAGGCACGAACGGAAAAGATCTTTAAACTTAAATGCGATCTTTCTAACATCGACGCCATCTTACCAACTCAAGAAATTGACAGAGTACGACTTCCAAACGCACTCGTACACATTAACGCTAATGGCGAATTTCTAACTTCCATCATCAACGCTAACGCGATGCCCAAAACAGTAACTTTTTCTGATTTAAAACTGGAACCACTTGACAAAACTCACCCTCTTCTGAATTTCAATACAGACGATTATCATGATTCCCAATACATAGACAGAAACTCAACTATTAGACAACAAATTAGAACTGAACATCTAAATGACGAAGAACGCGAACAAATCACTAATCTTTGTTTGGAATTTCAAGACATTTTCTATCTTGAAGGTGACGTCTTGACTTTCACTAACGAGGTTAAACATTCGATTGATACGAATAATGCAAAGCCCGTTTTCACTAAATCATATAGATATCCTCAAGTTCATAAAGAGGAAGTGAAAACCCAAATTGGAAAAATGCTTGAACAAGGTATCATTAGGCACTCCTCATCTCCTTGGTCCTCCCCTGTATGGGTCGTCCCCAAGAAGCTCGATGCTTCTGGTAAACAAAAGTGGCGAGTAGTTATCGATTACAGGAAATTAAATGAATTGACTGTAGATGATAAATATCCTCTGCCAAATATCTCTGATCTTCTCGACCAACTTGGAAAGTGTCAATATTTTTCGACACTGGATCTCGCTTCCGGGTTCCACCAGTTGGAAATCCAAGAGGAAGATATTCCTAAGACTGGCTTTTCTGTCGAAAATGGTCATTACGAATTCGTTCGTATGCCATTTGGTTTAAAAAATGCACCTTCTACTTTTCAGAGGGTCATGGACAATATTCTTCTGGGTATACAGAATGAACGTTGTCTCGTCTACATGGATGATATCATCGTCTACTCTCCGACCATCCATGAACATATTTCCCGGTTGACAGAAGTTTTTAAACGACTTCGGAAGTCTAACCTAAAAATTCAACCTGATAAGTGCGAATTTCTTCGTAAAGAAGTGGCTTATCTTGGCCATCTTATCACACAAGAAGGTGTAAAACCAAACCCTTCAAAGGTTGAATGTATTCAGAACTTTCCTCAACCCCAAACTCCGAAAGACATCAAATCTTTTCTTGGTCTCGCTGGGTATTACAGACGCTTCATACCAAATTTTGCGAAGATCTCTAAACCTCTGACTAAACTACTCCAAAAAGACGTCAAATTCATCTTTGACGCAGATTGCAAGTCTTCCTTCGATGAACTGAAGCAAGCCCTTGTATCTGACCCAATCCTGATATATCCAAACTTTGAAGAACCCTTCCTGCTCACTACTGATGCTAGTGCTTTTGCTATTGGAGCGGTTCTTTCTCAAGGCCCTGTGGGAAAAGATCTCCCTGTTGCATACGCTTCTCGCACCCTCTGTGCTGCAGAGACACGATATTCCACCATCGAACGAGAATTGTTGGCCATAGTTTGGGCTGTTAAGCACTACAGACCGTATCTTTTTGGGAGAAGGTTTACACTCCTGTGTGACCACCGTCCGCTTACTTGGCTCTTTTCCATCAAAGATCCTGGCAGTCGTCTAGCCAGATGGCGCCTTAAGCTAGAGGAATACAATTATAAGATCGAGTACAAGCCCGGCAAGGTAAACCAAAACGCAGATGCTCTTTCTCGCATCAAAATCAACCATTTCAAGCAATGTGCTGATTTCCTTTTCAAAATCAAAATTTTCGCTAACAACGAAACTGACTCCGATCAACCTGAAAACTCTGACAATGACGACGAAAGAATTATCGCTGAGTTTAATCGATTTGTTCAACTCTACAAAACTGAGTCAATAATCGATTATTCTAAAATTGAAATATCCAATTCTCAACTTCTAGACAAGTCCCACAAACGCATAGTTACATTCTTTTGGCAAAACAAAACTAACGACTTACACGACAAAATTATTGATGACTTTTTCGAAGAAGAACCTAATTTCAGTAATGACACTCTTAACATCATGGCCAGTAAATCTGTCAGGCATAGAAAATACTTAGTTGTACCTTTGCCCTATGACCCTGAAACTGTCGTCTCACATCTTTTCAAAATTATTTATAACAACCAAGATCAATTCAACGACTCCGAAACATACTGCATAGAAAATAACATAGAACTTCCCATTCTTGAAATTTTATCTTTTATTCTCTCCGACAAAGAAATCAAACTGAAAATCTGCCAAAACATTGTTACAACTCCTACCGAAGACGAAATTCCTATAATAATACAACAATACCACTCTGGTAAAAACAACCTCCATCGTGGCATTAACGAAACCATCAGACGTATTAGGGAAAAATACAATTGGACCGGCTTAATTAAAACTGTAGAACAATTCATCAAATCCTGCGAAACTTGCCAAAAAGTAAAGTTCTGTAGGAAAAACTTAAGTGCACCTTTTGTTATTACGGAAACACCCAAGACTCCTTTCGAACGTATTAACATTGACATCTTTGAATATCCATCTAGAAATCATGCACTCACTATTAGGGACGAACTCACGAAATTTACGCAAGCCTACCCCATTAACGACAAAACAGCTTCAACTGTCGTAAACACCCTTCTGATTTTCTTTCAACATTACGGAACTCCACTTCGCATCCATTGTGACTATGGACGTGAATTTGACAACACTTTAATGCGGGATTTATGCCAACTATACGACATAAAACTGACATTCTCCAGCGTTCAACATCCCGAGTCAAACGGTTCTATTGAAAGATTTCACGCGACCTTAGCAGAAATGATAAGGGCAAATACAGCGGAACATCCAACCGAACATCCATTTAACGTCCTCCCTTATGCCATCATCTGTTATAATAACACAAAAAATAAAACCACCGGTTTCACGCCCTATGAACTCATATTTGGGCACACTTCTAGTAGGCCTCCAGAAACCCTTTACAACCAGGAAAAACTTATTTCGAAATACGTAAGAGACCTAAATAACAGAATGGACTATTATTACAGACTCGCCCGTGCTAAAACTGAAAGACAGAAAGAAAAATCTAAAGTGCGATTTGACCAACACGTTTCTACTAAACAACCCGATTACAAAGTAGGCGACAAAGTCTACGTAAAAGAGTCCCAAATTAAAAATAAAGCCGAAAACAAATTCAACGGCCCCTTCGAAATTACCGCAATACGAAAAAACTCTGCCACCGTCATAAATTTACAAACAAACCAAATAACTAAAGTTAACTTTGACAGACTAAAACCCTATTTTGAATAAATCCCTTTTTTCAGATTCTGTGGACTGTTTTCAGTCGTGAACCTTCAACAGTACTCCATTACGCCTGTTAACAATACTATAGGAGTTTTCTTCCATGAAGAAGGAACCCTTAAAATTTCTAATGACAAATGGACACTCCTTGTTTACAAAGATCTAAACCCCTTTCGAGACGCTATTTCTAACAACGACAATATACTGAACAGACTTTTAGAAACTATTAACGACAACAAAACCAACATTAAAATCTTCAAATCAAAAGTACAGACTCACGTAAGCCTCCTGAAACAAATATCTAAATCAATTAACATCAAATATACAGAAATTTTCGCTGACACTGAGACTTACAGTACCAACAGAAAGAAACGCGGACTCATTAACGGACTGGGATCAATTTGGAAATCTATTTCCGGTAACTTAGATGCAACAGACGGACAATACTTTAGTGACTCTATAAATAAAATAACTAAAGACCAACATCAAATTGAAAACTTAATGAAACGACAATTATCCGTAACAACTTCGGTCATTAAGAACCTTAACACCACAATACAAAAATTTCAGTCCGAAGAGAAAATATTTTCGGAAAATATTGAAGCAATTAGGAAGTCAATTGTGTTCATTACAGACGATCTTGCTTTTTATGAACTTCAAGCCAATATCTTGGATTTGTGTGAAAGCTTAATGGAAAGTTACGTATACATTGAAGATACCCTCAACGATGTATTAACTGCAGTCTCTTTCGCCCGTCTAAAAATCTTACATAGCTCAATTATAAACCCAGTAGATTTGGTCGACTCCCTTCAGAAAATATCACAGTCACTTCATGAAAATAACTTACCACTTCCAACCTATAGTTCAAATGTTGCTAGATACATCGATCTAATAGAATTGGAAGCTTTTCAAATCAATACTAAAATTGTTTTTGTACTAAAAATCCCCTTAGTCAATCCTGAAACTTATACACTATACCGCTTGTATCCTATCCCAGTTTTGGATTATCGAACAGGATTTCACCATATTCTTCCAACAAAATTAAAATATATCGCGAGAGATGACGATTCGCTATTGTACGCATCTTTCGAAGACTTGAGTGACTGTAAGCCATTATCTAAAGAACATAAGATCTGTTCCAAAGTTATTCCACACACCATAGACAAAGAAGCCCTCTGCGAAGCACAGCTTCTTAGACAGCCAGCAGCCCTTCCTCCAACTTGCAAGCCTTTAATATTATATGCCGAAGAGTATAATATTCAAGAGATTGACCTGAACCTTTGGTTAATCTCGATTTCCGGACAGTTGCCCATCAACATCAAGTGCAAGGGAGAAGATGTCGTTACCCAATCCATATCGACAAATTCTCTACTGACCATCCAACCCAGTTGCAATGCCTTCATCGGAAACACCAGGGTCCATGCCAGAAGGACCACCAACAACGTTGACAACATCACACTTAAGAGTCACCCAGTCAACATCCCCTACAACTGTTGCGACAACCTGCCAACCATCAGTCAGCTTCCAAAGTTGAAACCCATGAGACTACAAGAATTGGATGCCAGAGACCTGAATATCGCTAACCATAAGCTTTGACAATACTCCAGGGAATTGGAAAAGCTCCTAGACCAACCATTCTTGGAGAAACACACCTCCTGGTTTACGATCATCACAATGGCAACAACCGCAATTGTGGTTGCCCTCCTTTCCATGAACATCATCAGGAAGAAATTCCAGAAGCCTCCAACGATCAGCCCTCCTGCCGATCCAGCACCACCACCAGGTCCATCAACCATCAAGCCCAGGGTAAAACTCCATAGCCTCCTTAGTCCTGTCGAGGATATTGAGTTGCAGAACCTCCCTTAAAAGTCGATGCTGTAGCATCAACTTTTTTATATGGATGGGAGTTGTTATATAAGTTATCCCATCGACTTATATGAAACAACCTAGCAACAGTTCTCAAGCTGAGTCAGCATAACACGTGTCGTCTCCAGTCACCCGCAGACGAACATCCGTGAGAACTGCAAGCGCTGCGACACCTTAGTCAGCGTTCTTAGTTTATAAATTATACTTTTTCATTGTAACAGCATTCATTGTTACTTACAGTTCTGTCTAGTTTAGTTTAACACTCATTTTGTCTTTTTAATTGCTATATAAAGTTTTATTATTTTTATTGTTATTTTCAAGTTATTATTTATATTAAAAGTATTGTGCAACTATAAATAAAATCTTTTTTAAAAAGAGAAATTTTGAAAGTGTGATATAACATATATATATATATATATATATATATATATATATATATATATATATATATATATATATATGTGTAAGACATGCCTATTATTTTATCACATTTTTTCTGATTTCACATATTACTTTATATATAACCAAAAATAAAATTGGTGTCATTGTTCGGGAAATTAATTTACAAATTCAATTTCTAAGTAAGATAAATATAGAAATAAACTACTTTATCTATATTGACAAAATGCACTCAGCTTTCAAAAATATATTCCATTCAATTTGGATTAATATTATAACAAAGAATAGGTACTTAAAACGTGCTTGCACATTATCGTTTAATATTTAAATTTTAATTTATCATAGAAGTGATTAGATATTACTGTTAATAAGATGATTTTATCTATAATTCCCAAGTTATCCAGTTTTATAGTTTTTTATTTATCTTACAATTAAAATATATGTATTATTGCACTTCGCATTTTTTACTGAATCGTCAACGAAATTAATTCTTCCAAACAATTCATTTTGTTATAGGTACTATCTAAAGCAGAATACTTACTGTCTTATCTTATTGAGTGCTATTTGGATAATTTCTGACTTTGTTTCTATATATTATTATTGTCCTATAATTGTTTTCGTAATAATATAGGGTGTTTGCTAAACATAGGGCAAGCATTTAAAAACCTCTTCCATGGATTATTATAAGAATATTTTGAAAAACCATTGAGCAACTGGATTGAGCACGATTGACAAAACCAAATTAAATATCTTCAAAATTATTAAAGCAGCCGGAGCTAAAGTATGGCCTACTTTATTGGGTTTACCAAGTACAGTTTTTTCAAAATACATTTCTATCTAGAATTTGTCTCTGTTGCTCTGTATTATGTTTTTTTAATAGCTAATTAATATTTCTATCATGGATCGCTATACGGTATTTCAACATGTGGTGAAGTAGGAAGTTCAAAGGCAATAAGAACGGTAGACATGACAGGGAATGTGCTGAACATGATAGAGAACAATCCTGGTACTTCTAGCAGAAATATTGCAAATATTCTTTTTACCAATAAGGCGAATTTCCAAATAAATGCAATATATAGAATTTTCATACCATGAATGAAAAAAATCCAAATGTTACTTCTCATTGAACGTTTTGGTTGGAATTCTGGGTGACTGGCTAATTGGACATGAATTTATACCAACAAGGAGTGTAATATGGTTTATGTATGAAGATTTTATTTTGGCTGCTCGTACTTTTTAAGAGTAACCTACGTAGACTGGTCTATGTGGACCCTACCCTGCACAATGTCCGGATTTAATCCCCCGGATGATATTCGATCGACTCCTCTGAAATCATTAGTTTACACTATTCAATTGGAAATTGTGGAAGATTTCACAAATCCATCAGCATTTAAAGAGGCAGTAATAATTCCTCATTACAAAGGTAAAGAAATTCACGATACACATAACTTTATGCCAGTTTCATTGGTCTCAAATATATCCAAAGTGTTTGAGAAAATCCTAAACAAAAGAATAGTAAACTTTTTGGAAAGTTAAAAATATTTCTCTAATAAGCAGTCTGGTTTTAGAGCTGGTATTTATATAGACGACGCTATTCTTAATTTGGCAACAAAGATTTATAAAACACCTTTAGCCGTTTTGGTAGACTTAGCAAAGGCGTTTGATACAGTTACTCACGATCAATTACTGACAGTTTTATATAATATCGGTCTTAGAGGAGCTTCACACAAGCTATTGGAAAACTATTTGACAGGTAGAACACAACAAGTAATAATAAACAACACCATTAGTGGGAAACAAACTGTTGAATGTGGAGTTCCTCAAGGAACGGCATTAGGACCGACGCTTTTCAACATCTACGTAAATGACCTTTTTAATTTATCACTTGAAGGATAAATACAAAGCTTTGCTGACGACACAGTGCACCTACCTGGTAGACAGTTAAACAGGTTGCTGAAAAAGACTTACCTTGATAGTCACCAAAATGTTAACCATGTTAACTTTGTATTAAAAAAATTAAGATCAATTATCTACAAATTTCGATATCTGCGTATTCTATATTTTGCTTTAGTCCAGTCACACTTAGCATATGGAATAACATCTTGGGGGGGAGTAAACAATAATATTTTCGGAAATCTCCAAACTCTACAAAAGTCAGTATTGAAAATAGTATTCAAAAAGCCACGTATATACCCAACCAACGACTATTTGGAAACAGAAACTGCAGTTAAGAGTATATCCTTACAACACAAGAAAACGACAGAACACTTTATAATGCCAAAATCAGAAAAAGACATAGGTCAAAGATCTCGTTTTTTGGTCCAAGACTATATAATTTACTAACAGTAGAGATTAATAACTTAAATCTTTTTACAAAACTATAAAAATTCTGGATACTTTTACACCACATTCACAAATATCTGGATTTAAAAAATACATACAACCTTTAAACAGTTTGTGATATCAATAAATGTTTGATTTGGTATTTATATTGATTTTGTAATTAAAACCATTTAATTATATATTATTTTTAAATGTATTATTTTAGGAAGATATTCATGTTGTTTTTAGTAAATTCAAAATTCTTTAGTATGTAGTATTTTTGAAATATACTTATTTTAGGGAGGTATTAACAATAAAACCTTTAAATATGCGTATCTGTGTACATGTACAATGTAAGTGTATGTGTATATTTATGTATGTTTATGCGTATGTATATATCTCTATATATATACTTAGTTTGCCCACGCACAGGGTTTCCTTTTGTGGGTTTCTACTAGGTTTATTTTCTTTCACTTATTGTTTTAGTATCTATATTTCATAAATGTAGAACATGTAAATGTATAAAATGGATAACAGTTGAATATGGTAACTCAATAAAAGGACTCTGGTGTTTTTAGAAGAGTTTGACCAGATGGTGCGGAGAAGATTGGGTGTTTGCATCCTAGATGAAGGTCATTCATTTTCAACGGTCCTTGAAGATTAAGAAAATATTCTTAGGGAATAACCCTCTACATTTTTGCCGTACATGTTTAACCAACACCTTATGTATTTTGGATACTTTCTAGTTTATTTTTTGAAAATAACTGCCCAGGTGAACACATGATTAGTTGAAATTTTCCATTATTAGCAGTTATAATACTAGTTTTTTGAGACAATAAACCCTGGAACTGAATATATGGTTTCTTCACTGTTATTTTGTAAATCATTTATTAATAGTAAAATGCTCATGTGTTTCTCTTTTTTGTTTATAATTTTCCCGTCTTAACTTTGGGATCCATATAGGCCTAATGTCTCATATCTATCTTAATTTTTTTCAAGTGTTTATTTTTAATGTGATTCTCTTCCTTGGCACATTTCTTTTTATTTAGTCGCATGCAATTTTTGAAAACCAATTCCCAAAAAGTGCCTATTTTCAATTCGACTATTTATTTTTTGGATTGTTACGGGATATTTTCTTTGATTGTGAATTTTGAAAATGCTTGTTTTGTTTCTATATCACAAGAGTATTTGTAAACGCGAGATGTAATGATACCTCGAAGAGAGTATCACAAGAGTAGTCCATTTACATTTAAACAAAAAACTTTACACTTGAGAGTAAAAACAAGGCCTGAAATTTAATATTAGACTCTATAAAAGGTTTTCTAAAAGGGTGTGAAATCCCTCAGAAACCAATCAGGTCTTAAAACATTTATGTGTTTCTTTAACTTGGTTAACTTTGTTGTTTGTTAAAGTATGTTATTTATTGTTGGGCTTTTTTAATTCCCAGATCTGTTTTTCTTTTCAATATAATAGAGGCAATTTTTTGTCTTATACGACCATGTAGTGCAGTGTTGCTCCATGAGCTCCTAGGACAAGATTTAAAGTGTATGCTTCCCAAAAACTATGGTATATACTTGTTTTGTGAGAAGAGAAACAACATCATAATTATGTACCATAATATAAGTTACACATTTACATTTTAAGCTGTGTAAGCAACCTAATAATTGTAAAAGAATAAGGTATTTTCAAAATTAAGTGGCAGAATGAAGACGAAGGAAAATAATCCCCAGATGGTAATCCATACCTCAACAAGAAGGACATATTAATAACCACAAACTAAGAAGAAAGGAAACGGATCGCAGCTTTTCGGAAACAATATACATATCTGGAGTGCGTAAATAAAGACAAGAAGAAATCGAAAAAGAGATATTATGTCTAGGAAACCAGTAAACGAAATAATGATAGCTTCACAGAAGAAACATAGTTTTACTAGGAGCATGTAGACTAACAGAAGATAGCTGCTTATTAGAGAAAGAGACATTTATGGAAGCTTTACTTTAGTTAAGTTGAAATTTCCGCCAAAAAATCCAACGAGAAAAATCGAGATTTTAATCGAAGAGTTGGAAAAAAGAGAATAGAGAGTAAATGACTAAACAAAGAGCGGCAGTTATTTCAGACTCAACGATGGAAGCGAAAGCTTCTTACGAAATATACTTCCCATCTCTAATTGTCTCCTAGTCTTCTCTTCCTTTGGTTATTATATGTAATGAATTTAAATTATAAGTAAATCTAAATAACTGTCACTATTGTGTGACGACTCAGTATTAATCCTAATGTGTAATTTAATTCTTCATTTAAATATATCTGGAAAGGAATATATAACGTGTAAGTTTTCAAATAGAGTTGACGCAATATCTTTTAAAACAGTTACAATTATATATCAATATCAAGTGTTTAATTCAACAAATGTTTAACGAAGAAAAACTTTTTCATTTAAGATATAACTTTGGATTCTTTTCTCTTTATGCCATTTAAAAATATTCGACCATTGTATTCTCGATAATAACCACAAATAGGTAACATATGGAAAAATGTTCTGTACGAACACATATGCACATAAAAAAATGCATGGTCGGAAATATAAACTGTAATCATTAAAAAAGTTATTTTATTATTCTTTTATCATTATTGTCTTTTTTAGGGCTTGCTATTCAATTTATTTATTTTCTTATTCACATTACAGGTCACTTTTTCAGCAAATATGAATTTTGCTTATAGGTAAAATGCCTTTATTTTTCATAAAATATAAAAATCTTATTGAACAGGGGTAACAAGAATTATAAAATGTATCTTATTATGCCACATCACTTAAATTGTGTAATGGATCTTCATGTCAATTTCCCAAATTGTGTACTAGGTTTGAAAAAGAATATAAATTTTGTTTAAGATAAGTACCTTTATTTTGAAAAGTAACTCAAATTGTTATCAGACAAAGTTAATTATAATTAAAAACTACGTCCTAATATCTTATATCAATTAAAACTTTAGATTCCGCGGAGGAGAGACTATAAAATGAATGTCACTATAATTAACAGACGTAAACAATGATGGCACTTTGATCGTCTACAATATAGTGGATCCACCTAAGTTAGAATGATATACAAATTTTTTATTAATACATATACATATCTACAAAACAAGTTATTCTATTCAACAGTAAACGAGGTTGTTTAAGCTAATAAATGAAAGTAAAATACCTATGTTAGGCAATATCGAAAAAGTTAATTAGATTTGAAAACAGCATCCAATTAAGCCACTGCAACACTAAAAATTGTAAAATAAATACATTAGAAAAAACAAAAATCGACTTCAAAAGAAAATTAACTAAAAAGCATTTTTTGCTACAACAATTAAATACTTTTTCTGAAGTCGGTGCCAATTTGAACAGGGATTTTGCAAAGTGCAACTTATCAGTGAACTTCCCAAAGTAGCTTGGCACCGAGTTCATAAAAAGTATTTAATTGTTGTAGCAAAAAATTATTTAATGTGTTTTAGTTCATTTTCTTTTGAAGTTAATTAATTTCAATTATTCTTCAGAAGTATTAATGTAAAATATTTACTTTATAATATGAAGCTAGTCGGTTCTCAAATTTAATAGCAAGTAACATGCTCCTTTTTGTGTTGTTCTTTCTGACTTCTGACGTATGTCAAGTCCCTAATTAAATATATCGCAAAAGAGAATTGGTGTGTTTTTAGAACCAAACCAAATTTTTTTGCAACATTTTTCCAATACAATAATAATAATAAAAATAAAAAATACTTCACCAGGAACTAGCACTGAAACTTGAATTATCACAGTCGGTAAGATTACCATACTATAAATACAAACCAGAATCTGTTTTAGAAAATAACAACTACAAGCTGTACTGGGACCGCACGATATTGATCGATCGGACTGTTGCTCACAATAGACCAGATATAGTTTTGGTAGATAAAGTCTCTCGGAAAACAACTTTAACTGACATAGCAATTCCTAACAACAATAATATAAATACCAAGCAGGCTGAACAACATACGGACTGTACCAATTGTTATGTCAACGACAGAACTAGTCCCAAAACATCTATTAAACAATTTAAAATACCTCGGTCCTGTTAGAAACAGCCAGGACGGTCAGGAAATTCATGGGAAACTGCCGCCACGACTCCAACGACGGGCCTGAAAACCTGGCAAGGGCTTCCCACAAAGTTAAACCCTTTTGATATCTAGGATATCTGGGGTTTAGTGAATTTTCCCCTAAAGGCACTCATAGCGTGCCTTAGAGGGAGTGTAGTGTGATGCCATACATTGTATGGTCAAGTCGGGGGAATAATAATAAGAATTATAGTGATAGAAATGAAGTGAAATCCTAGATTCGAATACAACATTTCAGGTACTTCATGAAACAAAAGTTTTGTAATTCTAAGCAAGGACTTACAGGATGAAGACAGCAGACAGTAACTATTTTTCTTCAGTTTTGTAATTCTAAATTCTAAACATTACAGGGTAACAGACAGCAACTATTTTTCTTCACAATAAATTTGGATTTTTGCGCTATAGTTTGCACACACATTAAACTTGTGATAGACAATGACCAATTCCAAATCTCTGGAATAAACCTTATAAAGATCAAAATGTTGCATTTAAAAGTGTTTCCTGATTGGTGCACACGCATTGTGTTATCTATTTGTTAATGTCTAGAAATTAATTATTTATTTTGTAAATTAAACCATATATTTTACTGTCATTGTAACTAACAATTTTTCTCAGTGACGCTTTTGGGATTCCCACTCAATTTAAGATAACTAAATCATATAAGTATCTCACATCAAAACTGAAAACTGAGGTATGTTTTTAGTATAAGTTGGTTATTCCTTTCTAGAGTACAGGTAAGTGGGTGCTATTAATAACGAAGTATCATACAGAATTTGTATTTTTAGGTCTCAGAACGGTTGTTTTAGTTTTATTGGTCTGAGTGCTATTTCTTGGGCTTCTCCATAAGAAATAAATAGAATTTAGTTTGTCATAGGCATTAAAATATTTTTATTTAGCGTTTCACTCCCTGCGTGTTCTTTCTCAAAAATCTTATTTCTTATTTTTATGTTTTCTTGGGAAATAACACCACGTCAAAATGAAAAGCTGTATATTGAAAGAAAATACTAAACGTTTCAAAGTCGATTCTGACTTCGTTGTCAGTGGCTTTAAAATATGTTAATTGCAAATTGAAAGTTTGATTTATGTCATTTAAGTTGAGATAAGAAAACATTTGTTGATTTTAATATACAGGTAGCACAAAATAGTCTAAAGATCATGCATTTGTTAAACAGCTTTCAAGTTGGTAGAATTTGAAAGAGTTGTCTTTAGAATTTGCAAGTGGTGTTCCTAGGTACGACTTTGTTATAAGACAGAGCATTCGCCAAAAATACGATCAAAGAATTCTGCTGTTTTAGTGATCCCATTAACGTCATAAGGGAAAACCTAGGAAAAACCTTATGTACTATCCCGATACTGGGTTGTTCAAAAGGAGATGACCATTAATAATTTCTTCCTTTATTGTCGGTAAACAGATACGATTGAATTCTATAGAAGTAGAAGCGATACTATTTTGTGTTATTTTGTTCTTTGTGAAGTATAGTTGAATTGTCAGATTGCAGTTTATGGCCTAGGTAATAAATATAATCAAGAATATGCCACAAATGACATCTTATTTCTTGCCATTGTTTGGATATAATTAATAACAACACATGATTTTAAAATCATTTAATACTAAAAATAAGATAAAAATTTCGTCAGTACAACTAATTTTTCATAGAATGGCTAGTCAAATTTCATTATTACGTTCGTTTCTTTCTGGAATATCTTTTACATTCTTAGCCAAACATTGATATTTTTTTAAATTTCAGGAAAATATGTGTGAAAGTACTAGCAATAATCAAGCATCAAGCAGAAACTCTGACTGGGAAAATGTATTTACAAACGAAGACAAGCAATGGATGCACAAACTTAAAACCAATTCCGAACTATTTGAAGTCGTCAAAGGCTTAACAGATATGATTGATGAGTCACGAAAAAATGCCTTTATGGAAAGTGAAATTGAATGGATTGAAAAACTAAAAAGCAATAGTAGTTTATCAGAAACGTTTGAAATGTTAACTAAAACTTTCGAAGAAGATAAGAAAACAACGTTAGTAACTATTATATCCGGTCTTTTAGAGTTTTTAATGACACCGTAGAAACAGAACTTTAGAACAATAAACCCAGTCAGTTGTTACCCAGTGTAAGACTTTAAAATTGAAAAGCTGGCGACACTGCTTAAATTGTCGAGGTCAGACAGTGTCTGTCAAGTCGTTATGGGAAGATACAGTATTCAATAATTAATTATTAAAATCTATTAATACAAGATAGGATCATACATTTCCTTGAGCTCTTTTAATCGGTTCTATTATCTTTATTTACGGTGTCAGAGTGACACATTAAGAAGCGTATGTCTTCTTGTAAAGATAGCATTCTGTCATCACGAAGGTTATTCTTTTAATCAGACAAACTCCTGGTATAAGTTGTCATTCATTACCTCATTATCATTAAGTCATCAGTAATAGGCTTACTTAATATTCTGAGAGATTAACTAGGGTCGTATAAACTTTTTATTTCAGTTATTTGGAGGAAATATCTCGGATAATCCGTCCTTCCAACCCATCTACCAGACAACCATTCATCTTAAAACTGTAGATCTGTATGTTTTCTATTCTTTTGACGAGTTCAGTAGATACTGTATTCAATAGTTACATGTTATCTTGATCTCCCTACATATTTTTTGTCTTTAAGTAATCAGTATGCTTTACGACTTGGATGGCGTTGATCTTGTTGTTCTGGATGATGTCAAATTCTTGATAGATGCACTGGTAGGGTATATATTATAGTGTGAAGATTATATTAATTGCTCTACTTCTTCAGAATAATTTCTCGTTATGGGGTAAATTTCGGTTGAATGGCCTAGCTTTTTTAGGTTAGACAGGATGGTGACAAGGCCAGTTGATTTGTTAGAACTACCATATTTCAATAGGCCATTTCATATTCGAAAAATTTCTAGTGGACAAGCGTCAACTTCTGTCATGTTTTTCGAGCAAAAAACCATTGTATTTACATGCCAATGGTCTGACAACTGCTCGAATAAAAATGACGCATGGCAACAAAAAATTTTCGAATATAAAAAGCCCTATTACTTTCATTTGAAAATTTCATTACGTGACTGCTCCTTTATTTCAGTGGTTCTGAGAATTTAAAAATAATGGGCTATCAACACCCACAGAAATGTACTTCAATCAGCGATATTAAAAAAAAAATCGAAGCATTAATCTTGGACTCAAAATGTAACGGTTTGTATAATAAATGAAAATATGTTTTTTTCGGAAGAACTTAGAGGTCAAATTCTTTTCAGTTTCGTGAGGTCCACAGAACTGTATGACTTTACACAAAAAGCATTTTTTTCAGATAAAGATGGCACAGTGAGCGGCGGGGACATAGGAGTTATGACCCGCCCTCCAAATTCGTAGATGTCACATTAACAAATAAAATTAGATAAAAATTAGTTAATTAGGTAAAGATTCTTAAGGATTTGTGATTTCTATGGTTAGTGACATTCATCTGGTGATTTGTTAATCTCAATAATCGATATTTGTGTAAAAACTGAATGTATTGGACAATTGTATAAAACACAGTTGACTTTTATGAAAAGTCCATATTTTGCTTGTAAAAACAAGATGGTGTATGAACTGATGATAATTCTAGAATGACGTAAGGTTAAAGAGATTCCTCCAGATTTTCATTTTTAGATCAACCTGCTTAGAAGTATTTGCTAAATAAACAAATAATAATAACTTGTTCCCTTATTTATAAATTTCATAGCATATACTGAATATATTTAGTATTATTGTTATTCATATAAACGTTTTTAGGCCACTAAAAAAAGCTGCTATAAAAAATTTGTTAGCATATTTTGAAACTGTTGAAGAAGGATTCGGGTTGGATGAAGACCTGTTCGAAAAATTGTGCACCAAACTAAAAGGTAAGTGAAATCCATCAATCACATTCCCTTCATCTTTGTGATGTTTTGGATGATACTGCTCAGCTTTGTGTACTGTTGATTGGGTGTAGTTATCTGCTAAATCTGTTGCTTCTTGCATTATTGATGTGTCAGTTAAACGTTAGAATTAATATTAAATTTTTAAAACGTGGTGTTAGTTATTCTCAAATTCATATCACATTATAAGAAAGATAGAGAAGCCGCAAGAAGCTTTTATTTTCATCGGTCCGTCCCAATGACTGACACATTTTTTTTCCTTTTGTACAAGGTTTAGATTTAGAGGGTCTTTTGCATTTTGGGTTTTCGAAAAATTGACAATTATCGACATTCGCCATCTGGCTTCAATCGAGTTAGCTTTGATGCCGATGGATACATGTTCCTATCTAGTATTAGATATTCAGATATAGTAGGGAATAACACTATAAACATTGAAAGAAAAAAAATTTAAGGGAACATGAGATATACAATAGTGGCATAAGTCAGCAGAGGACAACATAAATTACACGGATATAAACGAAAGAAAGACTAAAAATAGATATAGACGTCACCTAAGAATTTATGCCCCCGTAGGCAAGAAAGAAGAAACAATTTTTTTGAAGAATTACAAAAGAGACTAGACAAAACTAATAAAAATGATTTCACTATACTGTATGCGCCAGTAGGTAGGTAATATCCCTACGGGGTCGTTCATAAATGTGACAACAGGGGATGGGGGTCTAAGAAAATGTGACTTTCACAATAGAAACATTTCTAATTTAATTTTTCCCTAGACTATTTTTGATTAATTAATTTTTCTATTTCTAAATATATATTTATGAAGTATTTATATCAATAATCTATCATAATAGCTTATTATTTGGTATATTTACTTGTGAACTAGCGTGGGCGAGTTTTTCTAGGTATATACAAAGGTTTGTACTACTACAATTTTGTCTTACAAAAGCACATATTTTAAACTATATTAATTTTTATATATTTATCTCACTGATCACTCAGTAGTTAACAAATAACGACTCCTTAAATTTCTTAGTTTAGTGCTTGTTATTACATATACTACTCAGTCTCCCTTAGCATTTCTTAGATTTAACAGTTAAGATTTTCGGAAAAAATGGCTATTGTGAGAAACGAGTGTTAACAAAAGATAACATTTACATTTACAAAAACCTTATCCAGAAAACAGCAACCCAAAACGGAAGAAAAAGATAAGATGGTGCTTTATTGAGCTGGAGATCTGCTATGCATATTGGGGGATGAAAGCAGAATGGATAGATAAAGATGAAATAAATATTAGTATCGAAAACACGGAAGAAGATACTGCAAGATCATTATTATAGATGTTTATTCATTATATTAATATTTGTCTAATATGTGTAATATTAGTATTAGTCGCAATGTATCATATACCGGGGTTCTAGCTTCTGGCGTGACGTATTTTATGAACAGCCCCTTAGATAATATTGTAGGAATCTTCAGTGAGCCACACATCTATGACAACGAAAAACTTGGTCAGTATCATACTACCAACAAGATAAAAACATATATATATCAGAATAGAAAACACAAACCGATGAACTATTTGAAGTATATAGTTTAGAAGAAGCCTGTATTAAAGAACTATACCAACGAATACATTACCTCGCAAACATCAGCACCAATAACGGCATTAATGCAGAATGCAAAAACTTTAAAACAGCTGTAACTCAAACAACTTCAGAATACTTAGGGACGACTACAGTAATCAAAAGGCAGTACGAAATGCTGCAAACATACTGAGTAGGCAAGCATATCAAGAATCATGTGATAAAATTAAAGAATATAAAGAAGAGTTGAAAAGCCTCAATGACAGAATTAAAGACAGGAGATTCCCTAAATAAATAAGAGGTTATAAACCCAAAATGGAAAAACTCTGGGAAGACCTATGAAAAGGTGGCATAAGCATAAGGAGATCCGTGAAAGATAGAAGAAGAAAATAAGATATTCCACTTGGTTTGAATTATTTTAATTAGTCAGTGATATACTACCTGTATGAAACATTACAATGAAACGTGTGAAATACGAAAACGAGAATTCAAATCTTATGCCGTTCTCTATTCTTCGAATCACTTCATTATTCCGTGCCAGTTGCATCCAATATCTTCCGATACATTTAATGTTGTCCTTCCATGTGATAAATGACGTCTGTAAACCACTCATCGTCAAACCAGCACAACCACTAATTATTTATGTTATATTTAGTCCTTACTTGGTGTGAATATGGAAATTTTAACGGTCATGAAGACAAGCAAAACGTTTATAAAACTTCTAGATTTTCGCTAAGCTAGCAGTGAGGTATCCAGGATACTGTAAACAGTTGAATATAGAACGATTGTAAACTTCTAATAATTTAGTCCTCATTGAGTGCTGCCTATACAGCATGATAATTTTATATAAAAAAATATTAAATATATACTAAGTACTGGTACATATAGGTGACTATGATTCTGGTGAATAAACTTCTATACTAATCAACGCTCACTCGTAAACGTTATATCCCAAGAGCTTACGATGGCCAGACCTTCCTTATTTTATAAAAACTGAAAGTTTCTCTGTGCATGAACCCAACACAGTTAACCCGGCGTGAATGAGGTCGGGTATCTCATAGCCACCGATTTGTAAAACACTAAATATTTCTTATCTGTGCTATTCCTGGAACTCGACAGGCTCAGTAGCTGGAGAAGGTGGTGTTGGGGGTGATTTTAAGTGACAGTAACTATGCTGCGCTGACGGAAGAATGAAGTACAGGTGCGCAAACATAAAGCGGGTACGTCATACCCGACCTCACAGTCGGTGTAAATATTTTGTGTTTTGGTTATGTTTCAGTTTTATGCGTTTATTACTCAAATTTCGTTGTATATGGTTGTATTAACTTCAAAATGTCTTTCACTAAAATCAGAGATGCCTTGCACAAATTGTAGAAGAATTTTCCAGTGATGAAAGTGGCGAACCAGGGAGTGATGGAGAAATTGATCACTGCTCTAAGCGCAGCGAGGAAAATAATTCGGAACAGAATGCAAATTCTGATGTAAAGGACGGCCACGGGTCACATTCTACAGTCGGAAGTGAAGTGTCTACTTATGAGGTACATGGATCCTGTTTGGCGGCTAAGGATGGAACTAAATGGCTAAAAGTATGTCATCGAACAAACACCCGCACAAGATCGAAAAATATTATCCGAGATCAACCAGGTGTAACAGGTGCAGCTAAAAGTGCCCAAACAGAATATGGATGTTGGACACTCTGCATTGCAGATCCTATGTTGAATAATATACTTTTCTATACAAATAATGTGATAACGAATATGAGGATTTTGTGTCGCCTTTGGAATAACAAGAGCACATGAAAAACTAATCTGGAAGAGATGAAGTCGTTTTGGGGACTTCTATATTTAGCAGGTTTGAATTGCTCTAATGGACAGAATCTAAATGACTTGTGGCGTATAGATTGCACAGGCATAGAAATTTTTAGATGTTCAATGAATCTATAGCAGTTCTATTTTCTGCAGAATTGTCTGATAGGATGTTGATTTTACGTTATGTCGCTAAATTATTTAAGACAGATTCATTCTTTCATTTCTCAAATTTTTAGATATTAAGTCATTGTTTCAAAATATTGTGGATTCGTTCGTAAAAATGCTACACTGTTTTATAAAGAAATATAAATACTTTTATAACTAGTACTGGGTTATTTTATCATATTACCTCATTTCTCTAATGTTAAATAATATATTAAAGCAATAAGCATTATTCTAAGGTTATTTTAGTTAACAAAATCGACAATTCTACATTAGGGTATGTCATACCTACCTCATAGCTGGTGAACAATTTTTGACTTCATTCACGCCGGGTTCAGAACGACCAAGGACTATAGAGTTTGGGTTGTGGTTACTTGCAGAGGTAACAGGGAGTACAGGTGTATAAAATACTACCTTAAATTTGTTAAAGTATAAATCTCAATGAACTAAAATCACCTTGAATTGCACTTTCCACTTTATTTGGTTTTTTAAAAAACCTTTTCTGACGCGTTTCGATATTAACTATCTTTGTCAAAGAACTAACTGGTATTTCGTGAAGTCCGTATATTTAGAGTTTATTTAGGTTGTCAATAATAATCCGATAATTGAACAATTAGCATAAAGCTATCGGCAATTATCCTTTTACGTAATAATCTGTTGTATACGTAGAATTACTATAGGTACTAAAACAAATTACTGGTTAAATAAATTTAATAATGGAGACCGGTTTAAATCTACCTGGTCGTTCAGTAAATTCCCCGAATTTTTGAGTTTATTGATCTCTAATGATTCCAAAAGATTTAGTATCCTACCCTTATTTTCAGCATGTAATAATAATTATTAGGTAGATTTAAACCGGTCTCCATTATTAAATTTATTTAACCAGTAATTTGTTTTAATACCTATAGTAATTCTACGTATACAACAGATTATTACGTAAAAGGATAATTGCCCATAGCTTTATGCTAATTGTTCAATTATCGGATTATTATTGACAACCTAAATAAACTCTAAATATACGGACTTCACGAAATACCAGTTAGTTCTTTGACAAAGATAGTTAATATCGAAACGCGTCAGAAAAGGTTTTTTAAAAAACCAAATAAAGTGGAAAGTGCAATTCAAGGTGATTTTAGTTCAGTGAAATGAATTTCCAACAAGTATCGGCTGAATCAATCCAGTATATAAATCTCAACTTTTTTATATTTTGTTCGGGATAACTTTAGAAAGCACGTTATCCAGTGCCGGACACTTGTTATAATAAATTATAATTATATTTTCGTTATAGTATAAAAGATAAATTTTAGATATGTTACTTGAGGACATATGAAAAAATTGTACCTTAATAGCGGGACAGTTTCAATGGTTTTTACATCTTGTCAGACACATTAAGAGTCCGCTGTAGGTGCGAGCGCGAGGTAACAAACAGCTGCGGTGAGATAATGCACTTGGTCTAGTACGATCTTTTAAGATATCCAATAATAAAATAATTTTATTGTGTTTATAGCCATGTTATATGAATTAAAAAATGTTATTTTAACATTATACATTACAAAAACGTATTGTTACATGTAAAAAAATATTTACTCATTTCCATCATTGTCGCCGATATAAACTTGACTGGGATGTTATTGAATATTCTGTAGTTAAAGACTGAAAATGAGATAGTTCTGTGGTCAACTCAGGTATCAACGACGAGGTTGGTGAGTTATTGTCTGTAGGTACACTAGCTGATTTTTGTTTTTCAGGATTTTTTGTCGAATTTTCAGCTTCAGAATTTAAATATTTTATCGTAAGTCCTGTAAATGCTTTATAACCATTGTCTGTATATTGATCAGGCGATATAATGTCTTTATACTTTAGGTTATGTTTTTTTCCTGATTTTCAAAACAGTTTCCCCCCAAGAACAATATTATTTTACCATCATTTTTATTACAAACAAAACAAATTTATGTATCTACCTTGATAATACTTTTTACTCAAATTACACTTTCATTTCACAACAAACTGCACAAATGTCAATTATAAAACGTTGGTTGTACGCTTCAACCATCAATACACCCTATCTCACTCATACCCGCGTGAGCAGCTTGTTACCTCGCCCTCGCACCTACAGCAGACTCTCAGTGTGCCTGGCAAGATAAAAACCATTAAAACTGTCCGGCTTACTTTCATGTCTTTATTGTCAGAGTTAAATTTTTACATATTTCTTACTTCTAGTCCATATTTTTATACTTATTTCCCTAATTTGTTTTCCATGTTTCATATATCTTTTCCCTACGCTGTTACAATATTTTCCCTACGCTATTCCTTAAGATATTTTATTCACTAAGATATTTCATTCCCTAAGATATTCAAGTTACCTGTTACTTCCTCTTCTGTCTGCAGTAGCGCCATCCTGGGTCTCTTCGTCCTGTTTTTCTTTTTTCTTGCTTTTGTCGTAGTTTGTGGCCTCTCGTAGTAGTGGGTTCCTGTGGTTTTTCATTCTTGCTATCTCCTTCTTAGTCCTCCTTATTATTTCCCCTTTTATAGTGCGTATCTCTAGATCTCTTCTTAGCTGCTCGTTTCTCATGTACCATGGTGCGTCCGTCATTCTTCTCAGGGCGTTGTGCTGAATCCTTTCTAATTTCTTGGTGTGTGTGTCCGCTGCTTGTCCCTATATGCTTGCTCCGTACATCATCAATGGTTTTGCTGCTGCTTCGTAGGTCGTCTGCTTTATCCTGAGGTGTAGCCTGCTCCTCCGTCCTATTAATGCGTTTATCATTCTGATGCGCTGTTTGGCTCTCTTCGCTGTTTCCTCTATGTGTTTCCTCCATGTTAGCTTCCTGTCGATGTGGATCCCTAGGTACTTTACGTCTTCCTGCCAGTTGATGGGTGTTCCTCCTACCGTTAGTCTCCTGGTTGGCTTGTCCTTTTTTCTCCTTCCTATTGCTATTGCTTGTGTCTTTTCTGTGTTGATCCTGATCTTCCATTTCTTGGCCCATTTTCCATTTCATCGATGTCCTGTTGTAAGTAGATTGTTGCCTGGTCTGCCCTTGCTGATGTTGCTATGTCGTCTGCGTATACGTAAGTCTTTGAGTGTTTCGTCCCTTTTGGTATGTCGCTGGTGTAGATGTTGTATAATGACGGTGATAGTGCTGATCCCTGTGGTACTCCTGCCCTGATGCGTCTCTCCGTTGATGTTCCGTCGATCCTGATCCTGTATGTCCTTCCTGTGGGGTAGTCCTGGGTTATCCTTGTGGTGGTTCTTCCAAATCCTTTTTCGTCCATTTTTGCTATTAGCCTTCTCTACGTCGAAAAATATTATGCACGTCGACCTTTCTCCGTGTCATCCATCGCGTCCTCCACCATCCTCATTACTTGATCCTCCGTCGAGTGTCCTTCTCTGAATCCGCATTGTTCGTGTGGTATGATCCTTAGTTGTTCCTCTTCTTCCTTGATCCTCTTTAAAGTGATTCTGTCCATGATTTTGCTTGTGTTGCTTAGTAGGCTTATTGGCCTGTAGTTTTGTGGGAGTTTCCTGTTCTTTCCTTGCTTTGGTAATAATATGATCTCTGCTTTCTTCCATTCCCTCGGGTATCTTTGGTCCTTTAGTATGTTGTTGAATAGGCTCTTCGTTCTTCTGTCTATGTACTCCTCTGGCAGCTCCTTTAACATCCTGTTCGTGATCCTGTCCCATCCTGGTGCTTTCTTCGTATTCAGTCTTCCTATGATATCCATTATTTCTTCTGTCGTGGTTTCCCTCATTTACTCTTCGTTTAGTTGTGGTCTTCATACTTCTTGCGCTAATTTCTCCTGGGTCTACATTGAGTGTGACTTGTTCCTCTATAGCATCCGCAAATATTTCCACCTTGTCCTCTATTCTGTGTTTCAGTCCGTTTCTTCCTTGTAGCGGTGCTGCTTTATTCCCTTCAGTGTTCCTTTTCATTCTTCTCATTATGTGCCAGTGTGTGTTCTTATCGATGTCTAATCCTTGCAGGTAATTGTTCCACTTTTCGCTCCGGTGTTCCGTCAATTCTTCTTTTATTTCTTTTCTTAACCTGTTGATCGTTCTTTTTACCCCTGGGTCGTAGTTTATTCTGTATCTTCTCTTTTGTCTGTTTCTCTCCCGTATTTTGTCCTTTAGTCCTCTTGGTATGTATCCTGTGTAGATTCTGCATTTTGTTGTTGTTGTGTTGATTCGGTGTGCTTCTATGATCTGCTCCCTGATTCTTCTTGCTTCCTCGTCTATACTTGTTATTGTTTCCTCTTCTTCTTCCGGCCTCGATGCCAGAGTAGTTCCGAATGCCTCCCAGTTGGTCCTTGTTTCCGCCTTGGTTTGTGGCTTATCTGTCCATCTACCAGCTGTTATCGTCACTGGGTTGTGGTCCGCTAATAGTTCCTCCGTTGTTTCTATGTCGTAATCCATGTCAGGGTTCTGCAGGATAAAGATGTCCAGTACGTCTCCTTGGCCTCTTATTGGGTGATGGGTTGGTTCCGTTGGTCCCATTACGTCGTATCTCCCTCTTTCTGCGTGTTCCTGTAGTTTCTTTCCGCTCGGTGTGCTGATTCTCGAATTCCAGTCTCTATGTTTGGCGTTTAGGTCTCCTCCTAGTATTTTCGGCTTGACGTTGTCCCTGAAAATAAGATTTAAGTCGTTATTTGTAAGTTCTTTATTTGGTGGTCGATACGCGTTAATTATTTGTATCGTCCTTCCGTCCTTCATTTCCACTTCTACAGTTACGTTTTCGATGTTCTCTGTTTGGTATGGGTCGTCCTGCTGGCGCTTTAGTCGGTTCTTCAGGGCGATTATGATTCCTCCTCCTGGATCCGCGTCTGCTATAACGAAAGTAGAATTATAATTTATTAAAATTTAGGGATATCTGACAGGGGGTAGCAACTATAATAAGTAGCTGGCAATGGATGACGTGGTTTCTAAAGTTATCCCCAAGAAAATATTAAAAAATTGAGTTTTATACTTTAACGAATTTAAGGTACTATTTTATGCACCTGTACTCCCTGTTACCTGCGCAAGTAACCACAACCCAAACTCTATAGTCCTTGGTAGTTCTTACTTGTGCTGAGTACATGCACACATATTATAATGTGGTGCTAATTTAGTGCTAAATTTGTACCAGTACAAGAAATTTAAAGCTCTGGAAAACAAGCCACATATTAAAATAATTTGGTCAAGTGCGAGTTGGACTGGCATACTTAGGGTTCCGTACCACCTTCAAGATTCTAATATTCCAGTTTCAGACAAGTGGGGAATGAGTGCATTTTCTTATATTTACCCTTATATCTTTTAAAGGAAGCGTTTTAAATTTATAAAAAATATACACTTTGATTTTCCACACATAGACTTTTTATTTTATCTGCTTCAGGATTGGCTTGATTTTTATCAGAATGCATATGTTTTTAATTTTCTAATTTGGCCCCCAAAAATTAACAATAGTGTTTTATTTTATTAATAAACTTTCATAGAGGTCTTTTATAATCTACTGTCACAGTTTTGAGGCTCTGTAGATTGAAAGATAAAGGGCAAAATAGGTCAAGTTTTAAATTATAAATTATTAAATCTGTTATTCAAATTATTAAAAAATACAAATAAAATATATTTTTCAAAATTTAAATAGTGTAGTTTCTAAAGTGGGAATTATGTCGACGTTTAATATTTTTGTTAATATCTTTTAAACAAATGATTTAAAAATATGATATATTTGTAATTCACATAATGAGCCTTTTATCTGATATATTACATGATGCGTTTGAAAAAAAATTACTATGGGGGTTTTCTAATAACTTATTTTCCATTTAATTCTATTATTTGGGGGCCAAATAATAGAATTAGGGATTTTTTCATATTTTTCCTATAAACAAAAAAGGGAGGTGTTATAGTTTGGGGAATATCGGGGAGAATGGGTAATTTTTTTTTAAATATTTTTTTAATATATTTTAAAATATTCATTTAAAAAAATTAAAAAAAAAAATATTTGTATTCGTCATAATGAGCCCTGTAATTTAATATATTACATGACCCGTTAGAAATAATTATAATTTTTTATTTTCCACTTAATTCTATAATTTGCCCCCCAAAATGAATATTAGGGGTTTCTCCTTATTTTTCCAGTAAAGTTCAAATGAGGGGCTATACTACCATTTTTTTCAAAATTTTTCAGCTTATGGTTTCGGAAATAAGGGGGGGAATGGGTAAATTTTTTTATATTTATGTATATATATTTTAATTATTTAATTTTAAAAATATGAAAAAAATATATTTGTTTTCTTCATCATGAGCCCTCTCATTTGATATGGGTTAGAAACAATTTTAATTTTATATTTTCCATTTAATTCCATAATTTGCCCCCAAAAAATATTAGGGGTTTTTCCTTATTTTTCCAGTAAAGTTCAGGTAAGGGGCTATACCTCCATTGTTTATTCAAAATTTTCCAGTTTATGGTTTCGGAGATAGGGGGGGGGTGGTGGTTAATTTTTTTTATATTTTTGTTAATATCTTTTAATTAATTTGTTTTAAAAATATGAAAAAAATACATTTGTTTTCGTCATAGTGAGCCCTTCTATTTGATATATAACGTGATGGGTTAGAAACAATTTTAATTTTATATTTTCCATTTAATTCTATAATTTGCCCCCAAACTAATTATTGGGGGTTTCTCCTTATTTTTCCAGTAAAGTTCAGGTGAGGGTTTAAACCTCAATTTTTTTTCAAAATTTTCCAGCTTATGGTTTCCGAGATAAGGGGGGGGGACGGGTAATTTTTTTAAATATTTTTGTTAATATCTTTTAATTAATTTATTTAAAAAATATGAAAAAAATATATTTGTTTTCGTCGTAATGAGCCCTTTCATTTGATATATAACATGATGGGTTAGAAACAATTTTAATTTTATATTTTTTATTTAATTCTGTAATTTGCCCCCCAAAATTAAAAGTAGAGGTTTCTCCTTATTTTTCCAGTAAACCTCAGGTAAAAACCTATACCCCTAATTTTTTTAAAACTTTACGTTTTATAGTTTCGGGGATAAGGGGAGGAATGGGTAAATTTTGGTATATTTTCGTTAATATCTTTTTAAATAATTTTTTTGAAAATATGAAAAAAATATATTTGTATTCCTCAGAATGAGAACTTTCATTTGATATGTGACATGATGCGTTTTTTTATTTTTAAATTTTTATTTAATTTTATAATTTGCCCCCCAAAATTAATATTAATGGTTTCTCCTTATTTTTTCTGTAAAGTTCGGGCAACGTTCTATATTTCCTATTTTTTTCAAACTTTTAGGCTCAGTAGTTTCGGAGATCAGGGGGGAACGGTCGATTTTTTTAGTTTTCCCCCCCCCCAGAAGTATCCTTAAAATCAAAATTTCTTCATTTACGATATGTACTCCTGATCGGGTCACCAAACTATACATTGATACTAAATTTCAACCTCTGCCGTCCAGTAGTTTAGGAGAAAATTGCTGTGATGTGACAGAGGCAGAAATCCTGAGTGATATTATAAGGGTATCCGTATATTGTATATACGGAACCCTAAAAACTAACTTACAATTTATTAATAAGAATTTAACCTATATAGTCATTATAATAGTTAAGAATAATTTAGAGGGAGAAGAAAGTAAAATTTGTCTGTTATATAAATAAACAAATACCGTTTATTTATTTCCTTGGTTTTTTAGTATCTTCTATAATAGAATCTTTTATTCTTGTGTTTTTCTTTAGATGCAAATGATAGCCAATCAGGGAACAATATCAACAATGACCAGTGCAGTTTTTTCAAAGCCTTTATTTTTATTTCAGAATTATCTCTTACAAAGGGTGCTAAGCGTCTTTTCGTAAATCCTGAGAACATTAAACAAATGACTTTAATAGGTAAGTTTGATACAATGTACCTATACAATTTCAATAAACTTTTTTGGGAAGTGTTGCAAAAAAATGATAAAATATTATTCTACAATATGAACCGATTTCAAACAGAAACTTTAAGTGTTTTCTTAAGCTTTTTTGTGACATTTTCTAGTTTCTTTTAATGGTTTTCTTGGGAAATAACTCAACATTGAGGAACAAAGACTGTATATTAAAAAATTTCAAAAATTCCAAACGTTTCAAAGTCTTTATCTGACTTCGTTGTCAATGACATTAAAATCTGAAGAAAATTTACATTTCAAATTTACATTGAAAATTACAGTTTTTACTTCGGTTAATATGTTTTATTTTCAATTTTACGTTCTTTTATTAAAGGCGATTAATATTAAATTAAGTGTTATTGCTTGTATCACCTCACTTTATGATTTTGCAATTCAGGGACTATTACCTTGAAATTTAGATAATGGGTGCCTCGGGATATATTAATTGCTGCTAAATTAAAGAACAGTTGTTAAATATCATTATAAAAAACAAAATTTTGAAAATGCGCACCATCCACGTCTTCTCAGTCATTTACCTTAGAATTAAAATTCTCAAACACTCAATGGAATATCGCTCTTGGACTTGGACTACCATTAATTTCTCTGAAATTCTTTACACCTTCTTTTAAGTAGCCCCATAGGAAGTAATCAGCAGTCCTTAGATTAGGGCTTCTCGGTGGCCCATTAATGTTTTCACTGCGACGTATTACTCTATAAGGGTATAAATCGTGGAAAGAGCAGCTAAAGAGCCATTTGTGACATGGGAAGTGGCTGTGTTTTGCTGGAAAAATGTATTTCGGTTATAACCAATATGTTTTTGCATTTCTGTAGTCAGAAAAGTCCAACGAGTGTAATGATTTCTGGTGCACTTCTTGAGGGTTACCTGACGCCCAATACCTATAATTTTGTTCATTCACGGGGCCGTAAAAGAGGAAATTCGATTCATCAGAAATGTAATTGGAAGTACTGAAATGATTATTATCCTGCACAACTCAACTCGTTTATCAGGATATCGATCTTCATCTTGGGAACAATCGCATTTTTATACGGGTGAAAATGTAAATGTTTGTGGTTGTTGCGATGAACCGTAAATTTGTTCAGAATAAGCCAAGCTGCCCGCACCCGTAATGACTTTCGCCCACCATAACAGACTGGCGGTCAACATTCAGGCTCGCTCTCGATGTCCTTTTAAATCCAGTTGATTTATCCGGTATTGTGTTTCCAGCTTCTTCAAACATGAGCACCCAATGCTTAATTACCTTCGCATATGGCACATTTCTCATTGACAATAAAGGTGGAAATACATTATCTTCACGTCACGTGAGCTAAATGCTATTACGGCATGTCACGACACCCTCGAAATATCTGTAATACAATTTACGCATGCTTTTAACTCAGCTAGAAGTACACTACGATCACATCACGTCACCTCATGTAGCTCACGGCAAGTTACACATGAGAACGTGAGTTCGTTTCTGCAAATTTACATTTTGGGCACGCGTAATAGATAATCTAGTGTCGCCTCTTTTGGAGATTTTTTTGTGTTTATGTGTCAGACCGAGATATTTGAAAATAAAGTTATTTGATTTAATTTTACTAAAGGGTAAATACGTTTTTATTAATGATTTTCTTTATAATATTTTCAAATTTAATACATAAATATTAATGTATACATTACTATAACAGCTATTAATAACACAATTAAGTGATAATGGCTGTAAACAAAGTTAAAAACAGATTTAGTAACGTAGGTCATTGTGTTGTAATGCCGGAAGCCTACAAATAATTCGAGTGTATACAACAATTTGTATTTTGTGATTTAATAATAAATTTATATTTTATATAGGGACTAGTACTATGTAGTTCAATTTATAGAAAATCAAAAAACTAACCTTTTATCTATTTCTCTTGAGTTTTTTTTGAATTTCGAACTTAAGTGACAACATAAATATGTAATTTTAAGATAAATTAATACATAAGTGAAATGATTATTATACTTTTGGGATAGCAGGATTAATCAATATCAGGTGTAAAATAAGAATAATAATAAGTTGAAACACGTAAAAAATTAAATTTTATATATTTTTTTGTCTTCGAATTCTGAGGAACTCGGCGAGTTACAATCTTCACGTTCCATCATGACACACAATGTAAAGTAATAAATGTGACGTGAGTATTGTGTGTTTTTAAGGCATGACAGCACGTGAGATTTCGCCGGTATGACAGCATATGAGCTCACGTGACGTGACGATAAAGTGTTTACACTTTAAATTACAATGTGACCTGTAAGTATAGCGTCGAGCAATAGTGTACAAATAGTTGATTTCATAAAACAGTCGAACACAAATGCTTCCCGGAGTCTGTGAAACATTTCATTGCTCCTAAACTAAACAAGCGGTGGACGTTTAAAACCACTCATATCCTTCTTTTGTCTGTATTTCGGGCTTAACGGTCAAATCAAAAACGAAAAACATTCTGAGACACCCTGTATTTATCAGGAAATGTCAGGTGACACTACGATGTTCAAGGCATAGAAAAATATAAGAGGCCATATCGGGATCTTCCGTTATGGAATGCAGTTACAGAAAAATTATACAAATCGATAAGCGATTTCGGAGAAATCGACCAATATACCTAAATCCATGAAGGTATGTGTTCAATCCCAAATTTCATCACTCTACGAAGAGAATTCTTTACTCAAATTTTAAATTTTATCATTCCCGTTGTGCACTGTATTAAACAAAAAAATAATTATTCAAATCGGTTCACAACTAGAAATTCCAGTAAGACATAGTATGTACGGTGTGTATAAAAAATTTCCAAAATAATTTTAAAAATAACCAGAAATTGTTAAAAATTTTAATCTTATAATAATACCCAGTTTCCTAAAGATATTTTAATCTTTATCTATTAAAATTTTCTCCAATAGCAATAGAACGTCCACTATCTGAATATAATTTAGGGATTTTTAATAAAACTAAAATAAGAATAAGGGGATTGACAAAAAACTCATTTTATTATTAAATTTTTTTAATAACATTGTAATATGTATATTTTAGTGTTGTAATATTTTTTATTTTAGGTGAAGGTGCCACTTCACTAGTTTATTTTGGATATTTTAACAAAGATGGTGTTAAGAAAAAAGTAGCCATAAAAACAAAAAGAAATCGTTTGGTTTCGGATATGTTTGCGCGAGAGGTATCTGTAATGTCACAGTTTCACCACAAAAATCTTGTAGAACTAATTGCAATATCTTCTTACACTTTGGATATGGCGCTTGAATATATGGAATTGGGCAACTGGAGTAACGCATTTGAGGTATAAAAGAAATCTTATTTGAATAAATAGTGCTGATTGTTAAAGTCATTTATTGATCAAATCTGGACAGAGATACATCTTTCGAAATAATACGTTAAGAAGGTAACATAAATGGAAAAATTGTAATAATATAATAAATAATTTTCACACAAAGTTCCAAAGGTCGGCAAGACAGGTCGGGTTTGGGGAGGCTGATAACTTCTTCAACTGCCTGTCTTGCTATGCCCATGCTGACAAGGATAACCTGACTAACAGGAAACAGGCAGTCTAAAGTGTAAAGCAAAATGGATTCAATATATCAGAAATATACACAGCATTAAAACGTAAATCAAAATTAGGAGACGAGCAATAATACCAATAGGCAAATTTTGTCTATCATGTGTCGTATTCTATATGGGCATAATATCAATAACTATAAGAGGGACAGAAACTACGGAACGCTTTTGAGAAATTTATAATCGAAGATCGCTTAGATCAACAAGGAAATTATGAAATTATATGTCCAAACTGCAATAAAACTTTTGTAGCACAATATCATCATTTTGCGGTATTTTGTTTTTCAATACTCGGCGTCTGTATGCATAATGTTTTCAGATTTCAACTTTCGAAAATGCCAAATGAGATTTTGACAAAACGTCAGGCATAATGTCGTTTTCAGAGCACAAACCGAGAACCGGATGTACGGTGTGCGGTGTGATTGGTTGAGTGTTGGTGGGCGTGTCTGGTTTGTTTAATCTGGCATTACGGAGGTCCAAGCTATGGGAAGGCGAGTGCTGTCATCGCGTCTATTTAGACAGAGAGGTCATTTCTCTATTTCGAATAGTGGATGCTTTAAGAGAATTGAGAGATATGATAGTCCTACTGTCCTTGAAGTTGATAGAGTGCCCTGTTTGGATATGGTGATGCGCGAGAGCTGAAGTCGGATCTTTTTTACAAACTGACAGAGAGTGTTCATATAGTCGATGGTTAACGTGCCTATTGGTACGCCAGATTAAACAAACCAACACCCAACCAATCACCGCACAGCCCCTTCATCACGCGACATCCCCTCCTAATCGACCTTCAGTTCAGTTACCTAGTGACTCTTGGGGAGTTGTCAGGTTGAGGCCCCGAATTCGATCTGGAGTCTGAAACTCTTTTTCATTTTTTGTCTCTTCATAATGGCTCCAAAGCAGGAGTTGAAACGTCGAGTATTTAATAAATTCAGACGCGGTTCTCACCCGGAACGCTTAGGTCATATATATATATATATATATATATATATATATATATATACATATATTTTTGTTTTTAAGTGTAGTTGATAACTGATCCCTGCCAGGATCGATGGTAAAATGACAACGTTTCAGCAGAGTCACACCTGCCCTCTTCAGGTCGGTTCGCATAATTCTCGTGGCCTTCTGTTGAGGCTCAGTAGTTCGCAGATACATCATGATTTTAAAAATATGAAAAAGTATACTTTGGCTTCCAAACTGAGTATCAGAGTTTTCTCCTCATTTTTCCTGTAAAATTTAAGTGAGCCCCTATATTAATAATTTTTTTCAAAATTTTAGGTCGTGTTTCATTTGATATATTGCATAATGCGTTTAAAGTTTATTTTTTTATTTTCCGTTAATTCTATAATTTAACCCCCTTCCTAAAATAATATTAGGAGTTTCTTCTTATTTTTTCTGTAAAGTTCAAGTGGGATGATATATACCTATTTTTTAGGTCTTATATTTTCGAAAATAAAATGAGGCGAATGGGTAATTTTTCTTGTTAATATCTTTTAAACGACTTAGTTTAACAATATGATAAAAATATATTTGTAGTAGTCTTATTAAGACCTTTAATTTGACATATTACTTGATTGTGATGAATATTAGGGATTTCTCCTTATTTTTACTATAAAGTTCAGGTGAGGCCTTATATCTCTAATTTGTTTCCAAATTTTACGTCTTATGGTTTTGTGTAATAGTTTTTATAATTTTGTTAATATTTTGTAAATAATTTATTTTAAAATTATGATATTTTTCAGTCTCAATAATTTCGGAGATACGGGGGGAATGGTCGATTTTTTTGCATTTCCTCCCAGAAGTACCACTAAAATCTAAAGTTCCTTGCACCTTTGTTCGGGTCACCAAACTATACATTCGTACTAAATCTTATCCTTTTCCGTTCAGTAGTTTTGGAGAAAATTGGTGTGATGTTGAAGACGGAAAAATCAGGAGTGATATTTATAAGAGAATCCGTATATTGTAGGTAAATACGGAACCCTAAAAAATTCGAATTTCAGGGTTTTTTCAGATTTTGTTGCAGGGAAATACTCCGATCTTCCATTGAGCTTCACAAAGATTCCTGTTGTGGGATTTCATTTCCCTGCAAATGTTCTTTGGATGTACGTATTATGATATAATTAATAGGTTTCAGGTCATAAAGGAAAAAACAACAATTGTCTTTTTTTGTTTCTATTGTTTAAAAACCGGAAAAATCGACTTTTGTGATGGAATTTAGTTTTCTTTTCACCAACGAACCACTCTTCAAAAGATGATATTCGTAACTTGTTGTTAAATTTTTCTTCCTAAAATATTTGCGCCTGCTCTATTATTTCACTGATTTCCCTCCGGAGTTCCCCTTCTATATTCGGCCATTTAATGTTCAAATCTCAAGGTGTTCCGTTTTCGTTTAGTTATAAACGTTGTATTATACTTTGCTTTATGAACGTGATCTATTGTGTTGTCTATGTACTTAGTTCCTGATAATACATTTATAGTCCAGTCATTATAGTAAGTTCACCTCGGAATTCGAGATACCCAGCTGTAAGTCTGTAAATACTTGTATATTGACACCTTAAAAGTTGTCTCAAAACCTACATATGGTAGAGTGTACGCAACTATTAAATTTCAAGGTCAAAGTTCACAAAAATCGGTTTTTTGCGCTTTTTTTTGTAAATATCTCATTTCCTATGTTTTTTTGCTATTTGTATTTCTTATCAATATTGTAGAATACAAAATTCTCTACAAAGTTTGTTTAAAGAAAATTTTTATACGGTGAACCGTTTTCCAGATAGAGGGCGGAGAGCGTGCGGTCACAGCATCACTTCAGGTCAACCGGTACCCCCGGTCGAAAACGCTCCATATACAGTTGATGAACTATTGATAAATAATAATTATAAATATTTTTCAATTTTTATTAACTGTTAATTATATTTTATGATTTTTTCCAAACCTATTCACTTTTTATTCAGTATTAATTTATTTAACAACACTTACCTGCCCATGTAATTGCAGAATTGTTAATGAAAATATAGGAATTATATTTGAATTTTAACCTAATTAATATTAATAACTTCTTACATGATGAAAAAAAAAACAAATAAATTATTAATTAATCTTTTTATTAAAAAATATCAATTTCTAATTTTAATCCAATACATTTATTTTTATTAAAAGTAAAAATGGAATAAAGGGTACAAAAACTACAATTTATAATTTTAATCATCTTCTTCCTCTTCTTCGTCGTCTTCCGGCTGCTGGTGAATTTCAAACTGGTCTTCATTATCGTCTTCAACGACATTTGTCTCCAGTTCTTCCATGATTTCGGGATCAACGGTTCCATCTTCGTTCATGTCGCTCTGATATGGTAGAGCATTGAGACAAGCTTGCCCATTACATTGGCCACAAGCTAAAGAGCATTGCAAGCCCGCTTTCCTGCATCCGCTTCGCGAACCACAACCACTCTTGCAATTGCAGAAAATTGTATTTAGCAAATCTTCTGGAGCAGGTGGTAACATTGTCATGATAGGCTCCAGAAAATCGTTTCGCATTGCCCAACCCCATACCTGGGGTTACATATCATGCTCTAACCAAGTTTGAACTTGATAATATACACGTTTGAAATGTTGATGAGCAGCTGCACTTGTTGGTGGAATATTTGAAAGCTGCACAGGTTTAATAAGTTTTGTAGACTTGACGTAATGCATATAACGAAGATGATCGAGACTTTTCACAGATTTAGGAGCATTATAGACTGCCAATAAGGTTTGAGTTCCACTCTCTAATAGTCTCTGGGCCGAACAATTTTCTTCTTCAAATGCTGCAGCTAGTTCATCTAAATTTGTCAGTTTCTCAAAAACTTTTAAAAATGATTTTTTTTCCGTTTTTAAAAAGCGCAGAAGTTGTGTCACAGCCATTTAATGCGTGCAGAAATAAAATATGTTTTGGAATGAGGATAATTATAAAAATTTTAGTCGAGTATATCTCCGTTTTTACATTTCCTTTATATCATTTATAATCATTGATTTATCGATAGTTCATCAACTGTATATGGCGCGTTTTCGACCGGAGGCACCGGTTGACCTGAAGGGATGCTGTGACCGCGCGTTCTTCGGCCTCTAACTCGAAAACGGTTCACCGTTTAAAAAAATTTTTTAAACAAAATTTGTAGAGAATTTTGGATTCTACAATATTGATAATAAATACAAATAGCAAAAAACCCATAGGAAATGAGATATTTGCAAAAAAGCACAAAAAACGATTTTTGTGACCTTTGACCTTAAAATTTAATAGTTGCGTACACCCTACCATATGTAGGTTTTGAGACAACTTTTAGGGTGTCAATATACAAGTATTTACAGACTTACAGCTGGGTAACTCGAATTCCGAGATTCTTACCTAATTTAAGCTTAAATGGCTGGACTATTATAGGTATACTGTTTGGCAGTATAAAAAATGTTCATTTCGTCTCTTGTAGAACAGCTCATTCACAGACTTGGAATTAATAAACATTATTAAAGATATTGCTTCTGGAATGGAATACATTCACTCCAAAGATTATATTCACAGAGATGTAGCTGCCAGGAATATTTTTATTAATTCCAAAAAACAATGCAAGATCGGAGATTTTGGCATGTGCGTCTATGTGGGCTACTCTAATGGAGACTATGTCCAACACTTTGAGGTATGTACTTGCCAAATTTATTGTTAATTTTTATTAGTTCAAATATTAGAAGCCTTCAACATTTAAGTGATTTTTAAAAATAATCATATTCTTCAGTATAAAGCTGCACATAAGTTACATTATTCTACCATTACAGAAAGGCTTTTTGTGAATAGTACTGGCATTTTATATTGGAAAGCTATTGAGTTCCTTCCGAAAGCAATCCATGCAAGTTTATTCCTTCTGTATATTTTTGGTATTAGCAAATGGTATAATAAATTCCACAGGTGTATATATGTTTCAACTACCTCTAAGATTGCATGACATATTTTAGTTTAGTCATTGCCAATTAAATCATTCAAAACAAGATATACTCTAAAATTAATATATGGATCACAAAACTAGCAAAGACAACTTCAAGCTCAAAAAAACTCCATTAACAAAATTTCTTGCGAATGTAAAAAAATATACTGGAAAACATTTAGGCCTTTAAACGTACGAATAAATGATCGGAAAGATTTCATCAAGAATCGTTTCTACTTCTGTAGATAAGGAAATTATGGAATAATTTATATTTACAAAAGAATCGACTTCAACTAGGTTAAAATAAAAACCCTTTAGAAGTCGTATGCAATCAAGTACTATTTTCTGACATATATTCTTTTTTTAAATGATTTAAGGTACAATTATATTGATTATTTTAGCATATTCTTATCTCTCTCTTTCTCATTCTCCTTCTGTCTCCAATTTGTACTTTGTCTATATTTTCCAGATATTTTTTAACTTTTTTATTCGTTTTATTATTTGGACCACCTTCTATAAGTTTAACTCTAATTCACCCTATATTGCAACCACCCCGTATATATTTGTGTGTATTGATCACCCAATATAAATTATTTCTCACCATTTTCTGAACCACCCTGCACAACTATATCAACTTCACACGATGTTGCAACCGCCCTGTATAAGTATTAATCCCTTCCATCCTATTGACTGTTTCTATTTTTCTATTGTTTAAATCACCCTGTATTCCATAATTTTACTTTGCCCAATATATCAAGTATAAGCAACTACTTTTGTTCCAAACTATATAACATTTTTTTTAACCACCCTGTAGAACTTTAACTCCACTCCACCTCATATTTCAACCATCCGTATATGCAACTGCAACATTTCTTGAACGCTCCGCCCTATAACTCACATATCCCTACTGCATATGCTTATTCAACAATTTTTAATGTTTTTTGATCCAATCTGTATAACTATAGTTTTACTTCAATCTTATTTCAACCACTTTGTATACGCAACTATTTATGTTCCACCCAATACAAAATTTTTTGAACCACCCTGTATAACTTTAATTCTGTTACATCTTATGTACCACCCAATATCACATTTATTTGTAAGATATTTTGAGTTTTACTTCGCCCTATATTTAAACTGCGCATATTGTTTGCTGCTTGAATTTCGATGGGCGTAAACGAACACACCTACTACTGTATAAATAAATTAGAGTGAGTTGGACTGTGTTTTTAAATAAATCTAAGAGAACCCCATTGTGAAAATAAAAACATTACAGTAGTGTCAGGTGTGGGGTGTATTTGTGGAACTTTAGAGTGGAAAATAAATAGACTGACAATGTTTAAAAACGTGAGTTTGGACCAATTGAAAGTGACGGACTTAAAAAAAGAACTTGAGGAAAGGGATTTAGAAATTAGTGGGAAGAAAAGTGAATTAATACAATGGCTACGAGATGCTCTAATAAATGAAGGTAACGATTCCGATAATTATTTGTTTGAAGTTTCTGGTAATGGGACATGAGTACGCTATTAAAGAAAATGGAAGACAAATTGCTAGAAAATTCTAAAAACTTGAAAGAGACGTTAGAAGACAAATTAACAGAAAATACTAAGGCCCTCGAAGACAAATTACTAGAAAATTCTATGACCCTAGAAACATTACAAGAAAATTCAAAATCCCTAGAAGATAAATTAGTTGAAAAATTACAAGAAAATTCTAAATCCTAAGAAGAACATTTGAAAAACATGGTAAAGAAAATTTCAGAGTTCCTTGAAGAGAGATAGTTGAAAATGAAGCACGGATGGAAGAGCTAAAGCAGACAATGGTGGAAGAGCTAAAGCAGACGACAGTCAAAATGAAACGCGGGTAGAAGAGCTAAAGCAGACAATAGTAGAAAATGAAACGCGGATAGAAGAGCTAAAACAGATAATGGAGGTTGAGATCAGCAAAATTAGAGAACAGGTAGTCACAATACAAAAGGGAGAAACTCCACCAAAGACCGAAAGCAGAAACAGTCCGGAAGTAGTGGATTCGAAAATTGGCATCGAGAGAACATGACACAAAATGAAACCTCAACAATTCGATGGAAAATCGTCTTGGACTAATTATTACAGATATCTTACAAACGTTGAATACCTTGGAGCAAGGAGACTACGAACAACTGGTCAAACATTTAGAAGTGAGGTATGGGCAAACCCATTTGGAGCACGTTTATCAGTCCTAACTGAAAAATCGCCACTAGAAATCTAAATAATCCCTGCAAGAGTTTGAAGCTGATATGGCCTGGAAAATGTGATAGAAAGGTTAGCAGTGCAAGCGTTTTTGGATGGACTGCGGGACAACCAAGCCAGACAAGCTTTAACACTAGCTCGACCGGCTCAATTAGTGGATGCACTTGCTCGAGCGCTAGAATTCGAGGCTGCGAAAAATACCGGCAGAGATCAAGCCAGAGTCCGAATCATAAACGGAGAATCAGAAGATGGCGGAACTGATAAACCCTCTGTAAGGAAGATAGTAGAGGAAGTCCTTACTGAAAAAAGACTAGTGAGATGTCGGAAGTGTCGTAATGTAGGACATATCCAGGTCGTTCCAAGGAGAACAATGGAGAACCGACTTCCTCGTCCCGGAAACTAAAGAAGGTCAATGTAAAAGGACCATCGTCGAGCTGTAGCCAACAAGCCCCAACTATCAACGCATATATCGCTACGCAACCACATTAACAGTGTCTTTATAGATGGCCTTATTAATAAGAAACAATTTGCAATGCTGCTGGATACTGGTGCGCCGAAAATAGTTATATACCCAACATTGTTTTAGACGAGACAGAGATAAAACAGCATTTCAACATTGGGCATTAGTGGCGGACATCAAAGACTAAGTGATCATTGGAATGGATGTCATGAGCTCCAAAGGATTCCAGTTAAACTTTAAAGATGGAATTCTGCGAGTGAATGAAGTGGTGTTTCATGAGAAAGACGACATAATGCTTCGAGCAATCTTCGCAGAGGATGTAAATCTTCCGAAAAGAGCTGAAATCATGGAAGATGCTTGCCTAGTGGGAAAGCTAAAGCTGGAACAGTGATGATGTTTGATCCCGAACTTAACGACCCAAAAAATGTAGGCAGAGGAGTCGCACTGGGGAAGACTCTGTTTCGTGCCAAGGAGATTGTGCCAGTAAGAGTAATGAACCTGAATCATTACTGGGTTGTGCTAAAGAAAAGAGCAACTTTGGGCCATTGTTCAACAGTTTCCTCTGTAATCAGAAGCACACAGCATGCAGAAATACCACCAGGTCTGAGGAACTGGAAAGACTTAAAAGCCGATTCATCCAAGAATTTGAAACCAAACCAGAAAGCAAAATTGAGGGACATCGTTATAGAAATTACCAGGATACCTTCGACGTAGGGAAAAGAAAGAGAGGACGGACTAATCTGGTAAAACATAAAATTAATACCGGGGATGCTCAACCTATTCGACAGTCGGCGAGAAGACTACCCCTAGCTAAAAGAGACAAAGCCGACAGCCCTTGGGCTTCTCCAGTTGTCCTGGTTCGAACAGAATTTGCGTGGACCGATTCATTCAAGAATTTAAGACCAGACCAGAAAGCTAAATTGAGGGACATTGTTAGAAGCTACCAGGATATCTTCAATATGGTAACGGAAAAAGAGGACGAAATGACCTGGTGAAACATAAAATTAATACGCTTAATCTATTCGACAGTCGGCGAGAAGATTACTAGTTAAAAGAGAAGAAGCCGACAGGATAGTCCGCGACTAGGAGGAAGAAGATGTTATTGAACCATCCAATAGCCTTTGGGCTTCTCCTGTTGTCTTGGTTAAAAAGAAAGTTGGTTTGACACGATTTTGCGTGGACTATCGGCAATTAAACCACGCTAAAAAGAAAGCTATCCCCTTCCAAGAATAGACGATACCCTAGATACGTTAGCTGAATCGAAGATGTTTTCCACCCTGGACTTGCAAAACGGTTATTGTCAGGTGAAAATTGCTAATGAAGACCGAGAAAAGACTGCTTTTACCCTCGGCTAAGGACTTTACAAATTCACGGTGATGCCGATTGGGCTGCGAAATGCTTCAGCGACGTTTGAAAGATTGATGGAAACAGTGTTAAACGGGCTTTCATGGAAAACGTGCCTGGTGAATCTGGACGACATTATCGTGGTTGGAAGATCGTTTGAAAACAGGTGAAGAACCTGGAGGAGGTGTTTCGGCGACTTCGAAGTTCCGGACTAAAATTAAGTCCCAAGAAGTGTCAATTGTTCCAAGAAGAAGTGCAATACCTTGGACATGTTGTTTCCTCAGAAGGAGTAGCTGTTGATAAGAAAATCACAGCCGTCCAAGAGTGGCCGATACCTAAAGACATCCACCAGCTAAGAAGTTTTCTGGGGTTATGCACGTACTATCGTCGGTATGTAGCGGGATTCGGGAATATCGCCAAGCCACTCACTAGACTCACAGAGGGGAAGGTGCAGTACCAGTCAGCCCTCATTCTAGACATTGTGAAGAGCATTGACGGGTGCCTCCATTTTAAGTTATTCTTTGCCAGATGGGAACTTCGTCTTGGATACCGACGCAAGCAATGTCGGAATTGGTGCGTTGCTGTCGCAGTTTCAAGAAGGTTAGGAGAAAGTCATCGGCTATTTCAGCAAGACCTTGAGAAAGCCAAAACGGAATTATTGCGTTATTCTTGGCTGTGGTAAAGGGGGTAGAACATTTCTACAAGTACCTCTATGGTAAAAGATTCCTCCTGAGGACTGATCATGCAGCCCTGAAGTGGCTCTTGCTGTTTAGAAGCAGAAGCTAAGAGAGCAAGATCCAGTGGTAGGGAAGTTCCTTCATTTCGAAGATAATCAACCAATGGGTGCCAGAGATGTCTTCTATTTGGTTACGAAAATGTTCTCGCAGAACAGGCCAACATATAGCAATCTTTGGAAGACTCTGGTAGAGTTGAGGAACATAATGATGGAGAAGAACCTGATGAAGTTGGCGGTCCCAAAGATAGCCTGTGGGTTGGATGGATTGAATTGGAGGGTGGTGAGGAGCATGATGGAAACTATCTTTCGATTCAGTGGCATCGACATCCTTGTTTGCTGTCTTAATATTCGCACTCCGGATTCGAAGACCGTCGAGTGTTACTTCCACCAAACGTCCTGTTGCCGAAATGGAGGCTCCTGCAAGTATCGCCACACCATAAAGGACTCTCGAACATTTCGGGACGAAATGATCTTAAGGAGGGGGCAATGTGACGTGTATTCATCCGATATCTGGTGCAAACGGCATTCTTCCGATACTTCTGGGAATCCGAATTGTTTTGTCTCTCAATCCGAGGCTGGCGGTTGCCGTTAATGAGAATTCGTCGAATTCCTTGAATCTTCGAGAACACAAGACGGAAGTTTCCCGATGGCTGATTGACCTTCTAGACAATTCCGAGAATAATATATAAATACGGAGAGCGGACAGAATCATTCAGTATTCGACGGCCGTATAGTTAGTTAGTATTGAATATAAATTGTGTTAAAGTATTGGAAATAAATTAGAGTTGGACTGTGTTTTAAATAAATCCAGGAACAGAACCCGAGTGTGAAAATAAAAAATTACAATATTATTTGGATCACTAAAACAATATTGGATTTTCTGAAGAAATAGTTTAATATATAGGTCTTCACCACTTTGACTTGAAAGTCTCCGATTATATATTTGAAATGACTCTTATTAGTGTTTAGTGCCCTTTAATCTAATTGTTCAGTTGCGTAATCTCTTCATCGGAATGAATTATTGTTGAGGCGTAAGCTGTTGTATTATTTGAACAGCTTTTGGAAAGTCACAATGATAAACTTTGCAACTTCGTATATACGAGTACGTACAGGGATGTCTCATATATGAAGGTATGACATTCTTATCTGGGCAACGGTAAGAGAAAGAATATGAGAAAAGTAGCCTATTATAGAGTCCATACCAAAATTTGCCCTACCTCCCCTCATATCTTGTTATATAGAAAGAAACATTATTAAAGCCTCAAACTTTTAAAACAAGGATCATACTTTTATATAAACTTTATTAAATATTTACTGGCTACCCTCTTGATCAATGGCCAGAGACGAGATTATTCTGTGGCTTTACTATTTACTGCCAAATATATGTTTTCTTTTATTACTATAGCTTATTTTTAAAAAGATTTTTCATATTTTATTAAAATATATCCAAACTCGCTAATAGCTCATATAAACTCAAAAATATACAAAAAATGGAATAAGTAATTGTTTATACTTGCTATAAGAAAATGTAATTGAAACATCTTATTTTAGGACGACATTGAATCGGATTGTTTTCCACCGGAAAGTTTCGACCAAGGAATTTTTAGCAAAGGTGGTGATGTTTGGTCAGCGGGTATACTTGTTTGGACTATCTATGACAGTTTCAGAATTCAATTGGATAATATCTCTTATTTTGTTAAAATTAAAGAATTTAGAAAGGGACAAGGAAGGTACTTTAAAAGAGTTCTTATATTTCTAGAGTATATGAGATTAAATATAAATATTATGATTATGTTAAAATCGATCTGAATTTGGAAAAATATTCAATTACAAAAATTTTTGATGCAGTTTAATAAAGTTGATTACTGTGTGGTGTTTTCAGGGTAAAAATATTTACAACTAAATGCATCGCTACAATACTAAAAAAGAAAAAATATCTTTAATTTTATACTAGATATAAGAGAGTATTTTTATTACAATTTATCATTCTAAAGCTGCAATTATAAGTGCTGTATAATTTTCGCAAGCATTTTATATAACCCGATTTGAATTAAATTCGGTGTATATATGTATAAGTAAGTCATTTTTCTCCGTCGATGGCTGTCTCTCATTTATTGATTTAAATACCATGTACCCATATTGTAACCGATTGATTCTCTTCTCTCTTTCACTTTTCAACTGCCTCTTTGGCGATTTTTCATTCCCCATCATTTTTACCCGTGAATATATATTTAGCTAGATTTTAACATACGAAGTGTATATTATTTTCTCATTTCTCTGGTCCATCCTTGATATCCGACCGCTTCTGAAGAACACGTCTTTACTGCTTTAACTTCTCTCTTGTATTACCATCGTAAACCAAAGTATTATTATTCCAAAATTCACAATGACAATCTTCACCACTAAAACTACTTATACTGTATTCTAAACGATGACTATAGAAAGGCAAACAATCCGGTTGAAAGAAAATTCAATAATATGCAATATGCTTGAAGTAAGGCCGGGCACGGACCTCCCGTTTCTGTTCTGTTCTTATAGAACAGAAGAGAAACCGTTCCGAATCGGTAGGTATGTGACAAGTAATATACTTTGCCTTGCGTTCTAGCCTTCGGTTACAATTCTTTTCTGTTGTGTTCTTATAAGAACAGAACAGAAACTGTAGGACTGTGCCCGGACTAAGCATTCCTTTGCTTGACTCGAAGACTCTTACCAAATATGTGTGTACTTTTTTAACATATGTTTTCGTTGGAAAAATGGTTTTTGGGTTCCCAATGAATTTCGAAAAGGCGTCGCTTTCAAAATTTAATGTACTGCCACTCATTTAATTCTGAGCATCGGAAGACCCCGATTCCGATCCTCTCCATCAAAGGGAACCACTCGGTCAGGGAATTTACATAACTTATCGCTACCAAAATGTATTTGTTATCCTTCTCAGACTCGGGGAATAGGCAGGCGACATCAATAGCAATTTTTTCAAGAGGGTCTTCTAGGCCTTACTGGCTTCACTGATATCACATTTTCGACACCAGGCTCTGACGTCAAGTACGCAGCAGTATTGTTCTTAGAGAGCCTTAGAGAGCCCATATAACTAACTTCAGGACGCCCGTGAACTAGTTCACACTTGTTGAATTAAACGAGTGGTTCAATAACTGGGCCTGCCATTTGGTAATGTATAGCGAAAAAAAACTTTTTCATGGTCTTTGCCCTAATTATCATTTAAAGCCGTCTCTAATTTATACCCTGAAATAATTTGACGTTTTTAAATACACAGACTTTTTTACCCAAGTCTGATGTCATTTGTAGACAATCCATGATCAGTGATCATCACCAAAAAGCAGATATCGGGAGGGGTTTCAATTTGAGCTTCCACTGACTTTTTTATTTATATTCGAAATTTCCTTGATTAAATCTCAAATATTTCCCGAACGATAAATATGATGTGCCTGTCCAAGCTCCCAGCCCTCTTTTTTTCTGTTAGTTGCTACATTACGCAATAACAACACTTTTTCCGTTCATAATATTCATTCATATAATATAAAAAACACCGGCGGACAAAAATCGATGATGGACTACATACTACAGGTGGGAAGTGATTACAAGTTATCGAAAAAGCAGTTGAATTTAAAAAACCGACCCTTTGTTTTATCGACTTGAAAAAGCAACAGAGGTGATACTCCGTCTACGAGTAGGTATATAATAGAGGAATTACCTTTGTCATCAATAAAATTATTGTAAACATTTAAAAATGTAGCAAAATAGCAGCTGGAATAGACGGAAGACGGAAGAGTAACAGACCCAATAGAGATTGGAATGGATATCACACATGGAGACTTGTTGAGTTGCTTGTTAATAAATCTAATAATGGACAAAGTATATGAACGAAAGAGGGAGGTATAGAACAAAGAAATACTGTACTAAGCAGATAACATTGTACTGATAGCTCAAAGTGGTACACAGATTAACACAAAACCAAAAAAGTTTAACACGATGCAGGTAGTTTGGAAACATCCTATTATATGTAAAATATAAATCGACGGCACACGTATAAAGCAAACTATAGAATACAATTACTTGAATTTTAAAATATCCAGCTAGGGAAAAATCGAAAAAGGAATCAAAGCTCAGATCCAAAAAATTACTACTTAGCATGATGTTTAAACAGTGCAATATAAACAAAGTTAAAAATATATAAAGCAACGATAACGAATACATAGCTGATACATAATCTGATTCATCTCCCACACAAAGAATGTTGGTTGTCTTCTAAATGTTGTTTGTGGCATATTCTTGATTATTTTTATGTTTTTTGGGCAATAACACCAAAATCAAAGAAAACGACGTATATTGATGGAAAACCAAACGTTTCAAAGTCTACTCTGACTTCGTTGTCAATGGCTTTATATTTATTGATTTAAATTGCAAAATGAAAATTTGATTTATGACATTTAAATTGACATTAGAAAATGTGTTGTTTTTAGATATACAGGTAGCACAAAAAATTCTAAAGATCATGTATTATTAAACAGCTTTCAAATTAGAAGAATTTGGAAGAGTTGTCTTTAGAATTTATAAGTGGCGTTCCTAGGTACGACTTTGTTATAAGATAGCGCATTCGCTGTGTTCATTTATTCGTACGCTTAATGGTCTCAATGTTTCTCCAATATAAAATTTATTGCATTTGCAAGGAATCTTGTATATGCAACAAAACCCAGAACTCCAAAAACTGCTTATACAAGATTCCTTGTGAATGCAATAAATTTTATATTGGAGAAACATCGAGACCATTAAGCGGACGAATAAATGAACACAAGAATTACATAAAGAAACGACAATTTGAAAAATCGGAAATTTGTGACCATGCTTGGGACTTAGGCCATAAAATACAATTTGACAATTCAACTATACTTCACAAAGAACCATATAACACAAAACGAAAAATAAAAGAGTCTGCCTTAATACTTTTGAATGAAGACGATTGTATCGCTTCTACTTCTGTAGAATTTAATCGTATCTGGTTACCGACAATTAAGGAAGAAATTACTAACGGTAACCTCCTTTTGAACAACCCAGTATCGGGATAGTTTATAACTTTTTTCCTGGGTTTTCCCTTATGACGTTAATGGGATCACTGAAACAATAGAATTCTTTGATCGTATTTTTGGCTAATGCGCTATCTTATAACAAAGTCGTACCTAGGAACGCCACTTATAAATTCTAAAGACAACTCTTTCAAATTCTTCTAATTTGAAAGCTATTTAATAATACATGATCTTTAGAATTTTTTGTGCTACCTGTATATCTAAAAACAACATATTTTCTAATGTCAATTTAAATGTCATAAATCAAATTTTCATTTTGCAATTTATATCAATAAATATAAAGCCGTTGACAACGAAGTCAGAGTAGACTTTGAAACGTTTGGTTTTCCATCAATATACATCGTTTTCTTCCGATTGTGGTGTTATTGTCCAAAAAAACATAAAAATAATAAAGAATGTTGGAATCAGCAGAGATGAGAGTACTAGGAAGAATAACCGGAAATACGTTGAGAGATCGGAATGGTGAAATAAGAAGAAAATGCAATGTGGAAAATATAAACGAATGGACACTTAACGAAAAAAACGAATGGAACAACGATATAAATATAATGACAGAAAGCACAGTAGTTAGGATAGCCAGAGATAAATCTAGGAAGGAGAAGCAAAGGCTGTCCACGCAAAGATGGAATAACATTCTAAGATCATGGCATAACTAATATGAAAATAGACAGAACTGACTAAGAAAAAGAAAGGAGGAAATAGGAGAAGAAGACCTATTTGATGATTTCTTTTCATTCAGTATATATAACAACTATTATTTTGATGAATTGTTTCTCATATGCATTTATAATGTTACGTGAACAATATCCTAGACAGCTGTGCGCATCGTTTATGCAAACTCTATGATGTCGATCATCTAATAAAATATATACCTATTGGTTAAAGTTATGTGTCTAATTCCTCTTGTAACATGTTTTTTGAACATTATTTCTTTAATTCCAATAAATATTTCTTAAAAATTAATTTAGACTAACTGTACGTCACCTATTTATACTACTGCTATTCTCTCGAACCTTCCAGTCACGATCCTGGCCTGCTAATGTAGATAATTTCGTTTTGTCTTGAAGAAGATGATGATTACCAGTTTTTTTATCCCTATTGCATTGACAGAATTTGTTGTTACTACCAGTTTATTTATTTGCAAAATTATTGAGGATGATTAATTTTTAGTTGGGGTTCTATTTTGGCAGTGTATGTTTAATGTTTAAGTAAAATCAGGAGGATGAATTATTGATAAAAGTTTACGTGTCAAACAATTCAGTTATATAATTTTAATGCGAAATAGTCTTAGGAGAAAAGAATGAGGTTAGGTTGACCTTGGACTATTAAGCCGGAAACACACTGTTGAAACGCGACGCAACGTCAACTGTCGACACCTGACGTGCACCATGCACATTACCAACACGCTATACAACGACACTATAGCAATATGTGACAACTGACAAGCAAACAGACAGTGAAAGTGTATGTGTGTTTGCTATGGATTTAACAAATAACGAGCCAGATGGAACTTTTCAGGCCGATTTTTTAAGACTTCCAAATATTAAAAATTAAAATCCTCATTTTATGAAAATCGAAAGACGCAAAGCTTTCTGTGTTCTCTAGAAACACACTGTGTGGGTCTGGTCGGGTGTCATGGTTACGTCCACAACAGCAACATGTCAATCTGGATCCCTGGGATCGGGTGGCGTGTGCTAACTTCACATCGCATCGGGTGGTTGTAGTGTGAGTCTAGCCATAACAATACACCTATTGGTTTGACTCAACACGCGTCGCGTCATATAGGGTGGCGTCGCGTTCCAACAGTGTGGTTCCGTCGTTAGGACATCAGAAATGACTTAATAGTATACGTACCTCAAGGATAGTACATAAAGGATTACTTGATCAATTTTAAAAAAAATCGCATAAAACCAAACACACCGTATTTTGGTCCCGCCAAGAAGCTTTATTTGTTGCACTTGTAAAGTTTTTCTGGCTTTGTTGAATCCAATTAGAGTGCTATTTGTAGAAGCTTAATTAGAAAGGGTTACGATGCAAATATTAGCAGCTTTTTCCTACTTCAACCCTGAGCCACTTCGTGACGTCTGCTTTCGGAAAAATGTACATCTATCGACCAATCCTCTATATACTATCCTTGTAGGTACCTTACCTTTTGAAATAAAAAACTTTCTTTTAGATTGGATAAGCCGAAGCGTTGTCCAGCGAGTGTTTGGAGATTTGTGTCAAAAAATATGCTAAACAGTGATAGGACCAGGAGACCAAGTTTTACTGTTGTCAGAGAAAAAATTGAAAATGTTATTCAGCAAAAGAAGTATTTGTAAAACACGAAAAATGATAATGAAATCGACGTTAGAACTACTGGAGACTGTAGCTCATTAACACGTTCATAATGAAGTAAATAATGAATTTTATGTTCTAGTAATCGTAACCTTTATCTGTAAATGCAATTTGTTATACACTTTGTAAATAAAATTTTTAGCTAAACAAACAATTTTTAGGAGTTTTTTTATATAACAGTGAACTGACAGGTTAAACCATCTCTGAGTAACGACGTCATCAACATTTGTTTTAAAATGAAATACGCTGTATATTTTATTTTATTTCATTTTTTATATACTTGACTTTGAGTGTCTCTCATTCAGCCCATGGTCAAAATGTTTTTTTTCGAGGAGGGAGGTTGATTGGGGTAATGTCTTCGATGGCACATTACATATAATATCCAAAAAAAATGCATGAATTAGATGTTGCGGTTTTAGTTCAATGCTGGTTCAATGCAAGTATGTAATTGACGAAGGACCTTTAGCAGAACAATCAATAAAACACGTGCCGTCGCGTAAATGAATCACCAAATAAAAGTTAATCACTGACCTTTTACGTCGAAGCTCTGCAGGTGGTGTTTTCTTGGTTCTTCTTTCTTCAGAAGCTAGCCCCGCAACAGCAGGAACTGATGTTAGAGCTTCGTCTGGACAACACGTTACACAAAAAATAGCAAACAAAAATGCGGTTTTAACAATAAATGATGCGCTTTTGTAAACACAAAAGAAACAAAATGAGAGCGGTTTAGCGGTTGTTACGACCGGAACTATAACTCGCGAAATCGTAACACAATAACAACAAAAAGCGGCCGTCTTAAGACGGAATCAAAAAAGCGTCCAAATAGCTTGGGAGTGAATACACGAATACGAATACTGTCTTTAAACACTTAAAATTAGCTTTAGCGCGACGGAAGGTTTTGGAAAAGGTGGAGAAGTTTAAAAATCAATGAAGTAATTCAATCAATTTAAACAATACTCTAAACAAATTGCGAGAACGCAACAATTGGTCTATAACATTGCATAAAATATTACATTTAATTTCAAGCAAAAAAAAAAGGAATTCATTAATATAGAATCTCCAACCCTCCGTTGCTGGCTACGGTCTTGAATGAAATAATATAATTTTCACGATGATTTCATGTAAAACTCAAAAATTTAAGGTGGGCAAGTTTTATAACTATACTCATTGACAAAAAAATCGTAACACCCAAAAGGAGATGTTTAAAGTTTTTTATTTTGGTACAACATGGATGCTATAGTAAGGAGTAAACGATTAAAATTTGGTGAAGTTTGGTGAATATTTTTCCATATACTTTTTTTATCCATTAATATTGTCGTTTTTGCATTTTTTCAATTTACCAAAAAAAAACTGTTTGATGGGATTCATAATCGATGTTTAGTAATGTTAAAATGACTAGAGTACGTACATGTCAAATGTATCGCAAGCTAAGTGAATTTGAAACAGGTCTTATTATTGGTTTACGGGAGGCGGGTTTTCCATTTCAACAAATCGCTAAACGCACGAACAGAAATCTAACTACTGATGAGATGTTATCAAGCACAAATGAAGATCGACGTCTAAGACTCATGGTTTTTAGAGACCGATCTTCAACAACTCGAAATTTTGATGAGTGGTTAGGAGAACAACGCCGGAACGATTTACCGCCGTATAAGGTCTTTTGGATTGCAACTTTATCGACCCCATCTTGTGCTACCTCTGACCCCTGAGCATTAGATTGTGGAATGGCTTCAGGTCGTCTCCTCTGATGAATCTCGTTTCTCCTTGGCTGGACATGATGGCCGAAGAATGGTTAGACGACGTCGAGGAGGAAGACGTCAACCTCAAATTGATGTTGAGCGCCACGTACACCGAACAGTAGGCGTTATGGTATAGGGTGCTATTACACATCTAAGTAGATCACCTTTCATCTTTGTTCGAGGCAACATGACAGCCCAACGTTATCTGCAGGAACTACTGTACATGTATGTATTCCCTTATAAAATTCTTTATTTTCATAATTTTTACAATTGAAGTTATAAAAGACATTTCGACCATGTTGTTACCCCGGCCGTTGGGGTTTACAAGATAATCCTGTATAACAGAGTATAGTGGGTCACTAAATAACTTAATTACTAAAGAAGGTAAAGGGAAGTTTATACAGTTCACTATTGTCATCTTGTATCACACAAACCTTATATATCAACGAGTCACTAACATAGCACTAGAAAAACAATGTATATATAGAAAACTTAAAAATACATAATAAATACAGATTTAATAAAACCAGATAAAAGTACCGTTTTATTACCCTCGAATTTAGTATTATCACCATAGGATTAATAAATCAACGGACATTACATGGAACAAGCAAGTGTATATATAAAACTTAATGTTAAATCAATAAAACTGTTAAAAATAATATACATTGTAAAAGACGTTTATTATAATACAATTTCAATGTATTTACGTAAAAATTAAAACATTAAACTAGATTTAGAGTTGTTTTATTTGAGTTCCCGATTAACCATCGTAGAGGTTAGCCGCGCCAGAATGTTAGTTGATTTCGCATCCGATTCTCTTATGGGAGAATAATAATTTATATTTAAAAAAGAACCGACTTCAGCTGACTTAAAATAAAAACCGTTTAGAAACCGTATGCCATCAATCACTATTTTCATACCTATCTTCTTTTTAATCTGATTTAAGGTACAATTCAATTGAAAATTTCAGCGTATTTTTAACTCTCTCTCTTCTCCCTCTCTCTTTCTCCCTCTCTAATTTTTATTCTTGGTCTATATTTTCGAAATATATTTTAACTTTTTTATTTGTTTGTTTTATTTGGACCACTTTTGCTATATTGCATCCACACTGTATATGCTTCTGTGTTTTGGTCAGCCCTATATAACTTATTGGTCTATCATTTTCTGAATCACCCTGTACAACTATAATTCAACTCAACACAATATTTCAACGGTCCTGATATCTTTAAAACCACCCTGTATAAGTATAAATCCTCTCCAGGCTATTGACTCTTTCTATTTTTCTATTGTATAAATTATTCCTGTATACCAATGATTTTACTTCTACCCTATATAATAAAATTCATCTTTTTGAACCACATTTTTTGACTATAATTGTACTTACCATTTAGTTCAACCACCCGGTATATGCAACTGCTTCTAAAATTTTTTGAACCCGTCCTAACTGCTTATGCTTATATAACAAATTTTTGATATACCCTGAATAACAATAATTTTACCCTAGCCTTACTTGAAACACCTTGTCTAAGCAACTATTTATGTTCCAAACTATAGAATTTTTTTAAACCGCCCTGCATAACTGTAATTATACCCCACCTTATATTTCAACCATCCTGTATATTCAACTGTTTCTGACAATTTTTGCAGCCTTTTGTAGAACTAATTAATATCCGTCTTATAACGCAAATATCCAATCTGTATAATTATAGTTTTGCTCCAAACTTATTTCAACCACCTAGTATATGCAACTACTTATGTGCCACCCAACACACTATTTTTAGAACCACCCTGTATAACTAATTCAATTCCAACATATATTTCAACCATCCTATGTACACAACTGCTTATTTACCACCTAAAATTACATGCACGCACGCACTCACCTATAACCGTATACCATATAGAAGAGGTTGCGGACATAACAAATTTTCGTTTCGATAAACTAGGGGAATATTTTCTGCCACTTTACTTCGTATTAAAAAAACTTACTTCAAACGAATTAAAATGAAAATGATTACAAACATCCTGTACGACATACTTTCATGGCATATCTTGACATTTAAACAGATATTTATGACGAAAATTTGACATTTACCATGATGTTTACAGTTTTTTTTGCATATACTTTTCCGATTTTCAGAAAAATGGTAAATTTTACGTTATTGAAAAATATAGGGAATCAAGCTGGAACATATTGTAACAATTTGGTCCTATACCTGTTGTATAATGGGGAAAGAAATATATTATATAGAACCTGAGAGAAAAAGGGGAATGCTGCCACCACCCGAAGAAAATTTGTTTGGAGAGAAAAACTCCGGGAACCCTTCTCTGTAAATGTTAGCTGAAAATAAATAATATAAAAGGAACTTTACTGCCCCTTATCTGCCTTCACTCTCAGTCCTTGGTAGCTTCTGGTCTTCGTCACCTGGCCTCCTCTAAGAGGATAAGTCCCCAGGCTTCTCAAATGCTGGTGGTTGTATAAGAAGAAGGAAGGAGTTAAAAGTAAACAACCAAAAAAAAATGACACATATATTGAAGAAAACAAAATGAATGGAAAAAAATATAAAAAAAACAAAATAGAAACAATAAAACAATCCCGATATGTAACACAAAAAACGAAAAAAATATATAAACCAAGGAACCTCAATTTTTAGTAGTTACACAATACTTGAGAACAAATGTAACTCCCCCAATTTATGTTTTTAATTAATTGGCCCCAAGGAAATATAAAAAAATAACTTTAAGGGATACAATATTAATTATACCCGCTAATCCTGGAATGACAGGTACAATTAGACCCTATTTAAGCCCTCTCAGTGCCTACTACAATAGGTCTTCCCCTTTATCAGCAAACGTTGGTGAGCCAGTTTATCCAACGCAACCCCAATAAACATATAATATATACCGCATATATAAATTAAAAAAACCAAACTAAAACAAAACCAAATTTAAATAAAATATCATAAGACAAACAAACTAGTCTTTTGCCGCTCGTTCCTTTTGCCGACTCAGGGAGTCAGATGAAATCTTTACCAGTTTACAAACTAGCTGTGCGTACTTCGACGCTACTTAGTCCCTATCACGAGGTCTCTTCCCGCCGTTTGCTGGTCTAAGAAACCTCTACCCTGGGTTCACAATCTGAACCTACAACTCTACGGACAAACTCACAGGTTTTTGGCACCTAACACTCCTCGGTTAGTAAAATATAAAGGTACTCACCGGATGCGATTTATCCGTTAATCCCAAAAGGTTTACCTGTGAATTAAAAGAAATTATACCTCACTGGATTTTTAGCTAGCTAATCACTGATCAAAACACACTCGCGACTTTCGCGTTTCCCGTCCCTCGACGATAAATTTTATAATGACTCTATAATTTAGTTCCTAAAACCCTATTTGGACAGGTGAACCGTTCCTCTCTTAGGAGTATGGTTTCCACCTTTTTTGTGTCCCCTATAAATCCGTCGCGCCACGTACGACTACTTTTCTTGAGTTCCGGCCCCGAACTAGTTTGGAAATTCTCTAGACTAGTTCCTCGTGAACTTTAGCCCCTCCCATATGGGTACTATCTTCGAGAATAAGTTAACAACAAAACTCCCTACCTCGTGAGTTTTTCATTGTCCGATTGGCTGAATCTTCCGCCATTAACCGACGTGTTCTACGCACGTGCCTTTCTTTGGCATTTAAAAAAATTCTAGAGCAAACTTTTAATTAAGGACGGCAAAATCAGCAATTTTTCTCTAACTGCGTAAAATCGGCCATCTTTGGTTTTTGTTTAAAATGTTGCAACACAATTTGTGTATACCTGGTTTTTAGCACGTACAAGAGTTCAGCTTTCTGCTAACCCTGAATCGGCAGATCACAAAACGGAACGATATGTATAAACTATTCATTGTTTAAATAAAAGTATTATAACATGGAAAATGGGTTAAATTTCGCAATATAGGCAAGTGGTATAAAAAGGTGAAATTTCATAATTCTAGCGACATTTTCTGCAATACGAGCGAATTTTTCTATACGGCGTTTTTAGTTTACTTACGTGAACAAATATTAAATAACATATCCGACAAAAGAATAAAGAATTTAAAAAAAATGTATTATGAATTTCTTGTAAACATCCTCGGGATGTTACATCATTCCCCCCTTCGAAAAATTTAAGGCTCAGTAGCCTTGAATTTTCCTGAAAAATTCCAAAACTTTTCGATCTCCCCTCGTAAAGCGAAATTTTGTATTACAATTTCTGTTGTCGCATTTATACTTAAGTCTATTGACAAAGTTGCACTTTTCCGTTACAAAATGTAATTGAACGCACTTCACAAACACACTCGATGCTTTTGTAGACGCTGCATTTTCTCCCTATCTCCACTACTAAACGCCGCTAAATCATATCAGCTGAGATGAGGTAGGTCAAGATTAGTGCAGTCGGTAACATGCGAAAATTAATTTAACGTAACCCAAGGTTGGAAACAACATGGTTGAAGTCCAAATTGCGCACTACTTTTGAGAGTCTTTACAAATTATACGTTTTACGCCACAAGTAAAAGTTTGTTATGGTTTTTGAAAGTTCTTTCACTCGTCCGCGGAAATGTCTAAAATATCCGTACATTGAGAGGCGGACGGTTTTACGAAACTGACGTTAGTGAACGAATCGGTCGACCTGCTTTGAATCAAACGGTATTAATTTTGCTTTCTGTTACTGTATATATTTGGGCTGGCTAATTGGCTGTCCGGGTTGAACTGTGAACTTCGGTTGTTTTTGGAACTAGTATTATTTTGGATCATTATGGCATCTGATATCTGGAACTTATAATTCGGTATCTGCTTCTCCCTTGGCTAGTTATCTTTTCTGGAACTTATTCCATGGTAAATCTGGCTGTCTGTCGTCCGGTTATTGGCTTTACTCGCACCAATATTTTATCATCTTTATCTTTATATCGCTATGTCGCCTGCGTTCATCAACGCACCTGCCTTTTCTCAGGCAAACCGATTCCTAGGACATTTCATATGTCCGGGAACCAAAAATTCTTCATGGCTTCTGCCATCTTTTATTACAACGCTTCATTGCTTCATCATTGAAACCTGTGTAGCCCTACCTGGACTGGGTAGCCACACTAAACAAAATTCTCCTGGACTTTTCCCAAAAGTTCTGACTTCCACCCTGGAAGTGAACATTACGGATACCTATCTCTGGTATCAAAACAATTAATTTTCATCTGGATTCTCTCGATCCATTTCGACTCCGTGTGTAGATACACTTTAACCTGTGTGTATCCACACCAATATTACATCTGGACGATTTTTTTTTCTACAGCCTGTCGTCTTATTTACCAAAATTAAATAAAACCTTTTTTTTCTCCTAGATAACCTTGATCTGTTTTAACTTGCACCCGTTTGACTGAATATTACTGATTTTTCCCAAGTCACTTCTGGTTCCAAAAGCTTCTACTTCGGCCCAAAATTATGATATCCATTTCCCCGATTGACTGGATTCTGACGCGATGACATTCGCGACATTTTACCATACCGTTTGTTTTTTTTTCGAGCTTGAAATCGAACCATTAAGTCCTTTCGCGACCTTATAACGCTTTACTTTGCATTTCGAAATGCACGATTGTCCTTGCACGCACTGACGTGAATCTGTTCACGGGCACTACGCGTACCTCTATTACCGTACTACTAACTGCGGGTTACCAACTTTTTGACCATACCCTGTACATGACTCCATGTATCGTAGTATTTAGCTAAACGCTAGTAGGAGATCTGCATCAGGATCTCTGTATCTCCATGACCATTACGATGAAACTGAGGAGTTCTTTCTTGAAGCCATACAAAAGACCATTTTTTAAGTCTTTAAATTACATCATTTTGCCATAAAATTATTAATTTCAATAACCAAAAGCAAAAAAATAAACCCATAAATATTTCCAACAACAATACATAAAAAATCTCAAGATTCTATTAAAAGTACAAAATCAAAATAAAAATCAAAACTAACAATGTTATTAAACATTTTCTACGCACATGTTCCCAATAATATTTTCAAAAATCATCAAATTAAAATAAACTTATTTATATAAATACCAAAATCAAAATTCAAAATAATTATCCCAAATCAATTACAATATATAAATAACCCAACTTTAAATAAACATATTTATCAACATTTCAAAATGTCTTAACGTGATTTGTTAAGTTTCGTTTATATCCCAAATAAAATAAGTAAAACATCTATCTCTAACATTTTTATAATTCACCTGGCTCATAGCAAACATTTGTGCTATTCATCCAATATCTGACGGATATTAGGTCTGTGAGTCCATCACTGACTCCTATAGTTCGTGACACAAAATCAAAGAAAAGAAAATCTATTAAAAACAAGAGACAATTTATCTCAAATCAAATTTCTCTAAAGCTTACTCAATTATTGCTATAAAGAGCTGAATACAACCTTTATCTTTGCTACTCATTAAAGACCCTTCCAACTATCTTTATTTTTACTTGTATATCCACAGTACAGCCCCTGTGATAAATCCTTTACCTAGTCAAAACAATTAGTACTTAAAAATGTCATACTCTTTATGATCATGCCTCGTACTAGTAAAATCCATTCTAATACTTATTCGCTCTTCGTTAACTATAATACCGCTTATGCTGAGGCCGTATTCTTGACACTACAAAATTGTTGACTGAGTACATTCTTTAGAGAACATTACTCCGTGCGTTTACCTTTTATTTATATAGTTTACACTATTTTTTCATATCTGATATTGAATTAATTATTTTCATTCATGGAAATAATTTCTTCTCTTAAAAAATATCTCTTCATCTACTTTACTGTCCTTCAAAATACTCTAAGTCGTCTCAATACTTATCTCATTACATTTAATAAAATATTTCATAATTTTACCAGAATTAACATTGCATTTATGCTACAATGCATAGGATACCATATTATCTTTTTATTTCTGCGGCGATTATATAACGTTAGTTAGCATTTCGCTTGAGTTATCTATGTTTCTCGGAATCTAATCTCGAAACTAAAATTTTACATTTCTTTTCATACATACAATTGGTTTACGTTTAACGGCCTTATGTCATATAGAAAAATCTTACGGGTGGAGAACAAAATTATCTCCGTAATACAACAAAAAAAAATTTAATCACACATTCGGACAAAAAAAATGGATCTTTATTTTATAGAACAGAACTTTCTAAGTAAGATAAACCCTTCTGGTATTCAACGACTTGTCCAGGAAATATATGAATGGTTATGATAACCTTCCATGGGGGGAGAAAAAATGAGTCTATGTGCTATAGACTTTCAGGGGAGGGGAAATCAGGATTTTTAAGTCCATTATCCGGGCTTGTATTAATTTTATGGAGTTTTACTACTAGCCAATACAATAAAGCTGCGAAAAATATTCTCAACCGTTTTTCGCACGGTGATTTCAGGGGAAGGGGAATCAGGATTTTTACATCCCTCATCCGGGCTTGTATTAATTTTGCAAGGGTTTTACTGCTGACCAATACAAAAAAGTCGCGAAAAATATTCTTAACCGTTTTTCGCACGGCGATTTCAGGGGAGGGGGAATCAGGATTTTTACGTCCCTCATCCGGGCTTGTATTAATTTTGCAAGGGTTTTACTGCTGACCAATACAAAAAAGTCGCGAAAAATATTCTTAACCGTTTTTCGCACGGCGATTTCAGGGGAGGGGGAATCAGGATTTTTACGTCCCTCATCCGGGCATGTATTAATTTTGCTTGGGTTTTACAGCTAGCCAATACATTAAAGCTGCGAAAAATATTCTTAACCGTTTTTCGCACGGCGAAGCCATTACCTTAATAATGAAAACGCAAGGGGGGTTTTCTGGTTCGCTCGGACCTCCGTAGATGACCTTCCATGTCTACTGATTGAGTCCTTCGTCTAGGGTCCTCTGTGCTACTCAGGCATTTCTTCAACTCCTCTTTGTCAACATCGATCCATCCGGGGAGAATTACTCGCGGCGTAGGTTGCTCCTCCTCATCTTCAGTCTGATCTCCATCAGTTTCCGGTTCCGAAATCATCGTTTCGACTTCCTCATCGTCGGTCGATTCTATCTTATTATAACCACCTGTCTGGCGTGGTTTAAAATCCTTTAGCCGATTTATATGCACCACTTGGTCATCTCGACCTCCTACCTTTCGAATTCTATACGTCACTGGGCCGATTTCTTCCAATATCCTGTAGGGCCCTACCCAATTCTTGGTCAGTTTTTTTGATTTACCTACAATATTTCCCATATCCTTTAAATAAACCAAATCTCCTAATTCATAATGTCGCTCTCGTGTCTTTTTATTGTATTGTTTTATCCGGTACTGTTTAGCTTCTTCCGTATTTTCTTGAACGTCCCGGTATACTCTAGATAATCTGGCCATCATTTCAGATGCGTAATTGTCATCGTAATCATATCGTAATCGTTGCGGACGTATTATTTCATCGACGGGCAAAGTCATGTCTCTACCGTGAAGTAAGAAAAAAGGTGAATATTTTGTTGAGGAATGGACGTGACTACGATAAGCAGCTAATACATATGGAATAAACGTATCCCAATCTTTCTGATTGTCGTTTATATAATGTGACAACATATCTTTTAAAACTCTGTGCATTCGTTCTATTTGCCCGTTCGTGGTAGGTGCATAACTAGACGTCTGAATTTTTTCAATTTTTAAAAGTTTACATATCTCTTTAAATAGTGTGGACGTAAAGTTTGTGCCTTTATCTGTTAATAATCTCTTAGGAGTACCGTGACGACATATGATGTGTTCTACAAAAGCTCTTGCTACCGTGTCCGCTCTTTGATTTGGTAAAGGTATTGCTTCCGCATATTTTGTAAAATGGTCCTGAAATGTTAACAAGTATTTGTTACCTTGCATTGTAGTCACTAAAGGTCCAACGATATCCATCGAGGTTAATTCCCATGGTTCACTCGCAGACGTAAAATGTTGCAGTGGTACTTTCTTAAAATGTGGTGACGTTTTTCGCTGATTACATGATTCACATGTATCACAGTATTTTTCAATCTCTGTTTTCATCCCGGGCCAATAAAATCGTGTTTGTATAAGTTGATAAGTTTTTTGTCTTCCTGCGTGTCCGCTCATGATGTTATCGTGAAAATCCCTAAGTACTTTATTAACGTAGGTTTTCGGTATCACTAGCTGGTCTCTTTTCAATTCATGGTCTCTTTTATATAGAACACCATCCTTGTCCACAAAATAATTAAGCTCGTCGTCGTCTCTATTTCCTGTCTTAACTTCGCTTAAATGGTTTAAGATCCCTTTGCAAAATGTATCTTTATTTTGTTCTCTCACTATCGCATCTCGTTCCCAATTAGGTTCTATAAGTTCTTCTTCAGTCACGGCAATTTGACGAATTGTTGATTTAGATGTACCAAAAATAGTAATTTTAATTTGTGCGGTTGAGAATATAAAATTGACCATATCTTTCGTTTCTTGCCACAATTCCTCCGTTAAATCATCCTTTATTAAAATTATATTTTGTTCATTATTTTCGGAAGCCATCTTATATAGTTCTTGTAAGCCTGTCCACATAGATTCTAAATTTATTTTCTTATCAGTTCGTTCTCCAAGTATTAAATAAAATATTGTCCTCTGTCTGTCGGTAATTTTAACGGTTTGTCCAGCATCTGCGTTTTCTAAAGCAGTCCCGCGTAAGTGCTCCTTGGTAACGAATTTTACTATAGACAAGTCATCGGGTAATTCATTTATTATTTCCATATTTTTTATTTGTGGTAATGCATGTTTCCTGCGATAATCTATGAAATCCAGATAAGACATATCTACATAGTTATCATCGGTATTATACATTCGACTTAATGCATCCGCGTTTCCATGTTTTCGACCAGGCCGGTGAATTACTTCGAAATCATATTCTGCAAGCGAGAGGGCCCATCGCGTCAATCTGGAGCTCGGATCTTTCATTGTCAATAACCATTTTAACGCTCGGTGATCTGTGATTAAGGTAAATTTTGAGTTGGTAAGAAAACATGAAAATTGTCGTACTCCAAAAATAACAGCAAGTAACTCCTTTTCCGTGGTAGAATAGTTTTTCTCTGCTTGATTCATTTGTCGGCTTGCAAACGCCACCGGTCTCTCGTGCCCATCCCTGATTTGACTTAATATGGCGCCAACGCCCGTATTGGACGCGTCAGTGGCTAAAATGAACGGCTTACTAAAATCTGGGAATATTAAAAGTGTGTCATTTGTTAAAGCGCCCTTTAATTTTTCTATTGACTCTAAAACTTCGGAAGTGATTTGAAACTTCACGTCTTTCTTCGTTAAATTTGTCAATGGTGTAGTTAATTCCGTTATCCTCGGTATAAATCTTCTATACCATCCAACTAGTCCTAAAAATGATCGTACTCCTTTAACATTCTTCGGTATTGGAAATTCTTTGATAGCTCTAATTTTCTCTGGGTCTGGTAAAATTCCTTCTTGTGTTAAAATATGTCCCAAATATTTTACTTTTTCTACGATAAAATTACACTTTTTCGGTTTTAATTTAATATTGGCATCTCTTAGTCTTTCGAACACATTTCTAATTCGTTTTATATGCTCTCTGGGACCGTCAGAATTATATATCACTATGTCATCCAAGTAAACCATAACCGAATCTCCGGTCAAACCTGATAAGGTAACATTCATAAATCTCTGAAATGTAGAGGGTGCATTAACTAATCCGAAGGGCATCTTTAAGTATTCATAATGTCCATGATAAGTGCTAAATCCTGTAAGCGGTATATCCTTTTCTTCCATGGGAATTTGATGATAAGCTTCTGCTACATCGATCACCGAAAATAAAGCTTTATTTTTCGCCTGATAACCTTGAAGTAAATCCGAAATATTTGGTAGTGGATAATATTCTTTTTTCGTAACACTATTTAATCCTCGATAATCAATACACATTCTAATCTTTTCTTCCCCATCGGGCAATGTTTTGGATACAAGAACAACAGGTGCGGACCAAGGGCTCGCTGAAGGGCGAATAACTTGTGTTTCTAGCAGTCTATCGATTTCATCCTGCAATATCTGTCTTTGCTTATAAGGAATTCGATACGGAGCTTTACAAATTGGTTGTGCTCCAGGTTCTAACGTGATACAGTGTTTAACTCGAGACGCGCTTGGTAAAACTTCCCTTTCGCCCATAAATAAATCCGAATATTCTTCCAACAAATTTTGAAGTTGTACTTTAGTATCAGTCTTCAAATGTGCAAGGTCAAATTCTTTCAACCATTCTTTATTTGCTAAATTTACTCTTCCTATCGTGGCTGATTTTGATGAATCTTTCATTTCTGTTGCCATCAATGCAATACCCAAGTCCTGTCCTTTTTGAATTCTCACTTCCTGTTCAGACAGATTTAATAAACGTATAGGTATTTTATTTTCATTCGGTACAATTGCACATGCTATGTACGCGGAACCGTGCGCTAATTCGATAGGCTCGCAAACCAGTGAATTGCCGGTTAATTTCTTCTTTACACGACCGTGACAAACTAATTCCGTTCTCGGAGGTATTGAAATAAATTCTGGCGCTACAATTTTTGTGGCCATTACGTCATCACTAGTCATCTCATCAAAGGAACAATCTAATTCATTTTTCTCAGTTATGTTTTGTTGTGTACAGGGTGTTTCATTAATTTGGGCCCTAATTTCCATATAATTATTGTCTGAAGCATCCTCTTCAGTTTGACCACTATTTTTCTGAAATTTTCTAACGTACATTAACCATTTACTCCTTGACCAACCCCTTTTGTATCAAGGTTACCGCCGCTCCGGTGTCTACTAAGCATATCTGCCGCTGACCATTTATTACTAACATTAAAACATGTGGAACTTTATTCAAATTTTCCGTCCTAACTTCAGGAATTTTTTCTTCATATTTATTTATGAAATTTTCTCTTTGGCGCGGTTTATCCTCGGCTACAATTTCTTTTAATTTCTGAATATTGTCCTGTATTTGATTCTCTACTATTTGAACCTTTACACCTAACTGTTCTAAAACTTGCTTAGTAATTTCTTCAATCAAATTTTTATTAATATTTTGAGCATTAATCTCATTTCCCCTATTCTGTGTTTCGCTAGAGCCTTCTAACCGGGGAACATTCGAAGGCGAAATTAGTTTAAAGAACTTGACGCGCCCTTTTTCGCATTCGAGTTCACGAACTCATTCCTTTTCTTAGAAATCGCTCCTTTCGACGTCCCATTTTCCGGGTATCTGCCCTGATTTGTCCCCGTATAATTCAAATTTCTATTATCATTTATATTTCTATTTTCATTTCTATTTCTATTTTCCGACTGTCTATAGTTGCCGTTTTGTCCTGACCCTCCCGGTCTGTTAATTTTATATGAGTCTATAGTTTTTTCTTCATTTTTATATTGCGCCCGTTTTTTGTAACAATCTCTAGCCCAGTGTCCTAATTTATTACAAAAATAACATGTCCGTTCTTCTTTAATTTCCTTCTTCGGCGGTTCCATTCTCGGCTTCCAATGACATTCTTTGGCCAAATGCCCTTCCTTGCCGCAATTATAACATTTTCTCCTCTCGGAAATAACTGAAACCTTTGTATTAGTCCCTTTGCCTTGGAGCATACGAGTAGTGGTTTCCTGTAACCGGACTAACTCTTCCGCTTTATCTAAAGTGAGTTTATCTTCTCTCAGAAGAACGACTCCCATATCCTTGAGAAGATCCTTTCTCAACCCCATTTTAAATTGATTTAATAATAAGGCTTGATTCTTTTTCCTTAATCCCGCCTCTTCCTCTGGAGCTGCTCCTTGCAAATCCTCCTGTAAGACGCGTCCACCCAGCGTCTTTAAACGTGTACAAAATGATGAAACGTCTTCATCGTGTCTCTGATAACATCTACTCAACTTTAACTGGTTTTCCCCAGGCAATCGTACTTGTGTGAACCTTGCAATCAGCTTCTTTTTTAAATCGGCATAGGATAACGTATCTAGGGTAGAATCTGACTTAAAAAAATTATAGGCATCTCCCACAAACTTGAATTTTAATAGTCGTAATGTCTCGTCCTCTGACCATCCGTCTAATTTCGAACGTTGCTCCAATTTTTCTAAATATTTTGGGACATCTTTGCCCGTAAAATTATCTAGTGACGCGGCTATCATCCCCAACGAAAATACCATCGGCCATCGTAGGAATCCCTGTTCGGGTGCTACCGGTACGGTAGGAAAAGTAAATTTCCCTGGGCCCGTCGGACTGGTCGGGTTCGATGATTCCTTACTTGGGCCGCCGGCCGATGCATTTGGTTTTACTACCCCTGGACCGGGCATTATAGTAACGCGGATTTATATATATATTTTTTTTTTTAAATACAAGAAAAATTAAGTGGCTCTAATGAAAAAAAAATGTATATAGGGTTTCGCGGTATCTACATCTTGGAAACCTTCCCAAGTTCAATATAATATATCAAATAAAATGTAGTAATCAATATCAATCAAATAATAAAATATATATAAATATTTCATGTAAATTCAGTTTAACTAAAAGCAACGAAAAATAATAAATGTCTTTCAATGCATCAAATAAAACATTTCCAATCAAAAGTACTAATAGTACGAAAACTAATAAAATTGTTCCAATTATATCAAATACATATTTCTCAATAATGGTAACTTAAAGAAAATATTTCAGAAAATAATCAACTATTTCGATATATCAATGGTAAATCAAATGCAATTGAAAATATATATCAATTGGTAAAACACTACAAATCAATAACTCAAAAAAACGATCAAAAGTTACTTTGTATATGATATCATTAAATCACAAATCATAAACAATCATAAATAGAATCTGAAAACCGACAGTGCATAATTTATATTTTCACATTAAACTCAACTTTTCTTGCTAGACTTTTCAACCCTGTTATTGTTCAAAAGTTAGTGCCAACCCTGTGTTTGTTTTCCTCTCTAAAGTCCCTAACATCACCACCTAACTTCCTAAAATATAACCAGATCCCACCGCTGCCACCAGTGTAACAATTTGGTCCTATACCTGTTGTATAATGGGGAAAGAAATATATTATATAGAACCTGAGAGAAAAAGGGGAATGCTGCCACCACCCGAAGAAAATTTGTTTGGAGAGAAAAACTCCGGGAACCCTTCTCTGTAAATGTTAGCTGAAAATAAATAATATAAAAGGAACTTTACTGCCCCTTATCTGCCTTCACTCTCAGTCCTTGGTAGCTTCTGGTCTTCGTCACCTGGCCTCCTCTAAGAGGATAAGTCCCCAGGCTTCTCAAATGCTGGTGGTTGTATAAGAAGAAGGAAGGAGTTAAAAGTAAACAACCAAAAAAAAATGACACATATATTGAAGAAAACAAAATGAATGGAAAAAAATATAAAAAAAACAAAATAGAAACAATAAAACAATCCCGATATGTAACACAAAAAACGAAAAAAATATATAAACCAAGGAACCTCAATTTTTAGTAGTTACACAATACTTGAGAACAAATGTAACTCCCCCAATTTATGTTTTTAATTAATTGGCCCCAAGGAAATATAAAAAAATAACTTTAAGGGATACAATATTAATTATACCCGCTAATCCTGGAATGACAGGTACAATTAGACCCTATTTAAGCCCTCTCAGTGCCTACTACAATAGGTCTTCCCCTTTATCAGCAAACGTTGGTGAGCCAGTTTATCCAACGCAACCCCAATAAACATATAATATATACCGCATATATAAATTAAAAAAACCAAACTAAAACAAAACCAAATTTAAATAAAATATCATAAGACAAACAAACTAGTCTTTTGCCGCTCGTTCCTTTTGCCGACTCAGGGAGTCAGATGAAATCTTTACCAGTTTACAAACTAGCTGTGCGTACTTCGACGCTACTTAGTCCCTATCACGAGGTCTCTTCCCCGCCGTTTGCTGGTCTAAGAAACCTCTACCCTGGGTTCACAATCTGAACCTACAACTCTACGGACAAACTCACAGGTTTTTGGCACCTAACACTCCTCGGTTAGTAAAATATAAAGGTACTCACCGGATGCGATTTATCCGTTAATCCCAAAAGGTTTACCTGTGAATTAAAAGAAATTATACCTCACTGGATTTTTAGCTAGCTAATCACTGATCAAAACACACTCGCGACTTTCGCGTTTCCCGTCCCTCGACGATAAATTTTATAATGACTCTATAATTTAGTTCCTAAAACCCTATTTGGACAGGTGAACCGTTCCTCTCTTAGGAGTATGGTTTCCACCTTTTTTGTGTCCCCTATAAATCCGTCGCGCCACGTACGACTACTTTTCTTGAGTTCCGGCCCCGAACTAGTTTGGAAATTCTCTAGACTAGTTCCTCGTGAACTTTAGCCCCTCCCATATGGGTACTATCTTCGCGAATAAGTTAACAACAAAACTCCCTACCTCGTGAGTTTTTCATTGTCCGATTGGCTGAATCTTCCGCCATTAACCGACGTGTTCTACGCACGTGCCTTTCTTTGGCATTTAAAAAAATTCTAGAGCAAACTTTTAATTAAGGACGGCAAAATCAGCAATTTTTCTCTAACTGCGTAAAATCGGCCATCTTTGGTTTTTGTTTAAAATGTTGCAACACAATTTGTGTATACCTGGTTTTTAGCACGTACAAGAGTTCAGCTTTCTGCTAACCCTGAATCGGCAGATCACAAAACGGAACGATATGTATAAACTATTCATTGTTTAAATAAAAGTATTATAACATGGAAAATGGGTTAAATTTCGCAATATAGGCAAGTGGTATAAAAAGGTGAAATTTCATAATTCTAGCGACATTTTCTGCAATACGAGCGAATTTTTCTATACGGCGTTTTTAGTTTACTTACGTGAACAAATATTAAATAACATATCCGACAAAAGAATAAAGAATTTAAAAAAAATGTATTATGAATTTCTTGTAAACATCCTCGGGATGTTACAATATCTTTGTAGAATACAATTAATAATATTCAAATTTCTTGAGCGGTTTTATGGAAAACAGTGAAGATTCATTGAAAATCACTGAAATCTAGTCCCCTATTTACCTTTTTTTCTAATTTTCTGGAAAACCATAATTATTAACAATTATATGGGACCTTTCTGTAATGTTCCCTAATGTAATGCAGTTTAAATCATCAAAATTGCCCAAGCCTTTTTGGAATAATCGCTCGTCATACAAAAAAAAAAAATTGCAGATCAATTGATAACATCCTCCTTTTTGGGAGTCGATTAAAAATAGTAGGGGAGCATATGCTATTTTAAGAGATGAAGTAACTGGAGGATTCTATAAAAGATAATGCGATAGAGAATTTTATAAACGGTGACGGAGCGGAGATAACGAGATAGAAAAAATATAGGGGTCGATAGGAAAATATACAAGGGGAGAAGAAAAGTGAATGAAATAGAAAGATTGGTATGACTTTGTTATCTCCATACTACTTGGTTGAAAATACTGAAACTGGCAATAGATCCAGTGATAACACTATGGATGATTTTGCGTTTAATTGAGTGTGTGTTTATCTCCAGATTTTCAAGCAAACGGTCATTACTAGTGCACCAAATACTTCTTGCACCTACTATCAGAGGCAAGACTTTAATTTCAGTAGTATTATTCCTTTTGAGGACAGTGTCGGTGAATTCGGGATCCTCATAGTATACACTCTTGTTATTTGAGCTCTCTGGTTGGGACCGAGACCCTTCTCAGTGAACTCCGATGTCGCAGATATTTGATTTTTGACCTTTGCTAAGTATCTTTAAAGTGCCTCTAGGTGAACGTATACGGGGTTCTGCCTCAATCGACCAACCTTTTTTCGACGCTTCCTTTTTAATAATATTGGCGATGTTGTTATGCCTGGCAATTCTAGAGTTATGTGTTATGTAGCAGTTCTGGAGGATGTGACAGTTAATAAGCTTATGGATCCCATATTTCAACAAGATAATGCTTATGTTGCTCGAGTTAGTATAAACGTTTTTGAAGAGACCCATGTGAATGTTGCCATGGCCCGCCCAGGTCCCCCTATCTTTCTTCCATTGAACATATTGGAGATAAGATGGGTAGAAGGCTCGGAAATTTACCTCAGCCCCCACGGACTAAGACATGAAATACAGGAAGCTTGCGATAGTATTCCTCAAATAGAAATGAACCACCTTATTGAATCAATGCCAAGACGTGTTGGGGAGTTTATAGATAACCGCAGTGGAAAACACATTATTTACAAACTTAATAACAACATAGAAATTGAACTAATCGAAATAAAAACACAAAAATAACTTAAAAGTGAAATTATACCATTTTTTAAAATTGTGTCTTCTTATTTCTTCTTCTAATTTTTGAAATGCACGTTTTAGCGTCTAGTTCCTCCCTTTTGATTTAAGTATTCACCACAGAAAGATATTAAAATTGGTAAGGTTTGGTCTTCCTGCTAGCCACAGCCAATGCTCTTTCCTTCTAAACCAGTTACCGTGGAAGATACAGGTCAAGATGTACTTCCACCGTGCTGTATGTTATCTACAAAAGTGTTTAGAACTGTATTTAAAATGTCTAAATATCACGATGACGTTAAACCTCGTTTATAAAAGAATAACTAAACCTATTATCTTTCAATAAACAAAACAAATCTTGGTATACACATTCCCTTTTAGTAGAAACATTTCATTTGCCCAAATTTATTTCTTTATAATTCCTTATATCCTCTTTTATTTAGATATTTTTCATAGAATGCTCTCACTATTTTATTGATTTTGTTTTGTCTTCGCTTAAATCGTTCTTGGTGCTTTATATAAGGATATCTTGCTGTTACGCTTATATACTCATAACCTCGTTAATTATGAATGTATTGTTTTCTTTACAATATAGTATGTAATGGATCTGAGTCTACCTCTCCTGTCTTCTAAACGTTGTTTGTGGCATATTCTTGATTACTTTTATGTTTTTTTGGGCAATAACACCACAATAGAAATAAAACGACGTATATTGCAGGAATACCAAACGAGGTTACCATTAATAATTTCTTCCTTAATTGTCGGTAACCAGATACGATTAAATTCTATAGCAGTAGAAGCGATACAATCGTCTTCATTCAAAAGAATTAAGGCAGACTCTTTTATTTTTCGTTTTGTGTTATGTTGTTCTTTGTGAAGTATAGTTGAATTGTCAAATTGTATTTTATGGCCTAGGTTCCAAGCATGTTCACAAATTTTCGATTTTTCAAATTGTCGTTTCTTTATGTAATTCTTGTGTTCATTTATTCGTACGTTTAATGGTCTCGATGTTTCTCCAATATAAAATTTATTGCATTCGCAAGGAATCTTATATAAGCAGTTTTTTGAGTTCTGGTTCTTGTTTGTTGGTTTTGTTTTCGATATTAAAGATTTCAGTGTATTTCTTGTTTGGAATGCTGTTTTAACATTAAATCTGTTGCCCACTCTTTTCAGTCATTCTGACAGACCCTGTATATATGGTATAGTTGTAACTGTAATGTTGTTGTCTTAAGTAGTAGTAGTGTTAAGAGAAGTTCTTGGTTGAGTCGGAAGGTTTGTTTTCTGTTCAAGTCTGTTTAACTCTTTGTTGATAAATTTTGTGGGGTAATTGTTTCCAGTGAGAACATTCTTTATAATTATTTTTTTTGTTATTAATAACAAAAACAGAATCTTCATTCGAAACAGAAGTTTATAGAAAACCAACTCATACAAACAGATACCTAAATTTCAATTCAAATCATCCGAATACAGTAAAGAAAGGTGTCATTAAGTCATTATATGATAGAGCAAAGAACAACTGTTCTGATGATAATAAATTCAACAAAGAAAAAATAATTATAAAGAATGTTCTCACTGGAAACAATTACCCCACAAAATTTATCAACAAAGAGTTAAACAGACTTGAACAGAAAACAAACCTTCCGACTCAACCAAGAACTTCTCTTAACACTACTACTACTTAAGACAACAACATTACAGTTACAACTATACCATATATACAGAGTCTGTCAGAAAGATTGAAAAGAGTTGGCAACAGATTTAATGTTAAAACAGCATTCTAAACAAGAAATACACTGAAATCTTTAATATTGAAAACAAAACCAACAAACAAGATCCAGAACTAAAAAACTGCATATATAAGATTCCTTACGAATGCAATAAATTTTATATTGGAGAAACATCGAGACCATTAAACGTACGAATAAATGAACACAAGAATTACATAAAGAAACGACAATTTGAAAAATCAAAAATTTGTGAACATGCTTGGGACCTAGGCCATAAAATACAATTTGACAATTCAACTATACTTCACATAGAACAACATAACACAAAACGAAAAATAAAAGAGTCTGCCTTAATTCTTTTGAATGAAGACGATTGTATCGCTTCTACTTCTGTAGAATTTCATCGTATCTGGTTACCGACAATTAAGGAAGAAATTATTAATGGTAACCGCCTTTTGAACAACCCAATATCGGGATAGTTCATAAGGTTTTTCCTAGGTTTTCCCTTATGACGTTAATGGGATCACTGAAACAATAGAATTCTTTGATCGCATTTTTGGCGAATGCGCTATCTTATAACAAAGTCGTACCTAGGAACGCCACTTATAAATTCTAAAGACAACTCTTTTAAATTCTTCTAATTTGAAAGCTGGTTAACTACAGGGTGTTCCTAAATTGGAGGTACAAACGAAAAGGGGAGATTCCTTGAATAGTTTTAGAAACAAAAAGTCCCATAAACATGGGTCCGCAAACGTTTCGTTTTCAAGATACAGAGTGTTATAGTTTGAATTTTTTTCAAGTTTTCTTCTCTTAGTATCTGCACTTCACAAGATATTCAAATGAAATTTGGCGTAGATATTACAATTAAGAGTTTACACCTTGTGACATGCCAATTTCGATTGCAAATCTGCAGGGTGATATTTTTTCGGGAACACTGTCCACTGTTGTCCTTCAGAACTTTTTTTGGTGAGCCACTGGTACTTTCAAAAATTGTAAAGAAAAGCTTTGTTGTTATACCAAACTTTATGTTCTCTTGTAGTTTTGTCGTATCTACTACCGCGAGAAAAAAATTTGAATGATTCTCTTGAAATCCTCAGAAAATTCCGAATTGTCATAGAAATCTAGTTACTTACCTAGTAGGCTGTGGTGAATGAATAAATTTATTATTAGTTTTGACACATCAAATTAAACTCCTGTGTTTTGAAAATTAAAGATGGTTGCATTTTAATATCAAAACATGCCGAATTTTACGAATTCCGAAATGGCTGACATGCATTTCATGTATGGTCTTGCAAATGGTAATTCAAGAGAAGCTAAGCGTCTTTACATGGAACGCTATCACAATAGAGTGATGCCTGGTCTTCGGATGTTCTCTAATATTTACAGGCGTCTTTCAGAAACTGGATCTTTTTCTGCGAAAAATATTAATGCAGGTAGACCACGATGTGTGAGAACACCACGACTCGAAGAGGCAGTGCTGAACGAAATAGAAGAACATCCAGGAACCAGTACAAGAAAAATTAGTGTTACCTTAAAAACAAGTCATCAAGTTGTTTGGCGGATTCTTTGCTCTATCCTTATCACATTCAGAGGGTGCAGGCGCTCTTGCCTCGAGATTGTCATCCAAAAATTATTTTTTGTCAGTGGTACCTCAACAGACTATTGAACAATCCTCATTTTGATTGCCAAATCCTATTCACTGATGAAGCCTGTTTCTCAAGGACTTCAATCATAAATTTTCATAATGAACACATATGGGCTGAGGAGAATCCACATGAAATTGCAGAAGCTTATTTTCAAGAGGAATTTTCATTAAATGTGTGGGGTGGTAATATTGGCGATTATTTGATTGGTCCTTTCTTCTTGCCAGGGCGACTTACTGGTCAATCATACAGACATTTTTTATAGAACGATTTGCCTTGTTATTGGATGATATACCTCTTATGATGCGACGTGAAATGTGGTTCATGCACGACGGTGCTCCTGCTCATTTTTCACTTTTGGCTAGGGAGTATTTGAACGAAAATTATGTAAACAGGTGGATTGGACGAGGTGGACATCAACCATGGCCTGCCAGATCCCCAGATTTAAATAGTTTAGATTTCTTTCTATGGGGCCATTTGAAATCTCTAGTGTACATAACGCCAGTGAATATCGTAGACGAACAGAGAAATCGTATATTAGGCGCGTTTGATACAATTAGGAATACTCCAGGAGTATTTGAAAGAGTTCGATCGTCTATGAGAAGAAGAACAGAAGCTTGTATAAGGGTTGGGGGAGGACATTTTCAACAGTTGCTGTAGTTTAGTTCCTTTGTTGTTATTTAGTTTTTTTGATGATTATACCAGTTTATCGAATCTTTAAGAATCATTGCTAGTTTAATAATTCAAAATTTTGTCTCGAAATCGGTAGTAGATACGACAAAACTACAAGAGAACATAAAGTTTGGTATAACAACAAAGCTTTTCTTTACAATTTTTGAAAGTTCCAGTGGCTCACCAAAAAAAAGTTCTGAAGGACAACAGTGGACAGTGTTCCCGAAAAAATATCACCCTGTAGATTTGCAATCGAAATTGGCATGACACAAGGTGTAAACTCTTAATTGTCATATCTATGCCAAATTTCATTTGAATATCTTGTGAAGTGCAGATACTATGAGAAAAAAACTTGAAAAAAATTGAAGCTTTAACACTCTGTATCTTGAAAACGAAACGTTTGCGGACCCATGTTTATGGGACTTTTTCTTCCTAAAACTATTCAAGGAATCTCCCCTTTTCGTTTGTACCTCCAATTTAGGAACACACTGTATAATTCATGATCTTTAGAATTTTTTGTGCTACCTGTATATCTAAAAACAACAAATTTTCTAATGTCAATTTTAAACGTCATAAATGAAATTTTCATTTTGCAATCTACATCAATAAATATAAAGCCATTGACAACGAAGTCAGAATAGACTTTGAAACGTTTGGTATTCCTGCAATATCCGTCGTTTTATTTCTATTGTGGTGTTATTGCTCAAAAAAACATAAAAGTAATCTACTTCTCCTGGTTCCAAGTATATTTCTTGGTATTTTGTGACGGATGAACCAGTTTGTTTTCTCTGTTGTAAGCCATGTTCAGTTATACCACAATTATATTCTGTTATAATTCTTTCAGTTCTAGCTTTACACATTTCTATTAATCTCATGCATTTCGAGTTGGATATATTTTTTTGATTGGTGATGTACTGATTAGGAGTACAAAATGCATATTTTCGTTCATTATGTCCAGGCTATATAAAATTGGATAAACATAAAATTTCTTCTTATGAAAAACATGATTAATTGGTTAAAATTGAATCTTGAAAACAAAAATTCCAAAATTTCGAAGGGAGGGGGGTGTGAACTGCTTGTTTCTGGTGCTTCAACTCTGGGTGAGTTTTGGCTGCGAACACTTTCGCTCTCCATCCATCCCTTACCGTCACTTTGCTTCGGTTATTATCATTATAAATTCGTTCAGTTTCTCAAATTGTTCAATAACCATATCCCTTTTTGCACCCAGATTTTGAATATTCCAAGTACCAAACGTGTATTTCTTCTCAGATCTTTGTGGGGCTTTCAACTAACCAAGAGTTTTTAACCACAAAAAGTTTTATCAAAATCGAAGCAGTGGTTTTTGCACGATGCTCGAACAAACAATTGAATAAATAAATAGGTACAATGTTATGTAAGGATGTAGATATTTTATATAAATTATGGCTACGAATATATAAATAATATTATTTTTAGTACACCAGTCTCTGTTGACGCTTAAACAGGATCAAAAACATTTTTCTATATTTAAGCTAATATTCTTCTGTTTCGTTATATAAGAAAATAGATGACCAGCAGTAATTTATACCCTTAGAAAATTGTTCAGTTGTGTATTTCAATTATGAGAACTTAGTTTTTCGCGGCCAGAGTCATAGTTGAATCTGCTTTTTCAGAATTTAGACTGCGTCCTTTTTTCTCGAATTAATTTATGTATATATCTGACCCAGCATATAAAAAAAGTTTTCCGACATTTCTCCCACACTTATAAGGGGGCTTTTTCAGGGATGAGAAAAACAAAACAAATGTTTCTTACCTTGCGGCAATTCAATTCATTTAGTCTTTTTCTCACAAAAACAAATTAAAAGTTCACTTTATTAAACTTGTCACAATGACGCACAAATTGGCAAATCTGGCATAAGCAGAATCAATTAAGTTTCAATTATCTTTGTGACCACAAGGATGACGAAATATAACACATCGTGATATCATACTTCAGTTACAGTACGTACAACTTCAAAACAAAAAACTGCTAATTCCACACAAGGGCGGATCCAGACACGTGCTTCCGGGGGGGGGGGACTTTATGTTTCAGAGGGCTATACTGTACTAAATTTACCAAAATATAATTTTAAAGTTAGGTTTCTTGGGCTATACGCTAGTAAAGTATCTTTGACAATAGACATTTGTGCCATCTCGTGTTTTATTTGTGAAACGCTGGTTCTGTCAAGGCCGTAATTTATGTTTGCTGTGTTATAAATTAAAATTTAGTTATCCCATTAAATGGAAAGAAAAACATCAAACCGAAAGTGCGGTGTAGTTGATTGTGAAAATACACCAAGAAAAAAAAACAAATTTACAATTATACCACTTTCATGGATTTCCATATCAATTAGAGATGAAGAAAAAGTGAATTGCAGCAGTTTGACATCATATGTAAATAAATTTGATTTTCACGTTGTTAGTCATTATTGTATGTATAAAATTAATCATAATTGTTGTTCCATTAACAAAACTGAGATTTTTGAATTACAGCAGTGGGGCAATCCATCTCAACCAGAAACAAATTCAATGATTTGCAGTGATCAAATTGTTTGAGAAAAAAGTAAACAATGCACATAACAAAAGTTACAATCCAACTATATTTCCTGCAATACGTATATAAAAAAGCAAAATCTTCATGCTGGTTTGTGGGCTGAAAGATTACGAGTACCTACGACAAGAAAAAATTGCATCTTCAGGAGTCGATGAAGCTGAAATTCAGATTAACAATAGTAAGTAAATATATATAAGAAAAAAAACAAATTAACTTTATTCATTATATATGATTTATTGGTAGATTTCACTGACGATGAAGTTTTAATAGATCAAGATAAAAATTTTGAAGTTGGAACAAGGATAATAAAGCAACAAGAGATGCAAATATACATGTTAATTCACAAAGAAATGAAAATTGATTATATATTATTTATAGCTTTTGTAATAACTAATAATAAAGAACCGCTCATAAAAAATAAAAATAATGACAATAAAAAGTGTCATTTATTTAAAAAAATTATCCCTCCTGTAATTAAAAACTTACTTTATTTATTTACTCCTAAAACAAAATATTAAAAATTAAAAAATTAAAAATTATGTTAACCTTAAATTTCAATTCATTTTGGAAAGAAAAGTATTTACATGATTAACTTTTCTGTTTACAAGAGTTATTGAATCTTATTTTTGTTAACAGTACAACAATTATGATTAATTTTATGTATTTAGTAATGACTAAAAACGTGGAAATTTAATTTAATTGCTCTTGACGATGAACTGCTGTAATCCATTTTTCCTTCCTCTCCGATTGCTACAGAATCTAAAACAGCAAACATAAATTACGGCCTTGACAGAACCAGTGTTCCACAAATAAAACTCGAGATGGCGCAAATGCCTATTGTCAACGATACTTTATTAGCGTATTACATTTACTAATTTTGAGGCTTCAGTGAAATGATGTCCACAATCATATCATTGTAGTTTGTAGATACCTAAATATGTTATTTTCTTTTTGTTTTTGGTTTGTCATAATCATTTTACGCCTATGAGTATATTAAATTTCTTATGTCTTTAAATATGATCCATTAAACTAGCAGATTAAGTGGTAAAACCAAAATAAAAAAATGTGAATAATCAGAAAGTGTTTCGATTATATTTTTGGCTACTCCTAATTTAGCATCAAAAATGGATGAAATTTCCATGAATCTTTATACGGATTTAAACAACATTAAAGAAGAAATACACATGTGTAAAAAGATATTAAGGAAAATATACCAAAATTTACCCCCCTCCTTATCTCCTAAACTATAAACCGTAAAGTTTTGAAAAAAATTAAAGGTATAGGGTCTGAAGTTTACTGGAAAAATAAGGAGATAATTTTTGGGGGGCAAATTACAGAATTAAATGGAAAATATAAAAATAAAATTGTTTCTAACGCATCACGTTATATATCAAATGAAAGGGCTCATTATGAGGAAAACAAATATATTTTTTTAAATTTTTAAAACAAATTATCTAAAAGATATTAACAAAAATATTTAAAAAAATACCCATCCCTCCCCTTATCTCCGAAACCATAAGCTGTAAAATTTTGAAATGAAATAGAGATATTGCGCCTCACCAGAACTTTACTGGAAAAATAAGGAAAAACCCCTATTATTGATTTAAGGGGGCAAATTATATAACTAAAGGGAAAATAAAAAATTATAATTATTTCTAATGGATCAAGTAATATATTAAATCAAAGGGATCATTATGACGAATATAAATTAATTTTTTAAATATTTTTAAAATAAATAATTAAAAGCTATTAAGAAAAATATTTTAAAAAATTACCCATTCCACCCTTTATCTCCTAACTATAAAACGTAAAAAATTGAACAAAAGAGGTATAGCCCTTCACCTGGACTTTACTGGAAAAATCAGGAGAAAATCCTGATATTGATTTTGGGGGGCAAATTACAGAATTAAATGAAAAATAAAAAATTAATGGATCATGTAATATATCAAATCACAGGGCTCATTATGACGAAACCAAATATATTGATTTCATATTTTTAAAATTAATTGTTTGTAAGATATTGTTACGAAATTTACCCAAAGCCGACCCTGTGTCATTTTAGCACGACAACAAACGCTTCAAGATAAAAAATACGATTCTCGAAAAGACTCGGCAGCGGAAGGAGCGATGATGATTTCTACTGGAGAATTCGACGCTGGTGATATAAAAGAAGCATGCCACGATCGCCGGGCAGTTATACCGCGACGACTAGCGTATATGAGAATGTATTGTGAATCAGCTGTTTTAAATGTAAATAAAGTTCTAGAAAAGTGAAAGTAAATATTAGTTGTTATCATTTTAAATTGAACAATCAGAGTCCTGAATTTGTCCAACAACGACATTAGAATTGCCAATGGTCAAGAGATAGCTTGTTTCGAGCCAGTAGAGACCATCATCAATTGCGAATAAGAGTACCAGACGTCGGTGAATGAGACAGGGCCCGATACAGAGTTCCTACAACAGTTTGCTGACCACTTAACACAATTGACACCAGAGAACCAGGAGAAAGCCAAGCAATTTATCACAAAACACTGGCAAATTTTTAACGGTAAAAATGGAACTACCGGTCGCACCAACATCATCTAGCATCGAATAGATACCCGAAAGGCTCAACCCATCAGAATACCACCTAGACGACTACCATTGGGGCAACAACAGGCAGTCGAGGAAAACATCGAGTCCATGTTACAAAATGGAGTTATTGAGCCATCCATCAGTCCGTGGTCTGCTCCCGTCGTGCTAGTTAAAAAGAACGATGAAACCACCCGATTTTGCGTGGCTTCCAGAAAGCTGAATGATGTGACGAAGAAAGACAGCTATCCACTACCCCGAATCGATGACACTTTGACCACACTAGCAGGCTCCCGTTGGTTTTCCACATTAGACCTAAAAAGTGGATATTGGCAGGTTGGTCTGCACGCAAACGACAGACAGAAGACAGCGTTCTCCACCAGTAAAGGGCTGCTTCAGTTCACGGTCATGCCCTTTGGGTTATGTAATGCACCCGCTACATTTGAGAGGCTAATGGAGTATATACTGAGCGGGTTAACATGGAGGACGTGCTTAGTATACCTCGACGACATTCTAGTCATGGGCCAGACATTCGACGACCATCTGAAGAACCTGGGCGAAGTATTCTCCAGAATTAATAACGCCAACCTGAGACTCAATCCGAAGAAGTGTTCTTTGTTTCAAAAAGAAGTAGAGTTTTTGGGACACGTAGTGTCCGAGTCAGGAATCCGCACCAACGAAGACAAGATAGAAGCCATCCGGGAGTGGCCAGTTCCAAGAGACAAACATGAACTCCGAAGCTTCTTGGGCCTCTGTTCATACTACCGGCGTTTTGTTGAGGGATTTGCCACCATCGCCGCCCCTCTACATCGGCAGACCACTGATAAAGAGACCTTCCATTGGAATCAGGATTGCGAAACATCATTCAGGCGACTGAAGGCAGCACTATGTTCCAGCCCAATCCTAGCCTTTCCTACACAGTCCGGCAAGTTCATCTTAGACACCGACGCCAGCAACACAGGTTTGGGGGCCGTCCTATCCCAGGTGCAAGGTGGTGAAGAGAGGGTGATCGAGTACTACAGCCGTGGATTCTCGAAGCCAGAAAGAAATTATTGCGTCAGAAAAGAACTTATTGCAATAATAAGGGCTGTAGACCATTTCCACAAATACCTGTATGGTCGCCATTTCTTAATCCGAATAGATCATGCCGCACTCAAATGGCTACTGGACATGAAGACACCGGAAGGACAACTGGCCAGATGGATGGAGAAATTACAGCAATACGACTTCAAGGTGGAACACCGTGCCGGCCGGTTGCACAATAATGCCGATGCCCTATCCAGAAGACCCTGTAGAGCGGAATGCAAGCATTGTCTGAAGACGGAACAGCGAGGGGGTATCTCCATCAGGCAGATCCGAGTGGAGGCCAATGAAGACTGGACAACGGAACAGTGCATCCAGGACCAAATGGCTGATCCAAACATCGAAACAATCTTGTCACTCAAAATGAGAGGGGCACCCAGGCCACGATGGGACAAGGTAGCTAGATACTCCGGCGTGCTGAAATCGTTATGGGCTCAGTGGGACTCTCTAAGAGTAGACAATGGAATGCTTAAGCGAGTTTGGGAAACCGCTGATGGACGAGAAACCAAGTCCCAACTGGTAGTTCCGAAGAAAAAGGTACCAGCCATCCTGACCGAAGTGCATGATGGAATTACCGGAGGCCACCTGGGCATGAATAAAATCCTAGACAAAGTTCGCCAGCGGTACTACTGGGTGAATTACTTCGAAGACGTCAGAGCTTGGTGCCGCAAATGTGCCACATGTGCCGCCAGTAAGGGCCCGAAGACCCGGACCAAGGGCAATGTGGGCGTTCCATTTGAGAGAATTGCCATCGATGTCGCCGGTCCGTTTCCCGAGTCTGAGAGGGGGAACAAATACATTCTGGTCGCAATGGATTACTTCAGCAAATGGCCTGAGGCATATGCGATACCCAGCAGGTTTGTGGTCCCGATGGAATTACATTCAGACCAGGGGCGTAACTTCGAATCGAATGTATTCCAGAAGGTCTGCACGATGTTGGGGATCAGGAAAACGAGAACAACACCATTACACCCACAGTCAGACGGAATGGTGGAAAGATTCAACAGGACCTTGGAACAACACATACCAAGGTCGTCAGCAATAACCAGCGTGATTGGGATAAGCATATTCCCCTATTCCTGTTGTCATATCGCTCTGCTGTACATAATAGTACAGGCCTGACCCCAGCCAGGGTCTTATTCGGAAAGGAGATGCGATTACCATGCGACTTGGCATTTGGCTCCCCCGAAGAACCTCCCCAAGACATCGACGATTATGCCGACCAGCTCCGACATTACATGCTAGCAATACACGAATTAGCCCGAACGCAGATGTTGGCCACCAGTGACCGGATGAAGACGCGATACGACCTCAAGGCCAATTCAGTCGGGTTCCAGGAGAGGGACAAAGTCTGGTTGTACAACCCCCAACGGAGCAAGGGTAAATCCCCAAAGCTTACACCCGCCTGGGATGGTCCATACGAGGTGGTCAAGAGGCTTAATGACGTCGTCTACCGGATCCGTCGAAACCCCAAGGCTAAATTGAAGGTGGTTCATTTAGATCGACTCGCTCCCTACCATGGAGGGGATGTTTCTGATCGGGACGATCAGAATTAAAGGGGGGGCAGTGTTACGAAATTTACCCAAAGCCGACCCTGTGTCATTTCAGCACGACAACAAACGCTTCAAGATAAAAAATACGATTCTCGAAAAGACTCGGCAGCGGAAGGAGCGATGATGATTTCTACTGGAGAATTCGACGCTGGTGATATAAAAGAAGCATGCCACGATCGCCGGGCAGTTATACCGCGACGACTAGCGTATATGAGAATGTATTGTGAATCAGCTGTTTTAAATGTAAATAAAGTTCTAGAAAAGTGAAAGTAAATATTAGTTGTTATAATTTTAAATTGAACCCACGAAGTATATTGCAATATTAACAAAAAGGTACAAAAAATTCTCATTTCCCGCTTTATTTCCGTAACCATACTACCTAAAGTTTTGAAAATAATTAGGTGTATTGGGGTTCACTTGAAATTTATAAGAAGAATTAGTAGAAAACCCCCATAGTAATTTTATTGACAAATTATAGAATTAAATGGAAAATAAAATTTTTATTTCAAACACATCATGTAATATATCAAATAGAAGGCTCATTATGTGAATTACAAATATATAATATTTTTAAATCATTTGTTTAAAAGATATTAACAAAAATATTAAACATCGACTTAATTCCCACTTTAGAAACTACACTATCTAAAATTTTGAAAAGTATATTTTATATGTATTTTTAAATAATTTGTCTAACAGATTTAATAATTTATTATTTAAAACTTGACATATTTTCCCCTTTATCTTCCAATCTACAGAGCCTCAAAATTCAGACAGTAGATTATTAAAGGCTTCCTTGAAAGTTTATTAGTTAAATAAAACTTTAATGTTAATTTTGGCGGCCAAATTAGAAAATTAAATACGTATTTCTATAAAAATCAAGCGAATCATGAAGCAGGTAAAATAAAAAGTCTACATGTGGAAAATGAAACTGTATATTTTTTATAAATTTAAAACGCTGCCTTTAAAAGATATTAGGGTAAATATAAGAAAATGCACTCATTCCCTGCTTGTCTAAAACTGGAATATTAGAATCTTGAAGGTGGTACGGAACCCTCAGTATGCGAGTCCTACTCGCACTTGGCCAAATCATTGTTATATAGAATCGGAGATGTCAACGACTGCTAACTACAGAAGATTCTTGGGGTCAACAAGCAAAACACCCGACACGGCAGCGAAGGGGGCGGAGTCAACACCGACCAATCAGGCACGATACGACCTCCGACGGAGACATAACTACGAATTGAGAATGCCAAGTGAGACCTTGGCGAAACGTCTGCAGGATTCAAAGATGAAAACGAACGGATGTATTCCCGAATAAATATTTCATATATATATATATATATATATATATATATATATATATATGTAAAACGCATGGTTTGGGACACCAAAATTTTATTGCAGGAAAAGCTTCTAAATCACATTTTATATATCCCTATATAGTTCAATTGTTATATAAACAATTTTTTCTATTAAAAAATAACTTTCGGTTAACGAACGCATTGTTTGAGCCCTCATCGAACTAACGTAGGGTTTGAGGACAGTCCCCAAAACATGCATTTTGCAAACTGGCGATAGACGAAATGATAATTTGGGGACTGTCCCTAAAATATGCATTCTCTTAATATAGTTTCGGGACTCATCAAAATAATGATTTCGTACAGTTGCTAGTGCATTACTTCCAATCCGATTAAAATTTGCTGCTTAACATGAAGCAAATATATAAACAAATTTATTATTTCGTATTACATTACTATTTTGTTTAAATTGTCGTTGTATAGACTAATTCTTATTATTAAGCGTTATCGAGGTGAAAAGCTTTGCAATGATACTACTAAATAGGAATGTGAGTCTTATAGTATCTATATGCCTAAACGATTTAAATTAATAGTATAATAATAAAAATTTACTGTTTATTTTCAAGGGAATAATGATAATGATACTAGGTACTCGATTTCTCACACTTAACAAAAATATCATAGAATTATCAATATCTATTCAGTTGTATTTTACAGCCTCAAGACCTCACTAAATATAATTTTGGTGCTTATAGCGTCATCACCAATTTTATGCTTAAGCTGTTTCTTAGGAACATTTCCAATTTTAACTTCAGACAGAAACCTAGGTTGTCACGCATTTATTTAATAAAATACCACAGCTATCAAAAACATACCGTTTCATTTTCTTCTTGCTTTCAATATCCTGATAAGAAATATTCTCGGGTGGTTAGGCCTAGAGACATGATCATGCAAACTACAAAAATCTTGGAGTTATTTTTCCTTTGAAAGTTTGCAGACGAACCATTCAACGTTTATTTTACTATAACATGGTGATTCGTTGGGTTGCTACCATATTTGCCATCCTCATATCTGGATAGCACACTAAGAAAATGAAACATTCGGGTCTTTGACTACTACTACTAGATTACATTTGTAACCTTCAATCTAGATAGGTATTTAGTAACTATTAAACTCATTATGTACCCCTATTAATATAGTGAAGTAAATAAGTATAATTAGTTAAATTGTACATATGAACTGCAGTAATTCGGTATTGTTCCACGAGGCGGTCGCTAAGATTGTGGCTATGCTGATATATATTTTTAAACTCTGCTGTTAGGAGAGGATGAGGTTTAGTGAGAGATTGAAAAAAGTGGATTACTCAGTCAATTTCAGTATGACTTATGCATACTAAATAGTATCTAAAACGCACTATTGGGGTGTTTTTCGAAAATTTGTGTGACTTCTAGACACTGTTAAATATCAGAGGTGTCTGATGCCACAGCAGGATTTACTTGGAAGATAACTCTTGGTCACCCTTTATACTACGAAGAGCCAGAATGACTATGATGAACTGTTTATCGTGCCAGTTATCGTCAGTCCAATTTTGAAAAGGTTATCTAATCAGGGTATAAACTGATTTTTCAATTGCACTCAATAATTCGTTTAATTTCCTTTCATCCGATATTTTTATATGATTATAACAATTCCTTGTTAGTTTGAGAAATCATGATAATTTTTGATTATTGTGTGTTTTCTTATTATTCACGAAATACTTTTGGTCATGAGTTTAAATTCGCATGTTAACTAAAGTGGAAATTAACAACCTTTTCAAAGATATCAGATGAGTTCGTAGTAATATTTTTTGGGATTTGGGACTGGAAACTCCAAAAATCCTAAATTTAATTACTGAATACAGGACACATAATAAGGGAGACATTTTTTGTACCAAAACTAATATAAAATCCTTCACTATGACTATTTATTTCACTGATGGTAAGAACTAATTATTGGCTTTATATTACCATTTTATGCAATTACTCAATTGGCTGTTTCTCATAATATATTTTTTTCCATTTTTGATACAAACAACATGGAAAAAAAACATCATACAGTTCTTTTTTATAACACAAAAATTAGTATTAATAAAAAATCATGTTTGTACTCCTAATTAAAACATAACTTGAAATAAATATAATGAAAATCTCATAGAAGGATAATCCTTTAGCGTAGGTAAATGACCTTGCGACTTTCATCTTACAAGAAACAAAGTTTAAAATAACAAACTAATTTACAGACTTTAACATGTTTTACTATAACGTCGATTTTATTAACATTTTAAAAATTGTACATATTTTTAATATTTAATATTCCTGCATTTGTACCCTTTGAATTGAGTGTATCCACTGTTTGGATTTCTTTTTAAATATTGAAAGTGAATTTAACCCTTTAATCTCACTAGAAAGAAAGTTGAATATTTTAGGACCAAAAACATCTTTGAGCTTTGGGTACTATGAAAATATTATTTAAATGCTGAACTACATCATCTCATTATACATGGAAAAGACAATTTTTACATACAACCAAGCAAAACTGACTCATTTACATTTTGACTTTTTTCACCTAAAACTCTGAAATATATTAGGTAATCTTTAAAAAAAAGACATTGTGTTGAAAACTTTTTTCATTAAATCTCTTAAACTAAGCTATGGCTTAGTTAACAAAATGGTATTCCCCAAATTTCTTAAAATAGTGGTACAACATTTCCTTTTACACATTAATAAATAGATTAAATATATGATTTAAGTAACAAATTCAATTAATAATGCAACAAATGCTAAATTACATTATATGTTTTCAACTTTTTCTATTAAGTAATTATTTTTTGATACTATCTTCTGGACATTATACAATCCATGGAACGCAAGACAATATATTGTTTCAGATCGAAAAAACTTCATCAGCTGCGCTTCCCTCAACATATTAAAATCTCGAATAATGATTAATGTTTTTTCATACATATAACCAAGCTTAACTATTTAACGCACATTATTAGGAGTTTTAGAGAAAACTAAAAAGAAAAAAAATCGTGCCATGTGTAATGCTTTTACCCTCTGATTCATATGAGAGAAGTCACACGAAACAAATTTATACGTTAACTAAAACCCACAATGCAATTATGTGACAATATCTTATTGCAGTCGATAGTCTTCAAATGTTACGCTCCCCTCGGCGATTAAAATCTCCAATAATTATTTATGTATTGCATTTAAGGCTAAATTTAACATTTTAACTAAAATTGAAAATCTAGAAGTTTAAGGGACAACTAGTCCACAGTGATTCTAAAATGAGTGCTGTATTTAAAACTCCATTACCCTTTCCTAGGATAGTAAGCACAAGAAACAAATAACAAATAGATTAACTGTTAATCTGTTGGCTAGTTTTCCCTGAAGTTCCAAGATGTCGATATTTATTTTACGTTAACATGTAAAGTTCGGGTATTTGTGCGAAATACATAAATAATTATTCGATCTATCAATCACATGAAAGTTCTTGACTAGAAACAATATATTGTCTTGCCTTCAATGGATTAAAAACTCTCGAAAAGATAGTATCATAATTTCTAAACTTCTAGATGAAGATATTCATTTTTCCTTAATAAAATCTAAAAAAGACATTCTGTTTTGTATTTAAATTAAAATGATCTCTAGCATAAATCAGATTTTTAATTTTCTCTGTTTTAGAAAACTAAATAAATTATTGTTTTCTTGTAATACACAACATTTTATGTTATGTTATGAAATATATTTGAACAAAACTAAATGGGTGTCCGCACCATAAATTCATACTATTAATAATTACATTTCTTTGCTTATTAAAGTTTAAAAAAATATATATAGTTGTTACGTGAATCACTATGAAAGACCCCTTTGTGCAACATTGTAACTTATCTATAATATTTCCTTTCAAGTAATTGATATTTCTGTTTACTCCAAAATTGCTTATTTAGAGGTGAGCTTAATAGCTAACAGTATTCTATTGTTCAAGTAAATCTGCACGTGTTATTAAGGCCACCTTAGTCATCATCACAGAACCTATAAATTCGTTGTAGAGTTGTAGGAGAGTTGATATTAGCACAACCACGATACTAGCATTATATTAGTTACTTAATTTTGATCTCTCTCCCGCGACTGCAAAATCTCGGCATAACTTAACATTAATTAATTGTAATAATTTTAATTCAAAGTGTAAAAGTTGAAAAGGTGTTTAAGTAAAAATAAAATTTTTTAAAAAATAATTAATTTTGTTATCGACGTAACAAAATTTGGCGCAGATCATTCGGATTTCGTGAACGTTTCTAGAACACGCGAATGCTCACTGGAAACGGCGGATTCCAATCCCTTGCCGAAACAAAGGACCAAAGCCAAAAATCTACTTTCCTGGTTGAACACGGACCACAGCCTCACTGCTAGGACAAGATAGATAGTTGAAAGAAGCCGGTTGAACACGGAATTTGCCTCACTGCTGGTGGACACGACAAAGGCTCAAGCTCCATGAAAACAAGAGAGATCAAGTAAGAGATAATCGTTTCTTTAATTTTTATGTTTATGTTCAATTTGTTGCATTTTTACGATTATCAGTGCTGCTAATATCCATTTATTCCTTTAAACCTTATAACTTTAAGAATTTTGTTTTGATTTTTTTTATTTAAAATATTTTCAAAGGTGGAAATATTATTTTTGTTTTATTATCGGAAAAATATTTTCGGAGGTGGAAATATTTAAGAATTTTTTATTATCGGAGAAATATTTTCGAAGGTGGAAATATTTAATTTTAAAAGAAAAAGCGATATAGTTTTAAGAAACGCGATTTAGTTATTAAGAAACGTTTTAATTATAAGTTATTTCAACAAACTTTGCTACAAGCGAAGAAACTCACGTAGAAAACTACAAATTATCAGAAATCTTTTCTATTATCCCAGAATACGATGGAGATCAAATTTTCCTCCAATCATTCCTTAATGCATGTGACTGTGCATATAATATGGCCCTTGGTGACCAACGTTTTCTTTTAAGTATTCATATAAAAAATAAATTACGTGGCAGAGCGGCACAACTTATCAGCTCTAGAAACCCCACAACGTATCCAGAAATTAAGCAATTATTAAATACCCATTTTGGAGATTCAAGGGATCTCTCATCTTTAATCCAAGACTTACAAAGACTGAAACAAATATAAAATGAATCCCCACTTAACTTTGTCAGTCGGTTACAAGTTTTAAATGCCAAAATGCACGCATTCGTACAAAAATCCCAAAATCTTACCCCTGAACAGAAAAATGCTCAGTGCAGTTTAATTGACACAATGAGTTTAAATACCCTTTTGACTGGTCTAGAACCCAGACTAGGACAAATTATTCGTGCAGGAAACCCTCGAGATATATTAGAAGCGCAATCAAGAATAAAACGCGAGCTTCAACTTTCATATTTTGAAAACCAAAAATTTCCAAAATTGTCTGGAATCTACGGACAATCTACGAGTCCAATTAAGAAACCTAACATTCAAATAAAATGTCTCAAATGTGGTAGAAATGGACACATTGCCCCTAATTGCCAATTTAATCGTTTTCAAATGAATCCAACAAATAATTTCCAAAACGGATCTCGAAACACAAATTTTCAACCGAGACCCAATTTCCCACAACATTTTAATCAACAAAGACCTAATTTTACCCAACAAACGAATCAACAATTCAGACCTTCTTTGCCCCAATTTTCTCAACAAAGACCTCAATTAAATAATCCAAATCCGCAAAGAAACTTCAATTTTAATAATCCTAGAACTCATCACATAAATGAATATCCCCATAATTATGAATTTTCAAACTATAATTATGAAACCGAACATTTTCAAGATGATTATGAAAATAATTATCAACAATACTATGATAATGACTTTTATGAAAATCCACAAGAATTCGACTACTCTCAAGATGACTATTATTATCAAAATAATTCTTCTCAAAACGAAGAAAATTTTCAAGAATTAGCCTCGGGAAACCAACCACCCAACATAGAGGAAATACAAAACAAGTTACAAACTTTAACTTTCAACAAAACGAATCTCGACACAAACACTCAAACGAACCCTCAAACGAACCAGTTTATTTAAATCCTTTACTCACCGTAAGTTCCAAAAATTTATATTATATTTTTGACAGAACTCAAACTCACAAATTACTAATCGATACCGGAGCTTCAATCTCAATTTTTAAAGAAAAAGTCGTAAAGAATTTTCCCAGATACCCTGAAAGTAAACCAATTCAAGGTATTACTAATGAAAAATTATTAATCACAGAATCAATCCTAATTCCTTTTGCCCCTAATGATTATCATAAAGTTTTCGTTTATAACTTAGACATTGAATTCGATGGAATTCTTGGTCTTGATTTCTTAGATCATTATGACTGTATTATTGATCTTAAATCCAAACAATTGATAACTAATTTCAAAACTGTCCCATTATTCAAAGCCGGACAAGAAAACTCTTCTCAAGAAACCATTCAAAATCCTCAGAATCCAATCTCAAAAAATCTGATTGCTACGACAAGTCATATTTCTAAAAAAGTTCCCAAACCTATAACTTCAAACATTATTTCAATTGAAGGAAGAACAGAAAAAATTGTTAAATTAAAATGCAATTTATCTAATACTGATGCCATACTTAAAGCACAAGAAAAGGAGAAAGTTAGATTACCCCATGCCGTTGTGAAAATAAACGCAAATGGTGAATTTTTAACATCAGTCATAAACGCAAATTCAGTCCCAAAATCTGTTGATTTTTCAGACCTTTCTGTAGAACCAATAAATAATTTTGATCAAATCTTAAATCTCAATTCCAATATTTATGAATCAGCTTTCACTGATAGGATTCAATTAATAAAAGACCAATTACGTCTTGACCATTTAAATCCAGAAGAACATGAAATGATTACAAATCTTTGTCTAGAATTTTCAGACATCTTTTTCTTAGAAGGTGACAAATTATCATTCACCAATGAAATAAAGCATTCAATAGACACCAATAATTCCAAACCTGTTTATACCAAGTCTTATAGGTATCCCCAGATTCATCGAAATGAAGTAAAGACTCAAATAAATAATATGTTAAATCAAGGTATTATTCGACCCTCAATTTCCCCATGGTCATCCCCTGTTTGGGTTGTTCCTAAAAAGCTCGATGCTTCAGGCAAGCAAAAATGGAGAATTGTAATTGATTATCGTAAATTAAATGAGTTAACCGTCGATGATAAGTACCCTTTACCCAATATTTCTGATTTATTGGATCAGCTAGGTAAATGTCAATATTTTTCTACTCTGGACCTTGCTTCAGGTTTTCATCAGATAGAAATAATGAAACCGATATTCCTAAAACAGCCTTTTCAGTTGAGAACGGACATTATGAATTTATAAGAATGCCCTTTGGATTAAAAAATGCCCAGTCCACTTTTCAACGTGTAATGGATAACATCCTTCTTGGTATCCAAAATGAAAGAGCCCTAGTATACATGGATGATATAATTGTGTACTCACCCACGATTCATGAACATATTTCCAGACTTTCAGAAGTATTCAAAAGACTTCGTAATTCTAATGTTAGTTTGAAGTTGGTAGACAATGTAACTCGTTCCTCGAAGTTTCCTTGGACTTCCATCGTCTTGAAGTGGTTGATCTCACAACGTTTCAATAGCTGTGTATCTGCTATCGTCATCAGGTGAATGATTCATTCACCTGATGACGATAGCAGATACACAGCTATTGAAACGTTGTGAGATCAACCACTTCAAGACGATGGAAGTCCAAGGAAACTTCGAGGTTCGTAATTCTAATTTCAAAATTCAGCCAGATAAGTGCGAATTCTTAAGACGTGAAGTAACTTATCTAGGTCATATCATTACTCCTGATGGTGTTAAACCAAACCCAGATAAAGTTAGCTGTGTTTTAAATTTTCCTGAACCCAAAAACCCAAAAGAAATAAAATCATTTCTAGGCTTAGCAGTTTATTACCGCAGATTTATCCCTAATTTTGCTAAAATAGCAAAGCCACTCACTCGACTCCTTCAAAAAGACGTTAAATTTTTATTTGATAATGAATGTAAACAATCCTTTCAAAAACTCAAAGAAATTCTTACTTCTGACCCAATTTTAAAATATCCAGATTTCGAACAGGAATTCATATTAACAACCGATGCAAGTGCTTTTGCAATAGGTGCCGTTTTATCTCAAGGATCTATAGGTAAAGATCTTCCAATTGCCTATGCCTCTAGAACCCTTTGTGAAGCAGAAACCAAATATTCAACTATTGAAAGAGAACTACTAGCGGTAGTATGGGCCGTTAAGACATTTCGTTCGATTTTGTACGGGAGAACCTTTACAGTCGCAATCGATCACCGCCCTTTAACATGGCTTTTCTCAATAAAAGACCCCGGTAGCAGACTTGCTAGATGGAGGATAAAATTAGAAGAATATAATTTTAAAGTTGTTTACAAACCCGGAAAGAAAAATAGCAATGCAGACGCATTATCACGCATAAAGATAAATCACTTCAAAGACTGTACTAACTTTCATTCAAAAACTAGAATTCATGCCCTAACCGAAGACGAAACTTCAAATGATGACTTTATTGAAGAACAAAACCTTGAAAATGAAAATGAAAAAATGACTTTAGAATATAACAGATTTGTTGAACTTTACAAAACCAAATCATTAATTGATTACTCAAAAATCGAGATAACAAATTCCCAACTTCTTGATAAAACCCATAAAAATATAGTAACTTTCTTTTGCCAAAACAAACTTGGAGAACTTCATGACAAAATCATAAATGACCTTTTCGAAATAAATCCAGACTTTTGTACTGAAATAATTAATATATTCTCCAGTAGTTCAATTAAAGAACGAAGATATTTCATAATACCCCTTCCTTTTGACCCAGAAAGAATAGTCCCTCATTTATTTTACATTCTTTACAAAGCACAAGATCAATTTAATCCAAATGAAACATACTATGTTGAAAATAATATCGATTTACCAACTCTTGAAATTTTATCTTTTATATTTGCTGACAAAGATATTAAAATAAAAATTTGTCAAAATATTGTAACAACTCCAACTGAAGATCAGATACCAATAATCATTGAACAATATCATTGTGGAAAAAATAATTTACACAGAGGTATAAATGAAACTCTGAGACGCGTTAGAGAAAAATATAATTGGCCAGGAATAATTAAAAATATTGAAAATCTTGCGAAATCTGTCAAAAAGTAAAATTTTGCAGAAAGAATTTAAGCGCACCCTTCGTAATAACAGAAACACCAAAGACTCCCTTTGAGCGAATCAATATAGACATATTCGAATATCCTGACAAAAATTATGCACTAACAATACGCGACGAATTAACGAAATTTACTCAAGCATATCCACTGAATGATAAGAAAGCTTCCTCAGTTGTTAACACCTTGTTAATTTATTTTCAACATTATGGCACACCATTGCGCATACATTGCGATTATGGCCCCGAATTCAACAATACTTTAATGAAAGACCTTTCAAAACTCTATGATTTTAAACTAACTTTTTTAAGTGTGAACCATCCAGAATCCAATGGTTCAATTAAACGTTTTCATGCAACACTTTCTGAAATGATTCGTGCCAATACAGCCGAACATCCCGAAGAACATCCTTTTAATGTTTTACCCTAGGCTGTCATTTGCTACAATAATAAAAAAAGTTACACCCATGGATTTAGCCCATATGAATTAGTATTCGGGCATACGTCAAGTAGACCCCCTGAAACGTTATACAATCAGAAAAACCTAATTTCTAAATATATTAGAGATCTAAATAATCGTATGGAACACTATTATAAAATAGCAAGAGCAAAAATAAATAATCAAAAAGAAAAATCAAAAATTCGGTTTGATAAGAACATATCCAAAAACCAACATTTTAACAATTTAATATAGGAGATAAAGTATACCTCAAAGAATCTCAAATTAAAAATAAATCGGAAAATAAATTCAATGGTCCCTATGAAATCAAAGAACTCTATCAAAACTCAGCAAAATTATTTAATCCAAATACTAATCAAACTACTAAAGTAAATTTCGATAGGCTTAAACCCTATTTTGATTAGAAATTTCTTCTTTTCAGAATTTTAATCCTTTGGTGGATAATCACCATCTCAAGATGCCAATATCTAATTTCACCAGTAAATAATACGATCGGTGTTTACTTCCAAGAGGAAAGTAATTTAAAAATATCAAATTCAAAATGGACACTCTTAGTATACAAAGAACTTAGTGATATTAAACAAGCCATTTCAAACAACGATGAAATTTTAGATCATTTGCTAGACTCACTTAAAGAAAACAACAATCGAATGATTGCATTTAAAGTAGAACTGTCAACACATATTAGTCTTTTAAATCAAATTGCCAACAATGTTGATGAGAAATATAAAGAAATATTTGCTGATACCAAAAGTTATATAAGTTCAAGTTCAAACAGACGCAAACGCGGCATTATTAACGGTTTAGGTACGATATGGAAAGCTATATCAGGAAATCTAGACTCATCTGATGGAGAATATTATAGTCAGTCTATTGACCGCATTACGCGAGACGAACACCAGATAGAAAATTTATTAAAGAATCAGATTTCAGTGACTACGTCAGTAATTAAGAATTTTAATAGTACAATACAAAAGTTGCAAATTGACGAGTCCACATTTAACAAAGATCTTCAAGAAATTCAATCCGCAATTTTTAACCTTACAGATGATTTAGCCTTTTATCAAGCGCAAATAAAAGTACTAGAAATTTGCGAATCATTGATGACAAGTTATGTTTTTATCGAAGAAACTCTTGATGACATTTTAAATTCCATTTCATTTGCCAGACTTAAAATTTTACACAGTTCAATTATATCACCCAATGATCTATTAAATTCAATACAAAAGATATCTGAATCACTGTATAAAAATGAGTTACCTATACCAGTTTACACTTCAACTGTAGCACAGTATGCTGAAATAATAGAAATAGAAGCATTCCAAATTGATTCAAAAATAGTTTTCGTTTTAAAAATACCTTTGGTAGAACCTGAAAATTACATCCTTTACCAATTATATCCAATTCCTATCTTTGATAATCGTACAGGTCTACACCATATGCTTCAAATTGTTCATAAATATATTGCTAGAGACGATGACTCTCTACTTTACGTAACTCTTGATAACATGGACAATTGCAAGTCTATAGACCGAAGAACGAAAATTTGTCCAGACATATTGCCATATCCAATCGACAGTGATGATGCAATTTGTGAAGCCCAGTTTTTCAAGCAAACCAGTTATTTACCAAAAACTTGTCAGAATATATTAATCTACGCAAAGGAGTATAATATCAAATCAATTGCTCCAAACCATTGGCTAATAAGTATATCAGATCGTCTACCGATCACCGTTAGATGTGAAGGAAGAGAAGTTGTCACAAAAATAGTAAACGTTAATACTATTTTAAAGCTACAACCAAAATGTAGTGCATTTATCGGATCCACCCGAGTCCAATCCAAACAGTTACTGGATACATATCAAAATATAACGTATAGAAACCATCCAGTAAATATACCGTTTAGCTGTTGTGAAGATCTAGTACATAAAATCAACCTTCCAGATTTGAAACCATTGAAATTAAGCAAATTAAATACAGACGATTTAAACATTGCTCAACACAAGTTGTCCCAATACTCCGATCAATTAGATGAAATTATTAATCAACCCTTAGTAACCAAAAAGTTATCATGGTATACTATATTTACCATCACCATAATCGTTGCTCTAATTTGCTTATACATATTCTGCAAGTGTAGAAGAAGACGCAGAAGACACCTAATCTCCATACAAGGACCAGATGATCCACCTGTACCACCAATGGTACCTAGCGTCTTTCAAAGACGTATTAGACGTTTCATACCCAGAAGAAGGAGTAGCATCCACCTTGGTGAGCAGATTGAAGAAGAATCCCCTGAGATGCAACTCAAAGACATTTCCTAAAAAAATGTATGTACAACAACAAAAATTGTATCTTTAGTTATTTTTCGAATCCTAACATTTTTTTGATATTCTATTTTTTTTAACATTTTAACCATTTTATGTTTTATTTATACAAACTTATTTACCTTTGATATTATTCTTATATACACTTATATTATTGTATTTTACTCGCATATATATAATTTTATACAACTTACACTTTGATGTTCTTATAATGTATTTATTTTTATTAATTTTTGAATTCTCGAAATTATATTCATTTTTTGAAAACTTGATGCATGGCATCAACTTTTTTGTATAGGGGGAAGTTGTTACGTGAATCACTATGAAAGACCCCTTTGTGCAACATTGTAACTTATCTATAATATTTCCTTTCAAGTAATTGATATTTCTGTTTACTCCAAAATTGCTTATTTAGAGGTGAGCTTAATAGCTAACAGTATTCTATTGTTCAAGTAAATCTGCAGGTGTTATTAAGGTCACCTTAGTCATCATCACAGAACCTATAAATTCGTTGTAAAGTTGTAGGAGAGTTGATATTAGCACAACCACGATACTAGCATTATATTAGTTACTTAATTTTGATCTCTCTCCCGCGACTGCAAAATCTCGGCATAACTTAACATTAATTAATTGTAATAATTTTAATTCAAAGTGTAAAAGTTGAAAAGGTGTTTAAGTAAAAATAAAATTTTTTAAAAAATAATTAATTTTGTTATCGACGTAACATAGTGGTAATTTCTTATGTAGAAAAAAATATTTTATGACTGCTTCGAATCTCTGAAATGTATTAATCCTCAATACCCAGCTGATTTTCTGCATACACAGTTAGCAACTATCCTTCAAAGTGACAAATTTCATTGTCGTATAGATAAGTTTAGGTATATTTTTTACATAACTTTATTGCACTAATTCATTATTAAAGAAGCCACACATCGCCTTCATAATAATATTCTTCAGGTCTATTCTAACAATTGTTTTGGTTTGTTAGTTCACCGAATCTTTAAACTGTTGGTATATAAAAAATGTGCCAATATTTCGGTCGTTTAGTTCATCTCTGCTTTGTTATACCGACATTTCCGTGAAAGGTGATTATTAGAAAATCTTCTACGGGCCACTGTGATAAAAAAGCACTCGGCATTCCAGCCCATAATAAATACGAAATCTTTAACATTAGATATTATGAAGTTCTCTTGTAAATGTTTGAATTTGAATGTTCGAAATATAATAAATATTAAATTTATATGATACGTCCCTTTCTAATAGATCGCGTTAGAAACTTCATGGCAAATTATGAATTTCTTTGTAATTTTTAATTGTTATTTTAGTCCTACAATTAAAATACAAATAATTACAGAACATTTCAAAATTGTATGAAAATAAACTAAAAATGGGAATATAAAAACGTTGATATATTATTCATAGTGTTAGTGAAATTGAAGGATATTTGTAATTTTATATTATTAATTAAAAGCAGTTGAATGGGACATCTTCTTTTCTTCTTAGGGATTATGAGCAAAGATCTGTTTATTTAATTCCGCCATACTGGCTATTGACTCTGAAATTGAATTGAAAGATTGTGTAGATAATTAAATTTTGTATTGTGACTAAAGTAAATTGTCAACAAAAACAGATGTTGTTTTTCAAAGTCATCATTTATTATATTACGACTTTTTATGTTAATGTTTATGTTGAATCTTTTTTTTGAGCTTGGAACAGTGATATATATTAAATATTTTACAGTTCAGATATACCTTAAATTTAGAAGTAAGCATCAGAACCACATCAAAACTGTTTTTTTAAAGAGCGCTTTGTGTTGTCCATATGGAGTCTATCAAAATGTTCTGTTCAATGCAGTATTGACTCAATTTTTGCATAGTTTGTCCACTGTTAGTAATTAAGTCAAAATTGAGTTTCTGGTAGAGAATATTGATGCTTTAAAAGCATTACCTAACATTGTCAATAACAAATGTAAAAATACATCTGTCATCATCAAGGAGTAAACCAACCGTTGAGTGTTTAAATAAATGTTTGGTGTTAGGGTGTAAAACCATGTTTTTACATTGACACAGTAAAGGTTCCACAGCATTTTCATTTTCACTAACAGTTTACTAACTGGATTGAGTGATTATATGCAAAAATGGCACCGATCAGTATACTGTACCAATAATATCTTGCGTTCAGTGGAATGAAAAATGTCGAATAGTTAGTATCGTAAGGTTTTAGTAAACCTCTAGAAATTTTTTCGTGTGATTTATATCCTAGGAATCACAGGGAATCGGCGTTATACACAGTATGACTCCCGATTTGGAGACTCTGTGATATCAATTTTCCTAAAACTCCTGCGTGTAGGAATACATTTAGCGAAAAAATAAATAAATTAAAAACTGATGAAAGCTCTCGATTAGAAACAATATATTGTCTTGCGTTCAATGTATTTGTAAAACTTTTATTTAGAAGTGGAAGTTGTTCAATTGAGATGGAATGTAATCTTTATAACAATGAATTGATGGTAGTTTGATGTGTAAATGTGAAGTTATGAAGAGAGCCAATTTTGAAACAACTTTTTAGTTTAAATCTGTACCACTGGGTATTCCACGATAAAAAACATAATAAACAAAAATATTTGCTATCTCTGTAATTGTAAGGGAAGTTACAATACATGTAAGCACAAAAGCTTAAAATAATAGTTAGAAATTTTGTACTTACTAGTTTTTTGATAGTGGACGTAGATCTATCCTTCCAAAAATATTTTCTGTTGTGAACATTCATATTCATAGAGTGCCGTATTGGGACTGCTGATATATTCAACTGTCTTGAACATAATTTCGATTGGAGTTTTTGAGATATGCCCTATAGCATTTTAGTAATTTGTAAAGTTTGAGTAACCTTTGTGATTAAGGTTCAATAATATCTAATGTCGCATGAATTCGTTACGTGACGAATTTCATTTTATTTAACTAATGAGAAATATTAGAAATTTTAGGATATTGGATAAAGGTTTAATATTGTATGTAAGGGTTTATAAAGTATGTCCAAAATTGATAATTTCTTATTTAAAATAATTTTTGGAAACTTAGTCTATGGCTGAGTTGTAAAGTAAAAAACAGAGTGAAATATTATTATTTTAAACTGTCTATAAGTTGCAGTATATTCGAAAATGGCGATATGCATTAAAATATATTTTAGCTTCTTCCGAGGTGTCTTTCTTTTTGAGAGAAATATTTTCTTGAGGAGACGGAATATTTTCATAGTTGTTATCAACAATATTAGACGATATCCGAATTCTTCCTTCTTCGTTTTCAAAACCTGTTCATGTATTGTGCGAAACTGTTATATTTTTAAACAAACTTCTCGTAATAGATACAGGATCTTGAGAATGCATAATCATTTAGGATTTTTAAATTTAGTTCAGGAAAAGGAAATATAAATAATAAATTGTCTTTTTTGTTTTGAGGTATTTTTTTTTCATTGCCAGCTTCAAAGATTCCGATATCAAAATTTGTTGTTGACTGTTTTCTAATCTTTCTTCATCCCACATGAAAACTCGACAAGCCGTGTGAGGTGCGTGGTTTCTAAATCACCTCCATGAAAACGAAAACCACGAAAATTGAGAGACATAAAATTAAGAAGGAAAGTAGTGCTAACAAACAGACGGGAGAAAACATCCGCGGAAAAATAATAATCAATGATTGTCGGAACTGTAAATATACGAACCCAGATAAGAAACGTCCATCTCTATGTAGATGAAGAAACACTGAATACGCTAATATGGACCAGGTAATAAAGTGTAATATCAGCACTTGCTATACAGCAAAGTAACACAATACAAAAGTCAACGTCACGTTAATAATAAAAAAATATGCTTTTTAAAATATGTAAAGTACATCAGCTGTAACAAAAGAAATGTAAGTGAAAAACGCTTAAATGATCTTAGAGGACATCTTCCATAGGAAATGAAATCATTTTTCGAAAATCATCAAGAAAGACAGTCATGGCTCAGAAGCAAAAATAAAAAACTAATTAAACAACTGAAGAAGGAAGAGAGGAATTGCAAAAATACAAATAAAATAAATGGTAAACTTATTATTGTGTATTAAAATAAAATTTAAAATTCTTAACAAAATAAGTCAACAAAACTCAATGAAGAAAAGAAAAATAGTAAACCAGTAAACGCAATTGTTATAGAAATGATTAGATAAGAACAGAGTTGAATTTCAACAGAAATATGTGATCTTCAATGTATTTTTCTCAAAGTGGACAACACGAACATATCTGAGAAACGCTACAACAGAATACCGACATATAATGTTTCTTGAAAACATATGTGAGAAAGCTACCGTCATATATCTGCATGGAAATACCAATTCTATTTTAAAAAAAAACAGGCATAACACTAAAAGACAAAATGAGAAACAATAAAGCTTTAGAAGATCATCTAAAAAGTCACATTGGCTAGATAATAAAGTAATTTCTTATAACTATTTCAAATTTATGGTGCATCCAAATATGTGAGGTTTACATTATTTTAACCAATTTTCCCAACATTATAAGATTTATAGTGTTGTTTTATCTAAAATAACGGTTAACAAAATCATATTTTATTTTTGATTATATTTTTCTGAGGACAGGTATATTTAAATTCCCTTCTCTATACAGCAAAGGTCAAATGGAAAACATTTTAGAGGAAATTTAGTGCATTTAAAATCTGGCTTTGGATTTACGATCAATCATTTGGTTATGAAAATAATCGGCAAAACCCGAAAATGTTTTTCTTCAGTAAATCCGAACCGGTTAATTTGACAGCTGTCAAGATGTGACACTTTTTTAAGACAAATAAAATGACATATATCGCATATCTCAAAGGTCTTTTGTTATCCCGCAAAACCGCCTCAACTTTTTTTATATGTCATCGAAATATCACACTTCATAAAGTTAGGCCTTATTTTTTTAAGAAGGCCATGACTTGTTTGTATCAAAATAACATTAAAGAATTGTAGTCAAACAAATATGGTCCTATAAGTCCTGAAAATATTCATAAATTTATAATGGGTACCCAATTAAAAAAACGTAAGTAAGATGAAATTACCAATGAGGCAACACCAAAATGTGTGTTAAGCTAGCAGAGCCATTTCATAACGCCCAAATAGGACCTACTCCAGAATTTATTGCTAATTTATTACGCAAAAATTAAATTTATTGCTCCCACCCCTTCTGAGTAACAGTGGCTATGCTGACTTTAGACTAAAGTTAGCATAGCCATATTCTATATCTCCGGAACGAATAACGCTAACGAGGTGATCTTGGTGGCGTATTTTATTGCTAATTAATTGCTATCGAATAGTACCAGGGGGAATACCCAAAACCTACTCCTTCATCCCTTACTGAATTTCGCACCCCCTGACAAATAACAAACATATTTATTTCAATGTTTTTTGTTGTTAAAATCAGTAGAGTTTTAATTGCTAATTAATTGCTGAAATACTACCTTCGCTACGATTTCATTCCTTCAAACCCTTCCGTGAAACTGTGGCTATGCCAACTTTAGACTAAAGTTAGCATAGCTATATCCACATCTCCGGAGCAAACGTCGTTATGGGTATCGTCTTGGGGCGTATTTTATTGCTAATTAATTGCTATCGAATGGCACCAGACCATTAACCCAAAAACTACCACTTCATCCCCTATTCAATTTCTCACCCCCTGAAAAGTAACAAAAATATTTATTTCAATGTATTTCGTTATTAAAATCAGTAGAATTTTAATTGTTAATTAATTGTTGAAGGTCTACCGTCGTAACGATTTTATTGCTCCAACCCCTTGCGAGCCAACTTTAGACTAAAGTTAGCATAGCCATATTCTATATCTCCGGAACGAACAGCACTACCGAGGTGATCTTGGTGGCGTGTTTTATTGATAATTAATTGCTATCGAATGGCATCAGTTCAAATATCCAAAAACTACCCCTTCATCTCCTACTGAATTTCTCACCCCCTGACAAAAAACAAACATTTTTATTTCAATGTTTTTCAACCCCTTCTGAGATACTGTGGTTATGCCAACTTTAGACTAAATTTAGCATAACCATATCTATATCTCCGGAACAAACGTCGTTATCGGTATGGTCATGGGGCGTATTTTATTGCTAATTAATTGCTATCGAATGGCACCAGACCAAAAACCCAAAAATTATCCCTTCATCACCCACTCAATTTCTCACCCCCTGCCAAGTAACAAAAATATTTATTGCAATGTTCTTCGTTATTAAAATCAGTAGACTGTATATGATTAGGAAAATAAGACTATACTTATTAATTATAGATATAATTATAGGATGGTTGTCGAATAATAATATGCATCCATGAATGTTCTCAAATTATACATTACCCTACTTATTTTTTCTGAATCCCATTTATGGTAATTTTTTCTCGAGCCTTACTGCAATTGGAACTTTGTTGTTATAATCGATATTTAAGATTGAATTTAGAATTTGTGCCATTCTTATTTATTTTTAGTCAGTTTATTTCAAAAAATTTCATTTAGATACTCCCAAGCCTGGCTTTTAAATTTCCTATACAAATGGCCTACATACATCTAACAAAATGCTATTTCAAATTAACGGTACAATGTGTACGAATGGTGCTATTGATTAATCGATGTAAGTAACATAATATACCAAACAATACGCGATGTAGGAATATACCAATAAGAAATAAAAACTTTATTATAATTTCAACAGTGCCAAGACACACCAAAACATCATTTATTTAACGCTATTTAAAATATATACTATTAAGATAAATTTTAAAAGAGTTAAATCACTTATTGTTAATATACCGATACAAATCAGAACGTTTGACCACCTTGTAAAAGACTCGATCTAATATGGGGAATTTACATTACTCCGAAAAAATATTAAGTGTCTCTCCCAATAATAGGTCAAAATTATCGATATACAGGATTCAACTTAAAAGATAACTAATGAATAATGGCTCATCATTATTCACCTTATTATGCATCTTGTATTTTCCGACAATTGTAGTTAACTTTCAATAAATTGTTTTATGTAAAGTATTTGGGACAGTTTTTTTTCTGATCTGAAAATATATAAAACACTTTCCAATTTCTGAAGAATTAAAAATAAAATCTTCATCATGTATAGTCTGAGTTTGAAAACGTTCTGAAAATTTGTTTAAGGAAATGAACTTTTACACTTTTTATTCCCCGTCAGATTGTGTGTGTAGCAAACTGCTTAATGATTAATAATTTACTGAAAGTATTTTAAAAATAAAAATATATAGGAAAGACTATTGATGATAATGCTCTAATTAGAAGGATTATTGAGGCAGTTCTTCCGTCGGCCCATGGTGCATAAAAAATATTCATAGAAACATGAATAGTGGTAGTATTTTATCCTTAAATATATTAAGTTCAGCACTACGTCAACAAATGCGTGCATATTGTGTTAAATTATTTACAGTATTATTAAAACAATCGAACATAATATTAATCGTGATTGATCTGTATTTTAATAGAGGAAATAATATGTTAAAAATTCATATACTGAATAATATAAGTAATGATTTTACCAAACTAAAATTAAGTAATTGAAGTTAAAGGCTTTAATTGATTTGCTCATTTCTTATAATTTTGTTGTATTGCTTAAGCCCGAAAGATATAAAACACGCATTTAAGGCAAAATCTAAGCTCTACTGAAATGGGATACAGTGTGTCTCAAAATAAAACGAAGTTAGTTTTCAATTCTCGATAAGTATTTTACTTTAATTGATAATCTGTCATACATGTCAAAAACAATGTCATATTTTTAACTGTTTCCTTAAATTAATAATTGATTTCAACAAATAGACTAATATAGTATGGTATGGAAAAAATCTTACAGCTAGTTAGTTTTTTTTTTATTGAAAGAATTTGATTTAATTATCTGTTTCAACTTCAATTGCTATTAGATACTACATCTTCAATTTCAAATACTTAATTTATCTATATTTTTCAGAATCCATTGTGAAGAGTGTGAACCCAAATAAAAAAAACTAACCTTGGTTGAATGTTAAGTAGGTATTATGTTATTCTTTGTTTGTATACGAACGGTTAGTGACAAACCATATGTGTACCCTGTAGTAAGGGGAGAACTATCAAGGATTCGGTTTGAAACCGAAAATTAATCTAGTTATGCATTTCTGATAATATTTGTTTCTTGAAGGATAGTTGTGAGTTATGTAGTTAATGTTTAAGCACTCTTTGGGAAATAACACCGCAATACTTAAAATAACTGTATCTTTCCAAACGATTCGGGGTCTATGTCAGACCCCTTTGTCAATGGTAAAGAAACTTTGAGATAAATTAATGGTCCTGTCGTTGTTAAAAACTCAGTATCGGTATAGTTCATAAGGTTTTTCCTTGGTTTTGCTCTATGATTTTAATGGGATCACTGAGTTAACAGAATTCTTTGATCGCTTTTTTGGCGAATCTTATAACAAATTCGCACCTAGGAGTGCCACATAAAATTCTGAAGATCACCCTTTCAAATTCTAACAATGTGAAATGAAGGTTATTATTACATGATATTTAGAAGTTTCTGTGCTACCTTGTATTTTATCAAATTAAATTCTCTTAGTTACGTCATACGTCACATAATATTGTCATACATTTTAATTTTAAATTTTAGAATTGAGCCTTTTTTCATAGTTTCTGTGCCATTGACAAAAGGGTCTGGCCGAGACCCGGAAATGTTTGGAAAAATATAGTAATTTCAAGGAAAACCAAACGTTTCAAAGTCCATTCGTTGAAACGTTTGGTTTTTCTTCAATATACCTCATTATATTTCGTTGTGGTGTTATTGCTCAAAAAAACATAAAAGTAATCATAGTTACATTGATATTAGTTCTTTATAAATGACTTTCACAGACTCTATGCTGAAGAAAACAAAATTTGATAATCAAAATACGTATTTACAAAATTGTTCATAAGTGTTCAATTTCAATTTCTTTAGTAGTTAAAACGAAACATCCGAGTCCGATTCGGTGAATTTAGTGGACCTTGCACCCAAAAAACTATCCACTCGCTGCAAAACAATAACAAGAACGTTTCAAGCCTTTCTTCGGTTTCCCCGAACGAACAGCGTTGCCGAATTGAACTTACATACTATTAAAATATGATAAAGGTAATTAATTCACAATAACAAAAGACTGTTCATAAACAATAAATATTCGTAATTTTCTCCTTAAAAAGTGTATTAAACTACTTGAGACGCTATTTTATAATTAACATTAATTCCATTCAATTTCTCTCATGGGTTCCAATATTAACAATTTTAAAGAATGATACATTTCTTAATTAGTCTGTACTTCTTTGTTTGATATAACAGTGAATAATTTATGTGCTTGAAAAATATATCATACAGTGTCGATAGTTGCTTCTGTAAAAGGTCTGCAAAACCGAAGGTTTGAGCTCAAGTTTAATTATTTTCATCCTTTCTTAATAGTATGTCGGATGTTTTTTCATTATTGAAAATATACTTTACATATTTAAATTAATTGTTCTTTTTTACTTCTTTACTATATATTGCATCTCAGTACTTCTACTAATGATGTTTTACTAATTATTCACCGACAAATATTAGAGTATATTTATCAACCTTTTATGTATAAAATCTCATTCCATATAGTCCTACCTAGCAGAACTCATTTAAACGCGAGCTAATGATTGTATGCTTAGTATTCATGTTGATTTGAGATGAGATAGTAACAGTCCTCAAATGATACTTTGGATACATAAATGTCCCCAAATAATAACTTGTATGTAAATATTTCTTTAAAAGTTTTCGTTAAACATTATTCCGAGTTTTCGTTTGCATACCATTTAATGCAGTAATAACTTCATGAGTAAGATTGAATGAAGGATCCTTTAATTAGTTTATGTTTTCCTCATCAATTTCTTAATAATCAAGGTCTAAACGGTATTAAGACCTGTTGTTATGTTCATATCAGAAACTTTGTTTAGAATAATACTTAAATGGCTTTAAACTGCAACGGATGAAGTGATCTTTTCAGTCTAGAATCAAAGCTATTTGAATCTGTACATGTATAATGTTTTTTTGAGTCCTGTCCCCCAAAAGATACAGATGTCCTTGAATAATAAGTTAAACATATAATATTTTTGAGACCAGGTCACAAACCATACAAATGTCCTCGAAAAATACAAGTATGGCGCGCTTAACTTAATCAATACAATCGTAACAGAGGTAGACCATGAGCAATTAGTTAGCAATTAAAGGTTTACACATTTTCACAACGAAAACATTGAAATAAATATTTTTGTTAATTGTCAAGGGGTGAGAAATTGAGTGGGGGTTGAAGGGGTAGAGTTACTAAGTTACTGCTCTGGTGCCATTCAATAGCAATTAATTAGCAATAAAATACGCCTTCAAGATCACCCCGATAGATATGGCTATGGTAACTTTAGTCTAAAGTTGGCATAGCCAGTTTCACGGAAAGGGTTGAACGAATGATATAGTAACGAGGGTAGAACTTTTGCAATTAATTAGCAATTAAAACTCTACTGATTTTAACAAAGAAAAACATTGAAATAAATATTTTTGTTAATTGTCAAGGGGTAATAAATTGAGTAGGGAATAAAGGGGTAGTTTCTAAGTATTTGCTCTAGTACTATTTGCTAGCAATTAATTAGCAATAAAATACGCACCCAAGACCATACCGATTGGGCCCTTCGTTTCAAAGATATAGATAGGGCTATACTAACTTTAGTCTAAAGATGGCATAGCCACAGTTTCTCGCAAGGGGTTGAAGCAATAAAATCGTAACAAAGATATTAGTTAGCAATTAAAATTATACTCATTTTAACAACGACAAATATTTAAATACAATTTTTTGTTAATTGTCAGGGGGTGAGAAATTGAGTAGGGGTATTGTTTGGTAATTTGCTCTAGTGCCATTCGATAGCAACTAATTAGCATTAAAATACCGATAAGGACGTTTGTTCCGGATATATTGATATGGCTATGCTAACTTTAGTCTAAAGTTAGCATAGCCACAGTTTGTCGCAAGGGGTTGAAGCAATGAAATCGTAACGAAGGTAGACCTTCAGGAATTAATTAACAATTAAAAGTTTACTGATTTTAATAACGAAAAACATTGAAATAAATATTTTTGTTACTTGTCAGGGGGTGAGAAACTGAGTAGGGGATGAGGTGGTAGTTTTAAGGTTTATGGTCTGGTGCCATTCGATAGCAATTAATTAGCAATAAAAAAACGCCCCAAGATCATACCGATAAGGACGTTTGTTCCGAAGATATAGATATGGCTATGCTAAATTTAGTCTAAAGTTGGCATAACCACAGTATCTCAGAAGTGGTTGACGCAGTAAATTCTTAACGAAAGTAGAGCTTCAGCAATTAATTAGCAAATAAAATTCTACTGAAGTTAACATCGAAAAACATTGAACTAAAAATTTTTGTTTTTTGTCAGGGGGTTAGAAATTCAGTAGGAAATGAAGGGGTAGTTTTTGTATATATGCACTGATGCCATTCGATAGCAATTAATTAGCAATAAAAAACGCACTCAAGATCACCCCGGTAGCACTATTCGTTCCGGAGATATAGATGTGGCTATGCTAACTTTAGTCTAATGTTGGCGTGTCCACAGTTTCTCGGAAAGTGTTGGAGGAATGAAATCGTAATGAGAGTATAACTTCAGCAATTAAAAGTCTACTGATTTTATAGAACACAAAAAATATTGAAATAATTTTTTTTTCTTTATTGTCGGGGGGTGAGAAATTCAGTTAGGGATGAAGGGGTATTTTTTGGTTATTTGCTCTAGTATCATTCGACAGCAATTAATTAGCAATAAAATACGCCACCAACATCACCTCGGTAGCGTTGTTCGTTCCGGAGATATTGAATATGGCTATGCTAACTTTAGTCTAAAGTTGGCTCGAAAGGGGGTGGAGCAATAAATCGTAACGAAGGTAGACCTTCAGCAATTAATTAACAATTAAAAGTCTACTGATTTTAATAAGGAAATGCATTGAAATAAATATTTTTGTTACTTGTCGGGGGGTGAGAAATTGGGTAGGGGATGAAGGGGTAGGTTTTGTGTTTTCGCCCTGGTACTATTCGATAGCAATTAATTAGCAATAAAATACGCCCCCACGATCAACCCGGTAGCACTGTTCGTTCCGGAGATATAGATGTGGCTATGCTAACTTTAGTCTAAAGTGGGCGTCTCCACAGTTTCTGGAAAGGGGTTGGAGGAATGAAATCGTAATGAGGGTAAAACTTCAGCAATTAATTAGCAATTAAAAGTCAACTGATTTTGTACAACACAAAATATTGAAATACAATTTTTTCGTAATTGTCGGGGGGTGAGAAATTCAGTAGGGGATGAAGGGGTATTTTTTGGTTATTTGCTCTAGTGCCATTCGATAGCGATTAGCGCCACCAACATCACCTCGGTAGCGCTGTTCATTCCGGAGATATAGAATATGGCTATGCTAACTTTAGTTTAAAGTTAGCATAGCCACTGTTTTTCGGAAAGGGTGGGAGCAATAAATTTAATTTTTGCGTAATAAATTAGCAATAAATTCTGGAGTAGGTCCCATTTGGGCGTTAAGAAATGGCTCTGCTAGCTTAACACACATAACACCAAACGTTACTTCCAACTTTGGTCTATAAACATCTCTCTGCCACTTCGTGGGGGTTTTCAACATCCCAATTATGAGTATTGTGCTTATTAATATTCTATAATTCGTAAACTTACTCTCATCGTACTACAAGATATGATTTACAAAATCCGAATTTAATTTTTATTACTTAAGGAAACTAACTTACAAGACAAATGAAATGCATTTGTCTTGAAAATTAGTTTCATTACGTTGTGGATCTATTATGTGTTTTTGGTACTTATTATTTCTTAACACTCTCTGTATTGTTTATTGTGACACAGGAAATTCCCTTTCAACAGATCTTACCAATGTACTAGAGTTTTCGTTGACAACTTGTAAAATGTTTCTATCTCCAGTTTTATTTTCAATATTGTATCGCCTTCTATAACACATCTGACTGATGTTAAAAAATTCAAAGTGTGAAAGTTGTTTTTAGTAAGTAATACATTTTTCTCTGATTAAAATCATAAATATGATTATCAAACCTGTTTAAAATAGCCGGATTCTCTATTCAAATGAAGAAAAGTTTGACATGCTAGCGCTGTACTTACATTAAATACAAACACCGACATTACCTCAACAAGGTATTTAGAGATGTATTCTGAACGACGACAGCCTCATAAAGCCCACTTCAAAAAAATCCTAGTTAATTTAATTAATCTTGTGAACAATCTAGAAGCTGAAACAATATTGAAAAAGAAAATCGAAACAGAAGTATCTGTCTACGAAAGCCTAATACCTAGGTAAGAACTGTTAACGGCAATTTCGTGTTTCAAAATCAACGGTAAAGAGAGTGATAAAAAAGAATAAGTACCATCCATACAAACCCAAAATAGTTCAATGATTTAAGGAAAGTGATTTTCCAAGACGAATGCGTTTCTATGAGTGATATATTAGAAAGAGTAATGAATATCTCATTTATGTAAATTATATCTTGTGGTCCTATGAGAGTTGATTTACGAATTGTGAAGGTTGTAATCAGCACAATATGTACTTATCAATGTGATCTGGTAAACCCTCACGAATTGGCAAAGAGATGTGTATAGACTACATTTGGAAGTAACTTTTGGTGTGGGATCGTTGGTAATTTAATCTAACTTACCTGAAACATAGAATTTCAGATACATTTATAAATAGTATTGCCGGAAATACACTTGTGAAGTTGTACGAAAAACAGTCACCAATTGTCAAAATTGTCCCTATGTAAATGGACGCCAATTTGCATTTCTCTAAATTAATACCTAGTTACGAAGCAGTTAAGAACTTAATTAGATTTTAAATTATTGCATAATGGGGCTATTTTTTATTAATCCTGGTGTGTGATATTTTGTTGACACTGAAATCTTTAATGCACTTGTGGTGTATTACTAGACTGGAAAGTTTACGCTATTTCAAAAATTAAAAAATCTAATATGGAGGCCATAAGAAAAATGGAAAGTTTGCGGAATGACAAAAAACTATTGAGACATGTGACAAATGCCATCTTATTCGATTAAGAAAATGTATTCAAATAATGTCACATCTTGACAGTGATCAAATTAACCTGTCAGATTTCCCGGCGAAAAACGAAATCCGCTATTTTCGGTTTTTGTCGGCTATCTCCAAAACCAATTGACCGATTGTAAATCTGAAGCCAGGTATTCAATGCACTAGGTTATCTCTAAAACTTTTCCTATTTAACCTTTGCTGTAGGTATAATAGGAGTCAAGGGCCTTGTATAGAAACACACAAATCCTAGATGTCGGTCTTTACATTTCGCGTCTTCAAATTTAACGAAATGTATCAAATGCATAAAGAAGTATTCGAGAGGACATTAAAGTGTGGGAAGCGCAACTGATGAAGATTCCGTAACCAGAAACCATATATAGTATATATATTGTCTTGCGTACAAAAGAATGACACCTCGAAGAGAGTTTCAATATCTCTGATAGGTGAAGTTAACCTGAAAATTTCATCGCGACATGCTAACCTAGGAATTACAGGTAACAGCAATTACATGGAACGGCTCCAGATTCGGAACCTCTATGTGCTATTTTCCCCGAAAAACTAGATGTCGGTCTTTACATCTCTCGTCTTCAAATCTAAACATATTTAAATCAACGTGTGAAACCAAATGTTAATCCTTCAATTAATAGACCAACAAAATTCCGAAATTACACTAAAAACACTTCAACATTTCCAAGTCAGCCGATAAATGTTCAAATTGTTCAAATTAACAGAAATTTTACGGCATTCTTCCGACTTACACATACAAGTTTACTGGAAATGTTATATACTTATATATTAATATTATGGAGCACCACATATCCCCAAAATAATAATTTATTACATTCAACTAAGAGCACTACTATATTTTTTAGTTACAGAAGTTCATTATACAAGCATTTCAAATTATGTCACTAAAAAGCTTCCTATTTAGGAACAATAATAGCTTTGAAAATTTCTTTAGCTATTCTGCCATATGTTTGAAAAGAAAATTACAGCAAAACCGAGTTTTGGTAGTGGTTCATGCAATTCCTCTATCCAACATAGAATATCCACTAACGTGAATGATACATCATAATATCGTTACTTAACGATTTTACCTTTAGAATTTTTAATCAACATACGAACATAGGTGAAAATCAGCTGTCTACAGGATCATACTTATTCTCAGTTATAAGAAATGGATTGTAAAAATTTAATTATTCTTGTGAAATTAAGAATATCATATATGATTTACACAATCATTCACCAAAATTGAAATATACTTTTCGTCATGGCTACCGACAAAACTACTCATTCCATTCGCTTAATATTGAAAGAGTTTACGTCCTACAAACGAAATGTTTAAGAATATTGAAAAAAAAAACAGATAATATAATTTTACGGAACACCACCTACAATATATGACAATAGTACCGAATTCAGGTGTCAACTCTTAGTAAAATTTTCAAACTTTATAAATATAACATATTACAGCATCAAACTTCATATATCCCCCTAAACTATTTACACCACCCCAAACGTGGGTAACGTTTAATTGATCAATTGGATAAAATTACCAGGCTAGTGTTATTAAGAAAGTTCCAAATTTTGACAGCCAACAATCGAACCAAATTTTAATCAACTTGTTAAGCCAAAGTTTAATTATTCTTTAATGGACTAATAAAATGTCAAAACTACAATAAAAACACTTTAACATTGCCAAATCTGCTGAAAAATTGTTCAATTAAGACCTATTTACAGAACTTTCCCAAGAAGAACCTGTTCCGACCCCACATAAAAATAATCTGGAATATTTCATATGTTTGTTAAACTTTACCAAGCTCCACAAAACCCTGAAAATAGTTATCTAAAATATTACGTTTATTTAAGAATACCACCAGATTTTTTATTTGAAGAATTTCTCTAGCCTACATAAAATATAGAAAAACGTTAGTGATACATGCTCAAATTACACGTCTAAGATTTTGCAGTTTAAATTATTAATCAATATAAGCCTAGAGCAACATCAGCCATGGGCGAGATTATACTTATTATCAGTTTAAAGAAATGAATTGTAAAAATGTAATTATTCTTGTGAAATTAAACATATCCTATTCGATTTCCACAATTATCCTCAAAAAATAAAATATAAATCCAGAAAGGTACCCACCAAAAAACTTTATTTCCCTTGTATTCAAAGAATTTAGATTCTGTAAACGACATTTTTAAGAATTCCGTAAAACCATTTATTTACTGTACACTATTTGTGAACATATTACCAAATTCAAATCTCAACCATTAGTAATGTTTTTAATCTTTATAGATACATGTGCAATTAAGATAGATAATAGTCAGTTGTTACAGCTTCAAACTTCATATATCCCCACTAAACTGCACCACACTCAATCTTAGGTAACGTTTAATTAATCAATTAATTCAAATTACGAATCCAATGTTTTATAGAAAATCCTGCATTTTAATCAACCGATGAAACATAAGTTTAATTTTATTCTACCTAAATAGACTAACACATTTTCAAAACTACATTACTTCAAAATTTCAAAGTCTACCGATAAATGCTCAGTCAAGACCTATTTAGCGATTTTTTCAATGATTTCAATTAAGAACACCACTGTATTTTTTATTTGTAGAATTTTGTCAAACAAATAGAAATATTTGAATAACAATCATTTGATGCAAAAATGCAACAAATTTCTTTTTTCAACTTTGATATAAATTTCACATAAATAAAACTGCAAAACCGGAAACTCCCATATTGATTATAAAGGTTCAAGTAATTCCTCTACCCAGCGTATGATATTGAATAACGTGAAAGGAACATCCTTATATTGCTAGCAAACGATTTTACCGTTTAAAGTATTAATCAGCTTCGAAAGTGAGATATTTCTATGAATTAATATACCAACACTTAAAAACGGCCATCAGTAATTCTTACACTCAGCCGAAATAAATGTATTCCAAGAATTTAATTCTTCTTCTGACTACCAACAAGTTATACGTACGCTTTCCAATATCAACCACTGAATCCTTATATATTGAATTAATTTAAGTTTAATACATTTTTTAACAGTTGGGAAAATCTATAAATTTACAGTATACCACCCATAAAATGTGTCAATAATACCCAATCCACATCTGAACCATTAGCCGAGTATCAAACTCCGTAAGAATAATAATTATTATTAAATGTGCAACTGAGACCGTTAAGTCATGTCTTAAAACTCCAAACTTCATATATCGCCACTAAATAATTTCTCTGCTTTAGTCTTACGTGTTTATTTAATCGAAAACACAAATGAAATTATACTATATATATATATCCTTGGATCATTTAACGATAATATCTTAAATAAATATGTCACTAACAAGAACTATACAAAAACAATATAAAAACTTCAAGGCATAAGCGACTTCTATTACGTTGTTTCTATGTATAACAAATGTCTGCTGGATGGCTTATTTCACGTTTTCAAACACATGCAATGTAAAAAAATGACTGTCCTAAACTATGCTTTAGAAACAAATCCGATATATAAACTCATTTATATATAAACCTTTCAACATAATTTGGGGACAGTTTATATATCGCAATATACCCAAAATGTGTACCATAACACCATCTATTGGATACTATAGAAATTCATTTTGGGCTCAAAATATGCTGTAGATATAAATTTCAAAATGTCCCCAAAGCATGCCTTTTACACAAACATAGTTTGGGACCAGTCCTCAAAGCATGCAGATGTCCCCAATGTATGCCTTGCCTAAAAAAAGTGTCTCCATAGTATGCGTCCTGCATATATATATATATATATATATATATATATATATATATGAAGAAAAACAGAAAGCAGTTTTGGTAAATTAAAACGAAATCTAATTCAACTACGGGCTCTAGTAAAACTCCTCAGGTCAGGAAGGACTGTTTCAATAATTTCAAAATTTTCTTTTTACTGGAATTTTTATTTTATCTTTATCTTAATTCAATTTTAATTATTATGTGTTCATTTACACGAAATATGATGGGACCTCCTTGAACGTTTAACAAACTAGCGCACTGAGAGGGACAAGAAGAAAATCAGCATCAGAAAAATTCAAGAGGAACTAAACTCTAAATCTAAAATCAATGTCACGAAAAGTTGAACCCAGTTGCCCAGACCAACAGTCACATTTGTAACAATATTTAAAGATACCAATTCCTGCAGTCGAAATCAGTATATTTTGGAAGAGTTTAACTTGCCTCAAATGTTGACATACGCTTCGCTACCCTAGATAATAAAATGGCAGAACAAATATGACAAGATGTGGCCAAATTTATTATATTCCAAAAAACCTCCGCATTCAAATCATTCCCATCAAGAGATAAAAGCCCTGAAAATTTTTAACAAGTCTGAAAACACCTAGATGCTGATGTAGTGGGCTCCATACACTGCCGGACAAAATGAAGAAATTCCCCGACACGACTCGAGCTACAAAATATTCTTTAGACATCCTACTAAGTATCTAGAGAAACAACTAAATCAAAAACTGATGAGAGGAGGTGAAAATGAACCCTGTGGAAAAAATCTCATAGATTTTTATATTCTGTATTAGGATTTTGGTTTACCAAGTAATCATGACATTTTCTAAAAAGTTCCATTATTTACTTTATAGAGTTTCAGGACCTGAATGAGCCAATCATGTGGAACTGAATCAAAGGCTTTTTGTAGTCCACATATGCCATGTAGAAATTTCGTCATTTGGCGTGGGCTTGATTGCAGACAACGGAATCAATTATTAGTTGTTCTTTGCACCCTATCGAGTTTTTTGCGCCTCCCTTTTGTTGTTCGGTAATTATGTCTGAAAAGGCGATGACTAATGCACGACGTTATAAGTTTGTATAAGGTTGGGAGGCAAGTGATTGGACGGTACTTTGCTGGGTCCTGTGTACATAGGTTATCCTTTGGTAAGAGGTATGTAGCACCATGCGTAAGGAAACTAGGCATCTTGAGTGGATGGATAATTATGTCATTATTAAGTACTGCTAATTTCCCGTGGGTGGCGTAAGGTTTCTTTATCCAGTAATTCTGCACACCATCTGGTCCTGGTGCTTTCAAGGTATGGAGGTGTTTCATTATGTTGGACGTGTCTTCCGTTGTAAATGGTTGGTGTTGCATGTTATCACAATTCTGAAATGCAGCCTCCTCCTCATTAAGCCAGCTCGCTCTGGAGTTATGGGAAACTGTTATGGAAAGTTGTGTTTTCCAGAACTGCTCGATGGCCGTTTTACTGGGATAACTAGGAGTTTCATTATTATTGATGTTATTGAGTTTTCTATAAAACACTTTTTCTGATTTTCGGAATAGTGCGTTGTCTAGTTTCCGTTGGTTACTAGTTTTGTACCTTCTCAATCGACTTGTGAGACGGAGAGCTTTTGTCGTATACTGCCTAGACACTGCTGAGATGTGATGTTTCTTCCATCCCACTGGGAGTGTATTCGGTTACTGTCTATGATAATCTTGACAAGTCTTTCTAGCCTTCTTTGCCAAGGTGGTATTTGAGGTGTTTGTCTAAATTGGGGAGGGTCTGCAGATGGAAATTGTAGCACAGTAGATGATTATGTGTAGCGACTCTAACGTATTAGCAACCAAAACATAGTTTGGCAAGATAAATTTGTTCATGGCCTGCAAGACGATCCCCAGTTTCTTAGAAGATCTTAGTTTGGGAAGAGTTGGTCTAATCAATGAATTTGTTCCACCATTCCCCTTTCCATGTCTGCTTGGATTTTCTCAAGCAGGTCATCGTTGGCTGGCTGTTCTTGTTGAAGTTCTCGAGTCTCGTCCGCTCTTTGCGCCAAAGGTGTTTCAGGCTCTGGATCTGGTGTATTTCCACCAAATAATTCTACACTATGGACTATTGGTTGAAAACAGCTGTATATGGTAATTATATAGAATTACAAGGTACGCATTACTTTAAGAATTAAGAAGACACACACGATGAGGCTAATGCATACGAAATGGACAAGAATGAATTGGTTTCATCTGGCAAACATTGGTAAAAAAATAATCACGTAAACGACACTTGTGAAATTTGTTGCCATATTCTGCAGATCTTCATGACTCAGAACTAATAAATCAGCTATATAAATTTATGGAAAAAATATATTTATATTTGTCGATGATCACTCATTAAACAATAAACTGGTACATTCATATCAATTTGTAAGGTTTTTGAAATTTGATTAGATAGATATCCAGTATAATATAAACTTTACGAACACCACCATAAGCATTCCATTGAATTTTGTAGTTCCCCTAAATATTTAGTTTGACTGTTTGAGAGAAATTCTCTTAAAATTATTTCATCACAAGTTACATTCTTTTTTTCTGGTAAGTCATTTATTTTTTATTACAATTTTTCAAACATGTATGTTATATTGTTGGTTTCAAATATAACTTTTTAAAAAAGTCTTTTTATTGAAAGAAACTAACACTTTAAACTTAAAACTTATGATGTTGACTTTAACTGGAATGAAATTAGAATGAATGTTTGATCTACAAATTTGATCTTTTATAATGTTGGTCAATTGTGTGGCATTTGCAGTTAGTTTGTTATTCATAATAATTGACTGCAAGTGTCACTTACATAGGATGCTGAATTATTGGAAATACACGTGTGATTTATGAATGAGTATTTGTTTATACATACAATGTTTCACACAATCAATGGTTTATTGTTATTATTTTATATAACAGCTTCCCTTTTTTTAAGAAAAGTTGAGGCTATGTCGTCAACTTTTAAACTGAGTCTTTAAGTTCCACTTCTTCCTCGACAGGTTCTCCAAGGTGGATGCTTGGGCGTCGACGTACTAGTATTCGGTTCCAATTTCTGTAGAAGTTCTCGGGGGTGAGGGTGGATCATCATCATCTGTGGCTGTGATGGCCATTACTCTTGAAGATCTTCTTCATTTACATTTGTAAAGACTAGAAATAAAATTAGTAAAATTATTAACACAATTGTTGTAATGGTGAACCATCACATGTGCTTTTCTACGAAGGGCTGATTGATGATTTTGTCCAATTCTTCGGAGTATTCGTTCAGTTTGTGTTGGGCGATGTTCAGGTCTTCTACATCAAGTTTATTCAGTTTCAGCGGTTTCAAATTTGGGATGTAGTTTTCGGAGGGAATTTGTTCACAACAGTCGTAGGGAATTATCACTGGGTAACTTCGGTGCGTCACGTTTTGATAGGTATCTGTCAGTTTTCTTGCATGAAGTTGGGTACTTCCAACGAAGGCGTTGCAATTTGGTTGTAGCGTCATTATGGTAACTGGTAGCGTTTCTGAAACTGTGATGAGCCAGTGGTTTGTTTAAATTTGTTGGATATTGTATCCTTGAGCTAATAGTAGGGTTGTTTGGCAAGTTCTCGGCAGGAACGTCTGCTGCTTAAGGAGTTGTGCCTCACAAATCAAGTCGCTGTCGATGGGATATGGGTATGTGTCTGGAAAAATCTGTTGTCGTTTGCTTAGAGGCTTGCAAGTTTCCATATTTTGAAAAGATATGTAGAGCAGTGAATCATCGTTTCTCGCGATGTACCTTTTTGTAGTTGGAAGAATATGAAACAGCATTGTTCTTTCATCTGGTATAGGGATGGGGTAAAGACGATAGAGGGTATAGCTTTCAGGATTCACAAGTGGAATTTTCAATACAAATACAATTTTAGTATCTATCTGAAAGGCTTCTAGTTCAATAATATTGACATAATGAGCAATACTGGAACTATATATTGTGAAATTGTTTGTAAAGATTCAAGTAGATCAGCAGGGGTAATTATTGAACTGTGAAGTATTTTTAACCGCGCGAAAGCAATGCGTTCAATAGATCATTAAGGGTGTTTTCTACAAATGTATAGTTTTCCATGAGTGATTCACACATGTCTAGAATTTTAAATTGGGCTTCGTAATAAGCAAGATAGTCTGAGAGGGACAAGATTGACTTTTTCAGTTCCTCTATGTCTTGGTTGAAGGTCTTCTCATCAACTTGCAGTTTTTGGATTGTTGAGTTGAAATTTTTGATTACAGAGGTTGTAACGGATATTTGGTTCTTTAATAAGTTTTCTATTTGATGTTCGTCATGAGATAGTTTATCAATGCATTCATTGAAATATTCACCATCAGAAGAATCTAAATTGCCTGAGATTGATTTAAATATTGATCCTAAGCCGTTAATTAATCCGCGTTTCTTCCTGTTTAATAAATAAGGATTTGTTTCAGCGAAGATTTCTTTATATTATAAATCTACAGAATTTGCTATTTGTTTTAAAAGGCTTACATGTGTTTGAGGTACCGATTTGCACGAAATCATTCGAGGGGTATTGTCATCCATGGTTTCTAATAATTCGTCTAGGATTTTCTCGTTATGATCTATTGCTTTGGAAAAAGGGATACATGTCTTTATATACGAGAAGGGTCCATTTGTCGTTGTATACTTTCAGATAGCCTTCTTCATGGAAACAGATTCCTATGGTATTATTGATAGGTGTCAGTGTATATTGGGAAATGACTAGCGGGATTAGTACCAAGAATCTGAAAAGAAATAATCTTATTCAATATAAGGTTTTAGTCGATCGAAATTTATTCTGCTTATTTGATTTGTTTGTAGGTTTATGACAGTTGCAGAATTTTCAAATGTTGCAGTAATTTCGAATGGTCCATTAAATTTGTTTTCTGATTTATTTTTTATTTGACCATCTTTAACGTAAACCTTATCTCCTACTTTATAGTCAGGGATTTTGTCTGATGCATGTTGGTCGTATCGTTCTTTAGATTTTTCTTTCTGTCTGTCCGTTTTTGAACGTGCGAGTTTATAAAAATACTCCATTCTATTGTTAAGATCTCGAACGTATTTAGAAATTAATTTTTCTTGGTTATATAAAGTCTCGGGGGGTCTACTCGAAGTATGTCCAAATATAAGCTCATAAGGCGTAAATCCATGGGTTTTATTTTTAGTATTGTTATAACAGATTATGGCATAGGGCAAAACATTGAAAGGGTGTTCGGTAGGATTTTCGGCATTGTTTGCTCTTATCATTTCGGCTAGGGTTGCGTGAAATCTTTCGAGTGAACCATTTGATTCGGGGTGTTGTACACTAGAAAAAGTTAATTTGATATCGTATAGTTCACATAGGTCTTTCATTAGGTTGTTGTCGAATTCTTTTCCGTAATCACAGTGGATACGAAGCTGGGTTCCATAGTGTTGAAAGAAAACTAGTAATGTGTTTACAACTGTTGAAGCCGTTTTGTCATTTATGGGGTAGGCTTGGGTGAATTTGGTCAGTTCATCTCTGATTGTTAGTGCATAGTTTTTCGTAGGGTATTCAAAAATGTCTATGTTTATCCTTTCAAAGGGCGTTTTCGGGGTTTCTGTTATTACAAAAGGGGTGGTTAAGTGTTTTCTACAAAATTTGACTTTTTGACAGGTTTCACATGAGTTGATAAATTTTTCAACGGTTTTTGTTAATCCGGGCCAATTGTATTTTTCTTTGATACGTCTGATTGTTTCATTTATACCACGATGTAAGTTATTTTTACCATAATGATATTGTTGTAAGATGTTAGGAATTTCATCATGAGTGGGTGTTATTTGGATGTTTTGACAAATTGATAGTTTTACTTCTTTATCAACTAATATGAATGATAAGATTTCAAAAATTGGGAGTTCGACGTTATTTTCAATGTAATAGGTTTCAGAGTTATCAAATTCATTTTGGTTTTTATATAAAATATAGAAAAGATGAGAAACAACTTTCTCGGAGTCGAAGGGTAACGGTATGATCATATGATCATATATTTCCTATTTTTGACAGTTTTACTTGCAAGTGTGTTTAAAGTTTCGGTGCTGAATTGTTGACTCTCTTCAAAAATGTCATCGATAATTTTGTCGTGAAGTTCACTAAGTTTGTTTTGCCAGAAAAAGGTATTTATTTTTTATGGGATTTGTCTAGTAACTGACTATTTCAAAATTCGATTTTGGAATAATCAATGATTGATTTAGTTTTGTATAGATTAACGAATCTATTAAATTCGGCTGTCATTTGTTCGTCGTCAAGGTCTTGAGGTTGATTGATTTCAAGTTCGTCAGGGTTATCATGACTCTCATTGTTTGCAAATATTTGGATTTTTGAGTGGAAAAAATGATTTACCTTTATACGAGAAAGGGCATCTGCATTTGTGTTTATCTTTCCTGGTTTATATTCGATTTTGTAGTCATATTCTTCCAATTTTAATCGCCATCTGGCTAGACGACTGCCAGGGTCTTTAATAGAGGAAAGCCAAGTGAGTGGGCGGTGGTCGACGAGTATTTTAAACTTTCGTCCAAAAATGTAAGGACGAAATACCTTTACTGACCAAACGATAGCAAGTAGCTCTCGTTCAATAGTCGAATAGCGAGTTTCTGCTGCGCAAAGGGTTCGGGAAGCATAGACAATTGGTAAATCTTTTCCTACAGGGCCTTGAGAAAGTACAGCTCCTATAGCGAAAGCGCTAGCATCAGTTGTAAGGATAAATGGTTCTTCGAAATTCGGATATCTCAATATTGGGTCAGAAGTGAGGGCGTTTTTCAATTCTTCGAAAGATGTTTTACAATCTGAATTAAAAATAAATTTAACATCCTTTTGAAGTAGTTTGGTTAAGGGTTTTGAAATTTTTGCGAAGTTCGGAATGAATCTTCTGTAATATCCGGCAAGACCAAGGAATGATTTAATTTCTTTAGCATTTTGAGGTTGTGGGAATTTTTGAATAGATTCAATTTTTGTTGGATTAGGTTTTACACCTTCTGGAGTGATAATGTGTCCGAGATAAGCGACTTCTTTGCGTAAAAATTCGCATTTGTCTGGCTGGATTTTAAGATTTGAATTTCTGAGTCGGGTGAAAACTTCGGTTAATCGAGAAATGTGTTCATGGATAGTTGCGGAATATACAATAATGTCATCCATGTATACTAAACAGCGTTCATTCTGGATGCCTAACAAAATATTATCCATTGCTCTTTGAAATGTGGACGGGGAGTTTTTTAACCCGAATGGCATTCGAATGAATTCGTAGTGGCCATTTTCTATAGAGAATCCGGTTTTGGGAATATCTTCTTCTGAAATTTCTAACTGATGGAATCCAAACGCGAGATCTAGGGTTGAGAAATATTGACATTTTCCGAGTTGATCAAGAAGATCTGAAATGTTTGGTAAAGGGTATTTGTCATCAATGGTGACTTCATTTAATTTTCGATAGTCGATGACTACTCGCCATTTTTGTTTTCCAGAAGCATCAAGCTTCTTTGGGACGATCCACACGGGTGAAGACCAGGGGGATGAAGAGTGTCTTATGATGCCTTGACTTAGCATTTTTCCGATTTGGTTTTTTACTTCTTCCTTGTGGATTTGTGGGTATCTATAGGATTTTGTATAGATGGGTTTTGCGTTGTTAGTGTCGATAGTGTGTTTGACTTCATTTGTAAAACTTAAAACGTCACCTTCAAGGTAAAATATATCTTGGAAATCTAAACAGAGATTAGTTATTAACTCTTTCTCTTCTTCATTTAGGTGTTCAGTTCGAATTTGGGCTTTGATAGTAGTATTTCTATGAAGATATTCTGAGTTGGGATGGTAGTCTTGTATGTTTGAATTCAAAACGGAATATGATTCATTAAAAGGTTCTAAAAGCAGATCCGAAAAATCAATTGTTTTGGGAATTGCATTTGCATTTATAACGGAGGTTAAGAATTCTCCATTCGAATTGACATTACAAGGGCATTAGGAAGTCTTACCTTTTCTCTTTCTTGGGTTTGTAAAATAGCATCAGTATTTAGACCACATTTTAATTTGAAATTTTTTTCTGTACGAGGTTCGATGGATATTTGGTTTTGTTTTTGACTTTGTGATTTATTGGGATTGGATTCGAAAGGGTCAGTATTATTTATAATGTGTTCTACCTTATGCAAGGGAATTGTTTTGAAATTAGTGATTAATTCTTTCGATTTTAAATCTATTACACATTCATAATGATTGAGGAAATCTAAACCGAGTATTCCGTCAAATTCTATATCAAGATTGTATATGTAAACTTTATGAGGGTTGCCAGACGTAAAAGGAATTAGGGTGGATTCTGTGGTTGAAATCTTTTCGTCGGTAATGCCTTGGATTGTTATATTTTCAGTAGACCTGTTTGGGAAATTTTTCACTGTATTTTGTTTAAAAATTGAGATGCCGGTGTCTATGAGTAATTTAAATTTTACAGTGGCGTCATTGATGTAGTACAAATTTTTTGAATTGACTGTTAGGAGTGGTTTTAAAGAAACGTCTGTTCTGGGGAATTCAACTTGGGTGTGGTATTGTCGATGTTCAAGTTCTGAATTTGAGATTGTAAGGTTGTCATTAGATCGGGAGGTTTTTCTAAATCCGGGGGAAGTAGAAAATTTTGTTGTTCATACACATTATATTCGGCAAGTGTATTGTCTGTTGTTTGTTCGTATTCAGGTACAAATATGATTGGGTTAAAATCATCAGTGTTATACATAGTATTATCAGTATAATACTCATAAAAGTCATAATTGTTTTCGGTTATGGGATCTTCATAATAATTATTAATTTGTTGGTTGAAATGGTGGGTTCTTTGTTGGTTTTGTTGTTGTGAATTTGGATTTCTATGAATCACTGAAGGGCGTGATTGATTTGATTGTGTTGGTACTTGAAAATTGTTTGAAAATTTTTGGGTTTGATTTTGGTTCGCTCCTGGATTGGGGTTATTAAAGTTATTGCTGAAATTTTGTGTTGGAGCTCTGAAGTTTTGATTGGAGTTTTGATTTGGGACTCTGAAATTTGAGTATGAATTTTGAGTTGGAGTTCTGAAATTTGATTGTCGTTGCCTACAATCGTTTGCGTAATGTCCTAATTTTCCACAAAAGAGGCATTTGATTTGTTGAGGTTGCTTCTTGACTGGTTGAGTGGGTCTGGAAGGATTAAATTTAATATTTTTTTGTTGTTCGAAATAAGAGAGTTGTAGTTCCCTTCTTATTTTGACGTGTGCTTCTAGGAGATTTCTGGGATTTCCAGCACGGATGACTTGTCCTAATTTGGGTTCTAGGCCTGTTAGCAGTGTATTTAGAGCTATTGTTTCTATTAAATCGGTTTGAGCGATTTTTTAATCTTGAGTTAAAGTGGATTTCTTAATATTCGCATGCATTTTTGCGTTTAACACTTGAAGACGGTTGTAAAATGAAAGGGGAGATTTATTTGAGGATTGTTTGAGACATTGGAGGTCTTGGATAAGAGATGAAAGATCTCTTGAATCGTCAAAATGTAGATTGAGGAGTTGTTTTATTTCTGGGTAACTAGAAGGGTTACGAGAGTTTATTAATTGAGCTGCTTTACCTTTCAGCTTGTTTTTGATGTGAATTACTAATAGAAATTTTTGTTCTTGCGTTGACATATTGTAAGCGCAATCGTTTAAAAATGCTCCTAAGAATATCTAATCTCCTTCGAAATCAGGTATTATTGAAAAGATTTCAGAAAGTCTATACATTTCTGGTTCTGCATCAGCTTGTGCTTCGGACATCGTGAAATGTATTTATTGAAATGACTAGATTGGTTTCTGGTTGGTTAGTAAGGAATGGTTTGTTTTCGGGGGAAAAAATATGTTTTAAAATAGGAAATACAAATAATCGAGATGATTCAAATGTACTCACATTACTTTCATGTCGATGCTGTCGTTTGCGTTCACAGTGGGGACGTCTCGACGTGGTTCGTTCCTTCTTAAGGGATGAGAATCCGCCGTTCTGCGTGAGAAAACCTCGTGTTCGAACGTTGCCTTTTAGAATTTTCGTGTTCAGGCGGTGTTCGTTGGAAAGCCTCGTGTTCACAAAACGTGTCTGGATCCTACTGACTGCGCCAAATTGTTATATTGTTGGTTTCAAATATAACTTTTTTAAAAAAATCTTTTTATTGAAAGAAACTAACACTTTAAACTTAAAACTTATGATGTTGACTTTAACTGGAATGAAATTAGAATGGATGTTTGATCTACAAATTTGATCTTTTATAATGTTGGTCAATTATGTGGCATTTGCAGTTTAGTTTGTTGTTCATAATAATTGACTGCAAGTGTCACTTACATAGGATGCTGAATTATTGGAAATACACGTGTGATTTATGAATGAGTAATTGTTTATACATACAATGTTTTACACAATGGTCCGTTGTTACTAAAGGATGCTGAATTATTGTTAATGCACGTGTGACTTATGAAAAGTAATTGTTTATACATACAATGTTTCACACAATGGTTTATTGTTATTATTTTATATAACATGTACATTAGATGTGTATTATATAAATACATAAAAAAAAACTTAACTAAAAAGCAAAAAACATTTTTCCGGCAACAATTAATAACTATTACTGAAGTCTGTGCCAATTTGAACAACAAAGTTGCAAAGTACAACTCATTAATGTACTTTCCTGATTATTTTCACCTTAACTTGGCACCGACTTCAGCAAAAGTAATTGTTGCAGGAGAAAAATATTTTTTGCTTTTTAGTTTTTTAGTGCATTGATTTTCCAACTTTTAGTGATGTTAGCTTAATTGTATGCAGTAATTAACTTTTTCGGTATTGGCAAAAATCAGATATTTATTACTTTTATTATTTTGAATAATATCGTTTTCTGTTCAGTAGAATATAGTAACTTGTTTCTAATTCTTTATATGTATTAGGAAGTTCTAGACGATTTGAAAATCTCCAACTTTTTTATGTCTGTCTATTATCGGGAATTTCCCTACAATTCTGATTAGATTCAGTTAATAGATTCTTCATCATGAAATTTCACAAAATTATTCATTATACAATTTTTATAGATACAGCATAATTGGATGCAGTTATCAGTTGTAATAATATTTGTTTTAATAACAATTTGAGGTACTATAAAAAAATAAAGGTAGCTGATTTTTAAACAATAGGTATTGATATTTTTTGTGAAACCTAGTATATAGTTGGAAAAGTTACATAAATATTTTTAATATATTTTTAGTACAATGACAGAATTAGATGCAGTATTTAATTCTAATTACTTCTGTTGATAACAATTTTAGATTAACAGATATAAAGGTTCTTCACATTTTTGCAAAATTCTTGTTAGCTGACAAACCTTGTAGGTGTACAGTTTAATACAGTCAATGAAAATAAAAATAAGCCAATACTTCCGAATTCTTTCAACCTTCATCCATTTTTCTGAAAATTTGGGAGAAGGCTTGTTTTATCCTTATCTTCAAAAATGACATTGTGTGGAACTGCTCTTTTTGTGTTTTAGGGGTGAAATCAACCAATTTTGTGAAAAATTTAAAAAAATATCTAATTTTAGCCTTCTATCAATGGAATCTAATCTAGTTATATAGAATGAATATTCTTTAACATTTTGAAGCATGATTTATGATTTCCATAAAGTTTTCAATTCTCCAAAAACTACCCCTTAAAGTCGTAAATCAGGAAAAAATCGTTTCTTTTGTCTCTCTGTCATGTGAAATCGCACATTAACGATATAAAGAATTCTTTAGTGATCATTGTTTATAATTTATTTTTAAATTGTAAATTTTCAACCTTTTAGGGCTGAACTACCCTTTCTCCTAAAATTAAAGAAATTTTTTTTAGTATATTTAACGATTTCAATTTTGGGTTTCCTATAACAGATACTAAAAATGAAAATGAATATTCACAAGTTTATTAATTATTTTATTTATTAATTTATTGGTTAATTTCAACCCCTCACTTAGACCAGGGATGTTTTTACTGGGGCGTACCTAAGGCCTATAAGGCCTATAAGCAGTGGATTTTCTCCCATTTTTATATTTCCAACGACCCTTAAAATTTAGCAAGAATTGAAGGGGTCATGTTTAGGGGTGCAAGATTTTGAATGGAATTGTTTAATGTAAAAAATGAATTTTAATGTGCACAAAACATTGCAAATACCATTTATCAAAATTTATCCGATAATAAGACTAGTATATATCCATAACTTATGAAACATATTTGATATCCAATCTAAAATATTTTTCTAACTTTGTTGAACCACCTTACATAACTATAAATCTACCAATCCCGAATATATTTCACCGAAACTGCAAGCAGTTATGGACCACCCTATATAACAATTCTATTCAACATTAGTTGGAACCACCTTGTATAACTGTAACTCTGCTTCACCGTATAGTGCAACCACCCTGTGTATTTGTCACCCAATATAACATTTTTTAATTATCTAACTATAATTCTACTCCACCCTATATGCTATATAACAATTATTTCTGATATTTTTTGAGTCACTTCATAAAGTATAAATTCCCTCCGCCCTATATTTTAACTATCCTTTATATGCACCTTTTTCTAACATTGTGTTAAACACAATTTATAACTATAATTTTGCTTCACCCCATATGTCATGTATTCCCGATATCAGGATGCAACTGTTCATGGTCTACTTTATACTTATACTTATAGGCCATCCAGTATTACTTTTTTGTACCACTTTGTATAACTATAAACCCACCAATCCCCAACATATTTTACTTAAACCTCAACTTTTTATGGTCACCCTATGTAACAATTTTATTCAATATTTTTTTGGAGGGCCTTCTTTAGCTATAAATCTACTTCCATCTTTATTTAAATCATCTTGTATGTACTGCTGCCAAGCATTATAACATATTTGTCTACCCTTATCCCCTCTATATTTCAACTATCTTATTGATGCAACTGCTTATGGACGCTAAATAATCATTTTTCTGACATTTTTTAACCACCCTGGAAAATATAATTTTTCTCCACCTTATATGCCACCCACCCCTTATATGCAACTTATTTTAACATTGTTTTAATCACACTGTATGACTATAATTTTACTTCACCCCATGTTTCAGATATTGCATATATGCAACAGTTCATGATCTATCCTAGAAAATTTTTCATACAATTTTTTATCCACACTGTTAAACTATACTTCTACTTCACCCTCTCTTTCAACCACCTTCTATGTGCAACTAACCAGTATAAAATTTTTGTACCACCCTGTATAATTATAAATCCATCACTTCTCAATAAATTTCACCAAAACTGCAACTGCTTATTGGACAGCCTATGTAACAATTTTTAAATTCTCAACTACTTAACTCTACTCCTCCCCATATTTAAAATATTCTATCTGTGCAACTGATTATAAGCTACGCTATTTCATAATTTTTCCTCATATTTTTTGAACTACAGTATAAAGTATAATTTCTCTCCACACTTCATTTAAATCACCCTTCATTTTTTTTCTAACCTTTTTTGAATCACACTGTGTAACTATAACTTGACTTCGCCCCATATTTCAGGTACATATACATATATAACAAAATTTGTTTACCCACACTGTATAATTATTATTCTATTCCACCCTATATTTCAACAACCTTGTATATGCAAGTATTTATGGGCCACCCAATATATCATTTTTGCACCACCCTGTATACTTAGAATTGTAGTCCACCCTATATTTCATCTATCCGGTATATGGATCAGCTTGCAGATCATTTCATTATAATATTTTTTAGCTATAATTATACTCTGCTACATATTTCAACCGTACTACACATGTGCTACTTGTGAACTTGTGACTACTTCTGGATATAAAACATTTTTTTAACCACCCTATAAACACTATAATTCCACTCAATCTTATATTTCAACCACCCTGTATAAACAACTACTTTTATCATTTTTCTCAACCCATTTCATAATTAGCTCAAGAAAATTCAAATATGTTTAACTGTTTACATACCACATTTTTTATCCACCCTGTCTAAATATAATTCTATTCTACCCTTATTTCAACCACATTGTATATGCACCTATTTATGAGCCTAACAATATAACATTTTGTTATCCACCCTGTATAAATATAATTCGATTCCACCTGGTATATGCAACTATTTATGATCCACTCAATATACCTTTTTTGAACCACCCCATATAACTTGCTTCATATTTCGCCCACATTGTATATATGCAGCTGCTTAACGGACCACCTAATATACCGTTTTTTCAAGATTTTTAAATCCATGTAATTCTACTCCGCTCTAAGTTTCACATATCCTGTGTATAACACCCTGTAAAATTACACTTGACGTATCAGTTGAATTTTTAAAAATTGAAACATGTTACATTGGCATATTACAAATTTTGAATAAAAGCTAAGCTGAAGCAAGTATCTAATATTTGGTGCATGCGGTGGAACCAATCGCCTAATTGTGTGTTATCGAACGAATCTTGTCAATGTACCACCCTGTATAAACATAAATCCGTCAATCCCCAATAAATTTCATCAAAACTGCAACTGCTTATGGGGCACCATATGTAACAATTTTTAAATATTAAACTACTTAACTCTACTCTTCCCTATATTATTTCAAATATCTTATCTGTAACTATGAGCTACGCTATTACCTCATAATTTTTGAAGCACAGTATAAAATATATTTTCTCTCCACACTTCATTTAAACCATCCTTCATTTGCAACTTTTGCTAATCTTGTTTGTATCTCACTGTGTAACCATAACTTAACTTTGACCCATAATTCAGATACTCCAAAATTGTTCTAACTTTTTTTGTATAATTATTGTTCTAGTCCACACTATATTTCAACAACCTTGTATATGCAACTACTTATGGGCCACCCTAAATAACATTTTTTCACAACCCTGTATATTCCATCATCCGGTTTATGAAACAAGTTGTAGATCAGAATATTTTTATAATATTTTTTACACCCACCTGTAGATATATATCTGTAATTATACTCTGCAACATATTTCAATCATCGTATAATATGCTACTTGTGAACTACTTGTAGTTATAAAACAAATTTTTAAAATAATTAATATACCTTCTTTTCAAAATGTTTTAAATCAAATTAAACTTGATATATCAGTTGGATTTTTTTTAATCGAAACATGTTACGTTAGCATATTCCGAATAATTGTGTATGTATTACCGAACATGGTGGTAGATTTTTCTCTATACCGTTTCTCTCAATGTAGTTAGATAAAATGTATACCAGATTTTATGTCAAACTATATATATATATATATATATATATATATATATATATATACAGAGAGGTGATCTGCCTGAGCTGTTTATTTTATATGTTTCCGTCGGAGGTCGTATCGCGCCTGATTGGTCGGTGTTGACTCCGCCCCCTTGGCTGCCGTGTCGGGTGTTTTGCTGTTGACGGGTTTGTATTTTGCGTAGCTAATTGTGTTTTATTTTGATGTTTTAAAATGGTCTTCCATGTGTTAGAAAGGTGCAGGGCGTCATCTCTTTTGTTTAGTTGTCCAGTTTTCTCATTTTCAATAGCTTCTCGTATTAGTCTAGTTTTGTAGTGAGGAGTTTGTGAGATCTGTTTACTACTATTGAAATTGATTTTATGGCCCGGTGTTGGAACAGGCCGATGTCGTTTGTTTATTTTTGACGGCTAATTTGTGTTCCTCTAAACGGGCTGAAATTCTCCTTTTTTGATAGTGTTGTTTGTGTATCCGTTTTGTCGTAGAGCGGTAGTTATCTGTTTTAATTCGTGTGTTTTGTTATTATCGTCTGACAGTCGTATGGATCTGGAAATTAGCGTGTTGGCAACTCCCTGTATTTGAGATGGTACAGTCGTTAGGTTCAAATGCAAAAGACTTTTCACAGTGCTCATTTTAAAGATCTTTTCAGCTTTTCAAGCACTAAAAAAACTGTTATTAGCATTATAGCCCTAAAATCGATTATTTTTCGGTTATTTCAAGTTGAATGCACGACTCGAGAAAAAATTTTTTTTTTCGTCAACCATATCTGACTTTATTTTGCACCTAGGATATTTCTAAAAAAAAACATTTTTTTTATAAGCTACAATTATGATTTTTACTATTTTTTTCATTAAACCCATAGTTTTCGAAAAAACTCCATAGAACATTTTCTGCTCCGAATAAGATTCTGTATCGACTCTAGGGGTTATTTTGTCAAAAAAAATCAACTCCTTAGAAGGGCATCCACCCCCAAAGTAAAAGCGCAAGTAGGCACCATGTCACTTTTGAGGTCTGCGGCATACACCAACATTCCCCAAAATTTTCACGCAAATCGATGAAAGTTAAAAGATTTCGGAAGCAAAATCCTTCATTGACTGTACTAGTTGAAAAAGTGACATGTAATGATTACAGAATTCGTTTCTGACCACGTAAATCTTTTTATGAAGAATAACTTTTTCTCTAAATATTATTCATAAGAAAGTTTTTGTGCGTTAAGTTAGCACCGCAATTTTGAAAGTTCGGTTTGAAATGTAGCGTATTGTAAAAAAATATATTTCAGAAATAACGTGTTTGAGAGCAGGTCCTTGCTCCCGCCCGGTGAAGTTAGCACCGCAAGTTTTGAAATTTAAATTAAAATAAAGTGTGCTGTAGTTTGCCCGACATGTGATATATATATATATATATATATATATATATATATATATATATTTCAAAAATAACATTTTTAAGAACACTTTCTTGTTCCCGCCCTGTGAAGTTAGCACCGGAAGTTTTAAAATTCAGTGAGAAATGAATTTTGCATAGCTCGACCGACTCAATTAGTGCATGCATTGGCTCAAGTTCTGGAATTCGAGGCTGCGAAAAATATCTGTAGAGATCATGGCAAAGTCCGAACCATTGAAGGTGAGTCAGAAGATGGCGGAAACGATAAGGCCTCTGTAAGGAAGATAGTGGAGGAAGTCCTTACCGATAAAAGACTACAGAGATATTGGAATTATGGTAAGGTACGAGTCTTTGCAAGGAGAGCAAGAAGATACCAACTTCCTAGTCGGGAAAACTAAAATTGAAGAACATCGTTAGAAATGTCAGTAGATCTTCGACCTAGGGAAAGGAAAAACGGGGCGGACTGATCTGGTGAAACAAATTTAATACCGGGGACGCTCAGCCTATTCGACAGTCGGCAAGAAGACTACCCCTAGCTAAAAGAGAAGAAGCCGACAGGATAGTTCGCGAAATGGAGGAAGAAGGTGTTATTGAACAATCTCATAGCCCTTGGGCTTCTTCAGTTGGTTAAAAAGAAAGATGGTTCGATCCGATTTTGCCTGGACTATCGGCAACCAAACCACGCTACAAAGAAAGACAGCTGCCCTCTCTCAAGAATAGACAATACCCTAGATACGTTGTCTGGATTAAAGATATTTTCCATCCTGGAGTTGAAGAGCAGTTATTATCAATTCATGGTGATGCCGTTTGGGTTATGTAATGAAAGTAGTCAGATATTTCAGCAAGACCTTGAGCAATACAGAATTGAATTACTGCGTTACGCTTGGCTGTAATAAAGGGCGCGTAACATTTCTTCAAGTACCTCTATGGTAAAAGATTCCTCCTGTGGACTGATCACACAACACTGAAGTGGCTTCTGAAGTATAAAAATACCGAAGGACAAGTGGCAAAGTGGATGGAGAGCTTGCAGGAATTCGACTTCGAGACTGAACAACGCGCTGGAACAAGCCGTAAGAATGTTCTCTGTAGAATTACCGCAGTCGATGACCATTGGCAATCTGTGGAGATCCAGAAAGACCAGAAATTAAATCCAGATCTAAACGAGGTTATACGATGGAAGAAAGACGACTGCAAACCTATGTGACAGGAGATTTCCCGATACTCACCCATAGTCGAACTTCTGTGGAATTACCTCATCTTGGAGAACGGACTTCTGATGGGCATGCCGGAAGCTCCAGAGGATGGCAAGGACAAAAAACTAATACCAATCCCCAAAAATAAGATTCTGGAGGTTTTGCGAGAACTACATCATGGTACAAGCGAAGGACATCTGGGAGTGACGAAAACCTGGGAAAGTTAATAAAACACTCTTATTAGGTAAATTGCAGGTGTCAAGGATTGATGCCGGAAATGTACGAATTCTGCATTCAGTAATGGAAGTGAGCAAAAGCGCACATGAAGCAATCATTTGGAAGAGTAGCGATTGAGGTTGCCGGTCCATTCCTTAAATCCTACTCCTGAAATAAATACATTGTGGTGGAGATGAATTATTTCAGTAGAAGCTTATGCCTTACCGAATCAAGAGGCCTTGACCGTTGTCGATGTCCTTGTCAAAAAATGGATCAGCCGTTTTGGTGTTCCATTGGAATTTCTAATGGCATATCGTTCGTCTTTGCACGAGTCCACGGGTCAGACCCATGCGAGTATTGTTATGGGACGAGAGTTACAACTACTATGAGATCTGAAGTTTGGATATCCCCCAAGAGAAGAGACTGCAGGTGAAGACTATGTGAGCCAGCTACGTCACTCGATGAACGATATCCACTAGCGAGTCCGATCAAATATCGAGACTGGCAGTGCCTGAATGAAGGAAGCAGATGATATCAAAGCCGAAGACGGGGAAGTGCAAGTTAATGATCTTGTTTGGTTGAATAACCCGCAACGTCGCGCGTCGTCGTGGATATTAGCCTAAGCTATACAGATCTTGGGAAGGCCCTTACTAAATTGTAAACAGAATCAACAATGTTGTCTACAGAATAAGGAAGCTACCTCGAGGAAAACTAAAGGTGGTACATTTTAACAGGTTAGCCCCTTATGCGGGAAGTCATGATGGCGAAGTTGAGCAAGCCAAAGTGGGCACGTCGGATGACGAGATGACTGTACTCTGATTGGCAGATAGTGCAGCACGACTTGACCAAAGTGGAACCCCGGGACCTGTTTGAGGTGCCTATAAAGTATTCCATGGGTCATTGTGTGGCTCGAGATCTACAGCTGTGCCAAGAAGTACGGCCAATTGCAGAAGATAAGGGAAGGTCCTTCATCTCGAAGATAAACAACCAGTAGGTACCAAATACATCTTGTATTTGGTATCGAAATCATTCTTCCCGGACAACCAAAATATGACGATCTCTAGAAGACTCTGGTAGAATTGAGGACTGTGATTGGAGGGTGATGAAAACCAAAATTCAAACACCGTTGACTCTTACTTCCACCTGAACGTCCCGTTGTCGGAATGGAGAGTACTGCAAATATCGTCACACCATAAAGGATTCTAGGACATTCCGGAAAGAAATGGTCTTAAGGAGGGGCAAGGTGAAGGGAATTCATTCGATATTTCGTGGAATCGGAATGTATCCTATATTTCGTAGAATTCGAAATATTGTTTGTCTGGCGATCCGAGGTCGGCCCTATGGAATTTCATTGAATCTGAATTCCGAGAAGAAATATATAAATACGGAGAGCTGATGGAAGGATCAATTCCGTATTTGGTCGCAGTTTAATAAACAAAAATGCGTTTAAAATAAATTGTTTATTGTTGTGTGAATATAACTTAAAGTAATGGAAATTAATATTTATAGTATAATAAAATTCGTTTTGTAAGATAATGCAGTAATTTACTTATTTATGATTTTCAAAATATCTTGTGTCATATTGCACTTCAAATATGCATTGTTTGGTTATCATTAATGTGAGATTAGTTTTCTTAATCGCGATGATAAGATTATAATTATATTTTGTAAATGCTTTTTTTAATAGCAATAGTTGAGGCGAATAAGGGTGATAAAAAACAAAGACATAATCACCAATTCTGAAAGCGTTTAATATTTCTAAATTTTGTATTTATATATTTATTATTTATAGCTACCCCTAATTGTGTTGCTGAGCGCAAAATTCAAGAACGTTAGACAGACAAATTCCCATATTGATTGAAGATTTTGTTAATTTTTTTTAAATGTGTGAGCAATGTTTTATGGGAAAAAAATGGAATTATTGCCTGGTAAACAAGAAATTTGTAATATCCCGAGTCAGGTTTTTAGGAAGCGAAAAATTGCCGTAGCACTTGGCACGTTCGGATGTATTTCATACGTATATATTTTGTTATTTGTTGAGGTCCGGAAAAAAACATAATTTACGTATTTAAAAATGAATGTTTGTATCTTTGTCCTCTATTCATTTTGAACGGATGGTTAAAGAATAAATACCTATACCTCCCTAAACTTGTTGGTTTTCTGTACGAATCCAACCAGAGAGTGTTATCGTCTCTGAAAACTCTTGTATCAAGGAAAGGTACGCTACAATTATGGTATTCTTCCTCAGTGGTGAAATGAAGAAAGCGATTATATTTAATAAAAATGTGGAAAAATTGTAAGTTACTAAGAAATGGTTTTCGACAAATAATATCGTCTACATATTTCTTTAAAAATTTGACCTGAAAATCAAGTCTAAATGAAAATTAACCTTGTCAATGAGATGAAAAGTGGAGTTTTCAAAATTTATCATCCCACTTTTACTGAAAATCACAAACAAACATTTTTTTTCACTTATTTTTAGCTAATTCTTATCCTATACTCTCTTCGAGGTGTCATTCCTAGGAGTTAAGGGAGAACAGTAATTACACGGAACGGCTCCAGATTCGTAACCTCTGTGTACTGATTCTCTTGAAAATCCTAGATGTCGGTCTTACATCTCGCGTCTTCAAATCTAATTCTTATCCTCACAAATGGTTTAATAAATCATTATTCAATAGTCCATAAATTCTAGCCGTCGAAAGATTTTCACATAGAAATCAGATACCCATTAATTCGTTGTTAAGTAACAATTCTAATTGTCAAATGAGTAAAATTTGCAGAACCTAAATTACGGATAGGTGTCCCTTCCATACTTTAAAGATATCACCCCAAAATCTTGTAGATTTTAAATAATCAGCATAATATTAGATTTTCCTATAAATCTCTTAAAACTTTAATGATTTGTTCAGTAAAGTTAAACATAAATCCTTAAAAAATTCACAAATCGAATGTAATATATAAAATTCATTGTAACAATTGTCCAGCCACTTATATTGGGCAAACTTCAAGAATACTTAAAGATAGAATCACTTCTCATGAAAGCGATATAAGATTCAGCAAAGATTCTTGTGTTTTAACTAGTCATTGTGTTGAGAATTGCCATACACCAAACTTTGATACGCCCATCATCCTTGTAATAGAACGAAGTTCATTTAAACGAAATTTTTTGGAGATGGTGTATATTAATAGCTTTGATAATAATGTACACAAAAGAAGTAATCTTTTAACTCTGAACATCATATATTGCAATTTACTTGAAATTGATAATAATATTTCAAAATCTTACTACTTCAATTCTAATCTTAATTACTCATATTCACTAACTTGATGGTATTAAACATTTTTTGTCCAATAATTTGCAGCTTTATTTTGCAATAATTCTATAATAATCAATAGAAATGTAAAAAAATGCAAAATATTACCTTTGATGGGATAACGTGTCTAATGTTCACTTTTAATCATTTTACGTTTCGCCAAAATCATATATCATCCTTTGTTCGCAAGACAATATATATTATATATTATATATTATATATTATATATTATATATTATATATTATATATTATATATTATATATTATATATTATATATTATATATTATATATTATATATTATATATTATATTATATACATTGTTTCTGGTCAGGGAACCTTCATCAGTTGCGCTTCCCCCAATTGAATGTCCTCTCGAACACTTCTTTATGTATTTGAAACATTTCGTTAAATTTGAAGACAAAGGAATGACACCTCGAAGAGAGTATTCAATATCTCTGACAGGTGAAGTAACCTGAAAAATTTTATCGTGACATTCTGTCCTAGGAGTTAAGGGAGAATAGCAATTACACGGAACGGCTCCAGATTCGGAACCTCTGTGTGCTGATTCTCTCGAAAATCCTAGATGTCGGTCTTACATTTCGCGTCTTCAAATTTAACGAAATGTTTCAAATACATAAAGAAGTGTTCGAGAGGACATTCAGATTGACAGCAGTGTAATTTTTTAAGTGCATTTATATAAAAGCTTATTTTACGATAAAGAGACAAATTTATTACTTGCAGAATTCGCAATAATAAAATTGCCAGTGTTAGTGATAACAAAAACAAAGCACGGCGTGCGACTGACCGCACGCCGTTAGAACAAACATTGAAAACAGACAATAAACGCGAATTAGTGATTAGTGAAATAGTGACAAAAACCAGTGCCAATACTAAATCAAAAATATCAGGCACAAACAGAAAGAATCCAGCCAGTCGTGAAGAAAATGATGATAAATCCACCACGGACAAAGTAGAACACGTAATGGACTTCATTACTAACTCCTAGAGAGAAACAATTATAGAAATTTTTAAACAATTGGCTAAAATGCTCAACTACAGATTAGAAAATGAAAATGATAATGATTCAGATGACTCAATAACCCAATCGCAGAAAAAAACGAATGAAGATTGACAATCCAACTATACCCTCGACATCGGCAAACAGTATTCCATCGTCAGAAGACAATGCAATGGTGGTTACACCACCTCCATTAAGGATAAATATCCTGCCAAAACCTAAACCAAACGACCAACCAGCCAATCAACAACAAATTGACAAAAAAGTACCCCCAATCAGGGTAGCTAATGAAGGCATGTGGATACATTTGAAAAGCAAAATCAATCAGACCAATATCAAAATTCATCCAGTAGAAAATACCAAAAACGGTATCAAAATATATCCAAAAGAAATCGATGATCACAGACAATTAACTAAAATGCTAGACCAGGATAAGACCGAGTACTTCACATTCAAAAGACCAGATGAAAGAACACTGAGAGTGGTAATCCGCGGAGTTCCAGTAGAAGTGGATTGCGATCTAGTAAAAGATGAACTCAAAGCAATGAATTTAGAACTTTTAAATATCTCAAGGTTATACCGAAAGACTGACACCGGTGATAAAATATATATGACAGTAACACTTGTAGAGCTACCAAAGACAGAAAAAAGTAAAAATATTTGTAACATCACAGATCTCCAATATATAAAAAACAAAGTACAACCACAGAAAAGCAGCAACCAAGTGAGCCAGTGTCACAGATGCCAGGGCTTCGGCCACCACCAATCTCGTTGTCAACTCCAACCTAAATGTGTCAAATGCGGACAAGGACACTATTACCAAAACTGCGAAAAACCCCGAAACATTAATGCCACTTGTGCCAACTGTAAGGAGGCCCACCCTGCAAACTACAGAGGATGCAAACTTTACCCGTAAAGACTATCAAGTAACCAACCAACACAAATACAACGTCAGACACGCGTACAGCCAGGAATCTCATACGCACAAACAGCCAAGACAAACAACACCAGTCACAGTAACACAATAGCCAACCTCCAAAAAGCTTTTAATCAATTTATTAGCACAATAGTCAACAACACGCAATTAAATGGATAATAAAAGAAGACCAGAACTAACACTCTATAAGACCTGCATCCTTCCGATAATTCTTTACTCGTCAACAGCATGGGGACAAGGGGCAACAATTCACATCAACAAATTAGAGACAATACAAAACAAAATACTTAGAAGAATCACTAAATCACCATGGTACATTCGAAACACACACATAAGGAAAGAACTCAAAGTAGATACCATTCTAAAAGCAATTAAAAAACGAAAGGAAGCGCTGATCACCAAATACCTTGTACATCCAAACCAAGAACTAAGAGCAGTTTTACAATACAACCCAGATAAAGACAGGGGAATAAAAAGACCCAAATTAGCCCTCACGGAGGGCTAAACAAAGGCACGACAGTAATTGCCTAAAAAAGTATAAAAAATCAAGACACAAACGCACAATAAGAGGGTAAAGGATAACTTATCCATATGCCCCGTATAAACAATACAAAGAGAGAGAGAGAGAGAGAGAGAGAGAGAGAGTACATTTAATTGTGGGAAGCGCAACTGATGAAGGTTCCCTGACCAGAAACAATGTATATTATATATAATATATATTGCCTTGCCTACTAAGGAATGACCCCTCGAAGAGAGTATCCACATGAAATGCTGTACATTCCGTGGTTCTCTAATAGCATTGTATCATTTGGGTTTCCTAGGAATTTTCCTATTGTTGACTGTGGTTTTTATGTGTATGGTAATCTTTTTGTTTTTTTTTCATCCTTTTGTTTGTTAATTGCTTTTCTGATGGTGTGGTTCTTGTAACCATTCTTTCTGAGTGTACTTCTCACGAAAGCTAGTTCTTCTTTTCTTGTTTGCTGTTCTGTAAGACGTACCTATCGTGTTATAAGGGTTTTTGGTACTCTTTGGATCTGTGCTGGATGATGGTGTGAATAGCCGTGTAAATATCTATTAGTGTGTTGCTTTTCTAAAGACGGTGTGCTGGAAGCTTAGGTTGTGTCTTGTTACGAGGACGTCTAGGAAATGAAGTTGTTTGTTGTGTTGTTTCTAGGTTGAATTGTATCTTGTTATGAATGGAATTCATATATTCAAGGAAATTCTTTCTTTTAATTTCCCGTGAGGCCATATAATGAAAATGTCATCAACATAGCAAACCCACAGTTTTGCTTTTGGAAACGCTGGGTTAGCTATGGTCTTTTCTTCCAAATATACCATAAACAACTGATGATAGAGCAGATCCCATAGGAACACCCTGTATTTGTATATAAAAATGGCCATCGAAGGAGAAATACGTATTTTTAAGGCAGTGGTCAGCTAATTCAATGATGTAGTGGAATGCTGGGATATAGAGATATTACGTCGAGACTTGCTATTAAGCCGTTTTCTTCTAAGTTTATGTTTTTGATTACTTCTATGAAGTATTTGAGTTTTTGATGTAAGATTATGCTGTTTCTACTATTGCATGAATCGTGCCAGGTATTTCTCTAGTTTTTGCGTTGGTGAGTTTATCGCGCTTACTATGTGTCTGATGGGCACTCCTTATTTGTGGATATTTGATAATTCTTCGGGTTTAAAAATAAAAAATTTAGAAGTTAGGTAGCCTTTATTATTGTGAATAATAGACTATTTCCGGCTTCAAAATGCTTGTTAAGCTAAATATGTAAATACTCAATAGCTTATATACCTTTAATACTGTATTAAGAAAGAAAATTATTATTTAAACTCTAAATATTCTGTACGTCTCTCCGAACAGATGTGGCAACGTGACATATAAACATGCTCAGCTTAGTAGATGCTTACTTTAACTACAACTGACCGCCGCCACGATTGTTTTTTTTTGCTGTATCGGTTCTTGTGAGCAATTTTGTATCTAAGTGAAAGTGATTTGAATGATATTCGATGTAGACTTCGTGATTTGATTTTCATTTTAACAAATAAATTGGAAAAGCAAATAAAATCGGTTGTGGATTGTCAGTTCGAATGCGAGATTATTAGTTTGTGACGGATTACAGAATTAGAGAAAAAAGACCTGACATGTTATTAATTTGTGGGGAAAGCAGATGTAAGAACAAGAATATAGAATTTTGAATATTTACTATAAAGAATCCGTTTGTTCTCCTGAGCTCTTTCATAGTGACATATCCTTTAAGTACATGGGTATTTATTTGTCTAACATAAATAATATTAATTTAATGAGTAATAATTCTTTTCGAATAATTTAACAGATAAAAAAACTACATATAAGAAATGTTTTGTTTAATATACTTTGTATCTTATTTCTATATCATATGTAAACAACTTTCTATCCTCCCTTCTTCAACTTGATGCATAAAATATATAGCCAAATATAAATATTAATTTCAATACATAGTTATTAAAAGCGTACATTTTTGAAAATAATATTTTATAAACTTGATTTACCTAAATAAATCTAATGGTACTCGAAACAATATAATTATTTAATACACAAAAAATCACAGGTGTTAATTTTTTTTCAATGAATCATTTCTTCTTCTTCTTCAAACGATCCCCTTGGGAATCAAAGCCTTTAGGCAAAATGGTCTTGATCTATTGATCTTATTGTTCATGTTTTTGTGAAAAAAGGGAATCTGATTTTACCGCAACGTTGCCTCATTGACAATAATTTACTTGTATTTGGAATTTTCTTGCTTTTTGTTTTAGTTTGTGTATGCTATCTCCACCTAAAATATATGCACTCAAACTATTTACACCCTATATATAACATCTGAACAAATGTGTTATAAAAATAGTCTGTAATATGCAAGTAGTCAAAGATTCCATTTATTATTATCTTATTACCGTAATCACACTTACCATCATATTTCAGGAAAAATGACAGATGGTCTATCATGGGTGACTCACAGCAGTAACTTGTTAGGAAAAGCAAAAGCTGCGACTGAAAATGAATGGCTACATAAACTGAAAGAGAATAAAGAACTTCTGGAAATCGTAAAAAGCTTAATCCAAGCATTCGACAAAACTAAGAATTTGGGGTCAGACAACACTCATAGGGAAAATGATGAAGAATGGTTAAAGAATCTAAAAACCAATGCAGAAGTTCTTAAAATTGTCAAAAACTTGACAAATACCTTAAACGATAACCAGAAAATTACGTTAGTATATAATTTTATTAGATAAAAGGGGTGGAGACCCACTATATAATTTCTCAAATGTTTAATTTTACTAGCCACAAACAGACAATTATAAAAATGTTATTGCATATTAGACTCGCCGTTACCCCTGGTCTACTAGCTGGTACCCGCGGTTTCACATGCGTATGGAATGTAGAATTCTTTGCAAAAAGAAATAGCTCATGAAACATACGGGCTATACAATATAACAATTTTTCTAACTTTGCAGAACCACATATATAATATACCAATCCCGAAAATATTTCACCCAAACTGCAAGTGCTTATGGCACATCCTATTTAACAATTTAATTCAACATTTTTTGGAACTACCTTGCATAATTGTAACTCTGCTTCACCCTATAGTGCAACCATCTTGTATAAGCTGCTGTTCTACTTCTTCTTATACACTACATATATAACAAGTATTTCTGATAATGTTTGAGCCACTTCGTAAAGTATAATATCCCTCCACCCTAAATTTTAACCACCCTTTAATGGTATGTAACTTTTTCTAACATTGTGTTAAACCTAATATATAACGATAATTTTGCTTCGCACCATATTTCAGGTATTCCATATACTGTTCATGACCTAATTATATAACAATTTTTTAATACTTTTCAATCCACCCTGTAAAACTATAATTCTGCTACGCCCCAGATCTCAACCACCTTATATATTCAAGTATTTATGGGCCACCCAATATAACATTTTTTGTATCACTTTGTATAACTACAACTCCACCAATCCCCAACATATTTCACCCAAACCGCAACAATTTATGGCCATCCTATAGAAAAATTGCATTTAATATTTTTTAAAACTGCTTTCTATAGCTACTTCTAATATTTTTAACCATCCTGTATAACCATAATTTTAGTCTATAAAATATTTCATCCACGCTGTATATGCAAGCATTTCGGGGCCACCAAATATAACATTTTTTAAACCCTTAGCTATAACTCTGTTTCACTATATATTTCAACTATCTTACCTATGCAATTGCTTATGGGCTGGAAAATTTTTCGAACAATTGTTTATCCTTTGTAACAATTCTTAATACTTAACTCCTTATTTGGCAATTTTTGCTCATATTTTTTAAGCATAATATAAAATATTCATTTAAATCACCCTCCAGTTTCAAATTTTCTAACCTTGTTTGAATCACTGTGAAGATTGGTCATTATTTTTTCTATTTACCATAGAATCGCAAACCGCAGATAATAACACTTCTTTATAATATTTTTTTAAAGCCACCTGTATAGCTATAATTATACTCTCCTACATATTTCAACCATCCTATAGATGCTACTTGTGAACTTGTGAACTACTTGTTGATATAAAACAATTTCTTAACGATCCTTTAAACTATAATTTCATTCCATTTTATATTTCAACCACCCTGTATAAACAACTGCTTCTAACATTTTTTTCAACCCATTTCATAACTATAATAATAGCTCAAGAAAACTCAAATATCCGAACTGCTTACAAAACACATTTTTTTATCTACCCTGTATAAATATAATTCTATTATACCCTTATTTTAATCACAATGTGTATGCAACTACTTATGAGCCTAACAATATAACATGTTGTTATCCACCCTGTATAAATATAATTCAACTCCACCCGTTTTCAACCACCTGGTATATGCAACTATTTATAGTCCACTCAAAATACAATTTTTGAACCAGCCTGTATAACTTCCCCCTTATTTTAACCCCATTGTATATATGCAGTTGCTTACGGGACCTTTTTTTTCAAGATTTATTAAATCCTTATAGTTCTACTCCTTTCATATTTCACCTATCCAATATATGAAACACCCTCTAAATTTACACTTGACATATCAGTTTTATTTTTGTTAAGATCGAAACATGTTACATTGTCATATTCCGAATTTTGAATAAAAGCTAAGCTGATACAGGTATCTAATATTTGGTGCATGCGGTGGAACCAATTGACTAATTGTGTGTTACTGAACATGGTAGTAGTTTTTTCGCTATTTCTACCGTTTTCGTTAATGTAGGGAGATAAAATACATAGCAAATGTTAAGTCAAACTATAGACTTTGCAACAAAAAAAAAAAAGATTCAGCAAAAGCAGTTGAGTAGTTCTTACGTGATCCCGAACAAACAAACAAACAAGCAACTACAATTTTTATAATACGACATTTTTATTACTTGTTGATATTTTCAGATTGCTCATATTCGAAATTTAACTTTTTGTCATGTTTGCAATTTGATTCTGTTTTCGAAGAGTATAAAATTATCATGCCTTAATGTTCTAATTATAACAAGAAGTCCATTGTATGGTTCAAATTGACACTCTTCCAACATTAATTCGTATCCATATTACAAAAGAGTCTGAGAGTCTTAAAACAAAATGAAACCTCTCAAACTTAAAGATACTCATTTTATAAAGTTCGCTGTTATTATTCTTCTTGCAGTTTCTCGAAACAGTTTTCATAGTATTCTTATTTCTTTCGTTATTTAGTTATTCGCTTTAACTTTATTCATGTTGCATTTTTTGTTTCAGTTCATTAAGTTAAGTGAAAATATCTCGTTTTTCATGGCAGGCGTAATTAGGTGAACTGTAGTTTTCCGGGGATCATGAACAGACTTAGTAAAATTTCTTTTACAACTGTGACAGAATTATATAATTGAATGTGTGAGATGAAGGGTACCGCCACAATCAATGGTTAATATTGTAATGTTTTTATTTTCTAGTAGGTCAACGAGCCATCGGGAAATTTCTTTCATGTGTTCTAGAAGATGCGAGGAAATTCCATGAATGTCTGTTAGCGCCAGGCGCCGGCCTCGGGTCGACCGGCCAACATTTCGAGTTCAACGAAATATCGGATTCTGGTTACGTCCTGCTGTACTTTCTGCCCATCAGAGTACAGTGCGGGGAACTGTTCGAATGTCATCTCGTGACCGGGTGGTTGAATGCTGCGGACTAGGGCTTGGTCAACTTTGCCGTCATGATTTCCGGCATAAGGTGCTAACCTGTTGAAATGTACCTCCTTTGGTTTTCCACGAGGTACAATTCGGTAAGGCCCCTCCCAAGATCTCTGTAGCTTGTGCGAATAACCACTACGACGTTGCGGGTTATATAATCAAACAAGAGCATTAACAAGGAAATCCCCGCCTTCGGCTCTGCTGTCACAGCCTTCCTACATTCGGGCACTGGCGTTCTCGATATTTAAACGGACTTCTTCTGGGGCACATCCAAACTTCAAATCGCATGGTACTCGTAAGTCTCGTCCCATAATAACACTTGCCGGGGTCCGACCCGTCGACTCGTACATAGACATTAGAAAGACGTAAAGATACTGGTCTCAGTCTCTTTGATGGTCAGAGAATATCTTTGACAAATGTCGGTTAATAGTCATATTCATCCGTTCTACCATCCCATCGGATTGAGGGTGTAATGCTGTTGTCCGTGTTTTATGGATCTTCAATAGTTTGCAGACGTCTTAGAAAAGAGTAGACTCGAAATTTCCACCTTGGTCTGAGTGCAACTCCAAGGAAACAACAAAATGACTGATCCATTTCTTGATATGGACATCTGTAACGGTCAAGGCTTCTTAATTCGACAAGGCATAAGCATCTCCCCATTTACTTCATTCTCCAGGATGAGGGGATCTCCTCAGATTGCCAGTGGTTATCGACGGCAGGAGTTCTACAAAGAACAGCCCCTTCAGCTCGCTGACAATGTTTGCAATTATCAGGGCATGGTCTCCTCGATAAGGCATCAGCATTCTTAGGGCTTGTCCCAGCTGCATGTTCAGTCTCGAAGTCAAATTCTTGCAACCACTCAATCCACCTTGCCACTTGTCCTTCGGGATTTTTAAACTGCAGGAGCCACTTCAGTGCTGCGTGATCAATCCCCCAGGAGGAATATTTTACCATAGAGGTACTTGTAGAAAGGTTCCACCTCCTTTACCGCAGTCAAAAGTTCCTGTGAGTAACGCAGTAACTCGGTTCTGGCTTGCTCAAGGTCTTGCTGAAATGGCCGATGACTTAATCCTGACCGTCTTGGATGTGCGAAAGAACAGCACCAATTCCAACATTGCTCACATCGGTATCTAAGACGAAGTTTCCATCTGGTAACGGATAACTTAAAATGGAGGCACTGGTTAATGCTGTTTTCAGTGTTTTCAATGATCGCTCCTCGTCCCACTGGTACTGCACCGTCCGCTCTATGAGTCTAATGAGTGACTTGACGATATTGGCAAATCCGACGATAGTACGTGCATAACCCCGGGAAACTTCTTAGCTGGAGGATATCTTTAGGTATCGGCCATTCCTGGGCAGCTTTAATTTTATGTTTTTCAACAGCTACTTCCTCTGCGGAAACCACATGTCCAAGGTATTGCACCTCTTCTTGGGACAGCTGACACTTCTTCGGGCTTAATTTTAGTCCGGAAGTTTAAAGTTGCCGAAACACCTCCTCCCGGTTCTTCACGTGGTCTTCAAAAGATCTTTCAACCACGATAATGTCGTCAAGATACACCAGGCAGGTTTTCCATGAAAGCCCTTTTAATACTGCTTCCATCAACCTTTCAAACGTTGCTGGAGCATTACACAACCCATAAGGCATCACCGTGAATTGGTAAAGTCTTGAGCGGATGGTAAAAGCAGTTTTTTCGCGCTTTTCTTTGGCAACATATCTAGGGTATCGTCTATTCTTGGGAGAGGATAGCTATCGTTCTTTGTAGCGTGTTTTAATTGCCGATATTCTACGCAAATTCGGGTAGAACCATCTTTCTTTTTAACCAAGAAGGGCTATTACACCTTCTTCCTCCATTTCGTGGACTATCCTGTCGGCTTCTTCTCTTTTAGTTAAAGGTAGTCTTCTCGCCGTCTGTCGGATAGGTTGAGCATCCCCGGTAGTAATTTTATGTTTCACCAGGTCAGTGCGTCTTTTTTTTTCGTTTACTGCATCGAAGATATCCTGGTAGTTTCTAACAATGTCCTCAATTTTTCTTTCAGGTTTGGTTTTAAATTATTGGAAAAATCGCCGATGAGTCTTTCGAGTTCCTCAGATAATTTACCTGGTGGTATTTCTGCATGCTGTGTGCTTCTGACTAACGAGGAAACTGTTGAACAATGTCCCGAAATTGTTCCTTTCTTTAAGGCAACCAAGTAATGATTCTGGTGTATTACTCTTACCGGCACAAGGTCCTTGGCACGAAACAAAATCTTTCCTAGTGCGATTCCTCTGCCTAAATTTCCGTCGTTAAGCTCGGGATCAAACATCATCACCGTCCCAGCTTTAGCCTTCCCCTCTAAGCAAGCATTTACAATAATTTCAGCTCTTTTCGGAACATTTAATCCTCCACTAAGATTGCTCGAAGTATTATGTCGTTTTTCCCATGGACCACCACTTCTTCGTCATACACTCGCACTATTCCATCTTTAAAGTTTAATTACGATAATGACTTGGTCTTCGAGGTCCGCCACTAATGCCCGATGTTGGAATGTTGTATTTCAACCTCTATTTCACTGTTTCACTGTTCGGAGTTGCCACTTTTTATCATTGTCTGGTCCAAAACAATGTTGGGCCTTATGACTGTTTTCGTCACACCAGTATCCAGCACCATTGCACATTGCTTCTTATTAAGATGGTCATCTACAAAGTCACTGTTAACGTGGTTGCGTAGCGAAGCGACATATGCGTTGGTAGTTGGGGCTTGTTGGCTACAGGGCGACGATGGTCCCTTTACATTGACCTTCTTTAGTTTCCCCGACGAGGAAGTAGGTACTCCGTTGCTCTCCGTGCAACGACTCTGGATGTGTCATACCTTAGGACACTTCCGACATCTCAGAGGTCCTTTTTCGGTAAGAACTTCCTCTACTATCTTTCTTACAGAGGCTTCATCATTTCCGCCATCTTCTGATTCTCCTTCTAAGATTCGGACTCTGGCTTGACCTCTGCAGATATTTTTCCCAGCTTCGAATTCCATAGCTCGAGCCAGTGCATCCACTAATTGAGTCGGTCGAGCTAGGGTCAATGCTTGTCTGTCTGCATGGTCCCAAAGTCCATCCAAAAATGCTTGCACTGCTAACCTTTCTATTACATTTTCCGGTGTGTCTGGGTAGGCAAGGCGAACCAGACAGGCAATATTAGATTCAAGCTCTTGTAGGGATTCATTTGATTTCTGGTGGCGATTTTGCAATTGGGAGTGGTAGAGGTGCTCCCAATGGGTTTGTCTACACCTCAGTTCTAGATGTAAATGTTCAAAGGCATTCAAGGTTTGTAAAATATCTGTAGCATCCCCTCTTAATTAAGGCAAGGGTTAGTGCTACTGCCTTCTCCTCTGCTAACCATCCGTTTAACTTTACCTGTTCTCTTATTTTGCTGATCTCACCCTCCATTATCTGTTTAACCGTATTTCATTTTCGACTATTGTCTGTTTAGCTCTTCTACCCGCGTTTTAATTTTGAATGTTATCTGTTTTAACTCTTCCATCCGAGCTTCATTTTCAACTATTCTCTCATCGAGCTTGTCAAATTTTCTTCTAAATATTAGAATTTTCTGCCAATTTATATTCTAGAGTTTTAGAATTATCTTGTATTTTTTCAACTAATTTAACTTCTAGAGATTTAGAATTTTCTTGTAATGTTTCTAGGCTCATGTACCCATTACCAGCAACTTCAAAGAACTACTTATCGGGATTGTTACCTTCATTTATTAGGGCATCTCGTAGCCGTTGTATTAATTCACTTTTCTTCCCACTAATTTCTTAATCCCTTTCCTCAAGTTCTGTTTTAACCGCCACTTTCAACTGGTCCAAATTCACTACTTTAAGCATTGTTAATCTATTTATTTTCCACTAATAAAGTTCCACAAATACACCCCACACCTGACACCACTGTAATGTTTTTACACTCTTCGGGTTTAGTTCAGTTCTCGGATTGATTTAAACTCACTCTAATGTATGTCAACTACTTTAACACAGTTTATATTGACAGACATGTTTACAATTTATCTTAACTATACGGCAGTCGAACACTGAATGAATCCCATCGCCAGCTGTCCGTATTTGTATATTTCTCTCGGAATGTCTTAGTAGTGCACATTTGTTGGTAAATATTGGAGAATGAAACTATTAAATAAGCCACCGAAATCTGCTTTGCTGTGATGAGCACCCAGAAATGTTTAGATTACGTCATTGATAAAAAATATAATTGCTGTATGGTGCAGCTGCTTGCTACATATCATGTGATTACAGAAAATCGTTATCTATATCGTCGGAAAATATTTACTATGCAAAAATATGCAAATTCTTATTAAAAATCATGAACATTTTCTTAGTCTGTAAAATTTAATTTCATTTTTATAATGAACGATTTATGTTTTAAATTATCGACATATGCCCTGAATTGTAGTATTTTAAGAAGAAAATTTTGTCTTTAAAAAGAAGTTCGGCTATTAAAATATAATATTTCAAATCATATTCTCAAAATCTAGATTTTTGTACAAATAAATAAAATAAGCAAGACATAATTGTCCAATCTTTGGCAGACACTCATAGTAACAATATATTTTGCATAAAGGATGTATAGCACTTGGTAGCAAATTTCCTCTCCGTCTTATAGTTTGAACTATTTCGCACAGCTACGAACATCTGTGAGAAGCTGCTAGAGCCGATATTTTTTTTTCTTTTCGGTTGAAACAATGATTTACAGCACAATAAGATATTTCTCGTTTTTTTTTGCCCTAACAAAACACCAACCTTCCAGGTACTCATTCAAACTCACTCAAAAAGTTTCATCAAAACCGTAAAGGAGGAGTTATAGAAATTCCTAACACCCGATTGCAGAGCTCCCTACCGGGCCAACTTGCAAAAATAACCCATTCAAATATACAAATAGTTTCATCAAAATCGGTCCATCCGTTCAAAAATATTTTCCTACAACCCAATCGCACCGCCACCTACCGTGGTAAACTAAATATAACCCACTCACACACAAAAACTTTAATCACAATAGGCCCAACCGTTTAGAAGTTAATTTTTTTCCTACAACCCGATCATAGCTCCACCTACCAGGTTAAATTGTAAATTTAACCCATGCAAACACAAAAAAGTTTCATCATAACCGTTCCAATCGTTTAGAAGTTGAAAAACGATCCTATAACTCGATCGCAACGCCACCTACCGGTTTAAATATTAAATCTATCCCTCTGCAACACACAAAAAAGTTTCATCAAAAACGGTCTATCCATTTAGAAGTTTAAAAAAATCTTACAAACCGGTCGCAGCGCCACCTACCGGCTCCAAGTATCAATCTAAACTATCCAGGAATTCATATAAGTACCCACAAAAAATTTAAAGAAAAATAAAACAATTTAAATGGGAATCGAACCTGAGATCTTCACATTATTAGCTGAGTGAGTATAACAGCGACGCATTGATTGAATAAATTTTCGTTACATTTAAACCAATTAATACATAACAATATTAAACTATACGTATAAACCTTCTAAACGTTTATCTATTGATGTACACCGCATAAAAATCCGTTGCCTAGTTTAAAAGATCTAATAGTATAGAGCGACAGTGAGCGGGAAGCGACTATATTTTATACTATGGAAAGATGTAACATTCATTATCAAAAGATTAATTTATTCAAGCAAAATGAGTTTTTGTACCTAACCGAAAAATACTTTTATTGCCTTATATATCGGATATGTTTACAATACTTTGTAATCTTGAGACAATCCGATATAATCTTTATTTAACCTATTTCTCACCTTTTTAGCACAGAAAATGTATTTATTTCAGAATGAATCCTAAATAGTTTGTATGCATTGTAAATACAGTGCAAAAGTGACAGCAGGAACCAATATAGCTAACAAGTAACGACAAATTCCATACGTCATAAACATGGCCCGATTTGGTCGGATACTAGGTCCAATTTTGTTAGATCGGATACTGTTATTTCAGTAGGTTTTAGTTGTAGGCCAACACCATCAGGACGTAGGTCTGTGTGTGGGTGAAACACTTGCACACACATACATATATTTGCGTTTGTGGGTAAGTCTTTCCCCTTACCAACCTGCACTGAGGCAGCGTGGCAAGATATGCCTAATACCCCCTGTAAAAATCTAAACATATTCTTCATATTCACAATCAAGACATTTCTTCCTACAAGAAGACTTTAAGCGCTTCCCTAACCTCTAGCCTTGAGTTCCCGATAAAAACTGACAAAAATATGTTCTTCTTCTCAGTTTTTTAGTCCTACGCTTATACTTCTTCATTTAAGTCAAAAAGACCATTAGTCCATCTATCTTCAATTCTCTTCAATACAGTCCTTCAGTCCTTCTCACAGATCTTAAGCTCTTCTCCTTAGTTTCTTCTCAAGACCTTAAGTTCTCCATATCCACAGCTCTTTAAGTTCCTATGCTACACAATGAAAAATCTTTCGAATGTAGTTGCATATGCTGATGATGATGATGGTATATATCTGTGTGAAACATTTGCAATCAAACATTTTTCAGCTTTCTCTGAAATTTTTAGAGCATTAAAAAAATGGATAACTAGAGATCATACTAGTTTTATTGAATGCCTGAAAACTGAAGATGAAGAATTGTTGATTGAATATGGTATGACAATCAAAGGTAAGAAATTTGTTGCATATTTTTTTATTAATATTTATACAGGCCTTTCATTTCAAAACTAGCCACCCAAAATCACTTTTAAAAAATATCTTTAAAACAAAAAGACAAAAAATACGTTAATTTACATTTAGAGGGAAGACATTTTACACGTATCGGTCACCCTGCAGTTTCAACCCCTAAGCGGGGGTGAATATCACCTCTACAAGTTTAAATATAACGGGGTATCATGTGATACCTCTTTTTAAAGGTCTGTTTTTGCTAATCTTTTGACACATCATTTTTTAAATCAGATTATTTTTTACAGAATAATGCCATTGTAAACTTTCAAATTAAAATAATTATTAATTACATTGTATTTACATTATTAATATTGTACTAACGTTAGAATTACCCTATACTTAAATTAGATGTTCAAAGTGTCTGCCATTGTTGGTAAGACAATGGTAAAGTCGCAGCTCGAAATCCTCCTGCACTTTTTGAAGCGTCTCCTGTGTAATCCGCTCACACTCCTCCACTATTTTACGTCTCAGTTCAGAAATAACGCGAGGTTGAGTTTTTACACCACAGTTTTTAGATAACGCCATAAAAAGTCAAGGGGCGTTAGGTCGGGTTATTTTGCTGGCCATTTTATAGCGGCCCTTCTTCCAATCCATTTATCTGGAAATGTCTCATTAAGCCAATTTCGTACAGGCAAGGCATAATGTGGAGGTGTCCGTCTTGTTGAAAAAATAGGTTTTCTCCGTCTAGCAACAAAGTTCCATCTTGATCTGTTGGGTTTCCGTGACCAGTTCTGCGTGCACAGCGTTGTTATTTCCCATAAATAAATATTATTTCAATATTCTCTTGTAAAGAAAAAACCATTGTCCAAATTTGATGGTCAGTATACAACGAAACCACTACTACTAATAAATTGTTTACAGTTACAGTCGCAAATATCTTTCGCAAAAACATTTAAGGATCTTTTTTCACTTGTTTATCTCGATATTTTTACTCAAGCTTTTTTTTAATTACAATTCATTTTTTTAACTGATTTGAAAAATAATGTGTCAAAAAGGTGTCACATGATACCTCTTTGTATTTAAAGTTGTAGAAGTGACATTCACCCCCGCTTAGGGGTTGAAACTACAGAGTGACATTAAGTAGGAAAGTTACTTACGTAATATTCAGTTTGGAAGTATAGTACAGACATATTTCACGTTAATCCAACAAAGTACGTACAAGGCAACTCATTAAGAATGTCCAGTTTCTAAACTGCAGATTCTAAACAGCTCAATCTAGTTAGCAGACTAAACTGAAAATTCCAAATATGTCACCAAAATTGGTTATAATTGAATAGTAGTTTTCGACAATTAGTGCGCAATATAAAAATGTTCGTAATGTATTTAATGTTTCAAGCTCATCTAAAAAATCTTAGTGCCCTATGTAAATCCTATAGAACTCAAAGAAAATGAAAGTTTGTTGGTCACGATTTGGTTTTAAATGGTTAATGTATTTTTTATGTGTTAATAATTTCTAGTTAAAAATTTGAAATTTTATGTTTTTTTGGTAACCATATTAAAATTTGAACCATAATTTAGCATTGCTAAGAAAAGGGGTTAATTACAACTTATTAGTTGTTTTCTGAAGGATACTTGTGGCATCTTTTTCAATGTCTAAGTGTTTATTGGGAAATAACATCACACTTTAAAGGAAATTGCTGTATATTCCAAACGTTTCGGGGTCTAGATCAAACTTGTTACTTTAGTAAATTAAAAATTAATAATTTGGTCAAGTGCAGTTGGACTCGCATACTAAGGGTTCCGTACCACCTTCAAGATTCTAATATTTCAGTTTCAGACAAGCAGGGAATGAGTGCATTTTCTTATATTTACTCTAATATCTTTTAAAGGAAGGAAATTTATAAACAATGTCCACTTTGATTTTCCACTCATAGACTTTTTATTTTATCTGCTTCAGGATTCGCTTGATTTTTATCAGAATACATATGTATTTAATTTTCTAATCTGGCCCCCAAAAATTAACTTTAGAGTTTTATTTTACTAATAAACCTTCAGAGAAGCCTTTTATAATCTACTGTCTGAGTTTTGAGCTCTGTAGATTGGAAGATAAAGGGCAAAATAGGTCAAGTTTTAAATTATAAATTATTAAATCTACAAATTATTTAAAAATACAAATAAAACATGCTTTTCAAAATTTAAATGGAGTTTCTAAAGTGGGAATTAAGTCGATGTTTAGTATTTTTGTTAATATCTTTTAAACAAATGATTTCAAAATATGATATATTTGTAATTAATATAATGAGCCTTTTATCTGATATAATTACATGATGCATTTGAAAATTTAATTTTGATTTTCCATTTAATTGTATAATTTGTCCCTAAAATTACTATGGGGGTTTTCTAATAATTTTTCTTATAAATTTCAAGTGAGCCCCAGTACCCCTAATTATTTTCAAAATTTTAGGTAGTATGGTTTCCGAAATAAAGGGAGAAATTTTTTTTTTATATCGTTATGTTAATATCTTGTAAACAATTATTTTTAAAAATATGAAAAATTTATATTTGTACTCGTCATGATGAGCCCTTCCCTTTCATTTGATGTATTGCATGATGCGTTAAAAAGTATTTTTTTATTTTCTGTTTAATTCTATAATTTGGACCCCAATATTAATATTAGGGATTTCTTCATATTTTTTCTGTAAACAAAAAAATGTAGGTCTTATAGTTTGGGGGGAATGGTTAAAATTTTTTATATTTTTGTTAATATCTTTTAATTAATTTATTTTAAAAATATGAAAAAAATATATTTGTTTTCGTCGTAATGAACCCTTTCATTTGATATATAACATGATGGGTTAGAAACAATTTTAATTTTATGTTTTCCATTCAATTCTGTAATTTGCCCCCCAAAATTAAAAGTAGAGGTTTCTCCTTATCTTTCCAGTAAACTTCAGGTCAGACCCTATACCTCTAATTTTTTTCAAAACTTTACGTTTTACAGTTTCGGAGATGGGGGATGGGTAAATTTTGGTATCTTTTCGTTAATCTCTTTTAAACCAATTTTTTTTAATGTGAAAAAAATATATTTGTGTTCCTCAGAATGGGACCTTTCATTTGATGTATTACATGATGCGTTTGAAATTTTTTTATTTTTAAATTTTCATTTAATTCTATAATGTGCCCCCCAAAATTAATATTAATCGTTTCTCCTTATTTTTCCTTTAAAGTTTGGGCAACGTTCTATATTTCCTATTTTTTCAAAATTTTAGGCTCAGTAGTTTCGGAGATCAGGGGGGGGGGTTTCCCCCCAGAAGTACCCCTAAAATCAAAATTTCTTCTTTTACGATATGTATTCCTGAGCGGGTCACCAAAGTATACATTGATACCAAATTTCAACCTCTTCCGTCCAGTAGTTTAGGAGAAAATTGCTGTGATGTGACAGAGGCAGAAATCCTAAGTGATATTATAAGGGTATCCGTATATTGTATATACGGAACCCTAAAAATATATGAAAATAGTTTAATTCCACAAAAAAATTCGTAAATGTGACATGCCTTGAATTTATTAAAAGCAAGAAACCGACCAGTTACACGACTCAAACAAGACTGATTTTTATATGTGTAATTCTTATTCATTTGTTTTACCTATTACTTTAATCGTAGTTAAACGGAGAAATAATTATTACTTGATGTACTAAAATAACAAGTTGCCTACTATTAGCAATACTAATTTATGAATTTCAAATTTGCTCCTTTTGTCGAACATTCATTCCATCTCACTTAACATAAAAACTATTAAAATATCAAAACTTTGGAAAATTAAAAAATCTAATTTAAATTGTATAAACCTTATATTTCGGAAATATGTAATATTTGATAAGGCATATAGGCTTCGATAAATTACCATATTTTTGGGTTCTAGATTCTATCTACACTTCACAGTATGAACATTCTCAAAGAATCAACCTGTATACTACGAGAAAATTCATGAAATAAGTAAAAAATTTCCGAAAGTATTTAGAAATAAGGCAAAAATATAATGATCGAGGGAGTCTGTAGACGAGCGCTGAAGCCTTTGAAAATGGTAAAAAGTGAAAAAAGAAATAGTAGGATGAAACCCATTGGAAAAGGAAGAGAGTACAACGAAAATGAGAGGAAAAATAATTTACGGGCCATCTGAGGTTGGGAAAGGGGACAGGGTGGGGTTTTAAGGGTAAAAACGGTTTATCTCGATTTCCGGCAAGACTACAAGTACTCTGGAAAAAAGCTACAAGTACTCTGGAAAAAAGTTAAATGGCAAAGTTATAGGGAATAAAAATATCTACAACTTTTGTGTTTACATTTTTTTCACATCACCTCAAAATTTTTATGACAAATTCAAACAAACAATTTGGTGAAAACTTACCTTTTTATGTCCCCAACATCCTGTATTTTTTTTGATTTAAAATGTTTATTTTTTCACTTTATTTTGACTTAATACCGAAAAAGAACCATCGAAAATTCTTACGTCAAAATATCTGCTTTTCTAAAAAAGTCGGTGAGCTTTTTGTTTGTTGAAATCTCTACTTTCCGATGATGTAAAAAAATATACATTACTATGGTAAATGTTCTTCGAAAATTAAGTTAATAAAGTTAATATTTAATAAGACATCTACAATATTTTGAGAAAGTGATAGAATCTTTATTAAATCATATGGGTAGATGCCTATTTATTGCTATTATAAGATTGTGCTTGCATACCTTAGTGATATACGGAAAATTTTGGACCATCAAAAGGTATTTCATAGAGGAATTAGGAAGGGGCTAGAGGGATCTGGGCCTTACTACTTAATTTTCGGATTCGAGTTTCTTTCGAATCTTTGCATTTTCTGAGAACATTTACCATAGTAATGTATATATTTTTTACACCATCAGAAAGTAGAGATTTCAACGAATAAAAAACCCACCGACTTTATTAAAAAGCAGATATTTTTACGTGAGAATTTTCGATTGTAAATTAGGGTGTTTTTTCAGTATTAAGTCCAAATAAGGCGAAAAAATAAATATTTTAAATCAAAAAAATTAGTGTGTTTGGAACATAAAAAGGTAACTTTTTACCAAATTTTGTGAAAAAAACATTATTTTTTTTGGAAAATATAACAACAAAAAATAATTTGTTTTTTGAATTTTTCACATAAATTTTGAAGTTATGTGAAAAAAATGTAAACACAAAAGATCTAAATATTTTTTCCTACAACTTTGCTATTTTACTTATTTAACTTTTTTCCATAAGACTTGTAGTTTTGCGCGAAATCGAGATAAACCGTTTTTTACCCTTAAAACCCGCCAAATTCCCCCCTTCCATATTTTAAACAATTTTCGCTGGGCGAATAATTACTTTCTGCAACAAAGGGTCCGCACGACCATTTTCTTCGATATAAAAGCACGTTTCAAAATTCTCCTTTCATAAATTAGGTATTGATGCCATGAACTTGTTCTATATGGAGGCGGTATTTTATTATTTAAGCTTTAAATAATAATATTAAAGAAAAATCTATTAGAAGGATTAAATTTATAAAAGTCGTAAATTAAATGAACATTAGGTGTTTTGCATATTTTTGGAAACGAATAAAATGTACACAACTAATGTTGTTGTTTACAGTATTCCATAAAACCTTTGCATATATTCCATAAAACCTTTGCATATATTTCTTGTCTGATTTTCCATCACAGTTAGCCGATTTTATGAAAATAATAGTAAGTATATAGATTTGCAATATATGCCCTAGTATTATAAAAATACCGTTATTGTACCATAACAATAATGTCACTTTCATAATTGAAAGTCCTGTCTTCTCCTGAATTAAATGTTCGAATTTAACACCTTGATAAGAGGACAGTAAGCAAGAAGCTAAATAAATGACTTGGGATCCATTCTTATCAGTGAAAAATGCACATTTTTAAACCACTTCATTATTCCATGCTGAAATATGTGTGTGAAAATTTTCCCAAATTCATTTCATTTTTAAATAATTTGTGCTCAGTAGTGACACTGGGCGCCTGTACTGTCGCCTAGTGTGTATGTTATGCTTTGGTCTATACTGAAAAAAAGGTAACAAATACATCTAATTTTATATTTTGTTTTAGAGTGCTCCCTAAAGAAAGCACTGAAACCATTAATAGTGGATTGTCCTAATATCCAGTTGGAAGGACAAATAGGTAAGTTTTCAGGCATGATACAACTTTTAAAATGTTTTCATTTATTCCATATATTAACTGCAAAGCATTAACTGAAATAAACTCTTAGTTATCACAATAACAGAAAATAACAGGGATTCTGATAACACTAATAATTAATAATATAGGTGGTATTAGCCCGGGTTACACTAAATATTTTCAGAAGAAAACTAGAACTCTGTTTAGGATAATGAGTTTAATATGTTCAAATTATGAATTTTTCTTTAAAGTTAAACAACTTAAATCACATCTGGTCAAATTAGGCTAATAAGGTGAATTTTCAATCACTTTGACATTATTTTCGCGTAAAAATTGAACGGTTTGCTACGCAGTGTGCTATGATCCATTCATTGCCTTGACGCAAACTTTACCCGCGAACATTGACTGACTGAAACGTTTGGAGTATTGAAACTATACAGACTTCCTAGCAATTGTGGTGTTATTCCCAAGAAATAAAAATACCTACATAACTTTCTTGACCGCCCGATATATCTCCATGAATCTACATATTGCTCTCCTGGCAAGAGTATTTCATCTGTAAGTATTTTAGAAACAATAATCCAGCATAATTAAATATACCTATGTATTTTTCCTGGGCGATTCTGACTCGTTTTCTCTACAGTACGTTTCTCATCTGAAAGTGATATCCGTCCTCTTTTAATTTAAGTTCACTATTTCATCGAAAAATTGCTTCTGATAGACTACCATCACCAGATTAGTAATGTAATCGTTCAAATATTTGTTATTCACTTAAACTGGCCTTAAAACTTAGTATATAAGTGGGCGAACATGTTTTCTTTAGAAGTTCAAGTAACTCAAGATGGTAGTATTTAAAATTGCAATATCGCTAGTGCTGCGATATTGTTCTCGTAATTAAATAATTAAATAATAAAAATGACCAAGCTGTAATTGGCTTAAGAACGCCATTGTTCCAGACGTCTATCACAGCTTAGATGGTCTTGGGTGATTGGGTGGGTACCAGTTTAGTAAGTGAGAATCTCATATACAGCATGACGTAATTGAAACCCAGCACATGCCAATTCGTTACCTGGAATCTTTAAAGACTTTATTACAGAATATAACTTATTATTGCAGCAGGGGGTCTATTGTCAACAGTTCATCTTGGCTGTTGGAAAAAGGATGGAACCGAGCAAAAAGTCGTCATAAAAAAAAGCAGGGGAAGATTACCTGATAAATTACTACGAGAGGCAATGATTATGACACAATTTAACCATGAGAATGTCTTAAAAATCATTGCATTATCCACAGGGGTACCAAATATTATAACTGAATATATGGAATTGGGAAATTTATATTCAGCAGTGCAGGTATAGTATGAATTCTTCAAATTCTTCACTTACTGTTTTTGAAACATAGGGATGCTTCTTAAATTAAACATTTAATTATAATGATATGAATTATCTACTTTTTGGGTAATTATTGAAAAGTCCAATGACAATCAACGCATGAGCTTTGCCATTTTAACGTTTCATTGACATCTGCTCCCTATCAGCAAACAAGCACAAATGCAAACAACCTGCACCCCACCAAGCACACTTATGTATAAAATAGCGATTCAAAATACTAAATAGTCACACTTCTGGAGTAGGAATTTTGTGATCAGGGAGTATGAACGAACCATAAGACATACACTATACAGGTGTGGAAATTCGTTCTCTGGGTTGGGTAGAATCATATGCGATTTTGAATCAATCAACGCAATACGCACCAGGAGAATGAAGTGGGTGTGACGATAGTTCGGACATGTTCGGGTGATAAATACTTTTTTCTTATCACCACATTCCGACGATTCCAATCGCTTAAAAATAAAAGATACGATATGTTGTAAATAATTATAAGGTTAATGATTAATTTCTTATTGACAATTTTTTTAACAGTTACTAATTTATTTTATTTTTAAGAGTATCTATTTTATTTCATTTTTAAAACAGAAAAAATGTTAAGTTTTCGTTCTGGCGTAATAGCGGATAATTAATTTTTCATCGCAAAAATCATGAAAAGGAAAAATGATCCGAAATCCGTATTATTTGTTTAAATAATCATACTCCTTCGTTGATAAAACCTTACTGAGGAGGAAAGAGACGGACGACGGACGGTCGCTCTGTGACTGTGACGATCGATGCCCCGCCTTCCATACGATACGATATTCTCGTGCTTTACCTTGAATGCTCTTGAAACAGACGTACTTAAAACGGCAATCCTCGTCTCATGCATATAGTAGCAGTTCCGTCCTTGTTTAACGTTAGCATTCTCCGACCCCAGTCAAACGTTTTCCATACCTGTATAAACAATAGAATACTAATTGTACATACCGGAAAAGAAAATATAAAATTTACTAACTGGAAAACATTTGATAAACTCTTTGTAATAAGAGATTTAAAACTTTATAATCAGAAATCTAAAGACGCCAAGGCGAAAAAGGATACTACCAGGAATAAGAATAAATGAAAAATCTAATGAATGTAATATAAATGCAAACGGAGAAACAAAACTTGTTTCAGATTGCAAAATATATTTTACCCACACAAGCTAGAACACAAGATTACCTGCCATAATTCGAAGGGACAGCAGTCGACAGTGGACTAAATAATATCTAAACAAGGCGTAGAAGGGTTGCCCGAGCAGTCTGTTCCAGGGGGTCGGCCTGTTCCAGAGGGGCAACCGAAGGATGTCTTTAAAAAACAGACCATGAGGCGACGGATCGGTATCGCCAATAAAATTAGAAATACATTAAATACAGTTTTATCACAAGATTACATTTTTTCATTTTAAGTTATTGTGATTACATGTAACTTGTTAGTAATTTTTTCAGTATTGTTGCCTAGTCTTGAAACGGTTATAGTTACTACTTTATAAAATTGACAAAGAACTAAGAAAGATGGCATATGTCAGCAAAAAACGCAAATTGCAGTCTACAAATATAAATAAAATATTCATTCTTTGAATAATACTAAGTTGACCATTTTGAGATCATAATTGTTATGGATTCTTTCTACTTGAACATATTTCTGCAAGTATAATTATCATTAACAACTTTCAGATTACAGTTAATTAGATTTGTAATTATAAATGTTTAAGAACGGTTCAGTAGTCTTCGGGCTCATGTACAAAAATTTTATTGTTTTATTATATTAAAATAATTTAATTCAAAATTTAAACCTATAAATATTGATTTTAATATATATTCATTAAATTACAAATATTTTTAATACCCCAATTAAAAAATATATTTAAGATGTGACTTTTGGTTTAATTTTTTTAATTATTTGAGTTGCAAATCACGTATGAATTAAGAAAAAGGTACCTAGGTAAAAGTTAACGATAACAGATAAAGATCGCGAAGAATATTGCTGCTCATGTAGAATCAAGGATCAATGTAGATGGAAATGAAAGTATTCCACTGAAATTTGGAACTAAACCATGAAATATTGAAATATTCGCTACAGAACGTGGTTCATAGAAAAAATTAAGAAATGATACCTCGCGTATCAATTTCCTTTTCTGTTGATTTTGAAGTGAGAGATAGAACAAAAAATTTAAAAATGTTGTTCACAGCAATAAAATGTCAACTAACCGAATAAAATTAACTAATTTTCAGTGATAAAGGGGGCGTTCAAGTATTACTTAAGCAGTCTTAGATACAGAGGGGTTCAATATTTCCCAACCTTTACTAAGTGGGTGATGGGGATATTATACTTACATAAGAAAACAAAATTCGGCTATAATAAGGTTTCGAAAACATTGCTTGTAATTTAAATTAATACAACTACTTTTCTTACGGTTATTGGAATTTTTGTTTTCCGTATTAGAAATAAATGCGAATTAGAGGAATAGATTTATTTTTACATAGTCTTATTAGTAGTTCTTGTAATGTATCGAAGGGCTTGAAAACAGTAAAATATAACGGCGATTGCTGTTAAGATACTATCCACTGTTTTATTAATCTAATTACAAGTTATTTCATGAAATGTTAGAAGGTTCGAAAAAATTCTTATATCTTACCATTTAAAAGGCGGGGGTTCATGATTTTCTTATTTTCGCTTATATAGGAGCGCAAACGTCTAAACTCAATAAAATTCTGCTTAAATAATGCTTGAAGGTCCCCGAACAAACAAATATATTATAAAAGAAAGTGCGATATGTTTTATTAAATATATTTATACCAAACTCATGTTTTAGAAATAACTTCTAATAGAATATATATAACAACTGAATCGTGAACCTCACGCCTTTTTTATACTAATTTTTATAATAATGAAATGTACAATAAATGTTCAATAATGCACAAAGAGTCAGTTATAACACATTATCATGGAATGTTATAACTATGCCCGAGGGAGCACCATCGGGCTCAATTATATTCAAACCAGTTGTCACTGACATGTCGACTACAAGTGGTAACTGACAGTTCTTGAAAAATCCACTGGTCTCTATGTTAGTCATTTGAAGCACTCTCGAAATCTCAAGGACGCCAAATTGTATATAAAGAAGTGTTCCAAGACAGAAGAATTCTAAAGTTTCAGTTACTTATCAATAAAATTTATCATGTGCAAAGTTCGCACTGCGAACCTATAGAAATAAGAAGCAACTCTAATTTGAACCCAAACTTGTCATGGAGTGTCATAGAAGAATCGGAGTCATCCAGAAATTACCATTTAGAGAACATTTGGAAATTGTCATTGCCGAAGATAACAAAGACGAAAAAAAATCAATTGGAAAATCACAATTGGTGACACAACCGCACAAAATGTTCACCATTGAGTGTTTCAATTCCAGCACTGACACGCACAAATGAGCACAAGAAATGCACGTGCTTTCAGATGTTTGATGTAAGTTAACCAAGTTAAAATAAAACTTTATCTTAAACATGAAGTATGTTCCATTCAACGCCCGAAAATTGCGGCACTGGGCGGCCCAAAGTCACTTTGTGCTCTGATAATTGGAAAACTACCTATATACCGTATAATACCGAAATTTTCGGATGTTCGTTGGAACATACTTCATGATTTATGTTAATGTTTGATGTTAACTTAGTAAATTACATAAAATATCTGAAGGTACAGCTATTTCTTCTGCCAGTTTGTACGAGACAGTGCTTTAATTGGAATAGTAAGTGGTGAGCATTGTTCCGCATTGTGCCTCATTGGGCGTTGTTGTGCGGTAATTGAAAAACTACCAGTGGTAAACTTTGTAAGAAGATAGTTCAGTTGAGTATTGCGCTCAGCTCAGTTTTGGTTTGTCATTGAACGCCAGAGTGTAATAAGAGTTTATAAGTTGATATATTTTAAATTTCAAAGTTGTTATCTTTGTTGAATAAAGTTGTTCGTTAATTGAAAGAACAGTGCAAGGCCGCCGCCAGATGAATTTTTGTGGACCTTCTAGGACTGCAAAAATAATTTTTCTATTTATGTACTTTCACTATATAAAATATATAGAACGAAAAAATATATGAAAAAATTGTGATTTCGTTAAATTTGAGTTTTCAAACCCAAACTGGGGGAGCTTGAACTCTTCGCTAGCTACGGGCTTGGAACAGTATAATTAAGACCAAACTACTATTAAAGTTTCAGCCTCAAAAGATTAGCCTTTTGGAGTCTTTGAACATATTGAAAGATATCGCTAATGGGATGGAACATATTCATTCGAAGGACTATATACATGGTGACTTAGCGGGTAGGAACATTTTCTTAAATTCCCAAAAAAAATGTAAAATTGGTGATTTTGGGATGTCTAATTATGTAGGTTATACAAATGGAGAACATCGCGGTGAAAAGTTTCAGGTATGTATTATAAGACTAAACAATGTTCAATTCGCGATAGTGTATTTTTAAAAATTTCATTTTATTAGGAGTTCATCTATTTCAAACTCAAGTTTAATACCCGTATGTTCCAGCTGAGAGACTTCATTCATTGCAGACTCAGGTTTTAACGTAATGCCATTTTCATGGCATTAAGAATGTGTGTAGTTTGACTCTCTTTATTTCAAGATCATGGCTGTTTTTATCTAGTGAAATTATTTGTATCAGATCTACATATGAGTTCATTAGTGAAATGAATTTTATTCTATATTGCAATGTTTTTATTTTCACTCTCGGGTTCAGTTCAGTTATTGGATTTATTTAAAAATACAGTCTAACTCACTCTAATTTATTTCCACTACTTTATCACAATTTATATTCACAGAACTATTTACAATTTATCTAAACTATACGACCGTCGAATACTGACTGCCCTCTATCGCCATTTTTTTACTGTCGTCTGCTTCAGCTCTTCGACCATGGCCTGCTTTAGCTCTTCCATCCGCGTTTCATTTTTGACGACTGTCTGCCTCAGCTCTTATTTATTTCCACTACTTTAACACAATTTATAGTCACAGAACTATTTACAATTTATCTCTACTTAACTACACGGCCGTCGAATACTGAATGAATTGCATCGCCAGCTGTCCGTAATAATATATTTCTCTCGGAATTCTCTAGTAGGTCAACGAGCATATTGGGAAATGTGATCTCGAAGATTCGATAAAATTCTACGAGTTCCCAGTAACGCTGGCCGTCGGCCTCAGGTCTATAGACAACCATTTCGAGTTCCACGAAATATCGGATGAAGACCGGTGCACCAGTTATCGGATGAATTCTCGTTACAAATCTTTGAAAAAATGAAAAAAAGTGCTTATCCATTTGTATTATTTTGATATGTTACCCAGATCATAGAGGTTGTGAAATTGTTGATGAATTAAAACACAGATTACATATTGATATTGAATGCATAACATTTTATTAAAATACCCCACAGAACATAGTGCAAAATAAATAATTTCGCTTCCGATTCATCCAAAGCCCCAATTTAAACTTCGAACTTCAGCTAGTTTACTGCACAATGTGCGATAACTTTTTTAGCTTATATTAAGAAATTATTGATATTCTTAAAAATTACCAAAGAACTTGATTAAAAAAACAACATATCAACCGTTCCTATATACGGCAACCCTTATACAATCACCCCGGATTTCTCCGTCTTTCACATCACTTCAATTTTCTCCGAAACTGCTAGGCGGAAAAAGATGAATCGGTGTATAGTTTGCTGACCCAATCAGAAGTACATATCGTAAATGATCAAATTCTGATTTTAGGGGTACTTCTGGGAAAATTGATCATTCTACCTCACTTATCTCCCAAAGTATTGAGCATACAATTTTGAAAAAAAAATAGAGAATATAGAACTTGCCCAAAGTTTACAGGAAAGATAAGGAGAAACCCCTAATTTTAATTTTAAGGGTAAATTATAGAATTAATTTTTTTTTCTAACGCATTATGTAATATATTAAATGAAAGGGCTCTCTCTGATGAATACAAATGTATTTTTTCATATTTTAAATAATTCGGTCAAGTGCGAGTTGGACTCGCATACTAAGGGTTCCGTACCACCTTCAAGATTCTAATATTCCAGTTTCAGAGAAGCAGGGAATGAGTGTATTTTCTTATATTTACCCTAATATATTTTAAAGGAAGCGTTTTAATTTTATAAAAAATATACACTTTTATTTTCCACACATTTTTATTTTATCTGCTTTAGGATTCGCTTGCTTTTTATAAGAATATATATGTATTTAATTTTCTAATATGGCCCCCAAAACTTAACATTAGAATTTCATTTTACTAATAAAGTTTCAGGGAAGCCTTTTATAATCTACTGTCTGAATTTTGCGGCTCTGCTGATTGGAAAATAAAGGGCAAAATAGGTCAAGTTTTAAATTATAAATTATTCAATCTGTTATTCAAATATACAAATAAAATATATTTTTCAAAATTTAAATAGTATAGTTTCTAAAGTGTCAATGTTTAATATTTTTGTTAATATCTTTTAAACAAATGATTAAAAATATGATATATTTGTAATTCACATAATGAGGCTTTTATCTGATATATTGACATGATGCGTTTGAAAATTGAATTTTTATTTTCCATTTAATTGTATAATTTGTCCCTAAAATTACTATGGGGGTTTTCTAATAATTTTTCTTATAAATTTCAAGTGAGCCCCAATACCCCTAATTATTTTCAAAATTTTAGATAGTATGATTTCGGAAATAAAGCGAGAAATGAGAATTTTTTATATCTTTATGTTAATATCTTGTAAAGAATTAATTCAAAAAATATGATTTGATGTATTGCATGATGCGTTAAAAAAATATTTTTTTATTTTCCGTTTAATTTGGCCCCTAATATTAATATTAGCGATTTCTTAGTATTTATCCTGTAAAGTAAAAGATTTAGGTCTTATAATTTGGGTAGTGTTGCCCAAATGCAAGAACAAGACGAGACTTAGCCAGTCTTGGTCTTGGTCTTGCGCCAATACACCTGGTCTTGGTCTTGCGCTCCCAGTCTTGGTCTTGGTCTTGGTCTTGCAGCAAGAGTCTTGCAAGTCTTGCAATTACCTATTAGTCTATTACTATTTATTAAAGTTTACTTTAAATCTTAGAAAAACGTATTAGAATTGGAACATTGTGAGCTTGAATTAACATAGCCATAGTAAAGATCAAGCAGATTAATAAATAACTGAAGATTTGATAAGAAATTCGAAAAATCAACTGACCTATATGCCTAAGAATTAGTGCCAATCACTATTCTTTACATATACGTGAATGTTTTGGCGTACATCTATACTAATATTATAAAGCTGAAGAGTTTGTTTGTATGTTTGATGACAGAAGTTTTAAAATAAATAAATCCTGAACGTCACTATACCTCCAAAGTTACTATTCCTCGTGGACGAAGTCGCGGGCACTGCTAGTAAATACTTACTCTCATCATCTCTCTCAGAGATATTCGGGCTGGTAAGCAATACAAAACTCTTATCGCAGGCTTTTTATTTTATTACTAGGTAAGTACCTACGCTTTTTATATTATTTTATTAGTTTTGTAGAATTTTTTTACACGTTTCAAGTATATTTAAAAGTGGCTACAATATTTATCAAACGGGTGATATTTGAACACTTTTTTGCTATTTTTTATAATATATAATAATAGTACCTAAGTAATTAGTTTAAAACCATATAATCAATATTATAATATATACTTACTAGAATAAATTATTATGACATCTACTACCTATCCTTACCATTTTATCCTAATCATAATACTACTTGCATTATCAGTATAATGTATTCATTTTCATTCTAAGCACTCTGAAACTTATTTATTCTTTGGAACACCTGTAGGTACTCTTAAAATTCGAAATTATTTTGCATGAGTATACCTACGCCCTGTGGCGGCAATCAAATAGTGTCAAATGTTGTGATTTCGGCGCGGCGGCAACGATTGTTGTATATGATTTCAAAAGAAGCCGCCGGCGCGTGTATCATAACCATGTACTTCCGAAAAGCGGCAAATTTCTTTGAGAAGTAAGTACAAAACCTTTGATGCCGCATTATCAAAGTGCTCATGGTTAAAACATAACTATGCATGCACTCAGTTTGATTTTAATGGATATTTTTTTATTCGCTATGTAGGTATGTTTATGGTATTAGTCGTAATGCGCATAGCTCCAGTTTTTCATATTCTTTGATACAGTTTTTTGCGTCTCATAGAATTCCTAAGCGTACCTATACACCGAACTGTTACACCTAACTACTCCGTGAAATAGCGCTAAGTCCTAGCTGCAAGACGCAAGAGTCTTGCAGGCTATGTCTTGTTCTTGCTCAAGTCTTGCACGGTCAGTCTTGGTCTTGGTCTTGCTAAAAATACGCGGTCTTGTTCTTGGTCTTGGTCTTGCAAAAACGCAAGAACAAGACCAAGACTGCAAGACCAAGACTGAATTTGGGCAACACTAAATTTGGAGAATAAAGGGGATAATGAGTGATTTTTTTAAATATTTTTGTTAATATATTTTAAAATATTTATTTAAATATATATATATATATATATATATATATATATATATATATATAATGAGCCCTTTGATTTAATATATTTCTCCTTATTTTTCAGTAAAGTTCATGTGAGCGGCTACACCTCTATTTTTTAAAAATTTTTGCGTCTTATAGTTTCTGGGATAATTTTTGAATATTTTGTTAATATGTTTTAAATAATTTAAATTAAAAATATTAAAAAAAATATTTGAATTCTTCATGATGATCCCCTTGATTTGGTATATTTCTTGATCCGTTAGAATTAATTATATTTTTTTTATTTTCCATTTAATTCTATAATTTGCCCCCCAAAATGAATATTAGTGGTTTCTCCTTATTTTTCCAGTAAAGTTCAAATAATGTTTCGGAGAAAAGGGGGGCGGGGAATGGGTAAATTTTTTTATATTTTTGTTAATATCTTTCAAATAATTTATTTTAAAAATATGAAACAATATATTTGTTTTCGTTATAATGAGCCCTTTCATTTGATATATAACATGATGCGTTAGAACCAAATTAATTAAATATTTCCATTTAATTCTGTAATTTGTCCCCCAAACTAAAAAGTACAGGTTTCACCTTTTTTCCAGTAAACTTCAGGTCAGACCCTATACCTCTAATTTTTTTCAAAACTTTTTATAGTTTTGGACAAAGGGGGGGGATGTGTAAATTTTTGATATATTTTCGTTAATATCTTTTTTAACAATTTTTTTTAAATATGAAAAAAATATATTTGTTTTCCTCCGACTGAGACCTTTCTTGATGTATTACATGATGCGTTTGAAAAAAATTTTATTTATAAATTTTCATTTATAAATTTTCATTTAATTCTATAATTTGCCCCCCAAAATTAATATTAATGGTTAATGGTAGATCAGGGGGCAAGGGTCGATTTTTTTAGTTTTTCCCCATAGAAGTACCCTTAAAATCAAAATTTCTTCTTTTACGATATGTACTCCTGATCGGGTCACCAAACTATACATTGATACCAAATTTCAACCTCTTTCGTCCAGTAGTTTAGGAGAAAATTGCTGTGATGTGACAGAAGCAGAAATCCGGAGTGATATTATCAGGGTATCTGTATATTGTATATACGGAACCCTAAAAACAGTTTAAAATAGATTAATAAAATATTCAAAAATTTATTCCTCCCGCCTCCTTATCTCTGAAACAATAAGACACAATTTTGAAAAAAATTAGACGTATGGGGCCTCATCTGAACTTTACAGCAAAAATAAGGACAAACCCCTAATATTAATTTTAGGGGGCAAATTGTAGAATTTAATGGAAAATATAAACTTAAAATAATTTCAAATATATCAAATCAAACGGCTCATTATGAAGAATATTATTAGAATGTGTTGTTTTCCATCCATGGTAGACCCATAGACCTATAAATTCAGGTCTATGGGTAGACCCAATGTTTTGCTATTCATCTTTATGATGGTAATCAGCGTTTGTTGTTTACCAAGATTTATAAGATTCTCTAATTTCTCATCAATACTTCCAACTTACCTCTTTCATGTGAAGGACGTATATCATATAAAAACTGACATAACTGAAGTTATATTATGGGTTAATCTTCATTTATGTCAACTTTCATACGACTTACGTGGAAGGTCGAGTGGTAGAGCAGTCGAATGGTTTCGAGAATCGGGACCCAGCTTTTAAAATCCAATTTATCTACTAGGTTATATCAACGACGCAAAAAACTTATTCGATACATTTGCAGTTCCAAGCAGTACTGCTTCTGCCGAGAGAGTTTCTATAAGTTAAGACCGACTTACGATGAACCAAGAGAGATTATCTGCATTTTCATTTCAATCAACTAATGATAAAGTAGGGTAGATGTTAGCCACGATATATCTTGAAAAAATTCAATGAAACTAAAACCCGAAAAGTTTGTCTATTTTTCACTGGAATATGAAAGAGGACTTGCAAAGCTGCTGCTACCGACTTCCATGTTTGGTTTAGCGCTGCCATTTAAACAATTACAGTGCTGTAAATTAAGTAAAGTTGCAGTTAGCTTACGATCTTTTTTTTGTGTGATCTCGTACCTAACAATTATAGGGTGAAAGCGGTACACACATCACGACTTCCAATTTCACTCTGGGAGCTCGTTACACTGTGATGTAGCTTTATAAATATCTAGTTTAATAATTATAAAACTAACCCAAAGCCTTAATGTTTTCAATGAATATTTGGATCACAGTTGGCAGCACACTAAATCATTAGCACTATATATATATATATATATATATATATATATATATATATCCTGCTCTATGATAACATTTTTGTTAAACTAGCTAGGTAATAAATAGTAGTGACATACATTATGCAATATACGTTTCAGGATTGTCCTGGTGGTCCAGAAAATTTTCCGCCAGAAGTGTTTACTGAAGGTATTTTAAGCAAAGCAGGAGATGTTTGGTCAATGGGAATAATTATATGGATAACATTTCATCTTCTAAATTCACTTGGACCAAATGCAAGAATACTTGACATGTTTGTTTTGAGAAATGGTTTAGTGAATTGGTGAGTTATATTTACTAGAAAATAAACATTAAAATAGTTTTTTTCTAACTTTCTTTCTATTTCAAACTAATTATACAATATGTGCATAGTAGAAATACGTTAATTTCTTATCGAGAAGAAACCTATTATTATTATCATCGAATTTCAAATGTACTTGATAGACATATATATGTACCTATTAGGGATATAACGAATGTTCGATTTTCGAAATTCGCGAATATCAGATTTGCTGCCAAAAGTAAGCAATTACAAAGACATATTTTGTTTATTTTTAAACAGAAGTAATGAAATTTACTTATGTTGATTTAATAAAATATTATACCCTAAATTGTGCTTCCTAATTATTATGTAAAGCGGTTCTTCTATTTTTATGCATAAACTGAAATAGCTGTGGAACCTTAAACGTATAAACAAAAAATTGTGTGTCCCAACACCAAACCTAAGATTTCAACAGTTAAGCTGTTATGATACTGGAGTGAACGAAAAAATTTTGATATTTTGGTTTATGAGACAAGTTATAAGAATATATGTATTTATTAATTGAATAGAATAACTGTATAATTAAGTTTATGAACCAAATAAAAACCAAAATTATATAGAGTCGTCAAAAAAAACGGAAATTTATTGTCATGTTATAACTTATTTTATTTACAATTTACAATTACCAGGCGCAAAGGAGGCAGGTGCCCAAGGAGTGTTAGAACACAAGTAAAATAGTTATGATGCTATTATTTCGATTCATCTAACTGATGGGGTTTTATAGGCTGTGTTCCATGTAAACACATACAAAGCTTTCGTTGTGTCCTTACTGGATATTAAATTAGTGCGTTTGTAGCGATTTTGTATTGTCTGATCACTCACTTGGTTTGCTTTCGCCCCAAGTTTTAGGTTGTGCCTGTCATTTTGACGCAATGTACCGCCCAAAGGTCGTTTACGTGGGAGACATCCTTAGGAAAATATTATCCGTATTTCGAATTTGGCAAATTGAGAAATTTAAACTTAGTCCTGAAGTTAAAACTAGGAAACTATTAAGGTGCCGAAACCTTTTGAAAACGTTTGCTGACGAAAAAGGTTTTATTATAAATTCCTTAACAACAACACAAAACGATAGGTATACATCCTTCAAACAAAAAAAAAATACCACATACCGTTTCATAAGAGTTCAGTAACTATGTAATGGTATCTGCGGAACTATCAAGAAATTATAAAATTGATTTGATTTTTATTGAGCAAGGAATCCAGCTAAACTCGAAAAATTATTGCGGTATGACTCCCGATTTCGAGTTTCTGTGAGCTAGTTTCCCTAAAACTTCCAGATCTCGAAATTCATTTCACCATAAAACCCTATATCATATTATGAAACTTGCGTAGTATTATTTAGCAAATTGTTGCTTAATTACATCTACATGTGTGGATTCCAGAAGAAATGTATATAAGTAGTTGACACACAACTACAACTGTTGTATTTTTCATTAAAGTTATAAAGAAATGTATGTCATCAAACAATTGTTATTTCATATTGCAAGTACAAGTAAACATCTACCTTTACTTAACTTTTGAATTGACAAGTTATACAGTGTGTACCTAATGAGTACCATCATAAGAAACCTGAAATAATTAATTCTCAGCAATTGCATTGTAATTGTTAAACTATTTTCGCTTTTCATTGTCAAACACATGCGCAAGAAAATCGCATATATAACCGCGAATGAAAGTGCGAATATTAAAAAACACGCGAATATTCGCTAATGCGAATGCGAATATTCGTTACATCCCTAGTACCTATTCCTTTCTAACAAATGTTTAGTATAAATTGATGCGTTTAAACTATATTGACAATCTTTTTATTCCTATTCGTACTAAAACTATAATTTTAGTTCGCCACCATTCATGTTGTTAAAAATATCATATAAAAATAATAATTTTGACAGTTCTAGTTTTTTCCAAAGTTATTTTGTTTAAATTTTGGTTTGTAAGAGCCAGAAAAAGAAATATTAGTTTAGAATATAGGAAACATGTAATTAAATATTCATCTGTTCGAAGTTAACTGTCATCGTAATAGGTTGAGCCAACTTATTTAATGAAGATGCATACGTCTGGTTCGGAAAATGAAGATATCGGGCCACTTTTTGTGTGTAGGTATATCTTGAAAATTGATCTCTAAACTTCTCTCAAATTCCGTGCATTTATCCTAAGCGAACAGAACCATACAAAGTTAATTATTGAGGCCATTTTTATTCATTGCAAGATCGAAATTTAACCTCTAATAGCCGCTATTGAAATACCAGCATTCCTGACCCTTAGATGGTTGTTCACTTAAGATTCTATCGGTAGATACTAAGTCATCTCACTTCATAGGTTATGCTATTTTAGCCTACTTATCATTCACACCTATGTTCTATTAAATTGTCCTTTCATAAACCTATTTACCAGGTGTGAAGAAGATTTACTTTAATGTGGTATTAAAGAAAACTCCCATCACGTTAATCTTTAGTTCGTGGTACACCGTACAATAAAAAAGTTGATAGCTAATACTCCACGCCATGAATAGTTTTCTTTTACAAATTAAACGACTTTAATATAAACCTAAATTATAAAAATCGATACGCAGAAGATTTTCCTTACGTTGCAACTATTGAGTATTAAAGGTTCAAACAGACCGAATTACCGATACACAACCGATAATCTTCGTGCGCGGTGACGAGTTACCGTTTACAATATTGTTAGGCGCAATACAATTTCCGGTTGTTATCGGTTTTACGTCGGGTAGGAACACACCTTAAATAAGTAGTCAATGGAAATAAGATATATTTTAATATTTTTTAGCAAATTTTTAACATCAATATCCAGATGAAACTATTTGAAATAGTATTCAGACAGTAGATCGAGACTATTTAACGATAATTTCTTCCTCTTAAGACACTTTTGTAAAATTTACTCTGACAAATCGAATAAGACCTGGATCTTATTAAAATTTACTGTAACTTAAGATCAAGCTAGTTACGTTTTTTGAAAAATATACAGTTACAAAATTAAATTAAATCTTATCTAGGTGTTATCGTTGAACAACAAATACACACATTTTTACAGAACATCAAATAATCAAATATAATATAATGCTAAATAATATGTGTTCAGTGTACTTATGTATATAATATTTTTAAATCTTTTAGTTTGAATCGACCCGAGCTGTGCCCTAGCGGTCTTTGGATGTTCACCTCACAGTACATGTTAAACAGAGACAGGAATATGAGACCGAATTTCTCAACAATTAAGGAGAAAATTGAGGCTACAATTCAGGAATATAAATAATATGCCAAATTATTATGCGATTCGTTGCATTACAATTATACTATAAAAATATAATTTCAGTATTAACCCAATAACATTATATAGAATATTTTATTTTAACTATTTTTGAATCCCTAAACATATACTGTTTATATTATTATGATTATATTTAAATATTAGTCACTTATTTGCTATACTGGCTTAATAATTATCGTTATAAGTTATATTATAGTTTATTACATGTATTATCACTATTTCTTGTAGTTATTGTTAATATAAAATATTAATTATAAAATTAATGACATGTACTTACTTGTTTTCTGAAGAATACTTGTGGCATCTTTTTCAATGTCTAAGTGTTTATTGGGAAATAACACCACACTTTAAAGGAAATTGCTGTATATTAGACATGTACTTATTTGACGGAGATTTTTCTCTAAGTTATTTGAGCTAAATTTATTTGGGCACTTTATATAAAAATAATAACATCTGATAAAAAGTTAGAAAACTTATACAGAAAAATTGTCCACTACTAACCTGGTTGTTAAAGATTGAACAGTTTTAGAATAAGTTGAAAACATTACTCATACCTTAATCCTGAACAATATTATTATTAGTTATGAGGTAGTTCATGTAAAGTACAATAAAATCGTTTAAAACTCCTGTATTCTTCTATGTAAATCATGTATCTTACATAAATCAGAGAGTTACATAGTACAGAACCAAAAATAATTTGGTCAAGTGCGAGTTGGACTCGCATTGTAAGGGTTCCGTACCACCTTCAAGATTCGCTGTATTTAGTTTTCTAATTTGGCCCCCAAAAATTAACATTAGAGTTTTATTTTACTAATAAACTTTCAGGGAGGCCTTTTATAATCTATTGTCTGAATTTTGAGGCTCTATAGATTGGAAGATAAAGGGCACAATAGGTCAAGTTTTAAATTATAAATTATTAAATCTGTTATTCAAATTATTTCAAAATACAAATAAAATATATTTTTCAAAATTTAAGTAGTATAGTTTCTAAAATGGGAATTAAGTCGATGTTTAATATCTTTGCTAAACAAATGATTTAAAAATATGATATATTTGTAATTCACATAAAGAGTCTTTTAATTGATATATTACATGATTCGTTTGAAAATTGAATTTTTATTTTCCATTTAATTGTATAATTTGTCCCTAAAATTACGATGGAGGTTTTCTAATAATTTTTCTTATAAATTTCAAGTGAGCCCCAGTACCCCTAATTATTTTCAAAATTTTAGGTAGTATGGTTTCGGAAATAAAGCGAGAAATGAGAATTTTTTATATCTTTATGTTAATATCTTTAAACAATTAATTTTAAAAATATATATTTGTATTTCTCATAACGAGCCCCTTCAGTTGATATATTGCATGACACGTTAAAAAAATATTTTTTATTTTCCGTTTATTTCTATAAATTGCCCCCCATTATTATTATTAAAGATTTCTTCGTATTTTTCCTGTAAATAAAAAAATTTGGTCTTAGAGTTTGGGGAATATATATATATATATATATATATATATATATATATATATATATATATATATATATATATATATTTGTATTAGTCATAATGAGCCTTGTGATTTGATATATTACATGGTACGTTAGAAACAAGTTTAATTTTTTATTTTCCATTTAATTCTATAATTTGCCCCCCAAAATGAATATTAGGGGTTTCTCCTTATTTTTCCAGTAAAGTTCAGGTGAGGCGCTATACCTATTTTTTTCAAAATTTTCCAGCTTATGGTTTCGGAGATAAGGGGGGGAATGGGTAAATTTTTTTATATTTTTGTTAATATCTTTTAATTTATTTATTTTAAAAATATGAAAAAAATATGTTTATTTTCGTCGTAAAGAGCCCTTTCATCTGATATATAACATGATGGGTTAGAAACAATTTTAATTTTATATTTTCCATTTAATTCTGTAATTTGCCCCCCAAAGTGAAAACTACATGTTTCTCCTTATTTTTCCAGTAAACTTCAGGTCAGAACATATGAAAGTATTTTTTTTCAAAATTTTACGTTATTTAGTTTCGGAGATAAGGGGGGGGGGAATTAGTAAATTTTGGTATATTTTCTTTAATATCTTTTTAATTAATTTTTTTTTAAATATGAAAAAAATATATTTGTGTTCCTCAGAATGAGACCTTTCATTTGATATATTACATGATGGGTTAGAAACAATTTTAATTTTATATTTTCCATTTAATGCTGTAATTTGCCTCCCAAAATGAAAAGTAGATGTTTCTCCTGATTTTTCCAGTAAACTTCAGGTCAGAACCTATAAAAGTATTTTTTTTTCAAAACTTTACGTTTTATAGTTTCGGAGATAAGGTGGGGGGAATGGGTAAATTTTGGTATATTTTCTTTAATATCTTTTTAATTAATTTTTATTTAAATATGAAAAAAATATATTTGTGTTCCTCAGAATGAGACCTTTCATTTGATATATTACATGATGAGTTTGAATTTTTTTTTCATTTTTAAATTTTTATTTAATTTTATAATTTGCCCCCCAAAATTAATATTAATGGTTTCTCCTTATTTTTCCTGTAAAGTTCGGGCAACGTTCTATATTTTCTATTTTTTTCAAAATTTTAGGTTCAGTAGTTTCGGAGATCAGGGGGGGAACGGTCGATTTTTTTAGTTTTTCCCCCCAGAAGTACCCCTTAAATCAAAATTTCTTCTTTTGCGATATGTGCTCCTGATCAAGTCACCAAACTATACCTTCATACCAAATTTCAATCTCTTCCGTCCAGTAGTTTAGCAGAAAATTGCTGTGATGTGACAGAGGCAGATATCCTGAGTGATATTATAAGGGTATCCGTATACTGTATATACGGAACCCTAACAAACATTTTAGAATTTTTTGTATTCGAATCTTTCTTCTTTTAGCAGTTGTGTACCTTTGCCTCTTAAAAACAACAAAGATAAAAGAGATTAATTATGAGAATTTTAAATTAGTTTTCGATGGTTGTTTATTGTTTGTAATGGTGTTACCTTTGATACCGCAACATGGAGAACACGTTAAAACTGGAATGACCAATTGAATCATATCAAATGCAATCTTTTAGCAGGAGAACTCCAACCATACTGCGGGGACACAATAACTTCATACAAGTGTTTTGATAAACGCATTAAGATGACCTGAATTGTTCTGCATAGAACACGTTTGAGATATGGTCAGAGAGCCTTAATCTACTGCGACGAGCCCGAGAGACTTAAATGACTCATGCAGGTTTAAGGAGGATAGATGACTATTTCTCAATATTCTATCTACTTCTGTCCATGCTTCAAAGAATAAACGAGTGCATAATAATCACCTAGGAGGTACCCATTTTTTGTGCTAAAATCATTATGGAAAGGACCACGCACAAAGTTTATGGGATTTTGGATCACCGTCGAATTGGTTGCAAACGATTTTGTTTGGTAGTATTTGATAAAATTTTCTCAACCACAACGCCCATAAAAGCCTCATATAGGGTATGACAGAGGTGTAAGTAAGTCTATGTCCAGGGAATAAAAGTCGACAAACGTTTGAAACTATGAAAGGTATGTCATTTCGCACAAAGTGTATCACCATACTTAATTATGATAAACAAGGGAACGCTGTTTACAGTTCCAAGGTCACCTAACGTCTATTATGTCAGGTTCAGGGTCATCTCAAGGTCAAACTGTGAGAAAACCGTTAAAAAAATGTGAAACAGCAGGTACATGGGTTTTTCAGGTAGCTGAACACGAATATAGGGTTCGCTTAAGTCTACAAGATTATTTAGAGGTCATTCTAAGTCATTACAAAGCCAAACCGACAATGATTAAGCCCAATGCTAATTAAATTTAGCGAGATCAATAATCTCTATCTCTACTGTTCGAGATTATTGTAACGGCTGTATATCGACGCCCTTACGAAACATAGCAGAACTTAGATTTTACCACGATCAACACGACTGGAGATACTTTTCGAAAAGTAGAAGAGCTCACAACTCTATTAAGAAGAATAACCCCGCTCATTAAGCTCATCTGAAGAGCAGCACAACTCGTTTTACTCTTTCGAACCGTAGTACCGCTCGATAACTGTATTTCGAAGAGTAGCACAGCTAAGAACACCCTTAGAAAGACCAGCCACAATTGATTGCATGTTTTTTTTTAAATTCGGCCTTGAAATGACTGGATCACGGATTTGTTCAGCAACCTATGAACCCCATGTATATCTGATTTGAATAGATAGCACGATTTTTAGGGCTACGGCGAGTCCCACATAACGCAGTGTAAACACTAACCCTGGCAAAGAATGCTTTCCTCAACTTATAAAAAAAATCTCATTAACTGGTTAGGTTCCAGTCTAGCCTTCACTAACCTTTATCATAAAGGCCAATGTCACTGTAAAAGTCAGATACAATATCAGCAAGTAAGTCCTTTCAAGTATATCACAATATTTTTTATTTACATTTTGAAATGTCGTGTTGTTCTTGATAAAAGGTTTTTTCTCACTTTATCCTTCATATAACTTACAAATGACCTCTCTTAAGCAAACCCAATATTCGTATTCAGCGACCACAAAATCTAGGTACCTGGTGTTTCATATTTTTCTAGAGTTTTTTCAGTTTGACCTTGAGATGATCTTGAACCTGACGTGATTGAGGTTAGCTGATGCTGGATCTGTAATCAGCCTCCACAAATAGTCTTGTTTACCATAATTAAGTATCGTGATACACCTTGTGCGAAATGACATACCCTTCATACCTTCAAACTCTCGTTGAATTTTAACACCTGGACTTAAGAATTTTTTTTCAGAACACTATCGAAAAAAAAACCAATTCGACGGGAAACCAAAAGTCCTTTGTTAAAAAATTAATCGATTATTACGAATCTCATAATGTATAGTTAGTGCAATTTATATCAATAAAACTTATGAGAAGAAACATACAGTTTTTTTCGCGTGAATAATTGATTATTTGAGAAATGTGTTTATAGAATTCTATAATTTTGAGGAAACTCAATCTGTTACCCTTGGAGATACATACCCGCTAAATTAACTGCATGCGACCAAAAAAGAAGATCGGAAATAACAAAATGCTAATTCCTGAGTGTTTGTTAAAATTGGGTCTTATAGTAAAATAGTGTTATGTTTATAAATAAGTTAATTTTTTTAGAAATTTGTACTATTTTCGCATAAAAAGTGAAATTTGGTAAAAGGGACAAGTTTTTAGGCATAATAATTTTAGCCCATATACATTCAATCATATTATAAAACTAATTGACAAATTCATATACCTACATTCATTCAGATAATTTTTCGAGAGATGATAAATGATAGTCAAAATAACCTTTTAACCAACAAGCCTCGTTTTCATCTCTCGAACCAATCAAAACTGTATAGGAGTGTTGAAAATCCATAAAAAATTAAAATTCGGCAGTGGAAGAAAGTAGTATGGACCATATTTGCTTTCACCTAGACGAAGCAGCCTGCTACAAAGCTCTGGTACTAATATACCTCTTGCTAACAAAACTTTGAAAATAGAATAATTTCAAAAAATGGTTACGTTAACTGGCAGCCCAAATCTGGTGATATCACGCCTCTCCTAATTTGCTTTCAATTAGATGAAGCAGCCAACCACAAAGCTTGAAGCTTGTGTTTACCTTCTGTAAACCAAATTTTGGAAAAAAATAACTTCCAAAAAACGGTATCGTTAACTAGCAGATCTGATCTGGTGATGTCAAGCCTATCTGCGGGGTTTGCCGGGTAATACCGCGGATACCAATTTCTATACGATGCTGCTCTGCCATATATAGAAGCAATACCACAGAAGTTTCCCTATCTTCTGCGATCACTGGATCTTTCCCCCTTCGATATTCTGTAGGGGCTAAACAAATAATTTAATCTATAATGACTCTCATGCAAATAAAGATGCATAAAAGGAACGTATTCAATAAGAAAAGTTAACAGTATTTCTCTTGAGCCAGTTGCGTAAATACAGACACATTTGTTGTCTAAAGATGCTTGATCCAATATACTAAATACTTTCCGAGTTAAGTGTTCCCTCAATAAAAAAAGTACCCACAATTCCAGCTCATACGTTAACTTTCTTGGAAAACTGTGTATGACTTTTCATAATCTAATGTGTGTTTTCTAATGCTCAATATCGAAAATTTTGTCTATTTATTGAACCATTTAATGAAATGTTGCCTCGTCGGAAAAAAAGTGCGGTTTGGCATTGCATTTATCCATCATTATTTCGCAAAATTCTACTCTCCGGTCCAGATCACCTTCTGTAAGTTCCTGAACTATATGAACTTTGTATGAGTGCCATTTATTTATTTGCAAGCATTTTAGAACAGAAGATTTACTTATTGACTGTTCTGCTGCTATTTGCTAGTGGATTTGTGAGGATTTTCTTGTAAATCGAGCAAAACATTTAATTATCTATCTTCTGGAAGATGTTTGGTTATGTAATTGTCTCTTACGTGGCCAAATTCTAGAAACTTTTTTTCTATTTTACTACCAATCGTGTAATAGGCCGCTCCGGGTACTTCATATTAAACAATTCGCAAAGTTCAGCTTGTGTTCGAGTTCTGTCTCCATATCCTACCATCGTCAAAATTCCTTTTCAACTGTACTTGACAAATACTTATTTGAAGTAAAATTATAGTACAGTTTCAATGGAAATAAACAAGTGTTAAAAACTCCAGCATTAAAAAAAGGGTGAATAAATAGGTTCAAACGAACAAACACCTTATTTTAACGTTGTTTTCTTAACTTTAATGTATTTTTTAATAACTGTTAATTTTCGGTATAGGACATTACATCATTACATGAAAAATACTTAGAATTCCATGCAGGATTACAGTGGTGTCAGGTATGAAGTGAATTTGTGGAACTTTTATAAGTGAAAATAAATACACTAACAATGTATAAAACAGTTAATTTGGACCAAGTGAAAGTGGCGGACTTAAAAAAAGAACTTGAGGAAAGGGATTTAGAAATTAGTGGGAAGAAAAGTGAATTAATACAACGGTTACGAGATGCTCTAATAAATGAAGGTAACGATCCCGATACTTATTTGTTTGAAGTTTCTGGCAATGGTGACATGAGTATGCTATTAAAGCAAATAGCAAATTTAAAAGAGACCTTACAAGATAAATTCGTAGAAAATGCTAAGACGCTAAAAGACAAATTGCTAGAAAGTTCTGAAACACTAGAGGACAAATTGGTAGAAAATTCTAAAACTCTAGAAGATAAATTTCTGGAAAATTCTGTAAACTTGAAAGTAAAGCCCTAGAAGACAAACTGCTAGAAAATTCTAAAACCCTAGAAGACAAATTACTAGAAAATTCAAAGTCTTTGGAAGATAAGCTACAGAAATTACACGAAAATGCTCAATCCTTAGAAGAAAATTTGAAAAGCATGGTTGAGGAAAATTCAGAAATGCTGGAAGAGAAAATAGTCGAGAATGAGGCTCGCATAGAAGAGCTAAAACAAATAATGGAGGGTGAGATCAGCAAAATAAAAGAACAGGTAGACACAATGCTAAGGCAAGAAAACTCCACCAAAGACCGAAAGCTGAAACAATCCAGAAGTAGTGGAGTCGAAAATTGGCCTCGAAGGAGCAAGACACAAAATGAAACCTCCCAATTTGATGCAAAATCATCATGGACTAATTATCGTCGCCAATTCGCGGCTGCAGCTAAGCTAAACGGATGGTCGGCAGAGGAGAAAGTAATCGCATTAACCCTAGCCTTAAGAGGGGATGCTACAGATATCTTACAAACATTGAATACCTCGGAGCAAGAAGACTACGAACAACTGGTCATTTGGAGCACGTTTACCACTCCCAATTGAAAAATCGCCACCAGAGATCAAATGAATCCCTACAAGAGTTTGAAGCTGACATTGCCCGTCTGGTTCGCCTGCCTATCCAGCCACACCGGAAAATGTAATAGAAAGGTTAGCAGTGCAAGCATTTTTGGATGGACTTCGGGACCACGAAGCCAGGCATGCATTGACGTTAGCTCGACCGACTCAATTAGTGGATGCACTGGCTCGAGCTTTCGAATTCGAGGCTGCGAAAAATACCTGCAGAGGCAAACCAGAATACGAATCGTTAACGGAGAATCCGAAGATGGCGGAAACGATGAAGCCTCTGTAAGAAAAATTATAGAAGAAGTCCTTAGCGAAAAAAGACTAGTGAGATGTCGGAAGTGTCGTAAGGTAGGACATGTCCAGAGTCGTTGCAAGGAGAGCAACGGAGTCCAGACTTCCTCGCCGGGGAAACTAAAGAAGGCCTATGTAAAGGGACCATCGTCGACCTGTAGCAATCAAGTGTCAACTACCAACGCATATGTCGCTTCGCTACGCAACCACGTTAAGAGTGTCTTCGTAGATGGCCTTATTAATAGGAGGCAATTTGCAATGCTGCTGGATACTGGTACGACGAAAACAGTAATAAGGCCCAACATTGTTTTAGAGACAATGATAAAACCAACGAAATGGCAATTGCGAACAGCGAAAGGAGAAGCAGCGAAAGTCCATGGTGAAATAGAGGTTGAAATGACCTTGGGAAACACAACCTTCCTACATCGGGCATTAGTGGCAGACATCGAAGACGAAGTAATCATTGGAATGGATGTCATGAGCTCCAAGGGATTCCAGTTAAACTTCAAAGATGGAATTCTGTGAATGACGAAGAAGTGGTGCTTCATGGAAAAGATGACATAAAGCTTCGGGGCATCTTAGCAGAGGATGTCAATGTTCCGGAAAGAGCTGAAATCATTATAGATGCTTGCTTAGATGGGAAAGCTCAAGCTGGAACAGTAATTCTGTTTGATCCCGAACTTAACGACGGAAATGTAAGCAGAGGAGTCGCACTGGGGAAGACTCTGTTTCGTGCCAGGGAGATTGTTCCAGTAAGAGTAATGAACCTGAATCATTATTCGGTTGTGCTAAAGAAAGGAACAACTTTGGGCCATTGTTCAACAGTTTCCTCTGTAGTCAGAAGCACACAGAATGCAGAAATGCCACCAGGTAAATTATCTGAGGAACTGGAAAGACTCATCACCGATTCATCTAAGAATTTGAAACCAAACCAGAAAGAAAAATTGAGGGACATCGTTAGAAACTAACAGGATATCTTCGATGTAGGGATTGGCAAAAGAGGACGAACTGATCTGGTAAAACATAAAATTAATACTGGGGACGCTCAACCTATTCGACAGTCGGCGAGAAGACTACCCCTTGCTAAAAGAGAAGAAGTCTCGCGAGATGGAGGATGAAGATGTTATTGAACCATCCAACAGCCCTTGGGGTTCTCCAGTTGTCTTCGTTAAACTACGCTTCAAAGAAAGACAGCTATCCCCTTCCAAGAATAGACGATACCCTAGATACGTTGGCTGGATCGAAGATGTTTTCCACCCTGGACTTGAAGAGCGATTATTGGCAGGTGGAACTTGCTAAAGAAGACCGAGAAAAGACTGCTTTTACCATCGGCTAAAACTTTATCAATTCACAGAGATGCCGTTTGGACTGTGTAATGCTCCAGCAACGTTTGAAAGATTGATGAAAACAGTGTTAAAAGGGCTTTCATGGAAAACTTGCCTGGTGTATCTTGACTACATTATCGTGGTTGGAAAATCTTTTGAAGACCACGTGAGGAACCTGAAGGAGGTATTTCGGCGAATTCGAAGTTCCGGACTAAAGTTAAGCCCGAAGAAGTGTCAGCTGTTCCAAGAGGAAGTGCAATATCTTGGACATGTAGTTTCCGTACAGGGAGTGGCTGTTGACAAACAAAAAATCAAAGCTATCCAGGAATGGCCGATACCTAAGGATATCCACCAGTTAAGAAGTTTCCTGGGGTTATGTACTATCGTCGGTACGTCGCCGGATTTGCCAACATCGCCAAGCCACTTACTAGACTCACAGAGGGGAAGGTGCAGTACCAGTGGGACGAGGAATGTCAACGATCATTCGAGACACTGAAGAGAGCATTGACGAGTGCCCCCGTCTTAAGTTATCCTTTGCCAGATGGGAACTTCGTTTTGGATACCGACGCCAGTAATGTCGGAATTGGTGCGGTGCTTTCGCAGATCCAAGACAGTCAGGAGAAAGTCATCGGCTATTTCAGCAAGACCTTGACCAAGTCGGAACGGAATTACTGCGTTACTCGTAGGGAACTCTTGGCTGTGGTAAAGGGGGTAGAACATTTCTACAAGTACCTCTATGGTAAAAGATTTCTCCTGAGGACTGGTCATGCAGCACTGAAGTGGCTCTTGCAGTTTAAAAACTCCGAAGGACAAGTGTCCAGGTGGATTGAGAATGGACTTCTGAAGCGCGTCCTGGAGACTCCAGAGGGGGGAAACGACAGAAAACAGATTGTAGTTCCCAGAAATAGGAGACAAGAGGTTTTGCGAGAGCTACATGATGGTACAACTGGAGACACCTGGGAGTGACGAAAACCCTGGGGAAGTTAAGAGAACGGTTCTATTGGGTGAACTGCCAAGCAGATGTTAAGGATTGGTGCCGGAAGTGTACAGTTTGTGCAGCAAGTAATGGGCCTCAGAAGCGACCAAAAGCTCCGATGAAGCAATATAACGTGGGCAGTTCATTCGAAAGAATAGTCATTGATGTTGCCGGTCCATTTCCTGAATCCGACTGTGGAAATAAATACATTGTGGTGCTGATGTCCTTGTCAAGGAATAGGTCAGTCGTTTTGGAGTTCCCTTGGAGTTGCACTCAGACCAAGGTAGAAATTTCGAGTCTACTCTTTTCCAAGACGTCTGCAAGCTCTTGAAGATCAATAAAACACGGACGACAGCATTATTACACCCGCAATCCGATGGAATAGTAGAACGGATGAATAGAACCATTAACCGCCATTTGTCAAAGGTAGTCTCTGACCACCAAAGAGACTAGGACCAGTATCTGCACTTGTTTCTAATGGCATATCGTTCGTCTGTGCACGAGTCCGCGGGTCAGACCCCGGCCAGTATTATTATGGGACGAGAATTAAGACTACCATGCGATTTGAAGTTTGGATGTCCCCCAGGAGAAGAGACCGCAGGTGAAGAATATGTCAGCCAGCTACGTCAAAAGATGAACGACATCCATGAACGAGTACGGTTAAACATCGAGAATGCCAGTGCCCGAATGAAAGAAGTCTACGACATCAAAGCCGAGGACAGAGAATTCCAAGTTGATGATCTTGTTTGGTTGTATAACCCGCAACGTCGTCGTGGATATTCGCCCAAGCTACAGAGATCTTGGGAGGGGCCGTACTAAATTGTGAAGAAAATCAACTATGTTGTCTTCAGAATAAAGAAGCTGCTTCGAGGAAAACCAAAGGTCGTACATTTCAACAGGTTAGCCCCTTATGCCAGAAGTCATGACAGCGAAGATGACCAAGCCCAAGTCCGCATCATCCAACCACCCGATGACGAGATGACCTTCGAACAATTTATGGCACTGTACTCTAATGGGCAGAAAGTGCAGCACGACGGGACCACAGAGGAACCCCGAGACCTGTTTGAGGTGCCCATAGAATATGCCCTGGCTCATTGTGTGGCTCGAGATCTCCGGATGTCCAGAGGAATAGCCAAGGTGTTTGCCAAAAAGTACGGCCAGTTCCAGAAGCTACGGGAGTAAGATCCAGCGGTAGGGAAGGTCTTTCATCTCGAAGATAAACAACCAGTGGGTACCAGAGACATCTTTTATTTGGTAACGAAAACATTCTCGTAGGACAAGCCAACATACAGCGATCTTTGGAAGGCTATGGTAGAATTGAGGAATGTAACGATGAAGAAGAATCTGATGAAATTGGCGGTCCCAAAGATAGCCTGCGGATTGGATGGACTAAATTGGAGGGTGGTGAGAAGTATGATTGAAACAATCTTTCGATTCGGTGGCGTCGACATCCTGGTATGCTGTCTCAATACTCGCAGCCCAGATTCGAAGACTGTTGACTGTTACTTCCACCAAACTTCCCATTGTCGAAATGGAGAGTCCTGCAAATATCGTCACACCAGGAAGGATTATAGGACATTCCGGGACGAAATGGTCTTAAGGTGGGGGCAATGTTACGAGAATTCATCCGACATCTGGTGCAATCGGCCATCAACCAATTCGTGGAAGGGACGTTATTCCGACACTTCTGGGAATGCGAAATGTTTCGTCTCTCAACAAGCCGGCCGCTGCCGTTACTGGGAATTTCCTTAAAGCTTCCAGAACATGATAGAGTTTCCCGATGGTTCGTGGACGTACCAGACAATTCCAAGATAAATAGATAAATAAGAAACAGCTGGCGATAGGAGGCATTCAGTTTTCGACGGTCGTATGTACAGTTAAGATAAAATGTAAATAGTAGTGGAAATAAATTTGAGTGAGTTGGACTGTGTTTTTAAATAAATCCAAGAACTGAACTGAACCCGAGTGTGAAAATAAAAACGTTACAAGAAGCTCAGGTTAGGTCACGAAACTCTTGCTACGCGAGTCCCGAGTCCAAGCCGCAAGCAAGCAAATGAGAGAGCGAGAGAGAGGCAAAAATCCAAAATGTCAAAGTGAATATTAGATAAATATTCATCTCTCCAAATTTAAAAGTCAAGATATGTCAGAAAATACTGATTGATTGCACACGATTTTTAAATTGTGTTCGTTTTGAGTTATTTGAAGTTTTGAAGTCTGTTTTTAACTATAATTATTTTAACTGAATCTATCGCTAGTCGACGCTCATCTCTTGTCATTACTTTTAAGAAAATTATTCAATGTTTGTTTATACCGTGTGTGTACGATTGGTAAAATAATGGTGTATACTATGTGGGCTCAAAGTAGTTAGGGATGAGGCTATGATAATACCTACTGGTAAAATTTATAATTTACTATTTAGAACCACTTTTATTTTTAAAAAAAAACATACATTTGGTATTATGCGGTAACAATTATTTATATAGAAAAACTTTAGTCGCCATCGCTTGAATAAAATAATTAATCTTAGAACGTGAAAGTTTTTTCATCATTTACACTCAATATTTGCATTCTGCCTTCGGTAAAACATACAAAATATCATCCCAGGGATGTCTGTAAAGTCCTTGCTTCAAACGTTTTTGATCGATATAATGTCCTATGAAACCTATAGATCTTCCGACAACAAACAGCGAATTGATGACACCCAGTTTCACATATTCATCTGCTTCTTCTTTCGTAAATGCTCCGCACGTTCTTAACATATCGACGAAAGTCACCCCGATGCAACCATCAACGTTTAGAATGAGGTTTGGTCGTTTTCCAGTGGTAATTTGCTCAACGTCCAGAGCATACTTTAACAGCGGAGTAGACGGAAAATGTGACGTAGTATACTCTTTCAAGACTGCCACTCTGGAATCTGGATTGTTGATTGATTTTATTCTGTGGCCGATACCCAAGATTAACTTGTTTTCGTGACGTACGGAATTCACAAAATCAGTCGGTGTCATTCCTGTAACAAATTAGATTATATTAAAGATTGTCGTCTTAGTGACTAATTACAATTTGAGACTGAACCACAGAATAATAATAATCACATCCAGAAGCAAAACTCGCCATTCCCGCTAGATACAAATTTCTTTCCGCAGGTGCGGCAAAACATTTTTACATTATTTTGGCGGTAAATGCACATAACTGGGAAGTATATTTATTTTACCTCAGACACAGAATAATCATTGTTTTCTGAATGATAATTGTGGCATCTCTGGTTTTTATTTGTTTCTGAGTTCTTTGGGAATAACACCACAAATTTGAAAGTCTGTATATTTCAAGTTTATGTGGTGTTGTTCCCAAAGAACTCAGAAAAAATAAAAAACCGAATAATCAGACTAAAATATTATTTCTAGTAATACTTTTGTTTGTTCCAGATTATTGCAGGTTATGCCAATATATTAAATCCAAATATTAATACAATAACTACCCTTGTGAATATTATTTAGAACGTAGTTAACAATTATTTTTTTGTCTAAGTACTTCTTGGGAAATAACACCACAATTAAGAAAATTGCTGTATATTCCAAACGTTTCGGGGTCTAGGTCAGATCCCGTTGTCAATGGTTAAGAAACTTGGATAAAAAGGCACAATTCTAAGATGTCAATTAAAATATTTGAGAATATGTATTATTTGATTTCTGACGTAACTTTTTTATTCGAAAAAACATAAAAAAACGACAATATGAAAATTCCAAAATTTGTGAACATGCTTGGGACCTTGGTCATAAAAAACAGTTTCAAAATTCAGTTATATTACACAAAGAAGAACACAACACCAAAAGAAAACTAAAAGAGTCTGCTTTAATTTTGTTAAAGGAAAACGATTGTATCGCTACTACCTCCGTAGAATTCAGTCGTTCCTGGTTGCCGATGATTAAGGAAAAATTTGCTAATGGTCATGTCCTTGTGAACAACCCAATATCGGGAGAGTTCATAAGGTTTTTCCTGCTTTAATTTTGTTAAATGAAAACGATTGACTGGCTACTACCCGTATAATTCAGTCGTTCCTGGTTGCCGATGATTAAGGAAGAAATTGCTAATGGTTGTGTCCTTGAGAACAACCCAATATCGGGATAGTTCATTAGGTGTTTCCTAGGTTTTCCCTTATGGTTTTAATGGGATCACTGAATCAGCAAAATTCTTTGGTCACATTTTTGGCGAATGCCAAAGTCGCACCTAGGAGCGCCACATAAAATTCTGAAGATCTCCCTTTCAAATTCTTCCAATTTGAAAGGAACTTTATGTGATATGATCTTTAGAAGTTTCTGTGCTACTCTGTATATTACAAATAAAATTCTCTTATTTACGTCAGAAATCAAATAATACATATTATCAAATATTTTAAGTTACATCTTAGAATTTTTTATCCAAGTTTCTTAACCATTGACAACGGGGTCTGACCTAGACCCCGAAACGTTTGAAATATACAGTTATTTTCTTAACTGTGGTGTATTTCCCAAGAAGTACTTAGACATTAAAAAATATGCCACAAATATCATCCAGGAAACAATTATTTTGTTGTTCCAAATATTTCGAAAAATATTAAAATAATTGCAAGTAAACCAGGAGGCACATATTGTGCTGTATGGCGTTGCTTCATCAAGCAAAAACCTAACGTGATGGTTGATTTCTATTCAAGTTACGAAATCTTGAGCGCAAAACACAAAATGTTCGGACAAGAGGGGTTTGATTATGCTCTGACTCAACTATGGAAAAGAAAGTTTCTTACGATATATAATTCGGGGTGTGTTTCTTTGCGACGTTCTTAGTAATCGATATAAATTTCAATATAATTAAAATAAGTGTCTCTATTTTGTTACGATTCAAATATTAATCCTAATGTGTTATGAAATATTAATTTAAATACGACTGCAAAGGAACATGTGACGTGTAAGTTATTTTTTACTAAAATATAAAATTAGTTAAATTAAATAGTTCAAACCTCTTCACCTATTTAATATGCTGGCATTAAATAAGGAAATCACTTTTATTATAACAGATTAAAGTATGGGAACATTATTTACCTAAGTAGATATCTTTCAAATATCAAATCATCTGCAGATTATTCTTCAAAATTGCTGTTGCAATATAGTTTAATCTTATATATATTAAAAAAGTTTCTGTCAGAATGTATTAAATTAGGACAGCGATGATGTAGCAAGATTTTAAACAGCACGCCAAAAGTTTGTAGAATATCTCTCTGTAATTTCAGAAAAATATATATATTTACATATCCTTGGTTGAAAAACAGACAAAACCGATGGTTCAACATTCAGGGGTTTTTTGCCATTGGAGATTTTTTTTAAGATAAATCTTCTAGAGAAAATTTAGGTCGAACATAATAATGATAGATTTAGATTTAATACTGACAATTTTGCCACATTTCTTGTGGAGTTTTAGTTTATCATCCTTGTCTGAACCATCCATAAACATTTCCTTTTTTAGTGATTACTGACGTATGTCAAGTCTCTAATTTAAAATATCGCAAGCAGGGAACTGCTTGTTTATTTACTATAATTTATTTAATTTATTGATCTTCTATAAATGAAGAGACTCTTAATATATGGTGCTTTCGAAAAGTAACGAATAAATTCATTATTTCCGAAAGTGAGTTTTTCGAAAAATTCTCTGACAAGTAAATTTTGTTATAATCAAAGTCACTTTTGGAAGACGACTCTTTATTTGAAACGTAATCGTTATTCTAGATATGAGGTCATTGAAAATTCTTTTAAACAATTCTTTTAAATGGCGGCACCAAATTTCGACCATGCTAATTCAAAGTGCTAGTCATTCTACATACCCATCGTCAAAATATGATTTGGATTAACTAGATAAGATGAAAAAATAAAAAACCTTATTTTAAATTTTATTAAATTTAATTATTATGATTAAAATTTAGGTAGAAATTGTGCACCGTTTGCTACCTGACAGTAACAGAGACGAATAATAAATTCTTGTTGAACATGTCCAATAACTTCCTGACGAATTCTCGCTTGTAATTCTTCCAAATTCCCCGGTCTAGTAACGTATACTTTGGTAATCTAGGGGTGTCAAATCTGGCGATCTGTTTAGCCACTCAATAGGCCTTCATCTCCCTCTCGAACAATTCTGGAATACCTCATGTAAATAAGCACGGACAGGTGCTGAAGAATGGGGAGGTGCACCATCTTGTTGAAAGATAATGTCATTTTTCGGAAGACCAGGTTCCTAATTTGGATAAAAATTTATTAGTTCAGGAATAAGGTCGCCTCGAAGAAACTATCTTGCACCAGTTAGATCAACGTCAAAGAAATAGGGACTCAGAATTCTTCCATGGATCATGTCTCACCACACATTCACTGTCTGAGGATACTGCATCATCCATCGGGGATTGCCGGTAGCCCAATAACAGCAGTTTTGCCTGTTGATATGGCTGTGAAAAAAAAGGTAGCCTCGTCTCAAAAACGAAATGCATTTACTCGCAGAATTTAATTCGTTTATCAAAGTCGTCTTTGGGTACCTCATGAACAAGGCATACCTTATAAATATGATACTTTCCTTTCTTGACAATCTTGTGAATTGTGTACAATGCCATATTGAAATTAAAAGCTACGTGGTAAGTGTTGACTTATGATTGTCTTGTATTTCCAACAAAAGGTTAAATTCATCTTCTGTTTTTGAGGGTCGACCAGATTTAGGTAAATCACGAACCTCTCCAAAGTTACGGTATTTAGACTCCATATTGCTTACCATGCTTTGGCTAATGGGACGCCGACCAATTGATCAATTCAGCTACTTTTTGTCGGAAGGGCATCCTGTCTCCAAATTCGATCATGCAAAAAAACAAAAAAGTTTTCATGACAGTAATAAAAAATCATTCTCGGTCTCTTAGGTTACTGTTAGACTACCATAATTGTTATTGTGTTCGTAGAATGACACGCTCTTTCAACTAGCATGGCCGAAATTGGGTGACGCCATTTAACAAAAATGGACGATGACGTCATATCTCGAAAAACGATTACGTGACAAATAAGGTTCGTATGTCAGAAAGTGCCTTTGTTTAAAACAAAATCGACGTGTCAGAGGATTTTTTCTAAAAACTCTCAGATCCAGAAATAATGAATTTATTCGTTTCTTTTCGAAAGCACTATATAGACTATTCCCCTTTTCTTACACAGAAAACTAAGTTTTATGGGTATTTCAAGATTAAGAAATGTGGTGTCGGTTGGAAAGTCCCGAAACAAAAGCAATTTTTGCATTTCACTACTATGCTTATCTATTTTCGTATGTGGAAGTGCAGGGGCGGCTCCAGAGGGGAGGGCGATGGGGGCGATCGCCCCCTCCGATAGCCTGAAGGACATTGAGTTCGATACTATATCGAGAAATATGTTACGTATAAAGTCTTAAAATAAAGAAATTGCGGTGAATTTAAATCGAAAATCAACTATTTTTAACCGACTTCCAAAAAGGAGGAGGTTATCAATTCGTCGCGTATTTTTTTTTCGCTTTTTTATTATTTTTTTGTATGTATGTTACCTGATTTCTTCTCCTGTGTTGCACCGTTTTGAATGAATATGGTCTTGTTTAATAGAGTATATATCCGGTTTGGTGAAACTTCAAATTTTGGAAAAGAATTCTATTGGTAAAGTGATAAAATTTGTGAATGAACACATGCGTGCAAGGAAATCGACCAATATCCCTAATATTTTAGTCGATTTTTCGATAACCCCTTATGGATGTGTATAGTTTTTTAACGTTTAATCTATTAAGGAAGATGCGTAGGTGATCTCATATACTTTTCTCGACGTGCAACTTGCAGTTTTGCAGAAAATCGCCGAAAATTCCAAAATTTTTATCAAAAATTTCATCGAAATGACACAACGGACATGTCCTCATAATTATTTTAATTCCAACGTAATAGTGAGGTAATTTTAGGCACTGGAAGTTTTACTTGCGAATTTGAAAATTTTCTATGTACATCTCAAACATATAGGTAGTAAAGCATAGTATTTTCAGCTCTTTAAATCAATGAGTACCAAGCTCGTTTTGTTTGTATACCAGGCAAATACTATTTAATTGCAAATTTTTCCATTTTGTGAAGGCGAAGCTTTTGGTTATTACATTCTCCCGGCCTGATAGAAAATTCAGTGACAACACATGTCAAACTCTAAACTGCGTTTATAGACAGGATGTTTAGTTATAGCAAACAAAATCACAAAGTAAAGTGATAGAAGGAGTTGCATTTATATGAAGATTGAAATATAGGACGGACTAGAATGATAGTGGTCCGTAGGCAGCTGTATATACAGGATGGTTGGAATATAGGGTGGGCTCGACGTTTGGTGGTACAAAAATGTTGGAAAAAATGTAAAATTAAAATTATATAGAGTGATTAAAAAACCGTTATATGATGTGGACATAAGCAAATCATATACAGGATGGTTGAAATATATGCTGGAGTTGAATTATATGTATACAGTGTGATTAAAAAATTATTTATTTTATAGCCCATAAGAAGTTGCATAAAGTGTGGAGAGGAATTAATGTTACACAGGGCGATAATATAAAATGTTAAAAATGAAATAATTTATGGGGTAGCCCACAAGGAGTTATATACTATGATTACTTTTATGTTTTTTTGGGTAATAACACCAGAATAGAAATAAAACGACGTATATTGCAGGAATACCAAACGTTTCAAAGTCTATTCTGACTTTATTGTCGTATCGAGTTGGATCGAGTTGGCTGATACTTGGTGGAAGTTGAAATTCATGATGATTTGAGTAATACACTTATTACAAACTTACACTTTATTTAAAAAATTTTGACAATTGTTTCGCGTCCGATGGAGCTTAATCATACAATGATAGTAGTACCTTAAGAAATTCAACACTTATAAACTAAATAGAATATAAAAAAGGGAGTTTACAAATGTTTCTTTATTCTACTAGTTGTGTTAATATTACTAAGAAATAAGGATAAACAATAAAAGGGATATATCAGATTATGGGTTTTTCCAGATGTAATTTACACAAAGACCTACCATTGAATATGAAGGTTCAATTTTTATGGTTCTAGGGTGATTCAGGTAAACCGTAATAGCTAAATGTTTGCCTCATTTTGACATTTATTTGATAAATTATTATATCTAATACTAACTTTATTATTATTACATAATCAGTTAGTATTAGATATAATAATTTATCAAATAAATGTCAAAATGAGGAGAACATTTAGCTATTACGGTTTACCTGAATCACCCTAGAACTCAAATTATCATGAAAATGTATCATTGTGTAATGTTGAGGCTTTGGATGTTACCTGGTTCTGTATATTAAGGTTATACATACAACATAAAAATAAAGAATAAAAACAACCTGAGTTCAAAAAAACTAAAAAGTTGAAAATAAAACATTTAAAAAAAAATATAACCGACTTCCACCAGTAACTAAAAAGCTAAAAATAATTATAACAAAATACAACTCTAGCAAATAAATAACACATTCAATGTTGTTAGGTACCTACCCAGGAAGTAAAAAATGTAAACATTAAAAGGTGCTCATTCTGTAGAAATTAATTACCTACCAATCTAGTATATTTTTGAAGTAGGTGCCAAGCAACAATCAAGTTTGATGAAGTAGTAGAAAAGTACGCAATGAAGGATTTTAGATTTGCTTGGCACCGACTTCAAAATATACTAGATTGGTAGGTAATTAATTTCTACAGAATGAGCACCTTTTAATGTTTACATTTTTACTTCCTGGGTAGGTACCTAACAACATTGAATGTGTTATTTATTTGCTAGAGTTGTATTTTGTTATAATTATTTTTAGCTTTTTGGTTACTGGTGGAAGTCGGTTATATTTTTTTTTTAAATGTTTTATTAATACATCAAGTGATTAAATACAAGATATTTAAAATCATAGCCTAGCCCTATTTAGGTAAATTTATTTTGAGATCGCCTCGGGAGTGTATCGCCTCTCCGGCGCAAGAGATCGCCCTTCCCCTGAAGCTCGTCTATGGATCCACCTCTGTGTAAATGTGGGCTACAAGAAATCCATACGCAATGAACTAGTTCTATAAATAGAAACCACAAAGAAAATGGTGATGGCTAAGCTCTAATGGAATAACTAAAAATGAGATAGATTATATCCTCCCCACAGAAAAATCTGTAATATAAGATGTAACATGTCTGTTAGAATTACGGAAATTTTTCGATAACTGACTTATTTTTGTACAGAAGTTTTATCAATTTTAGTTATAACATAGCATTTTATATAAAAACGGACATAACCCAGATATGCCTCTAGTCCTAGGAAATTACCTGCGTCGAATGCTTCACTAAACATTTTCCCAGCTCCATCTATAGCCCCACCAAATCTTTCACCAACAGTAAGAAGACCAGACACTAAGCTGGATACCATGTCTTTGCCAGCACGAGCACACGTTATTGTGTTGTGTGCTCCTGAGACGGCTGGCCCATGATCGGAAGTGATTATGAGGCATAACTCCAAATATTTGCAAATGTATTCAGGAAGACACTTTTTAAACCACAACAGCGACATAACACCACCGATTCCGATGTTCTTTTGAAGGACCTCGCTTATGGGCATTCCTGAAAATGAAAAATAAAAAACTTGCGATGCACTGCGACGCAAAACACATTGAAAAAAAATACTCCGAATTTTTTTGTTGGAGTGAATTTTGATACAATTGTTTGTTGCCGACAATTAGTGATATTAGTTCGTAGCCATATTGAACACGTTTTAGTCGCTGCAATATTATTTTTTTCTATACATGTTATAAAGAAACTGTTTTTTTCCTCTAACGATAACAATGTGTTACGAAAAACACAAGCAACGGTTAAATTGAAAAAAACTCCGACTGAGTGCTATAAATTGTTGAAAACGGTCTATGGTGAGAATTTGATATCTGCACATGTTTCTGTTTTCTGAAGGTCGAGATAGCACCGATGATGACAAACTTCCAGGTTAACCTGTGCCTGTTTCAATTCCGCACACAGTGACCAAAATCAATGAAATTGTGCGCGGAGATCGTCATATGAGCATTCGGATGATTGCTCAAATTGTAAATGCGGATAAAGAATCGGCCAGAAAAATTTTACATGACGAATTGAACATGAAGAAACTCTGCGAAAATGGTACCAAAAAATTGATCTCCGGCCAAAAAGCTTGTCTGTCAACAGATCTGCTAATATTTTTGGTTAGATGAAGAGCCTGACTTGATGAAAAACATTATCTCTTGCCGTGAAATCTGGATATTCCAATACGATATTAAAACTAAGCGGCAATCCATACAGTGGAAAACTTATGCATTATGAAGAATGAAAAAAGCGCTAGAAAACAAAATTTAAATCAATGCTAATTTTTTTTTCAACTTCCACGACATCGTGATGACTGAATGAATTCCAGAGGGTTAAACTGTAAGCAAACTTACAATTTGAAAGATTTGGCAGCACTCCGAGAGCGAGTTTGAAAAAAACGTCCGGAGTTATGAACTATCAAGTCGTGGATCTTGCACCAGAATAATGCACCTAACCATAACGCCCTATCGGTGAATCTTTATTTAGCTCCTAGCGGCACTTCAGTGCTCTAACACGCGGTTTACTCCCCTGATTTAGCTCCATGTGACTTTTTCTTGTTTCCGAAGATCAAGTCTGCTATAAAAGGAACCCGATTCAAGTCGATAAAAGAAGTGAAGAAAATCGGCGGAGCTCCTAAATCTCTTGCAAAAAAGACATCCTGCGTTGCTTTGACCAGTGAAAAGAAAAACGAATAGAAAGGTGTGGACAATAATTTTTAAAATAAAACTCTTTTTCATAAGCAGGCTCGTTATTTAATAGCCAAACCACGCATAGACCTGCTGAATATTCCTCTTCTTGCTACTGTGCAAAATGGAATGTAAGTTGTACTTAAAATGAGAAAAACCGAGTACTTTAACTTACCCAACAACCGACTACAATCTCAAAAAAGTGCACACATTTTTTAAATTTTTTCGGATATTAAGTTATCACATCATACTTCTTTCTTATTGACATCTCTGCACTGACTTCGTATGAGAAGTTTATTCTCGTAGTTTCAACTATACTGACTTCTGTCAGTCTTTTTCATTCTCGCCTTCCATTCCGTAAATACTTTCGATATTATATTCGATTCTTGTGCCTGGCTCTGCATGTGTCTTAATTTTATCAGGTTTGTTTCTGCTTTTAATATTTGTTTCCGCAGCATATCTCAAATTTGGATCGTCAATTTTTTGGATTCTCAATATTGTAACAGTTTTCTTTATTCATATATTCATATAATTTCTTTGACTTTGAGAAAGTGGTGGCTTGTGAAATCACTTGTTCGATTGGCCTACCTCCTTTCTCTGACATTAATATAAATTTTAAATTGTGATGAATATGCGCCATCTGTCTAACACATTATTTTTTGCCGTTTGTTGTTCCTTTGGTATCCTTTTATGTTCAACTTTTTAAAAAATTGATCTTAGTACTGGTATTAGATTTATTTGCTTCGTAATATGATGGGTTGCCTTTTCTCAAAATCTATGTGCAAAGTTTTTCATTTGCTTTAGGCTTTGTTCTAAGGTTATCAATAGTGGATACCATAACAATTTAATTTCTGTATGCTTATAATATAAAGACTGCTGCTAAGTATTTAAATCTTATCGCCACGATAGGATTCATCTGTAATACAACTTCAATATTTTTGCATGCAAATGTTGAACATAGTATATCTCAAATGAAGCACATATGAGATACGAACCCATTAAAATCCCGAAATATCCAGAAAAAAATTAAGAAAAAAAAACAAACTGTAAATTGAAATGCATATGGCAATGGTTGGATTTAAATGAAATAAGTCAAAAAGATAGTAAGACTAAAATAAAGAGCATTAAAAAAATTAGACCACTAAAACACTGGTAACGAACTAAAAAAACTAGAAATAATATATAAAGCATAATTTGTTAAAAAGAACAATTCAAAAATGATAATGGAAGTAAAGGTAGAGGAAGTAATCGAAATAATGAATTCATCAAATTTTTAAGATAAAAAGTTGAAGACTGGTTTTGGATTATGTGACAAGGATAACAACTGCAAATGAAACTTAGAGATTGGGAAAACAACCTCATAAAACTTAATACAAAAAACATCAATCACAATGTGAGTTTTAAACAGTATACTAGAATACTAGAAAAAATATGTAAAATAAACATAGCAAGCAACATCTTAATTCAATACTTTGATGAAAACCTCTATCTTTAATTCTAACGTTGATGGAATGTTTCCAGTATGAGAAGATAGCATAGATGATGTTAGTCTGGCAGACAATGTAATTCCCTCCTAGAAGTTTCCTTGGATTTCCATCGTTTCATTTGATCTCACAACGTTTCAATAGCTTAGAATCCGATATAGTCATGAGGTGAAATTCATATTACCCCTAATATTTATACCCTTAACCGGTCACGCGGATTCTTTAGTCCCTTATTTGGTCCAATCAATGCTGTCCTACCTGGCGGTTGGTTTTCGATGATACGTAGCGGCAGTGGCTAAAAAGGGGTCTCCAAACGTTTTTAAATTAGACGCTGGGCTCGCTCTATAAATTATCATTTACCCCAGCGCTTTTCCTTGTGAATTACCCTGGCCTGGTCCCAGTTTATGTTATGGAGTTCGGCCCATTCGTGACTAGCTAACCCAGACTTCGTTAGCCCCGCCCTTTATGGACTACCCAAGATACACAAAGCTCAAAATTCCTTCTACCAATAATTCAACCTTTGGGGTGCAGAACATCATCGCACGTCAAGGATTCAAAGCATTTTGACAAAATCACCGAATCAATGGAACTTGGACCAGAACATCCCTTAGTTAGAAAAGAAATAATGTGGTCGACTAGCCAAAATGAAGGCACACCTAAAGTTTTCAAACCCATGGTCATCACTAATTGGTAGAGACTTTGTACTGTAGAGTAAATTTTTATGGTACGATATCATTACCAGCGAAAATCACTTCTTGTCCCCGATCATCACTAATAGTAGATATAAAATTGGCGGTTTTTCGAACAAGTCCTAGTTGTCGGGCCCATGTATAGTCAACCGGAATTGTGGGCGGTTCCACTTCTGGAGCAACTACTACTACTCCGGTGTCGACTAATTTTTTGTAAACTTCACCGATTATCTCACCTGAAATTATCATTAGTTTGTAAAACATAGTAATAAATACTAAAGTATCTGACATACCCAAATAGTCAAACGATGAGGGTACGTTGGCTCCAGCCTGTTTTAATGCTTTGTTTTTAGCACCTGCTGTTTCCTTTTCCGTAGCAGCTGAAGACCCTGCATGTCCAAATTGAACTTCTGTCTGTAACTTATTGGCACATGTTCCTGAAATATATATATATGTTTTATTATAGGTGTAAGCTCCAGGAACATAGCCGATCAGTAAAAAGAGTGAAAGGTTCTTGAATTGTTAGACTTACAACGATCATAAGAAAAATCATTTGTACCCGATCAGGTTTGCTTCCATTATATTTTTCATTCAACAACCGTTCCAATGGAGTAACAACTTGGATCTCGAACAAAAGCATGTAAATTGTTGTCAATAAACTCAGTTTAACATAACATTGATATTACATTACCCAGTACCAATTGACAATTGTTTCGCTCAATTGACAGGCTTCGTCAGAATTGAAAATTAAACTAAATGCTAAATATCTGAATACCTTATATAGTGTTGTAAGGTAATGATGGAGAATTTGGGTACATGGGTAGAATGTTTATGGTATAATATTAATGAGAGTAAAGGTAAATATTACTAACTAATATTATCATGAATTTGTATTATACTAGGATATTAAGATTAAGTAAGGCAGACATATTTGTATCTGTTTGGTCATTTAAAAAATGTGAATTTTTATTTTTATGGATTTCAAGTGATTCTAAAAGAGATAATTGTTTACTTATTTGTTATAGATCTAATATTTCGAAAGTAGTTAGTGAAATGTGATTTTCATTTAATAAATGGTCAGCAAATGTAGATATGTTGTAGCTCCGATTTTCATAGGCTTTTAAATGCTCAGACCAAGGAATGACCGAAATAATCATCAATTAAAAGAGCATTATAAACTTTTGAAAATGGTCGTCTTGTGATACCTTATTTGAACGATATCTTTATTCCCCATTAAACGCTTTTTAAACGCGAATCAAAAATTAAAAGGCTCTCAATTCGTCTGTATATATGTTTTTTTATGTGTTCATTGATTACTCGAAACCTGCTCACGGAATTAGCATCGTTTAACCTGAATTGTGTTAAGGGAATCCCGGAGTGGTAACATATTTTTTCCAGGACATGGCTTGCACTGTTTTTTAGAAAAAAGGCAGGCAAAAACTTTTTAATCGACTTTATTATAGTCTTTTTTGCCTTTGGTGGAGGCGATAGTATTAAAAAAATCAGGAAATGTTTGTTCGGAAACTGGGGTGCAATAAATTGAAAATAGAATGTTATTAAATCACAATGTCAGTTAATCAACTTCAAGATCGAGTTCTCAAATGGTCTATAGAGCAAAATTAAACTCACTTTCGGACATAAAATTTAACAGCAATTCGTTATAGTATCACGTCAGTAATAGTTTATAGAGAATAATTGATAAGATTTTAACAGCAAATTCGTAGAAGTAAACTATTTAAATAATAAAAACAGGCAAAAGTAGGAATTTCTTTTGTTTCGTCGTTCTTATAATGCAAATTATTTGAAGGAATCGTAGTGCCAACAATAGAAAAGTTATCTAAAATTATAAATCCTTCTTAACGAGCGTTTATTCAACGTGATAGGACCATTTACTTTCTGGTAACTAACAATTTTATCGAGTAAACTCGGTAAAACTGGGAAAATGTGATATTTTTCAAAAGTTGATAACTGTCTGTTAACTAACACTAGAATATTAATCATCGTCAAAACAATAGTTTATGATTATTTTTGTTTTCTTGGGAATAACACCACAATTGAAATAAAAAGCTGTATATTGAAAGAAAAAACCAAACGTTTCAAAGTCGATTCTGTCAATTGCTTTATATGTATTGAAATTGTAAATTTCAAAATGAAAGTTTGTTTTATGACACTTAAGTTGACATGACACTTAGTTTATGATATTGAGTTTATATGGGCTCACGATGGATACTATTGAATTAGTTTTTGAAGCATTGGAATTTACACAATTTAGAGAGTTATTTTGCATAATCCATCGTAATGAGGCTGGTCCAATCAGAAAATACAAAAGATATTTTGAATGTTCACCAAATCTACTTCAATTTGCTTATCTTGAATTTCTCTTACAATGCCGGGAAATTGTTTTAAAATAGCCAGCCTTTTAGTGACCTGAGCTGTCAAGGCAAATGAGCGGATATAAGATTTTACTGAGGTGCAGACAAGAGGTGAAAATTATAGTCAATTGTATTACTATATATTGTTTCTTAACGGATTATTAGGATTATATTTACATAGGTAACTATTATCTGCCCATATTGGTCTATTTTTCTATTGGCTTATTAAGTTAATAGTTGCTTGTATACATTTTACTGTTATTAATTAAATTACTTTTTTTCCCACTGACTGGATAAGCCTGCATCAAGACATTCGAAGAGAATTAAGGGTCGTTTAAGCCAAAATTCACAAGCACTATTAATACATTTTAAAGCACGATAACAATAATCCAAGAAATATAAACTGAATTGCATATTATGAGCCTCCAAAATGTATAAATTTCGTGGGTTCAATTAAAAAAACTAATATCACTTTCACTTTTCTAGAACCTTAATTTACATCAAATTATACAGAACAGCTGATCACAATAACATTTCTACATAAGCTCTTCGTCGCACTAACTAACTGCCGCAATTATGGGTCGCTCCTTTATAAAACCTGCATCGAAAACTCGCGTACAATCAATCATCAACTCCACAGCTGGCGAGCCATTTCGAGAACAATTTTTTTCATAAAAGTGATCGGTGTCGTACTGGAATGAAACCAGGGCCGGCTTAAAGAAATTTCGTTACACCGTCCCCTCTTTAATTCTGATCGTCCCGGTCAGAAACATCCTCTCCATGGTAGGGAGCGAGTCGATCTAAATAGACCACCTTCAACTTAGCCCTGGGGTTTCGACGGATCCGGCAAACAACGTCATTAAGCCTCTTGACCACCTCATATGGACCATCCCAGGCGGGTGTAAGCTTTGGGGATTTACCCTTGCTCCGTTGGGGGTTGTACAGCCAGACTTTGTCCCTCTCTTGGAACCCGACTGAATGGGCCTTGAGGTCGTATCGCGTCTTCATCTGGTCACTGGTGGCCAACATCTGCGTTCGGGATAATTCGTGTATTGCATGTTATGTCGGAGCTGGTCGGTATAATCGTTGATGTCTTGGGAAGGTTCTTCGGGGGATCCAAAAGCCAAATCGCAGGGTAAACGCAGCTCCTTTCCGAATAGGATCCTGGCTGGAGTCAGGCCTGTACTATTATGTACGGCAGAGCGATATGCCAACAGGAATAGGGGAATATGCTTATCCCAATCACGCTGGTTATTGCTGACGACCTTGGATAGGTGTTGTTCCAAGGTCCTGATGAATCTTTCCACCATTCCGTCCGACTGTGGGTGTAATGGTGTTGTTCTCGTTTTCCTGATACCCAACATCGTGCAGACCTTCTGGAATACATTCGATTCGAAGTTACGCCCCTGGTCTGAATGTAGTTCCATAGGGACGCCAAACCTGCTGAATAGTTATTCTACTAGCACCGTCGCTACCGTGGTTGCCTCTTGGTTGGGTATCGCATATGCCTCAGGCCATTTGCTGAAGTAATCCATTGCGACCAGACTGTATTTGTTTCCCCTCTCAGACTCGGGAAACGGACCGGCGACATCGATGGCAATTCTCTCAGATGGGACGCCCACATTGTACTGCTGCATTCTGCCCTTGGTCCGGGCCCTTCCTGACTGCACAGATGTCACATTTCGGGCACCAAGCTCTGACGTCTTCAAAGTAATTTACAAAGTAGTATCGCTGGCGAACTTTGTCTAGGGTTTTGTTCATGCCCAGATGGCCCCCGGTAATCCCATCATGTACTTCGGTCAGAAAGGCTGGTGCCTTTTTCTTAGGAACTACCAGTTGGGACTTCGTTTTTCGGCCATCAGTGCTTGAGCATCCCATTATCTACTCTTAGAGAGTCCCATTGGGCCCATAACGATTTCAGCACGCCCGAGTATCTAGCTACCTCGTCCCATCGTGGCCTGGGTTCCCCTCTCGTTTTGAGTGACAAGATTGGTTCGATGTCTGGATCAGCCATTTGGTCCTGGATGCACTGTTCCGTTGTCCAGTCTTCATTGGCCTGTACTCGGATCTGTCTGATGGAGATACCCTCTCGCTGTTCCGTCTTCAGACAATGTCCGCATTCTCCCAACAGGGTCTTCTGGATAGGGCTCAGCATTATTGTGCAAACGGCCGGCACGGTGTTCCACCTTGAAATCGTATTGCTGTAATTTCTCCATCCACCTGGCCAGTTGTCCTTCCGGTGTCTTAATGTCCAGCAGCCATTTGAGGGCGGCATGATCTGTTCGGATTAAGAAATGACGACCATAGAGATATTTGTGGAAATGATCTACCGCCCTTATTATTGCAAGAAGTTCTTTTCTGGTGACGCAATAATTTCTTTCCGGTACTCGATCACCCTCTCTTCACCATCTTGCACCTGGGATAGGACGGCCCCCAAACCTGTGTTGCTGGCGTCGGTGTCTAAAATGAACTTGCCGGACTGTGTAGGAAAGGCTAGGATTGGACTGCCTTCAATCGTCTGAATAATGTTTCGCAATCCTGATTCCAACGGAAGGTCTCTTTCTCAGTGGTCTGTCGATGTAGAGGCGCGGCAATGGTGGCAAATCCCTCAACAAATCGCCAGTGTAGGATCAGAGGCCCAAGAAGCTTCGCAGTTGCTGCTTGTCTCTCGGGACTGGCCAATCACGGATGGTTTCTATCTTGTCCTCGTTGGTGCGAATTCCTGACTCGGAAACGACGTGGCCCAAAAACTCTACTTCTTTTTGGAATAAGGAACACTTCTTCGGGTTGAATCTCGGGTTGGCGTTATTAATTTTGGAGAATACTTCGTCCAGGTTTTTCAGATGGTCGTAGAATGTCTCACCTATGACTAGAATGTCGTTGAGGTATACTTAGCACGTCCTCCATGTTAAACCCGCTCAGTACATACTCCATTAGCCTCTCAAATGTAGCGGGTGCATTACATAACCCTAGGTGGTATTCTGAGCTGGATGATGTTGGTACGACCTGTGGTTCCATCTTGACTACTAAAAATTTGCCAGTGCTTTCTGATAAACTGCTTAGCTTTCTTCTGTTTGTCTGATGTCAGGCGTCTCAAGTGGTCAGCAAACTGTTGTAGGAATTCTTTACTGGGCCCTGCCTCCTTCACCGATGTCTGGTACCCTTTTCGCAAATGGCAATTCTGATGTCGTTGTTGGACAAATTCAGGACTCTGTTTGGTATATCTCGTCCGGTTTTAACTATAGCCCGTCGAACCAAGTAGTCATGAGCTGAATGTACGGGCTTCACTATTCCAACGCAGCTTTCAGGATTGCTGTCTAGCTGCCCATGAATAAACTGTTCCGTTCGACCGGGAATTCTGGCAGAGGATTTTGCTACAATTTTTATGGAGGTCGCTGAGCTGTTGACGGCCGTGACAATAAAAATTCTTCATTTAGGAACCGAAGAACATCATATCTCGAGTCGAACATAAATCCATGCTGGCTGATTAGGTCCATACTCAGTTTGAAATCGTCCTCAATATTCGCTACCAGGACCCTATGCCGAATCATGTTATCTCCTATCTGTAGCACGACATCTGCCTCACCCTGTATTGACATGGACTCGCCGTTGACTGTCCTGAGCTGGATGTTATTGGTAACTGGTCGGATTTCGGATGCCCTCAAAACCCTGGACTTGTCAATGGACACAGCGGCGCCGGTGTCGATGGTGATGGTAATTGCTCGTCCATTGACGGTGCCCCTCATGACTAGGCTGCTGCTATCTCTGCAAAATCCCCGGATGGATACTGTCCTGGGGGTTGGTGGAGGGTTAGTTAGCAATCGCCCTCTTATGCTGACTGATTGGAGTTTCCCTGGTTGGTGAGTTTTGGCTACTTCTGATTGGTGATCGTTTAGGTAGCCTCACTCTGCAGTCACGTTGGCAATGTCCTGCCCGTCAACATCGGTAGCATGCCCCCCTTGCGCTAGTTCTTTGTGACTGTTCCAGTAGTTTGTTCATACCAGCCAACAGCGCTTGAAATGGTGACTCTGGATCTTCCTGGTTGAAGGAAACTGCTCGCATCCTCGGTTTGGACATGGTCATGACTGCCTCTACTTCCAAGGCCCGAATAAAGCTTCATTAGTTTTCTTGACGTCACTCAGTCGTAAATTTCTTTGTACTTCCACATCTCTGATGCTGTTTATGAAACTCTGTGTGGCCAACTGCTCTTTCGTTTCCTCTGGCAGGTCTGGGTAGGGCAAGTGTACTAACCGTCTGATCTCTGCTTCGAATTCTTGGAGACTTTCACCGGATTTTTGCGTTTTCCCACTGAGTTGGACTTGGTATACCTGGCTCAAGGATTGATTGTCGTATCTCTTGTCCAGAATGGCGATGATCTTGTCGAAATTGCCTTCTTCATCGACTGGAATGCTTTGGAGGAGTTCTAGGGTCGGACCTCTTAACTAGAGGTGTGGGATTTTTCTTGGTTATCCCATCCATTAGCTGTAGCCACGGCTTCAAATTGCCGTTTATACATGGGCAAGATGAGCTGTCATCAAATGTGGGTTGTTTGCTGACGGAACCTTTGGTACTCATGGTGTTCTGGTATTTTCCTAGCTGTAAGGCCTGTTGCATTTTTTTTGATTTCTGTTTCTACCTTGTTTTGGATGGCACTGATTTTATCTTGTACTTCACTTACTTCACTTTGTACCGTGTTTTTAATTGAACTGATTTCAAATTTCACCTGGCTCTGGATAAAATCGATGTCATCTACTTTGATTTCAAGAGTCTCCACATTACTTTTTAGGATTTTTATGTCGTCGTTTATTTCTTTTATGTCGGATTCAACTATTTGCATTCTTTCATTAACTGTTTCATTAACTTGCGATACAATTTGCATTAATTGCAGTTGTCTTTTTTCTTCAGTTACTTTAAATTCATTTTGTCGTTTTAATTCAATGTGATCTTGTTTTTGTTCAAATATTTTAAAATCATTTTCTCGTTTTTCGCTCCTTTATAAAACCTGCTTCATCAACTCTACAGCTGCAGAGCCATTTCGAGAACAATATTTTCCTAAAAGTGATCGGTGTCGGTGGAATGAAACCAGAGCCGGCTTAAGGAAATGTCATTACAGTATTTTGCATCTCCCTATCGAACTATCGTGGTTAATATGATACGTTCTGCAAAATATTTCTACAAATTATTTAAATTTCAATTCGGCAAGATCTACTTAACGGACACTATCAATCTTCAGCCTCATTAATCTTAACGTTGTAACTTATTTTTAGATGTAAAATTACGGTTCCAGCTGTTATTTCAACTAAGTTAAGAATTTCACTTTATAAAGGTGTTTCGAGCTTTTTTTAAGAAAAATGTTGCAATCAAAATTTATAACCACTCATTTTTAAGATTTTCTTATTTTTTACAATTTTTCTATTGACGGCATTATGAACACATGATAACTTTTTACACTATAAGCAAAAAACGAAAATATAACATATTTTTGGGGGTTTTTAATGCTCAAATAATTTACTTCTAGGAGTTGCTTTTAAAATTATGTCAGTTATTTTTTATAAACTATTAGTTGCTGTTGAATTTTGTCTCTTGAATATCTATGTTACCTGCTGTAATTATGTTTAGAGAAAAAGTTATTTTTCATAAAAATCATTTCATGGTCTGGAACGTATATACTGTAATTATTACATGTCACTTTTTCAACTGTATACGAGATTCATCAGCAAATATGAATTGGCTTAGAAGTGAAGTACCTTTATTTTTGATAATATCTAAAATTGTAACCAAACCGAAGTAATTAGAATTAAAAATTAGACTGAATTACACCGTATCACTACAAGTTGTATAATAAATATTCATGTAACTTTATCAACTGTATACTAGATTGGTCATAATATTGAATGTTGTTTTAAAATAAAATTCCTCATTTTTGTCAATATCGTCAAAGTTAATTGTAAAATAAATACATAAAAAAAATAAACCGACTTCTAAAATAAACTAAACTAAAAAGCAAAAAATATATTTTTTTCTGCAGCGATAAACTACTTTTTTGCGGGTGCCAGGTTGAGAGGCAAAATTGCACAGTAAAACTCATAAATGTATTTCCAATATTATTTTCACTTTCATTTGTCACCGACTTCAGAAAAAGTATTTTATCGTTGTAGAAAAAAAATGTTGTTTTTAGTTAGGTTTTTTTTTGAAGTCGATTTTTGTGTTTCTAAAAATGTATTTCTTGTTTGCTAAAATCTGTTGAGTAGGTACAGTTTTTTTGAGAAATCTCACAAACGATAAAAGATTTTTGTAATTGGAAAAAAGATTTGAAAAGAAGAGAAAACTTCTGGCGTTCACGTATGCTGCGTCATTCAGGCACGGTAAACAAAAAAAATATTTAAATATATTAAATATGAACATTAAGGGTTGAAAAAAATTGCATACCCTTGGACAATAATACGCTCACAAAAATGTTATTTTATACATTTATTCTCTTCGACATGTCATTCCTTTTTATCGTGACATTCTGTCCTAGGAGTTAACGGAGAACAGCAATTACACGAAACGGATCCAGATTCGGAAACTCTGTGTGCTAATTCTCTCGAAAATCCTAGATGTCGGTCTTACATCTCGGGTCTTCAAATTTTATACATTTGTTAATTAACGACATTTTTGAAATGGAAAGTTAACATAAAAAACCTTAGTAATTATTAAATTAAAAAGTTCAAGTTTGTTTGCTTCCTACAGTTGTTCTAAAGAGGTGAAAAAATAAATTCTCGTTGGAAAAAAATAAAATTTCTAATTTTCCACTTATTTGTCAAAAATATACTGCATTGAAAAATAAATAATAATAGTAAAGCGTTTGTAATTTTTTTTAATCTTAATTATTTCGTTTTTTATCATTATGCGCCACCTGAAAATACATTTGTAAAATTTTATACTTCTACTGTTAAAAAAATTGTTATAAACAAATGCATTTTTTATGAGATATTGAAAAGATTTCTTTCATGATGCAAAAGATCAAAAAATATTATGATTTTAAGAAATAAACCGTTTCTTAAAAAAATAATTATTGCTTAAAAATGCATTTGTTAATTTTTTTTATTGTCATTTATTATTAATATTAAGGAATCCTTTTTTGTAAAAATCATTATTTCTATTGTCCTTTCATATTCCTCAGAAAAAATAATATTTATTAACATTTAAATTATTTATTCATTAAACATTTTGTTATAAACAAATAAATTCTTATGTTTTAAATTTTTTAACTGCAAATATAAAAAAACTGTGTATTGCAAGATTAATAAAAAAATATGTCTAATTTTAAAAATTTTTAAAATATTTTACTGTTTGTAAGTACAATATTTTCTTTCAGCTTCCGATCACTATTATTTAAGTAACTTTTAAACTATTACAGATATGAGAAAAATACTTCTGTAATAGTTTAAAAGTTATTTAAATAATAATTTCGTTTTTAGCAATAACTTTAGGTCTCTTTTCAAAACTTTTCTCCAATTTCAAAAAAATTTCATCGTTTTTGAGATTATTCAAAAAAACGGAAGCACCTTTTTTTTCACTATATTGTCTATAATTATTGCAAGTTTTATCGGCGCCATTTCACATTTTCATAATATTTCTAGACGTCAGTCGGAATCGGGAAACATATGTACGTAGTAATCACGAATGTATAAGTTTTAAATAGTAACCATATGCGGTTGCTGTGGGAAAAAACCTTTCATTCTGTTACTTGATCGACCAAAGTATTTTGCACCCAGCTCTCTGTCTGTTGTGTATTTAGGTACTAGCAGATCATCTGAGTAGTATGCTTTTTTAGTGTTTATTGTGCTAAAATCAACTTTTAGTGACGTCAAACGAGATCAAGCCCCCCCCACCAAAAGACAATCCTGGATCCGACCCTATATTTAGGTATTCGTTAAATTGATCAACATACTTTCTGTTGAGTACAGCTCTACCGATCTCCAGAGCACTTACCTTTGTGTTATATTCTTTTTTAGTTTCTTGTAAAATATTTGTATACAAACCTATACACCAAGCCACCAAAGGTTTGGTGATGCGACCATCTTTGAGTGCTTCACAAATTTTATACTCCTCCGTTCCACCAACCTCTCCAAGGATCACTGTCATTTTTACATTATCGTCTTCTTCATACCTACATGTTAAAAATATTTTATTATCACGACGATAAACGTCAGAAATTTCTGTGAACATTTGATTTCAGAATTTTCCAGTTATAAAGACTTATTGCCACCACCTTTTTAGACTCGCCACGAAACGAAAAAGTCGCTTGAAGAATGTTTCAGAAAAATATTTCCTACCTGGGCTTGTTTTTAAAGTTACAAATATTTTTAGAACAGAATTGGGAAAGGTCAAAACCACGGCTAAACGTTATTAACAAAACATATGATATAAATACGATCTTATCAATCTAAAACCAGGAAAAAACATTCAATAAACTAATATAAAAACAAGATCGAAAAACACTATACAAGACAATATATTACGGTTGATGAAAAAGTGCCCTCTTATCATAACATCGTACTCAAATATTGTGTTTACTCTGACGAACTTTTGAAGAACATATTACCCTAAAAATTTGCAAAGCAAAATGTAAAACAGAAATATTGATGCTTTTCTCGTATCGTCTCGATCTCGTCTCGAAAACCTGAGACAAGACGAGACGAGACAAATTTAAAATATTCTAGCCAATACCCAGACTTTTTTTCTCTCTTTTTTGGTCTTGTTAAAAAAAGAGAAATATATAAAAATTTTATTTTACCGAGAAATGAATATCGACCTCTAGGAGCTTCAGGGAAAAGTAGCTGAAAGAGATCCTAAATCGGGAGTCGTACTGTGGGTGAGGCCTTTTTTCTGTAATTCCTAGGAAAAAAATGACAGGGAAGCAATTGAATGAAGGTTCTTGACCAGAATTTTATTGTCTTGCGTTCAATGTATTGTAAAATCTCGTATTGATAGTTTGGTATATAAATAGATAATTGGTAACAATACACTACGAAACATAAAATCTGGTTACATCTCTGTTATACTTTATTCCATAATTATTTTCCTTGGATCAATTCTTCTGATGTTTTTTTTCTATTTTGAATTTTTTGCTTTAAGCATATCAATATCCATAAGTTGAAACAATTATTTTTTAAAATTATAATCTCAAATTACGAGAATTAAAACCTAAGAATAAAGAACGCATCAAATAAGTGACAGTGTGAAGGACAAGAAAAAAATCTGTCGCACAAAGACCTCTAGCAATTAAGTTAAAGCACTGAGTACTTTAAATACTATTCAAAATATAACTGATCTGCTATGAAATCAATGTAGCAAATTCACAGAATGTTTAACGAAACACAATGCTAACAGCTTTCACATCCATAGGATGTAATTAAATCTGAAACTCCAATAAATATATTTTTAATAATACAAGTTTAACAATGCATCGTAATACATTTAGTTCACACTAGGAATAATATGTGCTCTGAAAAGATCATTTTACCTGACGTTTCGCCAAAATCTCATTAAGCATTTTCAAAGGTAAAAATCTGAGAAAACAGAATGAAGAAATTTAGAGAGTGGCTTTTCATTTATACCTTCGTTCGAAATCTAAATTTCTTCATTCTTTTTTCAGATTTTCACCTTTGAAAATACCAAATATATTTTGAGAGCTTTCGAAATCGTTTATTTCTTCATCAGTCAAAAAAATATGTAATAAAAACTTACGTTAGTTGAGATTAAATTTAGAATTAACTTTACAGCACAAATTGAACACTGGAAAGGTAAAAAGTAAAAGATAATATTTTTACATTTGAAATGTATAGGAAAATGAAAATGTCAAATTGAAATTTACAGAGAAGTTGATTACTATAGAAATTATTGAAAAAGAAAGCTGCAAATTGTTGGACAAAAAAAAATTAATACTATAAAGTTAGTGAAAATGAATTAACCAAGATTAGAAATAAACTGATAAGGTTTTGAAATTTTGTTATCGATTTCAAGCAAATTGCAATATATAACGTTAAGGTTTTAACACATCAATTTTTTTATTTATAGCTCTTAATATATACCATCTCCAAAAAATTTTTTAAAATGAATTTCGCTCTATTGCAACGATACTGGCGTTGTCAAACTTTGCTTATGGCAATTATGAATACAATGACTAGTTAAAGCCGAAGAATCTTTGTTCAATCTCATATCGCTTTTGTGATATTTAAGTCTTATTAAGTTTGTCCAATTTAAGTGGCTGGACAATGGTTACAATCAATTTCATATATCACATTAGATTGGAGAAATTTTGGGATGTTATCTTTAACTTTACTGAACAAATCATTAACAGTTTTAAGAGACTTGTGACAAAATTTAATATTAGTTTGATTATTGAAAATCTTCAAGATCTTGAGGGTGATGCCTTTAAGGTAAGGAAGGGACACATACGTAATTGGAATTCTGTAAATTTGTATCATTGCTTACATTAGAATTGTCATTTAATAAGTGATTAATTGGTAACTGATTTCTATGTGTAAATCTTTAGACGGCTAGAATTTGTGGATTATTGAATAATCTTGAATTATATATATATATATATATATATATATATATATATATACTAGATGACCCAACAGACGTTAACCTGGTCAAACGTTTTAAATCCAAAATTTATTAAATTATTAAAAGTATTAAATACGCAATGAATAACCTAACCAATAAATATAAGTAACTTTTTAATGTTGAGATTAATAGTATTATCGATTATAGTTCCGTAACTATGTAATAGATTAATTAATCCATTGATAAAAATATTAAAGTATATTAAAAATGCAACCTAATGACAATTTTAGTAGACGATATTTGCTCTTTAAATCAATTGTTTCTAAGACGAAATGAGTTGGTTTAATTTCAACTCTCTAACATTTATTAAAACAGTCTTTATGATAATTCCGCTTTCATTTTATATTTTAACCACCCTGAATATGTAACTGCTTATGGCCTACCCAAAACAATTTTAACTACCCTGTATAACTACTCATGACTATATTTCAACCACAATATATATGGAACTGCTCGTATCCCACGATTTACACCGTTTTTTCTAAAATTTTGAACCACTTTGTATAATTACGATTCTTCTCCACCCGATATTCCACCCTTCCTGTCTATATGACTGCCTATTGGCTACCATAAGTTTTTTTCAACTGCCTTCTGTAACTATAATTGTACTCAATCCGATTTTTAACCACAATATATGGAACTTTTTGAGGGCTACATACTTTGTAAATCATTTCTTTCTCTAACCACCCTGTATATCAATAACTCCACTCCAATCTATATTTTAACCACCGTGTATATGCAACTACTTATGGTCCACACAATAAAACATTTATATATGCACTCATTGATTAGTTTCGGACTGTTTCGAACTACAAAATCTATATTTGTGTTCATGTATTTTCAGGATATAGAAAATTATATAAATATAAAATTTATCTTTATAAAAAAGATGGTAAATTGGTTAAAATTGAATCTTGAAACCCAAAATTCCAAAATGCCGCACTGTTCATCTGTATATGGCCTTGACTCACTCCAATATTGCATTTTATGAATTTGCACAATGTATAGTCTTTAATTACATTGCAAAACGCTTCACATTTGAATTTATTCCAAAATAATTACACAAAGCTACGACGTAAGTAACAAATCTATGAAAATTAAATAGGAAACAGGAAATTTACTTGAAATCACCATCATCTAACCGGTTTAACTGAAATTAAAGAAAATATTAACAAATATATATATATATATATATATATATATATATATATATATATATATATCACACACGATCGCAGCGCCACCTGCCGGATCCAATGTAAGTTATTCTAAAATTAGCAACAAATAAAAATGAATAATTTAATTAGAAAAACATTATTTATCGGATGGAATTATGAATCTGGATCATTTTCGGATCCACTTGAACAAATACAAAAAAATTATCAAATTCCGATCTACCATTTGGGACGAGTTCAGTGACAAACTTACGAACAGAAGAATTGTAGATATAAAAATATAGATTTTGGAAATCAAATTTTCATATATATAACTTAAGGAATAACTTTGTTCTGGGTTATCTTAGACTGGAATTCTATTTAGCAGACGAGACGAGACAACTGGTTACGATACCAGACCAACAATTTTGAAAGTCTATCCTTTACTCGTCTCGTGTGAAGTCCTACTCATACTAGGTAAATTCTCTAATGTAAGCTTACAGCGTGTGTACAACTATAAAATCATACCGAAAATTATGTTTCAAATCCTTGACTTTTCCATCGCAGAACCTACTACTTTAATAATTAAATAAAGTAAAGTTAATCGATTAAAAGTGTTATTTTATAGTAAATTGAATCAAGTACTACACTATGTATTATAAAAATCCTTCTTAAATCAGTATTACAGTTTTACCTTATAGCATTAGACACTTAACGAAACAATTACGAAAGTAATGGAAATAAACTATGTAAGCAATACAAAATGCTACACTGACCTTAATAGATGATCTAAGAAAACAGATCCAGGATACCTGTCGCCACCAATTGCAATGCCTTCGTAAACACCATCACTGGTTTTGGAAATAATATTATTTAACTCATTGGACATGCCACCGGATTTTGAAACATAAGCTACACTCCCAGGTCTGTAAAGGTTTGATTCCAATATATTATCTGTCAGACCACCAGTGTTTCCAATTTTAAAACAGCCGGGTTTTATACCGCCAACTGTTGCTGGACCAATAATGCAAACTTTCTTCTTATCCGCTATTTTAATGAGGTTTCTGGAATAGTTCTCCGGTATGCCTTCGGCTATTATAGCGATAGTTTTCACTTGAGGGAAACCCATGCATTCCAACGTTGCCAAATAAGCAGATCTTAGGGATGCAAAGTTAACCATGACGTCAGCATCGGGATGGTCGCTCATAGCTTTATCCATATCCTTGTAGACGGGGATGAACATTTCATTTGAACCCCAGAAATACTTTTGTACGTGATTACCTCTGAACGGATACACAATGCCTACGACGCTGGGTTCTTTCCTGCGACATACGTAATCGAAATCCAACATACTTTGTACTGCACGATTCTGCAGACCCCATATTATAGACTTGGTCTTAGAATGAAACAACGTGACATGGGATGAGGTTTTGGTCTTTTTTTCAAGCTGTTAAAGGAATGCAAAAAATAAATTCACAATGTGCATTAAAAAATTATGTATTTATTTTATTTAATAATTGGAAATATTAAAATACACGAATTTCAACTAAATAATAAAAATCATGGAACCACCTTGGAAGTACAACGAATGACAAAATCGAAGAAATGCATTATCTGTATCTACAAAAGAAGTTCACCAACAAAACGAAAGTTCTAAAATCGAAATCAAGCTAGAATCCGTAATATTGAAGTTTTCTAGAATTCTGACAGTCATCTGTACCACCAAGTTACTCCTAAAAGAAGAACAAGGTATCTCAAATCGAGTTAGTTACGTTTTCGAAAATATATTACAAAGAGTAGAAGTTTGAACCCCAACAAGCAACTACTCTAAAAAGAAATTGTGTACTTAGTATAAAGTGAAATGAAAGAGAAACTATATACTTTCAATAGTTATTTCAAGTATTATAGACTTCAGCAAACTTCAATGTCAATGTAGAAAGAAAAACAAGACAGAAAAGATCAGTACGTAATTTTGAAATTTCAGTTTCCTCTGTGATAGAATATTTACATATCAGACTCTTTGTAAGGAAAAACATCCAATAGAAAATGGCTTGGTAACGTAGCTAAACAAATTCAGAAAAGGAATCGATTACAGTTTTGGTAGCAAAAAATGTCCTTTAATACTTACCAAAAAAATATAACCATCAATATACTGGGTGGACCATTTTTATTATATATCTCCCGAATTCCCTCGTTCCTAAGCATGGTCCAATTAATTTTGACCCTGAGCTTCATTTTCAAGGTCATTTGAAGGTCAGCTGACGGTGTTTTTTTAATGGGAAACCCAGTTTTTGACCCCGTATTCGGGAAGAGCGGGAAATTCTAAGTCTGAAGTGATATTAATAAAAAAAATTGTGACCTTCAGAAGGTCATTTCGAGTTCAAAAGCATTAAAATGCTGAAACGACTATTTTTCACATTTTTTGAACTGTCTTGTTCAGGATAAGACGTTCTTACGATATGTTAGAATTATTGCTCATTTCCTTTATTTCGTTTAATGTTTGCGCTAATAAGGTATTTAACATGGCACAAGAGAAGAAAATAATCTCTGTACACTTGTCCTACCGGAACTATTGATAAAAAGTAAAAAACAATTGCTTAACATATTTCTTACATCAAGGTTATATTCTGCTTACTTGATTTATTTACCGCTGTTGCCTTTCCTATTTCAACTTCCGTTGCTGTAGTTTTGTCTAATTTTGTTGACTCAAAAATGGCTGATCAGCCGCCATTATGGTGTAACAATAATTACCGTGCTGCAGCGAGACGTTACGCTAAACGTTTCCCAGAGATACCAACTCTAACAATAAATTTGCCGCTTTTGTTAGGCTGGGTGTCACAAACGAGAATATCCCAGAAAAATCCACTTTGTCTTTCAAATGACCTTGAAAAACTTTGTCAAGGTCACTCTTTTCAATTACTTCTGAATACTAGATGCGATATTTATCACTCAAGTGCCTTTGTCATTGTTATTTAGTCAAAAAAAAAATGTGAAAAATAGCTGTTTCTAGTTTTTACAGCTTTGGACCTTGAAATGACCTCCTGAAGGTCACCAAAACTTGTATTTATATCACTTCTCTAATTCGGTTTCAAAAACACGGTAAAATACTTTGCATTTAAATGACCTTGAATATGAAGTTCAAGGTTAAAACTACTTCCACCAATAGGTGGCTCCCTTGGCCTTGAACAAGTTTTGTATGAACTGTTTTTTCATACCATGCTTAAGAACGAAACGATTCGGATGCATAGATTAAAATGGCCCACCTAGGAGACCACAACAGCAAAGAAAAAGAAAGATTACAACAATATTGGACTATACTTGAAAATAAGATATTCCTAGTGAACAATGTGAATTAACAGGAGGAATAACAACAAATTCAGAACAAGAAATTAAGTTCGGAAACAACGAAGATATCTAATAACGAAAAACAGATACCGAAACTACCAAACCAAAGTGAAATCTGCAATTTAAAATAAAATAAGAACATCAATAATTGAAAGAAAAATTGAGTCCCTAGAAACGTGGGCAATAATAAAATCACTTCTAAATAATAGAATAGTTTCGCTTAACCTATAACTTATAAAGAACATTTAACAAAAGCGACCAGCATAGGAAGACTCCATAAAGATGCAGAAGTTATAAACAAGACTAGGCAGAGGGGACACAATATCAGCACTGTCATTCTAGAAGATATATTTAAGAAGTTGAACTGGGCGAACAAGAGAATATAACTGCCAGTCAAAAGTCGCCCCCCCCTCGTATCTTTTGAACGGTTATACTCACATTTGGAATTTGGAGCGTGAAAATAATCGGCCGTAAACTCTCTACTAGTGGTAACAGATGACGCAACAGTAATAGACTACGTCATAGGACTACTGTGGCAACTAAATAGAGATAAACGGCCGAGAATAATAAGTAATAATAATAATTGTTTCGAATGTGGAGGACACTCGAAACAATTGAAGAAGAAGGCTGATGTGGTGAACTGGAAAATACTCAGGTGTCAATGTAAAAAATCGTCACAAATGCGATAAGTACAAAATAGAATTTAAAGTACACTAGCAGAATGATCAAATACAAATGTTCAGAGTACAAACGAACACCAAATGTTCCTTGCGATAGCTTTCACAGGCTCGGAGTCAATGTATCCAAAGGGCGTACAAAGTTCAAAGTCCCGAAAATATAATACACCATCTAGCAGAAGAGAATCCTAGATCAATTATGGCATAGCCTTTGAGAGAATTATAAACTTAGGTTTTTAACGTCAGCTCTGGCAACATCTAATTTTAAGACGATATAGACGTACTTTTTGTTCCCGAATTATAGAACAATAAAAAAATATTTATGTACTTATTTTGAAATGCTTGGAAAAAACCCTTTTAACTACATTTTGATAATTAAATTGAAAGTACTTACATGTGCGTCGTCTTTCGGCATTGTAACTTTAGCTAACTCTATTTTCTCAGCACTCTGAAGGCCTTTTATTTGTTCTCCAGCTGAATGTGTTTTTTTCTCGCGCGGCTCATCGTGATCGGCCTTTGGTATTGGCCTGGTTCCTAGAGCCATTCCAACTATTGCTGTCATATGGGTTTCGGGACCAAATACATACAAAGGTACACCTAAAACATAAGAATTTCATTCAATTGTAAAAAGTATCATATAATGTTCACTCTGGTGGCTGAGCTACTTCACCAGTGCGTGATTTAATGAGTTATCTGATACTAAGCCAAAACGGTGTCCAACAAGGAATTCATCACTATAATTTGCTTAGAACAAAACCTAACAATGGAACTTTATGAGCTTAAATCTGTATTTTCTAAATGAGGTATTCCAGACATTTCTTTTGAGATTACTCTTATTTAATTCTTGATATTTGCATTTAACTATTACCTAGATCGTTCTTGTACTTTTAAGGTAACCTTACAATAAATAATCAAGAAGTGATAATTCGAGCCCTCGAGGGAGCAGTTAAAATTGTTTATTTTTCAGATTACTGAACTCCAGTTGCTTTGCAGAGAACTACTTAATAACCTGCTTGGGCAGCAAGACATTTACCAAGTGTATTCCACAGTATTAGACTTGGGTCAGTATTTTTCTAGGAGATGTAGAGGCAGGTTTGGCATGTTTGATCACCTAACACATCATTACATTTTTTGTGGGGGCCTTAAAACAAAAGCTACATGCGGATAATGCCAATGAAATATTGAAACAAAAGCTAAATGTGTGGCAAATAATTCAGTATTTCTAGTTTTTTTAAGGAGGTTGTAACTTGCAATAGTATGGTGAGCTAAAATTAATGTGGAAATTGTCATTATGAACATTCTTGCTATAAAATTGGTGCCTAAATAATAAATTTGTATAAGAGCCATACTGAATTTGAAAGAAATAAGCTTCATAAAAAACAGCTGTGAGAAAGTTAATAAGAAATTTTAAGGAAATAGCTACCGTACAAAACACAAGAAACCGCATTTACCCTTATTGTTGTTTGCTAAAAAAGTTCCGAACCCCCTCTCAGGATTTAGCAAGGACAATGTTCTTGATTGAAACTTTGACCTTGACCTCCATGGTCATTTTAAGGCCAAGGCTTCTTGAAGGTCTTGAAGGTCAAGGTCAAATTCTAGAATACACTATGATTGTCCTTGAGAAATCCTACAACTTTTGTAGAGGTCTTTTTTTTCACCCGTCAATATTTTCTGAGATAAGGGGCTGGGGAACTTTTTGAACCCTGTATATTGGGATAATACAACTAGTTAGCAAAAGTTACTAGATAGAACTACACTCCTTCAGTTTATTAAGTTAATGATTGTCTGCCTATGTCTACTCTTTACTGTTATTAATTGTTTTTCAATAAACTTTTGCTAATCTTTAGTGGGGGTAGTGGGGGGCGTACCCGCACCACTTGGGTTGACCCGCCACTGGCAGCAAACCGCTTCTAACCTTCAGATTATCGAGACCTAGTTCGATATAAAATTCGTGACCTGACAAAATAACACTGCATTTATGCACCTTTTTCAAATCCCTTAAAAAATTGAATTTAGACGCTTCAACAGTGGCCAATATAGTACAATTCTCCACATTCTAAATTGTTAGTTGATTTGTATAAATTTTCTGATGCTTACCAAGTTGATTTCCAACTTCTTTCATTCGTTTCAAACCTTCTTGATAGTTTGGTCCCGCTCTTCTCACAAAGATCACCGTTTTATGTTCAATCAATTTGTCTTTATATTCCCGAAGAGCTCGTATAATGCCGTTGAAAGTGGTAGCGACGTTTGTGAAATTGGCGATTCCACCACCTATGAGTAAAATCTTTCCTTGGGGATGTTTTTCTCTTGTCATTAGTGATAGAATTGTCTTTGCATATTCATAGGTTTGGCTTGCGTTTGGAGCACCTAAAAACAATTTATTTTATACGGCTTAGTTCAACTTCATATGAAAGTAAATTTTAATAGTAATTCAGGGTCCCCACTTACACAAAACACGTACGAGAAACAATTGAAAAATTTAATTCCACCTGCGTGTCAGCTGGCTAGACTGATTAGCTCAGTGGTCGTATAAAATGGCAATATATGCAAAAGTTGTCTATTATTTCTTTTTTAACAACAACTCTGGCTCGAATGTGAGCTGTGGAAACTAGGAAGGTTCATAGGCTAGCAAGCAATCTGCCTCTAGTAAAATAACTCCATGTTCGAAGCACCGGTAATAAAGCGTCAGAACAAGAACTAGGAAATCAACTCAAGGGCTAATTAAGGCCCAGACATCAAAGTAAAATTACATGCTGGAACATAAAAACTCTTTTAACCCAAAGTCGTGAAATGATCCCAGACATATTACTTATTACTATGTCAATAAAAATCAGAATCAGCGGGCAACGTCAGTTCTAGAAGAGTACTAATAAAAGAAAAAAATGGACGAGATATAAACAAAATAAAAAATGTTTTATAGGTCTCTATCTAGAACAATATGAAAATGGGCACCATCTGAGGAAGACTAGACAATATATTTTAGTCAAAGCAAGCAAATCACAAAATAAGGCAATAAGAACACTTAAAAATACAAAACCCCATGACATGAGAAACTATTACTCCGGCTGTAATTAAATCTGGAGAGTAAGAAGAAGAATATCTACATTAATACACAAAACTGTTTAAGATATTAGTACAACAACGAAGAAATAAAGGTATGGTGGAAAGAAAGTGTAAAAAAGGTGACAAAAACCGCTTTCAGACACTATATTGGGATGACTTTACTGATATTTTTAAGTTTAATCGCCAGTGAGATAACCCTTAGTAAAGAACAACAACGCTTTATGAAAAACCTTCCATTCACCTCTATATCTATATGTTTCATAGACTTTATCACAGCTTTCGACAAACCGAAGCTGAATGACTATTTACATTTTACATTAAAGATGAAAAAATAATAAAATAAATACAATATTTTTCGCATATGATGAATTTGTGCTTGTTATTGTGACTAAAGTAATTATTCAAATTTCATTTTTTGTTCCTTAATTTCAACATTTACGCCAAAAACATTCCAAAGGATCCTAAAATTTGATACAAAATGGAATTGAACGATAACCCAGACAAACAAACCGGTGAATATACTACCCAAACTGAAACACATCTATTACATCCTAAAGCTGAAAAGTACATTCAGGAATTGTTGGCGGAAAATTTATTATTTGACCAATTAAAAAAATCCTCATGCCATAAAGCAGCAAGAAATAGAGAAAACAGAGGGCCTTGGCCAAACTCGTCCAAAAGAAAATAAGTACATTGAACTAAATAAAAATAAACCTATTAGAGTAACCAACAGAGTTTTAATTCCAGTAAAAGAACACCCACAGTTTAATTTTATTGGAAAATTATTGGGTCCCAAAAGGAAAATCTTTAGTGAGCCTTCAGGAAGAAACACTTTGTAGAATACTTATCCAAGGTCGTGGATCTATGAGGAACCACAAACAAGAATAAAAGCTACTTTAATCTTTGGATCCAAAATACAGACATTTAGCTGATGAATTAATTATTGAAGTATCTGCTGTGGGTGCTCCTACAGAAGCTCATGCCAGAATGGCTTATGCATTAGCAGAATTAAAGAAGCGTTTGAATCCTGTTAATACTGATAACATATGAATAGAGCAGTTAGAAAAAATGGAAACAAATAGAGACAGGAATTAACTCTCAAGATCCTGTTCGTCAATATGTGTATAAGGTACCTCATGCAGCTATCTTTCGAACAGATAGATTTTATGACACACTCAATAAATCTCGGTCTTCGATTGGTGAACAGTTTAATTATCCGAACAGAAATCAGATGACGCATTTTTCTGAGGACTCCGGTAATGTCTTAATATATAATGTTTGTGAATTTTCAGACAGAAAATACATAAAACATAAGATGTGAACACCAATACTACTACACAAATATGAAATAACGCAAGACATTCGACAGACAGGTATGCAAAGAAAGCGACAATACTACTATGGATCAGCCAATAAACACCGTAAAGTCAATAGGACTAGAGTACCGCTTTAGTAATCGCAAAATAATCATACGTAGATGATATTGCACTTATGCCTAAGGCACATGCCATACTCAATCAGGAGGCAACCATGGAGGTAACGGTACTGGTACTACTCAACAGGTCTGGTGTACCGTTGGACCAAGGACGGAACTTCGAGTATAAAGTATTCAAGAACGGCTGAACGATGTTGGGCATCTAGGAAAGAAGAATGATATGAACTATTTATTAAATACTCACTCAGGACGTAACCCCGGTGGAAACGGTGCTGGTGGAACAACTATTCAGCAGGTTTGGAGTTCCGTTGCAGTTACATTCAGACCAAGAGCGTAACTTTGAATCCAACATATTACAAAAGATTTGTAGGTTGTTGGGCATAAAGAAAACTTCCTTATATCCACAATCTGACGATCATGGAAATTTTCAGCAGTACCTTAGAAAAACATACATTGAAGGTCATTAATAATAACCAACGAGATTGTCCTACCGTTTAGCCGTCCACGACAGCATAAGTCTGACTTCATCCAAAATAATGTTTGGGAAGGAGTTAAGAAAACCACGTGATTTAGCGTTCGACTCACTAGAGGAACCTCCCAACGAAATCAATGATTATGCTGACCATCTTATGCAAAGCATGCTGGCCACACGCGAATCATTGGTCAGAAAAAAAAAACTTATTACGATTTCAATACAAATTCGATCGGATGCCAACAAGGAGACAAGATCTGGTTATGCAACCCCCAAGGGAGCAAAGACGAGTATCCATAAGCTCACACCAGCTTGAAATGTTATTGTTATCTATTGCGTGCGCCGTAGTCTGAGGGCCAAGAATAGGATCTACTGTCTCCATATCATGGAGAGGATGATTCTGATCGGGATGGTTACATTAAATGCGGGCAGTGTTACAACGTTTAATTTTTACGCTACTAAATCGGAATTTAACCTGCAAATAATGCAGCATGCCTACAACAAAAGCAGCAGGAGAAGAAGAGACTTTTTTGCTGAAGACAGAAAACACCAACATCAACCAACTTTAACGTTCGACTTTCTGAGTTGTAAGATTACTAGCTCATGGTTTTAGGAGCACAAACTTAGAAAACAAACGCAAAGAAGTTGACACAATTTTGACCACCTCTAAAACAACAAATCTGCAAAAACAAAAAAATAAGATGCAAATCCAGAATTTACAAAACATGTATGAGTCATGGCATTTGGCAAAGAGACGAGAGCTTAAACAACATTAGAAAAACTGTTGAACAGAATGTACCGTATTAAGTTCAATTCCTGAAGTACATCAAGTTTCTGGGCAGGCGCCAGTGGAAGCGATAACCGAGAAGTGGTGAAAGTGGTAATTTTTTTGTCATCCTCGTGATCGAGCACATGTTTCAAAATTGACTAAACACAAGATTTTGATGTATTCAAGCTTAGAAAGTTCCCATCAGGGTGGCGGACAGGGGTAAAGTTCTCAAAAATAGGAGTGAACCTCGTTATCGAGAAAGAGGACGCCATTTGCACCAGTTTTTTGTTTACACATAAGAAATCATAATCCAAAACGGCGTTCAGCTAAGTGCTGACGAAGGACCTTTAAATGGAATAAATTTGACTGACCGAGTTAACGCTCTTTATCGAGAAAATGGACGCCAGTTTGCTAGTTACTTGTTTATATATAAGAAATAATAATTCAAAAAGGCGGGCAGCTTAATGCTGACAAAGGACCTCTAGACGGGGTATATTAAGTCACAAATTCAGTCACTTATCTGACACTTCAGCCACAGACACATAATCCAGATAAAAGAATAAAAAAAACCTCGGATACGTCAACCTTTATTGATCGCGCAAATTTGGATATAGATTTATTATGACTGTATGTTATACACTATTTTTTGAAATGGGAAGCCATATTTTGTTATTACGGATTTGGCTAGAGCGGAAAATTTTACTTCCTAATATGACTTTGACCTTGACCTTCAAGGTCATTCCAAGATCAAAAATTGATTGATGGCCAAATACGGTGTACCGTGGTTTTGGACGGAGCTGATTATGAATCTGAAATCAGATTTTGAAAATTCGTAATCGAAGATAGCGGATCCAAGATGGCAGACCAGTTTTTGAAAAAATCAACCAACGTACGCCCAAGTCGGTATACAGGGATTTTCGACGTCGATGATTACAAATCTGTAATCAGCTTTTGAAAATTTGCAAACCAAAATGGCGGACAAGTTCAAGGTTAAATCTATTTTTTAACTCCTGTAACTATCCTCGGCTTCCACTGGTGCGTGTCCAGAAACCTGATGTTCTTCATTAATTAAACTTAATATGATCGATACATTCTAACCATTTTCTGGATAACGAGCAAAATCCGGCTCTATCTCTCCTACTAATGGTGACGAATAACGTTCCCAATGGACGCGTACCTCCAAATAGGTGGCGTTATAGCTGGTAGCGAACGTCACAAGGAATTCAACAGTCGATTTGCCTTTCAAAAGGAGAAGAAATATTAATAACAAAATTAGATGTTGCGCCTACCTGAATATTCTCCATAATTTGCCATTTCGTTACCTCCTCCTAAGTCAACAATTGTATCACTGTATACAACAGAAGCTCCTCCACCAGCAACCATGGTCCAAATTCTTCCTTTTGGATTAAGAACCGTTAATTTTAAACTAGCTCCTGTCCTTGAATCTAAATCAGCAATAAATGCTTCTTCGGGGGTAGCGTCTCTTCCAAATGGAGGCGGAAATTCTATTTCACCCCACATGGGTTTGCAAATGAATTCGGCAGTGGAGTCTAACTTTGCCGCTAAATCCAGTATGTGGATGTCAGATTTAGTTACGACTACAGGATTTATTTCCAAATAGGTGAAGTGTAATTTAACATACATTTTGTACATATTTAATATAAATTTCTCAATCATATCCTTTTTTTCTAGCGGAACTTTAGTCAGCAAATCCTGAAAGATATTCCAATACAAAATTGTTATTATTGCAATTAAATTTATTCATTCATATTTTGTTTTCTAGGAGAATAGTTCTAAATTATCTTTTTTAGATTTTTATCTGAACATGGCAATAGTCAAAATTCCAAAGATCATATACAACAGGAATACTGTTTTCAAGTTGGAAGAACCAAATATTTTTTTCTTCGTATTTCTAGAAACTTCTTTAGAAAACGTTTCAGCGTTGTAAGGGAAAACCTCACAAACTGTATCATATAGGGTCGTTCAAAAGGATATCATTACAAGCGATTGAAGTATAGGGATATTGAAGCTATGCAATCGCTTTCGCACAACCGAATTATAGTAGACTTTTTTAATTTGGTGTTGTTTTTTTATGTTTAATATTGTTTAATCGTGATTTTCCGACTTTTTATTTTATGGTCTATGTTCCATGTACCTACCTACCAAAAATTTAGTAATTGTCGTTATGTTATGTACATTTTATGATTTTGTTAGTGAAAGAACATAACATTTCTTACGATTTCTCTCTTATAAAAATCTTCAAAATCTTTGATTTAAAAGGCTTCAATAAGGTGATGTTTGCAATCAATTCCAAATTTTAAACGTTAATATCTATGGTAATTTTTATTTTCGGAATATAAAAAAAAAGAATTTGTAGAAACTACATTTTTTGCTGTTGTTGTTTTTATGAAACATCTTTTCATAAAGTTTTTTTTTCAGAACCAAGCATTCTAGTATTAATGGAGTGAACACGATTAAGTTTTTGATAATAAGATTGTTTTAAAAGATTATTTCATATGCTTTGAAAATTGTTCCCGAAAATTGTTTTCCTGTTCTAGTACTTGACGTTAAATATTTCAACTTAAGTACACGAAAAACAAAACAAGTCCATTTCAACGATCTATAATACAATTAGAGCATTCAGAAAAAGTCAGTCTTGATATTATGTAAGTTTAATTTTAGCTTCAGACAGTTTTTTTTATAAAACAAGGTTTTTGAGTTATTTAGTTTTTTTTTCAGCCGCAAATAACTCAAAAAGTTGTCTATCGAAAAAGTTCATACTACATTTTTTGCTTGAAAAATGCCTCTCTACTGACTTCCGCGGTTATTTTGAGTGAAATATACCCCCCCCCCCATTCACCACTAGGGACCTCCACACTTTATATGAATTCCGATTTCAAATAATATATATACGAGGCTTTCATTTCAAAACTAGCCACATAAAATATCCTAAAAAAAGACAAAAAAAAACGTTAATTTATATTTACACGTATCGACCACCCCGAAATATCAACCCTAAAGCGGGGGTGAATATCACTTTTAAATGTTTAAATACAAAGGGCTATCATGAGATATCTCTTTTTAAAGGTCTCTTTTTTGCCAATCTTTTGACATATCATTTCTTAAAATCAGATAGATTAGTGTTTACAGAGTAATGCCATTGTAAACTTTCAAATTATAATTATTATTTACATTTCCCCGACTTGACCATAAAGTATATGGCAGCACACTCTCTCTAGGGCACGCATACTGTTCCTTTAGGGGAAAATTCACTAACCCCAGATATCCTAGATATCAAAAGGGTTTAGCTCTGTGGGAGCCCTTGCCAGGTTATCAGGTTGGAGTCGTGACAGCTTCCCATGAATTTTCTGACCGTCCAGGCTGTTCCTAAGAGAACGGCTTTTTGCATTTATTGGTAAAGATCTTCGTCCAGACCGAAGTATTTTAAATTATTTTTGTTTTTATTATTTTTAGTTTTGGGACTACTCCTGTTGTTGACATAACAATTGGTACAGTTCGTGTGTTTTTCATGTCCCACTGTGTCTTTATTTGAAATTCCAAATCCCTGTATTTGGCTATTTTTTCAGCCCGCTTAATATTTATGTTATTGTTGTTAGGGATTGCTATGTCAATTAAGGTTGTTTTGCTAGAGATTTTATCTACTAAAACTATATCTGGTCTATTGTGAGCAACAGTCCGATCGGTCAGTATCGTGCGGTCCCAGTACAGCTTGTCGTTGTTATTTTCTAAAATAGATTCTGGTTTGTATATATAGTAGAGTGTTCTTACCGACTGTGATAGGCAAATTTCAGCGCTAGTTCCTGGTGCAGTATTTTTGCCACAGCATCGTGTCGTTCTTTGTATTCAGTTGCAGCGAACGCTTGGCAACCTCCTGTAATATGCTGGATAGATTCAGATGTTTGGCTACCATATCTGCATTTGTCGTTGTTGATAGAAGGGTCTGATGATGTACTTTAGAGAGTTCTTAGTTGGAATTACTTGATCTTAGATTGCCAATATAAAGCCTTCCGTTTCAGGATATATATGACCAGAGATCAACCAGTAGTTCGACGCTGAACTGTCGACATAATCTTGGTTGACGTCATTTATATGTCTTAAATGAAGGGGCTTCACTTTCCATTTGAGCAGCTTCAGCTACATTATTAATATATTGTATTAGCGTTAGAATTACCTTGTACTTAAATTAGACCTCACAAACTGTGTCATATAGGGTTGTTCAAAAGGATATCATTACAAGCGATTGAAGTATAGGGATATTGAAGCTATGCAATCGCTTTCGCATAATCGAATTATAGTAGGCTTTTCAAAATGTCCGCCTTTGTTGTTAAGACAATGGTAAAATCGCAGCTAGAATTCCTCCCGTACTTTTTCAGGCGTCTCTGTGTAATCCGCTCACACTCCTCCACTATTCTACGTTCAGAAATATCGCGAGATTGAGTTTTGTACACCACAGTCCCCATAAAAAAATTCAAGGGGCGTTAGGTCGGGTGATCTTGCTGGCCATTCTATAGCGCCCCTTCTTCCAATCCATTTATGTAGAAATGTCTCATTAAGCCAACTTCGTACAGGCAAGGCATAATGTGGAGGTGCTTCGTCCTTTCAAAAAAATATTTATTCTTCGTCTATCACAAAGTTCCATCTTGATCTATTTGATTTTCTAATGATTCGGTTATAAGGAGTTTTATCACATTTTCTAATTTGTCCAATTACAATTCCTCTGTTAAATTTTATTCCACAAATAAAGGATCAATAATTATTTCCGAGAATTCCGGCCCATACGTTGATTTTTTGAGGATGTTGGTCGTGCTCTTCCCGAAAAAATTGTGGATTGGTATTGGCTCAGTATTATTATGTTTATTTTAATAATATCCTGCTTCGTCAGAAAAACAAATATTTTTAATAAAATTAGGGTCTGCATTTGCCCTGTGAGTTATTAATTTGCAGAATTCTAACCTTCTGTCATAATCATCGTCAGCAAGCTGGAGTAAAAGCTGTATTTTGTAGGGAAAGAATTTATTTAGGCGTAACGTTTTATGCACAGAGCTGACTGAATTATTTGTTAACCTGGAGACTTTTGGTATTGATGTTTGAGGATCCATGGCAAAATGACCGAAAATCTCAACCTGTACAGCTTCAGTTAAAACCCTACGATTCTTGACAATTTTATTATACACACTTTTGAAATTAATGAACTAAATCCAACACATATTGACGTCCAGTATTTTATTGGAATCTCTCTAATGAAAAACATGAACCGTTCTGGGTGCACAGCGTTGTTCTTCCCCATAATAAATATATCAATTCTTTCTTGTAAAGAATAAACCACATAAATTAACGTCTTTTTTGTCTTTTTCTTATGAAGTTATTTTGGGTGGCTAGTTTTAAAATAAAAGCTCTGTATATAAAAATCGAAATTAAGAAATTACAGTTTAAATAACTAAAAAAATACCCTTAGCAAATCATAATAAGTAAATCATAAATAATATATATATATATATATATATATATATATATATATAATATGTATATAAAATTCTGATGGATGCGCCGGTGATAATTAAATATTTATATATCCGATAAACTCCATGATACCAAATTATTGTATGGCCATTAAAACTAGATATACAGAGTAGATGCATGCAAAGCTTTAAGCAAAAAGTGACGAAGACCATTTAGAATCTTTTCCACCTAAAGGAAGGCCGACTATTTTTTTACAGGGTGTTTTTGGTTTTGGGCAAAAAAATTTTACAGTTAATGACTAATAATTGGGAGCGTGTTATCCTTTGGGTAGTGTAGGCAACGGTTAAAAACACCATTATTTTGACGATATATAAAAAAGAATACATGGCGCTTTTTTGTCAAAAGATTTTTGAAAACATACCTGATTATTGCCTTTTCTTTTGTCATTTCAGTGAATATCCCAAAAATTACTGAAATTAAGACATACAAATCAAATTAAGGGAGAAAATTTTATATTTTAGGCGTACTAATCAAAATAGCGTTTTAATTGAAGATGTTTATTCCTGTTCAAAATGACTGTCTGACCTAATACAAGCACGGACCGGAATTCTCACTTATGTTGTTGTTTTTAATATCATTTCCTGTTACAGGGTTTCAAACGTCGAGATGAATTAATTCTTCTTTTATGTTTATTTCTACATTCGTATGCACTAGTTCCTTGGCTTGACTCCATACGAAAAAGTCCGTCGGGGTGAGATCCAGTGACCGAGACTGCCAAGTTGACCCATCTCTGTCAAACTAGCTCTGAGGAACACAATTGCTTAAGTTTTCCCTTCTATTCTATATATCTAATGAGCTGGACAACCGTCTTGCTGGAAGATGACTTTTCGCTCTATTTCGAACATCGAGGCACCGGAGTCTGTTACTAGCAGTGAAAGATCATTTTCTAGAAATGGTAAATAATTGTCACCATTCAAATTATACGGTAAAAAGTGTCAACCAATCAACGTTCTATCGATTGCTCCAGCACCCACATTTACAGAGTACCTTGATTTTGATTCTTGCAGGTGCACAATAGTTCTTGAATTGATCTCAGTTATTTCGAACAAAAATGTATTTTTATCGAACAATAATGTTGATTTAATTATCTTCCTAAAAATTATAATTTTCTCTATTAAATAGATTGGTACGTCATAATTTCAGTGCCTGATGTGAGGGATATCATTCTAATAGATATTTCAACAGAGAGAGTAATAACCAAGTATGTTATAAAAAAGGTTTCAACAAAAATTCAAATACAGTCAAAATAATGGAATTGGTGAACTTCAAATGTGAGTAAAAAAATTGTGTAATCATACAGATGCATAGAACATGTTTTGCTAGATTGCTCACATATAACTTATTTAAATAAAATAAAAAAACTTCACTTATCTTACAAAATGACTATTATTAGTCATAAACTTTAAAATTTTGGGTTTTTGCGCCCAAAAAAAATAGTCGGATCTCATGTATGACCATGACTCAAAAAAATGATAAATGGTCTTTACTACCTTCTCTTTGCATTAATGTACCAAACCAAAGTTTAATTTCGATATGATATTTAGAACTTTTAGAAGTAGGTTAACAATGACTTGATTTGATTACATAGATAGTTACAAGTGAAGCTAATAAAAGTGTGTTAAAAACCATCAAAATCGGAGCTATTTTTGAGAACTTCCGAGGAAAAGACTTATTGATGCTACCAATCATGTAAGATAGGTAAAACAACAAGTTTCATTCTTCCCTTTTACCTAGTTGTACCTGAACACGTTTAACGTCTGCTTCTTCTCCTATAGGAACTTTAATCTTTGTGGCTTTTGTGTCAATATCTCCGACATCGACGCCGCCTTCATGGTAGAACAGAATTACATCAGCATGGCGTTGCGAATAAACACAAAAATACATTTCCTCGTCTTTATTGTGGGGCACAAATGGTTCGATTATGAAATGTCGTAGTTTCCCTTTTGCAGCACCAACTTCTTGATCTTGATTCATACGTTGCTCTATCCACGACTGTACGCTTCTAAAATCTTGGTTAATGGTTATAAGGCCTGAAAGAATATTTTGAACATACAACACGGTGGAATAGCATAGAGTGTAAGTGATCTACATACAGGGCGACCAAAAGTATGGATACCTTTGAATAACTCTTCAGGAATATATATTTTTTTTTTGACAAATGATAAATACAAAAGTTTCAGCATTTTCCCTGACTATTTAACGGGGACCATGACCACGACCTTGACCTTGACGGTCATATCGCGGACAAATGCATTTTTTCAAATGAGAACCCCAATTTTTTATTCCGGTTTCGGAAAGAGCGGAAAATTATGCGTCCAGAATGAACTTGTCTCCAAACCTATTGAGACTAAAATGTGAGAAAAATAATGAGAAAATTGTAATGTTAATTTTGGAGGGCAAATTATGAAAATAAATAAAAAATAAACACACTTTTGCACACTCAAAGTTATTAGTAAACAAAACCAGTTTGGCACGTACATCTATGCATGTTATGAGTGGGTTCTCATAAACAAAGTTTTAAAAAAGATTTTATTTTATTAACACAAAAATTCACACTTTGAAATTACTTTATAACTTAACTTTGGATTTAGAACTTTTTAAAGACGCGTTTGAACTGATGATAGAGCTTCTACGTACGAGGAACAAATGTTAAAGAGCCACGAGAAAGCATATTCGAATGAATTTATAAGTTTAGGAATGCTTAGGCATCATTTCCGTTCTGGACACCTGCAAGACAAAATAGCAAGCCTGCAAAATAGCGGCGTAAACAAGTAACAATGAGCTATTGTTTGATACAATGTAATTACTTTGTTGAAGGTTAATCCAATGTTAAGTTTTACATATAACAGGTCCCCTTATATATAAAAAGTTGGGGCAATGCTGCAACTTTTGAAAGTATAAAAATTCAAATTTTACATTATTTGGATTTTTCAATTACTTGGTTAATAAAATTATAACGTTTAAAATATAAGCTTTGAATATCATGATGTGATTATATAATGTTAAAATGTAAGTGGTTAAAATATCATAAAAATAAAAAGTACATAAATATGATTGAAATTAAAAGTTCACAAAAATTAAATGTTTTTGTTTTCACTCACATTTTTGTTTAACCAAGTTCAATATCGTTTTCGTCTTCTTCTGGGTGTACACTCGGTCTTCTTCTTGGTAAGAATCTGGCGAAAGTGAAATGTCTTCTTTTTCGTGGACTCGGTGGAGGAGGCGGATTTGGACCCATGATACTTATTCTTGTCGGTCGTTTTCTTCTACACTTGCAGAACGTGTAAAGGGCTATTAGGGCTACGATTAGTCCAATGGTGAAATAAGTGAACCATGATATATTTTTATTTACGAAGGGCTCATTAATTATTTGATCCAGTTGTTCAGAATATTGATCCAATTTATGTCGTGCAATATTCAAATCGTCTACATTTATTTTATTTAGTTTTAAGGGTTTGAGCTCTGGTAATTGTTTCTTCTCTGGAATGTTACTGCAACATTCAAATGGTATTTGTACTGGGACAGTATTGTATAATATTTTCGTATTTCTGTCGTTGCTATTTCTGGCTCTTATTCTTGTTGTTCCAATGAAGGCGTTGCACTCTGGAGTTAGTGTTATAATTGAATTGTTTTTTATTATAATTGTTTTTGTGTCTTGATTTACACATTTACTTGTTATTGGTAGTGGATCAGATACAGTAATCAACCATGTATTGATCTGGATTTCTTTTACATTGTAGCCATTTGCATAAATTAATGAGGTTTGACAAGTTTTTGGCAATTTGAATTGTTGTTTAAGTAGTTGGGCTTCACATATTGAGTTTGTATCGATTGGTAGTGGGAGTACATCAGAACATATCTTTGAATTTGCATCTAGATTTTTGCAATTGTCTAAATTTTGGAATGTAGCATAGAGTAAAGATTCATCATCTTTTGCGATGTATTTTTCTGATAATATTATTGAATGATGTAACCCTGTTCTACTATCTTCAATTGGTAGAGGATATAGTTGAAAAAGGGTATAATACTCGGATTCTACTAAGGGAATCTTTAAAACAAATATTATTTTTGACTCTGTTTGAAAAGCATGCAACTCGATTATTTCAAAATATTTAGCAATGTTTGTTAGTTGAGGGGATATTGGTAAATTGTCTTTTGTTAGAGCTTGAGATATTTCTTGTAATGAATTGACTAAATCTTTTGGTGTTATTATTGAAGTATGTATTATTTTTAATCGTGAAAAAGTTATTGAGTTTAATATATCATTAATTGAACTTTCGAGAAATGTGTAACTTTCCAATAACGTTTCACAAATGTCTAATATTTTTAATTTACTTTCGTAAAATGCTAAATCATCATTAAGAGTATAAATTGCCTTATCAATTTTCTTTAAATCTTCATTAAAGGTTTCCTCATCTATTTTGAGCTTTTGAATTGTATTATTGAAGTTTTTAATTACCGAAGTGGTAACTGATATCTGGTTTTTCATTAAATTTTCAATTTGATGTTCATCATGATTTAATTTTTCAATGCATTCTGAAAAGTATTTCCCGTCTGAAGCATCGAGGTTTCCCGATATGAATTTCCATACAGTTCCTATACCATCTATTAGACCTCTTTTATAGCGCTCGTTATTCGCTAAAGTGTCTGCAAATATTTCTGAATATTTATTTTCAAGATCTTTAGATATCTGACTTAATATATTTATGTGTGTTTGCACATGTGGTTTAAAACTTCTCATTTTATTTGTAGATTCTGATATCATACTTTTTATGTGTTCCAAAATATTGTTGTTATCATTTAAAGCGTTTCTTATATTTTTCAAATCTTTGTAAACTAATAATGTCCACCTGTTATTTGATAGTTTCATTAATGAGTCATAATTATAATAAATTCCTACCGTGTTGTTTACGGGAGTGATCTGAACTTGACATTGTGAGATGATGAGTAGGTGTGTAATGAATCCGATAAGCGTTAAATGTGTTCCATTCATCTGAAAAGAAATTATTTTTCAAGATGTGGTTTCATTCTGTCGAAATTTATTTTATAAGTATTTTGTGTATCAGGATTTATTACTATAGCTGAGTTTTTCAAAATTTCAGTTATTTCGTATGGACCATTAAATTTGTTTTTCAATTTGTCTGAAATTTGAGATTCTTTTATAAAAACTTTATCTCCTACTTTAAAATTATAACGATTTTCTGAAATTCTTTTATCAAATCTTTCCTTCGCTTTTTCTTTTGATAATTGGGTTCTTTCCCTGGCTAATTTATAAAAATAATTAATTCTGTTATTTAGATCGCGGATGTATTTGGAAATTATTTCTTTTTCATTATATAAATTTTCCGGTGGTCTCGAAGATGTATGACCAAAAATTAACTCGAAGGGGGTAAATCCGTGTGTCTTATTTTGAGTGTTATTGTAACAAATTACTGCATAGGGAATGCAAGTTAGTGGATTGTCATTTGGGTTTTCTGAAAGATGGGCTCTGATCATGTCTAATAAAGTAGCATGTAATCTTTCAATTGATCCATTAGATTGAGGATGAGATATGCTTGAAAATGTAAGTTTGATATTGTAAAGTTGACATAAGTCTTTCACTAAAGTATTATTAAATTCTTTGCCTTGATCGCAATGGATCCTAAGGGGTGTACCATAGTGTTGAAAAAATAGAATTAGTGTATTTACGATACTTTTTGAAGTTTTGTCATTAAGAGGGTATGCTTGGATAAATTTTGTTAGTTCGTCATTAATTGTTAGGATGTAATTCTTTGAGGGAATTTCAAGAATATCTATATTTATTCTTTCAAAAGGTGTACGAGGGGTTTCTGTAATCACGAGGGGTTGATTTAGGTTTTTTCTACAAATTTTGGTTTTTTGACATGTTTCACATTTTTTTATAAAATTCTCAACGTCTTTATTTAATCCTTTCCATTGGTATTTTTCTTTAATCCTGCGTATAGTTTCGTTTATTCCTCGGTGTAAATTTCTTTTTCCATTGTGGTATTCTTCTAAAATAATTTGTCTTTCATCAAGATCTGGTGTCTTTGTTACATTCTGGCATATTTTAAATTTTATTTCTGTGTCAGCGTAAATGTAGCATAACATTTCTAAGATTGGTAAATCTACATTGTTTTCCACAAAATATGTTTTTGAAGGATCTAGTTCATTTTTAAATTTGTAAAGAGTATAAAATAATCTTTCGTTTGTTGAATCGGGATCATAAGGTAAAAATATTAAATAATAAGTTCTGTTCTTTACTGTTGCACTGTGTAAGATATTTAGTTTGTTAAAGGTAATATCTAAATTTTCTTCAAAAATATCTTCTAGTATTTTTTCATGTAGTTCTTCTCTTGTTTGATTTTGCCAAAATATGCTTATTATATCTTTGTGCTGTTTATTTAATAATTGATCATTTAAATATTCCACTTTTGAATAATCGATTAATGAGGTTGTTTGATATAATTTAACGAAGTTCTGAAATTCTGTGTCGATTTCTTCAATATCAATTTCTTGTTCGTCAGCTGTGTCTGTTTTTTCGCTGTCGGTTTCTGAGTTGTTTGAGGCTAATATTTTTGTTGCTAATTTCGAAGTTTCTTTAAAGTGATTGATCTTTATTCGTGAAAGTGCGTCTGCATTTTTATTAATTCGTCCTGGTTTATACATTATCTTGTAATCGTACTCTTCTAATTTTAGACGCCACCTGGCAAGACGACTGCCTGGGTCTTTTATGGAAAAAAGCCATGTTAAAGGGCGATGATCGGTAATTAGTAGGAAGGTTCTCGAATATAGGTAACATCTGTATGTCTTGACTGCCCAAACTATTGCTAATAGTTCGCGTTCAATTGTTGAATATCTTGTTTCTGCTGGACAAAGTGTTCTTGAGGCGTATGCTATTGGTAAGTCTTTTCCTATAGGGCCTTGACTTAAAACTGCTCCTATACTATATGCACTTGCATCACAAGTGAGGACAAAAGGTTCTTCAAAGTTGGGATATTTTAAAATTGGTTCTGAAATGAGAGCATTTTTTAATTCTTCAAATGATTTTTCGCATTCTGAGTTGAAATTAAAAGGAACGTCTTTTTGTAGTAATCTCGTTAATGGTTTTGCTATCTTTGCAAAATTTGAAATAAATCGTCTATAATACCCTGCTAGACCTAAGAATGATTTTATTTCTTTGGTGTTTTTCGGTTTTGGAAAATTTTTAACTGCTTCAATTTTTGAAGGGTCTGGCTTGACTCCATCTTTTGTAACGATGTGGCCTAGATAAGCTACTTCTTTTCTCAGAAATTCACACTTATCTGGTTGTATCTTCAGACTTGAATTTCGTAATCTTGTGAAAACTTCTTTTAGTCTTTTATTATGCTCTTGTATTGTTGGTGCGTATATGAGTATATCGTCCATGTAAATTGCGGCTCTTTCATTTTGAATTCCTAGTAAAATTGAATCCATAACTCTTTGAAACGTTGCGGGTGCGTTCTTCAATCCAAACGGCATCCTGACAAATTCATAGTGACCGTTCTCTACTGAAAATGCTGTTTTTTCTACGTCTTTGGGATCGACTTCTACTTGGTGAAAGCCGGACGCTAAATCGAGGGATGTGAAATACTGACATTTTCCTAACTGATCGAGTAAATCTGAAATGTTTGGTAGGGGATAACGATCGTCTACTGTCACTTCGTTGAGTTTCCTGTAGTCTATGACTATCCTCCATTTTTGTTTTCCTGACGCATCTATTTTCTTAGGGACTACCCACACTGGTGAATTCCATGGGCTGATTGAAGGTTTGATTATTCCTTGTGATAGCATTTTTGAAATTTGGTTCTTTACTTCTTCTTTGTGTGCGTATGGATATCGATAAGATTTTGTCATAATTGGTTTTGCGTCACCTGTATTTATTTTATGTTTTGTTTCATTCGTGAACGTGAGGTTATCTCCATCTAAATAAAATATATCTGAAAATTCTGTGCAAATTTGGATGATGTCTTCTTTTTCTTCGTCATTTAGATGATCTAATCTTAGTTGTTGTAATATTTCGTGTTCTCGGTCGACGTAAGAGTTGTTTTCAAAATTTGAGTTTGAAAAATAATTTATTGAATAACTTTCGAGAGGTTCGATTTGTAAATTCTCAAAATTTCTGGTTTGATTAATTGCATAAGGATTTATTACTGTGGCATAAAATTCACCTTTATCATTTGTTTGTATTAACGCATTTGGTAACCTGACTTTATTTATTTCTGTGGCTACTAATACAGCTTGTTTGTTTTTTAAATTACATTTTAGTTTTACGATTTTTTCACAGCGGGGTTCTATTTCAATTTCATTTGAAATATCACTGGGATTTGAATTTTTATTTGTCATTGTTGAAATATTTTCTGTGGGTTGATCGTTAAAATGATCTTTGGTAAATTTAAAAAGAGGTATTGACTTAAAATTTGTGATTAATTGTTCATTTTTCAGATCAATTACACATTGGTATTGTTGTAGAAAATCTGACCCTAGAATACCGTCAAAATCGATATCTAAGTCATAAATGTACACTTTGTGATGACTATCGTTTCCGAAGGGAATTAATACTGATTCCGTTATTAGAATTTTTTGATTCGTTATGCCTTGTATAGTGATGTTTTCTTTGTTTCTTTTTTTATAGTTTTTGCAAGTTTGGGGTTTGAAAATCGATAAACCTGCGCCTGTATCAATTAAAATTTTAAATTGGTTTGTCATATCTTTTATATAATAGAGATTTTCTCCATTTACCGTTAGTAGGGGGAATTTATTTTTTAAATGAATCTGTTCTCTGTAAGGTTGAGAGTTTGTATTTGGGTTGTTAGATTTTCCATGTGAGGTGGAGCCTCTGGAATGAAGTCCTCTTGAAAATTTTCATTTTCTAAAAATGTTTCATGATTTTCGTAATCAATTTGTTGGGATGAGTCAAGAGATTGTTCAAAGTTGTCTTGATTATAATGATTTGTTCTTGGATTTGTATTTGTATTTTGTTGTCTTTGATTGAAATTCATTGACTGGGGTCTAGGAATTGTTCCTGTGTTTGAAGAATTTCCCTGACTTGTTGAAGGTTGTGAATTGTTTCGAAAATTTGGATTTCTTTGGAAATTGCTTTGATTATTTTGATTTTGATTTCTCTGGAAATTGTTTGAGAAATTCGGGGGTCTTTGGAAATTGTTTTGATTTCTCTGGAAATTGTTTTGAAAGTTATTTGAGTAATTGTTTGGGTAATTATTTGAAGGTTGTGTTTGTCTTTTTCTACATTCATTATATAAATGTCCTATTTTCCTGCAATAAGTACATTGTTTTTGTGAATTTTGATTTGTAAAAGTGCGTTTTTGCGAACGCGGCAAAAGATCGTGTTTTTGTTTCTCGAATTGTTGCAACTGAAGTTCTCTCTTTATCAAAGTCGTTGCACTTACGATATCTGCGGGATTTGCAGCTCTGATTACGTAACCTAATTGACCGTTTAAACCTGTTAATAAAGCATTTAAACACATATTGTCTATCATGCGAGTTTGAGCGGATTTCTCGATTGTAGACAGAAGTTGTTTATTAATGGAAGCATATAACTTTGAATTTAAACTTTGTAATCTTGATACAAAAGTTATTGCGTTTTCGTTTTCTAACTGATGCATTTTTTGAAGGTCGTGTATTAAACTTGAAAAATCTCTCGTGTCGGCAAAATGTAATTCTAGTAAATTTTTTATTTCAAGCCAAGTGCTTGGGTTTCTCGAATTTATTAGTTCAGCGGCTTTTAATTTTAATTTATTCTTTATGTGAATAGTTAAAAATAAATTTTGATCACCTACTGCCATGCGATTAGCGGTTTCGCAAGCCTTTATAAATGTTTGTAAATTTATTTGATTTCCGTCAAATTCTGGAACTAAACTGAAAATTTCTGAAAGTTTGTATGGCTCTATATGTTCCTCTGTGTGTGACATTTTTGAAAAGTCTTGAAAGTTCTCTTTTTTCTTGAAAGTTTATTAAATTATTTTGTAACAGTTTATTGTTATTTTTAAGGATTGTTTTACCTTTTGAAGATATTAGAACATACAATTGTTTTATTGTTATTATTTGAATTAAGATGATGATTCCTACCTTGTTTCCTAAGTTCTGCCAGTGGAGTGAGCAACCGATTCAGGACTTACGCGGGTTCTGTCACTGTAGACTTGGAGACTGGTTTTTCTTCTTCTGCAATTCTGCTTTGTTGAGTGAATCTGCTTTGTTTCCTAAGTTGTTCAGTGGAGTGAGCAACCAATTCTGGACTTACGCGGGTTCTGTCACTGTTTTTGACTTGGAAACTGCAATTCTGCTTTTGTTTGAAGGATTCTGCTTCTGCTGAGCGATTCTTCTTTTTCTGCGGGGTTCGTTTTCTTGGTAAAGGATTGGAATCCAACGCCGGAGTGAGCAACCAATTTAGGAATTACGCGTGTTCTGTCGGCGTCCAAGATCTGGATGACTGTACCAAATGTTATGTTAGCGCACAGGATAATCCAACTGCCAAATGTTATGTTAGGGACCAGGATATCCGACTGTTTAAATGGTATGTCAGCGTACAGGATCCTACTGACTGCGCCAAATGTTATGAGTGGGTTCTCATAAACAAAGTTTTAAAAAAGATTTTATTTTATTAACACAAAAATTCACACTTTGAAATTACTTTATAACTTAACTTTGGATTTAGAACTTTTTAAAGACGCGTTTGAACTGATGATAGAGCTTCTACGTACGAGGAACAAATGTTAAAGAGCCACGAGAAAGCATATTCGAATGAATTTATAAGTTTAGGAATGCTTAGGCATCATTTCCGTTCTGGACACCTGCAAGACAAAATAGCAAGCCTGCAAAATAGCGGCGTAAACAAGTAACAATGAGCTATTGTTTGATACAATGTAATTACTTTGTTGAAGGTTAATCCAATGTTAAGTTTTACATATAACATGCATATAGTTGTAAGTGATTTGTTTACGTTGACAAAAAATGTTGTATTATATAAAAGTACTTACATGTTCGACAATACGTCTCATGAACTATTGCGAACCTCAGTGATTTCTGTAACCCTGATGAAGGAAAAAATAAAGTTTTTCGAAAGCTTAGTGAAGAAATAAAGAGCACATATGTGGTCAATATCCCTTAAGATACCCAACACTTTATATATATATATATATATATATATATATATATATATATGTTCTGAGAGGCGTCCGCGGTCATTACAATGAACAAGGCTAGGTTCCGGGTGAGACCGCGTCTGAATTTATTATGTACTCGACGTTTCGACTCCTGCTTTGGAGCCATTATCAAGAGTGAAAAAGAGTTTCAGAGTCTAGATCGAACTCGGGGCCTCAATCTGCCTACACCCCAAGAGTCACTATGTAACTGAACTGAATTTGAGACTGCTCTGCTTCATTTATTTATAGTTAGCGCTGGGTTAGAAGGGGATGTCACGTGATGAAGAGGATATGTTGTGATTGGTTGAGTGTTGGTGGGCGGGTCTGCTTTGTTTTATTCTGGCAATTACAGAGGTCCATGCTGTGGTAAGGCGAAAGCTGTCATCGCGCTAGTTTAAACAGAGGGGTCTTTTCTCTATTTCAGTAGCTTCACGAATAGTAGATGCCCTAAGGGAGTTAAGAGATACGATAGTCCTACTGTCCTCGAGTGTCCTGTTTGGATATTATGATGCGCGAGAGCTAAAGTCAGATCTTTTTTGCGAACTGACAACGCATGTTCATATACTCGATGGTTGACGCGCCTATTTGTACGATCGATGTAACTTTGGGGGCAATCGCGACATGTAATTTCGTAAACTCCCTGATCCTCGTTAGATACTTTATCTTTAGGGTTCCCGGTTAAGTTGGCTATAGTTTGACTAGTATTGAAGACTCTCTTTATTTGATGTCGGTATAGGATTCGTGCTATTTTGTCAGTGACTCCTCGAATGTACGGAAGGAAAGCTTTCCGGTGTTGTTGGTCTGTTTCTGATGGGGTTGTTGCGATTGACGAAATATGCGTGCAATGTGGTCTGGATGATAACCGTTTTGTCGAAGGATTTGTTGAAGATTATTAAGTTCGTTTTGTCTATTGTCAATGTCTGTTAAGCGAATAGATCTAAGGGTCAAAGATTTCATTACAGAAATTAATTGGGCAGGGTGATGATGTGATTGGGCATCTAAGTATCGATTGGTGTGGGTTGGTTTCCTATAGACTGTATGTGAGAATATGCTATTGTTGGTGTTTGTTATGAGGACATCAAGAAACGGGAGCGAAGAATCGGATTCGATTTCCATTGTAAATTGAATGTTAGAATGTATACCACTGAGGTGTTGTAGAAAGAATCTCTGCCATGAGGCCAAAAGTATCATCAACATATCTAACCTAGCAGGTAGGTTTTAAATTAGACGAGTTTAGGGCTTGGATTTCGATTTGTGCCATGAAAATGGTAGCAATCACTATAGAAAGAGTTGAACCGTTGAAGCGCCTAACATATCTAGAAAGGAAGAAGACTTCTTTACGTACGAGGATGCTTGTTCGGCTAGAGGTTGAAGGGTTTTGGCTAAGTACCGGGCTAATTCTTGGTTCGGGGATTGTACCGAACTGACAATGGGCCTAAGAGGAATGTCCGGCTTATGAATCTTGGGTAGTCCGTAAATTTTGGGAATTTTTGAAGATTTTTCATGAGAAATGATGGTCTTTTTGACGTCAAGAGGTAGATGTGGTGTGTTGATGATTTCCTTGGTATTTTTCTCTAAGTAAGTAGTCGGCTTATTTTTAATTATTTTCGTAGTCTGGAGTGTGGAGTAGAGATTTCATCTTGTGATATATTCACAACACTAAGGACTATATGCCTTAGTGTTGAGAAGAACACTCGCGTTACCTTTGTCGGCAGGAAGAATAGTTATGTCACCGTTGTCACGTAGTTGTTTTAATGCATGTCTTTCGTTGGAAGTTTTGATTTTGGTGGCTTTGATGTGCAGAGTACTCTAGCAATGTCTTGACGAGTATCTTCAGCCTCAATATCTGTTAGTTCAACCAAAGCTACCTCAACTTGAGAAATGATTCTTTCAGTTTGGATAGTTTATGGCGTCACTGCAAAATTGAAACCTTTGGATAGTACGTGTAAACTGGTAGAGTCTAAGGAGAAGTCAGAAAAGTTGTGAACAGTCGTCTAAGAGAGTGAGGTGACGGCAGGTTTTTGTTTTGTAATAAATCCTGTTAGTTTATGTTTTTGAGTCACTGTTTTCTTTTGAGCCAAGTGTGCCGCTTTATCGCTGGAAATGCGATCAAAATTGTCCCACAGAATTGGATGAGGGTTGAAAGTATGTAATGACGAGTAAAAATGATACAAAATTTGGATTGGTTTGGTCAAGTTGGTATCTGATTGAATGGATGGAATTTCGTAATAGGGCGAAACTTGCTTTGATAAGAATACTGGAAATTGAACGTGAAAAGGTGTGATGTTTTATTTATAAGTGTTCGGAATGATGTTGTGGGTTCTGCAAGATTTAAGGAAAGCAAGATCACAAAGGAGCAGAGATTTTCGAATGAGAGGTTTGCTGTATGTTTTAGTCAGTTGAAAGAAACCCTCCCCGTAGAGGCGAATGAAATGTTCTGAGAGGCTTCCGCGGTCATTACTATGAACAAGGCTAGGTTCCGGGTGAGAACCGCGTCTGAATTTATTATATACTCGACGTTGTATGCTGATCATCAAATTTCAACAAAGGTTCATTCTTTACAAGAAAGAATTAAAACAATATTTTTTTATGGGGAGGCACAACGCTGTGCACGCAGAATTGCTGATGTTTTTATCAGAGCCATCCCGACAAAAATATTAGCCATCAGTATGTGTTGGATTTAGTTCATAAATTTCAAAAAACTGGAAGTGACAAAACCCCTTATAACCGAATCTTTAGAAAATCAAATAGATCAAGATAGAACTTTGTTAGATGAAAGAAAGCTATTTTTTCAACAGGGCGGAGCACCTTCACATTATGCCTTGCCTTTACGATATTGGCTTAATGAGACATTTCCAGATAAATGGATTGGACAAGATGCGCTATAGAACAGCCAGCAAGATCACCCAACCTAACGCCCCTTGACTTTTTTAATGGGGACATCTAAAAACTGTGGAGTACAAAGCTCAACCTCGCGATATTCCTGAACTGGGACGTAGAATAGTGGGGGGGGGGGTGTACGGATTACACCAGTGGTGCTTCAAAAAGTGCGGAAGGATTTCAAGCTGCGACTTTGCCCTTGTCTTACCAAACATGGTGGACATTTTGAACATCTTATTTAAGTACAAGGTAATTCTAACGCTAATAAAATATTAATAATCTAAATAATTAAATAATAATTATTTTAATTTGAAAGTTTATTCTGTAAAAAATAATCTGATTTTAAAAAATGATGTGTGAAAAGATTGGCAAAAAAGTGACCTTTAAAAAGAGGTATGTAAACTCTTAGAAGTGATAATTCACCCCCGCTTAGGGGTTGACATTGCAGGGTGTCCCCTCGTAAATATAAATTAACGTGTTTTTTGTCTTTTTCTTTTAAAGATATTTTAAAAGTTGTTTGGAGTAGCTAGTTTTGAAATGAAAGTCCTGTATATATATTTATCTTGTATTTTTAAAATAAAGAAAATTTAAAATTGATCTATTTCCCGCCTTATCTCCGAAACTACTTATTTTAAAATGTAGGAAAAAAGGTAACTCAAAGTTATAATAATTCCAACGAATATTAAATTATGACGTAAGTACATTTTGATAATTAGTAGGCTTTTTAGATTTGGCACAAACCACAATTACGATTTTGTAAATTATCAATATTATGTATGAAGAATTAAGAAACAAAATTTGTTAACTTTTTTGTATTGTGTGATGTACCTTCTTCAATAAACCAGTCAAATACAGTTGGATAATTTTTGTAATACAAAATATCAATTTCTCTACAATTCCACTTAAATTATTAGTAGCCGTATATAACTTCTATAATAAAATGGCAAATTGCCTACTGTAAGAGCCGTAATAGAATTAGTAATTTATTTAATGTGTATGATTTTTTTATTAAGCCTATCAAGAGAATTTTGAATATTTTATTCATTTAATTTTTTACAAAATGTTCATAATTCTACAGTAATTTTTAATTGTACTATTGGAATTGTAGACCAGTGTATTTTTTTAAAACACCAGGTTGGTTGTAGTGAGCAGTGCATGGCGGTATTCATGCATAGGGTCTTGGTCAAATATGACCAGGGCCAGGACTGTAGTTCCAGTAAGTTAAGTAAAGTATTTTTGAACATGAATATCGTATAAACAAGTTAGAGATTAAGTACAAGTATATATAAATACCTAGTTTTCCCCTTCTTTTGATCAGTTGGTCTGGTTTTGCCACTAATTTTTCAGACCCCATCCAAGGATTTTGGGTTAATAATTCCTTAAAGTTAGAATCAGGTCCGACTTCCACAAAGCGACATTTTGTAGCTTTCGTTGCTTCCAAATTTGTGTTAATAATTTTTTTACCTATAGCTTCTGTTATAGCTTTCGCTGACATCTTCCTGTTTCCAGTAAAGGCTACCCAAAGCCCTCGTTCCTTGTAAACATTGTGTTTTAAATACGAAAACTTTCTTAGAAATGATAAGACCATTTTCTTATAAGTGTCACTAATGACAGCAATCTCATTAATCAAGGAATACCTTTTCACTTTACACCAGCCAATAGAGATTATTAAATAACATGAAATTCAACAGCAAACCGCATAAGCCAGCACGAAAATAATAGTTTATAAGTCATAACTGACATAATTTTAACAGCAAACTCATAGAAGTAAATTATTTTAGGCTTAAAACCCCCATATTTTGGTCTATTCATAATGCCGCCAATAGACAAAATTGTAGAGAATCAAAAAATCTTCAAAATGAGTATTTACAAATTTTTATCGCAGCATTTTTCATAAAGAAAGCTGGAAAAACTGATATAAAGTGAGTGTAATTAAAAAATTCAGAACTTGGTTTTGATAACAGCTGGAACCTTAATCTGCCTCCTAGTGATAGTTTATTAGGTTGAGATTAATAAGGTGAATATTGTTATTGTACGTTAAGTAGACCTTGGAGAATTGCAATTTAAATAATTTATAGAAATATTTCGCAGGACGTATCGTATTAACAACTATAGTTCGATAGCGATATCCAATATTATGACTGCCTTTGAAATTTGGCTTAAAAGATGGACCCTCCGATATTTTGACAGTAGCGATTCAGTCAGTGGAAAAAAGTCATTTAATTGATATCAGTAAACTGTATATGGGTAAGCATTAACTTAATAAAATAGATCAATATGAGCAGGCAATAGTTATGTAAATAAAATTGTAATAAACTGCTGAAAAAAACATAATAATACAATTTATCCTAATTTTTATCTCGTGCCCCCCTTAAGAAAATTCTAGATTCGTCCATGTGCCTTGAAAGCTATTGTCAGTGCACCGCTGCGCCGGCTGGCTGTAACATATTGGTACATTTAATGCAATGTTTACTATTATGTTATATCAACTTCTCGTCATTATAGCGAAAAACCAAGATAGACAAATTGAAGTGGAATTTATAAACTTTCAAAATATCTTTAGTATACCCATGTCGAACTAGTCTCGTTAATACGGTGGGATATGCAAAATAGCTCTCTAAATTATTTAAATTATAATTGTTCAAAAACTACTTATTCAATAGTATCCATCTTGAGCCCATATAAACTTATTATAAACTATCGTTTTGACGATGACAAATATTCTAGTGTTAGTTACCAGAAAGTTATAAATTTTTGAAAAAAATCCACTCCTGACCAGTTTTTCTGAGTTTACTCCTGATTCAATCAAGATGTAGAAATACCCATTAAGAAGGATTTCTTATTCTCTACAAATTTCCTGTAGACGGCATTACGATTCCTCCATTACTTTTCATTACCTAAGCAAAAAACAACAGAAATTCGTATTTTTTCGGGTTTTTATTATCTAAATCGTTTACTTCTACGAGTTTGCTGTTAAAATCTTTGCAATAATTATCTATAAACTGTTACTGACGTGAATGTATAAGCGAATTGCTATTGAATTTTATGTCTGAAAATGAGTTCAATTTTGCTCTATAAACTGGTTTAGGTACTTCTATTTTTACTCAACAATGACAATACAAAGATACAAGGATTACTCATTGACTTTAATTGATTTAGGGTTCTTATGTGATATATACAGAGTTCTTCAACCGCATTTAGGCATTTTAGGGAAACTCTAAAACTTAAAGTTTTGTGATTTTGGTTTGGTTGGGGGCTATGAAGAATGCTCTTTTTAACTAAAATAATTTCAGTTACTGTTACTTTGTTATTTTAAATAAGGTGTTATATTTGTTAGGATAAAACCATACATACAACTCGTAAAACTGTACGTCGACAATTAATTTTATTTTATGCACACATGTAGCCCTCGAGTAAAATACATGTCATGATTTACTAATCTATTAGTTATATTTTTGCCAAAAGGAGTAGAATCGGATCTTCTTGTGATATTTAAGACTTATTAAAAATTATCTTTTTGTGACATTTAAGACGCATTTAAAATTTATTATAGTTCGCTAGACGTCATTAATAGTTTTTAGTTATTAATCGTTTAATTAGGAATTTATAAACATTAATTTAAATTGTTTAAAATTACCATTTCTGACTCAAAGAATGGAGATATTCATATTAATTGGATTGGATGATAAAACAAGAACACATTCTGAGGTATGGAGTATATTTAATGAGATTTATCCTGATCGTCACATTTCCAGTCTATGGTGAGTAGAACAGAACAAAAATTCCGTCAAGGAACTGTTCAAGATCTTTCCAAACGTGGGAGAGCTAAGTAAATGACAAAAATATATTTGGTTAAATGTTAAAGTCTTCCAATTTGAAAGAGTTATTTACATTCAGAATTTCATGTTGCGACTTCGCCAAAAATGAGTCAAAGAAATTCTGATGTTCCAGAAATCTCATTAAATTCATAAGGGAAAACCTAGGAAAAACCTTATGAACTATCCCGATATAGGGTTGTTCAAAAGGACATTACCATTATTCAGTTCATCCTTTATTATTGGTAACCACGAACGGCTGAATTCTATAGAAGTAATAGCTATACAATCGCTTTCTTTGTGTAATACCTATGGTTGAATTATGAAATTCAATGTTATGATCAAGGTTCCAGGCATGTTCATACTTTTTTATTTTTTCGATTTGTCGTTTCTTTATTTTTATTTTTTTGTTCATTTAATCGAACTAGCTGTCGCCCAGTGGTCGAAATTCGACTAATTGTGTCAATATCTCTGGCAGGTTAAGTAACCTGAAAATCTTATCGTGACATTCTATCCTAGGACTTTAAGGAGAACAGCAATTACACGAAACGGATCCAGATTCGGAACCTCTGTGTGATAGTTTCCTCGAAAATCCTAGATGTCGGCCTTACATCTCGCTTCTACAAATAAGTAAACAAATTCAAGTTTTTTTCAGATATAATTCATAGGACTTTATTTGTGTTCAATTTCGTAATTCTTAATTTAATATGACAACAAAGCAACCGCTTATGGGCTACCCTACATATTTATTTTTTCTAACCTCCCTGTATAGCTATAATTGCACTCAATTCTCAAACATTTATTAAAATCCTCATTATAATAATTCCATCTCATTATATATTTCATCCACCCTGTATATGCAACTGCTCATGGACCACGCATAATATTTTTTAGCATTTTTGAACCACCCGGTAAACCATTCTGTATATGTATATATTATGAAATTTTTAACTATCTTCTGTAACTATAATTCTATTGTGACCTATATTTCAATCATCATATATATGGAACTCTTCGTGGGCTACTCTATAAATCATTTCCGTTTCTAACATTTTTTATCATCATCCAGTATATCTATAATTCCTCTCACCCTATATTTCATCTTCCTTATATATATACAACTGCTTATGGGTTACGAAATGTTGCATTTCCATTTCCGCCACCCTGTATATGCATCTCTGTATAATATTCTTTGCACCACCCTGTATAACTGTAATTCTATTGCACCTTCTATTCCAAGAACCCTGTAAATTCAACCGCTAATGGACTTCCCTATATAATTATTTTATTAGTTATATTTGCACTCTGTATTTTAAACACCCTATATATGCAACTGCTTATGTGTCACCCACGAAAAAAATTATTTTGAACATATCTGGAATCGCCCTGTATAATTATAAAATACAACGATTACTTTACCACTAAACAATAACAACGCTTGCATGCCACTTCCAGTAGTACATGCTCTAATTATAAACAGCATTGGTCCCTCTATATATAATTACTCAATGTTTTGAGTCTGGCGGCGTCGGCACGCGGCACATTCAGTTGTTTGGCGTTGACATTATGACATAAATAATGAATTTTTATTATATTTTATTTAATGAATGAACCCTTATTATAAACTAATATTAGCATTCTGCACTGAAGGTCGTCAGTAGCTACTAAACAAAACAAAAATGAAGAAAATCGGTTGAGAGACAGAGGAGAAAATGGTACCTAATCGTTTTGTCTTTGCCTATTTATATATAGACTAGCTGTTGCCCATTGGTCGAAATTCGACCAATTGTGTTAAGTAACCTGAAAATCTTATCGTGACATTCTATCCTAGGACTTTAGGGAGAACAGCATTTGCACGGAACGGATCCAGATTCGGAACCTCTGTGTGATAGTTTCCTCGAAAATCCTAGATGTCGGTCTTACATCTCGCTTCAACAAATAAGTAAAGAAATTCAAGTTTTTTCAGATATAATTCATAGGACTTTATTTGTGTTCAAATTCGTAATTCTTAAATTAATATGACAACAAAGCAACCGCTAATGGGCTACCCTACATATTTATTTTTTCTAACCTTCCTGTATAGCTATATTTGCACTCAATTCTCAAACATTTATTAAAATCCTCATTATAATAATTCCATCTCATTATATATTTCCATCATCCTGTATATGCAACTGCTCATGGACCACGCATAATATTTTTTAACATTTTTGAACCACCCGGTAAACCATTCTGTATATGCCACTGCCTATGAGCCACCGTATTTACTCTTCTTGTTTATGAAATTTTTTACTATCTTCGGTAACTATAATTCTACTCTGATTTATATTTCAATCATCATATATATGGAACTCTTCGTGGGCTACTCCATAAATCATTTCCGTTTCTAACATTTTTTATCATCATCCTGTGTATCTTTAATTCTTTTCACCTTATATTTCATCTTCCTTATATATACAACTGCTTATGGGTTACGAAATGTTGCATTTCCATTTTCGCCACCCTGTATGTGCATCTCTGTAATGGGCTTCCCTATTTAATTATTTTATTAGTAATAATTGCACTGTACTCTGTATTTTAAACACCCTATATATGCAACTGCTTATGTGCCACCCACGAAGAAAATTATTTTGAACATATCTGGAATCGCCCTGTATAATTATAATATACAACGATTACCTTACCACTAAACAATAACAACTCTTACATGCCACTTCCAGTGGTACATGCTCTAAGTATAAACAGCATTGGTCCCTCTATATATAATTACTCAATGTGTTGAGTCTGGCGGCGGCGGCACGCGGCACATTCAGTTGTTTGGCGTTGACATTATGACGTAAATAATGAATTTTTATTAAATTTTATTTAATAATTGAACCATTATTATAAATTGATATTAGCATTCTGCACTGAAGGTCGTCAGTAGCTACTAAACAAAACAAAAATGAAGAAAATCGGTTGAGAGACAGAGGAAAAAATGGTACCTAATCGTTTTGTCTTTGCCTATTTATATATAGATATTCATAGGTCTAGAGGTTTCTCTAATACAAAATTTGTTATAGTCTAAGATCCGGCTGCAGAATTAGTGCACCCATCGAGTGATTGCTAAAAACCAAATTTTTACGCACATTTATGATTAGGAAAATATATATCAACCAGGTTGCCTATCAAAATGTGGCCGCTAGTATTTTTTCGTAATTTTTCGTAAAAAATTTCACTGACTTGTTCTTCAATAAAATATCGTCCACTTCACGGCAATATATATAAAGACGGTTGCCGTTGCGCATTTGGCCGCACTTCTTCGCAGTCAGGTGAACACGGGTACGATTTTGTTGCATTTATACACTCATAACGTACATTTATTATTTATATATCAAATTAAAGGTAATTTTTTTCAGTTTATTATGATACACGGTTGCCCTTAAACCTGGCCGCAAATAAGGGTTGCCGGCTATTAAAGATGATAAATATCAAAGGTAGAGTGAAAGAGAGCTAGCGCGTAACATCACCAAGTTGAAACTGCGGGCGAAAACATACCAACTGAGCGATGCGACAAGATAAAATCCTGACAATCGCATTTATTTAATACCAAGTAAGGACACCATGAATGTTTTTTTATGTGTTTCCATAGATTGTGGTTGTGACTTTCACGCAGCGTACCGCATGCATCGCGCAAATCGCGGTTACGTGGGACACAGCCTAAGATAAAAACCACGCTGTTTTGGAGTGGAATAAAATTTATGAAGATGAAGGCGTGTTTTCCGTGTGACAAAAATGCAATGTACTGAACTTGATAACTCATCATTCAAAAAGTGTTCGCTAATGTTATTGTTTCGTGGTAAGGAAAAATATAACATTTCGAAGATTTTTACAACACACAAACCGTAAATAAAATTTCAGTCGAACTTAAAAATACTATTTTTCTAATTTTTAAATTTGTCTCTTTGAAAAGAAAGGCATTTCTTTTGAAGTATTTATTATATTAAGTCGTACCTACTATTGTTTGAACCGGTAGTTAAGAACACTAGCAACCGACGCATTCGCAATGGCTTTAAACCGTCGGCAGCTCCCAATCGCTATCCTTGTCTGACTGGTGATGTTACGCGCTAGCTACCTAGCTACTTTTAATATTTATCAGCTGTAACAACAGGCTACCCTCATTTGCGGCTAGATTTAATTAGGCAACCGTATATCATAATAAAGAGAAAAACATTAGCTTTAATTTGATATATAAATAATAAATGTACGTTATGGGTGCATAAATGTAACAAAATCATGCCTGTGTACACATGGCTGCGAAGAGCTACAGCCAAGTGCACAACGGGAACCGTGATTTTTCAGTCTTTACATATATTGCCGTGAAGTGGACGATATTTTATTGAAAAAACAAATCAGTGAAATATTTTTCGAAAAATCAATTAATAATAATTCAATTAAAAATATTAGCGGCCACATTTTGATAAGCAACCTGGGAGATATATATTCCCCTAATCATAAATATGCATAAAAATTTGATTTTTAGCAAACACTCGATGGATGCACTAATTCTGCAGCCGGATCTCGAACTATTACATTGGCAAGGTATTTTATAAATGCAATTTTTTTAGCTTTGTGTTACGTTATTTGGTTTAGTTTTTGATATAATTGATTTCAGTGTATTGCAGTAAACTCCGTGGCTTCAAATTCAATTTTAAAACACTGATATTTACTTTCACTTTCTAGAACTGTATTTACACCTGAAAATCCTATATTTACAACAGCTGATTTTGAAAAACATTTACGTCGGAATTATAACATGAATCATGTAAGCTATACTAACTTTTCAATGTCCAGCTGCCGCTTTTATAATCCACATCGAACTCTCTAGCAAATTTTGACGGTCATCTCCCAGTTCGTGGAGTCTTATCGAAATTTCCAGCATGGTCGACCTTGTGCGGATTCCTTTTTTATACTTCAATCGGCTTAAATGTTTTTCATTGTTTTAGTCAGGAGCGGCGTAGATTAACTTTATTACTATATTTTATATTTTAATGTTGTTTTTATTAACAAATCAAACAATAACATTTTTCAGTCTTTCTGAAAGACCCTGTATGTATGGTATGGTTGTTGTGGTAATGCGATTATCAAGGGTATTATTCAAGAAATGAACGCTGCCCTGTTTGAGCAAATAAAAATGTATTATTTTGGGGTACCTATAGTTATTACCCTCAGGAGGTTGAAGGGGCATATGAATAATTTTAATCAACAATTGTAGTTTCATATATAAAAACTGACCACTTTCACGATTTTTCATTTACATTATAATTACATAGAAAATGAATTTATCAGTTATTTTACGACCTCACTGTATATATGTATGAGGTGGTTTCTAGAAATTCTTCTGCGTAGTTCACTGATTCCTCTCGAGATCGATGGTAAAATGGCGACGTTATCAGGTTAGTTCGCATAATTCTCGTATCCGTCTGCTCACGCTTCTAGTTACTAGAATATTAAAAAATATACATAGGGTGTGCAATTCAAAAGAAAAACATGTTGACGTTGTTATTCACAGATAGTTTACCCTGTATATTTTACCATTATATAAAAATATATTCAATTAAAATTAAAACTTTAGCTACCTGTCTTTGAATTTTTTTATGCATTGTTTAGCTAAAAAATAATTTATTCCATACAGTGTATATTTGAATATTTGTTTATTTCAAATCTAAAAGAAAATTTATGAGTAGTTATTGTCTATTAGTTTGCTATTCCTTACAGAAATTATTATTTCGTCCACTCTCGCGCCCGTAATTTTCGCTTCAATGTTTCTCAATATGCCTATTAGAATGAAACACAAAAACTCTTAAGTAAAGCAACGCAGGTTTTTTCAGTAATTTATTTTCTTGTCATAAAACACATGTTTAACAATTACTAATAAAATTGCTCTTACACAAACTAATAATGAACCAATAAAAATCTATCAAATGAAATACAAAAAATGTAAAGACTTCTAAATAAAATAGTCAACGTCAAATTCACTATCATTAAATAATTTGAATATAAAAATAGACATTGATTAAGGAATATTCAGTGCACATTTTCCGCTAAAAGTGGAACAATAAATAATTATTTTCTAATGCAGTTCTATCTCAGTGATTTTTTTAAAAGCAGGAATTCAATCTCTTCAGGACTTAACATTTTTCCGTATTTTCCATAACCCTGCCTCAGGTCTACTTCAATAAAATGCCTTATGTGACTGCAAAAAACTAACTTTCGAAACTTTTCAACACAGTCGATAAATAAAAACATCTTTCAAATAACCAGAATCGCACAAAATGTATACGTCGCAGTTTTTTGCAGTCACCTACTGAACAACTAATATGCGTCTAATTGTCGTTGTTGTATTGCTCTGGCAGAACGTAGGAGATGTCGTCCCACGGATGCCTGTATAGTCCCTGTTTCAATCTCTTCTGATCCATAAAGTGTCCGATGAAACCTATCGATCTCCCGAGCACGAACAGGGAATTGATGGCACCGATATTGATGTATTCTTGTGCTTCTTCGCTGGTGAAACTACCACAATTTCTTAGCATATCCACGAAAGATGTAGCTATCACACCGTCTACGTTGAGAATCAGATTCGGTTTCTTGCTAGTCGTTATTTTCTCGACTTCGAGAGCGTAGCTCAGCATAGGTGTTGCCGGAAAATTCGCCATTACGTATTCCTTGATTATTTTCACTCTTTGGTCAGGGTTGTTGATTGATTTCACTCTGTGTCCGATGCCCATGATCAGCTGACCCTTGTTGCGCATGTAGTTCACAAATTCTGCAGGGTGCATTCCTGAAATAAAAACGTTATTTCATTAAAAAATAGATAAAAAACAAAGTCTGCTTGTTCGGGATAGACTTAAAAACCACTGAACGGATTTCACCAAGTGTGGGAAAAAGACAAGATGACTGAGAACTTTAAGTGAAAACGCTGGCTAATCCCTTTAAGATAGAACAAAACAATGCATGGTGTATATTCCGATTTTATATATTTACAAAGAACTCCGCGAGGGAATATACTTATATATTAAGAATAGCTTACTATGCTCATTCCATCCATCCATCTAAAAGCATGGTCGCAAACAATGCGGTAATTGGAATGCTATTTAGACGGATAGATTATTAATCCTTAACGACTTCGACATGTTAGTTACCTTAAACATTTCATGTACATGATTGTGATCTTTAACACCATCTTTCCATATAATAAAAGAAAGTCGCTTCCCGCCGTTAGTTCCTCTGTACACTTAGATCTTTTAAACTAAGCAAAGGATTTTAATGCGGTTTTCATCAATAGATTAAGGCTCGGGTGTATTAAATACCGGGTGATATGCAGATCTCCTGAACCTCGTTTAAATCATGAACCTCACTCAAGTTTTTTCTATTGTATAAATGAGTCTATATGGTGGTTCAGTTGAACTGCGTTTTGATTTTGTTGGTAGTATGGCTTGTTGGGAATATTTATTTTTTCATTTTTATGTTAGCGTTCGATGACGTATTATTTTTTAATAATCTGTCTTTTTCTGTTATTATTGGGGTTAACCCATTTACATTGGTTTATAAAAAAATGAATTAAGTAGTAGAAATTCTTCTTGTCTATGGTAGAATGGACAGAATAGAATGTGGGAAAACAGATGGCACAAACATTGAATTAAAGCACCAGATTAATAGTGATAGTGGTAAAGCCTTTTAAAAAGTAATTGTGAAAATATTAAGAAAATATCCCTCTTCACAGGTACTGTGAAAGGTCCATTGAAAAAAATCGAATTAGAAGGTATGAGCAGGATCTAGAAATTGTTAGACATGAGTCGCAACAAAGTTGTTGTTGAAATTAATGATCCAATAAACAAAATAATGAACTGCATTATCTTTTACATTTTATTTCCAGAGAAATAATTTCAATAATATGTCGTATAACATCTTAGGTCAGACAAAATCTTTGTAAAAATTCAGATTCGTCCCAAATATCGCAATGATTTAAACGTTCACAAAAATGAAGCGGCAATCTAGAATGTAACACTGCATCAACCAGAGCCAAAAACTCTTCGGCTCGTGTTAAAACCTCATTAAAATTGGTATTTTTTCAACTTATAGTACCCAGCTTTTGGTTTAAGGGGGGGCAAAATTAGAAAAAAAATGTGCTAGAGGGGAGAGGGCAAATCGAAAAAACAAATGTCCTAGGGAGAGGGACAAATCAGAAATTTTTTTGGTTCAAGGTGGGGACAAGTCAGCAATTTTATGGGAACCTTTAATGGCTCATGGCAGGATTTTCAGGTCCAGGGGGAGCCCCCTCGGTACGCCCATGGTAGCGGTCATCTTAAACTACCGATTGACTGACGTTCAAACTGTTTATACAACCGGGCCTAAGTGTTTCAATAGGAAGGTTGATATATATAGTTTAATATTGTTTTGTGTTAATTTGTAATATGACGATAATTGTTCAATCAACGCGTCGTTGCTATACTCGCTCGGCGACCGTTATTGGTTATAAGCGAATGTCTCATGACTCAATAGCTTTATTCGCGGTAACAATTCGTTATCGATTCATTACTGATCGCATGCGCATTTGCAATAAAAGCATTCGCGGTACAGAAATTACTGAACTGGCAGTAATAATTCTGTGTTCGCGTTGAAGAAAAATTCGATTCATTATTGATTCTTAACCAGATTATCAGTTCTTGAAGCTTTATTCGCGGAACACAATTCTGAACCAATTCGTTATTAATTCAGTTCTACTCAAGAGCGCATGCCTGATTCAGAACTAGTAAAAGATACTTGTATACCGCGAATGCCATTGCAACTAATTCAGTACCCTAGAAATCTCGTATACCTACTCTTTCATGCTGTCAAATTATATAAATACGTATGTGTCAATTAAATGAGTCAGTCTACATTCTGCTACTGCTATTTATGGTAGAGGTTTGAATATTCTGACAGGGCGAAATAATTTGCTTCCACACTTTCACGACTAATCCGAAAATGAAACTGATGATTATTAAATTGTGGCACAATATGTTCAAAATAATCAATTGTGTTTGAAACACTCACAATTTCCAAAAGTTCTTCCAAAACCCCGTCACTTGAAATTAAGTGGTCCATGTCAACAAATATTCTAAACAATTTTAAAGTCCAAACGTAAACACAATAAACAATAAGTAAATTTCCCCATGTAGGCAACACAAAATAACAATTTACTAAATTTGAGTAAAAATTATTCAAACGCGCATGTCATAACGAGGAATCCTAGCTATAATTCAAGAACTGATAATCTGGTTACGAATCAATAATGAATCGAATTTTCCTTCACCGCGAACACAGAATTGGTACTGTCAGTTCAGGAATTTCTGTACCGCGAATGTTTTTATTGCAACTGCGCATGCGATCAGTAATGAATCGATAACGAATTGTTACCGCGAATAAAGCTACTTTATAGCTAGGATTCCTCGTTCTGACATGCGTATTTGAATAATTTTACTCGAATTTAATAAATTGTTATTTTGTGTTGCCTACATCGGGAAATTTACTTATTGTTAACTGTGTTTACGTTTGGACTTTAAAATTGTTTACAATATTTGTTAAGATGGACCACTTAATTTGAAGTGAAGGGGATTTAGAAGAATTTTTGGAAATTGTGAGTTTTCCAAACACAAGTGATTATTTTTAACATATTGTGTATTTAATAATCATCAGTTTACAAGTTCTGAATCAGGCATGCACTTTTGAGTAAAACTGAATTGATAACGAATTGGTTCAGAATTGTATTCCGCGAATAAAGCTATTGATTTTTTTCTGGGTATTTGAGTGAGTTCGTGGAAGGTTTAAATTTACACTTCAACTCGGTAGGTAGCGCTGCGAACGGATTGTACTTTTTTAAATTCCTTAACGGTTAGCCCGATTTTGAGAAGTTTTTTGTTTGTGATTGAGCAGGCTAGACTTATAATTTTACTCGGTAGGTGGAGCTACAATCCGATTGTAGGAAAATTATTTTTTAATTCCTCCTAAACGGTTGGGTCGATTGTAATGAGTTTGAGTGGTTTAGATTTACAATTTAATCCGGTAGGTGAGGATGCGATCGGTGTTTTTTTTCAACTTCTCATAAACGTTGGGGTTGATATTGATGAAACTTTGTGTGCGTTTGCATGGGTTTGATTTATAATTTACCTACTAGCTGGCGCTGAGATCGAGTTGTAGGGAAAATATTTAAATCTTTGGGGCGATTTTCATGAACCTATTTGTGTGTATTTGAGTGGGTTAGATTTACAATTAGACCTGGCAGGGGTGCTGCCACTGGGTTCTAGGAAATCTTTCTTAACACCTAAACGGTTAGCCCAAATTTGATGAAACTTTTTGTTTGACGTTGAATGGGTACCTGGAAGGCATTCACAATTATATCCAGTGGGGGTACTGCGATCCATGCTACTTAAAAATAAAGAAATGTGCATTATATTACATCAATATTGCAGTAAAATTTCAAAATTGCTAAATTAATACTTTCACTTCAGTTGTTTATAATGAAAATATCTTTTTAAAACAAGTTTCTTTGGAAAATGGTGTAGTCAGTAGGATATACTTTTCGGTTTGAAAATGGTAACATGAAATGATGCGAGTATTTTAAACAAAACACGAACACGTGCGCCTGACAAACAGTATAAGGACACTGTGAATGAACTTCAACAAACTTTCACTGGACCCATCATCCTGATGTCTTCCGTCATTATCGTCCTGTTTACCTATTGAATTCGGCCGTGCTTGCAGTAAGGAAATTGATTAAGAATTAAAATAATATTACAGAAAATGAATTTTCAATTTTTAATAAAATTAAAATGTATTTAAAACCTAATATAAGTGGTAATCAAATTATAGCATGTGTGTTAAAAAACTATCACCTAATCTTTAATTTTGATTTGCACTGAAGCTTCATTGGTACAGCCAGATCAATTTTGTCACTTTATTGTGCAAAATCTAAACCATTTTGAAAATGCATTGTTAATAAATGGTATTTTAAGCGGAAAAGTAGTAAGTACAAAATAAATGGATCATAGAATTGTAGTGAAATCAAAACAAAGTTGAATCAAAATTTTAACAACAGTTAGAAATAAAACCTAATAGCCTATCAAACACACAATACATGATTTTTATGTACTAAGTAGCGCTCTACACATCAATAAATAAATTTGGAGTAAGTGGATATTCATAAACACTTAAGACATGAGGTCAGTATTAGGTGATAACTAGACGCATGAAATATAAAGAAGAATAGTTTCATCTTGGGCGGCATTAGGTAAACTAAGATCTGATCTTCCAATATGCTTAAAAAGGTCTTGCCCATTCTTGAGCCGAGACACTTTGACAAAAAAGAATATAAACAGAATACAGAAACAGAAAATGGAAAGCTCCATGGTGGGAGTTACCCTTAGGAATAAAAAACCAAACCATACCATAAGGAACCGAACAGTATTAAGAGTACAGATCAAGACATGAGGTCAGTAGAAGTAGAGGGCGGCCTCGCAGTCGATGGGCAGATGATATAAAGAATGGCTGGAAATTAAATCCAAGTGGCACAAAATAAAAACCAAAGACTAGAATTAATAGGGGCTTTCGTTCAGTAGTGGACGGGATCAGCTAAATGACTTTCTAGTTAACTACTTCTGAATTAGTTAGATGTTACTGACAATAACATAATTTACTTATACTTTACCTTTATCATAGGCATCGCTGAACGTCTTTGCGGCTCCGTCAAGTGCTCCACCGAATCGGTCTCCAATGGTTAAAAGACCCGATACAAGACTCGAAACTAAATCTTTGCCAGCTCGAGCACAAACGATTGTGTTGTGCGCTCCAGACACTGCAGGGCCGTGATCAGCTGTCACCATAAGACACATCTCGAAGAATTTGCAAACGTACGATGGCAAACATCTTTGGAACCACAACAAGGAAATGACACCTCCGATGCCGACGTTTTTCTGAAGAACGTCTGATATTGGCATACCTGAAAGAAAAGTTAACGAAATGTAATATATTTGTAAAATAATTTGGGAAAAATTCGATTGAAGGTAGTAGATAATGGAAGTCGTTGATCAAGACTTTACTTGGACTTCCCTAGTGTTGAATCTAGTTGAGTTCACATTCAACAACTTTGAATCCATTAACAAAACAGCGTCAAATTAACCAGATTCAAGACAATGGAAGTCCAAGAAAACTCTAAGCAATCTTGAAAATACCTATTTCTTAAATATGACTCAAAAAATATAACTCAGTTTTTATTAATATTTAATATCGCTTAATTTGAAGCTACCACCATTGAGTTACAATGCATTTACCTGTATTTACCCTTAACGAAAGATTTCTAAATATTAAAATGCATATTGATATTTCTGAATGCATCTACAGCATTTACTGGAGTTTCAACAAAAAAATATTGTCTAAGTGCTTCTTGGGAAATAACACCACAGTTTAAAGAAAATTGCTGTATATTCCAAACGTTTCGGGGTCTAGGTCCAGACCCCGTTGTCAATGGTTAAGAAACTACGGATTAAAAAGGCACAATTCTAAGATGTAAATTAAAATATTTGACAATGTGTATTATTTGATTTTTGACATAACTAAGAGAATTTTATTTGTAATATACAGGGTAGCACAGAAATTTCTAAACATCATATAATCATAAAGTTTCTTTCAAATTGGAAGAATTTGAAAGGGAGATCTTCAGAATTTTATGTGGAACTCCTAGATGCGACTTTGTTATATGATTATAAGATTGTGGTGTTGTTTCCCAAAAAAGTGCTTAAACACCAATGTCTTATTGAATCCAGTACCCAATCTTCTTGGCCAACTGGACAAAAAAAACACACAAAGGTCTTTAAATAATTTGTGGCTATATTTTTTTCTGTTTGGATACTGTTCAGCTTTCAATCAAGAAGAACTGTGTCCATTAAAATGTTCATTTGTATAAAAAAAACACATCTCGCATTTCTCTATTTGAAAATAAACTACGATATGGTATTTTTACTTGCAGAAAAATACACAAAAACAAAAAAAAAATCGATTGTAGATTATGGTTTCTAATTAAAAGAAAACTACCTTCTTTAATTTTGCTTAAATCAAAAATAAAGTTTCATATAGGAATTCGCAGTTACTCTCGTCCCATTACTAACTGATCACCCCACCCTCTATTACTGTCTATTGTAATAAAGTAAGTATGCCTAAACATGACTGAGTTGATTACTCTGCGAGACATAGTAAAATTATGTAAAGAAAAGATATGCAGTAGACTGTGTTTAGGCTTGTTCTTCACAATCTCAATTTTTAGAAACAGTATTTTTTTTTGAATAGTTTGGGAGTTAATGTCTTATTCTCTTGAAAAAGTTGTCTAATCATACATGTTTCAAATCCAGCTGAAGGAAAAAAATACTAAACAGGTAAATATAAAGCGTGTCTAATTAGAACTGTTTTTTATGTGACACATTTTAAATACAATAAGTTTCAATATAGGAAAGTACTTAAAACATGCTGCTAACCAAAACTGTATTTATAACAGCAGTATGTAAAAAAAGAAACCACTAAAGTATTTGATCAATTATCCTTAACACAAATTGTTCAAAATGATTTCCCTCTAACTATTTGATCAATTATCCTTAACAAAAATTGTTCAAAATGATTTCCCTCTTTTCTAATAAACAATGAACAAGTCTTTTATGCAATGTTTCATGAACTTTTTCAAATTTTTGATTCAACTCATCAATAATCAATATTCACAGCAAATTTTAAGTGGTCTCATAAGGAAAAATTCAGTCAATTCAGGTCTAGTGAACTAGGAGACCATACTATGGAACTTCTACTAATCTATTGATTGTTAGTAGTAATATAACCATTATGTACAACAACCTTTATTTTACCACATATTGATGTGTTACAAGTAGGAGGTTGTCACTCATAAGTACAATATTTTTGTTCCCTCTTCAAACAACCGACATGTTTTTGAGATCTCAACTTTTTTAAAGCCAACTGCAACTTATCACCTGATATAGTGGTGGACATTTTATACTAATGAGGAGCTTCGAAACAATGTTTACTGAAGATGGGATCGAAAGCCTGAAGATACCACTCGATTATGTCGAAACGTTTTCACATAACTTTTTAGCAATAAATCGATTTTAATTATATGACCATGATTGAAAAAAATGCCAATTACCAGCATAAATCAATTCTTGGCCACGTTCGTCACATATCGAAGTCATGAAACTGGCAGGTTTACGTATAAGACCCAATTCGCGAGCCCAACTGTAATCCATAGGCACAGTAGGTGGTGGAACCTCTGGAGCGGGAACTATGACTCCTTGTTTCACCAATTGCTCAAAGACGTCTTGTATGAGCTCACCGAGAGTGTCAAATGAATTTGGAACGTGAGCACCCGCCGCTTTTAGAGCTTCGTTTTTAGCTGTGGCCGTTTCTTTGGCTGTGTTGGCGCAAGAGCCAGCATGACCGAACTGCACTTCTGACGTAAACATTCCAGCACAAGTACCTGTAACAAAATTATGAGATACCTTGATAGAAAATAATTTATATTGAGGTTTACCTATACACCAAGCAATAAGAGGTTTGGATATTTTTTTAGTTTTGAGAGCTTCACAAACGTCATATTCTTCTGTTCCTCCAACTTCACCCAAAAGGATTATCATCTTCACGTTGCAGTCTTGTTGATATCTGCAAAAATAATTAAAGCATGTAACTCTGGAATATTTTCTGAAAACGTCCCATCCAAACCATAAATAATACGCAATGTTATAGAACAGAAGTTTAACGTTGATGTCTATGGACTTCACAATAATATATAAATATATTTTCTGAGTTCTTTGGGAATAACACCACATATACTTGAAAGTCAAATTGTGATTTACTAAATAGCCATTAAGAATCCTTTTAATTTTTGTTCATTTGTGTTAAGTTATACCATTAAAAACGGGGTCTGATTTAGACCTTGAAACGTTTGGACTATTTGAAATGTGCAGACTTTCAAGTATATGTGGTGTAATTCCCAAAGAAATTGGAAAATATAAAAACCAGAGATGCCACAAATATCCTTCAGAAAACAACATATAAATAGAAAATGCAATGTTAAAAATCAATTATTATAAAAAATAATCGATTAATATTAAAATCAATTATTTTTTACATTCATACTTAGAAGTTTCCATATTCTCAGTTTTAGGATTTTATAATATGAAAATATTCCGCGCTCGAAATAATGTTCGTCCACATAAGTTTGTCTATAGTAATATATAAAAAGGTAAAATTTGTTTGTTGGTTTGTTTGTAGGTGGTAATCTCTGAAAGTAGTAAACTGGATTTCAAAAATTCTTTCATTTTACACTGTCCTTGAGTAACATAAGCTATATTTTATTTCAATATAATGTTTGATTATGTGATGGGGGTAGTGGGGTTTCTATTGTTTTTACATAAATTTAGTAATTTGAAAACAAAAAGTGATAAGGATGTAAAAATAAATAAAAACATCATCTTGCAAAAAATTTAATGATCTCATGGTGGACAGATGGGGAAATGTTTCTTGAAAAATATATTATTTTTCGGAAATCCAAAGTAATGCAGCCATGAGAATAAAAAGGTTGATTCCTTACTTTAAGTGAAGTCACATGCAAATTTATGTATTGAATGGAAGAAATTGGAGTCATTATTTTTTAACAAAGAATTCAATGTCTCCAAAATATAATATAATACTGGTGTGAAATTTGATATATATACTCTTCTGAAATTAATTTTGCGAAAATTCAGATCCGATAGATATTTCTTAAGAAAAATTCACTATTTCTCCGGAACCAAAAATGATACAGATATGTGAATTATATTATTAATTGTTTAAATTAATAAAGATTTATAATGTGACATTTTGCGAAAATATTGTTCTTCTTCAAAAAATGAATTTAGTTACGTAGGTACCCGGTAAATATTATGAGAAGTATTTATTCAATACATGAGAATAGATAAATTGACTCTATTGTTTAAATGAATTATTCCTCATTATGATAATATTGAATTTATAGAAGGGGTGGCTGAAAAGTATTCATCAAATTTCCGCCTTCAAAGGAATGAGCACTGCAAAAAAGGTTGCGGAGCCACTTACGGATGCCGAAGAGTCGGGCAGTTTTGCAATGTAACTTGTGGAACATGCGGTGGAGATAACTGCCAGAATAGCCCTCCAATTGATCCGAAGGAAGATTTTGACTACAGCAGATCAGACGACTCTGATGTTGAGTCATAAATAATTATTTTTATTGACGATATTTTTTTATATTTTTTAATGCTTTTTGTTTGTAATGTATTTTTTCATGTATTGTAATGCTAAATTCTTTATAATTAATTACTAATATGATTTAGTGTATTTACAGATAATTCATAAATTAATATTTTATTTTTTAATAAAAAGTGTGATTTTTTACTCTATAATCAAATTATTTTTAATTGTATATGCTTATATTTTCAAAGTTTTAATTTAGGGGTGGTTTTAAGGGTTGAAAAGCTTAAACATATGACAGTCCTTTTAGAGAAAGTGCGGAACAGCCTTTAAATTCTTTTCAGTTTGTAAAAAAATATATTTTCATACAATTTTTTTATAGCGGGGTTGTTTTTTTAAGGGTTGAAATGGGTTAAATTATGACAAATAAAGTAGGTAACGTAAAACAATATTTACTCTTTTTAAGTTATATAAAACTCATTTTTCGCGATTTTTTTTTCAATTTAGGGGTCGTTTGCAGGGGTTGTAATGTTTTTAGGGGTTAAAAATGAGTTAAACATGAGGTAATTGTGTGAGTGAATACTTCAGAATGGCACTCCTTTATATTAATCACGTTTTCTACTTATAAAAAGGCTCAATATTATTTTTTTCATTAAAGGGTTGTTTTTACCCCTTAAATATAAAAAGCGGAGTTCGGGTCATTATCACTTTTGACGTTAAGGGTAAGATAAGCCTAATTCCAAAACTTCATGCAAATCCGTTACTAGTAAAAAAATTAGGAGGCAAAACCCTTTTTTTCGCCTCAATGACTGCGCTATATGCAACTCGTTCAAACAGGTGCAGATTTTTAAAGAGTTTTACGTTTTCGACTGCTTATTTGTTATGGTCATAAATGTCGCTTTTGTTTTTATCTTCTCTACGCTTAAAGTAAAATACCAGTGATTAAATTTTAAAATGCCTACTTGTATTGCCAAAAATTGCCGAAATGGCCATTGATATTAAAACCTGATATTTCATTCAATGTAAAAATAATAGTTAATTCATATACCTACCAATTTTATCTTTAAAAAATAAAATATTGATAATTTCTTAAACCTAATTGGGGTACATACTTTAATTTTTTAAATTCCCCAGCAACTATCAATACTTTGTAATATGCAGCCATAGGGCATTCATCGTTTGGAGGTAGCGGGCAATGCACAAATATCGTGACAAGGATAGAAAGAGAGGGCAATAGAGAGAGAGCAAGAGGCTATTTCCGATTGGATTGGAAATCTATTTTGGCACTATAGCCGATTTGCAGCGACCTACCGGTTATAATTGTTCGTAAATGGTTTGAACCAAACACATTCTAGAGGTGTTGGTTAATATCAATGACGTCACAAATAAGCCCTTTGTAACGTAATTGTTTGAAATATCTTCAACCGGTAATAACCCAAAGCAGTAGTTTTTGATGATTAATTGTAGTTGAAAGGTCAAACAAATTGTTATAAAATTTTAGAATGTTAGAAAAAAATTAAAAGTTAAGTGACATTTATAAAATGAAAGTAAATAAAAAAAAAGAAAAAAGTTCATAAGGCTCGAAATGTTAAGAATAATAAATACACCAAACATCACAAAAATATAAAAATTGTCAATATTGTTAAAATTATTCTGTCAAAAACACAAAATGAGGATATAATAGAAAATATAATAGAAAATGTAAAATGAAGAAAACATCAAAATACCCAAACTGAAATAACAAAAATTGTCAATGTCACTGTAAATGTGAAAATACTCCAAAATGGAAAAAATTACAAAAATATAAAAAATATGTAAAATGTCAAAAAAGCCAAAAATGCCAGGATACAAAAAATATGTAAAATGTCAAACAGTCTGGGGCTATAGTACAAGACATTTGCCTAAATTTTGTTGGTGATTAAGGAATTCTTAAGGTAACCTTCCAGCTTCATCATCAAACCATGGACACAATCTAGGGCTAAAGTAAGTGTCAAACAAGTCCAATACTCAAACAGGACCTATTTCAGTTAAGTGGTTGAAGAGTTCCTTTGTCATTTTTAGACTGCATTATCAGACCAGCAACATGGTACCATATTACAGCATTGTTACCGGTGTGTCAGAATTTAATCTAAATTGGATGTCAGAAAGTGCTTGAAAATACATTACAGATTTGGCATAGGAAATACAGACTGAAATTTCCAGTTTAATATCATAGAATCGCTCACGTTTCATTTTTTTGGGTAAACTGTATAAATGATTGCATTTAAGCAGTGGTTAGCTGTAATATTTGTATACTAACCTAAGTAAATGATCCATGAATGTTGTTCCTGGATATCTGTCGCCACCAATTGCTACGCCCTCGTATACACCATCAGTCGCTTTGGAAACAATATTATTTAGTTCGTTGGACATACCACCAGATCTCGACACATAAGCTACGCTACCAGGTCTGTATAACTTGGAATGCAGAATATTATCCATCATTCCACCAGTGTTGCCAATTTTGAAACAGCCCGGTTTCAATCCACCAACGGTGGCAGGCCCGATTATGTTCACTTTCTTCTCGTCGGCCAATTTGATGAGTTTTCTTGTATAATTTTCGGGAATACCTTCTGCGATAATGGCTATGGTTCTTATTTGTGGGTACTCCAGTGTCTCGATAGTACTAGAGTATGCCGAACGGAGCGAAGCGAAATTAACCAAGACGTCAGCGCTGGGATGTTTGCTCATGGCGTTCTTCATGTCTTTGTAAACTGGAATGAGGATTTCTTTGTGTCCCCAATAAAATTTCTGACGATGATCGCCCGTGAACGGGTAGATGATTGCTACGACGCTGGGTTCGTTTCGGCGACACACGAAATCGAAGTCCAACATACTTTGTACTGCGCGATTCTGCATACCCCAAACTATGGCTTTGGTGTCACTGGTGAAGAGCGTTTGTTGATCTGCGTCTCCCTAGAAAAGACAAACTGGACTTAGAGTTGAAAGTATTGTAAGTCATAGATGTATAAACACCAAGTTTTGTAAACTCAACGCTGTTTCGACATCAAGTTGTCATCTTCATGGTAAACCAAAACCAAATCTACTTACAGCTCTCGCTAATTCTAATTTTAAAGTTCTTAGTATAATGACTGTCATTTGATACAGAGATAAAATGGTACGTAATCTTCCTTCTTTTTCGAAAAGTAGGCACTATCTTTTGTAAGCTATCTAATTAGCTTACTTGTTGGATAACCATTACATGCAATCGTTTCCCTAATAGTCATCTTTTTAATTTTAAACCTCTGTTCGGTATAAGCGAATGTCAATAAAATAATTAGATAATAGCCTGGTGTCCATCACTTTTTAAAACAAGTGCATTCAAAAATGAAAAATTAATTAAGAATTAAAACGTAATTCATATATAAATTTAAAATAATTTTCAAGGTAATGTGAAAATCATCAATATTAAAGTTATTCATATCAAATTCAGCATATATGTCATCCACATACCTTAGCCATAAATTAGGGAAACATTGAGGTATTGAAAATTGATAAACAATTCCAACAAGGTCCAATTTCAAATAATGGATTGCATAATTTGTTTAGAAAACTCCCACAAATGTGTATCATGAGATCTTTAGGTATTCGTTAGTTTATTATGTTTCAGGTCAAGGATTATTCTAATTTGCATATGTTTTCCCCATTAATTTACCGGTACTGTTATAAATTAGCAGGATATGCAAGTAGATTTAGATTTTGTATACTCAATGAAGATGGCAATTTCCCTGCTGAAGCATCATTGAATAAGAACATTAAAAGAAAATAAACACAAAAAGAAAAAACTGGAACGTAGTATGTTAGGGAAGAACAAATGGGCATTGAATAGATGACGCATGGTAATCTAATGGGGGCACTTCACTTGGTGTTAGCGTATTTTTGTTTTGTATCGCTATATTCGTCCAAATATTTTATGTATTCGCAAATATTCCAAACGTGCTACCCACACATATCGCAAAACACTCAAACATGCCAAATATGTTTGAATACCAGTGAACATTACAGTCATGGATGCGTTGACAGCAACAGAAGCTTATTTTTACTATGCTCCTTGTTATCATTACATGATATATCTATATAATTACGAAGTTATTAAAAAACATTTTGTTTTATTTTTATGACAGCTATGTTTGGGGTCCCAAACGCAAAGATCCAGAAACTTCATAACGTTTTGGTCCGACTAGTGCATTTTGCCACAAACACCACTTGCCATGAAAATCAACTCTAGTTAATCACGATCGAAGCGCCTCGTGCAAGTGTGTGAACCAAGCGTGGACGGTTAAAGCAAATATTTGGTTTATTTGACTCCTTTGATCTGTGTTGAAAACCAACAAGTGGACGCTAAGGCGTATTTGCTCTTAGCGGTATTCGACTTATTTGTTCAAATAAAGCAAAAATAGCGGATAACCTCTCCACACATCGCCGTTTTTGGACAAATATAGCAAATAGACCATTGCTACACCAAGTGAAGTGCCGCCATTACACTATATTTTCAACAAGTCTCAGTTCAGTGGGATGTATAATGAAATTAGTAAAGTAGAACGGAAACAACCAATAACAGCAAATTAATTTGAGGCAAAATATAAGTAGATGAAAGTGTACCCATGCCAAAACTATGGACATGGGTACAAAATATTGGCCAAGCTATAAAAGAGAAGAATAGAATTAGATTTCAGAGTGTAATAGGAGAAAGGGAAGCTATTTTTTAACAGTTTACAAAAATGAAAGATTAATATTTAATATGTAGTTTTGTTTATTAGGTCCTAGTAGATGTCTAATTCATAAATAGTATGCGTAAAACATTCCACAGTAGAAAGAGTTTTGCTTTAATTAGGCGATTTTCATAAATCTTGATCATGTGCCTCTAGAAGTTCTGTCTCATCTTCAGCTACCTTCAGTTAAATTCTTCAGAAGTACACAGGTTTTCGTAAAATTCTATGTAGGCATTTTGTTGAAACTTCAATCTCAAGCTGAATTGATGTTTTTAGTAGTAGTAGTAGCAGTAGTATAACTGTTGTAACTGAAGTCTCTTAAACCTTCAAGACTACAGGCCCCTTGAAGACAGACACAAGCAAGGCTCAAGTAGGTAAGGATATAAATAGTTTTTGCACTCTCACGATGACGTAATTATGAAATCGGAAAAATTTAATGTATAGGTATATACAACTAAATAAGAATACGTTACCTGTGCATGTTTGATCCCACTAGAGATTTTGACTTCTTTATTTTGAGAATCCAATAAGCGTTTATTAGGTTGAGTTTCTCCACTGGGCAAAGCAAAATTTGCAGTAGCGGTATCAACTAGATTTTCCTGTGGCACAGGACGTGTTCCAAGTGCCATTCCAACAATTGATGTCATGTGAGTTTCAGGCCCAAAAACGTACAGCGGAATGCCTACAAGATTACATTGTGTTATTATATTCAATTATATAATAAATACATTCGACTGAATTTATCTACAGTGGTGTTATAGCCTTCAATTGTACGCTGCTAAAATATGAATACTGCTAGAAATTAATAACCTGCAATAAAAACTAATCTTCGAATAAACAAACTGGCAGCAAAATCCAATTCTCTTCAACATACGATTAAGGATAAAAAAGTACCGAAACGCCCATCCTGTTTGAAAGAGAAAAAAAGAAGAAGCAAAAAGAAATTTTTGAGACCGTCTGCGATAGTATTTATACGCCTACGTACAGTCAGAGTGGAGTCCAGTAAATAGCGACGTAGTAGAGTTCATCGACGTTTTAGAAAGTAAATATTTATTGTGAATTTGAGAGTAAATAAAGACGATTATTTTTTGTGTAAAAATAGTTTGAACCCGTTCTCTCTTCTCACTACTTTTGCACAGCCCACAACCAACAATGCACTATTTTATAGTGATTTAACATGCCTACGATTTTATAAGGATGATTAAAAATGGCAGTTTTATTGTTCTCAAAAAAAAAGTTTCCTAGAATTTATCATATTAACTTATGCTGTATTCTTATCGACCGGACGATATGGAGCCCAATGGGAGCATGATTTATCACTCGAATGATGAGGTCAGTTGAATGAAAATTGACAGAAATTAAGTTAAATTCGCGTACGAGAGAACTAATTTAGCTTTCTATACAAGAAAATTCGTAAGTAATTGGAATCTTTTGTGAGGGTGATTGATATTTTTGACCTACTTGTACTCTCTTTTTGCTTTCGTTGTATATTAATAATTTTTGATCCACACAAGATCAGTAACTTGAAAGCGACAATTGAGGTAAGGAAGAACTATTCGCAATAATAATAAGCAAACATACCATTAGTCACTAGTCACCAGAAAATTTTAAGTGACATGACATTTAACAGCTGTTAAATGCTGATTCTAAAATATTCTTAAAGCTCTATTGCCTGATGGATTAACCCTAAACAATTATTATCCTTGACAACGGTCTGTTCAGACCGACAGGCCATCAGAATGCACCCTCAAGTGCAAATAACTTTTTTCTTAACTTTTCAGTTATCCAAATCTCATCTATTATTAATATTTTACATATCTTAAGTTAGTATATCAATATTTAAAAATTACAAATTTCTTCTATTGTGTATTGCCCCAAATGTCCTAATACTTATTGAAATTCCCTGATATTTTAATAACATTTTTCATATCCCCTAATATTTGCCAATTAAATTAAATTTTTTAACCAGTCAATAACAATAACTTGAATATTTGATAACTATCGAATATTTCCATAACTTTTCATCGAAGTGTCCATCACTACCGGAACTTACTTCTCATTGACTTTGCAAAATAAACTTTGTTAACTTTGTCGATTTGTATAACCAATTATTAATGAAACAACATGTATACTAACTTAGAGTCTGTCCAACTTCTCTCATCCTCCTCAGACCTTCTTGATAATTCGGTCCAGCTCTTCTCACATATATCGACACTTTATGTTCAATCAGTCTAGCTTGAAATTCCACAAGTGCGGTTATGATCCCTCGGAAAGTCGCTGCTACGTTTGTGAAGTTTGCGATACCACCGCCTATAATCAGTACTTTCCCCTGTGGGTGTTTCGTTTGTGTCATCAAAGATAAAATGGTTTTAGCATATTCGTATGTTTGCTGTTCAGTTGGAGCCCCTATAAGACACATTGCTTAGTTTAACTGTCAAAATGTGAAGCTATAATATTACCTGAGTACTCTCCGTAATTGGCCAGCTCAGTTGAACCTCCGAGATCACATATCGTGTCACTGTATATAACCGATGCCCCGCCACCAGCTACCATCGTCCAGATCCTTCCGCTTTTATTTAAAATCGTCAACTTCAGACTTGCGCCCGATTTGGAATCCAAATCAGCGATGTAGGCTTCCTCTATAAAATAGAATACAAAAAGTGTAGAATTTTGTGTTAAAGTGAAAATTAATGTTAAGTTTTCACCAGACGAAAATTTATGAACTTTTGTTGCTTTCTGTTTCACTTAGTTGTGGGAATCAAACAATTTTGTTGCTAGTCAAGCAAGAACTAGCGTTAGCAGTGGTGAAACGAAAAAGATCAAAAGTACTTAATCAATCCCAGATGTGACTTTATTTCACATTATAATGCATATACATGTCTATTATATTCAGACATTTTCATGTTAATATGCATGAGATCTAACCAACTATTTTAGTCATTTAAAATAACTCAATTTTTTAACAAAATGCTAAATATAACACAGTAGTTAACAATTATATGCAGAAACATTAACGCAAATTTTCAGGTTTTTTTTCTTATGATGGCTAATTGTCAAAGGGAAATATTTTATTTAATTCGTGTTAAAATGAATAAATAATTTAAGTATTTCAACATTTAATTATTTATTTAAATAAAAAAGGAATAATTCAAAAAAGTTTAGAGTATCTGGGGCTCGAAGTCACGACCTCCCGCTTCACAGGATAAAACGCTGCCATTAATAAAATAAAGTTATTATAAATGTATAAAATACTATGGTACACCTTACATCAAACTGCATGCTCAATTATTGTTTCTGGGTCTTTATAATTTAATTTCAGTTTTTATTCTTAATAAATTGACAAAATTTTAAAAAGATATATTGCTTTGGTACCCCCTTATTATTTAACGTTTTGTTATAGGATTTGGTATCGACTCATTTGAAATTACTGAGAATGCAGCGGTTTATGCAAATTTTGAAATAAAAAAATATCTTCCTTGGTTTTTAAAATTGTTGGTTACGGAAGTAAATTCAGTATTTTTGAAATAGCATAGCCATCTGAGAACTTTCATCCAGAACGCTGAATAAGTGCGTTGTGATATAATGAAACAATGTACGGTGCATTTTTTCATGTTTTATAGGTCTATAGAAAAGTAAGCGTTGACATATGTCTATCTTTTAATGTAAACTTGCTATACCCAGTTTAATAATATAAGTTATTTAGGCGGATACGACAGTATTCATTATCAAATTAAATACGTTAGTTACCTTCCTTTGCCGATATGTGTCGGCGGAAGTCGAATATACCAAGTAGCATAGAGCATATACAAGGGGTAAGTGTATACGGGGTATAAGTATAAAGAGTCTGTAAACAGGGTGAAGGTTGCGTACTAATACCCAAGGTGAAAGTGTAAGGGATGTTAATATTTAGCATTTATAGCAAATATTTACAGAAACTTTACAAAGTGTCATAATTTTACTTCAAGTGCAACCAATGTAAGAGGAGTTCCCATTTCAAGTGTATCCACATAATTTTATACGTCATTAGCAGGTGAAGACCTTTCTAACCTCTAGTATGAATACTATCTATAAATTTATTTTATTTCAATAGTGAATCACTAAAATATCGAGTACGAAGAATTTTCTTCCAAACCAGGTGACCCACGACATCTCTGTTTTTAAATAGATATTACAAATTTGACTTAAAAAAAAATAGTAAAACCGTCACAATTGAAATGATGAGCACCTGGTATGCCTAAAACGTACATAAATCGTGCATATTACTACCTTTGAAATATCGCGCTGATGCTATTCGTCGTGACCAGGTGGCTATAATAAGTTCAAATAACACTGCGGAATGGATGATGTTATTGACTTCCAGAGCCCTTTTGATGTTAATGATGAATAAGGTTTACCTGGTAATGCATCTCTTCCGAAAGGTGGTGGATAATCGATTTCTCCCCATTGTGGTTTGCAAATGAAATCAGCGGTCGAATCCAACTTTGCTGCCAAATCCAATATGTATATTTGAGAGTCAGTCACGACGAGAGGATTAATTTCGAGATATGTGAAATACAAATCGACATACAACTTGTATAAATTAAATATGAATTTAGCGACCATATCTTTTTTCTTTGCTGGAACTGCTGCAAGTAAGATCTGCAAACGAAAAGGTTAAATTATTAATCATAAAATTTTCACACATCCTAAATGATTTTTGGATTATCAGATTATTATTACCTTGGAAATAGTTTCAACACTGGTGTTTTCTCCTACAGCTACATCTAGTTTAACGGCCTTACTATCGACATCTCCTATATCGACACCTCCTTGATGATAAAACAGTATAGTGTCGGAGTGTCGATGCGAGTATATACAAACGTACATTTCTTCTTCATCTTTGTGCGGTACGAACGGTTCTATGATGAAATTACGAAGTTTTCCGGTTGCTGCTCCGACTTTTTGCTCTTTATCCATACGATCCGATATCCATTTTTGAACTTCATCTGCGTTTTTGTTTACGGCTATGAGACCTAAAAATTCAATACGAACACTTACTTTATGCCAATCAGCATAATCAAATAAAACTAAATTAATGTGGTTTATTTTATATATTGTGTGATATGGTTATGGTATTTAACTTTAATAATAAACAATCTAAAAACACACATTTTTGTCCGCTCACTTTATAGTTTGGTTTGGTTGTGTATAATAGTATTTAAATACCACTTGTTTTATTGTGTGTATTGTCAATGAAATGTTTTTTAGATAAATAAATTGAATAATTGGTTCTCGCCGCGCAAGATTATGCCACTTATTGAAGCGAAAGCTTCTTAAAGGAGGGTCACACTTATACATATAACATAGATCATTATGATAATGAAATGCAAAAACATACATTGCATTAGTTTCTACATATATATCCGACTGACACCGCACCACCTTGATCTTTAAATACCCATATGACTGTGTAAGAAACAATAACCAGGTAATATAAAAGAGTGTCTTCGTTAATAGGAAATTAGTAACTTGTAGTTTAAAACAAATATAATATCCCATTACTATACAATACCTGCACAAAATCTGCTTTTTGTTCTAACAAAATTCTAATTCTCTGTTTGCAATATTTTTAATTAGAGACTTGATATACGTCAGAACAGCACAAAATGGACAGGTTTATTGACGGTAGTGACAACACAAGGATGACAAACTTATATGGGGACTAAACTGAAGAAGTGATCAGAATGGCGCTGGTGTAGAAAGAGGGTATGAAGTGAATTGCTAAACATAAAACAATATTAATGTTCAGTCACCGGTTTTGTCTTTTTTCAACCAAGGTATGTAAATTATATATTCTTTCATACAGATCTATTAGATATTCTAAAAACTTTTTCTGTTTAAACTCCACCCTCTTGCTACATCGGCGCCACCATAATTGACTGCATTTTAACGGACATTTTTTAAAATGTGTATTGGATTAAACTATATTACAACAGTTATTTTTTTAGTCTGAAAATGCTGTGATATTCGAGACGTTACATCAAGAGGTAAGCATTTTGCGGTGAATTTCTATAAACTATAAGCGAAACTATGTTCACCATTTTTTTTAGTTCTGTTTTCAGTAGTCTTGAGGATAAAGGGAATGTTGAATGTTCTTATATTTTATTTAAATCATTCAAACCATACAGTAAACAAAAACAAATTTTGAAATTTGAATTTTTGATTACAAAGAGATAGGTAATTTGGAATTTTTAGTGAACATCAAACTATTATCTATCATATAGTGATTTAAAAACACATTTCTTTAATTTCGATAATTTTAATTGAAATTGAGATATATGTTAAGCATGAGTTGGTTTCCTATAAACCTATGTATGTTTCGAATGAAGAAAATTGTTTTTGTTATTAATATGTCAAGACGATGTAGTTTATTTTTTTCAGTTTTTATGTAAATTATACAGTTTATTGTTTTACTTTTCTAGTATTTTGTATCTTTTTACAAGTGTTTACAAAATATTTCCTTTAGACTGCTCATTGATTGATTAATCAATTTCGGTTCCAGGTAAGTTATCGCTTTGTTATTTTTATCAGTTTCCAACTTGGTATACAATTTTTATGAATATTGTAAATTATTTTTCTGTTTTAAACCGACCGTTTTAGTTTTTATGTGTAAACAAAATAGTGGTATTCTTCGAGTACTGACATCTTAAAGTACTCAGCATTAACCATTATTGTTAATAAATGACAATTGTTATAATTCAGTAACTAAATTAATGGATAATGTTAATTGTTAACATATTTGCCGTAATTTAGAACTTATTGGTAAGTGACTTAAAATTTGTAAATCATCGACTGTCAATAATTCTCATAATTGCACAATCTTAAGTATCTTTATAATTTAATAAAAAACTTAGGAAATGTTATGTTCTTAGAAATGTCCGATATTGAATACGATTGATATTATCTATGAAGAACACTTAATCTTGTCAATCTGTATATTTTTAAAAATTTATTAAAGCTAGAATGTTTTTTAAGTTAATAAATAAATAATATTGCTTGTTTTCATTATTGACTTTATTTTAGATATTGCTTAACAACGTTCGATTACAAAGCTGAAAAATTTAGAATAGTGAAAACAATAAATAATGTAATAATTTTGTGTGTTGTCCAAAAAGAAAAGGTTATTAACTGCATGTTCGTAAAAGACTAGTTCGTCCAAGAATATAAAAATAAAACTGTAGTTTCATTTTATAATCAGCATTTACCGATAACTGTATAAAAAATTATTTTACTCCAATGGTTTATAAAAACCATTCAACAAAATGTTTTTTATAAAATATATTGCTTAAAAACACATTTTTTATTAAATGTCTTTTGTTACTAATAATATTAAGGAATCATTTTTTTAACATTACATATTCACAAAATTACATACTTTGTTGCCTTGACTAGATACTTATAAATGTTACCATGGTTTCGACATAAATTGTGTTATTATTAAGTTACCTTATGTTCAAATTGTTGGATACTTATCCACAGGATGTAATATAATGCGGTGCAGATATTTGACTAGGTTAATGAATATCATGATATTAAAATTCAAGAAGATTTGTAATTGTTTCACAAAGAGCCATTAATGCTGGTCGTCTACCACATAGAGTAAGTCCTGGGCCCCCAAAACGAATCCGTGATCCGAGTGAGAAGCAAATTCTTGATACTGTTAGTAATGATTCCACTAGAACCACGAGAAAAATTGCGAGAAATTTGGAATTTTACGAACAAATTTAATTTGCCCATATAATCTATAATGGGTTCAGCAACTTACAATAGTTGATTTTCATATACAATTTTAATAATACTTGGACACAAAACAATTCGCAAATAATAAGACTATCAAATTTTCAGTACCAATTTTCAATAAATATTTGTGCAGAATTAATTTCCGGTTATTTAACACGTCCATTCCAGAAGTTTAACTGGCGAAACATTTTTGGATTAATTATAAAATTATCTATTCATTTTTATTGACAAATATTCCGTTAAATTTCACACAAAATTTGTAGAATATGCATTGATGACGCTCCAGCCCACGCTTCACATTAAGTAACGCAGTTTCTGAACCATCAATTTGACAACCGATTAACTGGCATGAACGCACAACACGACTGGCCCGCCCGATCACCAGATTTAAATCCCCAGGATTTTTTCTTCAGAGGCTACATCAACATGGATAAATGGAGAACAATTTGAACAAATTCTATGGATTGAAATATAACGAAACATGAGTGTGGAAATGGAACAAGAAACAAATGAATTCTTGTTTACCGCCGCTGGTGTGGCACCACCGCACCAGTGCGGTAGCATTTGTGCATTTGTTAAGCTACAATGTGAACTACGCGATCGATACAAGCGACAGCGACACCAGAAAGGAGACATAAGAACGCGCTTAACCCATTTGGACAAAACGACAAACGTCGGTGATATTATGTCGGTAGAATGTTGTGCCCGAGAAAAACACATGTATTCCAATTTGCGAACTCAAAAATGACGTCAAAGCAAGTCCAATATTTTTTGAACAAATAATTCTGAAACAAATCCATTGAACCAGTAGTAACTACATTTACGCTTACGTCTTTATACGATGCAGTATTTTGATTTATTTCGGCGATTGAATTAATCAGATTGCCTTCTTCACAAGAAAATTCCGTAACCGTCATTTTTTGAGTTCAAACCAAACGCAGCACTATTGCTTCGGAAGCAGTCGTATGAAAGCTGTCTCTGTCGCCAGTCGCAGCGGTCTCTGTTTCGCATTTCAAATGTTCTTCATATGACTGCATAGAAAGCAGACGTGTCGTGTGCTCAAATTGCACCTTTAGGATTAAGTTAGGATTTTAACCGACTTCCAAAAAGGAAAAGGTTGTCAATTCATCGACATCATTTTCAGAATGCACAGCCATTACTCAAAAACCACTTAAGCAATTTTGATGATTTAAACTACATTCTATTAAGGAATATTACTGAAAGGTACCATATATTTTTTTAGAATGTGAGTTTTATCGATTTCCAGAAAAAAAAATATTAAGGGACTGCACAGCAATGAATCTTCACTGGTTTCTCTAAACCGGCTCAATTAATTTCAATATTTTAAATTGTATTCTAGAAAGAAATATTCAGACTCGATTTCGTATATTTTTCCTATAAGGTTTTTCTGAAAATCGGAAAAATGTATTCAAAAAACCGTAAACATAAAAGTAAATGTCAAACAGTTGCAACAGTTTAAATTTGGTTCATTCGAAGTAAATTTTTTCAAAAAAATAAATAATTTTCATACATTTTTTATAACATAGATTTATTTTTCAGCAAATCGAAAAAATAAAGGCAAAAGTTCGGAAACATCAAAATAAATATCAAAATATGTCAGAAAATAGTAATTGATCGTCCAGGTTGTTTTAACTGTTTACATTTTCATTCATTTGAAGTGTTTTTTTATATAAATTATATTGGAAACAATAACACCACACATTAACTGTATATTTCGAAAAATCTCAACCTAATCTCACGTCAATGGAATTATAATATGAGTTAAAATTAAAATATAAATTTGAAATTGAATGTTTGATAATTGTGCAAATATACATTTTGAGAGGAACTATGTAAAAAAATAAACTACAAACTGTGTTTTCTTCATAAAAATATTTTTTTGCAAAAGGTTTATTTATATTTGAATGGCCTCGTACTTAATTAATATTTTCCATTTATAAGTGTTGTGTGATGTATATGGTATTTCCAGTTATGTTAATTTAACAATAACAACTAATTTCCTGATGTTTGATGATTTGCACATAATTTGCTTAAATGAATCTCAAGTTTCGTCACTCATTTTGGTTCATACACTTTGTACTCGGGGTAACATCACTTGTAATTTGAAGATAACACTGAAGAAGGATAAATGTTATTCAGAAACTACTTGAGACAAAGGAATAATACAGTGGCTTAAGATCCTGAAAGCTTAGATGATTATTTTAAGCAAAATACGAGTAATATATGAACATATCATAATATTTGAATTAATTATCAATAAGAACAACTAATTAAGAAAGTACAGAAGTCAAACCCCCAAAAAGAAAATAGAGGGAAACAGGGCAAAAGCATTGAATAATTGGTGTCTAACAGAAAGAATTAGAATAGTCAACACAATAAATATGACTATCCTAAGGTGAAAAGAAATTTGTATAAGAATCACAACAATTGAAATATAGTTAATTATATATTTTATATGTTTATCATATATCAATAGAGAACAACTATTAACAAATCAACGAAAACATTTTTTATATAAAAATTACGACAACAGGAATAATACAGCAGTGTAGACAAAAATAATATCAAAAGTCATGGTCACCAAGTATACTCGTATGAAAAAAAAAAGTTGAACTTGATATTACCTCCAGTGCAACGAATTTCAAACTAAGCAAGTCACTTTAGGAGTAGACAACATAACTAAGTGATTGCTTTGTTATTTTCATAACATAATTGTAATTTAACGTAATATATAATTAGAGAATTGCTAACATCTATAATTTAATAGAATTGTAATTAAACATTTTAACTGATTACAAATACTTATAAATGAGTACGTTGATGACATTATGGTTAACTGACCTAGTATTATGAAAAACTGATTTTATTGTTAAGTAAAAGACACAATTAAACCATATGTAAAATTGACAGTAAGATACTTTTTAGACGGTACTTTTTCCTACAAAGGAATATAAAAGCTGCTGCTGCGACTTTGTGAAGTCAATTGTCAATACATTAGCTATCTGATCTTTTATACTTGAATGAAAAACGAAGTCATTGAACTATTACTAGAAAGATTTAAAAAAACAAAACAAAAATTGTTTGTAGGCATAAATCATATCCAGTGGGGGGAGGGGCGATCCGCCCAGGAATGGATCGCGTTACTTTCAATTTTGTCCATTTGTAGAGAATTAAAAAATATATAATGCGTTTTTTTGAAAATCCTCTACGAGGATAGATAACCATTCTGCAGGTGACAAAATCGCTTCCAGACAAGAATCTGACACATACAGTCTAGAATGGCCATCAAGATCACCTGATTTGTTTCCCATCGAAGTCGTATGGTTTATTGCGACATCTCCCAGCGTGAAGTGAAATAGACCATCTAATTCTATTAAATTCCCATAGAATAAATGAGTGCATACATATATAATTTAATTATGGAAATTTGTTGAAAAAATAATGATTACCAAGAATATCATTATGTACTTTTCTAGAATAAAATAATTTGTTTTTCGTAATATAGCATCTTTCTTGTCTCCAACGTATATTATTAAGGATTATGCTAGAATCTGTTTCAAAGAATACCTTGGTTCAGCATTACCCAGGCACTACGAAAAATTAATATAGCGTTTTGGCTGTAGGGTATGCAGAACTAATACATTTCTCATCCCCTCTGACGGTTAGTGAAAATGAAAAACTAATAATTAATAAAAGCAAAGAGTAACCGAACGTTAAGTTATATGATCCTAAACAATAGACAGGAAAGCAATAACTTAATAAACTGAGGGAGTTTAATTCTAATTGGTAATGATTTTAAAATACCAATTTTCCTCAAGATCATGCTAGATCGAATCCTGAATGTTATCTACTTAATAAAGGGTTCCGAATATCCCTATAACATCAATCCGGATTTCTCCGTCTTTCACATCACAGCAATTTTCTCCGAAACTGCTCGAGGGAAGATGTTGAAATTAGGTATCAGTGTATAGTTTGGTGACCCGATCGGGAGTACATATCGTAAATGAAGAAATTTTGATTTTAGGGGTACTTATGGGGGAAAAACTAAAACAATCGAACTTTCCCCCCTTATCTCCGAAACTACAAACCCTAAAATTTTCCAAAAAGAGAATATAGAACATTGCCCGAAGTCTACAGGAAAAATTAAGAGAAACCATTATTTTTAATGTTAGGAGGCAAATTATTGAATTAAATGGAAATGTAAAAAAAATGCATCATGTAATACATCAAATGAAAGGGCTCATTCTAAGTAACACATATTTTTTTCATATTTTAAAAATAATTAGTTTAAAAGATATTATAATACAAACTTTTCGAGATTTTAAGGCAAGAACCTTCATCAGTTGCGGTCCCCTCAACTAATTGAATCCTCGAATAATTATTTATGTATATAGTACATATAATTCTATTTAATATTTTATGGCGAAATGAGTTGGGACATCCAGGAGTTTCAGGAAAATCACACACAGTACGACTCCCGATTTGGAGTCTCTGTGAGCTAGATTTTCCTGAAATTCCTGGATGTCGAAAATCATTTAAAATATGAAAAGATATTAACAAAAATATACAAAAAATTAACTCCCCCCCCCGTTATCACCTAAACTATAAGCCGTAAAAGGAGCACGCACATTTCTTATGGAAAATGGGTACCGTCGTTTTATTAAAATTTCAAAATAATATTTCTTAACAGGCTGATCAAATAAACCACCCCCAACGCCCCAAAACCATCCTTAAAGATGGGAGAAACGTGTAACAGATTATATTGATGGAATGCCTAGCCGAAATATTTTACTAGTGTAGTGGAATCTATAACTACCCAACCCAATATTATGCTCGAGGCTTTCATTCTCTACCACTCCCCCTCCCCGCTTAAAAGATGTTAGGGTAAATATAAAAAAATTACCTCATTCCCTGCTTGTCTGAAATTGGAATATTAGAAAAATATATACTTTGATTCACCCAAATTGTATCAAAGGTGGTTCGGAACCCTTGGTATGCGAGTTCAACTCGCACTTGACCAAATTATTTTAAAATAGATAATAGATAGTAAATAAATATTGTTCAAAAATGTTTCTTGTTGAAAGGGTTAAAATAAGCTGGAGATAATTCTGGCAACAGGGGTTAGTAACAGCGTAGCCTAGTAATGTCAAAACATTAATCTTGAACCCAATGCACAAAGCATCACCCTAAATAATTTGTGACCCAATGCAACTTTAATCGTGATGGCGAAAGAGTATTATAGAGTAGTATTGATGACAAAAAAGGCATGGCGTTGGTGGTACTTTGTGTAATTGTGGTAATAGAGTGATAAATTACATTTAAAGCAATTATTATGCACAAGTAGTGTGCACAAAGAATTTGAAGTGATTGTGATTGAAACAATGACAGTTCATTGTGGCGAGTTACATATTTGTTGAAAATACTTTAGCGTGAAAAATGGCTTCTTGGTGAGGCCATTGTAAGATTAGTGTATTTTGACAAAATACTAGTAAACGTTAATCTTTCAAACTATGTACGACTCAAAGCAGAATCGATAGGTGTCATTAGTTTTAGAAATTCAAAACTTGTGATAAATTATAATTTTAAGATTGAACAAATGAAAGACAGTGTTGTGCTTAAATTATTGGAACCCACTACCTTCGGTTTTTATGGTCTACACTTTTTCCCGCATTAAAAGAAGCATCCCCGATTGTAATCATTTGTAGACAAAAATGTAATTCCAGATTTATATGGTAAAATTGTCTAATTCCAATAAAGGAACGATTTTGGCACGTGATCCAGTTTAAACTTTTCTATTGGACCCTCTATTAAAAAAAGTTACTCATGCCTGACATTTATCAACTAAATTTCACTAACTAATGAACAAATTGATTTGAATAAACACTTCCTAAATACTTTAATCAAGTATGAATATAGCAATAACAAGTACACGCGATGCTTATCTTACATAAATCACTTTATGCAATTTTTTAATGCTTAAATCTCCAGTATAACCTAGGAATTAAGTAAACAATGGCGTATTATACCTAAATTAAATCAAGAATGTCAAGTGTTTTAACGATTCAATAAAGTTTTGGAATAAATCTATTTCATCATGCTTTCATTGAATGCAAATTAATTTACCTTTATTATACATCAAGACAGTTCTATTGTACAAGGTTGTTTTGACCATTTTGAAGACTAACATAGAATTGGCACTAACAGATTTAAATATAGTATAGTAATTGAAAACAAAAATTTCTCTTAACTTAGTAAAAAGTCACGCGAGAATGAACATTTTGGTTTAGGTCGTTACAAAGCTCTTAGTACATTAAAGTGCATACTTTTAGCCAAGGAAATATTCTTTTCGTTATTTCAAAACATTAAAAAACGATTTCTGGCTTTTGTTTTAAATGTTTAAATTTAAATAATAAGTCAAAGTTGGAGCTTATGACTTTATCTACAAAATTCCTCTTAACAATTTCGATAGGAAAATTAGTTATGGAGATATATGATTTTCCAAGTGCTTCCGCTAATGAGGGTTCATTTTTTTTGATTTTGTGTAAAAAATTCAACCAACGTAATTTTTTCATATAAATGTTATAGTATGAAATTAATACTGATGTTGTAGGTACACCTCTAGAATAATAACACTGAGTTTTCTTTATTATGGTAATGAGATAAATGGGTTGTAATAAGATGACAAACATAAAAATTTGCTTCTAACTGTGAAAAACCATATGATCATCTACTAAGGTTCTTTTTGTGAGACCTAAATTTCTTTCAATTAAAGTTTTACGACTGCAATTATATTTAATATTTCGCGTTAAACCATATTTTTCTCTGCATTCACAAGCACTTTAATAACCCAAGTCTCACAAGTATTTTATTTTTTCCTCACATTCATGTTTCTGACTTATTTTGATGTTGTCATAGTCTCAAATCTCATTTTCATCGATCAAACGCACCTCACATTAAAATTCAGTGACCACAAAACAATATAGTTAGGATAGTTGGTCCGAAGGAGTAGTTTTAACTCATCCAGACCTTCAACCCAATAAAAAAATGAAACGCTTAGGAAATACGAAGTCAAACCGTTCAACGTAGCCCAAAATTCCAAGAATTGCGTGTATAGAGTGCCTTATGCTTGTGGTAATACATATACGGGTGAAACTACGAAATCTCTAGAAGTAAAGAAAAAGGAACAACAATACATTTCGCGCTGGTATCCATAGAGTAGAATGAGACAATACTAAAACCTTGACGAAAGAAAATTTAAGGAAGCAAGCTACTGATAATATAATTAATAATACTGAAATCGGAGCTCCGTCTACAGATGTGGATTCTTCTCGGAAGCAGTTTGTGCTAGTCGAGTGTGATTGAAAAACCATATAAGCAGTTACTGTCCAATTTACAAGGAATTGTGCTTCTCGGGGAACCTCCAAGATATAACTAATGATACAATAATGTAAACGACTCCAAACTTGGAACTGAAACGTCTCTACCACTGGAAAATTTACATAATACACATATTTTTACACAGGAAGACTGGTTCACCATATTGTAGAGATTTCTTTCCCTCAGAACACTGTATTCTATTACACCTTTCAACTACTTATCTGTTACAATAAACAAGGCCGAAGCCAGCGGGGGGGGTCTGGAGGTTCAAAACCCCCCTCCCGAAATTTTGGAATATTGGGTTTCAAGATTCAATTTTACCCAAATAATCATCTTTTTCATGAGAATAAATTTTATATATATACAGATTTGGCAGTACCAATCAGTCCACCACCAATCAAAAAAATTATCCAACCCCCCCCCCCCGAAAATTTTGTCCAACCCACCTCGAAAAAATTTTTCTGGCTACGGCCTTGACAATAAAGAAGTGAGGAGAGAAAACAAAACACCAATGAGGAGTTAAAATTTAAAAAGATTTAATTTTTTAAAGTAATTACTTTTTGTAGACAGTATTGGGCCAATGAACTTTTATTACGATGAATATTAACTTTCTGACCTTGATGAAAAGTGAACAAATCTAGGATGAAGTTCTAAACTCTGTGTCGTGTGTATCCCGGATGTACATTTATGGTAATTTCTAGTATGTTTATTTATTGTACAGTTAATCTAAATTGTCGTAGGAAAAAAAGTCGGCCATAGCAATGTTAAAAATATTAACTGCCTGTCTGCGAAAGCCCCATCAAACGCTGCCAAGTCTTTTGGTTTATCTCAGAACAAACAGGGGTTTGGTACAATGTACCATTATCAGTGTATTATGCATTTTACATATGAACTAAAAAGTAGTTAGTTCTAAATTAGAGATAGTTCATTTGAGTTTGTATTAATAAAACTGATGTATCATATTGTATAAATCTATCTAGTCTTCTTCTCTTAGTCGGTAGAAAACTAGTTCTGGCATTCAATAAATAATTTTTGTGATTCCAATTATTTGGAAGCAGTACCATTAGAGGTCTTATATAGGGGCTGTCAAAGTTGAGTCAATTATTTTAACTGCTTGTTCAATTTAATTTTTTAACACAAAATGAATATAGAAACCTATACGATTCAGGGAAAATTAGCCCACAGAGTTCAAATAGGGAGTCATGCTGTATGTAACGACGTTTTCTTGTGATTTCTAAGGTAGAAATCACACGTTCCTAATGGATGAATAAGGGGGAATGGATCCATACCTTGGCCTACACGTTTTCCAGATCTAACACCTTTGCGATTTTTTTCTGAGGAGCTAGTTAAAACAGCTGATCACCATGAAGAAGTAAATACCGTGAAGAACTACAAAAGTTCATTTTACTTGTGAGCATCCACAATCTCAAATTTTTGTGGGGAGTTGGAACTTATCAACTAATATTATTTATAACTTTCTTATTCTATAACTTTTATGTAAGTGGTTTTTGGAAACTCGAGTACTCCTAATGACTTACGCAAAATGTTAAAATAAACTCTTGAAAAGGTATGCTATAATCGCGTTGATTTTTAAAATATGAATCACAGGGTGATAAATAGCTATTACTTATAGAAACGTTTTTCAATAACCACCTAAAATATGAGTCATAGTTACTTTAATTTATATTAACGAGAATACTTTGCAGTACTCATTAAACTACATACTAATTAATTTTTAATTAATAACATTTTTCAGTGCTCACCAAGTTTGCCTCTTCTTTTAATTAACTGATCAGGTTTAACTACCAATTTTTCAGTCTTTAACCAGGGATTATCGATTAAAAGTTGGGGAAATTTGGTGTCTGGATCCACTGAAGCGTATCTGCATTGTACGGCAGCTGTATCTCCACCCAAATATTTGTTTATCAAGTTTTTTCCTGTAGCTTCTCTTATTGCTTTTGCAGACATCCTCTATATCTGAAACGAAAAGATCAAGATAAATATTAAATCTTAAAAAAGTTGTAGAATCGATGACAAATTCTTGCTACACATGTTCAAAAAGTGTATATCTGCATCTGAATTTTTATGCATACAAAATTTTGTTTGTGTATTTTACTGACGACAAACACATTTTTCAAACGTTACTTAAGTGCGAACGATGCTACAGTAGCTGTACTATTATGTATTTATTAAAGTAGGTTATGGTAACGGTTTTTTAATTACGACTTTTGCTTCAATGGGGAATTTCAAAATTGTATGGTAATTTTGATGAGATACATACATATTTGATGATACTGTAACCAAATTTAAAATTTGACATATTTTCGTTGGTTAATTTAGAACATATTTGAATACATTCCAAATATAACTAATATTTAGCAACCATATTTTCCATAATATTTTAGATCAACAAGAATATTATATACTCTCTTCCGAGGTGTCATTCCTTTGTAAGCAAGACAATATATATTATATATAAAATCCTAGATGTCGGTCTTACATCTCGCGTCTTCAAGAATTTATTAGTTAATTTAGTGAAAGTAATTTTTCAATGGCAACTATACTAAAGAGTTTAAAGTTCAACAACTCTTCAATACCTCGGAAAGAACTCAAAAGTTTACTAAACCAAGTATGAAAAGGTGATGCTTCACAGTCCTTGATAAAAATCAATACGCATAATAACATCACTATTGTTTTATAAGCGTAGGTATGTGTGACAATACTACTAAAATGTTGACGTAGACTTTATTTTGCAAAATCACTTATATGACGTTTCTTCCATCATTTTAATTTCATTGTTGTTCAAATTAGTAGTTACCTAAGCAAATTATTATAGTCTTCTACATAGATTTATGGGTTAAAACGGTTCATAACCTTTGATTTTATACACATATTCCTTTATTTGTTTTGCCTTTATTTTAAATCGTGTTCTCCACTCTCTACTTAGTGCAATCTTCCACAAATTCTTTGCTTTGTTTTTCTTATCCATTTTTTCAAATTTATTATATTCGTTTTCCGTATTGTTTTTGGTTTAAATTGTTTCAAGTGTATTTATTTCTAAAGTCGATTAATAGACTTTAGATTTGGCACTAAATTTAAATTTTAGTATAATATATCAGAGAATAGTTATTCACAAATAATATTTTGACAGAGCTTTTTGAAAATGGAAGCCACAAAGTAACTAATATTAAGTTAATGACGCTAACCTAACCTTACAGCTATTTAACTCGATTGTTGTAACACTCCTTCCATACATCCAAACTAGGGAAATTAATATTTGACTAAAACTTTTTGCAAAGTAAAAAAAAGTTAAATGGAAACGTTTACGTGTTTTATTTAAAATTATTTCCAATTATAGCATAACATTAATTAGCTTTGGAAACAACTATTTCATACAATCACACTTGAACCAGTGGCGGCCTCAGAGGGGGCACCAGGGGCACATTTCTCAATTTAGAGAGGAATTTTAGGGTTACTAAAAGTTTTGATCGAGTCAACATTTGAAATTTTGTCATCTAAGAAGTTTGGTGAATGATAATTGTGCCATCTCTATGTATTTGTGAAGTTTTAAGACAATATTGTCAAATATTTTAATGTCAAATTGATCTATAACTGATCCTATAACTAAAATTGCGAACCTTTCAGTATTATCTATATATAAATAGGCAAAGACAAAACGATTAGGTATCATTTTCTCCTCTGTCTCTAAACCGATTTTCTTCATTTTTGTTTTATTTACTAGCTACTGACGACCTTCAGTGCAGAATGCTAATTTTAATTGATAATATTGGTTCATTCATTAAACTCATTAAATAAAATATAATAAAAATTCATTATTTACGTCCATACTGTCAACGCCAAACAACTGACAGTGCCGCCTATTTGATCTCTGCCTATGGTGCTGCCGCCAGACGGTCAAAACTCAAAACATTGAGTAATTATATATGAAGAGAGCGATCGTTAGATATTATATTCTTAGAGCATGTACTTCTGGAAGTGGCATGCAAGCGTTGTTATTGTTTAGTGGTAAAATAGTCAATGTAGTAGATCAGTATTGATTTTTCGGACGCCCTGTAGTAACTGTCATATTAAATATTCTGTTTTTAATGTGTATTTAATTATTTGATTAATATATTATTATCACAACCTAAGGAGTTGTGTAAAAAAATGTCAGACAGCGGACAATAGAGAATGTATTAAATATTTAAGTTCTCTCTTTTCTTTATTATTCCTGATCTTGATTGAAACCGCAAATGACGAAAACTTTTAGGTTGCAAAGAACAATCTTCCAATTATTATATCGAATATTTTGCCAGGAGCGGTTCCAACCAAAAATTTCATTTATCAAAAACATTTCGAATACCGATATTTGATTACATGTTTATTTTGTTATTATTCCAACAGATTTGTCAATATGAGTGAACAATTTTGGTCATTACACCTACGTTTCTGATTTCTCCACAACTCTTGTTTCTTATAAAAATATACTTTTTACAATTTCATGAAATAGGGTCGAATTTCGACCACTGGGCAACCACTAGTTATTATAAATTTCATTGTTGTTAGTATTGCCCTTGAGAACGGGGTATGGTTTCTAAACCATACTCAGTTCAGGGTCTGCCCTGAAACTTTAGGAAGATTTGAAATATACATAATTTTCGCAAAATGGTGTTATTTCCAAGAAAATCACAAATTCGAACTTTGTGAGCAAGCATAAATTGAGAGTCAGATTTAAGAAAACCGTTATGCGCACATACTGCTACCAACTACTTTTATTCTTAACTCAATTCAGTAGGTGAGGTCGTTTGAGACATAGTGATTTCTCTCAAATCTGAGATATTGTTTAATGGCTGTTCTTTTTCATATCGATAGCTTTAGGTTTACGAGTATTTTCAAGTTAAGATGCAAGTTGTTCTTTTCTCTGCTTATCCGGTTTGGATGCCTTGGATGTCTGAGAATGTTCGCCCCAAAAAAACAATAAAAAATACAAAATATCACATATGACAAAGGATATCAAAAATCAAATGTTAAAATATCTATAATGACAATAATTGCTAAAAATATCACAAACTACAAAAAAGTCACACATCTAAAATAGCAAAAATAAAATGATACGGAAAATTTAAAAATCATGAAAAATCCTCATAAAACTTCAACAATACTAAAAATATTAAATATCAAAAGTAACATTTTCGCGGTTGCGCTCTATATTTTTTGAGATACTTTTATTAAAGTACTGTTGTAGATTCGTGATAGTAAAATTAGTGTACAATATGAAATTTGTCTATTGGTAAGTGATGTATTATGAATGCTACATCATATTTTATTTTCAATTGCTAATAAGTATTAATTTGTGGTGGTATGCACCATCACCACTCTGGTTCCTTGAAACCTAAATATTATTATTTTATTTATTATAGCAAAATGTGAAGACTTTAACCCCTTAAAGGAATGACTGTTGATGAGTAACATGAAGAGATTGACACTATTAACCATGTGCCACAAATGCCATCTGAGCCATTTTCTGAAGTAGATATGTTTGAAGATGAGAAAATTTTTGAAAAAAAGTGAAAACTACAAAAGCTCTTCCTAATGATACGCACGCTCAAAATACTGAACCCAGTAAATACTGAATCTAGTTACACACCACGGACATGGCCTATACTTAACAGACCTATTGCAGTTGTTGATTTTACCGGACCCGTTGGACCAAATTTCTTTCAAGAGGTTGAAGAGTCAATACTGCATAATATAAGATTTTATCAACCATTCACCATTACAACCAGAAAATAATATACGCCTACAAAGCCAGTAAACTTTAACCGAACAACACAGATTACTGGTCCTCCTCGCTAATCTAAATAGCACTTATAGATGGCGTGTTCTTTAAGCAAGTATCGTTTTGAAATGTCGGCGTTGCAGCGCTGCGGTGGGTGTTCCGCGCATGCGCACTATGTTCCTACATTTGTTATCCATAAAACTGTTAATGCACGTTTAAATTATAGAAAATTGTGGATATCAAAAATGTGGACTGCAAGCACAGAAACAAATATTTTGGCAGCGTCATGACTTTTTTGGGCATTACGATGCTGAAAATGACGAGTTTAAGCCAAAATATCACGGGTGATGAAACAATCCATGGAATGGTGGCATTAAACGTCGCAGAAGAAAGCGAAGTTTAAGCAGGGGCAGGGTCGGAGTGGGGGTTGTTGATTTTTTGCCTTGTGGCATAATCAGCTCTGAAACTAACTGTAAGTAACGAGATCGTTTTGCTGCATGACAATGCCCGTCCACATGTGGTCAATCGATCTTATTGCGTCATTTGGTTGGGAAGAATTTGACCACACCTCCATGCAATCCCGATCTGGCGCCTAGTGACTACCTCGTATTTCAATCACTAAAGGGGTCAGCGCCATGGTAACTATAGCGTCGAAATGACCGTGTTGCATTGGTTATCTAATAAGGCTACAAGCTTCTACGACAGAATACAAATATTAATAGTTCGGTATACGAAAAGTGTCTTAATATTAGTGGTAATTATGTAGATAAGTACATAAAAAACATGCTTCGTATTTTTAAAGCGAATCAACTGGTTAATGGGGTAGTTACATCTAAACGACATTTATAATAAACTGCGTAATTGACTTGTTATTGATTAATTTTTGTCAATTGTTATTGCTTAACCACTAAATTGCTGTTGATGAATTGATGATTAAAGTCGAATCTGGTAGACAATTAATTCTGGACTAGCAATTATCAAATGGAATGATACAAGAGCAGAACATATTCTTTCAAATTACGATAACTACTTGAAACAAAAAAAAAAAAAGCGACGTACTTGCTTTAACATAATTATGCAATTTTTTACACCATAAAGGTATAAAAATACTATTTTTACCCGACTGCTACAGGGTTATTCCATCAGTCAGCAGAGCAAAATTCAACGCATTTTTGATATCAAATTTATTTTGAATTATTCATATTTTACCAGCAACAATAATAATTTTACAGCGAATTCGAGAAAGTAAATTATTTAAACTATCAAAAAATATAAATTATTTAAACTATCAACTTTTCTTTCTAGTCTGAAATTTGTGCATTGCAGGCTACCTCCAGAAATATATGCTCTAAGCTGGCAGCAGAGCAGCTTGTTAGTAAATAATTTAAGTGCGAGTTGAACTCGCATACTAAGTGTTCTAGTCGACAGTCGAGAAGTGGGCTCACAAATTACTTAGATTCTTGCTAAAATAATTTTAAAGAAGTGCCCATTTACATCCAGAGTTACTTACCAACTTTTAGTTACTTTTGGCTAAAAAATGGGCCCAATAAAAAACAAAAAGCAACAAACACAATTTTAAAATCAAATTGGGTACTTTTTCAGACTACAAATAATCCGACCGGTATTCACGAAGATATGGTCTCTGTTAGTTTCAGTTAGCTCAGGAAAGTTGTTTACATTTTGCACAAGGAAAACACTAATTTTTTATCATTCCCGTAAATAGGCACTTTTTTAAATTATTTTAGCAAGAATATATTCAGGTTTGAATAATTTCTGTGCCCAGTTCCCCCAGGTGTCCGTACAACATTTGATATTTTTTATAATCTAGGGAAAACATAATATACATTTTTTAATTTTCTCGATATCCCCCATAATTGGCTAAGATTTATTTTTTTAATTGTTGACAAATAGTTTCGAAGACAAGTAGAAAATCAGTCATATTTTCATATATTTTCCTTAATATCTTTTAAAGTAAAAGTTTTAAAATATACACAAAAGGCCTTTTAGTTGATATGCTACTCTATTTGCTTGATTTTTAATATATTTAATTTTCCAATTTGCCTACCCCAATTAAGATTAGGATTTTAAATATTTTCCTTAATATCTTTTAAACAAATTATTTTTAAAATACCAGTAAAATTATGGTGATTAGCTTGAAAATATATATATATTTTGTTTTTCATTAACATTTGCCTCCCAAATTTAATATCGGAATTTTTCCTTTATTTTTCCTGTAAACTTTGGTGAAGGCCTACATTCCTCACTTCTTCACAATTATAGGCTCTATAGTTTCGGAGACAAAGGGGGGAGGTAAGTCGATTTTGTATATTTTCGTCAATATATTTTAAACAACTTATTTTTCAAATATGAAAAATAATATACTTATAGTCCTCCTAACCTCTTTTAATTTGAAATACATATTACATATGGCGCTTGAATAAAATATATAATTTTCAATTAATTGAATAAATTGGAATTGGATTGGATCAGGAAATTGTGTAGTGGTACCAAATTTCAACCGTCCAGTAATTTCGGAGAAAATAGACTGTTGGATTGAGTTGGCTGATACTTTGTGGAAGTTGAAATTCATGATGATTTGAGTAATACACTTATTACAAACTTACACTTTATTTAAAAAATTGTGACAATTGTTTCGCGTCCGATGGAGCTTAATCATACAATACGGACAATCGGACGCGAAACAATTGTCACAATTTTTTAAATAAAGTGTAAGTTTGTAATAAGTGTATTACTCAAATCATCAAAAATAGACTGTGACAGATGGACAGATTTTATAGGAATTTCCGTTCATTGAATGTGCCGAATCATAAAAAGGAGCATCGAGAGAACACAAAAATTGGGTAGAAATAAAACAGTCCTCGCTAAGTGCGTATCGCGGAATTAAAACATTAACCAGATAGGCACTCAAGAAGACGACGTACCTTATGCAGTACTAGGATACAACAGACGCGCACAGACTTGATATGTTCAGTGTTCAAACTACCATTCAAATCTTGCTTTCAGGATTACCATACATCAATTAATTTAGAAATGTACTAATTCTTAATTTATTTGGTTGTTTAAAAAACGGTGGTATTCTTTATGCACCTCCTTCCTAAACAAGAAGTATATGTTACATCAAAAGAAATTAGTACATAAAAAGTGCTTATACTTAACTTGGGTACGCACTTATTTCTTAAATTTAAAAGTTAAAATTTAGTTGTGCCACTCGAGCACAATTTGTGGTGATTTTTCTGCGCCTCAAAGAGGAATAGGAATGTTTATTCAAATGTATTTCTTTCCGGTTAACTACACGTTTTTTTCTGAATCGAATGGAGTTTAACAATGATTGAAGAATGTCACTAGACTATAAAGGAAGACTTACAAAAGTAAAACACTCACTTTTCTCGATAATAAATTATTTTCCACTATGGAGATATTGAATGTCAAGTGTACGCGGTAAACTTTCACTAAAAGAACGGACGGAATATCAATTAGGTACACCTTAATAGCGCGCGAATGATTAACTCACAAACACGACCACCAGGTCCTACGTTTTGATTGGAAATATTCGGTTCAGGTTCAGTACTAGTACTACCGAATCGTACGATAACAAGGTGAATAAAAAGGTAGTAAGGAGGGGGAAGACAACTATACCAAAGTGCAATACACGAAACACAAAATACGATGCGTGAGATTTTGAAAATCATGAAATGATTTGATTGCCTTTTTTAACCTTTACCGATGATTAATATCATCTCAACATTTCATTTTTGAGATGATAGTGTGAATCCGGAATGATTGACCTACAAGAAGGTCGAAATTTGTTACATCATTGAATTAAACATGCACTAGATTATCACAAGAGAAGATGTTTTCTTTTTGATTGCTTTATCTGTATTATTGTTCACTGAACTTCCCCAATAAAATTATGTAAGTTACAATTATCTAAATATGTCATATAGGCTAATCAATACGGTAAAAAACCCAGACTAATTTTGCAAAAAAAAACAACAGCACCATTCCATGACTTAAATGGCATGCAGCCCATAAATGATTAAAATAAGGATAAAAAAGTACATTGATAAAAAAAGGGAGGCAGTCATTTGAGACTGAACGATGGAAGCGAGAGCTTCTTGCGAAATAAACTTCCCGTCTTTTGTCATCTCAGTGTCTCTCTTTCTTTGTGTCATTCTTAGTAATGGATATAAATTTCAGGTGAATTAAAACAATTGTCAATATTTGTGTAATTTAGTACTTAATTATACATACATAATTTTCACATACAATTGACACAAGTTCTTTTAAAACAGTTACAATAATATATCACTCAGTGCGTAATCCAAGAAATGTTTAATGAAGAAAGACTTTAAATGCTCCTTGTTCACTTAAGAACTACTTTGAATTATTGTCTCTTTATGTCATTTAAAATTATGGCACGATAACAACCACGCATGAGTATAACCTGGAAAAATGTTCCTTATATAAACATATATGCTGCTCCTTGAAAATTATTTGTAAATATTTGTTCATTCTGCTTATAGTCCATCTGCAACACTAAAGGCCAATAACTGATCTATTCTTCTTTTAACGTTACAATTAGCTACTGCCCAAAGCAAAACCATATTAAGTTTTAAAATTATGTGCTCCAAAAAATATTTACACAACGCACTCATCTTTACGTAGGGTACTTCACGTTATCCAAAATGGAATAGCATGGCTAAATGAATTAACGATAGATATTCATTATATGTAGATATATTTAAAAATTATTTTTTACATGTACAGGAAATCCCAAATATATGAAACATCAATGTTGCATTTTATTCATAGGATAATTATTTTCATATAGATTTAGCTAGTAGTGATATTTTTTGTAGAATAAGGTAAATAACCCCTTATAAGCAATTGGGGAAGATATAAAAAAAATTAATTCCTCGCTTTATTTCCGAAACCATACTACCTAAAATTTTGAAAATAATTAGGGGTACTGGAGCTCACTTGAAAATTACAAGAAAAGTTATTAGAAAACCCCCATAGTAATTTTAGGGACAAATTATGCAATTAAATGGAAAATAAAAATTCAATTTTCAAACGCATCATATATCAGATAAAAGGCTCATTATGTGAATTAAAAATATATCATATTTTTAAATCATTTCTTTAAAAGATATTAACAAAAATATTAAACATCGACTTAATTCCCACTTTAGAAACTACACTATTTAAATTTTGAAAAATCTATTTTATTTGTATTTTTAAATAATTTGAATGACAGATTTAATAATTTATAATTTAAAACTTGACCTATTTTGCACTTTATCTTCCAATCTACAGAGCCTCAAAACTCAGACAGTAGATTATAAAAGGCTTCTCTGAAAGTTTATTAGTAAAATAAAACTCTAATGTTAATTTTTGGGGGCCAAATTAGAAAATTAAATACATATGTATTCTGATAATAATTAAGCAAATCCTGGAGCAGATAAACTAAAAAGTCTATGTTTGGAAAATCAAAGTGTATATATTTTTTATAAATTTAAAACGCTTCCTTTAGAGATAGATAGATAAGATATTAGGGTAAATATAAGAAAATGCACTTATTTCCTGCTTGTCTGAAACTGGAATATTGGAATCTTGAAGGTGGTACGGAACCCTTAGTATGCAAGTCCAACTCGCACTTGACCAAATTTAGATTTTCTTGGGAATAATACCACATCAGAGTTCAAACTTGTGTATATTTTAAAACCAAACGTTTCGAAATCCTGTCGGATTTCGTTTTCAATGGATATAAATTTATAAATTTTACTTTATAAATTCTTCTGGCTTACTGAAAGGTTCTATGAGGTACTTACAATTCATGGAAAAATCCTAGGGTTTCCTAGCAGATTTTCCTGTAAAAACTAGATTTTCCAAAACAAAAAAAGTAGGTGCTGTGAGGATTTTTTGAGTACTGTCATGTTAATTTTTTTGGCAGAAGGGTAGTAATGGGTCTAACTGTTGAAATCGATATATAAGCATGTAAGAAAAAATATTTATTTTTGAATGATTTTCTGAGTCCTACCAACTAAATAAATCAATCATATTTATATCTAAATGACCAAAAAAAATTGGCATGACGCTTGCCGGGGATATTTCTTGAAATACAGAATAAAGATGAAAATTTTCCGCACAATTTTCCAAGTGAAAATTCATTTATCCCCTAGGAGGCGTCATGCCATTTTTTTTTGTTGGTCATTGCGATATAAATTGATTGACTAATTTAGTTGGCGGGACTCAGAAAATCATTCAAAAATAAATAATTTTTCTTACATGTTTACATATCGATTTCAACCCTTAGACCCATTACTGCCCTCCTGCCAAAAAAATATTCTTTAACATGACTGTACTCAGAAATCGTCGCAGCACCTACTTTTTTTGTTTTGGAAAATCTAATTTTCACAGGAAAATCCCCTAGGAAACTCTAGGATGAATTGTAAGTACCTCATAGAACCTTTCAATACTCTAGAAGGCAGGACTCAGAAAATCGTGCTTGAACTTCTAATTCAGGTCTCCCGATCTATTATTGAAACATTCGTTAGCTTTCGCTTATTCCGGTAATTCTAATGCCATTGTCGTTTGCAGCCTTGCACTTAACCTTTAATTTTCTGTTTACTGTATGATTTGAAAATCCAGGGTCCTCAACAAGCACAGAATCATGAAGTTTTTTAATGTTTTCATCCGCACTCACTGTGATTGGTGAACCTCCGACAATATTTTCACATGCAACTCTTTTACAGTATGAATTCATGTCTCAAACGTTTTAACTACGACGTATGATACAGAAGATTCGTCTATGTTTTCTGCAAATATTTTAGTAGGTATTAACCCTTCTAAAATTTAATAATATTACATTTATTACATAAACTAGTTAAAAAAGCGTTCATGCTAAAATTATTGTTAAAATAATATATAAACTATTAAAAATTTCACAATAATTTCTTTTACCACGTTGAAAAATACACATTTTTTTGGGGATGGAACAATGTGCAATTCTAAATGATGTGCAATTAAAATTATTTACAGAAAGAAAATATTTCCAGGTATGTCAATTACAGTAAAATTTAAATTATTGTGTTTTTATAAACATCCACGTCAAGGAATTTATGTAAATGAGCCAAATTTCGGTAGTAAATATGTTTGCAAAATAGTTTGTGTCTTGTTTGGCCTTTATTAAGGAATAAATACGAAATACTTAACATAGTAATAAGGGGTAAGTTAAAACTGTTAAAATATCCTAATTAAAAATAAATTAATTTTACTTCAGCACGCTTCAAACACATAAAGTGAAATCGTTGACATTTCCGCATACTCCGTACTTTCTGTTATGCTAGAATTCGAAAATAAAAATCAAAAGACATCTCCTCAAGGCCAAGTCTGTTCTATTCAAGGTTTATTGGATTTTGACAATTGTATCTATATGGTTGATTTTAATTATAAAGTTTTACATTATATTTTTTTAAATATTGAGAAAATTAAAAAATATATATATTTAAAAAATATATATATATAATAATTAGAAAATAAGGTATAGTTGTTTTCTGAATGTTATTTGTGGCATCTTCTAGTTTATTTTAGATTTTCTTGGGAATAATACCACATCAGAGTTCAAACTTGTGTATATTTTAAAACCAAACGTTTCAAAATCCTGTCGGATTTCGTTTTCAATGGATATAAATTTATAAATTTTACTTTATAAATTTATATCCATTGAAAACGAAATCCGACAGGATTTTGAAACGTTTGGTTTTAAAATATACACAAGTTTGAACTCTGATGTGGTATTATTATATATAATATATAATTTATAAATTTTACTTTATAAATTTATATCCATTGAAAACGAAATCCGACAGGATTTTGAAACGTTTGGTTTTAAAATATACACAAGTTTGAACTCTGATGTGGTATTATTCCCAAGAAAATCTAAAATAAACTAGAAGATGCCACAAATAACATTCAGAAAACAACTATACCTTATTTTCTAATTATTATATATATATTTTTTTAATATATATATTTTTTAATTTTCTCAATATTTAAAAAAATATAATGTAAAACTTTATAATTAAAATCAACCATATAGATACAATTGTCAAAATCCAATAAACCTTGAAAAGAACAGACTTGGCCTTGAGGAGATGTCTTTTGATTTTTATTTTCGAATTCTAGCATAACAGAAAGTACGGAGTATGCGGAAATGTCAACGATTTCACTTTATGTGTTTGAAGCGTGCTGAAGTAAAATTAATTTATTTTTAATTAGGATATTTTAACAGTTTTAACTTACCCCTTATTACTATGTTAAGTATTTCGTATTTATTCCTTAATAAAGGCCAAACAAGACACAAACTATTTTGCAAACATATTTACTACCGAAATTTGGCTCATTTACATAAATTCCTTGACGTGGATGTTTATAAAAACACAATAATTTAAATTTTACTGTAATTGACATACCTGGAAATATTTTCTTTCTGTAAATAATTTTAATTGCACATCATTTAGAATTGCACATTGTTCCATCCCCAAAAAAATGTGTATTTTTCAACGTGGTAAAAGAAATTATTGTGAAATTTTTAATAGTTTATATATTATTTTAACAATAATTTTAGCATGAACGCTTTTTTAACTAGTTTATGTAATAAATGTAATATTATTAAATTTTAGAAGGGTTAATACCTACTAAAATATTTGCAGAAAACATAGACGAATCTTCTGTATCATACGTCGTAGTTAAAACGTTTGAGACATGAATTCATACTGTAAAAGAGTTGCATGTGAAAATATTGTCGGAGGTTCACCAATCACAGTGAGTGCGGATGAAAACATTAAAAAACTTCATGATTCTGTGCTTGTTGAGGACCCTGGATTTTCAAATCATACAGTAAACAGAAAATTAAAGGTTAAGTGCAAGGCTGCAAACGACAATGGCATTAGAATTACCGGAATAAGCGAAAGCTAACGAATGTTTCAATAATAGATCGGGAGATCTGAATTAGAAGTTCAAGCACGATTTTCTGAGTCCTGCCTTCTAGAGTATTGAAAGGTTCTATGAGGTACTTACAATTCATCCTAGAGTTTCCTAGGGGATTTTCCTGTGAAAATTAGATTTTCCAAAACAAAAAAAGTAGGTGCTGCGACGATTTCTGAGTACAGTCATGTTAAAGAATATTTTTTTGGCAGGAGGGCAGTAATGGGTCTAAGGGTTGAAATCGATATGTAAACATGTAAGAAAAATTATTTATTTTTGAATGATTTTCTGAGTCCCGCCAACTAAATTAGTCAATCAATTTATATCGCAATGACCAACAAAAAAAAATGGCATGACGCCTCCTAGGGGATAAATGAATTTTCACTTGGAAAATTGTGCGGAAAATTTTCATCTTTATTCTGTATTTCAAGAAATATCCCCGGCAAGCGTCATGCCAATTTTTTTTGGTCATTTAGATATAAATATGATTGATTTATTTAGTTGGTAGGACTCAGAAAATCATTCAAAAATAAATATTTTTTCTTACATGCTTATATATCGATTTCAACAGTTAGACCCATTACTACCCTTCTGCCAAAAAAATTAACATGACAGTACTCAAAAAATCCTCACAGCACCTACTTTTTTTGTTTTGGAAAATCTAGTTTTTACAGGAAAATCTGCTAGGAAACCCTAGGATTTTTCCATGAATTGTAAGTACCTCATAGAACCTTTCAGTAAGCCAGAAGGCAGGACTCAGACTAGTGGTTGAACTTTTAATTCAGACCTACCGGTCTGTAAGAGCCCAAGAATGAAGGTTCAATAAAACATGTTTTTCTGTAGCAAAGAATTGAAATATTTATTGATCTATAATGTATATATTAGGAATTATGTATGAATTTGCTGGCACATTCCTACTCATTTGACAAAATTTCTTATAACATTATTGTATATATGTGGCGGTATCTCATTGACGCAGCTCGTAATTTCGGTCTTCAATGATCGGTGCTCGTGAGCTCGGTGGTATAAGCATGTAACTTCAACCAACCCCACAGCCAGAAGTCCAAAGGTGTTAAATCACAAGACGGTGGCGGCCAATTCTGGTCACCAAATGGGAATGACACGATCAGCAGGAAATTGGTGCAAGAAAGTTAATTTTTTACGAGCGGTATGACACGTTTTGCTGAAATCAAATGTCGTCAAAAGCTATATTTTCATATTGAGGTGTAAAACTGCGTTATCACAGCTAGATAACGTTGACCATTCAACTGGACCTTCAAAGAAATACGGTCCAGTAATTCCTCCAGACCACAATACACAGCAAACAGTGACATGTTTTGAATACATTGCTTTTTGATTAACCTGTCGTGGACTTTCTAAGCCCCAAATACGGCAATATTGCCGATTAACGAAGTTATCCAGGTGAAAATGGGCCCATTACAGAAACTGAGTTTAATGGCAAAATCGGCATTCACTTCTGTTTGCTCAAAGACCCCATTGGTGAACTAACTCTCTTTGTATTGCATAGTCTGCTGGAAAAAGTTGTTGAGTCAACTCGATATTGTATGCGTGTAGATGTAAATCTTACGCCGAAGAGTGGCTGTTGTAATGTTAAATTCTTGTGCAAAATGACGAATCTTTTTGGACCTGAAGGCACACTGTCGTTGAGCGCCGCGAAGTTTTGTTGTGTACGACCTCTACGAGCTCATTTCGTGTGTTTTACATCTCTAACTGAACCCGTACTTCCGAATAGAATATGGGACGCACTTGAACAATAGTGGCAATGAAACTTTCACAATTTTGATAAAAATCAGGACCCGTTGTTTTAACGTGAAATGACCCATATTTACTAACTCCCATCTGTCAACTTTCAATCTATCATGTTGTAATCAAATGTCATAACTGTGACGGCCAATTCAAATATTGAACTCTTATTTAAATAACCATTACAATTAGAGAATTCTAAAAATACAACAAGGTGCGTTATCCCTATAACAAAACACCGGACCACCCTAAATTTTAAAGGTTTATGAGAAAACGAGGAAAAGAATGAGGCTTTCACCACATCCTATTCAAAATTAATTTTAGTAGCACAGGCAAAGAAACAAGCACCGTACCGATATTGTAATGGCTTGGGTACTTTCGTGCTACCATTGTTTAACTACACATTCTTATCCCTGTCACCATTATAAGTAGTGTGAAAGCCCGTCTTTAGGGTTTCAGAAATTTTAATATCGAAACTTTTTAGCCAGGATGTCTCTTTCAGAGCTGCCACCATGGGATCTTTGGAGATTCAAGAAGCAATAATAACGTTTCTATGGTAGGTTCCGTTCTCGTCGATTAGCTCCACTGAGCCGGCAAGTTCCTAGGCTTAGCAATTGCTGATTGGTTGTATGACTTAGTTACTAAGAGTAGGGGGACATTTAGAAGAAAAAATACAATAGTAAATATTTTTAAACAAATGAGAAATAATGACAAGGCAAAACAGGTGTAAATACAATGAGTGACTATAAAACTAAAGAAGTAAAACTACAAAAAAACTAACATGCACTAGTTTACAATTATCCAATAACAAATGATTTTAACGAAATTAAAACAAAATAACCCAAAAAGGAATGTACTAACCAAAACTCTATATAGACAAAATGAACAAAACAAACTTCATAAATCAAACTTATCCAACTCAAGGATATCTAAATACTCTTATGGGTACATATGAAACATAATAGTGAAGCCAGAAAACCATGCAGTGGTAGACCAATTTTTCTCGCATCTTGGAAAATCTTAGCTTTTCTTTTCCTTATCTCCAGTTACACTTTGTCTTCATCATAAATTTCTAATACTTGTGTAGAACTAAGGTGATAAAATGTCAATGAACACGAAGAAAAATCATTCAAAATATGTAAAATATAAAAAAATGAAATTAACTAAAACACAAAATATCAAAAAACTAGTAAATGGGGGGAATATTAATAACGTAGAAACTATATACGTAATGCTTATATACCGCTATCGTCCATAAGTGGAAGAGTCACCGACTAAGAGAGACATCAAATTATATCGTTTTACGGTACTTGAGTTCGTTGAGGAGAATGTAAATGTGATGGGAAACCACTAACCTCAGATCAAACAGTGAGAAAACAAAACTCCAGAACTGAAAAATAAGGCATTTTGGAACATGCGCATAAGAAACGAAGTAAAGTAAAACGATATAAACATATATATGTCTGCACCCTGATGATTGCGCCTTTTTCTAGACTCCGCTAGCAGTATATTAGTATTAAGTATATGGCAGAAACAGTACTCTCCTCGAGGTGGCATTATTTTGTACGCAAGACATCAGTTGCCCTTCCCAAAAGAGAATGTCCTCTCAGTTTAGTAATATCTTTATTTATTTTATTTATTCTTATATACGGGTAAACCCATTTACATAAAATACAAAATAAAAAATTTAAAGAAAATAACATTAAAACTAAAACTAAATCTAAAAACACAAAACACACAAAAAACATAAATCTAAGTTTATACAAAATAAAAAATAAAATATAGTTACTTAAAATTAAAATTAAAATCAAGATACATGTAGTCGCGAACAAAACAAAAGGCAGCATTAAATATTATAGAACAACGAGCGCTTGATTACCCTGATGGAGTTGTAAAACAGATCGATATGTGAGGAGTTCTGATTGCCTGTACGCAATAACCTAGTCATTGCTGAACAAAATCCATAGTTAGTTCTATGAAATGACACATTGAAGAGTTCTGAAGAACGAGTTCTCATTGTCGTATTCAAGGATATTCTGTCTAGTAAGCAAGGGCAGTCAAGTTCACCTGACAACAACTTGTGTAGGAAACAAATGTCAGCTATGTTACGCCGATTTTGCAAAGATTGTAAATGCATTTGTACTAAAATATCACTATATTGATAATTATCCCTGCTCAAACCCATTTTAAATGCTACTATACGAAGGAATTTATTTTGAACTTTCTCAATATTATATATATGTTTGTTATAGTGGGGGTTCCATATGACAGAACAGTACTCCAGAATAGATCGTACTAGTGAACAATATAATAAACGAATCGTATTAAGAGAAAATGTTTTAGATGAACGATTGATAAAACCCAAAACCTTGTAACTCTTGGAAACAACTAGATCAATGTGCCTACGAAAAGTCAGAGTATTATCGAAAACGACACCAAGGTCACGAATTTCACTTACTCGCTGTATCGTTTGTGACTTAATAGCGTATGGAATGATTATAGGTTGTGAAATTTTTGCAAAAGTAATAATAAAACATTTATTGATGTTCAGGTCAAGATCATGACTAATACACCAGGCAAATAAAGAGTTTAAATCGGATTGGAGTAACGTAGCATCATTGCAAGTTGCAATTTTTTTAAACAGTTTGAAATCGTCAGCATACATTAAGATATTACAATGATTAATAATTTTGCCAATGTCATTAATAAATAAATTAAAAAGAAATGGTCCAGCGTGAGAGCCCTGTGGAACTCCTGAAGGCACACTTATAATCCTGGAAATAATACCCCCCACTTTAACATAATGGTATCGGTCTGAGAGATAACTCTTTGTCCACTCTAAAAGTGGCCCATAAAATTCTAGAGCTTGAAGTTTGGCCCAAAGTATTCTATGGTTAACTCTATTAAACGCTTTAGCGAAATCCGTATAAATAGAGTCAACTTGTAGTCTATTCTCCACAGTTTTTACTAAAAATGACTCGTAGACGGCCAAATTGGTTAAAGTAGATCTACCCGGAAGAAATCCATGCTGTTCGTTAACAAAAATGTGTTTAAATTGCCATAATAAGAATTGAGAGAAAAAGTAGTCCAATAATTTCGGGATCTCCGATTGCAAGCATACAGCTCGGTAATTCTCAATATTTTCTTTAGATCCACCTTTGTGGATTGGCCTCAGGTAGCTGTATTTCCAAAAACTGGGAAACTTTCCGGATGACAGTGACAAGTTAAAAATTGTATTCAGAGGAAGCGCTAGAGTGTAGACACAGTTTATTAAAAAATGCGATGGAATACCATCAGTGCCACACGAGAGCTTTAACCGAAGTTCATTAATTCTGCTAATGATGTCTGCTACAGTTACACAAATGGAAGACAAGTTAACAGTATTTTCATAATGAAAATGAGGCACATTAATGTTCTGATCCAATTTATAAACCGTTGAAAAGTAGGCAAAAAGACCTGCAGTTTCCTCAGCCACGTTGCTTATTTCATCTTTATAAAACATCGATTTCGGAAGATTAAAAGACTTTTCATGCCATTAATATACCCGCAAAAACTTCTTGGATTGTGATTTAAAGTATTTTCAATATTATTAATGTACAATCTATAACAATTAGTAGTGACATCTTAACAAATGCCTCTGATATGAGAAAAAACAAATAATCATCATAACTATTGGTTGACTTAAACTTTTTATGCGCTACCTTCTTTTCAGCTACCAGATGACGCAGCTGTCTAGAAAACCAAGCAGGATAAGGGGAAGACTAAAATTAGCTAATTTAGCTAATTCAATATCCCACTCGGACAACGGTTGCCAATTACAGCTAGCAAGAAAGTTGTTGATAGCGAAATAATCAGCTTGCTTAAAGTCGTAATAAAAAACTTCATAAATTAAACTATTTCTAACACAATTAGAAGACAGTAAAATATCAATAAGCGTATGGTTAATGGAGGATGGAAGTATATAATCGTCCGACTTGTGTGTGCATAAACTAAAATCATTAGTAAACACTAAATCAAGAGTTCTATCTCTTACATTTAACCCATAATTCTTTTGAAATAGTTTAATGAAATCCAAAGCATTTGGCGAATACAGTAACCGGATAATTATTTCCATTATCTATAGTTACTCCATAATTATCGTTATTCCAAGTAACATCCGGAAGGTTATAATCTCCACATAAAACTAACTTAGCATCAGGATAACAAGACAAAATAAACTCCACAGATCTACAATGGTCCTCATAAAGGTTGTAGTCTGAGCGCGGAGGGATGTAACATACACCCAATATAATCAACATTCTACGCTCTTTCAGCAAAACAAAAATTTGATTACAAAAAGTTAGTTCGCACTGCACTAATGATGAGTTGATATTTTTCCGCACGGCTGTAAGAACTCCACCTCCACGACTCAAAGAATTCCCAGGTAACTCTTGTCTATATTGGCGATAAACATTGAAATTTTCAAATCCAAGTTCTGAATCAAAGTGCTGTGGTGTAAGCCAAGATTCGGTGAAACAAAAAGCATCATAAATGCTGGTTGAGACGTTTCGACATAGATCATCTAATTTTGTTCTTAAGCCTCCGGCATTGTGATAATAAAGTAGCATCTTATGTGAAGGATCGGCACTAACTGCGAGGTTACCCGTGCCATCTAGTTTTTTAAGGGGACAATTTTAGGAACATTATTGATATATCTAATAGTGATTCTCTCACCACTTTCGGTTCTCTTGCGAAGTTCTGTTCGAAGGTCGTTGAGATATTTGCGTTGAGCTGGAGTGAGGTCAGATCCTATTTTGATGTTTTCTTGATCCAATTTGTTTTTATTTCTCAGCAGTTTCAGAACGCATGACTTATCAGAAAAGATGACTTTTATGGGGCGTGGTTTCTCACCAATCTTTCCAACACGCGAAACCTTGGTTATTTGGCTAGAAACATCACTTATTGGTCTCAATATAGCCTTCCCCAACTCTACATCATCCTTAATCATCTGATCTGGGAATTGTTTACCCGATTCAGATACATTGTAAACCATTAGGTTATTTTTTCGCAGTTTCCGCTCCTCATATTCTGATACAAATACATTGATATTACTAAATGGATCAGCTGCATCACTCTTGGATCCATATTCCGAGCTGCTAGATTTAGATAATAATGAAACCAAGTCCTTTACTTTATCTTCGAGAGTATTCAACCTTTTTTCAAAAATTGGTAGAAGTCTCAGCCCATTATCGCACGTACTGCAAAATTTTTCAACTTTCTTTTGCCCTTCGACTGGATACACTTCAACTCTGGAGGTGCTAATCCTGTGCAGTCGTAATGAACACGACCATGACAGCCATCACAAGTGCAAAATTTATTGTCATTAAGGTCCCCGTCACATTCTATACACTGTGAGTCGTTCATCTTTTAAATAATAACCGGGCCACCGTACAAATATCCACTTCTATTTCTTATCACAGCAAAAAATGGAACAGGATAAACAGTTTAAATAATAGTGATATCAAATTACCTTAAATTGCCATGAACCAAAGTCGAGATTCACGATTTTAGAGTCAATTTGTTCATATATAACTTGGCACTAACCACATGAAGCAAAAATCAGAATTTAATTAACACTGAAAACCACTTAAAACAGCGAAAGATGGCGAGTGTCATTGTCAGAGCTAAATTTTTTACACTTTTCTTACTCCTAATCCATGTTTTGATATTTGTTCCCTAATTTGTTTTCTATGTTATATGTTTCTCTGAGCTGTTACAATATTTTCCCTATGCTATTCCTCAAGATACTTCTTCCCTAAGATATGTTACGTCCTCTTCTGTCTGCAATAGCGCCCTTCTAGGTCTCTTGGTCCTTTGCGATTCTTCTTGCTTCCTCATCTGTCCTTGCTGCCGGTTCCTCTTCTTCTTTGGTCCTCGATCCTCTGAATCCATCCCCGCTGGTCATTGTCTCTGTCTTGGTATGTGGCATATCTGTCCATCGAGCTGCTGTTATCGTCACTGGGTTATGGAATGTCCTCTCGAACACTTATTTATGTATTTGATACATGTCGATAAATTTGTAGACGCGAGATGTAAAGTCCGACATCTAGGATTTTTGTGGAAACTAGCACACAGGAGTTACGGGATCACAGCAATTACATGGAACGACTCCAGATGTCGATCTTTACATCTCGCGTCTACAAAGTACAACCAATAGTTGGATCATGTTGCATTTTGTTGTAGAATTTTGTATCTTTTAAACAAATTATCAGAAATTTTTTTAAACATATATACTTGTATTCCTCATATAGAGCTTTTATTTCATATATTACATGATGCGTTTGAAAACATGTAATTTTCTATTTTTCATTTAATTCTATAATTTACTCGCCAAAATTAATATTAGGGTTTTCTCCATATTTATTTCTGTAAAGTTCAAGTAAGGCCCTATATTTCTATTTTTCCAACATTTTACATCTTATAGTTTCCGAAATAAAGCGGGCAAAGAGTCAATTTTAGTAAATTTTTGATAATTCCTTTAAAATATATATTTTAAAAATATGACAAAAAATATATTTTTATTCCTCATAAGAAGGGAGCCCTTTAATTTGATATATTGCATGAGGCCTTGAAATAAATATTTTTTTATTTTTAATTGAATTCTACAATTTGCCCTCAAAATCAGCATCAGAAATTCTTGATTTACGGTATGTACTCCTGATCGGGTCAGCAAGTTTTAACCGTTTCGGTCCAGTAGTTTCGAAGAAGATGGGTTGTGACAGACCTACAGAAGCAAGAGTGATTTTATCTTGTGTTAGAATAGCTGTAATCAATCAAGTGTTCCCATGGGACGACAGAATATTATCACAACTGGAGCGAATGAGGATTAAGGCCTAATATGTGGAAAAATAAATACAAATAAACTTATTGTCAAATTTTCCCAGTATGATAAAAAAGTCATTGGCGTATCAGAGCGATCACTCCTCGTAGATTTCGTTCCTAACCGGAAATATTACAATGTTCTAAGACAGAAATTAATTTGTTATGTACGTCAATTATCAATACAAATGAGTGCATACCTAGATGACTAAGCGAAAAACCCTGCATTTCCTTAAAAATATTGCTTACAATATTTTATAAGTATATATTTTTGCCGATTAATGTAATTAGCATTCTATTTACATTATTATTACCATATAATGGAAGTACCTAAACATTTATTTCTTAAATATTCCATTTTTAAAATTACTGATTCTTCAAAGACATTTTTAGACTCATCATACGAAATGATTATTTCAAAATATCGATCTAAAAACAATTTGTGTGAACTTACTCCAATCGTACGATAACTGGGGTTATCAAACAATGTATTTGTTAGTTTTTGATGAATGTTTCGGCACACTTCACGTCTGTGGCAAATCACTCCTTCACCAGTTCACGAGAGAAATTCTTTTTTCAAATGACTGCTGATAAAATTGTAAAGAATCTAACAACCTTGACATCGAACAGTAGGTCAGAAGCTCATGCATATGGTAGCACGATGCCATTGCTAACGCTGTTCTCCCTAATGTTCAAAACATGTGAATAGCAAAACAAAATGCGAATATTCAATACATTTTTTTAAAATATAAATATATGAAAATGTAGTATTGATTATATATAAAACGTTCGGAGTTACTTAATGTTGTGGGTCAGTTAAAATTTTTGAGATGAATTTCAATAATTTAATACGCATACGTGGTAGAGAACAGTGTCACGCGGACGCTTAAGAAAATAATTCAATAAAATAATGAAAGTAAACAGAATTTAACTTAGTTTTTATATTACTTTTTATTTTCACTTTGCTGTAACTAGTTTCGGCAAGAGGCTATGCCATTATCAAACAAGAGCGAAATGATGAACTATAAGCCTCAAATTCTAGGTAAGGCAAGTAAGATTACAAGTCGCTAGGTAATCTAATAAAATAAAAACAAATAGATTCTGTCGTACACGACCGTTGAGAATACAGATTTATGTCAGTTTTCATTTGACTGACGTCTTTAGTCGGGTGGTAGAGTAGTCGAATGGTTTCGGGAATCGGGTTCCTGGAATCTTTGTCAATCACCGTATGTACTATTTGTGTCTGTCACATAAATCTGACATTGACAATATATCCAACTTTTCAATCATTTAAACGTGCGGGTTCCGCTATTATACTAGTCTAGCAATAATTATTTCCGTGAACAATCGAGTTCTAAATATGGTGGACCGATTTCAGTATTAATAATCATTATGAAATGAGCTTCCTTAAGTTTCATCTTTTTATATTTTTTGTCTTTCATCAAGATCTTAGTATTGTACTAGACTATGGTTTGGCGACCAGCGCTGCTCAATAATTGGTTGTTTAAGTTTGAATTGTTCACGAGTTTTCAGAAAATGTTACATTGTTGTTCCTATTATCTTACTGCTAGAGGTTTCGAAATCTCACCTGTATCTCTATGGCCACATATACAAGGTACACTGTATACGCAATTCTTGGAATTTTGTGATGCGTTAAACAGTTTTGTATGCATGAGAATAGATAGATAGATTATTTGTTTTTAACTATTTTAACTTCGCAATTTATTTCCTAAGCGTGTGATTTATTGAGACAAACCCGCAACATATGAAAAAAACAAGTTCAAGGTCAATACAATACTTTCAATTGCAAGACCAAGACTGAATGAACAAGGCCAATACCAAGATCGACTATGCAAGACCAAGACCAAATAAGCCAGACTCTAACCTAAACATCAAAACAACATGAGAGAGATACATTTTAGAAAATGACTAAAATTGTATAGTATTTCAAATTTGTCAAAATTATTTTTCACCGTCTTCAAAAAAGTGTTGGTTTTCAGAAAAAACGGTAAAAAATCATTTATTAACATTGCCATTCAATTATTAAGCCATTGAATGAATTTCTAATTTCACTAAAACGGCTTAATCAATTAGAATATTATAAATCGAATCATTTATCATTACTTACTGCTTTGATTATTATTTAAATCTTCTTTTTAATAAATTATGATCTGACAAATCATTACAGATATAAATGATGTGAATGCATAAATAACTCTATATTTTCGTTCTATCTTTACCAGATTTTACAAGCCAGGCACACAAGACATTATTAATTACCGGTTAAAATGTTCTTTATATACATATTTTCGCACCAACAGTTTCCTAATATTATTATTTTATTATATTTCCTACAAAATCATTCGGTTTGTAATAAATAAATACAAATAATTAAAATAGGAACGAAAATCCCAAGGCATCCTTAGCATACAGGTAACTACTGACTTAATAAACCAATAGAATAAATACATAAAAAAAAACAAAAACCGACTTCAAAGAAGAAACATAACTAAAAAGCAAAATATATTTTTTTCTTGCAACAATTAAATACTCGCACTTTTTCTGAAGTCAGTGAGAAGTTGAAGAGAAAAGTTGCAAAATTCAACTCATAATGCACTTTCCTAATTATTCGCACTTTAACTTGGCACCGATTTCAGAAAAAGTATTTAATTGTTGCAAGCAAAAATTATTTTTTGCTTTTTAGTTTTGTTTCTTCTTTGAAGTTGTTTTTGTTTTTTAAATATGTATTTATTTCACAATTTTTAGAAATGTGTTGGCTTAATTAGATGCAGTTGTCAAATCTAATTAACTTTTTCGGTATTGCCAAAAATGAGGTGTTACATTCATTGTTTTGACCAATCTCGTTATTTGTGGAATGGAATAGGGTAGGTTGTTTTCTAATTCTTTATATGTATTAAGAAAATTTTGAATACGATTCCAAGTTGGTGGACCAACGGTATTCTAGTCGATTTGAATATCTTAAATTTTTTTATGTCTGTCAATTACCGAACATTTCGACTCTATTTCAATGACATTTCTTTACTAGATTCTCATCCGCAAAATTTATAAAATAATTCTTTATAAAATTTTTACCATACTTCATAATTGAATGCAGTTTTCAGTTCTACTAAACTTTGTAAGATAACAATTTGACATTATAAAAAAATGAAGATACCTTACTTTTAAAACAAGAGTGATATTTTTGTAGGAAAAATTAAATATTTATTATACACTGTCTAGTGCAATGGCATAATTAGATGAAATTTTTAATTCTAATTACTTCTGTTTGATAACAATTGTAAATAATAACAAAAATAAACACACTTTTAAGTAAAAGTCATATTTCCTGACAACTCTCGTATAGTTGAATAAGTGACATGAAATGATTACAGTATGCGTTTCTGAGCATGCAAATCTCTTTATGAAGAATAAATTTTTCTCGAAATATTGTTCATAACAAAGTTTTCTGTTCGAATCCAATTTATGAAGACACACTTGACACTGTATATAGAGACCAAGTCAGATCCTCCATCTTGAAGATTTTTTTTCTAAAAAATTCAACATAAAAACCAATTTTTTTAGAAAAAAAACGTCCAATTCAACACTAAACGATTGACAACGACTCCTGACTCGGAGTTGAAACGTCTTCAAACAAAGATAAGTATAACACAGTATACAATACATTACTTATATACAGGAATACTGGTTGGTCATTTTGTAGAGATCTCTTTCTCTCAGAATAACTGTGAGAAAGAATCTCTGTATAAACAACCAGTAATCTGGGCAATTTTACGAAATTGCCTTACTACACTTTGTTCTGCATTTACAATTTTTAAATACTTTTTTCTTCCGTTTTGCCCTGTTTTTTTTCGAATATTTTAAAATCATTTTGTCGTTTTTCTTCTAGTATTTTAAATACATTTCTTCGTTTTAATTCAAGTTGTTCTTGTTTTTCTTCAAATTTCGAGATAAATCCTTCCAATAAATTTTGTTGTTTTTCTTCCATCGTGGAAACAAGATTTGTTGTTTTTTCATCAAAAGATTTCACTAACCTATGCTGGATTTCTTCTTGATGTTGTTTCTCCTTCTTGTCAGGCTTTTCCAGAATCCAGAGAAGATCTATTGCTAACAGAGCAGAAAAACGGTAGCCTCAATATCATGTGATCGCCAAATGCAAATTGTCACTGTTAAAAATTTTTGTTGAACAACAAAATCAACATTAAAGCGAAGTTTGTTTGAAAAAACTTCGAAACACAATATTAAACGATTTACAACGACTTCAGAGTCGGAGACAAAACCCAATAATGAACAGTCAAAATAATTCAAGACCTCCTCAACAATCTTTTCAAAACTACTATTTTAATTACTAGAAGCTTATGAAGTATTGAAAAATACCAGTTTTTCCGATTTTTCTCGATCAAAAATACTTAAATCAGGACTTATAAGCACTCATTAACAAGAATTCATTTATAGCATTACGATTTACAATAATATAAGGTGAAGTGATGATTAGTCAACTGCTGCTTTTTTGTCTCAAAATGCCTTCAATTTTGCTGTATAAAGTATTGGCTTAAAACCCTGTTTTATTATTCGAATTTGTGTATTTAATAAAAGTTACATTACTTCTGATAATATAGTGAAAAGTTCCCCCACACTCATCTCATTTATCATTTTCTATGTATTTTTTACCACGGATATTTTTGTGTCTCAAAAAAACTAAAATTGAAATTTGACGCTTAACCAACCTCTAGTCAACTACACTTTCCCGAACAAAATTTTATTTACTCGTTATAGGTTAATAAAATCAATTTTTTAATTGACTATTCCTGGATATCCTTCTTTGATCATTAAAATATCAATATAAATACGAACATAAACCTTAAAGATAAAATAGATTTTATTAATTATTCCTCCAATCTAAGAAACACATATGCGAGTGTAATGATCCATTAATTTAGTGACAATATAGAATTTGTTATCGTAGTTAATTAGTTTCTGTAATACATTTGGTGCACCTTATCAATGAGAACGCTGCTATATGAAACATGGGTTAAACAATATTAGAATTAAGCATTATTAACAGTTCTAAAGTACATGCTAATACATAGATTGGAATTTGATCAAATAAATTAACTTTAATGTATCTAATTACATGACATTTTTTTAAGTCAAACATTACTTGAAAAGAATATTAATTGGAAGAACATGCTGAAATACAAAGTTTGAGTTGTTAGTAAGGTTAGTGACTAGTGTAAATTGAGCACCTAAGGAACTGCGAAGTGATAATAACTTTAATCGATAGGTGACCAGTTAAGACCAGTTAAGGTCTAGTATTTTTTTCGGAAGATCACTTGTAGTTTGTTATAGATAAAAAATCATTTTGCATTAAACTTTTTTTCGAGTGGAGTTGTCTGTCTCCCATCGCACGGGTATTATGTGACGGAAAGGGGAATGCTCTAACCAGTCAGCTTCTAGTCACATCGGCGAGTAGGTGGGAAATAAAGTACCACCTGTGGACCAAGTCAGACTAGACTCTCAACAAACCTGACGTATTGAGAGTGACTTCATAAATTGCTCATAAAACCGAAAAGAAAGTTCGGAATCAGACGGAGCCGAAGATCACAGACCTTCGATTGAGCTTCACAAAAAGTCATTTTGTAGGATTTAATTTCCCTGCAAATGTTCTTTTGGATACGTATTATGATATAATTAATAGGTTTCAGGTCATAAAGGAAAAACAAAAATTGTCTTTTTTTGTTTCTATTGTTTAAAAAACGGAAAAATCGACTTTTGTGATGGAATTTAGTATTCTTTTCACCAACGGATCACTCTTCAAAAGATGATATTCGTAACTTGTTAAATTTTTCTTCCTAAAATAGTTTTGAATCTGCTCTATTATTTCACTGATTTCCCTCCGGAGTCCCTCTGGATATATCATTTAACAAAATATCAGTAGCAAACTTTCCCCTTCTATATTCGGCCATTTAATGTTCAAATCTCAAGGTGTTCCGTATTCGTTTAGTTATAAACGTTGTATTATACTTTGCTTTCTGAACATGATCTATTGTGTTGTCTATGTACTTACTTCCTGATAGTACATTTACAGATTTACTGTTTGACTGTATAAAAAATCTTCATTTCGTCTCTTGTAGAACAGCTCATTCACAGACTTGGAATTAATAAACATTATTAAAGATATTGCTTCTGGAATGGAATAGCTGTCAGGAATATTTTTATTAATTCCAAAAAACAATGCAAGATCTGAGATTTTGGCATGTGCGTCTATGTGGGCTATTCTAATGGAAACTATGTCCAACACTTTGAGGTATGTACTTGTACTTGTTAATTTTATTTTAGTTCAAATTTTAGAAGCCTTCAATATATAACTGATTTTTGAAAATGCTCATATTCTTCAGTAAAAAAGCTGCACATAAATTAAAGAATATACAAAAGTACATGAAACATTGCAACAAAAAAAGATACGAAACAGAAGAAAGAAAAAGGAATCATTAAGACAGGAAAGATTATACTATTTTACAGCGGAGCAGAGATGAATAAAAGAGCTTAAGGCGGCGTAGACTTGCTAATACACAAAAAATAAAAAGACAACATTGCAGACATAAAATATTTCTACGAACATATAATGCAATCTCCTTAAAACCAGAAAATATTATACCTGTCTACTCACCAGACATAAAAAGTAAAGAACAAATAATATTTCATGATAACTTAGAATCATTAACAGCTAAATAGTTATCATTACTACCTGATCGTACGTGTCGGTATTGCACATTAGTGAAGGAAACAAAGATTCATTGAAGGAACATTAAATGAAAACGGGGAAAGACCAATAGAAATCTGCATATCAAATAGTCCTAGAATTAATAACACAGGCCCACAAGGAAAAGAAGTTGTATGCCTATCAGGAACAGGAGAAAACAGTGAACTACATGTATTTGGGGAGCGCTGAACGCTGAAATCTGAGGTAAGCTCAATAGTAGTATATATGGTTTTGCAATCGTTGAATACTAATACGAGGTGAAGCAGACCGTAATATGTCAAAGTCATGGTCGTTTTAACGTTAAATTGACCAAGAAATGTATGAGTAAGAAATCAAAGCTTCTGTTCGTATTTTTGTGATTGCTGAATTTAAATCTGAAGAATTTTCTTCAAACATAACAAAACGACTTTGATTTGCCATTACAGTTATGGGGATTAAAGGATGACGCCGCTGTAGAAGGAATAGAATTAAATTTGAGCTCTTGAATAGCCATGGTCCAATTGCAAGTGCGTCCGCAGGTCTAGGGGTGATAACCCTTATATCTCCCTAAATCTCAGTATGAGAACTTTTCGACTTCGACCAGGGCAAAGTCAATTCATCGTCGGACACACTACGGCATTATTCTCACATCCTAACACCCTCATGCAGATCAGGCGTTCGCTGACTTCGTTACTCCAACGAATCAAAGATTGGATCATTCCACACATACTCATTTGTCACACACCTCCAACACTTTCTGGAGTACCAGGCAAACACATACACATATCAACAAACACACACTACATTTCAAAGGACTGCAGGACTAATGTGACCATCATTATTTTAAAATTTATTATATGTAGTTTTGTTTCAGTATTAATGTGAACCTTTTTCTTTTAATGTTTTACTTTCGAATACTTAGACGTCATAGTAGGTATGTGTTCTTGATGAAAACTCTGTTTATGAATTTCCAATCATCCTCGAATCATGGTTTCGAAAGAAGTTTTGATGCGACAATGAGTTCACCTCTCCTATGATGATTTGACTTTGAGATGATATTGAGCTTGAAGGATATGGATAAGCCAACTCCAGATTTGACTTCAGCCACCTCAAAAATACAAATAAAGGTTTTAGCCTCTTACTCATACATTTCTTTGTCAATTTGAGCCTGAAATGCCCATAATTTTGACATGTTACGGTCCAGTTGACTTCGTATTAGTACTCATCAAAATCATACATTTATACTTTTTCTTTTGATCGGTGCCTTATATTCACAATTTGACCTTGAGACGTCCTTGACCTTAACGTGATACCTTCCAGCTTATTTCGGATTTGAATGCAGCTACCCTAAATACATGTGGATTAATTCTTTTCTTCTGCATCAGCGCTTATTCATCGATTTGAGCGCGAAATGACCTCGATCCTGATGACCTACAAGAAAATCGCCATCAGATTTGAGTTCAGTGCGAAAAAATACATGGTTCTGTTGATACAAGTCTATTATTTTGTGTGGGCCTGTGTAATACATACTTTGACCACCCCCTACCGCACAAAATCACAAGAAGCCGTAACTCTATGACTGACTACATCATAAGCCACAGAGGTATCCATCCTAGAAATATAATAGATCTGCGTCCCCTATCCTCAGCTGAAATAAGATGTGATGATGGACTAATAAACGAAAATAGAAAACACCAAGGTATCATAATATGCATTGCTAAGATACAAAAAAAGAAAACAACAATCTAAGTCAGAGAAGAATATGTAAGAAGAAATAGAGTGAACCAAGAAATAGACAGCATCAAGAAAGAAGAACCCTGGCTGGTATTCACCAAAGATATGGACCAAGACCTTGATGGGTCTCAAAAGAAAGTATGGAAAATGATAAAAGAGACAGAGGAAAGATATGAACGAATTTATCCGAATAAATGCCCTCACTGATTAACACTTCAAATAATTATATGGAGAATATGAAGAAAAGGAGAAAATGAAGAATGAAAAAAAAACGGTTTAGAGTACAAATTTCAGAAGATGACCTAACTACAAAATTAAAACAAGTGAAGAATAAAAAGGCAATGTGCCCAGATAGAATACACAAAGAATACATAAAATAGGAGGAAGACCATTATGCAGGGTCGTACCCTGCTTTTGGTTTAGGAAAGGGCAAATTAGAAAAAAATTATCCTAGAGGGTGAGCAAATCTGAAATTGTCCTAGAGAGAGGGACAAATCAGAATTTTTTTGGTCCAGGGAGGGAAGCCAGCAATTTTATGGGAACCTTTAATAGCTCACGGCAGGTTTTTCAGCTATGCGGAGGGGGCTTGAAAGTATCTTAATACATAAAACAGGAGAAAAAATAAAAGTACCAAATGAATAGTACATTCAAATTTTGAACTGCCATAACAAAACAAGATAGAACAAAGATTATGTATGTCCGAACAACAACAAGGCTTCAAAAAATAAGTATTGTATGTTACACCTATGACGCAATACTAATAGTTGAAAACGAAGATGATCTGCAACAACAACTCGATACATTCAATGCTGCTGCGGAGGACTATAACATGCAGATTTCAGCAGGGAAAACTAAGTGCATGCAAACTAAAAATAAGTGGAAATATATGACAGGTAATGAAAGTTAAGAAGGAACCATTTGAAAGAAAGCATTTATGACAACAAAAAGTATAGTGAGGACATTCAGGACAACAGTATGTCTCACTTTTATATACGCAGCAAAAACAAGAGTTAGCACAAGTATAACAAAACATATAATAAATAATGTAGAAATCAAGGTGTTAAGTGCACTACAGCGCCTAACATTGAGAGATAGATAGATAAACAGGACCATACGAAAACAATGTAAAATACAGAACCTCAACAAACTGATAAAAATGAGAAAAAAAAGTGGAAGACCAACTGGGACGCCACCAAAAAAGATGGAAGGGCACCCTACAGTCAACAACTACAGAAACAGCATAAGAGATAGAAAAATAGGAAAAAAAAATCTACTCATTCAATGAAGATTAAAGAAAACGTATTTTGGCACTCCACCGAGTGTTGTCGGGTGTCTGTAGTGTGTTACTAACCATAAAAAATACTAAGACAACAGTGTGTCTCTACCTTAAGACTTGCATGACCCCAAGTTTGGAAGTCTCTAAGGCTAGTCGCATACTGGCAACTTTTGTCAAGCAACTTTTTAATCACAAAAATAGAACAAATGATTTTTTCTGAGAACCCGCACATAGCCGATTATTTACTAGCGGCAACTAAAAATTTTCAACACGTTCAATTTTCTTGGCGCCTCAATTGTTACCAACAACTAGAACGTATATATTCAAATCTGTGCGTCTATAAGCCTTGCGCATTGATTAGAACAAGGTTTATAGATTGTTTGTATATTTTTATCTTCCATAAAACGATAGTACAAACGGATATTGTCGACAAAATTCATATTAACTATTCGGTTGCACGCACTTGGTCTAAGAACGAGCAACTTTCAACCGATCACATTTTGAAATCAACAAAACTAAAAAGTTGACAGTATGCGGCTAGCCTAATCCCACGTTTTCTCGAAATTTTAAATGTCGTTATTCAGTACGCATTTAAATATCTAATTATATTACTGGTGATTAAAAATGGGAGAAATCTGCAAAAAAGTACCAAGAAGGATAGTTCGTAACTAAAAAAACTTATGTTTAAGTAACTTGGTTACATTTATTGTTATTTTTTTGCAATTATCATGGAAAATATTAATTACGTTACTTTCAATTCATTTCTACATTTTCAAAACTCTCATTAGATGAGTTATAGAAAAATCAGGACAATATTAACATGGAGCTCGATTTAAACTTGTAAAACGGATTTAAATATATATATATATATATATATATATATATATATATATATATATATATCATTACAATTCGTCTTCCTCGGATTTTCGTATATAATTGTTGAAATAGTCCTAACATGCTTCCAAATAAAACGGGATACGCGTGACCTCATGTCCGCAATAGTTCGAAACAGATTTAGCATCTTGTTATAACTTTTTATTTAAGGCTGCCAAAAATAGAAAACCGTCGAGAAATTAATCATCTTAAACAAAAACTAATCTTGCGAATAAATAAACTATAAAAACCATTCAAATAAACAATGGCGACAAAAAGGGATTCCCAAAAATAGACTGATGGTAAAGAAAAGGTTTTAAGGCTTTCGTTTCGAATCCATTCTGTATTAGAAACTATACACGTTAGCGTACCGTAATAGATAAAGAAACATCTCTATCAACCATATATATATAAAGGCGATTTTCAGATGAAAGCAGTTGATGTAGAGTGGATAGCATCACAGTGATCATCTGTTCAGTATTAGTCATCGTTGTTGATGTAAATATTTGGACGTCAAACTTATTGTTATTTTGGTGTTAATGAAGACATTTAATTTCGCTGCAAAAATTGTTTTTAAAACCCACAGACTTTGCAACAACATTTAAACAATTTAGACTTTTGTAATTCGTTTGGTGGTAAGTTTAAATTGAACGACTCAAGTGATAGGGTGACAAAATAATACTCACAATATTTTATGCTGTAATGCGAAAACTATTAATTCGACAAAAATAAACCATATAAATCTTTTTGCGGAAAATGTTCGCTTAATCTTGAAAATGATTAAGCATGTTTTGGTCATTTCTAATTGAAAAATCCGGATTATTAGAAGACTAGCCTGTTAATTTTTGAATTTTGTACATATGGTCAATTAAAAGTAAGAACATCCATTCATTGATCATCTATGAAAGCACCCTTTGGCCTTTAAGTGATCTGTAGGCCGTCTAGTTAAATTTTTTAGCATGATGGAAAAACCTCAGTTGATCCAGTAGCAAGTGTAAAAAACCTTGAAAAAACATTTCATTTCAAAAATGGTTAAAACCCATTTTAAAGAGCACATGATCTATTTGAAAGTATGGTGAATCGATATATCAAATATATCAACTAACTTCCGGTCAAAATAACAGGAAATTAGATTTAAAGCTTAAAAATAATTAGTATTTTTTTAAGAACATTTCCGGTCCAACTCAAAAAATGTCAGTTTTAGAAGTTAAATGTCGATATTTTAGAAATTCTTGCAAATACAACCAGCTAAACCACTTAATTGATCAGACTAAATTTATCAAAGATAATCTGAATTCTTGTTAATGTCAGATTTTCCATTTTGTTGTCACTCAATCAATTATCAGTACTTGACATTTGTAAAATTTGTGAGAATATGATAACAATCAATATCAACAAACATTTTTGTAGAAGATATATTTTATTTGAAATAATTTTTGCCGTTATTTAATACAAAACAAAATATAGTTCATATTTCATCAGGTAAATCTGATATTGATTTGTTCATCTATAATTATTAGAAAATAGTTTATAGATTTAAATGTAACTGTAATAATTAAAGCCACACGATTCAATCAAATTCGGTCACAATGTATTTATAATTACAAACCGGCGTAAATTTGCAATACGTTTTCAATTTACCTACGTCATATGAGGTGACATCGGCATTCGAGAAAATAATGTTGTACTTACGTGTCTTCAGTCACTGATAGTAGGCTATTTCTAATAGGAGCTGCTCAAGTAAGATCTTTTAATTTAGATTTCTCAATTTAACACAACCGTTCAATAACAATTTTAACAAGAACTACCGACTTGCAAACATGTATAAATCACACGACATAGAACACCACATTCCCGTGTCTAATTTTAATACGTCTATACTTTTTACATTTTGTGCTTTAATTTTTACGATCTGTATTTTTTCAATTTTGACAAATAATATATTTGTTTTTGCTGACAAGAATAAATATACTAAAGTACAGAAGTAAGAGGGATATGTAATACAGGAACTTTACAATATTTTCTTTTATAAAAATAGTCGTTGTTAAAGCCTTAATAGTACCCACGGATAGTACCTTCAAATAATTTTATTATCTAGCTGCCAATTAAAAACCGGTTCGGCTTCTTTATGTAATTTGTGTCACATACACACGCATTCAAAGTTCTTAGTATTATAAATGACACGCTGTCATTTCAGAATAGTTAACCAAAAAATGAATAGTAATAAATTTTATCAATATTAAATTCGCAGTTTCTTCGCCAATTGGTATGGATCAGTACATTAAAAAAATTGTTCTTCGAACATTTACTACATATGTTATTTCTAGGTATTAAATAACCCAAATTTAATATATAAACTTTCTTATATCATACATTACTTTTGTTAACAATGATTGAAGCCGCTACTGCTAAAGGATACCTTGGTGGTGCCAGTGATTTAATAGGCACAACTGAAGCAGCTTTAAAATTATTGCTGACTGTTATAGCAGGTAACACAACACATTATTAATATTACAATATAAATTATAATATAATATCACAACTATGTTTATTATTTTTCCAATTTTTTTTCATCCAAAATATCAAATATAAATATATATGCATTAAGTTCTTAACTGTAAATAATTACTAAAGTATAAAAGATTAATTTAATACAATATTTTGCTCTTTTTTGAATTCACAGACTATTTATTAAATTTTTTTTTATAAATTGACATATAATGTTATACCAATTATGCATTTAAAACAAGCCAAAAATAGATTTTCAATTTTGTTTAATGTTTAACGAGCAGGTAAATGTCAAGGTTGCTATTCTTGTATTTTTTATCATTAATGAATGGTTCTAATTTTAAAAATTATCAGGAAGCTAATAATTTTACATAATTAAAATCATATTTTCATTCATTACATATTTTTATAGCTATTTAAATTGTATTGAGGGAGTGTTTTATTGCCTGGAAGTCTTATTTGTACTAACTACTACATGATTTGTTTGTATTCATTATTGTGCTTCCAAATGTTTCATATTTTTTATGTCCAATTATTCATCTTTGCCCTGTTCTCTTAAATATTTCCAATAAATTTTTACATTTTTAATCAGGTTATAAGTATGATTTTGTTTGTAGTTTTTTAGTTTTTACCAGAGTTCTTTGACTAGCTTGGACTCACTTTCATTGCATTTTGTTCCTTCTAATATTTGTGAGTGTATTCATCCTGAAACCATTGAAATTCATTCTGTCCAACTAATATTACAATCAAAATTGCCTAGAATAAGAGAATTTTGGGCAAGAGTGCCATCTCATATTATATTGCATTTCATATTAATTAGATGTATAGTAGAAGTAGCATTTGTAAACATGTTTTCAATGAACTGTCTACAATAGTTGTCCGTCCAGGTGTATTTTGGGAACTTTACTAATTGCCGAGTCTTCATCTGTGTTGACAGCATTTTGAGTGTCAACAAATGCTAAATTTACTTGAATTTATGATCCACTGATTTTTTTATTACAATTCACACTCAATATTCAATATGTGTTTTCTTAATTTTGTTACACTTTTTCTTTTTCCTTTACCATTTCAATCAGCATTCTACAAGGCCATAACCAGAATTTTTTATCAAATGGGTTGGATGTTTTTTGGTGATAGGCTGATTAGGACTGCAAATTTTATATTTTTGTTCATGTATTCTCAGGATATATAAAATTATATAAATATAAAATTTATTCTTATGAAAAAGCTTAATATTTGGTTAAAAATGAATGTTGAAACTCATTTTTTTTAACTCCCAGACCCCCGGTGGCTACTGCCTTGGCATTCTATCATCTCATTACATTTGACCATTCTTCGTGTCACAACACATATTTTTGTTATTTCTTTTAAACACATTGCTTAAATATTTTTCTATTGATGTGTCATTTTAATGTTGCCTTTTTGCATCATATGGAAATATATTGAAATGTTCTGTGACTGTAATTTCTCTGAGTCTCTTATCACTTTTTTGTTTTTACCTTTTATGTAGTAATGCGTTACCACCCATTTTGTTTTTGGGTTTTCTTATATTTCTCTGTTAGTCCCATTTCAGGTAATTTTGTATATAATTTCTTATCATCTTCCTAGTTTCATTTGGACTTTGGATAAATTCCTCATATTTACTTTTTTTATTCTAAAAGTATACAGTGTTGCATTAAATAATTTTATTTGATGAGCATTGTTTTATGAAACAGAAATTGTCAGAAATGTACATGAAATCTCCATTCACATCCAAAAATATGAAAACAAGTGTATCTCCTGATATTTATGAAACAATTAATGTTAAATTTTATAAAATAACAAAAAGCAATATTTAAAATAAAATAAAAGTTTTATAAAGGGGACTTAAGCCAGCAGTCACATGTTTGTGAAGCGGTTTTCATTATACCTGACTAAATTAAAAATATAATATTTTCGAGTTGTATTACTAATGTAATTCATGTTCAGTAATATAATATGAATCTTGATGCTTATCTTATATATTTTTTGATTGCAATGAACCTTTTTTTAAATTACTTTCAAATTCTTATGTATATCAGCAATTTTATTTCAAGGTTACCCATGTGCTTTAATCCACAGAAAATATTTCTATGGGAAGGATCCCAACATACAACATGTGTTCTTTATTATATCTGGATTTTTGCTTGGATATTGGAATTATGGAAATGACATGTTTCACTGCTTAGGAGTGATTTTATTCACATATGGAGTGATGTTGATTTTTGGTGGAACAGCAATTACAGTGACAATAACTTTAGCTTTCAACCTAGTATACTTGCTTATAGGTAAGTTCACAGTGTGTTTTCTGGATATTTGGTATTTCCCATAATTTCCTTACATAAAAAAGTAGTAGCTGTAGGATATGTGAAAATCAAAAGAGTGTTAATAATTTAAACTATGGACTATAATGCTTTTTGATATTTGCTGTACTGTCTATTAATAATAGCTGCATTAAGTGGAAAAATTGCTGAGTATATATGTATTACATCAGGGCAAACTTTTGAAATGAATTGTAATAGTTCACTTGCAAATTTATTAACTTGCTTTGATCTAGAACTTCAAAAGGAAATAATATTTTTATTGATTTTTAATAATAGTTTGGTTCATTGCTTGATAGAACAACATATTATTGTAAAAAGCATTATCTCTTCTTTGTAGATCACTAGTTTTCTGCATTTCTGTATTTCATGATACTATATACAAGATGTGCTTATATTATGATTGACTATTTTTTTTAATTTCATTTCAAATTGATCATTAAAACATTATTAGCTTCCTTCAAATCATAAAGATATGCAATGAATTTATCAACTACAATAAAGGAATGATATAATGTGGGTATTAATAACATTTCTCTTTATATTTGTATTTTTGCATATGAATGTGAGGGAGTGAAAAATGAGTGAGTGTTTCATAATTTCTGCAGAATGGAAAATTTTATAATTGTTCAGTTAAATCATAATAAATTTTAATTACTGTATTGATTCGGCCGATACTTGTTGAAAATTCATTATAATAATTAACTGATACTTGAAATTGCAATTGTAATATCAGTTAATTATTATAAATTTTAATATATATGGTTATAATTAATTTTAGGTTATTATTGGACAAGCACTGAGTATTATGATATTGTATGGACAATGCCACTCTGTATTCTGGTCTTGAGGTTAGTAGGTAGGTAGAAAAGGAGATATGTTAAGGAAACTTAATGTAGTTTGATTATTGAAGAACATAATATATAACAAATAACAGTTATTATAATCTGTCTCAAAGTTTTCTATAAATTTAATTTGAAATAAAATTAAATCTGCTCAAAAGAAGTTGAATCAGTGTTCCTGTTTACTTTATAAAATTATATTTTATTCTGCAGTCTGTTTGACAAATATATAAAATGTGCCTTATCTCTAGTTATAGGTAAGTCGTTAAAATTACATTCAGTTTTATGTGAAAGCAAGTTAATTAAAAATTTTTATTAATAATTAATTTGTTCTCTTGAGGAAAGTTAAAAATGATCATAGGTACTCATTTCAATATTACTTATCGAAATCAACTACTGTTTGCTTAAAGTTTTTTAAAACAATTATAAGAAAATATTGACATTTAAGATAATAAAACATTGATTTCAAGATAAGTCAGGGTAGTGTTGGTATTTTAAAAATTATAATTTAACTTCCATCATTAATAAATTCATTTTCATAACTTATACTTTCATATGAAGAACATTAATTCAAATTTTCTGAATAATTGTAAACTTTTTTTTTGCTAAGGAATGATCTTAACAAAGTATAAACTTAGAACTATTGTTACAGAAATATTATAACAAAAATATATATGGTTAGTTATCATATTTGATATGGTTAATTGACATATTGTATGTGGATAGCCAATAATTTCATGTGTGTTATGGATAGTAGAACTTTTGGCCTGTCATCTCAGATCATTTCTAAATTGTTCAATTGGTTCAATATGCTAGCAATTCCATTGTTATTGTACTAACTTTATTTTAAAATGTTTTTTCACCTTCAATAATCTCTAACTTTGGAGACACATCTGAAGATATTTTGCGCCATACCATATTAGGACGTACGCCAAAAGAGACCCTGGGAGTGTAATTAAAAATTATTCATACTGTTTATGTTTGCCTTGAAATGCTAAACTATTTTCCCACCAACAATTGAATTCCTACAGAATTGGGTTTCATCTGCAAAAACATGAATTGCAACCATGGTATGAATCCCATTATTTATATTTATCAGTGAATTGTACTACTGCTTCTGATAAATTGGCTTTGCGTCATCACCCAAACAGTGGACTGTTGTGTTGTTTCCGGTTCATAAGAGGTTATATATTCTGTGGAGTCTTTATTTATTAACTTGGCTTCAACTAAATTAATTCAACTACTGTCATTGACCTCAGTATATTCCCATCTTTCTTCTGGAATACATTTGATGTATTGATCTCATTTCTCCCCCCACCATCTCGTGTAGAGCATTCTTGGATTGCAATTTGAACCCTCCTTGAATAGACGGCGTTAAATATGAAAGTTTGTAACAATAAGAAGATTTCAGGAAATGCACATTCCTGAGTTGAGTGGTTTTACACACATATCTAATCAACATACATTTTTATTTTTTGTTTAAATTGAAATCCATTGACGATAGTGGATTTGAAGAATTCCACACGCTAGAAAAGCGAGTTTCATTAACTAGTCTTAATACAAAAATATATTATTTTCCTATATCAATCTTAAATTTTCCATTAAACAAATTATTTTTTAGGAATAGCTTATGATCATTATGATGGACAACAAGAACCTGATACATTGTCAAAAGACAGTAAAAGATTAGCGCTTAAAAATATGCCCTCAATCTTGGAAATATTTGGACACTGCCTTTTTCCAGCTTCATTCCTTGTTGGTCCACAATTTCCAATGAAGAAATACCAGGAGTTTGTATCAGGGGCATATAGTAGTAAGGTAAATCTATTTTATAATTTGAATATTGTGTGAGAATCTTTTGTATGCCAAACAAACAAGTTTAAAGATTTTCATTGTTAATACTTATAACAAATACAGGGTGTTTCTAAAATAGGTTCCAAACTTCTACAGTGTATAAAACTCATTAAAATAAGCCAAAAAGTCCCGATTAACATATGCTCTAAAACGCACCCTTGGAAAGTTATATGCCCTTAAAAGGCCTCAAACAAAATGTTTTTTTCTGTTACTGACAAAACTGTCTAGAATAAATAGAAAAAAATGTATGGGTCTTACATAACTTTTCACGACAAATAACATGTGCTACTCCGTTTTTCGACAAGCAAGTGATAAGCGTCCTATTCGTATTTAGGTTGGTGAAGGCGACCCGTTTTTTTATTACAATTATTTTACAATTTTCTTTACAAATTTATAAAATCTTAACAATTTTACATAAAAAATATTATCTTTGCCCAAATCGATATTCCCAATGGTTTTCGAATAAATTGAGTTTATTTGGCCAAAAATTAAAAATCTGGCAACCATGGCAAATAGAAGACTGGCGTTGCCACAACACTTAACAATTGTTATTGCTAAACTGTCAATTGAGCTTTGCAGTCTTTAATTAGTAAAGGTAATGATTGGAAAAATTAAGTATACATTATTGCAACCCATAAAATGGAGTCATATTCAAACATGAAAATGACAAATATGCACTTTATGTATGACCGTGAGGGTGGAAATACATCAGACACGAGGCGTCTTAATGCGGCAGCATAGCCGAATAGAAAACTTCCTTGTCGACAGGTACTTCAGAGGTTCCATCAACGTTTAAAAGAAAATGGTTCATTCCAACCAAGAGTAAATGATCGTGGCAGAAACAGATTTGTAAGAACCCCTGGGATGGAAGAAAATGTATTGAGAGTTGTGCAGGACAAGTATTTCCGTAGTTTCGCGAATTCTTTGCGAACAACTACTTCATTCTTTTCATATCAAGCGTGTTCAAGCTTTAAATTCGAATGTCTACGAACCACGTCGGCAGTCCAGCCAATGGTTTTTCCGAAAATCGAGGCGAATTCCGAAATATGCATCTCTTATTTTGTTTACTGATGAGGCAAGCTTCAGTAAAGATGATTATGTCAATTTTCATAATGTTCATGAATGAATTTAATAACTTAGAGTGCAGAGTAATTTTCAAAGTCAATTTACTGAAAAACCACTGGAAATATCGATTTGGATAAACATAATATTTTTTATGTAAAATTATTAAGATTTTATGAATCGTTAGAGAAAATAGCAATAAAATTGAAATAAAAAAAACACGAGTTGAAAACCCCTTTCACCAACCTAAATAGGGCGCTTATGATTTGCATGTCGAAAAACGGAGTAGCACATGTTATTTAACGTAAAAAGTTATATAAGACCCTTACATTTTTTTTCTATTTATTTTAGACCGTTTTGTTTGAGCTCGTTTAAGGGCATATACCTTTTTAAGGGTGCGTTTTAGGGCCCATGTCAATGGGACATTTTGACTTATTTTAATAAATTCTGTACACAGCAGAAGTTTGGAACCCTGTTTAGAAACACCCTGTATAAGGTGTCCGTTTCCTGATTTTTTCTAAAGTTTTATAAATACTAGCAGTGGAATTAAATTTGAAATTAATGTCAAAAAAATTTTTATCATCAGATTCTTTCAGTGTCCTTTTTCTCTATGAAGCATTATAAATCGGTATTAGGAGTCCCTATATTTACATTAAATATTTCTAGGTTTTTTTTTATTTAATATTTTATCGCGAAATGCATATCGACACCTAGAAGTTTCATGCTAAACTAAAGGCCCAATATCGAGAGTGGTACTGTGTGTAACGTCGTTTCCCGGTGATTCCCAGGATAGAAATCAAACGAAATAATTATTCATAGGTTAACTAAAACCTAAGAAAGCAATTATGGTACCTTTTTTGAGATTTTACAATCCATTGAACTAAATACAGTGGTGTTTCAGTCAACTGATTGATATAGATATCACTGAATTTAATATTTTATCGTGAAGAGAATATCGACATCTGGGAGTTTCAAGGAAAATTAGGTCCCTTATTGGGAGTCGTACTGAGTATAACTCCGGTTCCCAGCTATTCTTGAGATACAATTCGCAAGAAAGATTCTTCGGTTAACTTTCGTGTGAATCGTTTATATATAGTCAGAAAAAAAATAGTGGTCCTAAGACAGTAACTTGAAGTATCTTTTGATTATTTCACAATAACATAGTTTGTCTTTTGTTTTACCAAAATTTGTCCCGGAAGCATTAAGAAGAATGTCGTTTGCGGCCCATGTTCGTTCCATATTTTCTGTTTTTAAATGCACTCATATCCATTGTCTTCTAAACGTTGTTTGTGGCATATTCTTGATTACTTTTATGTTTTTTTGGGGAATAACACCACAATAGAAAGAAAACTACGTATATTGCAGGAATACCAAACGTTTCAAAGTCTATTATTTTCATTTTGCAGTCACATCAATAAATATAAAGCCATTGACAACGAAGTCAGAATAGACTTTGAAACGTTTGGTATTCCTGCAATATACGTAGTTTTATTTCTATTGTGGTGTTATTCCCCAAAAAAACATAAAAGTACTCATATCCATAGTCCATACCGTCATTTTTGCCCATAACTCTTGAATATGTTGACGTAAGGTGTTATCTCCTACTGTTCTTGAACTGTACTCTCAACAATAACCCTCTTTATTGTTTATTTTTAATGTATTCTAACGTGCTCTAATAATTATCTGTTTGAATGAAAATATTTTATGTGCCAAAAGAAGTTGCTGCTCATGGACACTTTTTTTTTCAGACTACACCCAATGAGCCACCTGAAAGTGAATCTGCAGCAATGAAACGATTCAGTGCTGGCGTTTTATATCTCGCAATTTTCCAAATTCTAGGTTTGGTTGTAACCGATGACTATCTGTTAAGCGATGATTTCAAAAATACGAACTTCTTTGTCAAAATGATACTGCTTGGGTTGTGGGGCAGGTATACACTGTACAAGTACATATCATGTTGGTTATTGGCGGAAGGAGCTTGTATTCTTTTCGGTAAGTTTTTTAACAGTTGTTTAACAGTTCAAATTTCTATTTAATAACGAATTAATAATTACAGGCCTAGCGTATAACGGTGAAGAAAACGGTGTGACGAAATGGAATGGAGTCGAAAATATAAAACTACAGATATTCGAGAACACCACAGAGTTCAATCACTACATTTTGTCTTTCAATGTTAACACAAATCAGTGGGTTGGTCACTATGTTTACAAAAGACTGAAGTTTTTGGGCAATCGAAACATAAGTCAGTTGGCAGCACTGTTGTTCCTAGCCGTTTGGCATGGTCTCCATTCCGGCTATTATGTGTGCTTCTTTTTTGAATTCGTTGTAATTTATATGGAAAGAGATGTAAGTATTTGTTGAATGTAGATATCTGATTAATTTCGTGATTTATTTACATTTGAGACCAGTAGTTTTAGATGGATTTCTATATACTTAAAATATTAGTATGAACTCCGTGAGTTTTAAAACAAATTTGTACACTCAATATCAAAGTCTTTATTTCGTATCAAAATAAATCACAATACGTTCGACTTACACATATTGACATCAACAACAATTAATCATCCCCGAACAAATAGCTTCGATGCTCTCTACTCAACTTCTCGTCTTTCGTCCGTCAACCGCCATATATACACTCAGTTGATTTAGATGTTTCTCTGTCTTCTTCAAGGTTAGCGTTTTATTTATTATTAATTTCTCGAAGGGTTCCTATTTTTGGCAGCGTAAGATAAAATGTTGTAATAACCTTTAAACAATTTGAAAATTAGTACTAAAACTCGGCATCAGTTTCAATTCGAATTAGGCCTCGTTCGCACAGAAATTAAAAAAGCGTTGCGTTAAAACTAGACAAGAATTCTAGTGACGTAGGTCAAACAGGATAAGCCAAACAGGATAAGGACTTCAAAGTATTATAGATCTGATTCCATCTATAAATTGTTACATAATGAGTCAGTTCCATTTATAGAACAGGAATAATACTTTTATAGTGATCCTTAGAATAATAACATCCAAAGATGCAGTAAACACAGAAGCATAAGTTTGATATGAGTCACATACTTCTGTTCAAAAAGATAATACATAAGCTAGTACTAAAGAAAGTAATTTTAATAGAAATTTAGTGTGAAAAGTTAATATGTGTTTTAGAAGATTAAGTTTTGGATTGTTATATGATATTCATCATAATCCCTATTTCTTTCCATAGTTGCTCATTGAAGTGAGAGATGCTTAAGAAGTGATTGGTATTTAAATGAAACTTTGCATGTTATAAATGCTCTAATACTAACATATGTTTAAAAAGTCATTAGTTTTAAATACAGAAGTGAAGTTTAGATGAAAATCCAAGAAAGTCCAAGTGTGACTGTCCCGAAATTAGTTAAAGATTTATTAGAATGAAGATAGTTTGTGACCCAGACTTGCTAATGGCACATTTCCATTACTCGAAGTTTCCTTGGAATTCCATCGTCTTGAAGTGGTTGATCTCACAACGTTTCAATAGCTTTGTATCTGCTATCGACATTAGATGACTGATGGGAAATTCAGTTTATCCCATCAAGATGGCGGTTCGCGATACAACCGTGCTAACGACGGAGTAAAATAAATTGAATAAAAATGAGTTAATTGATATAATTTTAACGTTCAAAGTACCAGTGAGTGTCACAAACGCACAAGTGGTTACATATATAAATAAACTTAGTGAATTTACAAACAAATGTGATAATAAGATACATGATGCAGTAAAAAATTTAGCATGTTCTCAGTGCGAATCAGCATCTGCCAGGACCAGCTCCATTAAAAAGGAACTCGATACTGTAAGTAAACTTACATATCATCTAGAAAAGAGATGCCAGGAACAAGAAGACTTCATTTTTCTCTTAAAAAGGTTGAATGAAAACACAAATTTTCAAAAGAAACAAACATCGCCATCTATTAGTACTATTGTGAATTCCAAAAAATATCATGAATCCGATTTAACTAACGCCGAAAAAAAGACCGAAGAAAACATTCAAATGTTTACGGACCGAACAACAAAAAGTGAACTCGTGATTAACACGCAAAAACCAGATGTAAATAAACAAGGGAATTCCCAAAAAGTGACAATAATAGATGTTTCAAAAGGACTGTATTTTGAACAAAGTGGATTAAAAACGAATCAATACATTAATTTAATACAGGACGGCAAACTTAATGACGATAAAAAACCCATTCAGGAAGTTGGAAAAGATGGAGAATGGAAAACAATTAAACATAAACGACAGTTCAACGGGGAGAAAAAAATTGTAATCGGAAGCAATAGAAATAGCAAAGATGTTAAAGGTGTCCCAAAAATGTCAACTTTACATGTTACAAGAATCAGTAAAGAAACGACAGTAGATTCTTTAAACAACTCAATTAATTAAAGTGCATTTTCCTGAAGCAACATGCGAAATGATGCAGTCCAAATGCCCAACAATATATTCATCGTATAAAATAAACATACTGACTGAAAACTTTAACAAGGCTATGAATCCAGAAATTTGGCCCCATGGAGCTGTTATAAGTCGTTTTTTATACCGCAAGAAAAATCGAATAGCAGAAACATAATTTTTAATCCAGATATCGCAGTATTACATATTCGAAGGGTTAGCGAAAGTATACTGGACAATTTATATGTTGATGTACACAATTATGATATTAGTTTTTTGTTTGATAGAAACTGGTTTTGAGGATTGAAATCATTGTTCCTATTTTATATCTTTGTTTTATTAATATATTTACAATTTTACACAAATGTATGTACATTTATCTTTCATGTATCCATGTAAAAAAACTGACTTTTTCCATATGGTTTATAACTGTCAAAAGGAAATTAATATATTATTTATTTGTTTTGCTTACAACACTTCAAAACGTCAATCGTACCGTAACGAAACAATAGATTAACGGAAGAAATTTAGACAAGTGAATAGCGACTACCTAAACTTATTCATTATTTGTGGAAATCCCCGAAGATGTGTTTTGTGTTCAAGTATAGACAATGTTTGGGTTGCCATATGTGTAAAAAAAATAACTACTGCTGAAGTAATCACCATATCACCAAAAATTAGCAAAGCAAAAAAACCCGCCATCCTATAGTGCTTACGTAATATTTAAACGGCCCCAAACGCTGTCCTCTCAGACCCACCGTTTGCCTTGTATCAAAGACACTAGTTGATGGATATTTGTGATCTTTTTGATTATGAACAACTTATAAACGATTTGTACGAAAATAGAATGAATACCGAACTCAAAAAAAATTGTGTTCTCCTATGTTTATATAAATTGCCTGTGAGATAGATAACATAAAAACCATCGTAGATCGTACCGATGTGGCTAAAAATCCAATCGTGTTTGTCTCATCAAAAAAAAATACCAAATATTATTGAAATGAATTTACTATTAACGAGGGTTCATATTTGTAAAAGTAAAACAGTTCTGCACCATTTTCTACTCAGTTTGTTAAATAATGGAAACAGTTGGTATTAATTTATTAATTTGTATTAAGAAACTATTTTATCGAATTTTGACATCTTTGCAATTATAGCTGAACTACTTCTGTTAAACTTCTGGTCGCTAGGGAACGCCATTATTCCATATACTATAACAAAAGAATCTCAATACTGTATTCATACCTAAGCAATTTTGTACTCCTTGATGTTTTATATTTTTCTTTTTTTTTCAGGTCAAATCGATAGTCAAATCAAACGAAAAGTTAAGCCAGTTGTTCGCTTCACCCAACCTCCAACTACCTTTACAAATTTTACTCAGGTTGTACACGTTCATCTTTATGGGATGGTGCCTTTTACCTTTTGGATTGTTACAGTTTTCCAGATACATGCAAGGATTCCGAAACGCCAATTATGTCGGTTTCATTCTCTTTGGATTGTATCCATTTGTGTATTCACCGATACTGAGATACCTGTTTTATAAGAAAAAAAATATTCCAAGTAAGGCTGAATAGTACTTAGAGCATATTTTTGTTAATTTAATTTATACAAGTTATGCACAAATCAAGGATCAGTGATATTTACCTAAAACATTTTGATACGTTTTATTATAAATCTTTACGTTCTAAGAAATAGTGGCTAAAAAATAAATTCCTGTAGTTGTAAAGCTTAGTCACCAAATACAGTCACTTTCCTTTGTCATTGGCTATCACAAACCTAGTTTCTATTGTTAGTAAACCTACATTCAATCAAATTTTGATAACCAAGATTTGTAGCAATTAAATTGTGTAAAAATTAGGGGTAATAGTTCATTCTAAATGTGAAGAATGTGGGCAAATTATTATTTTATATTTACATCTCATTCCGATTTAGTGAATACTATATGCATGCTCATAAACGTTGCATGTACCTGTGAGATAACAGCAAAGTGATTTCAGTTTATTGCGTTTTAGCATCAGACAAAATATAAAATGTACTGTCATCATTGTAGTATTATTCAGTATTGTCATTATTGAAAGCAGTAGGTGAGGAAAGAATGAAATTTAAACATTTTTTGACTAAATTAAAAATTCAGCATTTTCAAGATCTTCATTGCCATTACTGCTGTTATTTTATCATTCCTATTTTCGTTTGTCAGTTGTGTTATTCTTCCTTATTTCGTCTGCAGAGATAAATTATTCAAAAATATATTTGAACTAGTAATCTATATGTGCTATTAAAAAATCAAAGTGTACTTTGGACTCATAATGAAAGTACATTGCCCAGAATCATGGAATCATCTTGGACCTTAAGTGGTCGAACTAGAATCCTCTGAGAAGTCATTTAGACAAGATTTTCAACTCTTCCAGTGCATAGTAATTGCGTTATTTTTTATTTTATAATAGAAAAGAATTCGCTACATATTGCCCATGGACCTTAGTATTTACCATCACAGTAAAATACCACAAATATTTGATCAGTTTATATTGAGGAAGGTATATCAGATAAGATATGAATAGTGTTAAAACATTTTTGTATGTTCATTCATGGGTGTAATTGCAATTTGACGGGTTTTTAGTATAGGGCTTTTTAATAATTTGCAACGAGATATTGATTTGATTTGATTGAAAAGTATTGACTGGAGATTTTTTTTATGCATCGTCAGAAGTTTCAAGTAAAAATTGCATTTTTGATGTGTTTGCTTTTTCCATAAATACTATAAGCAATTTTACCATTCATTAAATTGCTTGCAGTAATTCTAAAAAAATACAAATTAAGTCCTTTACATCTAATTCATAAGTAAAAATTTGTTAACGTAGCTGTTCATGTGTTAATGGTTTCTTCTTCACGAAAATCCGACCAAAAACGTGTGTATAAAAATTGCCTACAATAATGCTAGAAGTCCATTATAATAAACCCAGTGGCAATTATTATTATTTTAAATAAACATCACTATTACCAAAGTTAATTTGACATTGGGAAGGTGACTGATTTTGATATAGGGACTTTATTATTTAATTTGTATTCACTTTTAGTTATCTATACCTTTCTATTTTTAATATCCAGTGAAGTAAATAAACATTCTTACCCGAGAAATAATAAATAAAGCATCAACAAAGCTCATTTCCGTCCTGAAGAAAGAAAACATCAGTATAAGAAATACTCATTTTTTAAATTAATGTTATATATGCTCTAAGCTCGAAGCCAATTCAGAAAATCGAAATTAACTTGCTGTGTAAATATTTAGTAAGTAACTAAAGATGAATCATATTATATTTTGATTTTAATATCAGTGTGTGTACCTTTTCAGTCTTCCTTTTGTTTCGTAGTCGCTTCCAAATATTATGCTCAAATTTACATGTATGGATTGCAAAATTTTATATATTATATAAATATATTTTTATGTTTGGTTAAGCGTTTGCACAATTACTTTTACAAATTTAGAATCTAAAGGACATCTGCCAATTTGGTCCTATTATTCAAATTATGCTTTTAGTAAGTTATATATGGTTTTTAGTAAGTTATATATGGACTTTTGATTAAAACTAGTTTTTATAATTATTAAATATAGTAATAAAAATTAAGTAATTCACAAAATTATTTTAGTTACATCAGACCGATATTTCAATACAAAATTTATTATGAAAATGACGGTTTATTCATTTTCTCAATTTTTGGCAACTAAAAAATAAGACCAATTATATTTTATTGGTAAACGTCTTGTATTGGTCCTACAATTACCGAACAGGCAGAGTGATTAAGTGAAGGACGAGACTGTACCTGTCAAGATTTGTCATAGATTAGACATAAAAAACGTTTGTTGATTATCATGACAAAAATGTATAATTACCTAGTAGTATCTATATAAGTACTATATTTTTCGGTCTTTCTTTTGTACATGGCCTGAAACATTTTTGGGTGAGCTTTCAAATTCTCACTTTAAAGAATGTTGCTGATACTGATGTGAGATGGATTTGAAGGTTGTTTTAACTTCCTTTTAGCTGTGTTAGCTGCTGCTATTCAACATTTAAGTTGGTGGGGGATGTAGTAGCATTGTTAGGGTAGTAATTCCAGTAGTCAACAATTCGGTTTTTTTATAATCTGGTTAAAAAAGTATCTCGACACTTCAGGAAATTTCACTTATGAGGTATGGTAAACTTCCTTTTCTGTCTAATCACTTTATCTACTTGTTAAACTATCTGATAATGTGGTGTTTTTTCATGTCACCAGACATTAAAGAATTAAAAAATATTTGATTTAAATCGGCTGGGTCTGTAGATTGCAAATAGAAATACTTATCAATCATTTACTAACAGACAGTCCTTGACAAAAAGTCAATGATTTTAACAGTTATCTTTGAATTTTTATGACATTGAAGTCTCTCTCATTTTTGTGTTTTCCAAAACACTTTGAAATCTTTCTTTAACACTTTTAAAAATATCTAAAAGTGACAAAGTTTAAAAAAATAAACAAAAATAAATTGTTTTCATCTTCAATTTGTGTGGTAATTGTAGGATACTATGCATAAGAATTATTGTTGGTTTTGTTTGGTGTATGCACACTAGATTTTATTTTAATATCTATGTTAACTAAATTCTAATAAACATTACGCAACTTGACAACCTGTCATTGAGGCTAGGCACTCACGGTAAAAGTTGTTTGTTCGATAAAAAAATAACATAAAATGTATAATTTATATTTCTTAAGTCATTAATGCTATTATTCTAGTCATTCAGTTCTTTATATACCTGCTTTATTTAAAGAAATTTTAATTTTTTCGAAATGCCTGTTTCTTCATTATTATTCGTTATTTAAGGGTGTCACACATTGCTTTAACTTTATTATTTGCTAGCGTATTTTAGCGATCGTCGTGCTATAACTTATAAGAATTAAATTCACAGTACTGCTACTGATAATATCCTGTTTACCATTATAATTATAAAAGTTTGGGTTTATTTTTGTTGTATCTAAGTAAATTTGTGTAATTCTTTAAACTTATTTATTTTCTTTTTATATAGCATGCTCCAATAGAAAAAATAAAAATGCTATAAATATAGAAACTGTTTTAATTAATCAACAAGTGTTACCTATTTTTATTCAGAATTTCTCAAGTTTAGAAAAAATTAAACGTTGGCTTTATTTTTTTATGGACATTGACATCGAGAATTTCTAATGTCTCTTGTTCTCTGTGGAAATTCTGTAACAAAAACTACGTCAACTTTTATCAAATACATGTTAAGACCAGCAAATAACTGAAACTCTTTTCATGCTCTATAAATTGTCTGAGTAACATATCTTTCTGGATTCGTTATTTCCAATTCAACAATATTTTAATGATGTTCATCTTTTTGATGGTGTGCGTAATGCTCGTCGCATTATTGTTTTGTCGTCCTCAGTCTTCTTTACTATTCTCATTTGATATTGTTACTTTGTGTTCTTTCTCGCTTTCACATAGTGTATCCTGCTATGATTTTTAATATTGTTATAACATTTCATTTTGTACGCCACTAAAGTGTAATCTTACCGAAATTAGCTATTGCTGTGAAAAAAATAGTCTGACGATGAAAAAGGTATACTTACAGCAATTTCGAGAATCTTCGAAGAAATATACGGGATACGTCTTGAGACAGAGCAAGTGCTACAAGAATATTCAAGAGAAAACAACAATTGAGATGCAACTGATATCGAGAATGCAGTTTCGTAATGTACATATTTAGTGGTAAGAATTGTGAATTCTGTTACTCAAGTAAGAAAGATTTAATTTTGGAGGAAATAAATTGGTTCAAAGTAAATCCACAGAAATATGGAACAGTATTTTGGTCGTTCTTTGTTTCATTGTCGTCCTTCGTTTTTGTAGCGTACGTCATCATAGACTTTATACACCTAGGTGTACAAATAAACGCAAGCCAGTCCAAATTCTTCAAAGTCAAGCACACAAGACAAATAGACTAGGGGAGTATTATATGGAACAAAATGAGTAAACATCATATTCCATTCAGTACTCCCCTTATTCTATTTGTGCTTGACTTTGTCGAATTTCTACTGTTTCGTATTTATTTGTACTCCTAGCTAATTTACTTGTTCTGTAATCTTATCTAGAACAAATTTGCATCTGACTACTCCTTTTGTGATGGCAATGAGTTTGAGGACCATGGTCTTGGCTGCACATGTCTCGCCTTTATCAGTTGCAAACGTTCTTGCAACTTGGTGGTCACTTTTGATGTTAGGCAAAAAATAATGTAGTTTATAGTTTCAAATAGCTTTCATATTTAGCAAACTTCAAAAGTCTGGTAGTAGGTAGATTTTAAAAAAATAACGGTTGTGGGCGAAAATTCGTCACAACAAAGAAAAAGTTTTAATCAAATTTATTTAACAAACAACAAATTTTTCGTGTCGGCAAATAACCGAAGAAATTACGCATAAATAATACATCCGCGATTAACAACGATTCCAGATTTGGAGTTGAAACGTCTCCACTACAGATAAGTATACACAATAAACCTACATAGGAAAACTGATTGATCCTATTGTAGAGATTTCTTTCCCTCAGATCATCTATGAGTAAGACTTTCTGTAAGAGATTACCCATAATCCCGATGATTTTTAGAAATTTCCCCTTCTGCACTTTGTTTCCATTACAAATTTCAAACACGTCTTATAGAAAAAAAAAAAAATGAAAAGCGAAAACCCCAATGTGCAGACACACTCATAAACAGGTTTAACAATAACTTTGAACAATTGGTTATTTTCTTATCTTTTTATAGTTAAAGTGATGAAATATTTTGGCCACCATTTCACAAAACAGTTAAGGGGAAAGCCTGTCAGGTTCAAAGTAAGCAGAGCCAGCAAGCTTTTCAAACTATATCTCAGACAAAAACGGCTCTATATCTTGGTTCTATTAGAATGTGTTATTCAGTCTTCAGACTATATGTATTTTGGGTGCTTATTTTATTATTACCAGTTATAATGTCCAAAATACGGCTCAGAACTGCCAAAGAGAACACAAAAAACTACTGCTTTCTACTACTTAATAAAATAATATTGTCAATATATATTTTACAACATGAAATAACTCTTTCCTGTAGTGGAAATATAGCAATGTCGTCAACACAGCAACAAATGACAAACTTAAACCACTGACGACAGTCAAATGTTGGTGTTCAATAAAGATGTCTTACCTCAAGCTTCCATGTCCTTAAACTATATTTCATCAATGGGAAGGGTACCTCTTTTAGATCAACAGTCAGCAGTATATAAATAATATTGGTGTGTAGTTTTGACTCAGTAAATACTACACTTACAAATGCACAATGAATGGTAGTGTGACACGTTATTATCTGCGGTTTAATGTTAAATCGTATGAAAATTGTAATAATTCCTAAACATCTATTTCTGAGTTATAGACGTGGCCAAGGTGGGTGCTCGGGGTGCTGCGGCAATAGCACCAGCTTTCAGAGTGTTGCCAAATTTGGAATAAAATCAACTGTATGTGCCATTTTTTATCTCATGTTAACCGATAACGGGTGTATAAAGCTTTTTAGCAACTGGGGATAATAACAGTTTCATGTGCTTTATAAGTGCGCATTTCTTAAATTCCTGTTATTCGTTTATTAATGCAGTGTGTTTGTTTATTAGTTGTTCTTTTTTTTTCACAAAACAATTTAGTTACAGGTCATCAAGACTTTTTACATAGCGACTTGGGTTTGAGAATACATATACATATTTTTCTCGATACGACAATGTTCTTATTGGTTATGAAATGTATTTCTGAAATTACCTATTTTGTTATGAAAATGTTTTAAGACCTAATATAACATGTTCTACTTAACATCTGAATGAGTTGTAATTATATTTCGTATTTACTTATAAAGTACCTAGGTAAAAATTTATGTATAATTATTAAACATGTAAATAATATGTTCTAAAAAAAGCATTGTTCTACCCAGAGTCGCGAAGCCGAGGATAAGGCTAGCTATAAAATGAAGCGCAGCTTGGTGACGTGACGCAGGGTGAGTCACGGCCAATTTCGCGAACAGAATGAGTCACGAGGACGAACATCACAAAACAGACCGCAGTTTCATTGTATCAAGTATGGCGGTTTCTGCATATCCTCGAACCTCAGAGAGTCTTCATGGTCTTCATACAAACTTGACGGATTTGTACTGCCTGGGTTAATTTTTCTTCCATTTTTTTTAAGTTTTGATACACTCACTGTGACAAACTGCAGCATAAATAAGTCAGTCTGCAGTCGCATATATTTACGTCTTTTACAAATTCTCGCCGTGACTCACCGTGGCTCATTTTACGGCTGGCTTATTAGTTTAGTTATTACTGTTATTAGTTACTATTAAATGTTTTGTAAAATTGGTTGATATTATTGAGTTTTTGAATTAGTATTTCACATGGGTGGACTGAGGCCTTAGGCAATCTTGGCACGTGTCTAGGGCCCGTATTTTTTGGGGCCCGAAAATTAGGTAACTACCAAACACAAAGTTTGCGTCATGACTGAAAAATAGACCCGGAGTTACAATGTTGCCTAGGGCCCGCTATAGCCTTAGTCCGCCACTGGTATTTCATGTATTGCCGTCAGTTGAATAAGGAAATTAAGCGGAATAAGGAAAATATCGAAACTTCATTTACTATAATCTTAATAACTTAAAAATGATATAATCTAAAATGTTTACAATAGATATTACGTTACAAAATCACTATTTTCTTGTTTTTTGCTTGTGATGCTTTGAACAATTAAATTCAAACAGTCAAGACTGGAAGTGGTAGGCGACATTTCACAACCTGAAACAAAAAAAAATAATGAACAAGTAAAATTCTCTTTAAAACCTAAATCGAAAATATTCTATTGGGCTGATAACTTCAACTTGCTTATTTGAACCAACTGTGGAGCACCGTGTAAATTCCTTGAATACACCGTGCATTTGTTCTATATGTACACAGTGTATACAAGTATACTAATGAATACCACATATTTTCCTAAAGACGTAGGGGACGATTGTCCGGGATGACCTGTTTCATATTTACGTTACAACTCTGCATACGACTTTGTCGTGAAAAGTCGAAAAAGTCTTAATAACTTGGGAAAACTCAGAATTAATAAGACCTCCAAAAAAATTTCAGAGAATATTTGAGTTTTTCAGAGTTTTGTAGAGTTACTAAAACTTACTGGTACTTTTTTTACACTTGTCACGAAAAAGTCTTTAAGATTTATTTCGAGAAAACCTCTCCAAACAAAGGGAGAAACATGTATTAAATTGGGGTTATATTATTTTAACACAATATGCTATTATTAAAAGATCCATTGCTCAAATTATTTTACATGATTGAACGTACTTGTAAAAACATTGTATCGACCATTTTGTTAAAGGTTTATGGGGATATATGGTAGAGGTATTAACTATTATACGCAGTGTATACCCATTGTGTATAAACTGTGTTAAAACAGAATTTTCCCTAAGGCTAGCCGCACACTGGCAACTTTTTAGTTTCGGTGATTAAAAAATCAGTCAAGTGGAAGTTGCCCGCTGTTGTTTCCAGCGCACACTGGCAACTGAATAGTTATAGTTAACATCGGTTTTAAAATGGATTTTGTATAGACTGCATGTGTTTATGCTTCTGTTCTAAGGAAGAGAAAAATACAGAAAATATTGGGTTCATCCATTGTTTAGCACAAAGCTGATTTTAATTTTTAAATTAAATTTAATATCATATATTAAATTTTTGTTTGTGAATTAATATTGATGCATTATTTCATTTCAAATACAGTATTTATAAACTAGCACTATATCAATATATAATGTGCTAAACAAAAATTACTAATTGTTTTCTGTTTTCTAGCTTTCCCGAGTTGATGCTGTTTTTCAAGAAACTCTCGACACTAATCACACTTTTTTAAAGATTTTTGTCAATATTCTTTTATTTTTGTCATATTAAGACGTTTTATAATTAAAACTCTATAAACGCTTCGATGTCTACAGATATGTTGATAAAGGCACGACGAAATTGCAACAGTAAAATCAAGAGCAACTTTTTAATCGCCAGTGTGCGGAAACAGATCTGAATATGTGCGTTCTATTTTGCCGGCAATAATTCAGTCGCCAGGAATATCGAACGTGTTGGAATTTTTTAGTTGCCGCAACTAAATAATCGCCTGTGTGCGGGTTGTCATAAGAAATAAAGTATTTTTGTGATTAAAAAGTTGCTTGACAAAAGTTGCTAGTGTGTGGCTAGCCTAAATGTCCTACTGCTACGTGACTGCGTCACAACGGTATGAACCATCCTGTCAAGTATACAACTGCTTCGAAATTATGCGAATAACAATGTTCGATGATACAATTCCGACTGAAATTCACCAGAAAATCATCCATGGTAGGTAGTTGACTCACTATGATGTTGTTAATTTGATTAGGTTATCTATATATTCTGTTTTTATTGATATGATTTTGTTTTGAAAATGAAATCTAATGTAATGTAAAACAATATTTTTTATAAATAAAATAAACACTGAGATGCAGAGAGATATTTTTATTTTAATAATTTTCGTAGAACTGTACCACGGAAGGTGAATCTTTAAGACAGAGCAATATATTTTCTCCTCTGAACAGAATTCCTAATTCAATCGCTTAATTTTATGTTGACCAAATCAAAATTTAGTTATGGATCCCCAGTTATAATAAATACTATAAATAGTTCAAATTTACAGAGAGTTGATCTATTATTAAGAAGGTTGGTACGTAAGTAGAATACAAATTGTAAAAATAAATGAATTTATTAGCCAGGGGCGGATCCAGGATTGTCATTTTTAGGGGAGGCTTGATCTTGCTTGGGGGGCTTGACGTCACTGAAGGTTGATTTTAGCACAATAAACACTAAAAAAGCATACCACTCAGATGATTTGGGGGTTGGGGCCTCAGCCCCTTAGCCCACCCCCTGGATCCGCAGGTGTTATTAGCCTAAAATACATAAAATTCGTTATCCGAATACACTTACGCTGGTAGTACATGTTCTTTTGACAGAATTTGACATTTTTCTTGGAATAACACCACAATTGCTGGAAAGTCATATCTGCAAACGTTACAGGGTAGTTAGTACTCTCTTTGATTTTATTCAAAACTAAAATCAACTTTTTAACTATAAAATAAGTTATACGTCAAACCACCTTTGTAACCCGATAGTAAAATTATTCACAATGAAAAAATTAATTCACCCAGATTATTTACAAAAAAATTAACAAGGGGTTGAAAGCTATAGTGAAATATACATTGTTGAATTTCAAAGGTTGGAATTTACGACAGCGGCAAGCGTTTAAATTTCTATAACACCATATAATATGTCCGCAAATGTGCCGTTAAGACTTTAATTACTGTTCTCGCTATCTTTTTATACCGTAAGTAAGCGTAGTGGTAGCTGACAATTACAAAAACATAGCGGTTAGTTTATTTATTCGATGTCTAGGACTGTTGCCAAATACACACGGCATTAAAGAATACCGACACTATATCATAATAAAGTGCTTTGTGAAATAGATTGGCCGAGCCTAATGGATACCTTTTAACTTTATGGGCTCAAAATAGAAACGGCGAAAGGAGTTTGGAGGTTTTCATTGCTAGGGAGCCTTCAATTCTAATACATTCATTGATAAGACAACTACCTTTTTTAATGCATAAATAAGTTTTTGAGGATTTTATTCCTTTGTAGGAAGCGCAATTAATGGTGTGCCCCTAAGCTACAAGGATTTATAGTAGTCGTCGAATTTAAATTGGAAACTGATAGTAAATTTATGAAGTATTATTGTTGTTCCTTGTAAAATGATTATTCTTTCATTTAACAATGGTAACAGCATCATCTTAAATAATACATTTAAAAAAAAGATTAACCGACTTCCGAGTAGAACTAAAGAATTAAAAATAATTAATAAATCATAACACTACACAATAAATAGCACATTCACCTACATCCAAAGTACGAAAATTTAACCAATAAAAGATGATCATTCGGTACAAATTAATTGCCTACCTATCTAGTATATTTTTGCCGTCGGTCCCAGTGGCGGCTGGTGGGTTATGAAACTGGTGGTGCACTTTACTGGTCAATAGTGCATTTATTTTTTATTAATTAAAATATTTGTCGACTCTTTTCGAAAGCGAAATGTTCAAGACCTTTTTAATTAAGTATGGCATTGATTGAATATATTTTTTCAATACTAAGCACAGAAAGAGCATTTGGCCAGTCCTGAGACTTCGTACTTCTAAGAAACGTTTTAATCCTTCATTCCAGTTTCCGTCCAAATGGATTCCCCGCCATAAATAATGCAAGGAAAACAAAATAATGTATTGATCCGATCACATCCACACAACCATTTCTTTTTATTATAAATTTCACTTTTAAAACTTGCTGTAAATACTTTATTTTTCATTTTGCACTCTTTTTTTCAGTTAAGATATGGCTTAGGTAGCCTTCTGCTTTCGCTTCTAGTTACTCGAATACTAAGATTTTCAGAAGCACTCGCGCTGTTATATAGTCGCGGCTCGGCGCCGATTCAGAACTTATCGAATTGTTGGAAAATCCTATTAAACACCGTACCGGCCCGTACCCGTCCAACAACAACTCAACCGGAAATAACAAATCAGCAGGATGGAGCCGTGCCCACTGAGCGCCAAGGGCCAATCACACGCAGCCGTTCACGGTGTCAACCGATAGGCGCCGAGCCGCGACTATATAACAGCGCGCTCGCTTCAGAAAATCTTAGTATTCGAGTAACTAGAAGCGAAAGCAGAAGGCTACGTGAATTATGCGAACCGACCTGAAGAGGGCAGATGTGACTCTGCCGAAACGTCGTCATTTTACCATCGATCCCGGCAGGGATCAGTTATCAACTACGCGGATGAATTCGCGGAAACCACCTAAAACATTTAGTGCCCGCGAAAACTTAAAAACAAACATAGTGAATCTCTACAGGGAGAATACTTTTCATTTGTGTAAAACATTTGAGAAATTACGCGCGAAAAGAAGCAAACTTTTGTGCGATCTACATTTTTTACAACGATGCCGCGATGAAGGAGTTATTCCGAAAAACATGACGGTAAAGTTCTGGAAGAACAACAGAAAAACACAGAATATCTTATGGAAAGCTAGTTGTGCCCTACTTAGGGAAGCCATACGTGATGTCAGAAGAGATTTGGATGTTCTTAATACTAAACTCCTAGATATCCACCTACAGGTAAGCAATACTCTCCACCCGATAATATGGGATAAATTCGATGAGATTAGCGAATTTAGGGCCGAAACGAATGCAGAGTTAACAACAATGCAACAACAGGCAAAATTTAACAAATTGAAGCTCCAACAGAAGCCCAAAAACGAATTTGTCTCGGAAAATAACGGTCACAGTCTAACCTCACGGCAATTGGAAACGAATAAAACCGTTTATAACTTATTTTCGGTCCAATTGAACACTTCCTCGATTGGCGTGTTGGCTAAGGGATTCAATTACGCTATTGCTCCCTCTCACATACCAACAGAGAGCATAATATGTGGCGTGGAAACAGCAGTTTCAATTAGATGCGAACACCGCTGAAATAATTAGACAAGATGTATCACATGTTCTAAGAAAATCTAAACCACCCAAAAGGAACCTATCTATAGAAGAAAATGAGGCCTTGAAACAACTGCGCCTCAACAAGGACATTGTCATTCTACTTGCTGATAAAGGAAATGCGACTGTAATTTTAGATACAGCGGATTATTCAAACAAAATTCAAATATTACTACAAGATCCAGCATATAAACAAATTACTACTGACCCAACAACTTATCTAGAGAAAACAACCAAGGCCAAAATCCAAGCAAGTAGGATCGACAAAAATCTCCAACTGCAACTCATTCCGCGTGAAAAGTCATCGAGATGTCCGAAATTCTATGGGTTGCCAAAAGTACATAAAGAAGGTGCACCTTTGAGGCCAATAGTAAGCTCAGTTGGATCCCCAACACAACACCTAGCCAAATACCTAGCCCAACAACTTCAACCGTTTGCATAGGGGGCAGACTCATATGTAAAAAATTCGACACATTTCATCGAAATTCTTAGAAAAACGGTCTTACAACCAGAGTGTCTTCTTGTAAGTTTTGACGTAGTGTCCCTTTTCACCAACATCCCTATCGACGAAGACTTGGATATCATAATAGAAAAATACAAACCACCTCAACACCTTGTAGACTTAACAAGGCACTGTCTGATGAACACCTATTTTGTTTACGAGAACCAACGATACAAACAAGTGGAAGGAGCTCCAATGGGATCGCCACTCTCACCAGTTATTGCGAACCTTTTTATGGAGAACTTTGAGGAGTTGGCACTAAGAACAACAACTCTTAAACCCAGTTTGTGGTTGCGATATGTGGATGATACATTTGTGATTTGGCCTCATGGGAGGGAACACCTCAATACTTTTTTAGATCACCTTAATGGCATCCATCACAAAATAAAATTTACCATGGAGGTTGAAGCCAACAATCAACTGCCATTCCTTGATGTTCTCATAAATAGGAAGCAAGATGGAACCCTTGGTCATACAGTATATAGGAAAGCAACTCACACCAACAGATACCTTCATGCTAATTCTCATCACCACCCAGCCCAACTACAAGCCGTCGTCAAGACTTTAGTAACCAGATCACAAAGGCTAGCTGACCAGGATAACATCAAACAGGAAATGGACAGTTTAAAAACAGCTCTGAGACAAAACGGATTTACAGACCGAAATATATAAAGAGCCCTAAAGTCAAAACCGAGACAAACAGACAATGAGCATGAGACACCAATAACCAAGGCTTATTTACCGTATGTCAAGGGGACCACGGACAGTATTGCAAGAATTCTACGGAGACACAATATCGATACTATTTTCAATACAGACAGAAAAATAAGCACGGTGTTGAGAAATCCGAAGACAAGGATCCCTTTAGAACAACAGGGAGTGTACGAGATTCCATGTGCAGACTGTCATAAAACCTATGTAGGGCAAACTAATAGAAGAATTCAAGCTAGACGTGATGAACACCAGAACGCTGTAAGGAAGCAGGAAAAAACAACATCCATTGCGGAACACGCCACCACGATGTCACACCAAATAGACATTGAGAACAGCAGAGTGCTGGCAAATATAGAACACCCGAAATCAAGACTCATAAGAGAGGCAATTTAAATAGCGAAGAGACCTCACAGTCTAAACGTACGCAATGAAATTCAGAACTTATCGAATTGTTGGAAAATCCTTTTACCCGTACCCGTCTAATAACAACTCAACCGGAAATAACAAATCAGCAGGATGGAGCCGTGCCCACTGAGCGCCAAGGGCCAATCACACGCAGCCGTTCACGGTGTCAACCGACAGGCGCCGAGCCGCGACTATATAACAGCGCGCTCGCTTCAGAAAATTTTAGTATTCGAGTAACTAGAAGCGAAAGCAGAAGGCTACGAGAATTATGCGAACAGACCTGAAGAGGGCAGATGTGACTCTACGCTGATGAATTCCCGGAAACCACCTAAAACATATATATGTATATATATATATATATATATATATATATATATATATATACAGGATGTGTTTTTTTATGATCAGTATGGGGATCTCGGAAACTAGGGGAGATAGAGCAATGGTTAAATTGGGAAAGATTTGCAGTTTTATCAAATATCGTTAGGGAATCTATTGAAATAGAAAAACGTAAAACAAACCTTAATAAACGGGACGATGCGCAACGCCTCCCACCCAATTGGAGAGCTGCACTAACAGACCGCTATATTACCATTAAAATAAAATCTCCAGAAAAAATAACAAATAACGCGAATACTCTTCCTAGACCAAAGACCGAATACAAATACAAGATTAAAGCGTTTGATATTATCACAATATTATTTTGGCTTTTAAGCAACAAATCAAAAAATATTTTATTGACTAGGAAGGAAGTTATTTTGGAATATAAATGTTCAAGTTGTTAAAAAAATGCTTTTGTATATGTATTTTTGGCACAGGCGGCAGTTTTTACAATTTGGTTGTACAATTAACCAAAATTATTTTATATAAGCAGGCATATATGTGATACAAATGCACAAAAAAAACGTTTCAACCTGTAACATAATTAAAATCCATAAAATGCTTTATTTTTTTTTTTCATTTTTTCAATAAGGGTGGGTTTCAACCGTTAAAAATAAAATGCTCAACTAGCGCTCATATACTAAATGAACATTAACTCCATAATCCACAATCCAGACATGCCTCAAATTCGTTATTACAGTACAAGCGATCTCTTAAATTTTTAATTTCTTCCAAATTAGAACTAATTTCGATAGAATATTGTAAGCCAGCAGGTATGTGAACTCATATTGACGATGCTTATTGATTTATTGGAGGATATGCCCGCACTTTCGTGTGTTCTGAAAATGCCAAACTAAATTAAAACCTATACGTTTTCAATGTAAAATTGTAAAAAAAGAATAAGGTGTAGTTTAATTTCTTTATTTTGCATGTATAACCTTTATAGACCGGGACCAGGTAACACAAAGCATTACAGAATTATACATTTTCGTTCAAATTGATAGGAGTAACAGTAATACAAAGAAAATTAAGTTGGTATGCGGTGGCTTAATAAACTAAACATATGTTAAATTAAATATTATTACTTTTATTTTTATTCCGTTACTTTATGATTTTGTTTTCTAAACAAAATGTATATAATCCCACCGAACGACCGAGCAGCATTGAAGAGCTTGGCATGGGTTAGTCACTGAATTTTGTATTAGGCCGGCAGTCGGTGAATCCAAAAGCACCGTCTTGGCAAAATTGAAATTTTTTCCTATAAACCCACATTTAACAGGTATACAAACAGAATGAGCTTGGTACTCCTTAATTTAAGGAGCCGAAAATATGTTTAATAAAATTATGTTACAAATCATAGAAAAATATATGACACCACCTCGGGGTCTTCCTCAATAGAATGCAATTTAAAAAAACTATACAAATCAGTGATGGGTTTTGGAGAAGTCCACCAATATACTAGATATATTCCGTCAGTCAGGAAGATTCAGATCCATCCCTTGAGAGTCCAAAATTAATAAAATAATTGAGATAAGACAGAAAAAAAAAGAGCGGCAGTGATTTGAGACTGAATGATGGAAGCGAAAGCTTCTTACGAAATATTCTTCCCTTCTCTCGTTATCTCACTGTTTCTATTTTTCTTTTTTTTGTGTCAGTCTTACTAACGGATATAAAAAGGTATCAGGTGAAGTAAAATAATTGTCACTATTTTGTTACAGCTCAAGTATTAATCCTAATTTAATTAAGTGGAATATATATGCAAATAAATAATAATTAGTTTAGATATTGAGTAAGTGTTTGTAAATAGTTTTGTTCATCTGAATAAGTATTAGAAGACACAAGTTCATAGAAAAGTTCGTTTTGTTCTTAGCTAACATCATTAGAAACACAATTCAATTCAAAACAATAAATTATATACCTATATATTCCACGGTAGCAACAATTTAAAATTTTTGAGTTCTTATTCTATATAATATTAAAATGAGTTTAATTCATTTTATGTGAATTGAAAATGGTACATAAAATTAATTAATAATGACAATATAATATTTTAAAAAAGTATAATTGTTCTCGGTTTCGAACCCGAGACCTTTGGATTTGCAGCCATGAGCTTTAGACTCTTGACCACTTGTCTAAAATTAATCACGTTCTTTAGATGTATAAAAGTTTCGGTTGTATGTAATTTATCAGTACCTCTAGTGAGTGGTAAACATACTTTGTTTATTACGATAAGAAAACATGTTTTGCTTAATGTCTAACCTTCTATGAATCTATATTCGCTGATAATAAGAAAATTTAATGCCAAGTTACCTTTTTGTGTGGTATTCTCTTTAATTTCTGACGTATGTCAATTCTCCAGTTTAATATACTATAAAGAGATAATTGGATTGTTTATTAGAACGAAAAGCAAATTTTGTGTAGGTATTCTATATTACTTGGATGTTATATTGGTTTTTTTCCTATTTATTATTGATTTTCAATAGAAGAAGAGACTCTTAATATCACCTGGTCCCTGTATTTTACACACAGGACTGAATTGGATGGGTATTTCAAGAATTAAACAGTGTGTGGTGTCAAAAAACAAATGAAATTTAAGGGTATTCATTTCATTCCCTTGCTTATCTATTTACATATGTGTAAGTGTGGGCCCCCGTTAAGAAGCTTTCCCTTCAACTCTCAGGTCCCGATAAGACGAAGTAGCTAGGCACTCGGGCGTCCTAAAGTCACTGTGAATCCAATATGACTCCTTAAAAGTAGAGAAACAAGGAGTTTATAATAGTATGTATGAATAGTAAGGACAGACTAAATTTTTTTATATAAAATGTAAAAAAGTTAGTGTTTTAATTAACTATTTAATTAACTAAAAGTTTGCAATAATGTTAAATATATAATTTATATTTATCTCTGATATATTATTGCAGTTTGCATTTATTCTGAAACGGAATTTCGCTGTCTCGTGTTATTTTATTTTTGAAAGTTGAAAGATCTCTCGCACATAAACTACATGGCGTATATTTATTAAGTGTTTAGGTTTTCTTCATTTCGCATGTTTATGTATGTTCATAAATATGACATTAAATAAGTACCCGATTTTACGAGCCCGATAAATTTTAACGTTCCTTCGATTCAGAAGCCGCATCGTTTCTGTTTTCGTCTAGAGAAGTTTTCATGTACCGGAAAATCTGCCATATAAAACTGATCATAAAACGCGTCATTTCAATCAAGTTATATTAAAGATGAACATTTCTAGCAAACCAATAAAATTGTTTATCATATGCGGTTGGAACAATTTTACTTTGTGTTATTTCCCTAGTAGAATATTTCTTTACAGTATATTTCTTTAAATATCTTGCCGATCTGAACAACAAAGTTGCAAAGTACAACTCATTAATGTATTTTCCTAATTATTTTCTAAATTGGGATTAATTACAACAAGTTGTGTTTACATTAATATAAAGTAAAAAATATTAATCAATAAAAAAACTAAACAAAGTCAAAAATCACAATTATTAATTCTGTCACATTTTTAGGTTTTCAAGCAGTGAGCCTTAAAAACCCCAAACAATGGGGTATTTCAGTTTTTTGCTTATAGTGTGAAAAGTACTGATCTATTCATAATGCCACCAATAGAAATGTTGTAGAGAATCAGAAAATATTCAAAATTAATGTTTATAAATTTTGATCACAGTAAAATAGTGCTAACTACCAAGGCACAGGCCAAGATAGCCTTTTCGAAACTTGTTGCCCCTCTAAATATATGTGAAACGTCACATGATTATTATAAGCTACAGCTAACTATGGCTATTGATCTGGCCTTCTACCCTCCTAGGAAAAATCATTAGCTACGTCCAAGGGCATAAGTGTGATAAGTTCAATAGCTAGACTCTATGATTTTAGAATGGGGACATCTTACATTGACGGAATCTTCACCATCAAAAAAAAAACTAGAAGAGGAACTCATCGCGTGGGGAAGAACAGTTCACTAGAGATTTTTCGATCTACAAAAAGCCATTATGTAGAAGCAAGGTGTAAGTAAGACCTATAGTAGCGCTGTAAAAGTCTATATTTACATTGCAGCAGTATAGTTAAACTAGGAAACAAACTATCAAGTTTAAACAAGGATATGCTTTAGCACCGCTTTTATTTAAAATCTATTTGGAGCACACCCTCATAAAGTGGAAACACAAATGCAATGAAATGGGTACCTTGATGGGCGATGGGAGATGAAACTGTCTAGGTATACTTTATTATTTGGAGATAACCAGGTTATTATGACAGCTGATGGAGATGACCCAAGTTACATGCTTAGATATATACTAGAGGTTTACTTATCGTAAATGGGAATTAACAGTGAATATCTTCAAAACAAAATATTTCGTAGTTGGGTAAAACATCCAGATATAGATCTCGAAACAATAAAAATAAAACATTGTAAAACTTTTAAAAATATTGGAGTAACCTATCTGGACACAAGCAAAAGTAGATGTGATGCAATAAATAAGGTATATCAAGGTAAAAGTTATATGCCAGCTCAATTCTGTACTGCAAAGTATTTCCACATATGGCTCTGAAGCATGAGAACTTACCAAAAAGACAAAGATAGCTTCTTGCCCTGGAGAAGGATTATTGGAGAAGAAGTAGTGGCAACAGACAATATACGAAACCAGCGACTCAGGGAGATTATGGAAGTGGATGGTACTATACTGAATACCATCGAAATTAAACAGCTGCTATGGTATGGACACCTTGAGAGATATTAGATGGTCATAGAAAGTATAGTGTTGGAACCCCTCTCAACGCAAAAGCAGAGGTAGACTTCTCTTTGTATGATCTGTGAGGTAGACCTCCAAGGGCATGGAAAAAGGGTATAATGGAAGCCATGACAGCCAGGCATTTCGAAGAAGAAGATTGGGAAGACAGAAAGTGTTGGTAATTTGACTGTGCTCACAGGTAATAAATCCGTGAAAATACTAAAAAAAATGACATCTGCTTTTCGACACATATATTCAGTAGCATTACTCTCAAAAGATGCAAATCGCGGTAGCGAAATATTATTAATGTTTATCAAATAATACTTAAATGTGAAATCCATAAATCGATATCTAATAGTCGTCTTGCTTGAATCCCAGGTAAGGTAAGAAATCCCTTGAATCAAATTTCATACACCTTCAAAGCAATTATGATTCTGGTTGTACATTGTATAATTTACTTTACTATAAATATTTTTATGTTTTGAAGAAAATTAACTCAAATTTCCAGAATTTAATTGTTTATAAAATTCTAAAATAATTACTATCCGCCCCCATAAATTGCTTTGGCACCGATTTAGTAGTGGAGAGCCAAATTACCTTATATCCAAAATTCTTGATGTTTATATCAAAATTAAGTGTATAAGTCATTAACAAAATTATTTGGTTGTGATGAACTGTGACTTGAAAAAATGTGGTGTAAATATCTAAATTAATGAACGTAGCCAAATTTGTGAGAATTGTTTGTCATTTTTAATTTCTATGATACCTAATAAATTTTATCAAATTTCAACAACAGCGTGCGTGTTTTGTATTTAAAATTATCAACTTTTGACAATAAATAAGCTGAAAGACGATCTGTAGATAGGAAGGTCGTGGTATAGTTGAGAAAATCACAGTCGTATAAAAAATGTACACGCTGCCTTTTATGATGTAGGCGAGAACTAAGAAAGGATATTTGAAAATTTCAACTATAAGGGTTGAAATGGGGGGATGGGTTTGGAACATAACGTATTCATCCACTAAAAAAACATGTTTGAAATTTTGTGGGAGGAGGAGGAGGAGATTTGTACTAAATAATTTATCTTAAAAAAAAAGAACCGACTTCAGCTGACTTAAAATAAAAACAGTTTAGAAACCGTGTGCAATCGATCACTATTATCAGACATATCTTTTTTTCTGATTTAATTAAGGTACAATTCAATTGAAAATTTTAGCGTATTCTTATCTCTCTTTTTTTTTCTCCCTCTCTAATTTTTATTCTTTGTCTATATTTTCCAAATATATTTTAACATTTTTATTTGTATTATTATTTGGACCACTTTCTATAAATGTAACTAATTCGCTTTATATGCCTCTGTGTACTGGTCACTCGTATATAACTTATTGGTCTATAATTTTCTGAATCACCCTGTACAACTATAATTCAACTCAACACAATATTACAACGGTCCTGATATCTTTAAAACCACCCTGAATAATAGTGTATAATTACAAATTCTCTCCACACTATTGACTCTTTCTATTTTTCTATTTTTTAAATTATTCCTGTATACCAATGATTTTACTTCTCCATATATGTCTAGTATTCCATTTATGCAACTGCTCATGGTCTACCGTATATAACAAAATTCACCTTTTTGAACCACATTTTATGACTATAAATTTACTCTGCTATTTATTTCAATCACTTTTATATAACTTATTTGTCTATCATTTCCTGAACCACCCTCTACAACTATAATTCAACTCCACACAATATTGCAACGGTCCTGATATTTTTAAAACTACCCTCTCCAATATTCTCCACATTATTGACTGTTTCTATTTTTCTGTTGTTTAAATTAATACTGTATACCTATTTTTACTTCGCTCCATATGTTTAGTATTCCATTTATGCAACTGCTCATGGGCTACCTTATATAACAAAATTCACAATGTTGAACCACATTTTATGTCTATAAATTTACTCTACCATTTATTTCAATCACCCGGTATATGCAACTGCTTCTAAATCTTTTTTAACTTATGTCTATATTTATACCCCGTCCTACGTCCTATAATTCAAATATCCTACCTGCTTATGCTTATATAAAAAAAAATGATTCACCCTCAATAACAATAATATTACCCCACCCTTACTTCAAACACCTTGTATAAGCAACTACTTATGTTCCAAACTACATAACATTCTTAAACCGCCCCGTGTAACTGTAATTATACTCCATCTTATATTTCAACCATCATGTATACTCAACTGCTTGTGACAATGTTTAAAGCCTTTTGTATAACTGTAATTATTCTCCGTTCTATAACGCAAATATCCCCTCTGTATAAATATAGTGTTGCTCCACTCTTATTTCAACCACCTTATATACGCAACTACTTATGTGCTATCTAATACAATATTTTTAGAACCACCCTGTATAACTAATTCAATTCCAACTTATATTTCGACCATCCTATGTATACAACTGCTTATCTACCACCTAATATTACATGCACGCACGCACACACCTTCAACCGTATTCCACACAGAAGAGATCGCCGGAATAACAAAATTTCGTTTTAATAAGCTAATGGAATATTTTCTGCAATTTCACGCGACTGTAAATTAACTTCGCTTCTAAAATAATCTGACTTCAAAAGCATCAAAATGAAAATCATTACAAACACCCTCTACGACATACTTTCCTGCCATATCTATATCTTGACATTTAAAATATATTTATTATGAACATTTGACATTTACCATGATGTTTACAGTTTTTGTGCATATATTTTTCAGCAAAATGGTAAGTTTTACGTTATAGAAAAATATACGGAATCAAGCTGGAACATATCGTTGTAGAATACAATTTATAATATTCAAATTGCGTGAGCAGTTTTAGAGAAAACAGTGAAGATTCATTGAAAATCGCTGAAATCTAGTTCCGTATTTACTTTTTTCTGATTTTCTAGAAAACCGTAAATCTCATGTTATAGGGGACCTTCCTATAATGTTCCTTAATATAATGCAGTTTAAATCATCAAAATTGCCCAAGCCGTTTTTGAATAATCGCTCGACATACATAAAAAAATTGCATACGAATTGATAACCTCCTCCTTTTGAGGTCGGTTAAAAATTAACTAATAAATACATAAAAAAAATATAACTAAAAAGCGTAAAATAAGTTTTTTCTAGAACAATTTAATACTTTTATGAAGTCTGTGCCAGGCTAATGTGAAACTATTTTAGGAAGTACATTTATAAGTTGTATTTCGTAACTTCGCTGTTCAAATTGACGTCTACCTCAAAAAAGTATTTAATTGTTGTAGTAAAAAATGTCATGTTTTTTGGTTAATTTTTTTGAGGTCAGTTTTTTTAATGTATTTGTCTTCTAAATGTTATTTGTGGCATATTCTTGATTATTTTTATGTTTTCTTGGGAAATAACCTCACAATCGAAATATTGTAAAGAAAAACCTAAGTCGATTCTGACTTCGTTGTCACTGGCTTTAAAATATTTATTGAAAATGTAATTTAAAAATTAAAAGTTTGATTTATAACATTTAAGTTGACATAAGAAAAAATTGTTATTTCCCAAGAAAACACAAAAATAATTAAAATGTATTTATTTTACAATTTTTAGTGATGCAATGGCTTAATTGGATGCAGTTTTGAAATCTAATTCACTTTTTCGATATTGCATAAAATAAGGTATTTTACTTTTAAGCATCATTTATTAGCTTGACCAACCTCGTTTACTGTTGAATAGAATAACTTGTTTTTAAATGTGTATATGTATTAAGAAAATGTTGTATATGGTTCTAACTTAGGTGGATGCCCTATACTGTAGACAATCTAAGTATCATCATTCTTTAGATCTGTTAATTATACTAACATTCATAATAGTCTCCTCTCCGCGGAATGTTCTAATAAATCGTTATACAGTTGTAATTGATATAGCATAATAGGACGTGTTTTCAATTCTAATAAACTTTATTTGATAACAATTTGATTTAATAAATGAGATAAATAAGTCCGAAAATGTTGATAGGAATGGCCGGCACCAACGAACCAAAACTTTTCGAATCTCATCTTAAAGGTCACTGAAAACTGTGTGCGAGGTAGATTCCAAAAACCCTCACAGAGCAAAGAATGCTTAGTGCACGGCAGTTTTTCGAGTGCTATACACACGATATAGATGATACGTTTTCCTAAGTTGTCATCGACAACTAGACGTAGATATCATTCATCAACGCAGAATCGAAACAACAGTGAGTGCAGAAGCGTCAATCAAAAAAATTTAAGCAATCTCCGTTCTTTAATCGAACAATGCTGACTATCATTGTTGGGGAAGAAGCATTGTTTTGATTGATTTCATGGACCATAGGTCAACCATTTCAGCTAACTTATACTGTGAAATACTAACCAAACTGACATCCAAAATCGACGCCAGGGGAAACTGGCGTCCGGCATAAAAATGGAATTCAATATATTAGTTTAAGTCATTTTGGCAAAGCTAACATTTTATGTCCCCGGGCTTATTTTTTAATGATTCACCTGAACGAAATTTCCATTTATAATACGCTAGAAAAATATTTTTAAATTGTTCTGAGAGTTATAGCAATTACATCATCTGTTATAAGCCCTTTGACTTGAAATTTGACATACATTTTCCTCTTCCAACATAAATAGTGGAGAGTATTTGTAAAATTTCTATTCCAGTGGTTTTCCAACTATCATTGATAACATATGTACGAATAAGCACATTACAACAATGGTATTTATATAAAAAATTTCAGGACGGGTGTTTGTCAGAGAAACCAAAAGTGAGATGTCAGAAACGTTTTTATTTATTCTGAGTTCTTTGAGAATAACACCACATAAACTTGAAAGTCTGTATATTTCAAAAGTCCAAACCTTTCAAGGTCTAAATCAGACAATTTGTCATTAATGTCAATAAAACTGATGTAACTAAGGGAATTTACTGCAAATTTGATATATACAGGGTAGCACAAAATTTTTTAAAGATCATGTGAAATAACAAAGCTTCTTTCAAATTGGAAGAATTTGAAAGAGCTATCTTTAGAATTTCATGTGGCGTTCCTAGGTACCACTTTATTATAAGACCAAAGAAATTCTGATGTTCCAAAGATCTCATTAAAGTCATAAGAGAAAACCTAAGAAAAACCTTATGAACTATCCCGATATAGGGTTGTTCAAAAGGATATTATCAGTATTAATTTCATCCTTGATTATTGGCAATCAGGAACGGCTGAATTCTATAGAAGTACTACCTTTACAATCGCTTTCATTTAATAAAATTAAAGCAGACTCTTTCAGCTTTCGTTTTGTGTTGTGTTCTTCTTTGTGGTATATTGTTGAATTTTGAAATTGTATGTTATGACCAAGGTTCCAGGCATGTTCACAAATTTTTGACTTTTCGAATAGTCGTTTTTTTATATATCTTATAAATCTTATAAATGCAGTTTTTTGAGTTTTTTGTTACGTTATTTGCTTTAGTTTTTGATAAAATTGATTTCAGCGTATTTCTTGTTTTGAAAGTTGTTTTAATATTAAATCTGTTTCCCACTCTTTTGAAAGACCCCATATCTATGGTATGGTTGTTGTAGCAATCAAGGGTATTAGTATTCTTTGGAGAAGCTTGGTGTTGAATGTTAGTTATTGTTTTGTGTTCAATTTTATCTAACTCTTTATTGATGAACTTTTGAGGACAATTGTTAGCACAATACATTTTTGATAAATATTTTTTCTTTATTAAATTTATCCATATAAGAACAGTTGATTTTTGCCCATATAAAGATTAAATTATGCATTTTTTACAGTATTTGAGTGATTAGAGTTAAAATTGACATATCTGTTAGTGTGAGTCAGCTTTCTGTAGACTTGCGTATCAAATGACGAGTGTGTTTTTGTTATTGAAATTGTCTAAGAAAGGTAGTCTGTTATTTTGCTCAATTTCTAATATAAATTGTATAGTTGGCTCTTTGTTATTGATGTCGTTTAATAATTCATGTAAGTCTTCAAAAGAGTATTCCCAATTAGTGAATATATCGTTGACATAACGCCACCAAACTAAAGGTTTATTCTCTTTTGTAAAAATTATTTGTTCTACAAATTTTTCCATGAAAATGTTGCTCAAGGCAGGGGACAAGGAAGAACCCATGGCCATGCCAAAATCTTGTTGGTAGAAGTCATCGTTCAGTTGAAAATATGTTGTTTTCGTACAAAATGTTAGTAATTCCATTATTGTGTCAATGGATAATTGTGTACATTCGCTTAGTAACAAGTCATGTTCTAATCGGTCTCTTACAATAGGAAGTGTTTTGGTGACAGCAACATTATTGTATAGGTTTACAAAGTCAAAACTTACTAGTGTGAAAGTATTTTTGTATTATATATTTGTTTAGGAAATGTGCACTATTTTTAAGATGTGAATTGGAATTACCTGTAAGTGGAGAAATAATCTGTCCTTGTGTGATTATGTTCTGAATTTTGATATCATATTCATTTATATTTAAAATTACTGTGACATTGCCTTTATCTGCAGGTGTTATCAAAAGGCGAATAAGACGATGACTATAGTTTGACCGACATAGTGAAATATTTTACAATATTAATGAATTAATGTGTGGTGCGGCATAATCAAAGGAAGAATTATGGATATATATTTCTTTGACACGAACTTAACTGGTGCAAGATATTTTGAGTGCCTTCGAGGCGACCTTATTCCTGAACTAACAAATTTATATCCAAATGAGGTAAGTGTTCTTCCTACAAATGACATTTTCTTTCAACAAGATGGTGCAACTACCCTTTAGGCAGCACCTATCCGTGCTTATTTAGATGAGATGTTCCCCATCCGTTGGATAGGGAGAAGGAAGCCGATTGAGTAGCCAGGCAGATTGCCAGATTTCACACTTCTAGATTACTTTCATAGGGGGTACTTAACAAGCAAAGTATATGTTACTAGACCGGCGAATTTAGAAGACTTACAAGTGAGAATTAGTCAGGAGATATATCCTATACCTCCTAAAGTTATTGACCATGTTAACAAGAATTAATTGGATACTGTCAGGTAGCCAAAGGTGCACAATTTCTAGGGTTACTTTAATCATTGTCATTAAATTTAATTAAAATTATAATGTTTTTTTTCATATTTTTATCTAACCTACAAAATGCAATCATATTTTTGACGATGTGTATGTAGAGTGACACGTTCTTTTAATTAGCGTAGTCGAAATCGGGTGGCGCCATTAAAAAAATGTCGATGATGTCACAAATAAGGGTCATATGTCAAAAAGTGCATTTATTACAACAAAATCCACGTGTCAGAAGATTTTTTCGATAAGTTCTCACTTTCAGGATTAATGAATTTATTCGTTACTTTTCGAAAGCAAAATATAAACTAATTGTTTTTCATATAACTACTGTGGCACATATTTGATAATTTAAAATTAAATTGGTAATTAATTTTAATTGATATTGGTTCGTTGCATTCCGAACTTATAAGATTTATTGATGTGCTTTTTCAAGCTTCAACTAATAAGAAAATTGTATATGGCATAACTTTTAATTGGTAAAGTATGAACTTAAACATTTTATTTGGTTCGAGATACTCTAGAAATAACGAGTTACCTGTCTTGATATAAAATAAACTCTGGATGCACAGGATGTCGACTAGGGATGTAACGAATATTCGCCTTCGCATTCGCATTAGCGAATATTCGTGTGTTTTTTAATATTCGCATTCGTATTCGCGGTTATTCATGCGATTTTTTTGCGAATATGTTTGACAATAAAAAGAGTAAATATTATGATGTTACTCATTCGGAAAATTGCACACTGTATAACTTACTTGTGATTTCAAAAGTATTAACTTGTACTTGCAATGAGAAAAACAATTGTATGATGACATAAATGTCAACTACATATATACATTTCTTCTGGAATCCTGACATGTACATGTAATCAGGCAACAATTTAATTGCTAAATAAAATTAAGCAAGTTATGTCAGTTCCATAACATGATATAGGGTTTTATGGCAAAATGAATTTGAAGATTTGGAAGTTTCAGAGAAAACTAGCTCACATAGACTCAAAATCAGGAGTCATACTGCATATAACGCCGTTTCCTTGAGATTTCTAAGACAAAGAATTCTTAGGTTAACGAAAACCTGTCAATGAAATTCTGATATAATCTTCTGGAGATTCAATCAGTTGAGGGGAGCGCAACTGATAAAGGTTCTCCACAATTGATGGTGTCAGAGTGCTGACATTTTTTAAATCAGTTTTAAAAAACAAAATTGCAGACATATCTAAACTTTGACAAACTTTAAAATATGCCGGTACTTTCTTGGCTCACACTTCTAGTTTTAAAAATATGTGTAAAGCTTGAATATTTGCAAATACAACAGGAGGTCACGTTCAAGAATCTATCAAAAAATAATTGTTCTATTACACTATAAAGATGCGTATGTTTTAAATCTCCGTATAACAAATTTTGCTTCGTTGGGTAGCGCTGCTAAATCCACAGACATCATTATATAGTTAGTGAACTTGCCCCTTTGTCTAAAAAAAAGGTTTATGGTGTTTTTTTAGTTGGTAGGAAAATATACAACCTATTGTGTTGGTGGAACGCTCAGACTAGCTGCAGGCCTTTTGTGAGAGCTGTAAACGAGCTCTGTGCGGTTCAGGCCGTGCAATGCGTCAAAGTGACAGGCACCTGTTGAAACTGGGGGCGAAAACAAACCACTGAGCGATCGGACAATATAAAATCGCCACAAAAGCCCTAATTTAATTTCCAGTAAGGACATAATGAATGTATGTGTTTACATGGGACACAGCCTATAAAACCCCATTAGTTAGATCAATTGAAGTAAAAGCTCCATAACTGTCGTACTTGCGTTCTTACACTCCTTGGGCACCTGCCTACTTTGCGCCCGCCTGGTAATTGTGATAGGTGAAATTTCTTAACAAAATTGTAAGTTATGCTTTTTTATTATATCGCCTAGCAACAAATTATGGCAAAACTCGCCATGTATCATTCTCTAATTATTAAGTATTGATGCAAATATTATCGTCATTAGCTCCATTTTCGCAGCTGTCTATTCAAATTAGTAGCGATAGCCAACGAAGCAAAATTTGTGTTTAGGTCTAGTTATTTTTGCAAAATAAGAGAAATTAGGATGTTAAAACATACCTCGTCATAAGTCAGTTATTTTTTGACCAATTATCATGCATTCAATCTCATTTTACTCAGAAATATACAAGCTTGCAGAATCTTACTTTTAAACCTATACAAAGGTTAGACTCGTTCGTCACTTTTTTTGAAACTGATTTTTTTTAAAAATATGTAAATGAGTCCATAAATAAGATAAGTTATAACATGACAATACAATTCCTTTTTTTTTGGCAATTCATATAATTTTAGTTTTTATTTGACTCCATAAATTTAATTATATATTTTTTCTGTTTAATTATAAAAACTTCTCTCATAAATCAAAAAAACTTTTTTGGTTCACTCCAATATGATGACAGCTTAACTGTTGAAAGAGCGTTGAGTGTAAGGGTTTGGTGTTAGTATACAAAATTTTGTGCTTATATATCTGTGAGACAACAAAGATTCCTCAGCTATTTCAATTTATATATTGCAATATACTTCGTGGGTTCAATTTAAAATTATAAAACTAATTTTCAATCTCACTTTTCTAGAACTTTATTTACATTAAACAGCTGATTAAAATAAAATAATAATCCCATATACGCTAGTCGTCGCGGTATATCTGAACTTCGATCGTGTCGTGCTTCTTTTATAATCCCAGCGTCGAATTCTCCAGTAAAATCATCATCGCTCCTTCCGCTGCCGAGTCTTTTCGAGAATCGTATTTTTTTATCTTAAAGCGTTTGTTGTCGTGCTGAAATGACACAGGGTCGGCTTTGGGTAAATTTCGTAACACTGCCCCCCCTTTAATTCTGATCGTCCCGATCAGAAACATCCCCTCCATGGTACGGAGCGAGTCGATCTAAATGAACCACCTTCAATTTAGCCTTGGGGTTTCGACGGATCCGGTAGACGACGTCATTAAGCCTCTTGACCACCTCGTATGGACCATCCCAGGCGGGTGTAAGCTTTGGGGATTTACCCTTGCTCCGTTGGGGGTTGTACAGTAATCCCAGCGTCGAATTCTCCAGTAGAAATCATCATCGCTCCTTCCGCTGCCGAGTCTTTTCGAGAATCGTATTTTTTTTATCTTAAAGCGTTTGTTGTCTTGCTGAAATGACACAGGGTCGGCTTTGGGTAAATTTCGTAACAATATTAAAAATAAAAGAGTGACTTTCTATAATGATTACGAAGCTCAATTTAGGTTATAATTTTTTATTAAACCAAAATAAGTAAATTTTGATCTGATATTCGCATTCACATTCGTATTCGCGAATATTGGAAGAGAAAATTCGCATTCTCATTCGTATTCGCGAATATCGAAAATCAGACATTCGTTACATCCCTAATGTCGACAATATAAATACTTTTTGTGTTGGTGGTCAATTATGGAATTAAATGGGAAATGTACCTCTGACGTTAAAAAATAACATTACATAACCCTATACCACTATAGCATAGGTTAGACTAAGAATATACAGGGTATTTTGTAGAAAGTTCGCCAAACATGGAATGCAGATAGGTGGGCTCATGTGGTATATTATGTAGCCCATATAACATCTAGATAGCTTACGGGTTTTTTAAATTTATTTATTTATTCTTAATTCTCAGATTTTTACATTTAAACTATTGTAACTTTTTAGTTTTCACAGTATCTTCACCAAATAAACTTAAATCGAATCTATGATGTTTGCTCTTCTGCATTTGATAATTTACACAAATAAATGGTTGAAAAAGTGATATGAGTTCACAAATGGCGAGGTTCCATATAGAAGTTAAAAACTTGATCACGTTAGAAAAAACAAAATAAGAAGCACATCGAGAACTTCGAATGCTTACAAAAACTTCTCTACTTCAACCCCTTTCCAACGATATATCACACTTATTGGAAAGTAATCAGTATCATAATAAAATTTAAGGTTGTAACTTACAAGGTTAGAGCTAAAAAAAACGTACATCAAATTGCATTAATTTGATATAAATTATGTGCAAACCGGCTTCTACCGCAAAGGATGCAATCGCGACACCTTTTTCTGACTCCTACAGTGGTAGGTTCTAGTCGCATCTCATCCCATATTATTTGAAAAGCAACATTTATTCTTGCACTTAACTGCTCCTTGGTTTTTATTTGTCTTCCATAAACGAGTTGCTTGGCCCGTCCCCATACAAAAAATCTAAGGGAGTCAGGACCTTGGAGGCCGTAGTATACGGCCAGTTCTCTCAATCTACGCGTTTTGGAAATGAGCTCTCTGGCAGTTCGTCTATAATTGGAAAGTCATCTTTTTTGAATATTATTGGTCTGCCTCCAATGGGATTTTTTTTTGAAACGCAACATTGATTCTTTCCCTTAACGGCTCCTTGGTTTCTATTTAGATCTCGTAAATGACTTAAATTTTTAATGAATGATTTATCGATCTTATTAGATGAAGTCCTATTGGAAGTCAGACCAAAAATATTCTGTCCAGCATATTATAGGCGAACTGTCAGAGAGCTCCTGGACCATTCATTCCCAAACGCGTGGACTGAGAGAACTGGCCCTATACTGTGGCCTCCGAGGTCGCTGGATCTTACTCCCTTTGATTTTTTTTGTATTTAAATCATTACTTATACTTATTCAGCTTTGAGGTTCAAAGAAAACAGTTCTTATTATCTAAGGCATAAACATTAGAAAAAGTTTGGATACAAATAAATTCCAATTATATGAATAATAAGTTGGATATGGACAACTGGTCAAATAATTGATCACTCTTCTTAGACACCTACTACAAAACGAAGAATCATTTACTTCCACAAACTTTCGGGAATTCCTTTAAAAATAAACTTACTGACACCACACTGGAGTTACTCTGACAAATTTGCAACACGGATTTTATCTTGTTATCCTCCCTTTTCCGATTCGATTATTTTATTTCACAAAAGTTTACAAGAGCTAATCAATCTTAACGAATTATCATTCCAAGTTGAAAGCTGTGTTCCCGGTGCAACAAGAATACCAAACAGAAGTTGAAAGCGTCTTTCGTTAGCTATTTTGAAAAAGCGTATAAATGTCAGAGCCCGGCTTCTAAAAATACATTAATACAGTAAAACACTGTTTTAATAGATATAAATATACTCGACTTTATAAATTCGTATCATTATAAGATATGTCGCTGTCAAAGGATGATATTATTACTATCCGCCAGAGACACTTTTAGAATTTAATAGCCTTCGGTATATGTGTTTCAGTAGAAGCGGCAAATTTTCCAATTATTTATTCTTGTGCTCGTAATATTACACGAAAAAGTCATATGCCATTTATTATGCTAAAGCTAAAGAGTTGTTCTTGCAGTTAACAATACTATACCAATGTTTGGAGTGGACTCTTTATGACTGATAACCAGTCAACAGAGGTCTAGTGAGGACGGTTTTGCATAATTTTACAGTGGATACTTAAAAAACTAAATAAACACACTAGTATGCAACAAAAGGTGTGTGTGTAAATGTTTTTAAATTTTCGGACGTTATAGAGTAACAGTACAGGGGCACAATTGGACACGAGTTTCCGGGGTAGGGGGGTTAAGCATCAACACAGGAGACGATCATGTACTAAAGTTACCCAAATAGAGGGGGAGGCTTCTTCAAACACATAGATGCGTTAGGCTATTACATTATGAGTAGCTGATCTGAGGTTTAAACCCACAGAAGTTACTCTTGGAGCTAACATGACCTCGTTTTAGGTTCCTAAAAATGTAACTATAATTTTACTCAGCCCTATATTTCAACCAGGCTACGTTCCGAGTGAAAACCGCGTCTGACTTTACTAACATTTTTTAACTACCCTGTATAACTATATATAATTCAACTATCATATATGTGCAACTATAGTTGGTACATATACAAGGTATTTGAAATACAGGGAGTAGTAGAATTATAGGGTGTTTAAATAAATTTTTGAAAAATTTTGTAGGATAGAACATGAGCTGTTGCATATATCTGAAACATGAGGCGAAGTAAAATTATAGTTATACAGTGTGATTAGAACAATGTTAGAAAAAGTTGCATATAAGAGATGTTTGAAATATAAGGTGGAGACAAATTATACTTTCCAGGGTGGTTCAAAAAATATCAGAAATATGCATGGATAAGATAGTTGAAATATATAGTGGAGCAGAGTAATACTAAATTGTTTAAAAAAATGTTATATTTGGTGGTCCCTAAGCAGATATATTTACAGGGTGATAAAAATATTATGTAGAGTAAAATTATGGTTATACAGTATGGTTAAAAAATGTATGGACAAATAAGTTGTAATGGTTGACTAATTGGCACCAGTATAAACAGGATGGTTTAAATATAGATTGAAGTAGAGATAAAATTATACAAGGCGGTAAAAAAAAGTTGAATAAAATTGTTATATAGGGTGGCCAATAAGCAGTTGGCGTTTGGGAGAAATATCTGGGAATTGGTTGATTTGTAGTTATGAGGAGTGGCACAAAAAAGTTATATTGGGTAGTTGTATATACAAGGTGGTTGAAATCGAGAGCGGGGTAGAATTATAGTTTTACAGCGTGTATCAAAAATTGTTAAAAAAATTGTTATTTAGGATAACAATTGAATCCTGCTAAAAAAAATGTTGATTGCAGTTTGGGTGAAATATATTCGAGTTTGGTGGATTTATTATTATGTAGGTTGGTTCACAAAAGTTAGAAAATGTTGTTATATAGGATAGCCCATGTTTTGCATAAGCTATTTCTTTTTGCACACAATTGTACATTCCATACGCTGGTGAAACCGGTGGTAAAGGCTAGTAACTAATAAAATGGGAAAGGATCAGACGACACTATATTTATATAGTACATTAATTAATAGAAATTGGCAAAGAATAGACCAGTACATATTGCTTGCATTGAGCTTAAGAAGGTTTATGAGGCAATAAAATTTAGTGTTGTGTCATGGCCTCCGATGATAAGAGAATTCTAGAATTCAAGGTTCAAGTACTCTGGGCACAAACAAAAAATATGTATAAGAACACTTCTCCATCGAAATACATAATGGTACGGAAACTCATTGACGACTATCTAAATAGCAAGTTAGAGATTGACTCCAATAAAACAAAATACTTAGGGGTGGGAGTTAAAGAAATATCGAACTTAAAAACCATAGAAGATAATAGTATAAAAGGAAAGTAGATTCAAATGCCTATGATTAATAATATCCAAAAATATCACCGTCGAAGTAAATTAAGTAAATCGATTTAACGATTAATTAGCCCAAATTAAAAATTAAGTGTGCCATGGTGGAAGACGCGCAACATAATTTGCTATGCTTTTTACTCTTTCGATTTATCTTTCCTTTCGAAATCATCAGTAAAACTAGTTACAAAATAAAACTAAAATATTATATAATACTTGCTAACTAGGAGTATAAAGATTAGTGTTTAATTTTAATGTAAATATTGTAAAAAAACTCCTAGAACTCGTTCGCAGCCCTGCACCGTATACAATTGTGAATCTAAATGCACACAAAAAGTTTCATCAAAATCAGCCCAACCGTTCAAAGAAATTTTCCTTCAACTTAATCGCAGCATCACTTATGAGGTTAAATTGTAAATCGAATCCACTCAAATTCAGAGAAAATGTTTCACAATTGGCCCAATTGTTTAGGAGCAGTTCAATTTGTTTTACTACATCCCAATCGCAGCGCAACCTACCGGTTGAACATGAAACTTTCTGGGACCCACTCAAATAACCACAAAAAATTTCAATGAATCAAAAAACATTACCTATATGAAATAGTGGCTCGTCTGAGGATTGAACCCCAAATTAGCAAGACCAACTGAGTGAATGTGCTATCACATGGAAAGTCACCGAGCGAGTGTAGCAGCGACGCGTTGATTGAACAATTATCGTCATATTTAAACAAATCAACAAAAAACATTATCAAACTATACGTATAAACCTTTCTTTTATATCACTCTATCTAATTATGAAAATCGCATTAAAATCCGTTATCTAGTTTAAAGCTTCTAAGCGTACAGAGGGACAGAAATTGGGAAGTCACGTTGTTTTGTACTCTATAAAGATTAATTGACATTAAGTAAAGGGATGTCCGCAATAATTTATGCTTATTTCAAATACGAGGAGTGTGGAATACACCCAGACTTGTAACTCGTATTGTTATCAACTTTCAAAAACACCTTAAGATATTTTCAATATTACTGTTTCATTAGTTCCTCACTGAAAACCTCCCAGACTAAGTAGGTATTCGAGAATCAAAACATCGATTCGATTTTTACAACATCCGCTACTAACGGGACATACCTTTCGGATATATTTAGGAGTCTAAACGTGAATATTTATGGTGTTTATGGATAGCCCATGAGTTTATTTGACACTTAAGAGAAAGAAATAGTTTAATGGTTCTTTATTTTTAAACCGACCAAAGAACAAATTGCCATATGTTTCGAAGAAGCCATTCTGTCAACTTGTGCTTTGAAGTACATTTTTGTAATGAAGTATGTTAAAAAACCCAAATATTTATCCTGGATATTATATTTTCAGATTAAAAAAGCTATTAAAAACTTTTTAATATGCATAAAAAAGCTTAATCTAGAGAATCTGATTTTAGACAACTCGTAATTTGTAATCGTAATGTATTAATAAACAAAAATAATAATCAGGGATCACTAATCACTATAATAAATTTAGCTACGGAAGAAACAGATCAGCAAATGTATTTGTGATCAAAATATTTATAACATTCCATGACCTTTAGTATAGTAAATACTGCTGAAATTTTTCCTTAGACAAAAAAATATGTTCACAAAATAATTTTACAAGTGTTGGCAGAAATGTCTAAGATAAAAATTCGTTCCCAGAAATATCTAAGATTTTTCTTTAATTAATTAAGTGTTTGATTCACGTAAATATTTTACATAGAGGTATTGATAGGATAGATGATTAGTTAAGCGGTACTCTGCCTTACCTACCTGGGGAAGGTAGCTACTGCAAGTATGTATGTATAAAGATATGAATATGGAAACCTACTGGAAGTATTTATCTGAAAATGGTTATTCGGGGGTTTTTCGAGGAGCTGGTTTCAGATAAAATATTTTCAGTTGTCTACGACTTCCGGTTCTACCGGAAGTGGACCCCAACTTTGTTTCTAAAATGGAATATCTTGTTTTTATAGCATTTTTACAATCTACGATGTTATTGGAAATATCAAATGTCTGAAGGGCTTCAGTTGAAAGCTATTTCAATTTTTTTGAAAATTTTGACAGATGCGGCCCTTCACAAAAAGCAGAGAGGGTCAGGGCAAAAATTGCCTAATTTTTCCTGAATAAAACTTGAAGCTTCGCAAATCTTTAGAACTATTCAAAAAAATTATACTTAGTGTGCAGAAATTGGTACCGAATTTGGCTATCTCGATAATCATGTAACTTATTTTTTTAAAGTAGCAACGCCTTTTTTCTCAACGCCAGTGGATTCTACGCTAAAAAATAGTGGTAGTTTAATGCTTACAACCCCATACCTACATTAAACTGTTTTTGTATAAACTTGTAAAAACTGGAATTTCCGTGTGGTTATTAGAGATAGCAAATGTTTGTTGACATACAACATTTGTTTCTTTTTTTTGAGATAGCCGAATTCGGTGCCAATTTTGTACACTCAGTATAATTTTTTTGAACAGTCCCAAAGATTTACGACGCTTTATTCCGGCAAATTCTGGATATTTGTTTCGAAAAAATATTTTTTTTGCTAAGAGCTGTCAAAATTTTCAAAAAAATTATATAATTTTCAACTGGAGTCTTTCAGACATATGATATTTTCAATAAGGTCGTATTAAAACTCATTGCAGATTTTAAAAATGCTATAAACAAACAGGGTGTTCTATTAAAAAGAAACAAAGTTGAGGTCCACTTCGGGTAATACTCCCAATAGTTTCCCATACATATGGACTTAACTAATCGTGGAATAACCTTTTCTTGCATTCGCAGTACCTACTGTCCCCACGTAGGTAGGCAAACAATCGATTACCCACTCATGTATCATATCTATACCTCTATGTAAAATATTTACGTAAATTAAATACTTCATGAAAAATGGGTCACTAGCTCTCCAACTATTAGTTGTTTATTTTAAAACTTCTGTAAATTGGAGCAACTGCCAAATCTGAAATACTGAATAAAAATGTTTGAATTTTTTGTGCATATAAAGTTTTTTGTTGATTTTGTTAAATATTTTTACGCTGTTTTAAAGTGTTTTTTGATTATTGAATTACGATTCCTATAAACAAATTTAATTTTCTGGTTACTTCTCTATCATTTTTTAATTCTACAAAATGAATTTTCGAAAACGAAAATTAAGGGTCTGGAAAAGATCTTTCTTTTCCATTTTACTGAGTTAGAATATATTAAACACTTACCACGTATCTGTGTTTGTTCATTCGGTTTTTATTTGTAAAATGAAAAACACGCTTAAATATAAAATATTATTTAGTTTTAATCTTCGGCCATGAAAAAGGTGTTCTACGTTTATATAAACAAAAATTTCAAACATTCGTATCTGTTATTCAGATTTGTCAGCTCTTGAAATTTTCATTTTTTAACCGACAAATTAATTGTTCCTGTCGTAATGAATCGTTACGGACTAACTCAGGAATAGAGTACCTACACTAACAAATCTGCCATTTTCCGGAGTTTCGGTAAAATTGGAGCAACTCTTCTGCAAATTTAAAACTTTCATAAATTTTCTAAATGTTTCTGTTAATGCATGTCATCTGTCTTGTAGAAAATTTTATTGTAACTAATTTTTAATATTAAGGGGCGTACCCAGCTTTTGTTTTATGGAGGAGAAAAAAATCTCGTATAGAGGATCAAATAAAAAAATCTCATACAGCAATGATGGCGAACCGTTTGAGTACGGCGTGTCAAAATTTCATAAAATCAAAACAAAACTTTTGTGGAGTGTCACACGTCACAAACGTAAAGACTAAAAAAGTAGAAATATGTATATTTGTTACGCAACATTTTGTAGTTATACATGCACTTCTGGTTTCAGAAATAAATTATTAATTATTATTATCATAAATAATAATATTATTAACAACCAACTCTGATCATATGTCAGGTTGATGACTCAACACCACTGCGACTGACAGAACAACAATTCCAATTGCACCACCAGTCAACTTATCAGAAACTGCTCAAATGGAAGACATATAAATGACTTCAACCAAGATTATGTCAACAGTTCTGCGTGGAACTACTGGTTGATCTCTGGTAGTATGTTTCCTGAAACGGAAGGCTTTATATTGGCAATCCAAGATCAAGTAATTCCAACTAAGAACTAATTTAAACTATCTAAAGTACATGGTTAAAGACCTTTCTATCAACAACGCAGATGCAGATATGGTTGCCAAACATCTGAATCTATCCAGCATATTACAGGCGGTTGTCAAGATTTCGCTGGAACTGAATACAACGAACGACACGATGCTGTGACAAAAATACTCCACCAGGAACTAGCACTGAAACTTGAACTATCGCAGTCGGTAAGAATGTCATATTATTTATACAAACCACAATCTGTTTTAGAAAATTGCTCACAATAGACTAGATATAGTTTTGGTGGATAAAGTCTCTAGAAGAACTACCTTAATTGACATCCCTAACAACAATAATTTAAATATTCAGACTGAAAAAATAGCCAAATAGAGGGATTTGGAATTTGAAATAAAGACACAGTGGGACGTGAATAACACACGAACTATACCATTTGTTATATCAACAGGAGTAGGACCAAAACAACTACTAAATAATTTAAAACACCTCGGTCTGGACGAGCATCTTTACCAATTAATACAAAAAGCCGTCCTGTAAGAACAGCCCGGCCGGTCCGAAAATTCATGGGAAACTGCAGCCACGACGCTAACCACACCACGGGCCTGATAACATAGCAAGGGCTCCCACATAGCTAAACTAAAAGCACGCCTTGCGTGCCTTAGAGGGAGTGTGCTGCCATACACTGTATGGTCAAGTCGTGGGGACCAACTCTGGCTGTTATGAGAGCCAAATATTTGAATTATATAATTTTTTATCTTTGAAGATTCGTGTCAGTATTGACACTCATGTCATAAATTCGCCCTAGAGAGAGGGACAAATCAGAATTTTTTTAACCTGGGGGCAAGTCAGAAAATTTAAAGGAAGCTCAGAAGGCTCACAGCAGGTTGTTTAGGTCCCTTCGGTGCGCCCATGTCCGCAAGCTATAGGAACAGAAACGAAGTTTCAAAGAAATAATTTGGTCAAGTGCGAGTTGGACTGGCATACTACACCGTATCGCCTTCGAAATTTCATACAATGTAGGTAAATCAAAGTTTATATTTTTCTAATATTTCAGTTTCAAACAAGCAAGCAATGAGTGGATTTTCTTTTATTTTCCGTAATCTTCTTATTTCTCATAACGAGCCTTTTTATTATATTTGCTACATGATGTACCTGATTATTATGAAGACATTTATTTAATTCTGTAAATTAGCCTCAAAATTGAGATTAGGATTTGCGCTTTAATTTGTCAATAAACTTTCAATAAAGCCCTATATAATCTTTTGTCTGAATTTTACTCTCAAAAGTTTGGAAGATAAAGGAGAGAATCTTTTTTATGACAATTCCTTTTATTTCTTACATTACATTATAGGCGCACTTTAAAAAATCTAAATTTTACTTTTCCATTTAAGTTTATAAATTAATGTTATAATCTGTGTTTTACTTTTCTTGAAAATTTGTAATTATATTCTCAATTTTTTCCAAAGTTTAAGCTCCTTATTTTTCCGATCAACTTTGGGCAACGCCCTATGTTCTCTTTTTGGAGGCATGGGTGGATCCAGGGGATCAAAGTTACTAAATTTAATATTAAAATGAGGTAATTTTAACTCCAAGAGCCTAGAAAAAGGTAACTTCTATGGATTTAAACCTTAGAACGACCATTTTTTATGTAATAACCCAAGATATCTGGGTTTAAAATTTTATTTAGGTAAATTTAGTACAGGATCAAAATTTCTTCATTTACTATATACCCCTGATCGGGTCACCAAACCTCTTACCAAATTTCAACCATTTCCGTCTTGTAGTTTCATTGAATCTTGCTGTGATGTGAAAGCCCGAGAAATCAAGAGTGATTATATAAAACCATAAAAACTGCAAAAAGTTTTAATTGGTTTATAAAAAAAACCGGAACTTTCTGATATAGCGCACATAGATAGTATTATTATTCCGTTCGGACTATTCTATATTTGATGATAATTGTGTTCGAGATTTTAGAACCTAATGCAGCAAACTGATCAAAATATTTTAAAAGAAAAATATATATTTGAATTTATTGCGTGCGTTCGAGCATTAGAGGAAAACTACGTAAGTTCCAACAATTTTGATTCTCCGGCTACAACGCCAGTGCGTGTAAAAGCTACTATTATATAAGCTTCTGATGTTATAGAGAAGGTAACGATTAAATTAGTCTCGTACGACGATCCAGAGATACAGATAAAGTCATTAATTTTTAGAAAACTATTGAGCTTGTACGTTTTAAATCTGGCCAATATATTTTATCCGAATCGTGAGACAGATGTTTCCTCTGCTAATGCCCGAATCGTGTGTTCGTGACTGTTTGGCAATTTCAGAGTCAAAATATTACAAAAATAGACAAATTGGAATCTCTCTCGACGAACAAAGTTGCCGCAAAGTCAAGGGGTACATGAAATTCATCTTAGTGTAGGTGTGTGAAGACCGGAAAACGTTTCATGTAAGGTCAAAAGAATTTCTCGTATGTATTTGAGTGGATATCGAAGTTGATTTATGACGTTCTTGAAATATCACTAGTTTTAATTCTAAAAACGTTATAATTTATTTCTATTAACGAATACGGTTGCTATGGATATTCGTTTCGACTATCTCTCTCAATTGGGTTTGACCCCTCATAACACAATCTAAAAAAATAAAACATTAAAAAAAAATATATAACCGACTTCCACCTATAACTAAAAAGCTAAAAATAATTATAACAAAATACAACTCTAGCAAATAAATAACACATTCAACGTTGTTAGGTACCCACCCAGGAAGAAAAAAATGTAAACATTAAAAGGTGCTCATTCTGTACAAATTAATTACCTACCAATCTAGTATATTTTGAAGCGGGTGCCAAGAAATCTAAAATTCTTCATTGCGTACTAATAATTCATCAAACTTGATTGTTGCTTGGCACCGACTTTAAAAATATACTAGATTGGTAGGTAATTAATTTGTAATTTGTAGAGAATGAGCACCTTTTAATGTTTACATTTTTTACTTCTTGGGTAAGGTACCCTAACAGCATTGAATGTGTTATTTATTTGCTAGAGTTTTATTTTTTTATAATTATTTTTAGCTTTTTAGTTATAGGTAGAAGTCGGTTATATATTTTTTTAAATGTTTTATTTTCAACTTTTTAGTTTTTTTTTAACTCAGGTAGTTTGCATTCTTTATTTTTTATTCTGTATGTATAACCTTAATAGACAGAACCAGGTAACATTGAAAGCCTCAACATTACACAATGACACTTTCTCATTTAAATTGACAGGTAAATCCTTACGAACAAAATGTACTAGTACGCGTTGACTTAATAAGCCCAAAATGTATTTATGCCTTATGGATTACGCCATGTAACCTTTTTTGAACTTTTTTGACAACCCTGTATAACTATAGATAATTTCACTCCAACCTATGTACCAACCATCCTGTACATACGACTGCCCACGGACAAGCATAAATTTGTTAGCTGCCTTCTGTAAAGTATAGGACGGAGTAGAATCCATCCCATATTTACGGAGTCAAATCCGTCCTATATTTCAACCATAGTATATAACTCCTTGTGGGCTACCCCATAAATTATTTCATTTATAACATTTTATATTATCGCCCTGTGTAACATTAATTCCTCTCCACACTTTATGCAACTTCTTACGGGCTATAAAAGAAATAATTTTTTAATCACACTGTATAAATATAATTCAACTCCAACATATATTTCAACCATCCTGTATATGATTTGTTTATGTCCACATCATATAACAGTTTTTTAATCACCCTATTTAATTTTAATTTCCCTTTTTTTCCAACATTTTTATACCACCAAACGTCCAGTCCACCCTATATTCCAACCATCCTGTATATACGGCTGCCTACGGACCACTATCATTCTATTCCGTCCTATATTTCAATCTTCATTTAAATGCAACTCCTTCTACCACTTTACTTTGTGATTTTGTCTGCTATAACTAAACACCCAGTCTATAAACCCACCAAATAGCAGTTTAAAGTTTGACATGTATTGTCACTAAATTTTCTATTAGGCCGGGAGAATGTGACAACCAAATGCACCGTCTTCACAAAATGGAAAAATTTACATTTAAATAGGTATTTGCCTGGTATACAAACAAAACGAGCTTGGTACTCATTGACTTAAGGAGCCGAAAATACTATGCTTTACTACCTATATGCTTGAGATGTATATAGAACATTTTCAAATTCGCAATTAAAACTTCCAGTGCCTAAAATTACCGCACTATTACGTTGTAATTAAAATATTTATGAAGAAATGTCCGTTATGTCATTTCGATGAAATTTTTGATAAGAATTTTGTAATTTTTGGCGATTTTCTGCAAAACTGCAAGTTGCACGTCGCAGAAAAGTATATGAGATCACCTAAGGATCTTCCTTAATAGATTAAACGTTAAAAAACTATACACATCCATAAGGAGTTATCGAAAAATCGACTAAAATATTAGGGATATTGGTCGATTTCCATGCACGCATGTGTTCATTCACAAATTTTATCACTTTATCAATAGAATTCTTTTCCAAAATTTGAAGTTTCACCAATCCGGATATATACTCTATTAAACAAGACGATATTCATTCAAAACGGTGCACCAGAGGAGAATAAATCAGGTAACATACATACAAAAAAAGCGAAAAAATACGCGACGAATTGATAACCTCCTTCCTCCTTTTTGGAAGTCGGTTAAAAATGTAATCGGAAATGTATCAAATTAAAGTATTACTAAGGTTAATATATCGGAAAACTAGCAAAAATTGTAAATTATTTACATTAGTTTATTTCTAATTCCTGTGTTTCTTTTGGTTTACAGATATTTATGGTTTAATCTGTTTTCTATTAAGGAGGATAGCGAAGAGGTCCTATACTCGTATTTTCTTAGGTATCGCATGCATGAAATTAACTGAAAAATGTATGAAATTATTAAACTAATTAATTAACACTATTGCAAAAAAGTTGAGGGTTCTAAATTTGTATACATCAGGTGTATTTACATTCGAAACCCCATATGAAGACTTCGATATTATAATATTGGAAAAGAAATTACCCTTCATAAAAAGTTCTGCACAGTTTGAAATCTAAAATAAAATCATCAAATGCCAGTTTGTCATAATATACGAGTATTCTCATAAGATGTGAATTTTGCTTAAATAACTTTTGACAAAATCGGATCGACCCCGAATGGTGTAATCCGCTCACACTCCTCCACAATTCTACGTCTAAGTTCAGGAATATCGCAAGGTTGAGTTTTATACACCACAGTTATAAGATGTTCCTATAAAAAAGTTAAGGGGCGTTAGGTCGGGTGATCTTGCTGGCCATTCTATAGTGCCCCTTTCCCCAATCCATTTATCTGGAAATTTCGTACAGGCAAGGCGTAATGTGGAGGTGCTCCGTCCTGTTGAAAAAATAAGTTATCTTCATCTAACAACCAAGTTCCATTTTGATCTATTTGGTTTTCTAAAGAATCGTTTATAAGGGGATTTATCACATTTTCTATTAAGTCCAAATACTATTTTCCAGTTAAATTTTCTTCCACGAATAAAAGAACAATGATTTTATTTCTAGAATTCCGGCCAATACATTGTTATTCTGTGAAATGGTATTGTCCCAGTATCTACAATTATTGTTTATTTATTTTAAAAAATCCTATTTCGTCAGAAAAACAAATATTTTTAATAAATTTAGAGTCTGCATTTGCCCTTTGAGTCATTAATTCGCAGCATTCTAACCTTCTGTCAAAATGTATTTTGTAGGAAAAGAATTTATTTATGCGTAACGTTTTTTGCACCGAGTCGACGGAAATATTTGTTAACCTGGAGATTATTGGTATTGATGTTTCAGGATCCATGGCAGAACGACCTAAAATCTCAACCTGTACAGATTCAGTTAAAACCTACGATTGTTGACAATTTTATTGCCCACACTACCAGTTTCTTAAAATTTATGAATTAAATCCAGTACATACTGAGGCCCAATATTTTTTTCAAGATGTCTGATGAAAAACATGAACAGTTCTGCGTGACAGCGATGTTCTTCCTCATAAATAAATATTATTTCAATTCTTTCTTGTAATGAATAAACCATTGTCGAAATTTGATGATCGTTATACAACGAAACTACTACTAATAATAAATTGTTCACATTTACAGTCGCAAATATCTTTCGCAAAAACATTTCAGGGTTTTTTCTCACTTGTTTATCTCGGTATTTATAGTCATGCTTTTTTTTCACTTACTTCAAAAAGAGGTATCACATGTAGAAGTGATATTCAAATATTCACCTCTGCTAAGGGTTGAAACTGTAGGTTCCGGGTGAGAACCGCGTCTTGTATACTCGACGTTTCGACTCCTGTTTTGGAGCCATTATCAAGAGACAAAAGTGAAAAAGAGTTTCAGAGTCTAGATCGCACTCGGGGCCTCAATCTGCCTACTCCCCAAGAGTCACTAGGTAACTGAGCTGAATATGAGTCTGCTCAGCTTCTTTTATTTATAGTTAGTGCTGGGTTAGAGGCTGTTTTGTGATTGGTTGCGTGTTGGTGGGCGTGACTGCTTTGTTTAATCCGGCAATTACGGAGGTTCATGCTGTGGGAAGACGAGAGCTGTCATCGCGTCGGTTTAGACAGAGGGTTCTTTTCTCTATTTCTATAGCTTCGCGAATAGTGGAGGCCCTAAGGGAGTTAAGAGATTCGATAGTCCTACTGTCCTCGAAGTGTCCTGTTTGGATATGATGATGCGCGAGAGCTGATGTGGGATCTTTTTTGCGAACTGACAGAAGAATGTTCATATACTCGATGGTTGACGCGCCTGTTGGTACGACCGATGTAGCTTTGTGGGCAATCGCGACATGGAATTTCGTAAACTCCTTGATCCTCGTTAGGTACTTTATCTTTAGGGTTTCCGGTTAAGTTAGTTATAGTTTGAGTAGTGTTGAAGACTGTCTTTATTTTATGTAGGTGTAGGATCCCTGCTATTTTGTCAGTGATTTCTCGAATGTATGGAAGGAAGGCTTTTCGGTGTTGTTGGTCTGTTTCTGATGGGGTTGGTGTACTCGGTGGTTGTTGCGATATACTAAATATGCGTGCAATGTTGTTTGAATGATAACCGTTTTGTCGAAGGATTTGTTGAATATTATTAAGTACGTTTTATCTATTGTCAGTGTCTGTTAGGCGAATAGATCTAAGAGCCAAAGATTTCATTCCAGAACTCAATTGGGCAGGGTAATGATGTGATTGGGCATTTAAGTATCGATTGGTATGGCTTGGTTTCCTATAAACTGTATGTGAGAATCTGCCATTGCTGATTTTTGTTATGAGGACATCAAGAAACGGGAGCGAAGAATCGGATTCAATTCCCATTGTAAATTGAATGTTAGAATGTATACCATTGAGGTGTTGTAGAAAGAAGTCTAACGAATGTCTGCCATGAGGCCAAATGACAAAAGTATTATCAACATATCCAAGACAGCAGGAAGGTTTTAAATTAGAAGGGTTATATCTCCATCGGCCGTTTTTCCCAACTCCATTCTTTTCTGGTCTACCAAAACCCTTCTTCAACACCTCTCTTAATCAAAGCATTTTTTCTACTTTTATCCCAGTATTTCGTTGGTCTTCTTTTTTTATCTTCTCTTTTGGGATCCATGCTTTGATTGCTAATCCTTTATCTGTCATCAGTGGTGCGCAGGATCGTCACCAGAAGCCATTTTCAACGGCATTTATTCGCCTTTTAATATTGTTTGTAACAGTCCATATTTCTGAGCCCTAAGTCACGATGCTTTCTACTAGTGATTTATATAGATGTACTTTTGTTGTTTACCTTATATAGGTGCTTACTCCAGCGAATTGGGTTGGCTTGTGATAGTTTTCCCTTTTCTTATTTTCTCGAGATATTTTTCAATATCTCGAAAAATATTATAATTAAAAAATGCGTTTGAGTTGACTGGGTCTGTTGTGTTACTGTATCGTCTTACAGAACCCTATTATTTAGACATTCATGAAAATAAGTTTCCAGAATTATTGGAACATATTCTTTGGGCTCCAACAATGCATACCAAGTTGATTTTGTTCATATGAACTGTAAACTGTCGACTTATATACAAAATAATTAAATATGCGAAAACGCAGCTTTCATTGTTACTGGCTGCCGGTCTGTAACGTTAAACCATAGCGAGATTTCGTATAATATGTTTTTTGTGACTTCCAGTCTTTATCTGAAGACACGGACTAGAACTGAACGGACTGTATATTTCAACCAACCGCCAAAGTTTTTCGAATCGTCACTTTTAACAATTTGATTTCCGAAAATAGAAAAGAACATATGAATTTTTTAAAGCTAGGTTCAGGAACTTCAAAATGATTTCATGAAATAGAAAGTCAGAAAATCCATCGTTCTAAGGGATCGTTTGCATTCCTGATATATAAAATATATTGTTTTCTTCACCTGCTTGAAGCCTGATACCTAACAGAGCACAAAAGACGTAATATCACTTTTACAAAAGTATTTTAATATAAAGCGATGGTTCGAGTGATTTATTACTTCAGAAGAAGTGGCCCTTGGGTTTCGGATTTATCTAACATATTGGAAAACTTCAAACTTTTAATATTCTCTCTTTGGATACGCCGAGGGTATAAAAAAGTTCTTGGTAATTTCAATAGAATTGTGCATTATTAATTCAATACTATTAGGAGATACATAAAGCAGTTAAATGTATTTTGCAAACGTATCAAGTGTCTAGAAGTTTCAGCTACAAATCTGTTTTGTTGTAATTATCAAATTGATTTGATAAAACCAAATAACGTATGACCTATTATTTTCGATTTTGGTGAATGCCATTTTTTGTTTATTCTCTCTACCAATTCTATTTAAAAATTATAAAATAATGGTAAAGGAAAAAGTTTTTGGCGAAAATTTTACCCCATAGGGAGTCATAAAATCTTCAATACTATGTTTCTTTTGTACTGGACCAACATCAACCATTTCTTTTTAGGTACTGGCCTGAACTTTTTTATTCGATTCGATACATTGCTATAGAATATTTTAAGTTTTGTGCAAAGTGTTGGGAGAAATATTAATCAAAAGAGTAAAAAAATAGTACGGCCCTGCTTATACCCTAAATACTCCAATTAAATAATTTATTACCCTGAGAAGAGAACCCACAGCTCTTGTGTGTTCATGTGGTGTAAATAGAAAAAACGAAAATATTTAAAAAATCAACCTTAGTTTTTTTTTGTAAATTATGTAAAAATTAGAAAAAGCTGATTTTTTTTGATAACTTCTAAACTATAAGTTGTTTGTAAAATTTTATTTTGTTGTTAAGCATATTGTAAAAAACTTAATTGTCGCAATAAATAAATATATCAATCAATCAAGGGCTTAATATTTTGGAAATAGCTCTGGTGGATGCGTGTTTGTGAAAAGCTTGTCCTATAATTTGTATATTCTCGATCATTCTAATTATTGTCTCACAGTATTACCAAAAAGGAGTCGAACAATAATAATTTTTAACATTATAAAATACCTAGAGATAATTCTTTCATAATATAGCAACAAGAAAGCAGTCAATGGGTTTCAATGTTCAAGGCTGTTTTGCAATTTGCACAGAACAAACTGAGGGTAGCATTCGATGGACCTTACTGTTACCCACAACTTTCATATCCACATGTTTTTACTATAACACACTGTTTAAAAGTTATCAGTGAGAAACTTTGATTTTTCTGGTTTCACCAATTTTTTGGTAATTGACAAACAAAAGCTGGATTTTTTTTGATATCTTCAATTTTTTCATTTACATCGCTTTTTCATGCAAGAAAAACAAGTAAAAACTTATAGGTTTTCTGGTCACGGCAAAAAAATATTTAATTGGACCATTTGGGCTATACGTCCAACGAATATTTTTTTTTATTCTGATTATTTTTTTTTCCAGAATGTATTAAATTTAAGATATGGTATATCAATGTATTGTTCTATGGATCCTGTATCGACATTTTAACAAAAAAGTACATGCCCATATTGAAAAAAAAAGTTGATGTTTGTATCTCTTACCGTTACTTAGACAGCAATCTTATCCCTTCATATGTGAGTGTGAGACACCCTGTATAATGCAGTATATTTCTATGAATTCACTTACAAACAGTTATTACTTTGGTATCACAACTGATAATACTGTTATACTATGTAAATTACGAGTACATACAGTCTTCAATTCGTAAGATCAAAGACGACAGCTTTCCAATTACCAAACTACGGCCGGCCGCTTGACTGGCTTTTATATTTTTTCTGACTGGCGAATATTCACTCTCTCGTTAGATGCATCACGTTGATTTTTTCGAGGATTGTTGATCGTATTCTGTACTTTTTGACGTAGCCAGCTGTTTATTCGGAAATATAATTTTTTATCGCAATGACTAACTTCTAGAAGATTTCTCTTTAGTGTCGTAAAAAATGAACGTTATTAACTAAATCAAATAATAGTAAATTCTGCTAGGTCACTTTGGATTGTTAAACATTTTGATTTAAAATTTTCCTTTTTCGTATAATTGCCATTGCCAATGGGAACAGTTTAATTTTACATTTTTTTATAATAGCCATTAAGAACGGGGTCTGAGCTAAACCCTGGAATGTTGGAATCTTTGAAATACACATACTTTTCTACAAGAGTGATATGATAGTCTCAAGTAATCCACAAATACAATGTAAAGACGCCACAATTATCATTCAGAAAATAAAACTACTTAAAAATACTCGCTTTAGTGAAGTCTTTTCAAGGCGATGGATAAAGTGGTATGTATGTTTCAAAAAGGCTAAAATAAATGGATGTATGTTTGCAGGGAAACAAATAATTCATGTTCCTGGCACAATTTGAATGGAATTGAAAAACTTTTATTATATTCTTGAAAAAAGTCGTAATCTAATAAAAAACAGATGACCATGGAAAACTTGTTTCAGAACTGCTCGAAAATTATAATATTTTGTAATGTAATAACCCCAAAAAATCATTTTCCTAATCAACACTTGCACAAAACAATGGACATTCGAGGAACAGGTTGACAGAAAGGCAAAAATCTTTTCTTTTACAAACGGGTAATGACTAAAATTTTTGGATCTGGCGTTTATTGAGTATTGAGATAAATAAATTTAAAAACATAAAAACCGACTTATAAAATACAAAAGTAACTTAAATAATATTTTTCTGCGATCTCTATGGAACATAATAACGAGCTTTAATAGATGGTATGATATTAAACACTGATAATGAAAACTTCGTTATGCCAAATAGATGAAAGAATCACATATACAAATACTTACCGCTCTGAGAGGAGAATTTCTGCAACGGTTGATGAAGTCGATCCGTGATAAACTGATGCGAACTGTTACTAATCTGAAAATAAAACAAATAAATGTAACTAAATGTGTAAAAAATCTAAAATAATACATTTTTTTGTTATTAGATGTTAATCCACCAGTCCTTTTATTATTCCAAGAACCAAACTAAGTGTCACGTGTCCTAAATTTCACAAAATCTTTATCATATACACATATATTGTTCTCTAAACTTGTATTCTAAAACACAATCTTGGGTATGTGTATGTAGACAAAGGGCGACAACAAGATACTTTGGGCCTCCCCCACCTCAGCTAATCTGAATGCGCATTTCAATAAAATATTGTGTTATGTTTTGGTTTCGTTCTCTATAATTCATTTTAGAGCATTTGTAATGCATATTGTTAAGTGAACGTGGAAAATCGACTTATCCAAAAAATGAGGTACTCTCTGCGTTGAAAAACTTTCTTATTGAATAAATATTCAATTCTTGAATTTAAACTATAATCTTTAAGGTAGATTCCACGTTAGACCCATATGTTTTTCTGTAACGTATAACATTAGTTTAGAAAATCTGGAATATAAATACATCAAATAACTTATCTCAGTAGAGGGTCACATCAATTCTTCCCAAATATTGAAATTTAAGTATCACTATGTACTAGAAAAAAGATGTTGAAAGATGATATTTCTAGGACGATATTCGTTGGTTATAAGGGTAATAAAGGGATAACTATAATTACCTTGCACAAAACAATCTAGTGTTGTCATAAGGCTTCATAAAGGCAGTCAAATTATTAGCAAACGTTTCTATTTAATTTAAATGTTTTCTCAATTAAATAAAGTTTACACAGAATATTAAATATAATTTCAAATTATAACACGAAATTGATTACTGAAATTTACTTTTTAGGTAAAGCAGTATACTACTTTATGTAGTCGTGGACTCTATCATTTTTCTGAAATGGATTGCATCAATTGATATTGTAATGTTTTTATTTTCATTTCAGGTTGAGTTCAGTTCTTGGATTTATTTAAAAACACAGTCCAACTCACTATAATTTATTTCCTCTACTTTAATTTATATTCACAGAACTATTTACAATTTAGCTTTACTATACGGGAATCGAATACTGCATGAATGCTTACGTCGGCTCTCGGTATTTATACATTTCTTCTCCGAATTCTCCGGAAGGTCAAAGAGCCACCGAGAGCTTTCCATCATGGACTAGAACAACACTTCGGATTCGCCGAAATATCGGATGAATGCTGCTTCCACGAATTATCGGATAAATTCCCGTCACAATACAAAAATCACCATTGATTATGATACCACGCTTCTCTAATTTTAAATCTCTTTGGATTAGCAACTTTTTGACAAATTTAATGAACTGATGTTGAACTTAATTTTTAATTATAAAATTGAAGAAAAAAATACCAATCAATAATTTATATTTAAAAAAGAACCGACTTCAACTAGCTTAAAATAAAAACCGTGTGCAATCAATAATTATTTTCTAACATATATTATTTTTTTATTATTTTGGACCACTGTCTGTAAGTGTAACTGTAATTCACCCTGTATATGTCTCTGTGTATTGGTCAACCCATATAGATTATTTTTCTATCATTTTCTGAATCACCCCGTACAACTATAATTCAACTCTACAAGATGTTGCACCCGCCGTGTATAAGTAATAATCCCCTTCACCCTATTGACTGTTTCTATTGTTTAAAATACCCTGTATATCACCAATTTTACTTCGCCCTATAAATCATGTATAAGCAACTACTTATGTAGTACCCAATACAACATTTTTTAAACTACCTTGTAGAACTTTAATTCTATTCCACCTTATGTTTCAAGCACCTATGCAACTGCTTATGTACCACCCAATATCACATTTACTTGTAAGATTTTATAAACCCACATCTATAACTGCAATTTTCTATATTTCTATATTTCAACAGCATTGCTTGCTGCTTGAATTTCAATGTACGCATACACACACACGCCTACCAGCATATACCGTAGCGAAAAGATGGCTCACCTAAAATGTTTCTTTTCGATACACTAATGGAATATTTTCTGGCATCACATTCGACTACAAGCCCTATAAAATGAAAACCGTTACAAACATCCTGTACGATATACTTTCATGCCATATCTTGACATTTAGGCTAGATATTTATGATGAAAATTTGACATTTACGTTGACTTTTTTGCACATATTTTTACGATTTTCAGAAAAACGGTGTGGTTTACGTTATAGAAAACTATACGAAATCAAGCAGGAACATCTCTCTTTGTAGAATACAATTTAAAATATTCCCGTTTTAGAGAAAACAGTGTGTTATAGAAAATTATATAGTATCTTTCTGCAATATTCCTTAATAGAATATTGTTTAAATCATCAAAATTGCACAAGCCGCTTTTGAATAATCAATGAGCATACATAAAAAAAGTGCCAACGAATTGATAATTTCCTCCTTTGTCGAATTCGGTTAAAAAGTAACCTTAACCGTATCTGAATATTGGTTAACAGGTAAAAATACGTAAACATTGAATCAATAAAATAGTAGGAAAGTATATACAAAAAAGTATATTCGAATTTACAAATTATTGATGTTATTATCATTACTATCTAAAGTATGGCATTTTACAACAGAAATTATTGGTTCATGCTAACTAAAATGTAAGACATTTTTGAATTTTTTTTTTGCAAATTGTAAGTGTTGACAAGAGGAGGGGTCAAAATAACTATTTTCTCTCGGACTTCTTTATTGATTGATCTTTTTTAGCAAATAATATTATTTTGTAATCATATTTGCTTCATTAGAAATCGACTTGATTCCATATACTAAAAATAATTTTGATAAAATTCAATTTTTAAAATATACTAGATTGGTAGGTAATTAATTTGTACAGAATGACCACCTTTCAATGTTTACATTTTTTACTTCCTAGATAGGTACCTAACAACATTGAATGCGTTATTTTTTTGCTAGAGTTGTATTTTGTTATAATTATTTTTAGCTTTTTAGTTATAGGTGGAAGTCGGTTATATATTTTTTTAATGTTTTATTTTCAACTTTTTAGTTTTTTTGAACTCAGGTGGTTTTCATTCTTTATTTTTTATTTTGTATGTATAACCTTAATAGACAGGACCAGGTAACATCGAAGGCCTCAACATTACACAATGATACCTTTTCATTTAAATTGACATGTAAATGTTTAAATATGTACTAGTATGCGTTGACTTAATAGTCTTAAATATATTTATGCCTTATTTATGCCTTATGGACCACGCAATGTAACCTTTTTTCAACTTTTTTTTGACAACTCTATATAACTATATATAATTCCACTCCACCCTATGTACCAACCATCCTGTACATACGACTGCCCATGGACAAGCATAAATATGTTAGCTGCCTTCTGTAAACTATAGGACGGAGTAGAATCCATCCCATATATATGGAGTCAAATCTCTCCTATATTTCAACCATAGTATATAACTCCTTGTGGTCTACCCCATAAATTATTTCATTTTTCACATTTTATATTATTGCCCTGTAATTAATTAATTCCTCTTCACACTTTATGTGACTTCTTATGTGCTATAAAATAAATAATTTTTTAATCACATTGTATAAATATAATTTAACTTTAGCATATATTTCAACCATGCTGCATATGATTTGTTTACGTCCATATCATATAACAGTTATTTAATCACCCTATATAACTTTAACTTCACTTTTTTTTCACCATTTTTATACCACCAATCGTCCATTCCACCCAATATGTCATACATCCTGTATATACAGCTAAACGGCCTAACTTATATTTCAATCATCATATAAATGCAATTCCTTCTGTCACTTTACTTTGTAATTTTGTTTGCTATAACTAAACATCCTGTGTATAAACCCACAAATAGCAGTTTAGATTGACATGTGTTGTCACTGAATTTTCTATTAGGCCGGGAGAATGTGACAACCAAAAGCACCGTCTTCGCAAAATGGAAAAAAAATCATTTAAATAGGTATTTACCGGGTATACAAACAAAACGAGCTTGGTACTCATTGATTTAAGGAGTCGAAAATACTATGCTTTACTACCTATATGCTTGAGATGTACATACAAAATTTTCAAATTCGCAATTAAACCTTCCAGTGCCTAAAATTCCCGCCCTATTACGTTGGAATTAAAATATTTATGAGGAAATGTCCGTTATGTCATTTCGATGAAATTTTTTATCATAATTTTGGAAAATTTGGATATTTTCTGCAAAACTGCAAGTTGCACGTCGCAGAAAAGTATATGAGATCACCTAGGGATCTTCCTTAATAGATTAAATGTTTAAAAACTATACACATCCATAAGGAGTTTTCGAAAAATCGATCAATATGTTAGGGATATTTGTCGATTTCCATGTACGCATGTGTTCATTCACAAATTTCATCACTTTACCAATAGAATTCTTTTCCGAAACTTTAATTTTCACCAATCCGGATATATACTCTATAAAACAAGACCATATTCATAAAAAACGGTTCACCACAGGAGAAGAATTCAAGTAACATACATACAAAAAAAAAATACGCGACGAATTGATAATCTCCTCCTTTTTGGAAGTCGGTTAAAAATCAGAATTACACATGTACAACCCAAACTCAAAATTCATATTAATTTTTCAATATTATTGTTCATTAAAGATATCATTTTGATTGATTTTATAAAATTTTATCCGGTTACTAGTTTTTTATTATATTTTTTGTTAACAAAAACTAACACCATTAGGGAGTCCCACAGATTGTTAAAGCACATTTTTTTCGTTAAAAATCTTTATAAATTAACATCATTAATCGAGAATGCAGCGGGGGATAATGACATAACATCACTTCAACATATATAGAATTTCACTGTCACATGCGGACCCCATGTGTGTTTGGCTTCGGCGATATCTTAATAAAAGTTTTTTTTTTCAACTAGTTGATAAAGAGATAAAACTAATGTGATTATCGTTATGAGTGTCCCGTTGGTGTTTATTTTTGGCAACAATCATATGTTTTCGATGTCTTTAAATTAAAAATAGTTTTATATAACAACTTCTTTGAACAAATGTAAAGGAATTAGTAGAGCGTCAATTGTGAAAATTTATTGGCAATTAGGAAATTATAATTTACTTCTTCTTTTTCTGCTTCAAAAAGTTTTTAAAATTAGACACACGAATAAATTTTACTGTCAAATGGAAGTGCTTCCAAACGTTTAAATGATGTGTCATTTAACAACAGTTTTTTAATTTATTATGTTTACACTATTTAACAAATCAAAATCAAAGTTTATTATAAATTTATTTGCATATTTTTTACAGAATTTGGTTGTTATGTGTTGCTTTCATTCTTTATGCAAAGCTAAAATTATTTGAATAATTATGAAAGTTTGATGAGCAATCAAAATAAATATTTCACTCCACAGTGTTGTATTAGTAACGTAGTGTTTCTTCCACCCTGGCCAGTTACTTCCAACGAATTAGAAAAAGATCATGCAAAATGGGGAATAGACCAGATTTTTGTAAAAATGGGTTCTAGACAATCTGCATAATAAATATCTAAGTGTGTTATATGAGAAAGTCGTTGAAAAATAGAATTTTTTTCGTGTGCTTAAGGTAAGTTTTTTAAGTTGTAATTTTCTACAAGTCTGATGACATTAAGTTTTGGAAAAGACTGAGAAACGTTATAAAATAAATTAAACTTTGAAGCGCAAGGTTTATTCCAATTTTAATGAAATTGTGGAAAATGACATAGATTTTATAGTAGTTAGTCATCCCCGGCACGGTGTGAATCGGTCAACTATTAAAGCAAGGAATAATTTGTCCCTTAAGAGAAACAGAAAAATATGCCAAGCTGCCAAACATGAAATTTTAATTTTACAAATACGAACCTTAGAAATAATTTCTAGTAACTTGGTCGATTCTTAATATAATTTCAAAAATTCGATTGTGGAAGCCATTAGTTTGTAATAGTCAGTCATTATGATCAAATGAAACATTTCTATGATTTCAGTAACTAAAAAAAAGACAAAAAAAGACATTTGTTTCATTTGATCTTAATATATTTTTATTCTCCCGAATGGATAAGAAAGATTTTTCCTAAATATTTAATATCCAATTTCGAAAAATTATAACATGTAAAGCAAAAACAGTTTTAAAGAGTTTTAACTTTGACTAACGATGCCAACATTGTTTATTAACTTTTAGAATTTACTCAATCCTTAAATGAAAGTTTAAGTTCTTTACCATTTATTGATGCAGATTGAGTTGATATCGTTTATAAAACTTTCCGTATTGCTATCTTTGTTTTGGTCAATATAACATAAATTCTACTTTTATTAACCTTCAAAACTTTTGAATTACTTGTCTTTTCTAATTATAGTTTTGCGCTATAAGCGTTTAAAAAATATATGAATATTTTGTATTGTTGGAAGTAGATTTTTTCTATGAAAATAAAGTGAATAAGAAAATCGTCACAACAGATCAGTTAACAATAATAATAAATTTAAAACTAATAATTAGTATTTTTTAATTTTTGTGGTAATGACTACAGTTCTCATCTTTATTTAATTCATTAAACTCAGTGTCCCGTGCATCGTTTCCTTCGTCACCCTATAAATGAACAGTAATCCATGCATATTATTGCATAATTGCCTGTGGTACTTTCCATAAAATTCACAGCTGGGCAACAATATATAATGTCCCACTTTGTAACATTTTTTGCATGAACAGGAACACATTTACACCTCATTATTTATTGAAAATCTGGTCAAACCAGGGATAATTCAATTTTAGCTGGTTCAAAACCGATATTCCCATCAATTCATTTAGTGAGTGCCTTACGAAACTAACTTTCAATTTGCACAAAAACTTTGTTACAAGTGATGGCCGGTAGCTGACCTGTCCCACCGTCGCCATGTTGGAAAAGGGGTGCAAATAGTTTTCATGGTTTATCTGACAAACTATAGGTAAAAAATTATCCACAACTTTTGTCATGTAACCTTTAATCGTAGAACCAAAAGTAAAAAAGTCATAAGCGAAAATCAATGAAAATTTGAGAATAAAATTTCTATTTGTCGATATAACTTTTTTGTAATCATTTTACAAAAAAATGAGATCAGACCATTTTTATAGATGGTGTTTTAAGGAATAATTTTCATTATATATTTTTTTTTAATTTATTCATTAGTTAAGGTTTTACAGCGCTGCGAAAGGAATACTATTCTTCAGTATTCATAACTATACATTAATAATTTGCCATAATTAATTATTGATAAGGCGATATTGTTATTACTAATTATTGACCCTTTTCCCCACCACCTACGAGGTAGAGTCTGGAGGTGCGTTTTTTTTATGTGGGACCCCCCGTAGGCCTAATCAAAGGTGTTTTTCTAAATCACAGCTACTCTGTCCTCGCTCTTTTTGATGGATCAGGCTGCTGCTCAGCATCTGATTGACTTTCTATATTAAATGCTTGAGGGAGAACCGGAGAGGGAGTGGCGTTATTGTCCCAGTCATCAGGATCGTTATAATTACTAAGTCACGACTGAACCTGATTGTAGACTCGGAAGCTGTGAAAGCGAGCTGTATCTTGTGTTGGAGGAAGTCAAGATAAATCAAATGTACTCTTTGTTACTTACTTAGCGAACTGTTTATATCTTAGACTGTTAAGAGAATTATCATCTTTATTACCACCATATAAAGAGATAAAAAAAGTTCCTCAATGACAGCGAGCGAAAGCAAGGTCAACTCTCTTATTGAGACGTTTCACTTGCTAACTCTGGATGTTTCCCAAGGGTTTTCTGAAATTTAAGTTTAACCATAATGTAAGAAGCTGAATTGGTGTCACATCCTTAACAAAAACATTTAGCAACATTACAATTATACAAATCAAGCCACGAACAGTTATTATTCATAAATTTCGATATTCTAGCCATGGGCGATACCCAGTGATATTCAGACTCATAAAAATAAGAAGTGTGTCGTAAATGTCTCTTCGGAACGTGAAAATTTAACCTACCCAACAAGTCAATAGAATCTATTTTGTTCTTAATGATTTTGAAACCAAAAACAATATCACTTCTTGTCATTGATGAGTACAGATCAGGAATTTTAAGTTTTTGTGCAATGTTAGAATAATTGTGATTTGTAAAATGCATAGGCTGGCCACATTTGAAAGAAGAATAACGAAGAAAAGATCTACGAGGCCTTTCAAGTAATTTAATTTGGTAATCCCAATGGGGTCTCCAAATGACTGAACAATAAGATAGAATAGGATAAACAAATGCGTAGTACAAAATTCTGAAAGTTTCAAACCTAGTGAATTTACTTGAAAATCTCGTGATGAAGTTGACTTGTTTGGTGGCTTTTGATTCGACATAATCCAAGTGGAATTTAAATTTTAAATTGGAGTCGATATATACCCCGAGATCCTTAATTACGTCTACCTTCCCAAGATTAGCTCCATTTTAATTATACGTAAATATATTAGTGGAGTCTTTACCAAAAGTCATGACAACGCATTTTACTGGGTTACATGTAAAACCGTTAAAAGAACACCAATTTAGAAGCGAGTCCAGATCACTTTGTAGGGAAATTCTGTCTTGAATTGATTTAATGCTTTTATATAGTTTCGCATCGTCAGCAAATAAAGAAATTTGAGAATTTTTGATCTCTAGATTTAAATCATTTATAAAAAGTATGAATAGAAGGGGCCCAAGATGGGAGCCTTGAGCGAGTCCTGATGTGACATGAAAGGGTTCAGACACGAAATTTTTAATCTTAACAATTTGACTTCTATTTATTAAAATAGATTCAAGCCAATGTAGTAATGGTCCATGAAAATCGTAAGCCGAGAGTTTCCTAACAAGGAGACCGAAATTAACGACATCGAATGCTCGTTGAAAATCTGTATAAATAGAGTCCACAATAAAATTTTTACTGATTGCATCATTTATATATTCTATGTAGGTACAAAGATTCGTCTGTGTGGACCTGGAAGGATAGAAACCATGTTGCATAGGCGTAATAAATTTGAATATGAAATGAAGATATTTTATCGTATGCTAATTTATCAATAAGCTTGCCAAAAACACAGTTTTTTGTAATAGGTCTATAATTATTCACATCACAAAACATGGAGAAAAATACGTATGGCGGCCGTGGGATAAGGACTCCAACCCCACAAACTTGGATTTAACTTTACACTAACCCCCTTTTGATATCTAAAAAATAAAATTGCGTCCTCTGACAAATGCACACCAAACCCAAAAAATGTAACATTTCAATGGACGCAAAAAATGTGACTGACAATTACAACGTAAATCGGAACATACTTGTTTGTTTGTGTATGGCCTTCGACTAAACATTTGGCCAGGCTCATGTGTAAAAGTACAGCAGCATGGAAGGAAACTCGCAGTACATCTGTGAAGTGTCCATCTTTCATTTTTTGTTATTTTCTGCTCATATTCTGACTTTCAAAAATTAACTAATAGTCCAATAATAATAAAATAAACAAATCGAAGTCCTAAGAACAAATCATTCATTAACTTATCTTCTATTACACAATAAACAATAGATTCAAATTTGCTGATAAAAAAGCTGAAAGGAGTATATTCCTTCTCAATGCATTCTAACCTAATTAATACAAATCCTTAAAGAAGCTTAACATTGCTCTACACATAAATCTGAATTAGTACAAAACAATATCCTATACTATAAGCACAATAAATATAAATTACTTCCACTCTAAGTTTAGTAGACCAAAACTTTAACTTTTATCTATATTCCCTGTAACTTCTCAAAAAACGTCAACATTTCAGGAAGTAATGTTCTGGTGGCCGAAGCTGCAAGAGTATCTTTATACTTCCAATCTAACAGAGGACAAAAATGTCACTAAGCTAGTATCAATTTCACTGGACGTACATGACAAGACAGTCTGTAAATTTAAAGGCTCATTTATTTTGATCATATTTTGCAGATCTCTGTATAATTGCACACATGAACGAACTCTATTAGGACAACTGAAGAAGATATGATTCAGGTCATTAAACTCTTCAGAAACGCCAAGAGGATCGTCTTTTCTTCCAATCCTATATAAATGAGCAGGAAATCTACCATGCCCTATCCTAAGTCTAATAATAGCAGTCGCGTGTCTTCGATTGATATACGTTAGTTTACTAAACCATGGTTCTTTTGGAAAGAAACTTTGAACTAAACCATACCACCTTCCCCTGCTAAGCTAGCTTTACACTCTCCATAAAATTGTTTTTTAAACTTGTCTCTAATGAGAGGTAAAAATTCCCATTTATCTACCTCGACGATATAGGCAATGTTTAATCGTCTACCTATGTTAGCTAATGTGCCCACTGTCTCATTGCCACGAATACCTGAATGCCCAGGAACCCAAATAAATATAGTGTCTTCTCCCCTGTTTCTAATATCCCAAATTAATCTTTTTATAATTAATACTAATCTTGTCCCATTTTCCTTTCCTATATCACAAATCATCTGAACTGCACTCAAAGAATCTGTAATAATCACTCTTTTTTATGTTCCTCCCCAAACTCAAAAGAATACCTTTATGGATTACCAATAATTCTATCGTTAATACATTCAGATTATCTAAAGCTCTCGTTGAAAATTTTATTTCCTCCTCTGGGATATATATTCCAAATAGTCTTATAATCTGCACATTCCCTCTCCAAAATTTGTATTAAATCATACCCCGGAGTAAGCGATTGTTTGGTTGACTCAAAATGTTTTATCGTCAAGTATTGACAATGCAGATCCACTTCTGGAAACCTAAACGATTCCTGTCCTTACTGGACCATTTGTAAACCTCTTTTTTTCTGGACTACTATCGATATTAACTTCATTCTTTCGCGTGGCAGCGAGAATCGTGTCATTTTGCTTACGTTTCCTTCAGGATCACGTCCTTATTTCAACCCTTTGACCACATACGACACTTATGCCCATAGTTTTTGACACTTGTTTGCCTCACAAAATTCATTCAGTCAACATGGCAGAGGTGAGAAAATCAAAGCAAAAGTTTTTGTTTCAGGAAATGGAAAAGGACTGTATCCTGTGTTAGCTACACGAAAATTTCGCCTCATTGTATTCAGCAATAAGAAAATGGTTGACTAAAATCTGCCACTAGCTGACGGTCTTGGAGTCTTTCCTGTTTCGTATAAAGGACAATTTTTGCACTGAGATGCCTATGAGCACTATCTATTTTGACTGATCTTGTTTGATAGGACAAAAAATAATTTCGTTCTCTTATTAAATTCTTGGCTGGCCCATTGGACGTTTCTGTTTGAAAGAATGTGTTAGCTATGTTAATATTGTTGAAAGATGTGAACCGCCTTATTTATTTTCTGCAATGAGAAGTACATTAACTATGAGGTTCTCCAAGGTTGCCTACCCCGATATGTTGATAAAGTGTCTCAGGTAGCTTGCATACCACAAATTTGCTGAAAATATTGCAGGGGTCAGAGAAAGTGTAAACGAAAAGCACGAAGCATGAGATTTGACACGAAATCAGTGACGTTTTTTGTAATTTGCACTAAGGAACTGTTGCGTGAAAATGAAGCAAAAGGGATCACTTGACTGACATTATTTTTCACATATAATAAGAGTTTGTTAATTAAATTTCAATAGATTTTACTTTTAGAAAACAACAAAACAACTTATTCGAATAAACTGTATGTCTTAGTTTTAAGTAGTAAAATAAAGCTACGCTTTAATATTGGATCAATCATTTGGTATGTAGTTGATGTAATTTATCAAAGGCCAAATGAGTGTGTGGGTATATTAGGGTTTTTCAGCTTCCAGAACTAATATTTTTTTACGAACAGCTGCCGTTTTGAATAATCTCCAACCCTTCAAAAATGCAAGTCATGTGTATATGCTGATTTGGTTAAACATTTTTAGAAACAGAATCAGTGATGAATAAAAAAAAGCAATAGGGAATTTGGAATAAATCCGGTTATATCGATTTCTAATGTAATTGCAAACGGAGAAGAATACTATCGAAATTTGAAGTTTAGGATATTTGATACTAGATTATTTTCATGTAAATAAAACCTTTTGGCGAAGGTTTCGAAATAATTGCTTCATATCATTATTTGCAGTTTACTACAAGGCAGGCACTCGTCGAAACATGTTCTAACATGTTTCTCTCTCTGTTTGTTTGGAATGATTTTGACGCGACTGAACCGATTTGCCAGTACTTTCAAAAGCATGTAGTAAATAATATAAGAGACATAATTTGATTTTTTACGCTACATATTCATAAAAATTGAGAAACGCAATTGTTGCCGAACCATTCAAGTCAGATCTGGTTCTCAGGACAGTCCTTTTCGACAATTTCCAACTCAACTGACGTTTACGGTGGTTTACGCTCAAACAAAAACAAATCTTCTCAGTACACTTTCTTATATATTTTTCATCGTTTTAGATTTAGCAAATAAATTCCTGTATGTTCCATGTCAGTGACGCAGAAATACCACACAATTTCTCATACTGTAAACTACATTTTTATATTAAGATGACAGTGACAAATATTTTCTATATGCAGGATCTTCTCTTTCCGTGACAGTGCAATTGGCAGTTTAGCTCGGGTCATTTACGAAATTAAGTGACAAAATTAATAGTAGAACAAAACTGACATCGGCGGGTTCTAATGATAAAACTTGACTAATGGACATAAAATTCAACATTTTTTATCGATGGGTTTTTGTTTTTTAACAAAAAAATATCGAAAAAACGGTAAATATTTAGTTTTTTACCTTTTACACAAAATCCACCTATAAAACCGTGTTTGCTATTATGGGCAATGTTGAAGAGAAATGAAAAACCTACAAAATGAGCCACTATACGCTCAACTTCGTTAATTGGGTTTCGAGATAAAGGAACCTTTAATGGAAATTCCAAAAAAATAAATAATCGCTTACATATTTGTTTATTTTATAGCTGAAACATTCTTATTAACTGAAGCGATAGATATTCTCATACCCAATTCATGTTCTAAAAATAAATACTGTAGACATAGTAGTTTTTGCAAAAAATTTATCGTGAGATGTAATGTTCGACATATAGTATTTATTTACAAAAAATTAACCGACTTTCAACATAAAAATTGGAGACACTGTCTTCTATTGGTTAGAAAGTGTAAACGTCACGTTAAAATTATCAGGTGAACTTTACCTGTCAAAATTCTCTTCGAGGTATCATTCTTTTGTGCTCAAGATAATGTATATACGTATTATACTTTGTTTCTGGTCGGGAACCTTCATACTTAATTAGTTAGGTATGTGATACATATCATTGAACGGTATGTTTTCCCTCTTTAACTTATATCAAACCTAGCTGCCCCCACCAGCCACGCAGGGGGCAGACAAATTGGTATATTATTAAATAACAATAAAACGTATAGGCACGGCACATACTGTGTTTATGTCCTTACTGAATGCGATTGATACGTCCTGCTTTCCTATGTAATGGTCGCCGTGCGAGTATAGCAGCGACTCGTTGATTGAACAATTATCCTCATATTTAAACAAATTAAGCGATCTTAAACAAAAATTTGACATAGTAGCCAATGTTGTTTACAGTGGAGTTGGCGAATATCAGGACTGGTAAATAATTACTTCAACCTTTCCATATGAAAGACGTAAACTTTATTTAGTGGTGTACATGTTTCGCTTGTATGATGCAAATAATCTTCAGCACCGTATACAAAAATTTCTTATGACCAAATTAAAATACAATTAAAAATTTCAAATTAAATTAACAATAAACATAACTGGCGTTTCATCCCTTATGAGCGGTAAGGTACAAGACAAGAAACTCCAGAGTACGTAGTGTGCACGCAAATTTTTGTACTTATTTACCAGTTCTGTTAAACAAAAATTAGTGAAGTAGTTTTTGAAAAAAATGTAAACATTTGCATACCCGTATGTAATAAATAAGTTATGAAAAATAAAATAAAGTAGTTTTAATGTATATATTCATCAAAGTATTATTATATCGATAACATAATTAGTATATACGTTTAATATTTAAAAACGTAAATAAAATTTTGATAGCATGACGAAGCTTGAAGCCATTAATGACCATACTATTCTACAGGAAATATGTTTTGCAAGTTCTTTTAATAAAGCGCTATAAAACTCAAAACAGTAAAAAGTCAAATATTTTACGGCATGTTCAAACAGCAAAGAATAGTCGCAAACAACAATGAGCAGTGTCCCTTGTACGAGCCAGACTATTTAGATTCTAGTTTTAGTTTCTATTAATATTGTTATAAATCCTTCAGTATAAGGAGTCGCCGTTCCATAGAGATTGCGGAATTTAATTTGAGACTTGTCTCTTGTCTCGAAACGATTAATCCAATGCTGTCTAGCATTCGTGAAGTCTGGACAACCGCCAAAATCAGAAATATTTCTTTCTCAACTCATACATTTTATTTGGTACTTAGCTCGAACGAAAAGACCGACAGGCATCACTCGACAGTATGTCTTAGATAAAAAATGAAACAGCAGATTTAAATTATCGTTTCGAATTAAAAAAATACTTTTCTGATAAATAACAGTGGTTTAATAAAAAAGCAAAAAGAGTAGGCGGATAGCAATTCGTGTCTGTGGATCATTGCTAATGGTTTTTGTAACATTTTATAAACGATTTAGATATTGTATCCACCAGAAAAATCAACGAAAGCTAAAATAATATTTAAAGATTAGTGTTTAAGCACTTTCTGGGAAATAACACCACCAAGTCAAGAAATTTTGTATATATTCCAAACTTTTCGGAGTCTAGGTCAGACTTCGTTGTCAATGGCAGAGAAACTATGATATAATTTCTATTAAAAAAAGAACCGATTTCAACTGGATTAAAATCAAAACCGTTTGAAACCGTATGTAAACAATAATTATTTCCTGACATATATTCTTTTTTATCTTATTTAAGGTACAATTGTATTAATCATTTTAGCGTATTCTCATCCCTCCCTCTCTCGGTTTTTTTATTTTTTTTATTATATTATCCACATATTTTTTATTTGCTTTATTATTTGCACCACTTACAATAAATGTAACTCTAATTCACACTGTATTGCCACCACCCTGTATACGTTTCTGAGTATTGGTCACCGAATATAAATTATTTGTCTATCATTTTCTGAACAACTATGATTCAACTCTAGACGATGTTGAAACCTCTACACCTTTTTGACTGTTTCTATTTTTCTATTGCTTAAATCACCCTGTATACCTATAATTTCACTTCACATGTGTCAAGTATAAGCAACTACTGATGTTTCACACTATATAACATTTTTTAACCACCCTGTATAACTATAATTCCACTCCTCCTTATATTTCAATCATCCTATATATGCAACTGCTTCTAACATTTTTTGAACCTTCCGCCCTATAACTCGAATATCCTTACTGCATATACCTATTTACACACACACACACATCTAACACCGTATACCATAAAGAAAAGATCGCTCACCTAACAATTTTTCTTTTCAATACACTAATGGAACATTTTGTCACATTTACGATATACTTTCACGGCACATCTTGACATTTAAGCTAGATATTTATGTGAAATTTTGACATTTACATTGATGTTTACGGTGTCGTTTACGTTATAGAGAACTATACGAAATATCGCTGGAACATTTCTTTGTAGAATATTAGAAATTTAAAATATTCAAATTAGAGAAAACAGTGTAGATTCATTGAAATTCACTGAAGTGTAGGCCCTTAATTATTGCTTTTTCTGATTTTCTGGAAAACCGTATATCTCAAGTATAGGAAAATAACAGCAACAATTTATTAAAGCTGTCCCTAGTACAGATAGAACTGTGCCAGTTGAGAAATGCCATTCCATTGTCACAGAACCACAATTTGTACCAGTATTAACGTGAGAAATTAAAAAAAAAACAGTGCAACAAATCTTCAAGATCGTAAACAATGGTGGCACAAGTCATACAGGCGAACAAACTTGGCTATCCTCCTCATTTAGCCTATTTAATACCACCAGAAAATGAGCCAGGAAATGATGAAGAAGTGTAACAATTAAATGCAAGGTTTGTTTACTACACAGTGATTAAGAAAATTATTTTCACCAACAGAACAACAGAACAGTTTGTCTGTATTAGGTCGAGTTCAAGGTCAAGTAGTTTGGTAGAAAAATCAGAAAGAAATTGATATGTAGTTTTTCACTGTCTGAATCTCAGTCCAATGATTCAGAGAACTACATGCGATTTTTTTTCAAATTTTGCTTGCAAATTCTGAAACTTTGAGCTTGAAATGGCCCTTAATACCGGCAAACTATTTGAACTCAGCGACCCCAAGAATCAAAGTTGTACCATGTTTCGGTGGTGAGTGGAAGCAAAAATTATTCAGCACAAGTCCTGCCCATTTCGCTTATATAGTATACAAACTGTCGAGTTCTTAGAAGCAGTTCCTAACACAACATGCGCTATTTGTTTTAGTAATAGTAGATGGTAATGGCGTTGCCAATCAAGAGCAAGGTGGGAACTCTTGCATTGATTGGAGCTTCGTTATATATGAGTACCTAAAATCTACCGATTTTCTGCCTCCTTTGACATATTTGACTTGATCTTTTCTTGCCGTACTGTATTTATAGATGTCGCAATACCGGATATACTTATCCTGTCCGTTCTACTATGAACCCTTAGAGACGGTTTTCCTGAAAGCTTTAACTGGATTCATGTGATTGTTTGCAGTGGCGTAAACTTCAGTATTTCGATTGGTGGGTGGGTTGGTGGTTGGTCAAGAAAAATACAATACCGTGCAGGTACACACTTTTCTCTTTCCGACCATTCCAAAGAAATACTGTAGGGAAGAGGGAAAAGGAGTTTCACTGTTAGTAAAGTTTGCATTAAATTTAATTTATCGTTTACGCCTTTGATTGTTTGTATATCTACTCAATCCGAAAATCGCAGTATGTTGTAACTTGGATCAAACGTGAACAGATGCTGTCTCGTGAAATCGATGCCCAGTACAAATTCAAATTGCCGGTGAATGCGCAAAATTCTCACCTGCTTACTGTATCTGGCGGCCAATCGATGATTAGCATAAGTTTGACTATATCAGAATGGCGAACGTTGTGGTACCCCAACTCTGCAGTGCCTCTTATAATAAATAGCCTATATGACGAGCAAAAACATTCTATACTTTAGTCATTAGATTAGCCTTCGCTGTGGCAGGCCATTTCTTCAATCCCCCTTGAAGTGACTTGTATGTTCATGGAGACATTTGTTTTGGGATTGATGTCTTTCGTCTGGTTTCTCCACTGTACAATATTTTCTATTTTAGAGAAGTACTCACAAAACATGTCTATCATCTGATTGGTTACATCTTTCTCTCCATACTCTTATGAAACTCAATGCACGGACAAGAGCCTCATTGCAAGGTTTGGTCAATAACTCACAAAATATCATTTATCTGTTTGGTTACATCTGGCTCTCCCTGGCCCAACAAAACTGCTCTCACACCTACTCTGGACATATTCATCACGACTTTTATCTCCAATGTACGGAGGAGGACTTCATTGCACTTCCAGATCTTATTAAGGCGCAGACGATTCTATATGTCAGTAAAAAATTGCTTTTTCATTTCTCAGGTGTATTTGCGTAGACTAGATGTACCAAACTTTCAAATTTCAAATTTCAGCTTCAAATTCTAGTAGATTTTTTGTAGACCATTAGATTCGTATTTAGCCAAGTAAATTTATTTATTAAAATTTTCCTGTTGTTTTTCTAGTATACTTTGAAGTAATTCTATTGCAAAATATGTCATCGAAAGCTCTAGAGATGTGTCCTTTTCCTCATTTACTCACTTATCCACTGGAGATACCAACAGCTGCAAACTGTCTTTTAACCATTGTCCAGGGAAAACGATCATCACAGGCGGTTCAACAACAGAAATTTTTATAACCACTCAACTTTGAGTATGTTCTCTCATTATATATTTCTGGACTTCTAACCTTAGCAATTTCGTTATTTTGATTTATTAACTAAAATAATTCTTGAAAATGATCTCACTATATTGTTATAAAATTTATCAACCCTGCTCCTGACTAAAAACGTAAAACATTTAAGCCGACTGAAGTATACAAAAAGGAATCCTGTACAAGGTCAACCGTACTGGAAATTTCGACACTGCGGCAAACACTACACGAACTGGGAGATGACCCTCCAAATTTGCTAAAAAGTGCGAGGAGAATCATAAAAAGGACACTGAATTGTTTGGTCAGTTAGTTTCGCTTGGATAGTCCTGTTATTATTTTGATATAAATTGTAATCAGAAACAGCTGTTGTAAATATTGGACGTTTATGTGTAAATAAGGTTCTAGAAAGTGAATTGAATATTAGTTGTTAAATTTTGATTTGGACCCACGAAGTTTACTGCAATATTATTAATATTTCATGTTTTTCTTCTAATGCTATTTTTTTGTTCTTTTTATCAGATGATTCTGCTTTAACTTTATTTACATTCATTTCGAAACTATCCTGCCAGAAGTAACACGACTTCACCAACTTAATAGTCCTCATAAAATAGATTTACCCATTTCTATAGGAAATATATAACATTTTAAATTAATTGGATATCACGAAAACCAGATATTGAGAATCCAAAATTAGTGTGAACATTGTCATTACGTTATAATACCGAAATGGCCCGTACCAAGCAAATTGCTCGAAAATCGACTGGTAGTAAGGTAAATAGGAAATCATTGGAAACAAAGGCAGTAACTAAAAGTGCGCCCGCTACAGGCTACAGGAAAAACATCGTTATAAAACTGGCAAGTATATCTTTGTAAAGTTCGTTGCTATCAAAAAAGTACCGTATTGCTGTTAAGAAAAGTACCATTCCAATGTCTTGTTGCACAGGATTTCTAGATAGATTTAAGATTTCAGAGCTCAGCCAAGGTTTGCAAGAAGCTAGCGAAGTTAAACATGTTGGTCTTTTCCAAGAAACCAATTTGTGTGCTATCCACGCGAAACGAGTAATCATCATGCTCAAGGACATAGAATTGGCAAAAAGTATACGTAGTGAATGCGCCTAAAAACATTCACTATAGTATAATATAAAGAGGAGGGTTTTCTAAAAATATTCCTATTAAAGGTGAAAATAGTGCTAAAAACAGATGATCTAGCTTCCGATTCCTAGCGGCAGTAACGAATTCACTGATTTAATATCATACTTTTCGGTGAAAAGGAACTTGTATTCGAGAAAATGAAACTTTTTGACTAGATTACTAACAGCAGTTAAATTTTGAATGATCCAAATAAATATATACTAATACAAAATTTCTATAAATATGTACGAATACAATGTATTCAAAACAATTTAAATTTATTTTCTTTAAGTTTAAAAACTGAAAATTAACTTTCATTAATTATTTAAACCGAAGCACTAATCAATACTTACCTGATATTCATTTGTTGCTACAGACTTATGATTAATTTTGTTGTACGACTTGGATCCATGAAGTATCTCTTCTAAATATTCTATATATTCTATGGCACCTCGCAGTATCTCCACCTTAGGTAGACGTTGGCCTGGGTTGTTACATGTACGCTTTTTCAGCAGTTCGAAAGCTTCGTTAACCTTAAAAAAATAAAAGTGGTAAAATAATTTATATTTTTATTCTATTAGATTGTGTTGATTAAAATTAAAATTTGCAAAGAATGGGTAAGCTTTTTACGCTATTTTTAAACTCACATAATAACAATCATTTAACGCTTTAAATTAAAAAGTTATCGCTTATTCTCAAGGTACCTTTCTGTATACTACACATAAAGACAGGGTTGTCAGATTGCTTGAAAAGAAAATCCTAAGATGGATTAACAAAACACAGTGACAAATTGTGGGTACTTTAAAAAGAGGCACTTTTATTCAGTTACACATTTAGATATTATGTGTGATTTAATAATATTTAATTTTCAGAAAAATGTTATTTAAAATCTAATACATCATTTATTTATAAAGCAATAAATTTAAACAACAATCACCATCTTCTATAGCGATAGCTATAGAATGTTTCCATTTATACACTATATTTACACTAGAATATGTAAGATAAAGTAAATTGCCAAATAATGTCCCTTTCCCAAAATTGTTCTACTTTGTCATCCTTATTGAGGTCGAAACCACAAAATATATATGAGGTAACTATCATTTATTGCCACGTTCTTATTGGTCCCTGACATTTGCAATTTTTCAACTCTCATTGCATGCTAAATATTTAGTTTTTGTTTCTGTGTAATTTATACAGGCTAAAATTGTCATGCAATTCAACGTCGAATATGAAAATAGTGAAATTATGTTTAGATACTGTAAGATCGTAAGATTTACAATGAAATTGTGAGATTTAGCAGCTTTGCATATGTAGCATGTGGCGGCACTGGCAGATCCAGGGGGTAGGCTAAGGGACTGAAGTTCCCCCAAAATCATCTGAGTGGTATGCTTTTTTAGTGTTTATTGTTCTAAACTCAACCTTCAGTGACGTTAAGCCCCCACCCAAACGAGATCAAGCCCCCCCGCCCCAAATGAGAATCCTGGATCTGCCCCTGTGTGGCGATCATGACACAATTTAGGAACCACGACGCCACCAGCCACCATGCGGTTGAGCTTCAACATAATGCTCCATGTTGGATAACTCCTATTTGCTTCCTATAAACCTACCACCTACCGAAATACATAAAGCTAGTTCAGATATTTACTTATTGTAAGACCTTAACATACTGCAAATAAATCGCAAATAAAACTAATGAGCTTTTATATCAGAAAATTGATTGTCATCAGGTTACTTGGCTGCTTCAATTGAGTTCTTAAAGATATAACTTTACCCACTAATTCAAACAACTTCTCAAAAAATAGAAATTATTCCTGTGCTTGCTTTGCTTACCTTTCGTAGTCTTCTTCTTTCTCGTAATGTAGCCGCTTTTCTTCGGTCAATTGCTACGGTTTTTTTCTTACAAGCTTTGCATGCCCAAGTCAAACACTTCCTTGGTCCGTTCAGGCTACAGCCGGTGTAAGGTGGTTCTAGTACATGCGTTGAATCTTTTTCGTCTTCACTCTCTATCGAACTTTCCGCACTTACGTAACCTGTGTCGATTCTGAGTCTGAAATATTATATGACTGATTTTAAAAATTCTAATAGGATTGTATTATAATGTAGGAGAAATGAGGATGAAACGAAACATAACATAGTTGATAATAAAATCTGGATTTGCATATCTCAATTTCGGGAAACCACATCCAAATTGGTACAGCCATTGCGGTTAGAGGCATGAATACCTGACAAAAATCTAGATCATACAAAGTTGGGCAAAGATCTGTGTGTATTTGTAAAACTTTCCAAATATAGCTTTGGATGCGACGAAATGGGAGCAGCATTTAGAAATTTGGTTGCAAGGAGGGCTTCTCTATTTTAAAAGTGACGTAACGTATATTTTTGCGACTTTCAGTTTTCTTTGCAATGTAGGGACTGAAAATCCTCCATTGAATTCTCACAAAAACATACACAAAAAAAAGGAAATAATAAGAATCAAGTGGCAAGAAGTGTGCAAGGTTGGCAATAAATTTTTGAGTGGGCATCTGGGTATTAACAACTAGAAAAATTATGGACAATACTGTATATTTAAAAAAGAACCGACTTCAGCTGACTTAAAACAAAAATCAATCAATCACTATTTTCAGACATATCTTCTTTTTTATCTGATTTAGTTAAGGTACAATTCAATTGAAAAATTTAGCGTATTCTTATCTCTCTCTCTTTTTCTCCCTCTCTCTTTCTTCCTCCCTAATTTTTATTCTTTATGTATATTTTAACATTTTTATTTGTTTTATTATTTGGACCACTTTCTATAAATGTAACTAATTCACTCTATATTGCATTCACATTCTGTATGCTTCTGTGTACTGGTCACTCCTATATAACTTATTAGTCTATCATTTTCTGAACCACGCTGTACAACTATAATTCAACTCAACACAATATTACAACGTTCCTGATATCTTTAAAACCATCCTGTATAAATAGAAATCCTCTCCACACTATTGACTCTTTAAATTTTTCTATTTTTTAAATTATTCCTGTATACCAATGATTTTACTTCGCCTCATATGTCTAGTATTCCATTTATGCAACTGCTCATGGTCTACCCTATATAACAAAATTCACCTTTTTGAACCACATTTTATGACTATACATTTACTCTAGCATTTATTTCAATCACCGGGTATATGCAACTGCTATGTCCTATATTTCAAATATCCTGTTTATGCTTATATAACAAATTTCTGATACACCCTCAATAACAATAATTTTATCCCACCCTTACTTCAAACACCTTGTCTAAGCAACTACTTATATTCCAAACTATATAACTTTTTTAAAACTATAATTATTCTCCGTTCTATACCGCAAATATCCACTCTGTGTAACTATAGTTTTGCTCCACTCTTATTTCAACAACCTTGTAGTCGCAACTACTTATGTGCTACCCAATACAATATTTTTAGAACCACCCTGTATAACTAATTCAATTCCAAATTATATTTCAACCATCCTTTGTATACAACTGCTTATGTACCACCTAATATTACATGCACGCACGCACACACCTTCAGCCGTATTCCCACAGAAGAAATCGGCGGAATAACAAATTTTCGTATTAATAAGCTAATGGAATATTTTCTGCAATTTTACGCGACTATAACTTAACTTCGTCTCTAAAATAAACTGACTTCCAAAGCATCAAAATGAAAATCATTACGAAAACCCTGTACGACATATTTTCATGGCATATCTTGACATTTAAACTCAGAAAAATGGTATGGTTTACGTTATAGAAAAATGTACGGAATCAAGCTGGAAACTATGTTTGTATAATAGAATTTATAATATTCAAATTGCGTGAGCAGTTTTAGAGAAAACAGTGAGAATTCATTGAAAATCGCTGAAATATAGTCCCTTATTGACTTTTATTTCTGATTTTCTAGAAAACCGTAAATCTCATGTTATAGACAATTATATGGGACCTTTCTGTAATGTTCCTTAATATACTGTAGTTTAAATGATCAAAATTGATATTGATAACTTCGTTCTTTTTCCAATTCGGTTAAAAAATGCTATACAAACTGTAGTAGATGCTGAAAGTAAATGACTTTTCAACGTAATTATTAGTGTTCTAAAGTATTACACCTCGAGTTACTTATTACTTAAATAAAAACATTATCGTATGAAGTATAGTTGTGGCAAGAGTTATCAGAAGTCTAATTTGCGAAGAACTGACATATATTTGTGAAAATGATTTGAATGTCTCAAATAATAAAGTGTTTTCCGTTTAAGCATCATTCCCTTTAAACGTTTAAACGTACAGTGATTCCTTATACATATCGCTATTTGTCCATGATTAACTCACACTAAATCCAAGAGGCGTGTATGCAAAACCCTCAACAAATAAATATGTTGGTTGGAATTTTTATGAACCGTATCATTGGACTAAGTGTCATAGGCACAAATTGTTCATGAAAAGAACGGAAAACTGACTTTGAATGTATGGGTTCAGCAGGACTGGACACCTCTTTAAAAAGAGCGAATAAAATTCAAGTTTCTAAACAAAAGGAGAGGTACGTAGTTGATTTAGTTTATGGACCGTTCGGTCCCCTGATCTTAACCCAATTTGATTTTTCTCCTGAGGTCGTCAAAAAAAGTTATTGATGAAGAACGAATAATTAATGAGAAAGCATTGGCAAATGCCACTCAAGAATTTGTTTACATAATTGCACACTGTTTGTAAGTGAACGGCAGGCATTTTGAATATCTTATGACTTGATTCTTATGTTTTAACTTTTTGTTCTTTATTTGACATTTATTTCCAATAAATTGTTTTGTTTTCTTCCATTTGTTTCTCTTTCCATTAAATATATCCATTCGAAGTCGTCGTCACATTTTTTTATGTATGCTCAGTGATTATTCAAAAACAGCTTGGGCAAATTTGATGATTTAAAAGGGCATTGTATGAAGGAATATTACAGGAAGGTACCATATAATTTTCTAGAATATCACATTATAAATTGTGTACTGCAAAGATACATTCTAGCTTGATTCCTTATATTTTTCTATAACGCAAAACATACCATTTTTGTGAAAATCGGAAAAATATATGCAAAAAAAACTGTAAACATTGTCTTCTAAACGTTGTTTGTGGCATGTTCTTGATTATTTTTATGTTTCTTTGGGGAATAACACCACAATAGAAATAAAACTACGTATATTGCAGGAATACCAAACGTTTCAAAGTCTATTCTGACTTCGTAGTTTTATTTCTATTGTGGTGTTATTCCCCAAAGAAACATAAAAATAAACTGTAAACATCTTGGTAAAGGTCAAATTTTCATCATAAATATCTAGTTTAAATGTCAAGATATGTCATGAAAGTATATCATACAGGGTGTTTGTAATGGTTTTCATTTTGATTCATTTGCAGAAAATATTCCATTAGTTTATTGAAACGAAAAGTTGTTATGCCGGCTATCTCTTCTGTATGGTATAGGATTGCAGGTGTGTGCGTGCGTGCATGTCATATTAGGTGATACATAAGCAGTTGCATAGAAGGATGATTAAAATACAAGATAGAATTGAATTAGTTACACAGAGTGGTTAAAAAATATTGTAATTGGTAGCACATAAGTAGTTGCGTATACAGGGTGAATCAAAATTGTTTATATAAGCATAAGCAGTTTGAATTATAGGATGGAGAGTAATATAATTAAAGACATGGGTTAAAAAAAAATTGGAAGCAGTTGCATATACTGAGTGGTTTAAATAAATGGTACAGTAAAATTATAGTCATAAAATGTGGTTCAAAAATGTGTATTTTGTTATATAGGGTAGACCATGAGCAGTTGCATAAATGGAATACTAAACATATGGGGCGAAGTAAAATCATTGGTATACAGGAATAATTTAAACAGTATAAAAATAGAAAGAGTCAGTAGTGTGGAGAGGATTTATTTATAGAAAGTGGTCCAAATAATAAAACAAATAAAAAAGTTAAAATATATTTGGAAAATATAGACAAAGAATAAAAATTAGAGAGGGAGAATGAGAGAGAAAGAGAGAGATAAGAATACGCTAAAATTTTCAATTGAATTGTACCTTAAATCAGATAAAAAAGAAGACATGTCAGAAAATAGTGAATGATTGCACATGGTTTCTAAACTGTTTTTTTTTATTTAAGTCAGCTGAAGTTCTTTTTTAAATATAAATTAGGAAATTAATGTAAAAACTTGTTATGTAATGATGCCCAGGCGCAGTTTACAGAACAATTGTAAACACCACTGGTATGAAGGAAGCCAGTGTTACAGTGAGATAATTTTCCTACCGCATGGGGCGCAATGTTCGCGGTGGTCTCGAGAAGGAATACCGTTGTCATGGATTGGGACGAAATCGAACAATTTCAGCACGGGAAGATCGTATTTTGCGGATTGTAGCTTTTCAAGACAGACTTTTCACAACACCATTGATAGGGAATGTCCCTTTGTCGTAGAACACCTGTTTTTGTGCTGAATTTGTATAGTCCAGACTGTCATTGCATTGCGGGAAAGTTACTATTTAGAACAGATTACACTCATCATGGAGACCTGCAGCTGATTTACACTTTTGATATTACGAAGCCTGTTAATGGATCTTAGATCAGGTAAAAGAATATTTAAAAAATTAGTAGGAATGTAAATGTTTCTTTCTATGAAAACGTGAACTCTACATTTAACTAGTAATCTGTATAAAGTGTTTCCGGTGTGCAGATGACACAAATGTTAATAGTTGTTTGAGTAAATACAATCAATATAATTTAGCTCTTCATTCGACGGTGGAAAATATCATGTTACAAGTGAAATATAATCTAATTTTGAATTTATTTTGATAGATATAGATGAAGTACCAACTAGACTTTGACTCCGAATAACCTTGTGGGCTAGAATCATCACCAAAGAAAAAACAGTCTCCACAATCTCTTGTGCAACCTAAACCTGCATACAGAATTAAAGTACTAGTGAAACTACGGCTAATATTTTTAAACAATGAGCTTATCTATTAACTTAGATGATGTAGCAACAAAGAACTATAAATAAATAAATAGTCGTTTCCAAATAGCGGAATAGAAAACCACATCATCTTTCAAATTTTTGTGGGGTTCTTTAAGTTCAAAACAGTTATTAACTCTAACAAAGTAACGAATACACAAAGTTAAACCTTTGTTACCATATTCAAGACGCTCAGGATGCAAAAACTTTTTTAATCTCAAGCATAAGTCGAAGGGTTACTGAATATACAGGGTGAGTTTTTTTTGATGATCAGTATAGGGATCTCAGAAACTAGCGGAGATAGAGCAATGGTTAAATTGGGAACGATTTGCAGTTTTACTGGCCCAATTTAATGACACTTTCGGATTTTTGTAAAAAGTCATAACTTACTAGATATTTTGAAAAAACGAAATTCTGTCGGTTTAGTCAAATCCCTCTAGCTCCTTTGTTTTTGATTTTATAAAAAAAGTGTAAATATCAAAATTGAAGGGAATTGTATCGCGAATATTATTGTCATGTCCTCGTTAGCGTGACAGCTCTCGTTTTCGAGATATCTCACAAATTTATCTTTTTATGAATGGAAATCATAGTTGGCTATAACCTCAAAAAATCGGACATTTTTAGAACTTTTCAACGATATAGTACTCAATAGAGTTTTTCATAAAAATAACAGAGTTATGGATGCTTTTCTCTCTTATTTTCACTTTTAATGTAGTTAGCCATGAAATAGATTGATTTATTTAATAACTATTCCAAAAAACATTGAACGATTTCTTTATTAGGTATATTAGATATAACGAAAACACTAAATAAGTAGGTACTTACTAAAAACTTAAGAAATTAAAGTATATAATAATGGTTACAATTTATGTTCGAAAAGTCCACCATTGTTATTTAGACAAAAATTGCATCTTTTTAAGATTGACATTACCGCTTTCCTCACAGACCGCCTATCAATTTCTTCAATTTCTTGTAATACTGCCTCCCTTAGGTCACCAACTGTCTCATACTTTTTTTGTATACCATAAATAGAAGTCTATTACTGCCAAATCGGGAGGCCCGGTGTCCATTCGCGTGGGCCATTTCTTCCTATCCAAGAGATTGAATAGATATTATCTAAGTGTTGTCTTACTAATTACGGGTTATGAGCAGGTGCTCCATCATGTTGGAACCACTCAATTTCTAAACGAGTTCTCAAATTCAAATTATACAACATGTCTTGAAAAGTGTATTGCAAGAAATGCAAGTAGCGCACTCCAGTAAGTGATTCGTCATAGATACAAGGCCCCAGAATAGTAGACCCTATGATACCACACCAAACATTAAAACCAAGTTTTATCTGGGGTCGTCTTTGTTCTACATGGAAAGGGTTTTCTATATGATCATTGTGTCTATTGAACATACTGCAGTTAGTAAATCTAGTTTCATCTGACCATAACACCTTTAATGAAAACTGTGGATTGTCAAGGTACATGTCTCTAAACCATGTACAAAACAAAATACGTCGATGTTCGGCACCAGCATGCAAAGTTTGAGAAACTGAGAGTTTGTACGGGTGGAACTTGTGCGGTTTCAGTACCTTAACTACAGTTCGTTGAGATGTGCCAGCTTCTGCAGCAATCTCACGAGTCGATGTAGATGGATTTTGATTTACCATTGCCAAAACATTTATTTGTGCTGCTTTGTTAATTTGATTACGTTCCTTTGGTGGTTTAGTAAAAGATCCATATCTGCGTAAACTATTGTAAAGCCTCTTAAATGTACATAGAGAAGGTTGACGACGATTAAAATATCTATGAAAGTATTCCTCAGCTGCACGAACTGAATTTTTATGGCATATGATATAACATTCCACCATATTCAGTTTGTCTTCGTTAGAATATTCCATTTTATCACGAAAACTTGTCAATATCGACTGTCAGTTCAGCACTTCTAATGGAATTACTCTCAAATGAGAACAATTCACCGTTTGTCAGAAGCCAAAAAATAAAAAAGGCAGGATAATTATAATATTAATTCTTTGAATTAATAGGCACGTTATTTGCCATTTTTGTAAATTCTATAAATGCATAGAGGAGTTTCTATTATTTTTAAAGAAAAGTACTTTCTCGGGAACAAAAAATGTACGTATACGGTAAGGGGCAAGGGGCACATTTTTTCATTGGAAGAGATTTAATAGTTCCACTCATTTCTTTAAATGCATCAGAACGTGATTCGTTATTTAGAGAGTATTTCATTTATGGTTTCACGGTCTGATTATTTAATCATAACTCTCATAATAATCAAAACAATGTTATAAGATATAAATGTCCATTATCAAAATAGATGTCAAACTGCTAAAAATTTTATAGGACAACTTTCAAAAACATCAAATATTCCAAAACATATCAAGAAAACCTAAAATGACAGGATATCAAAATATTCAAAATATACAAAATATCAAAAATGCTAAAAATTACAGAAATAAGAAAAATGTCTCCTTAACTTGAAATGACAAATGTATAAAAATCACAAATTTCTAATATGATATAAATGTCAAAATTGTCAAAGATGGCAAAAGTTTGAGGATTGTTAAAATTGTCACAAATGTCGCAAATGATACAAGTGTCACAAATGTCAAAAATGCAAAAAACGCTAACCACGTCAAAAACCTAAAATGTCAAAAAATTCACAAAATGTACATTTAAATAATATTACTTAAATGCAAAAAAATGTTCCAGATAAAAATGTCTAATGCGTTCCTGCGAAGTTGAGCGGGTTAGCTAGTAATTAAATAACTGTCAGTTTTGAATATTTTAGTTTTGAAAAAGTAACATTTTTTTTAGAAATAAATATTATGAATAAATGTTAATAATCTTCTCAACTTTGCTGGGTATAAAATACATGGAAACAAATTTTATTTCGTGTATAGTTTTTTTTAAATTCTGAGTCGTTTTCGATGTATATATTTTTCTGAATGTTAGTCTATATTGCTGAGCAAATATGATCAAAAATTTAAAATTCAACTTCAAATACAATTTAAGGATGAATTTTACGAGCAGCACATAGAAAGTGTCGTAAAATAAGTAGCGACGTTTCATATATTGAATATCCATTTACTTACCCCGATATTTTTATATCCTCGATTCTCGGTGATCCAGCCAAAGGGGTTTTATTGCCCAAAGGGGGTGAAGTGCACTCTTCGTTTTCGAAATGTTTTCGATAGTTTAACGCGTTTCTTTCGGGTTTGCTTCTGGAATTACATTTCTTGTAGTGTCTCGACTGATTTTCCACGCTTACCGTCACATTAGTTTTCGAGTCATTTAAAGAGGCGGGTTTCACTAATTCTTTACAAGCGTCACTAAACTGGTTGGGCATTTGTCTTTGTTGAGAACACATTAATTGCGATTTGTCATAATAATTATTAAGTAGGACCGGGTAGTAGTAATTCATTTTTCTGCGTAATTTCTGTAAGATTTTTAATTTTAGCAAGGTGTTTTTATGGGATATTTAATAAAAATTAGAAAAATGGCAATTATATGAACTTAAAAAGGGGACGGGGCTTTACAATTAAAGAAAAGGGAGATCAATTCAAATACAGCCGAGTAAGTGAGCAGCTTAAGGGGTAGCATGCAAACTGCAGTCAGTAAATACTTGGTATATTTAATACATTAGTTGAAATTTGAAAGCATGTTAAGAAGAATTATAACAGTGGGAATGAAACAGAGAGATATAACAATACTTGTCATTCTTTATGGTTCAAACGAAGACGGTAGTTACAAATGGAAACACTGACAGATAATGAAAAATAAAAAGAAGATGTAAGATGAAGAATATATCTTATGGTTGAATTTATTAAAATAGTGTGACAATATATGTTTACCTAATCAAGTAATGGACTTGTAGACTTTTACTTCCACAAGATTGATTTTAACGGAACTCCTGGTTTAAGTACAGTGGCGTACACCAACACGAGAAATGCCAAGTAAAGAAGAAAAATCGATAATAAACAATAACTAGTCTAACGAATCAATAAAGAGGATAGGTACTTGTTACAAAAGTATACAGGAGCCCATTGATCTAATTTCAAACAATAAAAAACATGTGGAACCAAAATAAAATTGAATTGCATGTACAAATTTTAGATTAAAGATAAGCATATAGTCAAGTTAGAAGAGGAAAAATGAACGCTAATACGTACAGAAAAAAACACAACAATTATGGCAGACGTTCAAAAACTTATAGCAGAGGCAGCAAAATAACCATGTAGGGTTTGTAACATTTGTAGAACAGTTAAAAACTGGAAATTGATTGGTGGTGGGCTGATTAGGACTGCAAAATGTATATTATTGTTAATGTATTTCCAGGATATATAAAATTGTACAAATATAATAAAACTTATTCTTAAAAAAACCTGATTAATTGGTTAAAATTTAATTTTAAAATCCAACATTCCAAAATTTGTTGAACTCCCAGACCCCCCTCACCGCTTATGGCCTTGGTAAGAAGGATGTAATGAAAATCTAGAGAAGTTATTTCCAGGAGCTAGTAGAACAATGCAGAAAGCATTTCAGCTGAGTAAAGAAATGTATAGAGGAATATGGCGTAAAAATTATGGAATGTATTGATGTGAGATGTATTGTTCGACAAAATAATGAAGAGAGTATTGTATTATAAAATGCTATTAAATGGCTTTAAAAAAGGTTATCCACAGGGTGGCTGAAAATTTACATCAAAGCTTCGAATATTAATCAACAATCTAAAAGAAGTTCTGAAATAAGAAAAAATGAACCTAGAATTTTCCAGTAAAAGAAAAGTCTGACTAGGTGACGCAATATCACAGGATTATGTTCAACAAAGTAGTATGCCCTCAGAATACCACAAAAACTAATAATAGCAGAAGAATACATATAGCAAGTTAGCTACTACCAGAAACGCAGAATAAAGATATTTGGAAGAAACTCAATAGTTTTAAGTCTATCTTTATTAGATAAATGGAATTTACTAGAATAGAAGGACCCAGATTCTGATTACCGAAATTGCATGAAAATTCAAAGGATTAAGACATTAGACAAGATGCGTGTTCGGAATAACAATGACAGCCCAAAAGTGAACAAGCAAATCAGAAATAAAACTTATCTACTTAGGGAATGTTGAGCAAATACAATGTATCCAAAGCCATAGCGAAGTCCATCCCTACTCAAGTTAATTTCGTATGAGATCTCCCATGAGATCGCTCTCCCCCTGAAATAATTTATGGAAAAACATTTGGCAAGACTCATCTAGATTTATGCATTTCCATGAGCTGAATCCGATTCTGAGGTCTGGTGTTAGACCCGTAGGCCCCAAAAATTTTGAATAAATTTTTAAAAATCCCTATAAAGATGGCCATTTTTAGCCCGAATCGTGTCAAATGTACCTACAAACCACTTTTCTGTTTTTGTGTGGCGGTTTTATCTGTATCTGTCTCTAATACTGCTGTCATCTATCTAAAATCTTTATTAGCAGGCCGTTTTGACGCGGATATAAAGAAAATATAACTCATGAAAATCTATTTTTTATACAAAGAATTAAATCTCCGATAATTGGCTACTACTAGGTACTTTAAATTTTCTAACCAAACATTTTAAAAAGTAGGTTAGAGATATGTTTATTCAAAATTTGAATAAACCTTTCTATTTTGTTACAAAATGTTAAATAACAAAGTAGTACTATAGGGATTTATTTTTGAGATTTTCACAATTTTTAGACCAAAAAATAAGTATTCATTTAAACTGACCTTTATAATCCTATAATAAGTACCTAAGTGACCTAAGTGTTATTATTAAACAATTTTTAAAATAGTTGGCTTGGCGTACCTACCTACCTAGCAGAAACATTTTTCAGAATTTAAAAAACTATTTGCCAATGGCTTCTCACATCTGCATAGATAGGTATCACTGCTAGCTTCTTCGTTATTATTTACCCAACATTTAGTTTAAATGACGGATAGTCAGATTTTGAATTGAAAAATTCCTAGTTTTTTACTGTATTGAAACTAAATAGATAAATTCATTAGGATAAAATCACCTTGCTAAAGTCACCTTACTGGTCGGTTGCGTAGATATCCAAAATTTCAAATTCAAACACTTTCAGCGACTAAGTAGGTATTGCCGATTGACGTTCGAACTTTTCGGTTAGACTACCACACAAGTGTTACCCTCTCGGTAACCCAAACAAAACTAAATTTCAGCTTGGAAATGATAAGTATTTTCAGAACGTTTCCGTCTCTTTCTAAATTTCGTCTGCTGAAAGACTTGAGCAACGCCCCCATTTCGAGCTTTACAAATTGGCTGTCACGTCTCACGAAAACATCCAGCTTTCAAACATAATTTATATTTTATATAAATAGTAACGTTCATATGCATTAATAATCATGTCGCATTTCATATCCTGTAATGCCGTTTATTTTATTGGAATGCACTGACTGATGAGTGCACTTACTGCGACGAACGTGCTTCCATCGGCGTTACGCCCACACCGACTTACTTAACCAATTACGCTTTCAGATTTCGGTTTAATAACCACGCCTGAATAACTAATACACGTGTCATGAGGTAGTTAAAGAAATTTGGTTTTTACAATTGCAAATTATTATTTTGTTTTTTTTTCTTTCTACTCTGAATATGAAACGAAAGCTTCTTAACAGTGCCTACTACTCAATAAAATATTTAAGCAGTGCCCACATTATATTTTGCTTTTTCATAAAAAAATATTGTGATATATTTTGTAATAGTATTTATTTATTTCTTTGTAGTACCTTATATGTGCCAAGGCGTGCCCGGGGCACTTAAGCATCACAATTCATTGCATCTACCCAAGGCACGCCTAGCGTGTTATTATGTCTTCATGTAATAAAATGAATTGTTATATTATATATGTAAGTGAAAACAAAAGGTGGGTAATAAAATAAATAAAACTTATATTTAAAAAAGAACCGACTTAAACTGGCTTGAAATAAACACCGTTTAGAAACCGTGTGCAATCAATCATTATTTTCTCACTTATTCTTTTAATTCTATTGATTATTTTAGCGTATTCTTTCCCTCTCTCTCTAATTTGTATGTTTTTCTAAATGATCCACATATTTTTTAACTTTTTATTTGTTTTATTATTTGGACCACTTTCTATAAGTGTAACTCTAATTCACCCTAAATGCAACCACCCTGTATATGTTTATGGGTATTGGTCACCCAATATAAATTATTTGTCTTAACATTCTCTAAATCACCCTGTACAACTATAGTTCAACTCTGTACGAGGTTGCAACCGCCCTGTATAAGTATTAATCCTCTCCACCCTATTGACTGTTTCTACTTTTCTATTGTTTAAATCACTCCTCATACCTATAAATTTATATCGCCCCATATGTCAAATATAAGCAACTAATTATGTTCCACACTATATAACCACCCTGTTGTCAATGGCTTTATATTTATGATGTAAATTGCAAAAATAAAATTTAATTTATTAATTTTTGCAATTTACATCAATAAATATAAAGCCATTGACAACGAAGTCAGAACAGACTTTGAAACGTTTGGTTTTCCTTCAATATACGTCGTTTTATTTCGATTGTGGTGTTAGTGCCCAAAAAAAACATAAAAGTAATCAAGAATATGCCACAAATAACGTTTAGAAGACATTTTTTTAAAGTTTTTTGATGTACTCTGTATAGCTCTAGTTTTACTTCACTCTTATTTCAACTACGCAACTACTTATGTGCCACCCAATACAAAAAATTTTGAACCACCCTGTATAACTTTAATTCTATTCTACCCTATATTTCAACCATCCTATATATGAAACTTCTTATGTACCACCCAGTATCACATTTATTTATAACATTTTTGAACCCACCTATCTAACTGTAATTTTACTTCACCCTCTATGTTTAAATTTTGATGCACACACACACACACCTACCGTATAGGTACCGTACAGAAAAGAAAAGATCGCTCACTTAAACATTTTTTTTTTGATACATTAATGGAATATTTTACCTACCATTGTCCATTAGTACCTATATTGTTTGCCCATCTTTATCTGTCTATATGTCTTCTTGTTTTGGTGTTCTTTTTTCTTATTTGGAATGGTATGGATGATGATTGCTAACAAGATGCAATGACCAATACGAAGTCTTGGTGTTGTATTGCTCATCAATAGTAGAGAATTAGAAAATCTTGAAAATGAGTGTTTACAAATCTTGCTCGCCGCATTTTTCTCAGAGATAAGTCAGCAAACCCGATAAATAGTGGTTTTTAACCGACTTCCAAAAAGGAGAAGGTTATCAATTCGTCGCGTATTTTTTCGCTTTTTTTTGTATGTATGTTACCTGATTTCTTCTCCTGTGGTGCACCGTTTTGGATGAATATGGTCTTGTTTAATAGAGTATAGATCCGGATTGGTGAAACTTCAAATTTTGGAAAAGAATTCTATTGGTAAAGTCATAAAATTTGTGAATGGACACATGCGTGCATGGAAATCGACCAATATCCCTAATATTTTAGTCGATTTTTCGATAACTCCTTATGGATGTGTATAGTTTTTTAACGTTTAATCTATTAAGGAAGATCCTTAGGTGATCTCATATACTTTTCTGCGACCTGTAACTTGCAGTTTTGCAGAAAATTGCCGAAAATTCCAAATATTTATCAAAAATTTCATCGAAATGAGATAATGGACATTTCCTCATAAATATTTTAATTCCAACATAATAGTGCGGTAATTTTAGGCACTGGAAATTTTAATTGCTAATTTGAAAATTTTCTATGTACATCTCAAGCATATAGGTAGTAAAGCATAGTATTTTTGGCTCCTTAAATCAATGAGAACCAAGCTCGTTTTGTTTGTATACCAGGCAAATACCTATTTAAATGCATATTTTTCCATTTTGCGAAGACGGTGCTTTTGGTTGTCACATTCTCCCGGCCTAATAGAAAATTCAGTGACAACACATGTCAAACTTTAAACTGCTATTTGGTACGTTTATAGACAGGGTGTTTAGTAATAGCAAACAAAATCACAAAGTTAAGTGATAGAAGGAGTTGAATTTATATGAAGATTGAAATATAGGACTGAGTAGAATGATAGTGGTCCGTAGGCAGCCGTATATACATGATGGTTGGAATATAGGGTGGACTGGACGTTTGGTGGCATAAAAATGTTGGAAAAATGTGAAATTAAAATTATATAGGGTGATTAAAAAACTGTTATATGATGTGGACATAAGCAAATCATATACAGGATGGTTGAAATATATGCTGCAGTTGAATTATATTTATACAGTGTGATTAAAAAATTATTTCTTTTATAGCCCATAAGAAGTTGCATAAAGTGTGGAGAGGAATTTATGTTACAACGGATGATAATATAAAATGTAAAAAATGAGCTAATTTATGGGCTAGCCCACAATGAGTTATATACTATGGCTGAAATATAGGACGGATTTGACTCCGTAAATATGGGATGGATTCTACTCCGTCCTGTAGACGGCAGCTAACAAATTTATGCTTGTCCGTGGACAGTCATATGTACAGGATGTTTGGTACATAGGTTGGATTGGAATTATCTATAGTTATACAGGGTTGTCAAAAAAAGTTGAAAAAAGGTTACATGACGTAGTCCATAAGGCATAAATATATTTTGGGCTTATTAAGTCAAGGCGTACTAGTATATTTTGTTCGTAAAGATTTGCCTGTCAATTTAAATGAGAAAGTATCATTGTGTAATGTTGAGGCTTTCGATGTTACCTAGTTCTGTATATTAAGGTTATACATACAAAATAAAAAATAAAGAATGAAAACTATCTGAGTTCAAAAATACTAAAAAGTTGAAAATAAAACATTTAAAAAATATATAACCGACTTCTACCTATAACTAAAAAGCTAAAAATAATTATAACAAAATACAACTCTAGCAAATAAATAACACATTCAATGTTGTTAGGTACCTACCCAGGAAGTAAAAAATGTAAACATTAAAAGGTGCTCATTCAGTACAAAATAATTACCTACCAATCTAGTATATTTGGAAACAGGTGCCAAGCAAATCTAAAATCGTTCATTGCGTACTTATCTACTAATTCATCAAACTTGATTGTTGCTTGGCACCGACTTCAAAAATATACTATATTGGTAGGTAATTAATTTGTACAGAATGAGCACTTTTTAATGTTTATATTTTTACTTCCTGGGTAGGTACCTAACAACATTGAATGTGTTATTTATTTGCTAGAGTTGTATTCTCTTATAATTATTTTTAGCTTTTTAGTTATGGGTAGAAGTCGGTTATATTTTTTTAAATGTTTTATTAAAGTTCTCATCTTTCTTATAATTAAAAATGAAGCTGTAATCTTTCTCCAAATGATAGCTTATAACGTTGAGATCAGGCTCAAGATCGGTATTGTTCATTAAGTTAATCTTGCAGAATTGTGATTTAAATAATATATAGAAATATTTTACAGAACTTACCGTTTAACTACGATCATTAGATGGGAATATACAAAATAATAACAGTAAGTAGGAAACCTAACCATTAACTTAATAATCCAATGGAAAAATGGACCAAGATGCACAGGTAATAGACAGTAAATAAGACATAATAAACTGCGAAGAAAAAAACGTATCATATTACAATTCATCAAAATTTATAACGAAAATCCAGATGGTCAAATTTTTAGCCGACTAACCTAGTTAATACAGTTCGCGCTGAAAAATTTGTCTTTAAATTATTTAAATTATAATTCTTCAAAACCTATTTATTCAACAGTAGGTATCCATTTTTAATCAATTTAAACTTAACATCCTAAACTATCATTTTGACGAAGATTAATGTTCCTGTTTTAGTTACCAGGAAGAAATATGTTTTTGAAAGAATCACCTTTTTAACCGTCTTCGAAAAAAGAGTAGGTTATCAATTCGTCCTCACTTTTTCTTTATGTATGCTCAGTGGTTATACAAAAACGGCTTGGTCAAATTTGATGATTTAAACGTCATAATATTAAGGAATATTCCAGAAAGGTAGCATATAATTTTCTATAACATGAGATTTACGGTTTTCCAGAAAATCAAAAAAAAACAGTAATTAATGGACTAGATTTCAGTGAATTTCAATAAATCTACACTGTTTTCTCTAACACGGCTCAACCAATTTGAATATTTTAAATTGTATGCTACGAAGAGATGTTCCAGCTTGATTCCGTATAATTATCTACAACGTAAAACATACCGTTTTTCCGAAAATCGTAAACATATTTGCAAAAACACAGTAAACATCAATGTAAATGTCAAATTTACATCATAAATATCTAGCTTAAATTTCAAGATATGCTCTGAAAGTATATAAGGGTTTTCAATGCAGTGGAGTGAAATGCCACAAAATATTCCATGTATCGAAAAGAAAATTTTTTAGGTGAGCGATGTTTTCTATGTGGTATACGGTGGTGCGAAATTCAAGCAGCAAGCAATGTCCGCGGTTAAAATATTGGGTGAAGTAAAATTACAGTTAGACAAGTGAGTTCAAATAATCTTACCAATAAATATGATGTTGGGTGGTACCTAAGCAGTTATATATAAGATGGTTGAAATTTAAGGTGAAATAGAATTAAAGTTATACAGGGTGGTTTAAAAATTGTTGTATTGACTGGCACATAAGTAGTTGCGTATACTAGGTCGTTGAAATAAGAGTGAAGTAAAACTATAGTTATACAGAGTGGATAAAAAATATTAAATTAGCATATGCAGTAAGGATATTCGAGTTATATGGCGGAGGGTTCTAAAAATGTTAGGAGCAGTTGCATATACAGAATGATTGAAATATTAGGTGGAGTGGAATTATAGTTATACAGAGTCGTTAAAAAAATGTTATATAGTGTGGAAGATAAGTATATGAAATATGAGGCGAAGTAAAATTATAGGTATACAGGGTGATTTAAACAATAGAAAAACAGAAACAGTCAATAGGGTGGAGAGGATTAATACTTATACAAGGCGGTTGCAACATCGTGTAAAGTTGAATTATAGTTGTACAGGAAGTTTCAGAAAATGGTAGACAAATAATTTATTTTGGGTGACCCATACACGGAAACATATACAGGGTGGTTGCAATATAGGGTGAATTAGAGTTTCACTTATTGAAAATAAAACAAATAAAAAAATGGAAAATATGTAGATAATATAAAAAATACAAATTAAAGAGAATTAAAATAATCAATAGAATTGTACCTTAAATCAGATAAAAAAATGTAAGACCGACATCTAGGATTTTCGGGGAAACCAGCACATAGAGGTTCCGAATCTGAAGCCGTTCCATGTAATTGCTGTTACCCGTAATTCCTAGGTTAGAATGTCACGATGAAATTTTCAGGTTAACTGCACCTGTCAAAAATATTGAATACTCTCTTCGAGGTGTCATTCTTTTGTACGCAAGACAATATATATATATATATATATATATATATATATATATATATATATATATATATATATATAATATACTGTTTCTGGTTAGGGAACCTTCAACAATTGCGCTTCCCACAATGGAATGTCCTCTCGAACACTGCTTTATGTATTTGATACATTTTGTTAAATTTGAAGAAGCGAGATGTAAAGACCAACATCTAGGATTTTCGGGGAAATTAGCACATAGAGGTTCCGAATCTGGAGCCGTTCCATGTAATTGCTGTTACCCGTAATTTCTAGATTAGAATGTCACGATGAAATTTTCAGCTTAACTTCACCTGTCAGAGATATTGAATATTCTCTTCGAGGTGTCATTCTTTTGTACGCGTACATTCAATTGTGGGAAGCGCAACTGTTGAAGGTTCCCTAACCAGAAACAGTATATATATATATATATATATATATATATATATATATATAAATATATATATATATATATATTTACATATATATATTTTTTTATACTCTCTTCCATTTTTTTTTTGTACGCAAGCCAATATATATATATATATATATATATATATATATATATATATATTGGCTATATATATATATATATATATATATATATGTACAAGGTATTTTTTGAAGACTTTTTTTATGTACAATGATTATTTTGCGGACTTTTGTATACTTTGAGGACCGTCCTCAAATAATTTTTCTAATGAAAGTATTTTTTAAGGACGAGTCTCCGAAATATCTGTTGAGTATATGCATTTATATTTTAAACGCAACAGATAGTTTAAGCCTCTGATTGTTTTCAGTTTTTAAGATAACAGTTTGTTCTTTAGACTTTCCTAGTACTCAATAATTTCAAAACAGCAATAACTATATTTGGAATTCTCAATATTAATTACACGTAGATATTCCAGTTCAGTGTTTAGATGTACTCTATAGTTTGCATCTTTTCTTCTAAGAAAATAACAGTCGACATTTTGGATAATTCTTTCCACTACATTATAGATATAAAGAGCTAATTATTATTGTATGTCTGCATTAGACTTTCAAGGTAATATGTTGATATCATATGTATACGTGGGAACGACGCTATTAGGGTATAATGATTATTTTGTTAATTATTATGGTTCCAATCTAGTAATGAAAGTATTTATTAAGGACAAGTCTCCAAATTATCTGTTGAGTATATACATGTACATTTTTAACGCAACGGAAAGTTGGAGAGTGTGATTTTTTCAGTTTTTAAGATCACAGCTTGTTCTTTGGACTTTCGTATTGCTCTTTATATCGAAATTGCAATATCTATATTTAAAATCTTGACATTTATTACACATTTATTCTTATTCGGTGTCTTTAAATGTACTCCATCGATTGCTGTTGTTATGTCAATGCATATTTTTTTCTAAGAAAATAACATCTTATATTCTGAATAATTCTTTTCACATTTCTACATTCTAGATGTGAAAAGCTAATCAGTTTTGTATATGTCGGCATTAGAGTTCAAGGTGTTATTTCGAAATCATAGGTATACCTGGGTAAGGACACTGTTTTGCGGACAGTTCTAACGCATAATTATTATTTTGTAAATTGTTATGCTTCTATCCATATATTGAAAGTATTTTTTAAGGACAATTCTCTAAATTATCTGTTCCGTATATACCTACAGGTACATTTTATACGAAACACATGGTTAGAGACCATGATTTTTTATATTTTTTAAGAAGAAGTCCTCGAATTATCTGTTAAGTATATACATGTACATTTTTATCGCAACAGAAAGTTTGAGACTGTAATTTTATCAGTTTTTAAGATAACAGTTTGTCCTTTGAAGTTTCGTAATACTCATTACATCGAAATTGAAATATCTCTATTTCAAATTCTCGACATTAATTACAGGCAGTGGCGGCTGGTGGGTTATGAAACTGGTGGTGCACTTTACTGGTACAAATATTGGGATTCAAAGATGCAACTAAACAAACCATAGCTTTGCTAATACTGCATATATTTTTTATTAATTAAAATATTCCTCGACTTTTTTCGAAAGCGAAATGTTCAATGACCTTTTTATTAAAGTCTGGCATTGATTGAATATATTTTTTGCAATACTAAGCACAGAAAGAGCATTTAGCCGGTCCTGAGATATGGTATTTCTAAAAAACGTTTTAATCCTTCACTCCAGTTTCCGTCCAAATTGATTCCCCGCCATAAATAATGCAAGGAAAACAAAATAATGTATTCATGCGATTACATCCACACAACCATTTATTTTTATTATAAATTTCACTTTTAAAACTTTGTGTAAATACGTTATTTTTAATTTTGCACTCTTGTTTTCAATTAAGATATGGCCTTGGTGGACCAGCCAATTTTATATCTAATTTGTTTTAAAACTTTTTAATATTGTTTTTAATATAGACAATGTTAAAGTTCATACTCATTTTCACAGTTATCTAAACACACACACACACACACACACACGCACGCACCCGGGGTGGTTGTTGGTCCACTACCGGGCGCCTCCCCAGGTGGCGGATAGGGGAACGCTCTCCAGCAATGGGGAGTGCTGAGGATTTCCTCAGGGCGGACCAAAATCAGATAGGGGAAGGGACCCTGAAAATAAACCATTTATGGATATGGGTGATAAGGTCAACTTAATACCCCAGGCGGGTACCTCTGCAGAGGATAATCCCGCCACCGGTTCCGATCGAGTGAAAGCCTCGGTGGCCGGTGCACGCTCCACGGATTCTGGGGGGAGCGAATTATCACTGGTTCCGTCACATAGTGACAAGAAGAAGAACACTAGTAATGGTACAACATCGACCATTACAACTAGAGCTGGCAGCAAGACACTATCCAGCCAAGTCCTCCAAAAGGCGAATAGTGGAGTTGACGTCCAACAAAGGGCCACAAATGAGAGTGGCGCTCCAAACAAATTAGGAGCAAAGATCGATGAGCTCTTGAAGTTCATTGGGCCTAGGCACAATGTACATCATGAGATCAAGAAACTGGCACACGCTATTAAGTCAGAATATGACAAATATCAGACGTCAACGACGCGGCCACCTCCTGTAGCGAAACCTGCTACAACACAGACATCGCCAGTAAAGGTGTCAAACACCAAGACACAAGGTGGACAGCAAAGGGAGGTCCCAAAAGCGGCTGCCTCAAAAACAGCTAACTCAAAACCGGCTGCATCAACACCGGTGGCCCCAAAGCAGGCGGCTTCAATAAAAGTAGCCTCTGTAGCAAGGACCTCGCCACCGAAGGTCTCGCCTTCAGTAGCCTCATCAAGTAAGGCACCACCACTTAAAACGCTTAAACCGGTGCTAGCTACCAAGCTAAAGCCCGGTAAGGAAGGTCGCCAGAACATCGGGCAAACTACCCAGGGAACAACAAGTAGGGTGGCCAATTCAGAAGCGGAGAGAAACAATGGATTAAAATCCAAGTTTAAACCGCAGACCAAAAACCAACCTGCAAACCAGTCGACTGACTGGCAAGTGGTAAAGAGGAAAAAGGCCCCGAGGACCAATAAGCAAAAACCAGCGCCACATTGTACGCTGCTTATAAAGAAAGGCGAGAAGAGCTCCCATGCAGATATCTTGCGAGGTATCAAGAATGATCCCACCTTGCAGGATATAGGCAAAAAAGTCAATAAGATCCGACGAACAGCTAAGGGAGATCTACTTTTGTTATTCGCCAAGGCAGACGCTCAGGAGATGGAGCGCTATTGTAACGCCATCAAGAATAAGCTCCCAAGCGGGGCCACTGTACAATCTCGAATACCGCAAATCGAGATTGAAATTAAAGACTTGGACGAGATCAGTACCAAGGAAGACGTAGTAAACCTGCTCAAAGATAATATCGACGGCCTGGCAGAGATCACTGAGGAGGCAGTGAAATCACTTCGACGGGCATACAGATCAACACAAACGGCAGTTGTTTGTCTGCCAGAGGTCCAGGCCAAGAAAGCCATCGCACTTGGAAAGCTGAAACTTGCGTGGGGCACAGTACGTGTTCGCGAGAGGGTCAGCCTTCGACGGTGCTTCAAATGCTGGCACTTTGGGCACAACGCCCAGGCGTGCAGAGGCAAGACTGACCGAAGCAGTTGTTGTCACAGATGCGGAGGCGCTGGTCACAATGCCTCGGCTTGTCAACAACCTGCCAAGTGCTTACTCTGCAAAGAGAAAGATAGTAGGTCAGACTGCCGGCACGTTGCGGGTAGTTGGAAATGTCCGATCTACCAACAGGCGATGAGAACAGCACAAGCCCGTAAATGAAAGTACTGCAACTCAACCTCAACCATTGCGAAGCAGCCCAAGACCTACTAGTACAGCGGGTGCGGGAATTGGATTGCGACGTAGCCATAATCTGCGAGCAGTACAAAAACTTCGACACCCTGTCCTGGGTAAATGACACAACGGACAGAGCAGCGATATGGGCTTGCGGTAAACTTCCGTTCCAACAACTCCCAAATACCCCCAAACCATGGCTTGTGAGAGCCAAAGTGGGAGGGGTTCACTTCTATAGCTGCTATGCACCTCCTAGTGCACAGCTCGAGGAGTTCGAGTTATTCTTGGACACCTTGGCGGAGGATGTACGGAAGCGTGAATCGGTCGCCATCGCAGGAGATTTCAACGCCTGGGCAATTGACTGGGGATGCCGGGAAACGAGCGCGAGAGGACGAGCTCTCCTTGAGACCATGTCTTCGCTCAACCTGGTACTCCTCAACACAGGAGACGTAAGCACATATCGCAAAGGCACAGCCAGATCCATTATCGATGTGACATTCGTTAGCAGCAACCTAATTAAAGGGGGCTGTGAGTGGCGGGTCGATGAGGAATTTACTAATAGCGACCACCAAGCTATTATATGGGAAATCAACACCACTCCCAAACGAAGATTGTGTGTCAGTCGTGCGAGGTCACAGCCAGTCGGTTGGAACAAAAATGCTTTCGATGCTGATTCCTTCGCCTTGGTTATGGAGCAGGAACCATTGTCAATAGCAACAAGCGCAGAAGCCACTGCCAAAGAGGTAATGACAAGCGTTGTCAAGTCTTGCGATGCATCCATGCCAAGGAGACGGCAGAACAACAGCCGCCCACCAGTTTACTGGTGGAATGACACGATCTCACAACACCGACGAGAGTGTCTCAAAGCACGAAGGCTGCATCAACGAGCACGGAGACGAGACAGGGTCACAACAGAAGAACTAAGGCTCGACTATGAGATCAAAAGACAACAACTACGAAGAGCCATTCTCTCAAGCAAGAGATCCTACTGGAAGGAGTTGTGTGACGAAGTTGACCAAGATCCATGGGGAAAACCGTATAAAATCGTGATGCACAAAATTAAGGCCTTCCCCATGACAACAACGAACTGCCCCGAATCATTGCACCGCATTGTCACTCACTTGTTTCCTGCGAAACCTGAGCTACCCGCTTATCCTTCGTGGCAGGTGAGGGACGAAGATATACCATCAGTGTCTATGAATGAGCTGATGGGCGCGTGCAACCGGCTCCAAAACGGTAAGGCTCCCGGTCCAGATGGCATACCTAACATCGCGCTAAAATGCGCCATAGCCAATAGGCCAGACATGTTTCTACGCATGTATGAGACCTGCCTAAAGCAGGGGGTTTTCCCGACTAAGTGGAAAAAACAGAGGCTTGTGCTCCTCCCTAAAGGGGGAAACAAACCTCTCGACGAACCGTCATCATATCGTCCCCTCTGTATGTTGGACTCTGCGGGAAAACTCCTTGAGAGGATAATAGCAGATAGGCTGGAGCCCTACGTTGAGCCAAAACTTTCCACCAACCAATTCGGGTTCAGAAAGGGGAGATCAACCATCGATGCCGTGACACTCGTTACCAACATCGCCAGAGAGGCTATCTCGGGAAAGAGATGGAGAAGAGGTGGAAAAAAGTACTGTCTAATAGCCACACTGGATATCAAGAACGCCTTTAACTCGGCCCGCTGGGACCGCATTTTGGAGGCTCTTGCCAGGGTGGAGGTTCCTCAGTACTTGCGCAGAATGGTTTCAGCGTATTTCAAGGACCGCATCTTGTTGTACCAAACTGAAAATGGGCAAGTAGACTATAAGATCACAGGAGGTGTACCTCAGGGCTCTGTTCTGGGCCCCCTCTTATGGAACGTAATGTACAACGACCTGCTCCTGCTCGGTCTGCCTGAGGGCGTCAGGCTAGTGGCATTTGCCGATGATGTGGCATTGATCATAGTGCGTAAGCACATAGAGGAGATACAAACAACCTTCTCACTCGCTATAGCCACAATTCAGCATTGGATGCTCTCAGCGGACTTGAGTTTAGCAGAGCAAAAGACCGAAACACTTCTTGTTAGCAGTCGAAAGGCAAGGGAAACCATCACCCTCAAAATAGGCGACACCTACATACAGTCGCAGCCCTTCATCAGCTATTTGGGGGTGCTCCTGGACACACGGCTCAACTTCAAAGAGCACATAATCGCGGCCAGCAAGAAAGCAGCTGGGGTACAGAGGGCATTATCTAGAATAATGCCGAATGTCGGAGGCCCTAGACAGATAAGAAGACAGCTACTGGCAACAGTAACTACCTCTGTTTTGTTGTACGGGGCACCGGTATGGGAGAAATCGCTCGAGCTACCATCGTACCGCCGGAAAATGAAATCAGTCCAGCGGCTCTCAGCGATTCGAGTGGCATCATCCTACCGCACTGTGTCTTACGAGGCGGTGAGTGTGATTGCCTCTACCCTACCAATCGACATCCTGGCTGCAGAAAGGGGACGGCTCTATCGCAGAAAGTTAGAGAAAGACCAACCGACAGGAAACAGCGATGAAAGAGCCATGAGTCTAGGGCAATGGCAGGAGAGATGGGACAGCTCTACTAAAGGCCGGTGGACATATCGATTGATACCTAACATTAGTCGTTGGGTCAACCGCCAGCATGGGGAGGTTGGGTTCTACATCACTCAACTCCTGACTGGACATGGATGCTTTCGAGCATACCTGCACAGGTTCAGGAGGGCAAACTCCCCAAACTGCCCACAGTGTACGGACGTGATAGAGGACGCGGAACACGTGTTCTTCTCCTGCCCCCGGTTTCAGGATCAACGTGCTGAAGTGGAGAGGATTCTGGAGACTAATATCGTTCCAGAACAATTAGTAGAAGCCATGCTGAAGGGCCCCCAAGCCTGGAACTTGGTATCGGATTACGCGGAGACTATCCTCAAAGAACTCCGCAATACGTTCGAGGAGTAGGCTTTAGAGGCTTTCAATGTAAGAGCAGTAAACATCTGCAATGAACCACCCTTGCGAAGTAGTATTGACTAAGAGTGCCGCAGGGGACCATGGTTGTAGGAGAAAGAGGTTAGGGTTTTAGCGGGTATACGGTATACTGGTTTCAATGCAACGATTTACTCTTGCTTTGAAGTCATTGTATCGGGAGTCCCGCACGACGGCCAGCACGTGCTAGCTAAGTACGGAATGTATTTCCCCCCTCTTCGGATAAAAAAAAAAAAAAAAAAAAAAAAAAAAAAAAAAAACACACGCACGCACGCACACATACATGGTATGGCATTTACTGCGGCATCATGTGCATACAACGACAAAGTGGTCTCATTGAATCTGAGATATGTGCGGTACTCTTCAAGCAGTGTAGACTTGCCCAATATGTTCAGTTTCGCCATACCCTCGCTTTTAAGACCGAAAAATTGGTTTGAAGATATCGTCCACTATGACATCTGAAGCCACAAGCGCGGCTGTGCGCCTGTTTGCAGTGCATGATGTCACAAAAGAATTTCACGATATACGAGGAGTGATCACTAGGCCTTGCCTGCAGTATTTCTTGAACTAACAGAGGCTTTAATAAAATCATGAAATATGTCTTGGAAAACTAGTATGATACCAGAGGTGTTGCCTTCAAATTTTTCAAAAACTAACTTTCATATAGACAACAATATCTAATAATAAGAGTAATGTACCTTTATTTTTATATTTGTAATTGAGTTCTGGACTCTAACGATTGTGATAAAATTTATGAATAGGAGATTTCAATGACTAAAAATCTGTTGGGCATAGTTTCTACTTTAGGAAAAGTTATTATTGACAAAGTGAAATATTAAAACATACCGTTAGAGATTATAACAGTTATGGCAGTTATACAAAATGAGTTATAAATATTAGTTGTAGCCCATAATAATTTGTTAATGCCTATATAAATTGATTAATAAGAGCTGTGGATTTATAATTATAGAGGGTGGTTGAAAATGTGATAGAAACCCAATATTTTATGGCGTGACCCATAAGCAGGTGCATATACAGGGTGGTTAAAATTTAGAGTAGAGTGTGTTTATAGGCTTACAGAGTGATTAAAGAAAACAATTTTATTGTGTAGCCCATAAGCAACTGCATATACAGGGTGGTTGAAATATATTATAAAGTGAAATTATTATAGTGTTTCAAATTAGACAATTAAAATTAAACTAATTCGGTTCGTCTTTTGAAAAAATAGTTTACACAGCAAATGTCTGTTTATATGTTTTTTATATGTTAAGTGTAAGAACAAAGGTAATGGAGGAGTTCTTCGAGGAATTCGAAGATAAGTATTTTTGCATGAAAAATTTTTATTTGTCTTGGTCTACGCCAATAATATGTACAAATGTAAATTGTTTGCATTTCGTAAAAGTTATTCTGTCAGAATAAAGGTCAATTAAAAATTTAAAAAATTATTGAAACTTTTGATGCTTGTTTGTCTAAGTAAAAAATGGATACCTCTGATATAAAATGTCAATGTTCAAAAATTCACATTTTTTTTTTGGTATAAATTTTCTCAAAATTGTGACAACATAAAACCACCCTATTCGATTCGAAAAATATGAGATTTATGTAATTCTGAAACTGGTTAATTTTGCGTGATTATGTTATCAACAAATTCCACGAGATATTGCTTATAAAAATGAAAGTAACTGATGTTTTTTTAAAATTTATATCATATATCTTCAAATAGCTCTCTTATGACGAGCACACGTATGATGCGAGAGGGTAATTTTCCATCTTTATAATTTGATGGCATAGCTACAGCGATGCTATCCTTGCTAGTAGGGTATTGATGGATGAAGGTGAATTTAGAATTCACCAAGATTCAAAGCTATTGATTGGAAAGTCTAATTATAGTACATTGTCTTTGGTTAGGTAAAAATGGATACTGATGTAAAATGCCAACTAGGTTAGATATACTGAATTGGAGGATGGTGAGAAGTACGATGGAAACTATCTTTTGATTCAGTGGCATCGACATCCTTGTATGCTGTCTCAATATTCGCAGCCCAGATTCGAAGACCGTTGACTGTTACTTCCACCAAACTTCCCGTTTTCGAAATGGAAAGTCCTGCAGATATCGCCATACCAGGAAGTATTCTGGGACATTCCGGAACGACATGGTCTTAAGGAGGGGGCAATGTGACGGGAATTCCTCCGTTAATTCGTGGAATCGGCATCCATCCGATATTTCGGGGAATCCCAAATGTTGTTGGTCTTCTTGCAGAATCTAGTATTATCCCAGAGGCTCTTTGACTTTCTGGAGAAGTCCGAGAAGAAATATATAAATACGGACAGCTGAGGAAGCATTCATTCAGTATTCGACTGCCGTATAGTTAAGATAAATTATAAATAGTTATGTGAATATAAATTGTGTTAAAATGGTGGAAATAAATTATAGTGAGAACTGTGTTCATAAATAAATCCGAAAACTGAACTGAACCCGAGTGTGAAAATAAAAACTTTACAATATGTAGCAAAATTTAAACCAATCTCTGACGGAGTATAATATATGGCAGTAGAACTAACACAAATAAAATAAAAAAATTCAGAAATTAAATTCAGACTTACGGTATTTCAACAAACATATTTCTACATCTACTCTTTCATACATGCTGAACATGAATTGGAGTTTCACTAAGCTTGACTCAGGTTTCTACAGATTAGTTGGGGCATGGTCACGTTGTATGTGTAAGGTAGTATTAATACAGAATTAATTACATGAATTTATGATTTAGTTAGATGAATACTTAGAAGATTAGTATTATGAAGTTAAAAGATGTAATAGATATTCTTGATAAATATGAAATAGTGTCAAGACTGATTATGATATAAATAAATCCGAACATTGAACTACACACAAAGATGGACACTAAGCAAAAGAAAATGGGCAAAATAGTTAAAACACGGATGGCCATAAACATCACAATGATGAGCATAAGACCAATAATAAGTGAATAGTTAAGAGGCAAATCGAAAGTTGGAGATGTCAAAGATCGTGTAGCCAGACTCAAATCAAGCTTCGCATGCCACAATGTTCCTATGGACCGATGATGTCTGTAGTACAACTTTGGAGACCGTGGCTGGGAAGTGGTACAAAAGGTAGCCCTCACCTAAATTGGGGAGGTGACCCGAAAAGGATAGGAGGCCTGCTCCGGGATAATTTGGTAATTTCATTATCTGACTTCATAATTCCGGGATATTTATTTAAATAGTTGTAACCGTCTAGGTTAGAGTTTGAATACCAAAACAACATCGTTGGAGAATTAACATTGCAATTACATTTTCAATTTGTTGTTCCGTACCACTCTCAAGATTTGAAACAATATAGATGAATTAAAGTATATCTTTTTATAATATTCCAGTTTCAGACAAGCAGGGAATGAGTGCATTTTCTTATTATTTACCCTAATATCTTTTAAAGAAAGCGTTTTAAATATATAAAAAAAAATACACCTTTTTTCTCCAGGCAGACTTTTTGTTCTATCGCTTGATTTTATAAAAATATGTATTTAATTTTCTAATTCGGCTCCCAAAATTAACTTTAGAGTTTTACGTACTAATTAACTTTCAGTGAAGCGTTTTATAATCTACTGTCTGATTTTTAGCCTTTGTAGATTGGAAGATAAAAGGAACAATAGGTCAGGTTTTAAATAATAAATTATTAAATCTTTTAGACAAATTATTTAAAAATACAAATAAATTTTTTTTTTCAAAATATTAGATAAAGTAGTTTCTAAAGTGGGAATTAAGTCGATGTTTAATATTAATGTTAATATCTTTTAAACAAATGATTTAAAAATATGATATATTTTTTTATTTTTTATTTGATATTTTACATGATGCTTTTGAAAATTTAATTTTTATTTTCCATTTAATTCTATAATTTCTCCCATACTTAATATTAGGGTTTTCTACTAAGTTTTCTTATAAATTTCAAGTGAGCCCCAGTACCCCTAATAATTTTCAAAATTTTAGTATGATTTCGGAAATAAAGCGGGAATTGAGAAGTTTTAAATTTGTTGTTAATATCTCGTAAACAATTAGTTTTAAAAATATTAAAAATATATATTTGTATTCCTCATTTCATTTTTTTTTCTATTTTCCGTTTAATTCTATAATTTGGTTCCCAAAATTAATATTAGGGATTTCTTCGTATTTTTCCTGTAAACAAAAAATTTTAGGTCTTATATATTGTGGAAGAAAGGAGGTAATTTTTTAAAATATTTTTATTATTATATTTTAAAATATATATTTTAAAAATATGAATAAAATATATTTGTATTCGCCATATTTGATTTGATATATTACATGATGGGTTAAAAATTATTTTAATTTTATGTTTTCCAGTTAATGCTATAATTTGCCCCCTAAAATTATTATTAGAGAAAAATAAGCAGAAACTTATTTTTCCAGTAAAGTTCAGGTGAGGTCATATATCCCCATTTTTATCAAATTTTTACATGATATAGTTTCGGAGATAAAGGGGGGAATGGGTATTTTATATTTCTGTTTATATCTTTTAAATAATTTATTTTAAAATATGATAAACATATGTTTTAATTTGTCATAATGCGATTTTGATACATTATGATTATGTGATGCGTTAGTGACAATTTTAATTTTATATTTTTCATTTAATTCTGTAATTAGCCCCCCAAAATTAATCTTTTTTTCTCCTTTTTTTTCGGTAAAATTCAAGTGAGGCTTTATATATTATATTATATATTTTTTCAAAATTTTACTGCTTATGTTTCGGACATAAGGGTAGGGGGAATCGGAACAAAATATTATATTTTTGTAAATATCTGTAAAATATTTATTTTAAACATATGAAAAATATATATATATATATATCCCTGATGTGTTAGAAACAATTTTAATTATATATTTTCCATTTAATTCTGTAATGTGCCCCTCAAAATTAATAGTAGAGGTTTTTCCTTATTTTTCTGGTAAATTTTAGGTGAGGCCCTATATTTCTATTTTTTTCCAAACTTTATGGCTTATAGTTTCGGAGATAAGGTACGGGGAATGGGTACACATTTTTATATTTTTGTTAATATCTTTATAATAATTTATTTCAAAAATATGAAAAAAATATATTTGTTTTCGCCATAATGAGCCGTTCCATTTGATATATTACTTGATGCGTTAGAAACAATTTTAATTTTATATTTTTCATTTAATTCTGTAATGTGCCCTCCAAAATTCTGAAATGGTTAGTGAAAAGAGATACAACATCAAAACTAACTAGGATATCATTTTCTGAAATTCTATAAGCGCCTAACATATCTAGAAAGGAAGAAGAATTCTTTATGTACGAGGATGCCTGTTCGGCTAGAGGTTGAAGGGTTTTGGCCAAGTAACCGGCTAATTCTTGGGTCGGGAACTATACCGAACTGACAATGGGCCTAAGAGGAATGTCTGGATTATGAATCTTGGGTAGTCCGTAAATTTTGGGAATTTTAGCAGATTTTTCACGTGGAATGATGGTCTTATTGACGTCAAGAGGAAGATGTGTTGTGTTAATGATTTCCTTGGCCTTTTTCTGTAAGTGAGTAGTCGGATTATTGTTAATTATTTCGTAGTCTGGAGAGTGGAATAGAGATTTCATCTTGTAAATATAGTCCTTAGTGTTGAGAAGAACAGTCGCGTTACCTTTGTGGGCATGAAGAATAGTTATGTCATCGTTGTCACGTAATTGTTTTAATGCATGTCTTTCGTTGGAAGTTAGGTTTGATTTTGGTGGCTTTGATGTGCGGAGTACTTTAGCAATATCTTGACCAGTCTCTGTTAGTTCAACCAAAGGTACCTCAACTTGAGAAATGATTCTTTCAGTTGGCATCACCGCGAAATCGAAACCTTTGGATAAGATGCGTAAACTGGTAGAGTCTAAGAGGAAATCAGAAAAGTTGTGGGCAGTCGTCTGAGGGGTTGAGGTGATAGCAGGTTTTTGTTTTGTAATAAGTCCTGTTAGTTTATGTTTTTCAGTCACTCTTTGTTTTGAGCTAAGTGTGCCGCTTTATCGCTCGAAATGCGATCAAAATTGTCCAACAGAATTAGATGACGGTTGAAAGTATGTAATGACGACTAGCAATGATACAAATTTTGGTTGGTTTGGTCAAGTTGATATCTGATTGAATGGATGGAATTTCGTAACAGGGCGAAACTTGACTTGTTAAGAATACTGGAAACTGAACTTGAAAAGGTGTGATGTTTTAGTTTAAAAGTGTTCGGAATGAAGTTATCGATTCTGCAAGATTTAAGGAAAGCAAGATCACAAAGAAGCAGATTTTCGAATGAGAAGTTTGCTGTATGTTTGAAATCAAAAAAAGTGAGGGTATAGTTATGATATGATTTTAAACAAAATAAAGCAACATTTTAAAAATAGATTTAACTTCGTAAATCTATATTAGTATTAAGAAGATTTGATACCAAAGATGAAATTCATTTTCATGCTACGTTATATGGGAAAGGGCTATGCGATGTATCGCTGGGAATCTATAAAGTTTAGCGACACGTATATATATTACCTACTTCTCCAAGGAACACCGTCAACGGCACTCATTACTTTTTCCTTCACAACGGTTTGATTGTGTCATGACTATATAATATAACGCTTTCATACCAGTAATTATTAAAAGAACAAGTTATCCTGCAAATTGCAAAGTTGTAAAAATTACAGAATTAAGCCTTCCTGTTCGATTATTATAAATTTAAAGTAGTAACTTTTTAAAATTATTATATTAATAAACTCGCTAAGCATACTAATAAAAACCATTTAGATTGACGTTGCAGTGTTTTTTAAACCGTTCAGTTGTACTCAACAATTATAAATTTAACATCTTCAAGAGAGTTATCTGTTATTTCCATTTATTATATGCACTTAGCTATAACAATAGCTTTCATTTTAGAGAACACGACCGAACTATTTTATTTTTTGTGTGATATCTTCGAAACTAATTCAAATTTGAAAATTTCAACAGCTACAAACCTTTTTACGACAAGACGGATTTTTTTGTAAAATTTGGTTTCTTATTTTTGCAAACGGATTATTTATGTTTATATATAAGATAAAATACGTATTTCCGAAATTCAAAAATATTTAAAATAATTCCAGGCAACTTATAGGTAACCATAAATATTTAGAGACTAGGCAAATGATTTCTTAGAAAGTCTTTTAATCATAACGTATAGCACAGAGTACACTGTAAGAATTTTATTTTCTATCACCTTCTTACATATACATTACATTGTCAAATCATGCGTATTTTTTTACGCCAATCTTGTTAACTAATTTTCGATGAAACGACCGAGGTAATAAATATACTTTCAAATATTTCAAAGGTGAAACTTTTGGTGAAATAGTTTTATAAAATTTAACGTAACTCCCGTACTATGTGCATAATTTAAATATGTTTTCGGGTGACAGCGGTACATCAAAGGGTTTACTGTTTACTAAACGCTTTTCTAGCAGACTACGCGTAAAAAAAATCACATTATCACGTTTAAAGAGTAAATGATTTTTTCCACCTTATTTTAAGAAGCTGTAAGTTTTGGATTGAAATGTTGGAGAAAGAGAAAATTCTATTATTATTTTTTCAATTTTGGAATTTAGACGTGCAACTGATTTAATAAAATTATATTTGTTATATTTCCTTAACTTTGTGCATGCAAATGGATATAAAGCCCAATAGAGTATAAAGTTTGACAGATTATTAACGAGTAATATTAGGGCCTAAGTCATGTGGTATTATAATGATAACAAGATGAATATCACAATTCACTAAAGGTCGTTACAGGACATTTTTCGTAACTAGGGTTGCCACCATTTTTAAAAGGAAATAAAGTATATTTACTATTCAAGGTAAAAAATAAAGTACCACATCTGAAAATAAAGAATTTTTGTGTTAAACATTTTTTCATACACATTTTTTGTTACTTCAAGCAACATCTAACAAATATTTGTTATTAAAGGATGTTTAAACTACATCTTTGCACTTTATATCCATTTTAAGATATATTAATATTTCATTATTTATTAAATTTATGGATGCCCTGTTTCTTTCATCCCGTCACTTAACCTTCTCCAGAGAAACAACTATAACTGTAGATGCTGCTGTCACTTTGATTAAGAACTGTACAGTCTTTAGAATGAGCTTGAGTCTTTAAATGAAGAGATTTCTTCATATAGAACATTTATATTAATATTATGTTTTTGTAGTTTCATAGTTTGAACTATGTGCACAAACAGCTCTTTAATCATTTTTCAAGTTAGATAGGTACCCAAAGAATGGGCAATAATAAAAATTGTTTGAAGTAAACTATTTATATAATGAAAAACTCCAAAATATAAAGATCATTTATTTTTTGCTTACATTATGAAAAGTGATAAAGGAGCAGAATGGCATAAGCGATTATGTGTTAAATTTTATATCGCTTTTAAACTCTACTAGGTTTTTTGTATAGAAGATTGAAAGTAATCGATGTAGTACTGTCGTTCTACTAAAACTACTAACCAAAATCATTGTTAAAAGTTTAAAGATAATATTCATATATAAATTTGCTTATTTTCATTTTCTTTTATATATCATACACTTTTTCGTGTACTTATACAAAATTATGCCGCAGACCCCTTTTCAAGAGACATTCATGAACCATTGGTGATAAAAATCAATCACAGAGATAAAGAGTAACATCATCAAATAACAACACTACAAATAAAAATCATGAAAGTTAACAATCACTCAATTTGTTGTCTTTAACCTCTCCTGCCCCAAATACTTCTTAAATTTAAAAAGAATCAAAATGACAAGAACTTTCTGAACAACACTCACCCCACGATCACAGTTTTACAAATATGTCTAACTGAAAGATCTACAAACTCTTACAAAAAAGTAATAGTTTCTCTAATCCCTAACACCTTAATTACTGGTGAATTAGCTCGTTTTTTTTTTAATTAGAAATATACTTCAAGTTTAGCCAGATCCGCAAACGAACAAGAAATTCTTGTAGATCTAAAGAAGTAGTTGCCCCCATAGTCTATATTGCTTATATTTTTATGACAATCATGACCAAGCCAAAATGTAATAACTTTAGAGCGAATGACATAAAAATAATTAACTCAATAAAATATGGGCACGAGGATAAAATCTAACATAAAGGAATTCCTTAAAAAAGTTTAAAATGTTTACACTAGTGGTTGCCAAATTTCTCAAACATGTAAAAATGATTGTAGATACTCCTAAAAGCCCTTAGAAATAATTCATATTGATATATTTTTCTGATAAAATAAAATAATAAAAGAACACAATGCAGGTCTTTACAATTATCTTTCATTTTATGAACTATCTCAAACAATCATTCCTGACTGTGGCTCGAAATTTAAAAACCATTTAGTTGCTGATATTTGTATCTTTCACAAAAGTTCCATTCTACTACCACAGGAATTTAAAATGCCCATTATCCACGAAAAATATTTCATCTGTCTATGTCTAATTTTTTATGAAAAAAAAATCCAAAAGGTAAATGAAGTTTGCCATTAATGAGTTATAATAAATTGATCCACAACTAACCCTCTGTAACATATTATTAGGACATACGAATCAACACTTTTCGGGCTCTAAGTATTTAAGTAAACATATCTGAACACGAAATTGAACGGGACATTTGTGTAAAAACTTGTCAAGGTTTATCAAAAGCTAGTGTCAAATTGATCAAAACACAGGTAGTTAAATGAAAAAAATATATTTGGTTTAATGAACTAAGTGCAAATTAAACCCGAATTCAAATGAAACGACTAATTCCAATAATTTCCAAAGATACACCATGAAGTACACTATCTACTAGTATACGTAACTGTAATAATCCGAAATAACTATAAAATTATAAAAAATAGATGTTTAACCAAGAATTATATTCTACAAAAATCCTTTCAACTATTCATAGAGACATAATTTACTTTAATCGAGCTAAATTTCCAGTTACAAAATAAAGTATTTTATTATTAAAATAAAGCCACTAAGTAATCTTTGTCGTATCATTTAATTTCAAATAACTAGTTACGCATATCATTAATCATTATAGAGAACAATTTGGAAATTTTTCGTATTAACTATCTCTTAATTGTGATTTTTAGATGTCTCATATATGCAGTGAAATACCAATTATAACTTTTCATATAATTTTAAATTAGGTTTATTGATATTAAATATTGAGAAACACACTATTCCAAATGTGCCACAAAATTAAGGAACAGATTCTGGATTACTAAGAAAATTGCAATACTAGAAATTATATAGTATGTATTATATTTTCAGAGCATTTAAAAACACTGTCGTTAACATATGTGTGGCTTTAAATTTTACGCGGAAGTAGGTATCTTGTTTCAAGGTTGAACCTTCGTCTTTTAAGATGTGTTTAGTACGGGAGCTGGTAAAAGAAATGATTCGTTCTTTAAAGCCACTAACAATTTTGTTCGGATGAACATACCTATATGACAAAAATGTAAAGTGAATCTGCTGTACTTTTATGTGAGTAATCATTTTGGGCAAATGACCGTTTGTTTCTTTGGCAAGCAATACTTGAAACTTCAACTAAGATTTAGCACATTTTGAGTTTAACCTCATTAATTTCACGTCATTTCGTATGTTTCTGATCGCGAATTGTTTGTGCATTGTTATAGTAGGGCAGGTCAGATGGTACGATCTGGGCGGCAAATTGATATATTCTGTTCCCAAATGTTGTTTACTAAATATCAGTTGTCTCTCGGACTGTTTAGCAGACTGACCCGTCCTGTTGAAATCTAAATCCATATCTTCCAGTGTAGACCATAAAATGTCGTGTAAAGTGATACAATATTAACGAAATAACAAGAATATGAATTTGAATGAGACCAACGTTGAAAAATAATATTATATTTACAATATATTTAAAAAATAATAGTTTTTGTAATATACCGTCGATTAAAACAAAAGTTATTAAGAAACATGGTTCTGTTAGGTTTAAAAATATCACAAATCAAAATCAGTACAGTTATAAGAAACTAACAGTTTAGAATGAAGTTTATTAGATAAAAGTTCGTGTGAAATAAAAAATGTAATTCTAAAAAGTGAAAAAAATATTTTCAGCATTATTATTATTAGGGTTCCGTATATATACGGATACCCTTATAATATCACTCCGGATTTCTCCCTCTTTCACACAACATCAATTTTCTCCTAAACTACTGGACAGAAAAGGTTGAAATTTGGTATCTGTGTGTAGTTTGATAACCCGATCAGGAGTATATATCGTAAATGAAGAAATGTTGATTTTAATAGTACTTCTGGGGGGAAAAACTAGAAAAATCGACCATTCCCCCACCTCATCACCGAAACTATAAGAAGCAAAGTTTTGAAAAAATTAGAGATATACGGCCTCACCATAATTTTACCGGAAAAATAAGAAGAAACCTCTACTATTAATTTTGTTTGGGGGGCAAATTACAGAATTAAATGGAAAATATAAAATTAAAATTGTTTCTAAAACATCATGTAATATATCAAATAAAAGGGCTCATTATGAGGAATACAAATATATAATATGAGTAATGTATTTTTATTTGTATAAATGTAATTGAGTTCTGGACTCTAAAACGATTGTGATGAAAGTTACGAGTATGAATATTTCAATGACTAAAAATCTATGGGCAGAGTTTCTACTTTAGGAAAAGTTATTACTGACAGAGAAATACTAAAACATTCTGTTAGATATTATAACAGTTATGACAGTTATACAAAATGAGTAAAAAATATTAATTGTAGCCCATAATAAGTTGTTAATACATATATAAATTGATTAATAGGAGCTATAGATTTATAATTATGCAGGGTGGTTCAAAATGTGTTAGAAACCCAATATTTTATTATATTATATTATAAGAGTAAGATCAATAGGAATGATGGAGTTGTGATGTATATAAGGGATGAAGTTAATGAAACTACCGAGATTATAAATATTGGCCAGCTTTGTATTCTTAATTCTATTATACAAATTGATAATACAAATAAATTGATTATTTCATCATTATATAGATCACACGAACTCTCTAAAATTGAGTTCATTACAAATTTAAAAAGTTTTCTTCAAAATATGAAAAAATATAAAAATCACCTTATAATTGGTGACTTTAATATAGATCTAATGAAACTGGACAATATTAGCTAAGAACATCTAAACAGTTTACTTGAAAAAGGTTTTTATCCAGGCTTCCAAACCATCACAAGACCATCAATAGATGATTGTAATAAAGGATCATGTCCTGACAATATTTTTATCAAAACTAATTCGCTTGCAACTACAACTTTCAAACATACAATGTCTTTTACTGACCATTTTCCACTGTTCATTTCATTGGATAAAATTGTTAAGACCTCACCTAATAAACCTTTTAATCGCATAAACTATAGCAAACTTGAAAAACTCGCAGAAAATGTAAACTGGTCATCAATAATGTCAGTGGATGATCCCAATACTACTACTAATGAACTTATATACATGATAAAGAATTGTATTGAATTAACTACATATAATACAGATAAATCAAAAATTAATTACAAATCTACACCAAGAAACAACTGGATTACTTCTGGAATTATAAATTCTTGCAAAACAAAAGAGTCACTTTATCTGATATATAAGAAAGACCAAAAAATTAAATAATAAAAGTCACATACAAAAATTATGTTAAATTATTAGACAAAATAATAAATGAAGCTAAGTCAAGGTATGATCGTGAACAAATTATAAAAAATAGCAATGATACCAAAAAATTATGGAAATATGTCAACCAAAAGCTTGGTAAAAGTAGTAAAAAACATAATGTTACCTACATATATGATGAAAACAAACGTAAAATTAAAGATCCAGATGAAATAGCAAATACCATGAATTCATATTTTTGTAAAGTTGGATCTAAGCTTAGCAAAGAAATCAAAATTCCACAAAATGAGCACATTAAATTACCCACAACGATCGCCAATACTGTTTTTTTAGCACAAACTATTATGAAGTAACAAATATTATAGGAAATTTGAAATTAAAAAATGGTGGAGTTGATAATATAGATGCAAAAACTCTAATAGTGTTATCTAGACATATAGCACTACCACTTTCTCAGATCATAAATTTAAGTATACAGAAAGCAATTTGGCCTGGGGCACTCAAACTAGCTGATGTCACACCAATCTATAAGGCTAATAATAGGGACAATATCGCTAATTATAGACCAATATCCTTGATATCAAACCTAGCAGAAATTTTTGAAAAAATTATCTACCACAGACTACTCGATTTCATTAAAAAGAATAAAATCTTATCAAAAATGCAATATGGCTTCATGAAAAATAATGGTGCAAAAGATGCTCTAAATTTTATTACTAATACAATTTATGAAAAACTTGATAAAAGTGAACCTATTGCTATTACATTCCTTGACCTAGCCAAAGCTTTTGATACTGTTAACCATTCAATATTATTAGATAAATTATACAGATATGGAATTAGAGGAAGTGCGTTCAAACTAATTTCAAGCTTGACAAGTAGATATCAGCGAGTAAAAATAAATGACACTGTAAGTGGTTTCAGTGAAATTAAAACAGGTGTTCCACAAGGTACCATCTTGGGTCCCCTACTATTTATTTTATATATAAATGACCTACTAGTTGATATACCAGAGGGAATTATATTATCTTTTGCTGACGATACGGCTGTGATATCAACAGGAAAAACATGGAATACAGTCGAAACGCAAATGAATTACTACCTTAATTTGATAAATAAATGGCTTGCCTTAAACAAATTGTCTCTAAATGTTGATAAAACGGTTTTCATGACATTCGGAAACTACTGCAATAGTGTTCCCCGCGATATAAATATTAAGATAAATACCAAAAAAATAAGAAGGGTAGAAAGTTGTAAATACTTAGGAATTTTTTTTACTATAGAATGAGATGGGACACGCATGTTGAATATTTAATAAATAAAACAAAATACTTAGTCTTTATATTTCGGAAAATGGTCAAAATTATGTTGAGAGACTCGCTGATAATGTTATACTATGCACTTTTTCATAGTATTATCTGCTATGGTAACATAGCTTGGGGAGGGATTTATTCTACTAAACAAGTTTTATTACAACGTTTACAAAATAAACTCCTGAAAATTATATATAAAAAACAAAATTTTATCGAAAAAAAAAACACTGAACCTGAAACAAATCTTTGCTTTTGAGTCTCTTAAATACTATTATGACACGTTTATAAATAAATTTATAACATCCAACAGTTCTACAAGAAACAGAAGTATTATAATTCCAAAAAGAAATAAAAGTATAAGCAGTAAAAATAGTTATGTTAAAGCTATTAATGTTTTCAACAGCCTACCAAATGATTTGAAAACTCTAAAAAACCTTAACACTGTCAAAAAGAAAATAAAACCATGGATCTTGGCTAATATTTAAAATTTCAAATAGCAGGATAATAAATTATATAGGGAGAAATCGATATAAGTTCTAATTCTGTAAAGTATACATTAGTATAACATAATTATTTCAACAACACTAAACTTGTAGTATATTAGTAATAAGATTTTATAGGAAATTATCATTAAGGTTAGTGTTAGTGGTTAGTTAAGATTATCAGACCTGCGAACAGGTAATTGAGTTTACCTCTGCAGGGTTTATTATATTATACCTAATGTATAAGTATTGTAAACATTCTGATAAATAAATAAATAAATAAATACACGGTGATTAGAAAAAACAATTTTATTGTGTAGCCCATAACCAATTGCATATACATGGTGGTTGAATTATATTCTAGAGTGAAATTATTATTGTGTATCAAATTAGAAAATTAAAATTAAACAAATTCGTTTCGTCTTTTGAAAAATTAGTTTACACAGCAAATGGCTGTTTATTTGGACATGAAAACCCACATTTTTTATGAATCATCAAATTTCCGATTTGGATTTCCCAAACGCTTGAATTGAGAGAACTGACCCTATACTATGGCCTCCAAGGTCGCCAGACCTGACTCCCTTTGATTTTTTTGTATGTGGACGGGCCAAGGAACTCGTTTATAAGAGAAATATAAACTAAAGAGCAGTTAAGAGAAATAATAAATGTTGATTTTGAAATAATATGGGATGAGACGCGACTAGAGATTACCACTGTAAGAGTCAGAAATACGTGTCGCGATTGTATCCGTAGCGGTGGAAGCCAATTTGAACAAAATTTATAACAAATTATTGCTACTTGATGTGTTTTATTTTTTGTAGTTCTAAACATGTAAGTTACATCTCAAATTTTATTATGATACAGATTACTTTCCAATACGAGTGATATATCGTTCGAAAGGGGTTGTAAGCATTCGAAGTTCTCGATGTGCTTCTAATTTTTATTTGTAATTTGATAGTTTGAGTGTTTAACTTATTCACTTTTTTATGGAACCACGCCTCATATAGTTTTTTCAACCAATTATTTGTGTCAAATATCAAATTCAGATGAGTAAACAAACAACATAGATTAGATTTAAGTTTATTTGGTGAAGATTCAGTGAAAAATAAAAAAGTTTAAATGTAAAATCGGACAATTAAGAAAAAAAATTAAATTAAAAAAAAACAATAACCATAGATATCTAGATGTTATATGGGCTGCATAATATAGCACATGAGCCCACCTATCTGCCCTCCAAGTTTGGCGAACCTTCTACAAAACAGCTATACTTAGGACCAGACGGATTTTTTTTGTAAAAATGGGTTTCTTAGTTTTGCAAACGGATTATGTATATTTATATATAAGATAAAAAACGTATTTCCGAAATTAAAAAATATTTAAAATAATTCCAGAAAATTTATAAATCTTTAGAGACTACGAAAATGATTTCTTAGAATGTCTTTTAAACATTATTGAATCACAACGTATAGCACACAGTACACAGTGATAATTTAATTTTCTATCACCTTCTTGCATATACATTACATTGTCTAATCATGCATATTTTTTTACGCCAATCTTGTCAACTGATTTTCGATGGAACGACCCATATAATAAATATACTTTCAAATATTTCAAAGGTGAAAAACTTTTAGTGAAATAATTTTATAAAATTTAACCTAACTCCCGTACTACATGCATAATTTAGATACCTTTCCTGGTGCAGCGGTACATCAAAGGGTTTACTGTTTACGCTTTTCTAGCAGACTACGCGTAAAAAAATTCACGTTGTCAGGTTTAAAGAGTAAATGATTTTTTCCACGTTATTTTAAGAAGCTGTGAGTTTTGGATTAAATAGTCTTAACTTAACTAATATTAATTACTTATTAATAAACTGAGTAGTATATCTTTAACAGAAATCGCTTGAATAGTTTAAGAAAGATAATGTAGCAAGTACGCGTTTTGTTCTTTTTTGTTGTTTATGAATTGATTATTTGGTAGTTGTGTGGTTATTATAAAAGTAATTTGAATTATTTCCCTGGTATATAATGGTATTGACAATGTTGAAGGAAGAGATAAATCTATTAGTTTTTTAATTTTCGAATTTAGACATGCAACTGATATAATAAAATAAAATTATATATGTCAGATTTCCTTAACTTTGTGCATGCAATGGATACAAAGCGCAATAGATTGTATATAGTATAGAGATTATTAACGAGTAATATTAGGGCCTAATATGTGGTATTATGATCATAACAAGATGAATATGACAATTCACTAAAGGTCGTTACAGGAAATCTTTCGTAATTAGGGTTGCCACCATTATTTAAAGGAAATTAAGTATATTTACTATTCTAGGTAAAAAAATAAAGTACAACATCTGAAAATAAATAATTTTTGCGTTAAAATTTTTTTCATACACATTTTTTGTTACTTCAAGCAACATCTAACAAATATTTGTTATTAAAGGATGTTTAAACTACATCTTTGCACTCTATATGCATTTTAAGATATATTAATAGTTCATTATTTATTAAATTTATGGATGCCCTGTTTCTTTCATCCCGTCACTTAACCTTCTCCAGAGAAACAACTATAACTGTAGATGCTGTTGCCACTTTGATTAAGAACTGTACAGTCTTGAGAATGAGATTGTGTAATTAAATGAAGAAATTTCTTCATATAGAACATTTATATTAATATTATGTGTTTGTAGTTTTATAGTTTGAACTATGTGCACAAACAGCTCTTTAATCATTTTTCAAGTTAGATAGGTACCCAAAGAATGGGCAATAATAAAAATTATTTGAAGTAAATTATTTATATATTGTTTTTATTTTGATGCAATTAGAAAGTATGACATAAAAATGAACACAATTGGGTTTCTCTGTAGATAAAGTTTATTATATTATGAACACTATTTGCAACTTACAAAATTCTCACCTGTAAATAATTACAACTACAAATACAATTCAACGATAACAGCAAACACATAAAAATTCACAATTGTGATTATGACTTGTCACTCGAACTGTCTATATATCGATCTGTCTTACCGGCGTTCGGATAGATTATAATATATTATATAATGAAAAACTCCAGAATATAAAGATTATTTTTTGCTTACATTATGAAAAGTGATAAAGGAGCACAATGGCATAAGCGATTAGGTGTTAAATTTTATATCGCTTTTAAACTCTACTGGGTTTTTTGTATAGAAGATTGAAAGTAATCTATGTAGTACTGTCGTTCTACTAAAACTACCGGCCGCCAAATGATCGAAATTCGACCAAAATCATTGTTAGGAGTTTAAAGATAATATACATATATAAATTTGCTTATTTTCAACATTCTTTTATATATTATACACTTTTTCGTGTACTTATACAAAATTATGCCGCAGACCCCCTTTCAAGAGACATTCATGAACCATTGGTGATAAAAATCAATCACAGAGATAAAGAGTAATATCATTAAATATTGGACTGAAGAATTCACATGCCGACAACATTAACAAATGAATAACAAAACTACAAATAAAAATCATGAAAGTTAACAATCACTCAATTTGTTGTCTTTAACCTCTCCTGACCTAAATACTTCTTAAATTTAAAAAGAATCAAAATGACAAAAACTTTCTGAACAACACTCATCCCACGATCACAGTTTTACAAATGTGTCTAACTGAAAGACCTACAAACTCTTACAAAAAAGTAATAGTTTCACTAATCCCTAAAACTAGCTCGTTTTTTTTAAATTAGAAATATACTTCAAGTTGAGCCAGATCCGCAAACGAACAAGAAATTCTTGCAGATCTAAAGAAGTAGTTGCCTCCATAGACTATATTGCTTATATTTTTCTGGCAATCATGGCCAAGCCAAAATTGACACAAGGGTAAAATCTAACATAAAGGAATTCCTTAAAAAAAGTTTACACTAGTGGTGGCCAAATTTCTCAAACAACATGTAAAAATGATTGTAGATACTCCTAATAGCCCTTAGAAATAATTCATATTGATATATTTTTCTGACAAAATAAAATAATAAAAAAACACAATGCAGGTCTTTGCAATTATCTTTTATTTTATGAACTATCTGCCTTTATGATTTTTCATTGTTGTGTTGAAGTCAAGTTACCTTTCTTGTTCTCTTTATCTTTTAACAACCCCTCGTCGCCAGATGGCCTGAGGTATTAGAGTTATATTTTAAAAATTGTGCAAATTTAAAGCACAATTTACCATTTTAATAATATTTGTGTATCTAAGAAACTAACCCAGATTTAATTCTTATGATATTTTTCATTTTATAACAACTTTTTAACAAATAATTGGTACCCGTGTTATGGTGGCGCCGTCGGTGGTTGTTAAATGAAATTCTCATTAAATTCTCAGGTTTCTAATCTTACACCGTGGTTGGTTTCAGTTTTAGTTACGATTGTTTTGGGCCTATTGATAAAGGAACCAAGGTCTATTGGGTAAAAAGAAATCATTTTCTTGTTCTATGGTTCTTCATTTCGTAAAAGGATACGGCATCATAGAGCTATTTTATACGTAGAGTGAATTAGGTATGGGCGTTATTGTAAGTGGCAGTGTATTAACAGTAGAAAGAGAAAGACAATATCAGGGAATAACAGTAGAAAGAGAAAGACAATATCAGAAAGCGCTTGCTATGTCTCTACCCTACCAATAGTAGGCGTCACCACTGACACTGACCAATCAGGAACGACACGCGTATTCTCTCTCTCTCTCTCTTTCTATTGATATTACATGAATTCCGCTACTTCACCTGCTCTACAGTATTAACCTCTTTGTACGGGATACGTAAAACGTATCACTGCTCTTTCTACGCCGGTTTACAAATTAAAAATATGTCAGAACTGTCATAAACATCGAAAAATGGCTAAAAGCGATTTGCAGCAATCTACAGGTTATAACTTTGTCTGCCTTTGGTTAACAGTGGTTGTACTTTGACATTTTTCTTTTCAACTCTGAAGTAGAACCAAAACTCATTCGCTAGAATGCAATTTGGTACAACTAGAACATGTGAAAATCATATATCAAATTGTTTTGTTCTTGTTTATTTAAAATTTTGTACACATCAATCAATTTCTTATTTATGTGGTTCTTTAGTGCTACTTAAGTGATTTTTGCAAAACTGATCAAAATTTATTGGTAAAATAAATAAACTGGTGAAATAATAAATACAACCTCAAATGTCATTTAAGAAAGAGACAGACAATCAACTACTGCTTTGGGTTATTACCGGTTGAAGATATTTCAAACAATGACGGAACAAAGGCCTTATTTGTGACGTCATTGGTATTAACCAAATCCGCTAGAATGTGTTTGGTTCAAACATTTAGGAACAACTGTAACCGATAGATCGCTGCATATCATTTTAAACTAAATTCTCCAGTGTCAAAAAGTATGTCGGTAACTGCCTTAATTAAACAGGTAATGTATTTCTCGAGAGTTTTAGAACCTGTAACAAGCAATTTCACTCATGAAAGTAAAATATAAGAAGTTGGAATTGTGAAAAATTGAAATTAACAAAATTGTTCGTGATAAAATGTCAACAACGCCAAAAATATTAAATCAGCTTAAAATATAAATATCACAAATGCCAAAAATATCCATGACATAAAAGTCAAAAATGTCTAAAATATCAAAAGTAATGAATGTCCTTTGAAAATTATTGCTTTGAAATTTTAGCAACAAATAATTCCAGTCTTGCCCTTAAATCATACATTCAGTATACAATAATTTGTGAACCGTATTCAAAAAATGTCGGCGACAAATTTTTCTTACAGACATGTGCCCATGAATTCATCATAAAATCTTGAAAGTATTATGCAGACAAATCTTTATATTTATAATGTAGTGGAAAAAATGATTAAAAATAGCCGCTGGGTATTTCTTAGAAAAAATTAAATACACATACAACACAGCAAACGATCGAGAGATATAGAGACGCATAATATTATGAATATACATGTAATTGATGTAGATGATTAAATCCAAAGAAATTCGGATTATCATATAATGACTATTATGAATATTAAAAGAATAAATTTATCAGAGTAAAATTGTTGGTCTAAACACGACAAAATTTTATTTCCGAAACTGTCGATCTAAAATTATACAAGCATTTACTCAACAGATAATTGGGAGACGGCCTTAAAAAATACTTTCCATATACAAATAATTTGAGGGTGGTCCTCAAAGTATACAAAAGCCTTCAAAATAATCATTGTACATAAAAAAAGTCTCCAAAAAATACATTGCATATATCTACCTCCGAGTTAACGCCTACCGCGTTTGAGTAATATGTCGTGCGGATGGTAAATTGAGATTATTTATCAATTTACTGGTATAAACTTATGAGTTGTTAGAAATCAGCTTAACGGAATACATATTCCCGTACAAGATCCTAAGCTATATCTTTATTGTGTGATTTGTGGATAATATACTAAAAGTATACTTTGAGAACATGTCTCCAAAACATATGTTGTATTACAGAAGTCCTCAAAATAATCGTTGAATAGTTTAATTGCTTACACATTAAAAGTTTTGCTCTATATACAAAAAATGCAATATTGTGGGGTTTGTAAATGAATTTTCTACTCAGTATTACAAAAAAAATTAAGTGGCCCAAAAAATACATTGTACATATATATATATATATATATATATATATATATATATATATATATATATATAAATATATATATATATATATATATTTACATATATATATATATATATAGCCAATATATATATATATATATATATATATATATATATATATATATATATTGGCTTGCGTACAAAAAAAAAATGGAAGAGAGTATAAAAAAATATGTCAGAAAATAGTAATTGATTTCTAAACAGTTTTTATTTTAAACCAGTTGATATATATATTTACATATATATATATATATATATATATATATATATATATATATATATATATAGAATTGTAAATAGTAACAGCCGAATGATATATCAATTGCAGTGTAATTAACGGGAAAACGGCTTATGGGACAAATGAAACAAGAGTACTCTTTTCTTCTTTGAGAGCTTTCGTAAATTTGGTTTATTTACTTCGTCAGTCTAAGCTGCAAGTTACATTTGTTATTAATTGAGTACATTAGTTAAAACTTAAAATACTTACATAAGTTGAGATTAATAAATAAGTTAGCAAATCGTTCAGATTGAAGAATGATGATAAAAAGTTATAATTTTGACATTGAATATCATTATGACAAATGTTATTTGGTATTTAAAATAATCAAAAACAAATTTTCGTAACTAGATTAAGTGAAGACTATTATAGCAACAAGTACCAACTGCAAGAAAATTATGATGTTAGTTAGATTTGTTATGAATAAATCGATTTTATTTATTTATTTTTTATAAATTTATTTAAAAGAAACAGTATCTGAATTAGAAATGTGTGACTAAGAAGTATTTGTATGTCTTTTTTTTTTTTGTTATCTAATTCTAATAAATTACAATATATAACGTTTAGATTTTGTACATCTGTTCTTTTATTTATAGAGTCTGTATCATTATTAATATGCACCAATTCAAGAAAACAACGTTTAAAGAAATTTCGTTCGCAGCTTAAAATCTGTACATTATCAAAATCGGCTGTATGACCATTTGACAGGCAATGGGTTGACAAAGCACAGCTATCTTTGCCCAACCTTATATCACTTTTGTGTGAGATGATTCTTCCTTTTAAATTTCTTGAGGTTTGTCCGGTATATGATACAGGACAACTATTGCAGCATATGCGGTAAACAACATTTGATCTTGAAAGAAGTGGAGTTTTATCCTTGGTCTTACTAAACAAAGCGTTGACTGTTTTTATAGACTTATTTCCTAAAACAATATTATGTTCGTTTTTAAAAATGTTATTGATTTTTGGTGACACCTTGATGAATGGTATGGGAATAAATTTTTTAATCAAGTTATTAGAAGTTATATTGTTGTCATTAATACTATTGATTACAGTGTTTATTATATGTCTAAAATTATCAGTATCATTACTGTCTAAATTTCTAGGAATATTATAAATGATTTTGTTTATTAATTTTGAGGGATATGAGTTGTCTAAGAATAGTTGACTTAGAATTCGTAAATTTTTATATATAAAATCGATTTATTCATAACAAATCTAACTAACATCATAATTTTCTTGCAGTTGGTACTTGTTGCTATAATAGTCTTCACTTAATCTAGTTACGAAAATTTGTTTTTGATTATTTTAAATACCAAATAACATTTGTCATAATGATATTCAATGTCAAAATTATAACTTTTTATCATCATTCTTCAATCTGAACGATTTGCTAACTTATTTATTAATCTCAACTTATGTAAGTATTTTAAGTTTTAACTAATGTACTCAATTAATAACAAATGTAACTTGCAGCTTAGACTGACGAAGTAAATAAACCAAATTTACGAAAGCTCTCAAAGAAGAAAAGAGTACTCTTGTTTCATTTGTCCCATAAGCCGTTTTCCCGTTAATTACACTGCAATTTATATATATATATATATATATATATATATATATTGGCTTGCGTACAAAAAAAAAATGGAAGAGAGTATAAAAAAATATGTCAGAAAATAGTAATTGATTTCTAAACAGTTTTTATTTTAAACCAGTTGATGTCGGATCTTCTTTAAATATAAATTATTACTTTCTACTCTCTTACTTTTCTCGGTCAAAAATGATGCAGTTAGGCCTTATGAACACTTATGACCGCATTACGATCTGTTCATTACTTTTCATAATAAAAACAAAAAAAAACAAATAATATTATTTTTCATGTTTTTTAGTTATTTAGATAATTTATTTCTACGAATTTGATGGTCCAATTTTATAAACTGTTACTGTAGTGATGGTATAAGCGAATTGCTGTTAAATTTTATGTCACAAAATGACTTCTGTTTTGCTCTATAGACTGGTGTGTATACGTTCATCTCGTCTACAAACATGAAAACTGTTGCAAGGATTATCACAGGTGATTAGGTGTGATGAAAGCAACCTTGTTCTCGTTCTGTAACAGTGTAATCAGAAAAGAGGTCAGAAAGTAGGTTAACTTCCGACCTTAAAACACCACGATGTACCGCAATACCTCCTAAACTTCGATTTCTTCGTAGAAGCGCCTTTATCCTTGTCACGACTAACCGCGAATATCGACGATCCTGTTCGAGCGCAAGATCCGAATTCGGTCCAGATACTCATTAGGTGAGGCTGGATAGTGCGAATGGGGTGTGTTAGACGTTTGGATAAAATTACAAAAGGCTGTGCCATTTTTTTACTTGTGTTCAGTGGAATTCGTTATGGCGATTTCCAACGTTATGGCGTGTTTTAATTCGATTTTTTCGAACGTTCGTATTTTTTTCTAATGATTTTTGAGGCATGGTGTCCACGATTTTTTCACCATGACGAGGACAAAAACTTTTATTTTTTAGCGTTTACTGGGGGTAACGTTGGTGATTCTATTTTCGATGGTTTGTTTTGGAAATGGACACATTACTAGACTGTGATGTCTTTCAGAATGTCGTGGGAGTCGTTGAATTCACATCCGGATTATGTGAGGTAGGCGCATCTTACTATTAAATTAGATCTATTAAATTATTACGCAACCAGATTGTATTAGAGATTATTATTTTATTTGGAGTACTTAATAAATATAGAAGTAAATTATGCTTACCTCAATTCAATTTTATATCGTGAGTTATCGAAACTCATTTATGAGGACAATAATATTTGCTAATCAAATTCCATAATTTGCAAATTTCAGACAAGGCACAACAAACTTTTATGGCATGTTCATATGAATTCTCTAAAAAAGTTGATGTCATCATCATCTATAGACTAACTAAACAAACATATTTTATAAACTTTATTTTTTATTTGGTACATTTTCAGTTTCGGTATTATTCACTATCTGACTCCTGCGACTTTGTCCACGGAGAAAAATAGGAAACATAAAAACTATAAAAAGTATTAGGTACAATTTAAGCAGTTTTGCAAGAAATAAAAAAATCAAATATCATTTGTTTGGGTTGGTGTGCTTTCATGGATTTTGAATATAAATTTTACCCTAACAGAATGACTTATATACTTTCGCTAGTCATACCCAACGGGAGGCTATTTTTAATTTACTTATTTTTCAAAAAACCCTATACCTCATTTATAATTTATAGTGTCCATTTTTATGTTTTGTATGTTTTTTAAATTTTTGACATTCAATTAATAATTAGACAATTTCACCATTCTCAAAATTATTGGCTTTTTTCATTATTGACATTTTTTATATTTTGAAATTTATAATAATTTTGACATTTATGGCATTTTTTGCATTTGGCCATTTTTGTCTTTAATCTTTTACATATTTGTGAAATATTTTAGGCTTTTCATGTACGAAATTTATGTTGTTTTAAACATTATTTTTTATTAATCTTCAAAAAGTTTATCATTATAATGATGGTAATAATGAATTGTACAGCTTTTCAAATTTGGAAATAGTTGGGCAATTCATTTGTATCTTTTGGGTACACATCTAGCTCAGTTTAAGGTGCATAAGTCTAATTCATCATCAAATGTTAACTTGTAGAAATATTTCAGCACATGTTAACATACAAAAGCCAATTATCTTTAAAAACAGAAAATGTGTTGGATTTTTAACAACAAATATATATAAAAGTACTCATCTTGGTAATTTTGAGCATTCTTCCAGGGTGTATTTACAGGATTAGTTATTATTCACTAATTAACTCCTCCGTCCAAGGGAGAAAACGGAAAGACAAAATGTATTACAAAATATGTAGTTTCGGTCAAATGCTCAGAGAAATAACAAAAAAAATATATATATAATTTCTTTGTGTTGGTGTGCTTACGAATACAACCTTTACCTATCCTAAACAGGGGCGGATCTAGGACGGGGCGATGGCGGCTACCGCCCCCTCCGAAAGCTTCAAGTTTGTATTTTTCATAATGAAACGAGGAATTCTTAGATCCACCAGCTTAAAATAAAGCAATTTTTGTGAAATTGAAGCGAAAATTCACTATTTTAATACAACCCAGGAAATATAATGTTTTCGAAGTCCTACAGAAGTCCCCCCTACATAGATAAATTTCGTTCGAGATTGCCGCCTTTAAGCCCGACTCTGGATCCTCCCCTGACCCTAACCAACGAGGGTAAAGTTGACTTAGCCTATCTCTTAATTATAGCAACATTATAGCAACACATTGTCATCAATCGCCAACTGTTACCCAGCGAGAGGGTTAATGCACGTATTATTTTTAAAATCCTGTATTTAATTTTTAGATTATACTGTCAACAATTTACATATACTCTCTGTTTTTTAAGTGTTATTGGAATTTTTTAAATTCATCTTATTTGTTAATTGTTTTTTTGCTGGTTTAGTTTTAGTAGGGTATCAATTTTGATTATAGTTTGAGATTCATGACAATTTTGACATGTATGACAATCTTTGCATTTTGGCAATTTGGTTATAGAGATTTTTCATATTTGCCAATTTTAGTTTTTTCATGTGCGAAATTTATATTGCAACAATTTATATACAAAGCTTTATGAAATTTCATAAAGTATATATAATTAATTTTTTACTAGCAATTTTTTACTACAATTTTTTTAACATTAGAAATCTTCATTCCCCCATTCAATAATTGAATTTTCGAATTGATTTTAAGGAAAGGATTTATTCCGTCAATTCTCATCTCTGCTTTACTTTTTGCTACTGAAAAAAAAATTGTGACATTTTTTAAAAACAATTCCCCACCTACCCCCATGAAATAATTGAATGTGTACAAAATGAATAAACTATATCTATTTTGAATCTCAATTGTTCAATTTTGTATTACTTTTTACAATTCCCCACCTACCCCCATGAAATAATTGAATGTGTACAAAATGAATAAACTATATCTATTTTGAATCTCAATTGTTCAATTTTCTAATACGTTTTGTTGCTGAGATATTGAATTACTCTTCTAACAATTGAAATGTCAAAATTACGAATCATGTAACTCTGAAAATTAGTCTACAATCCGATTTCGATCCAGATGATGATGAGATTGTTTTAGTCTTCGGTAATTTTTAAGTTTTTGATATTTGAGGCGTTTTTGACATTTTTGCTTCTTGACTATTTTAGCCATTAACATTTTTCATGTTTTGAACATAATCTTTAATGGGCAAAAAATAGGTAATATTTCGCCTGCGATTAATCAGAGTATTCTCTCTCGTCCTAATAAAACAGGAAATATCCCAATCTGTCGCAAAATGACAAATCACCTCCCTATTATTTAATGGCTATAGTCGTTTAAGTGCATTTGAGGAAAAGAGTTTATTTACAAATTTAAGATCTGTATCAATATCTGGTTTCAAGATATTTAATTTCTGGATAAGAATAAAAAATTATTGAAGTTACCTATAATGAGTATTTGAGTCTGTATTAATTTGAAGACAGGAATCTATTTATCAGTTCACATGCCAGAATTATTTTCGGTTCCCAAAAAATACACAAAATTTTTGTAACAATTTTCCACTCGACCCCGTCTTCCACCATATAGTTAATTGGGTTTCAGCAAATCTATTAGATACGCTTGTTTCTATTCATTTGAGCAGAAAAGCATACATACCAATTTTCAACGCCTATATGCCATTATCATTTCGTAATATTCGATTACCCGAAAAAAAGACACATTCCCATCGCCCCATGTAATAATTGATTACTAGCAAAATCACTTCTGTGTTCGTATAAAGAAAATAATCAGTCTATCAATTCTCGTACTGACATTACTCTCTATTTCTAAAAACAATTCCTTACCTGCCCTCCCCTCTATCCAGTCATTGAGATTTATCAGAGCTGTTAAACTCGTTCATGTTCATTTGAGGAGAACAGTTTATATATATATTATATATAGTACCTGGGTGACCGAGCTTCACTCGTAAATTCAAGGTTTTATCATAAACGTACATATATCCAAATAATCGGACATTTGCTATGTAAACTAATTTAAACTCCCCTAACATAACATTTTTTTTACATTTCTTATTTACATGGTGTTACTACAATTCAATTCCCCCTTATATTTCAACCACCCTATATGTGCTAATTCTTATGAAAAACCCACCTAAACATTTTTTTCTAACATTTTTTTAATCACTCTACACTTCCACTTGTTTCCATATTCCAACAACACAACACTTTTGTTTCCAAATTCTTTCATTTATATTGTAACATTTTTGTAAACACTTTGTATAACTATAATTCCGCTCCACCCTATATATGCAACTTTTTACAGGCTACGTAATATAATATATTTTAGATCACACTGTATAACTATAATTTCACACCACCATATATTTTAACTACCCTGTATCTGCATTTGTCTATAGCCACCTATTGATTTTTTTTGAATCACCATGTATAATTATTATTCCAGTACATCCTATATTGCAACCACACTGTAAATGCAAATGCTAATAAGCTACCCTATAGGTAAAACATTCGGATTTCTGCCTCTGCCATATTACAGCAATTTTCTCCTAAACTACTGGACGGAAGATGTTGAAATTTGGTATTAATGTATAGTTTGGTGACCCGATCAGGAGAAGATATCGTAAAAGAAAAAAAAATGATTTTAGGGGTACTTCTGGGGGGAAAAACTAAAAAAATCGACCGTTCCCCCCCTGATCTCCGAAACTACTGAGCCTAAAATTTTGAAAAAAATAGGAAATATAGAACGTTGTCCGAACTTTACAGGAAAAATAAGGAGAAACTATTAATATTAATTTTGGGGGGGGGCAAATTATTGAATTAAATAAAAATTGAAAAATAAAAAAATTCAAATGCATCATGTAATACATCAAATGAAAGGTCTCATTCTGAAGAAAACAAATATATTTTTTTAATATTTAAAAAATATATATTTAAAAGATATTAACGAAAATATACCAAATTTTACCTATTCCCCCCCTTATCTCCGAAACTATAAAACGTAAAGGTTTGAAAAAAAATAGAGGTATAGGTCCAGACCTGAAGTTTACTGGAAAAATAAAGAGAAATCTCTACTTTTAATTTTGGGGGGCAAATTGCAGAATTAAATGGAAAATATAAAATTAAAATTGTTTCTAACCCATCATGTTATATATCAAATGAAAGGGCTCATTATGACGAAACAAATATATTTTTTTTATATTTTTAAAATAAATTAATTAAAAGATATTAACAAAAATATAAAAAAATTTACCCATCCCCCCCTATCTCCGAAACCATAAGCTGGAAAATGTTAAAAAAAAATGACGGTAGAACCCCTCACCTGAACTTTACTGGAAAAATAAGGAAAAGCCCCTAATATTCATTTTGGGTGGCAAATTATAGAATTAAATGGAAAATATAAAATTAAAATTGTTTCTAACCCATCATGTTATATATCAAATGAAAGGGTTCATGATGAAGAAAACAATATATATTAATTTCATATTTTTAAAATAAATTAATTAAAAGATATTAACAAAAATATAAAAAAAAATTACCCATTGCCCCCCTTATTTCCCAAACCATAAGCTGAAAAATTTTGAAAAAAATGGAAGTATAGCCCCTCACCTAAAATTTACTGGAACAGGAGAAACCCCTAATATTCATTTTGGGGGGCAAATTACAGAATTAAATGGAAAATAAAAAATTATAATTGTTTCTAACTAGTCATGTAATAATCAAATCACAGGACTCGTTATGACGAATACAAATATATTTTTTTAATTATTTTAAAATGAATATTTTAAAATATATTAAAAAATATTTAAAAAAAAATCGTCATCATATTTTTAAATCATTTGTGTCTGTGTGGAAAATCAAAGTGTACAATTTTTATAAATTTAAAACGCTTCCTTTAAAAGATATAAGGGTAAATATAAGAAAATGCCCTCATTCCCTGCTTGTCTGAAACTGGAATATTAGAATTTTGAAGGTGGTACGGAACCCTAAGTATGCGAGTCCACCTCGCACTTGACCAAATTTTTTTTTCTAAAAATAATTCCTACAAGTTTAGAAATAGGACAACCCTAATTGGGTATTTTCTTCTTAATTTTACTAACTGCTTATCAGTTCAGAAGATTCAAAGGCCTTTATACAATTACCTACAAATATCCCTTAGCACCCTTATTGCAGCTATATTATCATGCCCTTATGAAAAGATATAGTTATTTTATTACCCTCTCTAAAAAACTTTTCAGTTTAAATGTTGCTGTTTTCAAATTTTTGCCTAAACAATTGAAGAGTTCACGAATATTTAGAAAAAATTTCTAAAATATTACTATTAATATTTGAACTTGCTGGGCAAGAGTCAGTTATGTTAAAAAATAAACTAAATTTTTGATTGTAAGATAAGCTTTTCAATAAATGCCACACTTCCTATTTGTTAGTCTGAAAGTGCTAGACAATGTACAAGGAGGTTCCTTAGAGTTCCATTGCCTTGAATTTGGTTGATCTCACAACGTTTCGTTAGCTTTTGATCTGTTATAGTAATCCTGATGACAATAACAGATCCAACGCTATCGAAACGTTGTTCTTACAACTATATTCCAGTTCTAGAAAAAATTTATTTATTTTTGCAAAAAACTAACACATCGTTTCGTTAGCAATTTCAGTGTTGGCGCAAGTCATCAGTTATCAGCCACACGTTTGCTATCTTCCCCAGACGGTTCTCGACATCCTCTAGACGGAATCGAACCCGTCTGGCCATGGAACGATTCCTACTCGAGTCTGCACAGAGACACCTACATGGAGGTCAGGGCGCCTCGGGCACCACGACTGACATTAGGGTGCTTTCAAGCATGCCGAGCTAGGATACATCATAGTCTGGCAAAAAGAAAAGTAAGAAATTTTCAAATCTGTGTTAAGTGATACTTCATTTATTTATTTTAATAAGGTCGACCAAGGTTTACGCTTGTACAATCAACATAAACAGCAACAAGCTGTAAGAAAATGGAAGTCTGCGTTAAAGGCAATCAGAAAGAGAGAGGATAAATTTTCACTACTAGGATATCTTTATCAAGCATACATGGACTGGGGGAAATACAGAGATGCTTTGGAATACGCGCACAGACAGCTGTTTATTTCAGAGGAACTGGACAGTCCAAATATGAGGGCCGAGTCTTACTTGAATTTGGCGAAAGCGCATCAGAGATTGGGTGGCTTAGAAAGGTAACAAAAGTAAATCAAAACCGACTTCAACCGATTTAATTTTTCGTGTAAATTTTAGAGCCCTGGCTTATGCGAGACATTCACTATACAACGAATGTGAGCAACATGCTATTGCTGGTCATGTACACCTCACAGTAGGTTCGGTATACCTAGAGCTTGCGGGATTCAACAAAGCATTAGACAGTTTTCAACATGCTCACAGAATTGCTCAAACCGTTCATGATTCTGCACTAGAGTTACAGGTAATTTCTGAAATTAAAATAATGTCAGTATCAAAAGCCGTTATTTCAGGTGTATGTTGGTCTATCGGAACTGTTCGGCAGACTTCAAGACGCGGATAAAAGTGCACGGTACGCGTCCAAAGCATACGATATGTCGAGGTCTTTGCAGTTGGGTGATTTGAACTCTCGTCATCATAGGTAAGTAATTCACCTGGAGATAAATAAACGTTTCTAATCACTATTGTTTAGAGCTGCACTTATTCAAATGGCTTCAGCTCTACGGAAGCAAGGGGAACTAGGAGATGCTCATGACTACTGTTCGGTAAGTTTAATTAAATCACAAATAAACACTTTTCCAAGTTCCAAATTATCAGAGTTCTCTGTCCCATGTTACTGACTGATATGATATCACGAGTCTACAATAGATTTGTTGCTGTGCAGGTATAAATTGTTTGTATTTAATTTTCAAGTTTAAAACTTGAAACACCGTATTTTTTACAGATTTTAGTAGCTAAAAACCAATAATATATTCAGAGTTAAATATTTTTAGCACCTTGTTCATTCATTGATAATTGACATATCATTGATATCAACCGTCAGATGGTGACAGATTTTGGTCCACCATTTTCTTTTTTTTATTTATGTAGAATAATACTTTTTGCAGTTGGGAGATTTCTTATATAGTAGAATTTGTCGATACCTCCTCCTGGTTTATTGTCAACGGAAAATGCAAACGTTTTCATTTAAAGATGAAACACCACCACTTTTGGTTCCATACGGCATCATTCTCAACTACCAACGCATTATCAATCAATTTGCAATGAAGACCTATAATATCCAAATGCATATAAAAATTTATCATTTCGCACAAGAAATTTCCGCTTCGAAATGACCCAAAGGACAGATTCCAAAATCTGATAATGTACACACTAGGAAGACCAGATGCCGATTTTCGCTTCAATAATGAAAAAATGACAGCCTCATTCGAACCAATCACAAAGCGCCTAAAAATAATAGTTAACCTTTCATCAAAAATACTCACAGCTGTTGAAGAATCACTACTTTTCATTAGTCTATACTCTATTGCCTCCAAAAGATACCCGTACTAGACATTATGAGTTTAGTAGAAATGGTAATATACAATAAAGGAATTCCGCCAGTGAAGAAATTACTATGGAAAATCTAAACCTCATTAAACAAAACGTAACCGCATTGAACAAAACATTAACGAATCTGAAAGGAGTGTTTAATTTTCCAGCTGACAAAGGGAATGTCACCATTCCCACCAACAAGACAACATAGGAAAATAAATACCATTATTGGCTGATCCAACTGAAAGAATCTTCGGAAAACTGACGTTCATTACAGCAAATCCCTCTTTACGGGCTGTCCAAGATACACAAAGAAAGAATCCCTTTCAGGCCCATGACCAGCTTATGTATTTCACGGCAGCAGAACTCTCAAAATTCCTTTTCCCAATCATCCAATGTTTAGAGGGCAGACATCCTCCCACATCAAGGATTTGACATATTTTATACAAATTGTCAAAACTACAAAATCTGGAGCAAAACTTGCTCTAATGAGTTTGTACTTCGAAAACCTCTTTACTACTTGCCATTAGATTAGTGAGACTAAAACTGAGAGTACGAAGGCCTTCGTACGCTGTCTGGAGAGGACGGAGCCGCCAATAGGCACAGTTATGTATTTATTACAATGTTGCTTTAAAACTGTTATTTTCAGGAGAAGGTCCAATTCTACATGCAACAATATGGATTATCCATGGGCTCTAGATTATTCCCTATGATAGCCAACATTTTCATGAAAGGGTTCAAAGAATAAGTAGGGAAGAGTTACTACGAACAACCAGAGCTCTGGCTCAGATATATCAAAGACACTTTCATTATTTCTTAAGAGGAAGAGCTACAACGATTTTTGGACCTTCATTCATTAAATTCACCATGGTGATGACAAAGAGTGGATGCTTCATTAATACGAAGTGCCAGACAACTAGGACAGGAACCGAGACAATAGTTCACTGTTGCATGTTCCAACTGTACCTTCAGCCACCACACCAGAGCAGCACAAATTGGCATTTAAAAAATCTACTCAACAGCGCCAAAAATATTTACAGTAGACCAGAGGCTTTCACTGACGAAAGATTGAAACTCAGTGGGGACCTATTGAAGAATAAATATCTCCGAACTCAACAAACCTACAAAGCACGAAGGAAGCATCAATCACTACAACCAGTATGATTTTATCCAATAGCAGATACCTGCTTGAACAACTAAATCGGACACCGATGTGGAATCAAGATGATTATCAAAAGTGGTAACGCTTTAAGAAGCATGACAAAAATGAAGCCAAATACTACTGCAGTACTTCACGATTGCATCTATGTTATACCCTGTGACTGTGGGCGTCTCTACATTCTTGAGACAACACGATCTTTGAAAACCAGGGTAAGGGAGCACCATATGACTAGTCAAAAGGTGGATTTAACGAAATCTGGGGATAATTTATAAAGACGGCCTTCGTAATTTCGAACGACAAATCTAAGCAAGTCCAGTGTCCAAATAAGAAATTTGTGCAACTACTATATGAGTTATCCAACACATCATCCAGAGGCGGCGCAAGACGTAAACTTAATGTGGGCAAGATACCTTTTGCATGGTGCAAGAAGAAGGGACTATGAGATCAAAAATCATTTGAAATTAAGACGCGAGGCGCCCTTTGCCCCGCGAAGCCCTTTGCCCCGTGAGGCCGAGAGAAAAAAATAAAATCCAGTTTAGTCGTATTGGTTATGCTTAAAAAATAAATACAATTCTATGATCCAATTTACCAAATAGAATGTCTCATTTTTTAACTCAACATCTGGAGGCGTATTCTCTAGAGTTCTCAGCCTGCCTTCAAGAATTTTAAGCTGTTTTTGAAATTACTTCTAGATAATCGTCACTAAATTCAGAATTCTGTTTTCTTTACAGGAAGCCACTAGGTTAGCACTGATTTCAGGGGATCAAGCCACTTATGCCAGAAGTATAAGAATTATGGGAGATATTTATAGGAAGAAAACTGATATTAATGTAAGTCATGTAGTAATAATCCTTTCAAGGGCATTTATAAAAAGTTTCCCTTTCTTAGAAAAATTTTAACAGTTAGCCGCATAGCCTGTTGATAGCATTTCTCAACGTTTTTGACCTATAGATTACTAAAATTTATTTCATAGAGCTACTCGCAGTGCAGCAACGTCTTAATAATATTGATGTCTATGTCCGTGGGCCCGTATGAAAAAATATTTCAACATCAAATAACCTTCTGTATTTATTGCTATATAACACATTTTAATTAAACTACCACACTAAATATTGCAACTTCCCAACTAAGACTGCTCATACCTGTTATGCTCCATCCTTCTTGAATATACTTGACCATTTGTCGTTTTTCTAACATGAATCTCGTTATTTCATCCATAGACTCTAGAACATTTCTTTACTTTATTTTGGATTGACTCATTCGAGTTATTTCGCTTCAGTGGCGTGACGTTAAATAGAACTTTATTAGGAAAATGGATTTTTTCGAAAAGAAACATACTTAAATCTTTGTGATTATTTTCGTTAGAATTTGTTCATAAGTTACAATAAAAGCAAAATTAACCTAGACCACTCTTTCGTTTCAGTGACGTAACGTTAAATGGAAGTTAATTAGGAAAATTGATGTTTTCGAAAATAAACATTCTTAAATCTTTGTGATTCTTTTAGGTAAAATTAGTTCGAAAGGTGCAATAAAAGCAAAATGATAATGATTTTAATCAAAAAACATATTGACCGCTGAAACTTGTTTTCATCTTTCAGGGCAATTCAATAAATAAAACTGTCGTATATGTAGTGATAAAAATCTCATGCTTAATCAACGAATAAAAGATGATGTCTTCCTTATTAGTGATCTGGAAAAGTAATTATTCGTTACGAATTACTCGGTACTTGAAGTAATGCGATCATTGCGACTTGAGTGTATTTGTTCCATTCCTACACCGTGTATACACCCGTTTGTATTACTGATCAATTTCTTCAAAAATAATGAAGATGAATACATCGCCAAAATATTACCAAAATAACTACCTAATAGTGAAGAACGTCGACAACTGACAAGTAGAGAAACAAGGTTACTTCTGGCTCAGAACAGCGGGAAAGTTAGTTGTCGAAATTTTAAGTTTCAAATGCTGTAGCGGAAACGACAATCCTCATGCGACGGTCCAGGGCTCGAAATCCAACAAAGGCGATTAGCTTTTTTCTACTTACTGCCCCTACCGCCGCATGATGGCGCCATTTAATTCAAACTTACATCCCTGCGCGCGCCGCAACCCGCAACACAGCATTTTAAATTTAAAATTTCGACAACGAAATTTCCCGCCGTTCTTGTCCACTTGTGAGCAAGATATTAACTTGTTTCTCTACTCTGACAATTGCACACTTTTTTGAAAATATTTTATATTCGTAATTGAAAGTGAATATTCAGAAAATGCATTTCAGCAAAATCCCTATACCAATTATGTTTTTGACTTAATTTAGATTCACTGTAGCAATTTAATTTACAAGAGATTCACTAATATCAAGCGTGCACAAATGAAACAAACACAAGGTGTTGATATCGTGAGCGGGAGCTCATAAAACTAACTAATATTTAGAACAAACTGACTGCAATACTCGTTAGAGTTGGCAGTTAAAATGCCACATTGCGATCCAAAATATTCGGTACCCCAGCCTGTTATTATATACCAGTATAATCACTGTGTATCCGCGTTGTTTTCACAGTGCTCCCACCGTGTTTACACCGTGTTTATTAATGGGTACTCTTCGGTAGTTGCACTAGTCGGTACCAACTACGAGGGATGATGAGCGGCGAAACCATATGAGTCCTTTATATTATCAGTCTGAAAATTGAAATGTAGTAGTTAAAACATATACACCATTGACCATGTTATGATGATCTCTAGCATTTTAAATAATAGTGGACACCATCGTCGTATAATAGACATACGATTTTTTTATGTCCACCACCTTAAAATAAGGATCTTGGCGGTAATTCGTCACACCGCCTGTGAGACTCATAGTAGCATTCCGATTAGTACCACAGTACCCAATTAGTACATAGAGCTGCTTAAAAATTTCGTAAATGAACTATTACTCATAAATATATGATAAATGTTAAAATAAAATTGAAGCTCCTTTTTTTAAATACCCACCATGGTTTTTATATTGAAATTTAATGTGTGTATTTTAGAAAGCCTTCCGACAGTATGAAACTGCTATGGGATCTGCAGCTGCTATGGGAGATCGTGTAATTCAAATGGAGTCGATGGATGGAGCTGCTCGTTGTCTGGAAGCTTTGAGACTTCAGCACAAGATATGTAATTGTAGACCATTAGAATTCAACTCCAGATTATTGGAAGTTGCGAGTTCTGTTGGAGCAAAAGTAAGCCCATACTTTGTTTTATGATACACAAACGTTAAGCATTTCCTTCGTTTGTACAAGAAATCCCTCTATCAATTCTAAAATACGATCCAATTTTCTGTAGTAAAAATAAATAGTTTTAACGAGTTAATTTGAGTATAGATTACACATGGTATTAACGGTATCGGTAGATGCTAAACGGCTTTTTTTCATTGAAACCAACAATTTGAACTTGAACGACATGTAGTTTCAACAGGATGGTGCCACTTGTCACATAGTATGTGAAATACTCTATATAGGTGTAGGTTAAGTTTAAGAACGGGAAATATCTGCTTTAATCGGTCGATAACGTTAAACGTCAACACTTTGCACATATTTTGTGGCTGGAGTGAGATTAAAAAAATAATAACTAAATTAAGCTAACTTTCAGCTATTGGTTCGTAAAATTCGAATTCGTCTGTCCCGTATATACCACGCCTTAGGGGACGAAGATCAAAAGTTGCACCACGAACGCGTTGCTCTTCGTTTACAAGAAGATTTAGATCTCCAATGCGCAGGATGTGGATCGTCTTACGGATATGAGTGCGACTCATTAGAAGCATTGCCATGCGCACATATCCTCCATGCTAGGTAAGTAAATAATATATTTCCTAGATAATTCTCTTGGTCTTCTACATATTGATTATATCATTCTCATCTGAGCTGAGCGACTAGCACGGAACTCGCCAGGCAGTGGCAGAAGGGGCGAAACTGCCCCCCCCTCCCCTTCTAGACCACTCTTGCCGATCATTGGTACTCTTACATGTGAAATATAACTTATAATTAGTTATCTTGGTTAATATCTAGAATTTTAAACGCATACATCTACCTATATTAACGAAATGTTCTGATTTGTCCACCCTCTAGACCAGTGTTTCCCTATGTGTTGTAAACGTACCCCCAGGGGTACGGGAAGAGTTTGATGTGGATTACGTAGGAGTTCGGCAGGGATATGCATTGCATTTTTTTGACGAGGAGTACTAAAGTTTGGGAAACACTGCGCTAAACAAAAAAAACAGCCGATCAACCTGGTCTGGCGACGCTATTGGTTATTACTGTTTCTTCTTTCAGCAATTATTAGGAACGTTTTGGTTTCAGTTTAGCTTTTTGCACATTTCTCCCTGGAAAATATTCTAAAAATTTTTAGACTAAATCAAATCTTCTTTATTTTCACACCAAAAATTCACAATAAATATTACACTATCTTTTAGACTATCAATACTTCACTGAGTCAATCACATATCAATCGATCTACTACTGTCCTCCTGCTGATGTACTGCAGCATTTATAATTAATCTCAGTCACTTTCGATTCTTGTCGAAATTCCGCTATTGTTTTTGTCAGAGCCAGAATACTCTTCGGAATGAGCTGAGACTACCGTGTGATGAAGCCCGAACGCTAGAAATATAGAGGCTGCGAGTTATAGACAACATGTGAAAAACTAAATAAGATATTGGAAAATGAGTTCAAATGGAGAGTTAAACACGACAAGAAATTCAAGAGATGTTATGAGTAATTTTTGGTGGGAAATTAGAGAATTTTGTAAGCTTGTCTCTAACATGTATCAAAAACACACCAATCTAGGGGTTATTTTCCAGATTGATAGAAAAACAACAGGCTGATTAACTAAAAAGGCAAGATGATTCAAAAATTCAAAAGGACTTGAACTAATAATGCAATAAGTAATACAAGGTAACGAAATAGGTACTTAATCAGTAAATACAGATTGTGAAATCTTACATAAGGGAGATAATCTATGAAATAAAGTTCCTAAAAAATCTATGAATACTCTTTAAACCAAAGTAGATGACACCGATTCGATAATCTTGGTCTATTCACAAACGGCAATTTGATACATTGCCTTGGTCGCAGCTAATGAATGGGGTAGCCAAAAAAATCTACCTCTCTTGTAAATTCTCCAAGAGGCCCAGCATTATAACTGCTTCAAAGCATTCCTGTGGAAGAACAGATAATTTCGAGAAGATTATTGCAGTCCTAGTGAAAAAAATATGACAACAAATCCTTTAGTCCACTATAACAGGTGCAACTGAGAGAAAAAACACAAAAATCTGGATTAAGTCTACAAGAATTCGAAGCAGAGATTATACGTTTAGTATACCTGTCCTACCCAGATTTACCAGAGAAAACTAAAGATCAATTGGCCACACAGAGTTTTATAAATGGCGTCAGATATGTTGAACTTGAAATCTAAGTGAAAAGTGACTGGAAGTAAAGACCCTCATAACAAGCCGAAGGTTATTTCAACCAGGAGGAACAAGAACCATCCCTTCAGGCAGTGTTGATTTGAATAATAATAAACAACTACTTGTACGGTTACAAAAAAAAGGATAGTAGAGGTGCATGAGGGGGCGAAAGCTGACTAACCCTCCACCAGTCCCCGGAACCTACATTATCCATCCATGAACTTTGCCGAGATAGCAGCAGCATAGTCCTCAAGGGCACCATCAATGACCGAATGACCTAGCAATCACAATCACTTTGGCAACCTGCGCCGCTGTGTTCATTGCCAGATCCAGAATTTTAATGTCACCGGAATTCCGGCCAGTTAACAACAACATCCAGCTATGAACAGTCACCTACGAGTCCATGTCAATACAAGGCGAGGTAGAGAAGGACAACAGAATCCGGCCCTAGTACTGCGAAGTGTTGATAGTCTAAGAATAGTAGTGTAATATTTATTGTGAATTTTTGGTATGGAAATAAAGGCTACATTTGATGCAATAATTGTATTGAGTATTTCTAAAGTAAAACCAAATATAAGAGAAAAACGTTTTATTTTTGCGTTAAAAAATACACTTCTGGTTTTATTACTCCATTTCCAGTTATCTCGGAAGGTAGAAAATTACGTAATCCACTAAATTTCAGTTTTTAGATATAGATATTATCTAATGATACTGAATTTATTCAGATCTACCAATAACCTCTAACATTTTCATATCGACAATTATATTCATACTTGAATAACTTATTTGTTGTTTACAGATGTGCCTACGAGTTATTTAGAAAAAGTAAAAAGAAAAAACGCTCCTGCCCAGAATGTGATCGCACTAGTTCTCGACTGTATCTCAACTGCACAGATTACGTGGCCTATAGTCCCGTTCCGTTGTCGGTATGTTCTTCGGACAGCCACTGTACTTCACATCAAGCTACTAGTCTGGTTTAGACTGGTTTTTGTGATTCTGCAGTACTCAAATGGCGACAGCATTAAAAAAAGAAACTAAAACTTATCAAAGCATTTCTAAAAATTCAATTTAAAAAATGTCATTCTGAGATTACCGCCCTTGTAAATACAATCGCGTTACAAATTAAATGAATAACGTTTGAATTTGTTTTATTTCCCTTTCCAAATGAAATGGAAACAGATAAGAAGGTCAAAAAGTCAACTCCTCCATGGGTGATGTTGGGACCTCCAGGTATCCAGGTATTGTTAGAAGCTCCAGTGGCGTGATTACGAATGTAATAAGTTAAATCTTATAGAGTTATGTGTGTACTTCAATGTACCATCCGTTGGGGGGAGGGGTCGGATCTCCTGATATACTCCTATCTCTAATTACGACACTGGCCCCCAGTTCAACCAGCGGTTTCCTGCTTTGCGGTCCATGACAAAAATAAGCAGAAGTAGTTTTAATTTAATGTTTTCTTTTTACAAGGGTATTGGGTTCATTTTTTAAAACACCAACAATTTCAAAAGTACAATTTTACATTAATTATGTACTTGTTTTAAGCTTATAGGTATATACATTCTTATTTCTTAAAAATAAGTTCTAGAAGAAGTAGTTTTTGCAAAATCCTATTTATTTATACTACTTCTGAAAAAAAACATCAACGTTAACCTCGTATACAGTGGGAAATTGTTAATAAAAAAAATCGTATTTTAAACTTCGAGAGTTCAACTAACGATCTGGAAATTTATAATCTAAAATATTAATTCAAAAAACTAGACTATTAGCATTTTTATTAACAATTTAATTATGTTTTTGTTGTTAATCTTTTAAATGAAGAGTATTGAAAAGGTAAAAAATACAAATTCTAAAAAGTCAAATATTAGTCGAATAACTTGTTAAAATACAAACTAAGGTTTTCAAAATTCAACCATAAAATAACTATAGTGGGTTATCTATGACCGAAAATGGAGTTTCCAATATTCTCGTACAAAATTGAGGAAAGTTAGTTATTTGAAAACAAATCTAATTAATTGATGATAATGATGATTTACAATTAATCAGGAAATTAATCACTGTTAGAAGTGTTTACCCTATGAAAGTCTACATACTAGATTAACAATCTCTCTCTATTCGAGATTTTGCAGTGCATTGAACGCATGACAATATATTGTTTCTAGTCGAGGTTTCAGTTAACCTATGAATTTTCTCGTGTTTTCTTTTATAATATGACTCCCGATTTGGAATCTCTGTGAGCTAGCTTTTCCTGAAACTCTTAAATGTCGAATAATTCATCAAGCGGTAAAATATTAAACAACATAGTGTCCAGCCGCCAACTTACTTTAGGCTCCCCGTATATTATTCTAAAATTATCTAACCCATTTAGAGCATTTTAATTAGTGAACCAGAACATAAACAATTTAACTCTAATTTGAGATTACAATTGGATTATTAAATTATCTTAGGATGATATTAAATTTTGTTTACAATTCTTTTTGAACGAGCTGAAAGATTTTTCAACTAGGTGAATTATAAATTTTAACATTGCTTGCTTAGTGGAATACGATGTCGTATCTATGGATTCTGAAGTACGTCTTTATGTTCACATGTAAGTATTGAAACACAAAACCAAAATATTCAACATACAATGCAAATTAGAGCAATATTATAATTTTATATAAAAGACTATCACCATTAGTCAACCAGTATAACAAATTTTGAAAACTACTTAATTACTGCAAGATTTTTGTTTCACGAACTTTCAGTTTTGTGAACACTCTTGTCACTATGAACCAAGTCTGTAAAATAGGAGGATGCAACTGGATCACTTGATTAGTTTCAGACCTTACATCATAAGATAAATTGAAAATCAATTTTGCGAAACAATTACCAGTAATAATGATTCTCTCATCCAGACAAATGGACCAAACCTAACCAAATTTCCCAGCTGATGAAATTACTTTTGACTTACGAGGTGAAGAAATATAAAGTTTTTAGTTGTTAGGCTTTAGTAAGTTTCCTTTGTACAGGATGTAGTTACAAATTTCTCAAAAAAAATTATTTGTCGTTTCTATAAACAATCAATATACGTGGTATCTATTTGAAACGCAGATTTGTTCAGTTTTTTTTCTAATTCACACATGTCGATTTCGAATCTATAAATCATGTTTTTGTTCATAATCACTGTCCCTGTAGAAAAAATCCCATAGAAACCGATAAAAAAGTCTATGTAAACTTAATGTGTTTTTGTCACATACAAGTCTTGGAAAAACAGTAAGCTCTATATTTACAATATAGATGAAACAAATAGAAAACATTACATTTATTACTTATGTAAAAACCATTAAAAACATGTTTTATTCTGTATTAGAAAATACGCCTAAACTCCATATGCCTAAACAGACTATAATAGAAACATATACATTCCTAGTCACTGTATTATTCTAGCAGATGGATCCCGATATGTTCAAAAATGTTCTTATCTGAAAAAATTTCTCTCTAGATAGACTGCATAAAAATTATTACGGATTAAGCAAGTTTTGAACGGAATTCGTAACCAACTATACTGTTTGGTTATACACGTGGCTATAGACGCAAAGTCAGATTTCCGGATAGAAAAATAATATATGCATTTTCGTGACTATGACTATTTGTGTAGGAACTGACCTACACAGTATGACAAAATTGTAATAATTAGTTGGTTTGCGGAAAAATAGTTGTGGCATCTGTGGCTTCTATTTTCCTGATTTTTGGGAATAACACCACAATTGTTCTTGTTCAGTTGTGTTCAGTTTTATTTCCATTAAAAACGGGGTCAGATTTTGACTCTGAAACGTTTGGACTATTTGAAATATGTATAGAGGCTTTCCAACAATTGTGGTGTTATTCCCAAAAAATCAGAAAAATACAAATTTGTAGGTGTTCTTCCTTCAATCTTTCTAAACGTTATTTCCAACTTATTCCTTTGTGTTCCTTGATTCCAGAATATTGATTTAATTTTTATTCACGTGACTAGTGGTTGTTATAATCCCTGCATCCAAAATATCTCAGTATCTTCACGTGTTCTAATGGTGAGCTATTTAGGACCAGCTTTGTACGTTTCTAGGGTATCGCAACTGTTAACAGGTACCACCTAGAATTATTATATTATATTATATCTTCAGTTTAAAAGGTTAGGAAGGTAAAGCTGTATTTTTACAATTTCTTGGGAATAACACCACAAATACTGGATTTTAGTGTAGGTATTTCTTGCCAACTATTTGATTTTTGTTTTCTTTAATTAAATTGTGTTCATTTTTTTATTGTCATTGAAAACGGGATCTGAATTAGACCATTAAACATTTGGAGGTATTGAAATGAACACATTTTCCAGTATTTGTGGTGTGATTCCCAAGAAATTCGAAAAAGCCAAACTAGTCGTGCTACAACTATCATTCTGAAAACAGAGTAGAGCTGATTTCTAAATTAAGAAACACAGGGTAGCAGCATTAGTTATTTATTGCACTCCTAAAGAGACCCACCATTCCCTTAACTTTGTAATTTATAGTGAAAGCCTATTTGATTTCAAACTTTTCGTCCATCTGGAGCATCTTCCACTAAGATTGTTGCAACTCTGTTATCTAGGCTAAAAACTATTCTGATACATATGTAGTTATATTCTTTTATTTTGTGAATAAATAGCGTCTTACCTTATCTTCCTCCTGTATTTTTATTTGTCTTTCTTTAGATTTCATTAAACTGAAAACCAGCTGTTAAACCTTTAAAATAATAAACAATATTATTGTTCATTCTAGTCTTTGAGAAGGCAATATATTCCATAAATGTTCTCTAAAATACATCATTTTCAGTGATGAATGAATATGTGGATGGTTTTCACGGTTCCACCAGAACATCCAGATATTGGGATTGCTGCAAACCATCTTGTGCATGGAAGGCTAACTCTGCAAATGCTACTTCGGCTGTGAACTCATGCACTGCTAGTGGAAGATTAGTTTGGAAGGAAGATATGAAAACTGGTTGTGCTGGAGGAACCGCCTTTATGTGTAACAGCCTACAACCCTGGATTGTTAACGACTATCTCGCATATGGATTTGCAAGTGTTTCTTTCATTGGTGCAGAAAAGAGCAACAAATGCTGTACGTGCTTCAGATTGGATTTTGAAGGATCATTGGCCGGTAAACTGATGATTGTACAGATTATAGATATTGGGTCAGATTTGGGCTATAATGAATTTAATCTTGCTATTCCTGGAGGTGGAATTGGATATCATCAAGGATGCTTAGGACAATGGGGTTTACCTGCAAATGTTTGGGGAGACCAGTATGGTGGATTACGATCAGTGGAAGGCTGTCCATCTTTACCAAAACCTTTGCGTAAAGGATGTGAATTTCGATATACATTCATGGAAGGAATTACTGATCCTGGGGCTTCTTTTACACAAGTTAGATGCCCTTCGGAACTTGTCGCTCTTAGCGGATGCGAAATAGAACCGGATAGCTGTTTTTGTGATCAAATAGTTATAAAAAAATAATTATTGCTGGTTGATATGATAAAGATTTTAATTATGTAACATACAGATTGGCATTTATTGATTTTATTTTCTATTCCGATTCAAAATTCCTATAGGATCATAGCAGTTTAGTAGCATGTTTAAGAAATTTTTAAAAATTAAAAGAACAATTCCCATTTTTTGACAGTTATATCACATCTGTGCTGCAACTAGCGCCCACCTACTGTAGAAAATGAGAACTCATCTGACATGCAAAAGGCAATAAAAAATAACTAAAACTTTTTGTCTGTCACATGCAAAGAAAACGTTTCCCTTTAAACATAAGCTCACTCATCAGAAAATTTAAAAAGCCTTTAATTTAATTTAAAAGGGTATTTTGTTCGCGCCATTTTAAGTTTTTTGTGTAAACAGGGCCGGACTTAAGTTGAAGGGGCCCTTGGACACAGAACTGGTAGGGGCCTACTTAGGAGATTCAAAATTGATTTTTTTAAATTTTATAATAAATATAATAATAAATGGATTTTTACATACTCATATAAAATCTATGAAAATAAATGAAGCCATATTTATACAGCATTTTAAAAAACAAAAATTTTAAGTGAAAAAAATAACAAAACCGAAAGTTTTTGAATATATTTTTTATTTTATTTATTTGTTTATATCAACGGGAAGCTCCATACAAAAATAAATCAGGTACAGTTCTAAATAACTAACAAAAGTACTTAAACCAGTCAATATTATCATTGCAAAGTTTAGACAGTATAGCAATAATAGTTTGTTTTTGCCCCAACCTAATTAAAAAATTTCAAATAACTGCCTATTCCTGGTCAATCTAAAGGGAACATGAATACCACATTTAGATAGTAATTCAGGACAGTCAATACAATTAGTTAAAATTTTAAACGCATGTATATGATCATAATTTTATTTTCATATTTATCTGGTTTATTATGGATGTCTATTTTAAAGTGATAGTGTTCATCAATGATTACGCATTCTATAGGGGTACGCCTGGGCGGATCCAGGAATCTTAATGGAGGGGCTAGATCTCGTTTGGTGAGGGCTTGACGTCACTGAAGGTTGATTTTAGCCCAATAAACACTAAAAAAGCATACCACTCAGATATTTTGGGGGGGAGGAGGGCTTCAGCCCCTTAGCCCACCCCCTGGATCCGCCAGTGGGGGTACGTACCTAGCTTCACAGTGCCCAACAAATTCATTGCCCGTGGTCCCAGTAGGTACAAATTTATTAACAACGTTTCATTCATCCATAGTTTGTTTACCATCGAAGTCAAGACAATTTTAAATAAATAGAGGCATTTTGGAACATGCTCAAAAAATAGAATAGAGGCTCAAAATTGATTATCTCTTATTTATGATATAAGCAATGCACTACTTTAAAAAATACGTCTGTTGGTGACTTTGTGACTACGAACCCTAGCGAATCTGAGCCAAAGATGGAAACTCAGAGCATACACGGTGTGTAAAATGTGTATAAAAGGTGATATCACAGTGTGTGCACATACACGTTTTACATACACCGATCAATTTGCTCAAAACTATTTTATTTCGCATATTCATTAGGGTTTTCTCGTCTAGGTTTTTCCTGCAACATACAATACTATGGTAATTTCGAAAAATTGCCTCGACAGCTGATTGCCAGTATAGAAATTCTTCCTCACCGATATTCTGAGAAAGAGAGATGTCTTGAATAAGGCCAACTAGTATTCCTGTATACAAATAGTGGAGTTGAAATGCCTACAAATATCTCAAAAATTGTTTCACAACCAAGAAAAATTGTATCAAAGCGAGAATTAAAGAATAAACTTCCAGCGAGAAATAACGACTTCAGATTCGGAGTTGAAGTGTCTCCAACCACAGTAGATAAGTATCACACAAGATACAAAACACTATTTATATTCAGGAATATTTGTTAAAAATTCTAGGCATCTCTATCTCTCAAAATATTTATGAAGAAGAATTTCTGTACAGATAACCCGTAATCCGGACAATTTTTCGAAATAGCTTTAATATACTTTCCCCATTTATAATTTCAAAAACTTATCAGTTGCAGGAAAAATCTCTAGAGAGTAAATTCTAATGAACAGGCAAAATAATCACTCACCTCTTGAACAATATTTTCGAATTTTTTTCAAAACTAATGAACTTTTACTCAAATAGACACAAACAAGCACCAGGGGTTAATCCAAGGAAGGCTGATGAAGGCGAGAGCTCAGCCCCAAGAGCCTCAAAGTTAGTAAGTTTAGAACTACAACGAGGGAATCTTAACTCCAAAAGCCTTCTATGGGGATCGACTATTATTAATGTAACGCCCTAGGAAATACTATGGGATACATAGTATAGTGCTATAGAGAAACATCTCGCCTATTTAAGTAAACTTTAGTACGAGATCAATAAGCAAAAAATCTCTTAGCACAGGCGGTTGGAATGCTGCACTGCCATACCAAAGACACGGGCTCGAATTATTGTTATACCCAACACCGTGAATAACACCATGTATATACCGTGTATACGCCGTGTAAGTATGAAACAAATACAGGGTGTAATCACGCAGTATCCCAGTGACATCGATATGAGTTTACACAACACCCTGTTCGTGCGGTGCTGTATTAAGGGGTACCACCTGACCAATTGCCAACACTTATATTTCTGAACAAGTGAAATTGCCGATTATTACAACCCAAAAAGTCGGCTGTCGTTGTTGAGAAACATCTTAAATTTGTGATATTGTCTCTGCTCAATTTTTATTTAGGATTTGCGCTTGTCGAATATATTAATTTCTCAGCTTTCAAAACAAACACCAGTGTTATGATATCACTTTAGATACGAATAATTTAAATACTATGTTGTTTTTTTTGAAATTTCGAATTCCATCACTATTATAGTTAAAAATGTTGTTGTAAATCATGACTTGATTTGTTAAACAATTGTCTAATTGGGAAAACGAATTAATGATTTGTTTTTGCCCGATTCGTCCACTTTTAATGATACCTATATTTTGTATTTAATATTTTTTGTGCTAAATGTTAAACCTAATAATATTTAGTGTTGCCTATCACCGATAGTTAACTTACATATATTGGAATTCCTTTATAAAATTAATTTAAATAAAACCGGTGCATAAGTAATTTACTATTTCATGAAGCTGATACAAAGTTGCCTATCGTGTTTAGGAATTTCCTAATGGGATGGGTAAGTTCGGTTAACGGTTTTTATCAATCAGGGTCTGTCCTGTTGGTAACTTTAGAGAATCGAAAGCGTCCGTTTCGTTTTGTGGTTCTCTTCTTTAAGTGATTTGTGGTTACTGGTTTCTGGTTTATATTTGTGATGACATGACCAACATCAACGATCAACAAGTTGTAAATTTGGAAATTATAAAAAAATACTATATATTAAATTAAAAATGTCTGTTCAGTAATTTATTAAACAACAATTTAAATATTCCATTCTGGTAAGTCAATGCAAGCGTAAGGAAGTAAAACGAATGTATAGGTGGTTAAACAAACAAATTTTTTAGGTTATATTTACAATTTTTTTAAATTTTTGTACTCTGACAATATTAATTCGGTTTATGTTGTAGGTGAGAAACATTTTATCAAAACCGAAAATGTCTAGACAAGAAAAAACTAAATCTGGAAGTTTTGTAAGTACATTAGTGGATGCATTTAGTACTATATGTAGTGTACCTACCTTTTGATAAACCCATCACAGTGAATAAATACGTATTATGTTGCTCCTTATCGGTTATTACTTGCACTCATAAATTCATTTACTATTTGAAGGTTTTTTGAAATATGAGCTTAAAGTTATGTGTCAATCCTTATCTTATCAATCTTATGATAAACATTAATGTTTGCTTAAATAGTAATACTAAAATAGTTCTAAATGTATATTTAAGTCCTATTATGGCAGAAAAAAAACTTCCAAAAGCCAAAAGCAAAAGTTTGGGGTTTTCTTTTAGGAAAAAGAAAAAGGAAGTAGAAAAGGTAATGTTATATAATATTGTAAACACTATTAAACAAAATTTATATGAAGTATTCACTAAAGGTGGAGAAACAATTTTCTGAATCTAACTGATTATAGGCTCATTAATAGTCTTGACATTTTATTCATATAGAATTTCTGTGAAAACACAGAATAAACTTGCATATTGGTTTGTTAAAATTGATTCATTTGTCTTGCGAGATTATCTTATAAGTACAGTATTTTATGTATCTATTTATTAAGTAAACTCAATTTAGTTTCACAATGAAGCTCAACACATCTAAATTAAATTTGCTACACAAATTTAAATATTAGGCAACAATTCAGCAATAAACTTTCATTCAAACTTTCATTTGAATATGTAACCTAACTTTTAATTTATCAAAAAATTATGCTAATGCTATATTAATAATTCTATTGCAAAATACATTTTCAAAATTTGATATACTTTGGGGTTTTTGACAATGTTAATTGCCATTGCATTTACTGCACCCAACTATTAAAACTAATTGAAATATGTTTTATAGGCTTTTTTGCTATAGATACATATCATTTGCAAACTCACCTTTTGGCTGCATCAGGGAGGAGTGAAATATTAATTAATATTGTTATGTGGTAACTATAATAAATAACTCAGCAAGCCAGGTCAAGGGAGATGCCCAAACTGCTCATCTTGAAATGCCTAAGCCAAATTTATCAATTAAAACTAAAACATTGTTAATTTCTAGATATTGACTAAAGCTTGAGAACAACTGAAATAATTTTGCTACTCCACATTTTTATAATTCAGTTTGGCTTAAGGATCAAATTATGATTTGATATATTTTAATATTCTAAAGAGCCTAAAACTAGCAGAACTTCTATTATTTTTCACTTAAAAGTAATTGTATTTTATTTAAAAATATGGAAATAAATGGATAATTTGAAATCTTTGAAGACTAAAATACCTAGAAAATTCATTAATGATGAAAGGATTACAAAATTTGGGCATAGAAATGTTAAGCCTACCATATTTCTATTGATTATTATTATTATACAAAGTTAAAAATAAATATGAACCCATACATTTTAAATTAAGATTGTCAATGAATAGCAAAATGCTCTCAGAAAATGATTTCTACCCCTTAAAGACCATAAACACTCTAGTGTAGCCATGCTATACTTAGGTGGTCAAATTATTAGGGACAGTACTCATATTTTTCTGGAAATAAGTTATTGAGCAGACAATTGGTTGTAGGTCTTTTATGTATATATTTTTTTGTTATTTGCCTTTAGATCATTATAAACAACATAGATGTATCTATTCATTTTTTACATATAATTAAAATTTATTTTACTTAAAAAATAAGCTGCCCTCTCCCTGGACCTGAAAAACCTGCTTCTCATAAATTTGGTAATTTGCCTTCCTGGGCCATAATATATTCTGTTTTGTCACTCTACAGCACTTTTTTTTCTGATTTGCCCCTCCTTAGGAAAATTGTCCAAGATCCCACATGTTCTTTATGGTGAGAGAATATGTTAGGGAGAGAATCAGGTTAGTATCCTGGCCAAGGCAAAACTCTAAAATGTTTTGTCAGTTAAGAGACATATTCTTCATCAGCAAAAATTTGAAAAATTGATTCTTCAGAGAAGCACCTGGAATGACTATTATTACAAAAAAGGTATTCACAAACTAAAATTAGTCACTCAAATTTCCATTTGAAACAGTCCTTGAAAAAGAAAAAAAATCAACAAAATTTAATCATTAAAAGTAAAAATAATATTCAACTGTCATAAAATTATACAGTATGAGACATTTAACTAGAGACAAAAATATATCTTGAGCACATGAGTTATAGAGCACTGACGTGGACTCTGTATCAACTATATTATGACTTCTGGTCCTGTCGCCATATTCTGTAACTTGTTATGTACATAATGTGTCGATATCAATACCGACTGTTCTCGAACGCTACCAGATTTTCGTCTAAATCACATCTAAGACCAAAAGTAGCAAATAACTGCACTTTTTTTCTCATGTGATATATAGATATATCACCAGTTTTTCCAATTTGGTTATGATACATGTTCGAATATATAATATACAATATTTAAAATATAAAGATAAAGAGTTGTGAGAATATGTCTCTTCTACATTTTTTTTTTAAATTTAATCCCACTAAACAAGCATGGTAATAAATTCTATCAATCTGTATCACCAAATACTGATAATCTTGTAATTTTTCTAAATTATCATGGTGATAATCAGGACCGAAATTCGTAATATGGACCATGCAACGGCCCCCTCGGTACCCTATATTTTCTCTCTGAACCTTTTTTTGATATAATCCAAATTCCCCTGAGGTATATTTTTGTTTCAAGATAAATGTCCCACCTTGTATAACAAATCTCTGAAAAAAACATTTACTGTTGTCAATACAAAACCTAATTAGGTATGCGGTCTCTTCTGAAGAACAGTTTGATATGTTAAAGTAGTACATTTTTTGCTAAGGTAATACTCTAGAGGCTGAGTATTTTAATAAATGCTCCGAAAGATAAAGCTGAATAAAAAGAAGTTTATCAATTTATTACAGTGCCTTTAATGAACATGTTTGGAAAAACAAACCATTCAATGAAGAAATTCAAAATAACGTGTTTCTTGTAAGAAGACTCTAAAACTTGGGAATATGTAAGTGGAATGCCAAAATCTATAGCGCATTTTATTTGGCATAGGAACAAATATCACCCATACAGATTTTGAACTTGCCAAGTATCAAGAATACTGAAAACTTTGTTATTAAAACTTTATTTTCTATTGAAATTGTTGTAGTCAATAATGGACCCAACAGAAAAGATATATAGGTGTACCTTAAAAACTATGTGCCTCGACGTAATTCCTGGCTTTCTTTTTCAAATTTGTTGGCTAAATAGTGTCGAAGATATGTAAGATTTCCGATTTTAATTCTTTATATCGTTTAAACTATACATTATAATTTAATTATAAAAAATACAACTATTAATGTGAATCCTTTCATTTCACCTGCTCTTAATTTTTATAATTTACTTTATTTGCTAGTTTGTCCTCAAAATTAAGATTTCGCTTTATTTTCCTATAGACTTTGAGTGAGAAGGGGAGTCAGAACCCCGTCCCCAGGCCTCAAGTCAAATTGACAAATCTCTTAAAATAAGAGAATTGCGAAAATTAAATCAAAAATAGGTATTTTGAAAAATGCGTAACCACCCAAAATTTTTGGGTGGTTACGCATTATTTTAAGATATGAAAAAATATATTTGTATTCCTCACAATGAGCCTTTGCTTTTGACAGTTTACATTTGCTTGAACAAATTGAACTTTCTATTTGTTTAATTTTATGATTTGCCTCCCAAAATTAACATTAGGATTTTCATTTGTTTTTAATAAGTTGCTTGTTTTTTACCTTTTTTTTTCGAAAAGAAAGTAGTGCAGCTTTTTCCTAATGTAACCAACATTATAACGCCTACTATACTCGAGATTCAAAAATTTTATCTTGGACACTAATTTTTCTGTTGTGATAGTATTTTCCAAGAAATATGTAGATGTCAACTAAGACATTATTGTTCTTTTCTACATACATTTGTTGAAGGCGGTATGATCTCAACATTATCCATAATAAAAAGACGAAGGTAAACTCAAACATAAAATCGCACTTTTTTATTGACATTGACCAAACTTTTTTAATTACCCCCGTATTTGGACTTGTTAACGAACTTAACATTTCGGAAGGACGTGGCCCCCTCTTTGAATTGTGATGCAGCGCGCTAATGTCGAATGAGGTCATGAAGATTATGGAATCACTATTTTTAATATCATTCTTCAACTATTACTTCACAACATCAAATGCATAGGTTAGTTTTCGACCAACCGCGTTCATTATTTGCGTGGTGCGTCTCCAAAGTGTCTTTTGTTATTTTCCGATTTTTTTGTAAAATGCTCGCCTCATCAGTTTATTTTTAAACTTGATAAATATAAATATGCGACGTTTTTAATGCGTTTGCGATTTAAGTAAAGTGATTCGACAAAAAGTGCCATTACATTTTCCTGAAAATCGTTTATTTTTTTTGTTATGTGATTAACGATACCTGTTGCTGGTATTATCGGCATTTTTCTTTCATTAGTCGCGCAATTGAGTGGAAAATCTAATCACCATGTATGGATATGTACGTATCTAAAGTAATTAGTACAATGTTTTTTTAAATTTATTAGTCATAAACTTTTTTCCAAATTTTATTGTTAAAGTATTCATATTATCTGAAAATTTAATGGAATAATTTGTTATTTGCTGCCTTGATTTCAAAACAAGCCAGTTAAATTATCTTTTGAATGGCGAATATTTTACAAAAATATTTGTATTATACCCGAAAGATTTAAAAACATAATACCCGTTTGAAAGAAACCACCAAAAAATTTAAATATCCATGATACAGTTGCCATCTTCTTGAAGTAAACCAAAAATAGTTTTTCTGTAGCATTATCTTAATCTTTTGTTCAATGTTATCCTGTATGTTCCCAAAATGAGCCCCGATAATTTTAAGGCCTTAGTTAAAGGAATACTCTCTTCGAGGTGTCATTCCTAGATGTCAGTCTTACATCTCGCGTCTTAAAACTTAGTTAAAGGGTTTGAAAAAAACTTTTAAATAAAGTCTGTTAAAACTCATTTCGATTGTAACAAAGCGAGATGTGAATACTCTAATTTTTGAAAAAAAGAGCAATATAAGTACCACTGTTATTATCAGAATTAACATTAAACGTATATCTTCGAAAATTCATTTTATTTTAGTGTTATTTATCAGGTCCAAAAGTTTAGGCGGTTTAGAATGCGTATTTTTTCGAAAAAATCGTGTTAAAATTATATATTTTTTGTAGTTATCTCAAAAAATTTCATTTTTCCAGAATAAATTTAAAATTATAGAACATACGTAAAAATGGTAAAATACAAAAGTGTAGTTTTTTTTGTTTTATTTTATTTTAGCTTGAAAAATTGAAATACAGCCGTTTGAATTAAAATTAGCCTTCGATATTTAAAAACAAAGAGTTTTGGAACAATACCTAGTCTAGTTGCTTTTCAAGTTACCTTTATAATGGTTTTTTAATGGACGCTGTAGCTTAAAAATTAACGGAGTTATCGTAAAAAAACAATTGTATTAGAAAAATAATTTGGTCGAGATCAGTAGTTTTTTCCCCATCCGAACCTTCTACTTCTTCTTTCGATTGATGTTTAATTGGGATGAATAATGCTTTACGTTGCTTTCGCCAGGGACGGCGTAGATAACTAGATATTTAGTAGTATTAAAATGTTAATAGCTCCCAGAGTTGGAACTTTTCATTTCAGAATGTCTCTTAAGTGTTGATAGTTTTGAAGCTATCTGCAAAAAAACTAGAACTCTTTTAATCTGAATTTCTCAATGACTTGTTGAGATTGTTTATTTGCAGGACCGAACATTTTGCACATTTTCTAGACGATCATTTCAAATCCAATGTACCCTCACTCATATTTTTATTAGCAGTAGCAAGAAATAACACTATTTATAAGTAGAGAATTAAACTATTATTTATGGATAAGATGTTGAATTGACTAAATCAACAGTTGAATATCCTTAGCAAAATAAGATAAATGCAAAAAATGCATTTATTAATAACCGCAATGGGTGAGTCGGTTTACGTAAAACCAGTTTTAAAATTATTCATATCCTCAGATTATTACCATTAATCACATATTATTTTACGTATAGAAGTACAAGAAATATTAGTATACATTACAAAAAAGCAATAGTAATTTCAATATTTCAATTATTTAATATTAGTATGCCTACCACACTGAAATGCTCTTAACCTTCTAGTTCGCAGCGATGATATCACAGAGCTGGTAAAAAAATTAATGTCAGTCAGAAACGCAATAAACAAAATATATTTGTTATTGGTGACAAATTCTTAAGATTCGTAATCATTTTCCATGAAAGGTGCGATTGGTGAATATTCCGTTTCAAATTATTGTATCATATTCAAACGTTTTATTAGACAGAAGTTAACCTTGCTCGGATTTTTTATTAATGCAAGTATCGCATTACCAGGTGTTTTGCGATGCTACGCATAAAACTAATTCAACTTAACGTCGACAAATATATTTTCGTAGTTTGTATATTATTTGTTTTATCCATTTGTGAAATAAAATTGTGCTGTTTGTTCATTTTACAATTGATCACTTCAAGAAATCACAGTCAAACTTTAAATTTAACTCGAATGCTATTCTCATATTTTGAATTTTCTTTTAACTTGACAATTATATGGATCCCGTTTTACCGAAACTTTGTTCATTTAATATTTTTTCTTATTATCCTTTCGAGATGTAACTATCATTGAACTCAAGATAATATATACAGTGTGGAACAGTCAAATGAAATAAATTCGATAACGAATAAAGGAGGGCGTGTTGGGAAAAACACGTCCATTTGTATTTTTAAATGCGGATTTTTCGACAAAACAAATTTTATAGTGTGTGTCATGTGACAGCGGCCAATAACAACTTTCTTGTTTTAAATGCAAGCCCCCGTATATTATTTATTTTTCGGATTCTCCAGAAAATTCTAGACATAATTTATGTACAATGTTCTACACCTATCTTCAACTGTTTCGGAAATATTAAGGATTTTCAGATTTATTATAAAAATTAACATTAAAAAAAGCTAATTATTTTATTTCACAAATTCCCTACATTAACACTCAATACTTAATTCCAATTTAGCTCTTGATATTGAGGCAAAAACCATTCATCCGTTCCTTTTTACTGATTTCAATAAAAAATTATTTATTTTTGTCAAAACTCATAGCCTTAGCATCTTGTAGTCTGCCTGCATGACAGTGGTGATCAGTGTCAGTGCTATTGTCGTTTGAATTTCGATAATTGTACGTAATAATATCAGAAAAATGGTTAATTTAACAGGAATGCACAAAATAACCATTCTACAAATGATTGGTTACAGATATAACACATGGACACAAATGGAAGTTTCTCGCTTATTTCACGAACATTTTCTAAATTTGCCGCCTGTATCCCAATGAACAATTAGCAAAATAGAAAAGCAGTTTCGCGAGCATGGTCATGTGAGACAGATAAAAAGTAGCTGCCAATGCTCTAAGTGATAATACGAAATTGGATATTATGCTTGATTTTGAAGAAAACCCACATAATTTTGGTCGAAAAGCAGCAGCACTGTTCAGCCTTAGCCACAAATTAATTTTTCGAGTATTAAAGGAAAGTCAAATACATCCCTATGAAATGATGCCGACTCAGGAGTTCATGGAAGACGATTTCGATAGGAGAACGTATTTCTATTTTTCAAATGATGTTAAGGTTAGATAACAATGTGATCCAATTAGAAGATGTTTTGTTTTCTGATGAGAGCACATTTACACTTCACGGCCATGTTAATCGTCAAAATTGCCGCTATTGGTCTAATGAGAATCCTCACTGGATGACAAACAAACATACGCAATATCCTGAAAAAGATAATGTTTGGGAAGGAATTATTGGAAATCATATCGTAGGTCCCTTTTTCATTGATCGCAACTTGAATGGAGATAAATATTTAGAACTGCTCCAAAATAAGGTTGTGCGAACTTTGACAAACTTATATTTATATACTGATCCAGTAAACCCACATGTTCCTGCCAATACAATCCAATACAATATGATTTCAGCAAGATGGAGCACCGCCATATTATGAAATCAATGTCCGGCAGTACCTGAACCAAATTTTTCCAAATCTGTGGATTGGGAGGCGCTGATCGATAGAATGGCCAGCACGATCTCCTGATTTGACGCCATTGGACTACTTTCTGTGGGGATATGTTAAAAGTACTGTATACAAAACTAAACCCCTCTACTTAGATGACCTAAAAAGACGAATCACGCTTACGATTAGATCAGTCACGCCTGAGATGTTGAGTAACGTTAGAAGACATTTCTATACCAGATTAGCATGTTGCCAAGACGTTCGCGGCGAGCATTTTGAACATTTCCTACATTTTTGTTTTTTTTTATATTGTTAAGAAATAATCAGTATTACTTATTTGGTTTTTAGTGTAATGTAGCGAATTTGTGAAATAAAATAATTTTCTTTTTTTAATGTTAATTTTTGTAATAAATTTGAAAACACTTAATATTTCCGAAACAGTTGAAGATAGGTGTAGACCATTGTACATGCATTATGTCTAGAATTTTCTGCAGAATCAAAAAAAATAATATACAGGGACTTGCATTTAAAACAAGAAAGTTGTTATTGGCCTCTGTCACATGACACACCCTATGTATTTTTTTGTTGTTGAAAAAATGCGAAAAAATACAAACCGAGGTATCCAAGCGTTTTTCCCAACACGCCCTCCTTTATTCGTTATCGAATTTATTCCATTTGGCTGTTTCACACTGTATATTGTTTCTAGTAGAGAATCAGTAACGTATCCCTCAATTCAATTATTTACATATTTCGTACATTCAACTGAAGTTACTGTTTTAAAGTGAAAGAAGTAACGACATTTAGGAGTTTCCCAGAAAACTGTAGCCCACAGGTACCCCAAATCGGGAGCCGTCGTATGTGTAACGCCTAATAATTGGAGATCTATTGTTCTTCGTGTTTTTTCTAGTTTATCGAATGTTCCTTATGCCCTGTGCAGCACCTGTGAATTTCTGCTTTTTTTTCCTACTCTTGGTTTTTAATTTTTGTTCCAAAGATCTACAAATGACTGTTTTTGGTGGATTCATTTTTGTGAATAGAATGAGGGAAAGTGATCAAAGAAGACGGCTGATGAGAGATAAGTTCAAATTCTCTTTAATCGCTTTTTATAATCTGAAAACATGGAATGTTGCGTTCTTTGCTTTGTCGTCTGAGTTAGTGGTATCATATCTTGACAAACGTCTTACTACTGCTTCAGGCTGCATGTGGTGGTCATCAGAAGGATTTATATTTTTCTTTGCGTTCTTCAGGAATGGTTACAAAGCCTTTTTTTCCAAAAATCTCTTAACCTTCACTAATTCTTTAAAAAATCCAGTGAAATAAATAGGTGACACAAATATTTTTTTAAAGATTATTTCTACGTATAATTAATCAATTCAGTAACTATTATGACAGCCACTATTAAGTAAAGTGCCATAGTTTATATAACTTGATAGTTTACATCTAACTCTCACAGCATGCTGGCGTTCTATCTACTTCGAAGATAGTCATCATAATTATCTCGTCTACTGTTACCTGGAGACGAAATCTTAACATAATGTTGGTGACAACTTCAACTTGCTTGCAAACTGTGCGCCCTGCTATTTTTTCATGTTTTGTTATTCTACTACAACCTTTTATTTCAATAATTACGGCCATGACATAAGTAGCTAGCCTCAAATGTCCATGTTATTACTACTATCATTAACGAGGTAAATTCATGAAAGACCTCTTAAGACCACTATTGCTGTGAACAGGCTTTAAGGAAACCACGCAGACAAAATCTGGTGACGTAAACAGGCGACGTAAACTGGCGACTCTATGTTCTAAACCATTGTCAAAGTGTAGAAAGAATTTTAGACGTTAAATGAGTGTCTATTCGGGTACGCTGAATGTATACTAAGTTCTAATGATGTCGTTTACCGTTACTTATAGATCTTCTGCTTCTTTAATTGAGTTTTTCTAACAATCTAATGTGATTGTTTTACATTGGCCACTCTGTTCACCAAAAATCCTCAATGGAATATATTTGGAGTATAATAATAAGAAGATATAATTAATTTTCTGTACGGGTACAAACCACGAAGCAAATGAGGCGGAGAAGAATTACTCAACTGACATGGAATTTCTGAGAGAGGAAGGGGATGTTTACCTTTTTTGTGAGGCCTATAGTTTGTCAGATAAACCATAAAAACCATTAAGGATTTAACTCTCCCTTGATATGTAAAAAATAAAATTGCCCCCTCTGACAAATGGACGCTAAACCCAAAAAAAAATGTAACATTTCAATGGACTAACGACACAATCCTTAATATACCATCTTAAGTGGAACACTGTTTTCCATGTACAAATGAGGCAAGAGACAACATACGCTTAGTGTCAAGAGCAATAATCTCGAAATTATATAACTCCTGACAATTAACAGAAAGTAATTTCCATTTCTATCTGCTGCGAAACGTGTATACAAAAAAAAACAATTGCATCTCAGACAAGTGACAGTTTCCCGCGAACAAAGTACGCACGATATGAGGATGATATTGGACACTCTTCTTCAGAATAGTAACTTCATCGATAGCATGAACTTAGTACCCAAGGGAAACCAACTGAAATTCTATAAAACACTTCTATATGGGAGCGAAACGTGGGTGCAAGAAAACAAAAGATAAATTCAAACAACTGAAATGAAATTCCTGAACGGAAAAAGATCTAGACAAATTACCATTTTCTGCGAACAAAAGATATAAAAAATACCTCCAGTTGTACTCTCTTTTGTACGCAAGACATTATATATGATATATATTGTTTTTGGTCGGGAACCTTCATCAGTTGCGCTTCCCACAATAGAATTAATCTATTAATCATTCTATTGTGTTTGTCTTGCGTACAAAAGAATGACACCTCGAAGAGAGTATTTAATATCTCTGACAGGTGAAGTAGCACTTCAAAAAGTATGTCCGTCAATTCTGCATTATTATTTTGAACGACCTATAATATTTTCACCTTTCCTATCAAGGCTACGTTCTGGGTTTTAAATTTGATGTATTAAAAATTTTAAAACATCTCAAGTACGGCTCTGTACATGTACATAATATATGTGTATAATAATGTGAAAAAATACATTGTATATATTTATGTTTTGTTATCAAAAAGTTATCATTAATATTTTATTACCCTTAAATATTAAACGATGTTGATCTCAATTGTGTATTGCTACTCAAATGTGGTGTTTATTAGATTTGGTAAGCCACAAGAAACATTTATTAACTTTCAATTATATGTCGAAGAAAATAATGTTAATGATCACAATGAGTTCTTAACTGTTGTATCAGGATTATAAATTTTTTTAATGTTTCATAAATCTAACGAAATCGCAATGTTTTTGATCAAAATATTTGTTATGCGTGTTTTTGATAGATAAATTACAATTGGAAATGTATTTTTTATATGTTTCGTAATATTAAAATAATCACATTCCTAATTATTGTTACAGTTAGAATCATGGTTCAAAACAGGGAGCAACAAAAGGCCGAACAGTCAAAGGCCCGTTTCGGGTTCTTCGATGGCGAGACCGAATTCAGAAACAGACTTCGGAGATCCCGACGAAGAATATTCCAAAACAGTCGAAACGATGAACGAAAGTGAAGTTAATTCAAAAATTGAAGAACTCATTGTAAGTATTAAACTGAGACCTTTTGAATTTAAGCGTTTTCGTGCATTTATCTCAGCTTCAAAGATTGAAATAGATATTTTCCAAGATAAGGAGGGCCATTATGGGGATCTTCTATTGTAACAGATAAGGTGTTCAGTATATATTGAACAAAGACCTATAAAACTTCACTAAGAAATCTTTTAAAGATTTTTTTCTTAATTTTGTTTAGAGAAGTAGTGAACACGAATAACAAGATTTATTTTTTTAAAACTGAACAACGCTCATAAAATGTGCAAATTATGAACAAGGAAGTAATAATATACAGACTGGTGTTAAGTTTAGGCTAAAATTTAAGATAAGAAGAGATAAGAATATGGAATTTTAAAATCGAGGATACATATAATTGTAAAGAGACAGTTTTGCCCACTTTTTCAGTATTATTAAGTTTAACGCAAAATGACTATCGACTATCGTTTGTTACAAGATGGTGAAAATAACAATCGTTATGGTTGAAATTTAGTTAGAAATATTACCAAGAATTAACCCCCCGGTGACTTAGTGGGAAAGTCCTTCAGCTCTCAATTCTATAAAAACGGGAGCTTGATAAGAGGTCTTGACTTGGGATCGAATCCTAGCTAAGTCAAGTTTTTCTTCAATTAACAACAAAATATTCACAATTTCAAGGAGTACAGTCCTCTCTGATGTAAATGGCAAACATCAGGGAAATGCTCGTTACCTACCCGCACTGAGAAAGCATAGTAAGGTATGCCTCATATCCCCTATAAAATTCTGAAAATATTCTTCATCTTCCGAATCCTACGAGCAGTTCTTCCCACAAAGCTCTTCTTGTGTTCTCTCGAGACCTTAAGTGGCTCCGATCAGCTCTTCAGCTTTTCTCTTCATTAATAAATTTCTTCACGCGTATGGTTACTCAAGGCCAAGTCCTCAACTTCTAGACTTGATTTCCCGATAAAAACTTCCCAAAAAAAGTTCTTCTTTTCAGTCCGAAATTTTTTCTTCTGCATTTCAGTTAGTCAAAAAGACCATTTGCCCACCTGTCTTCATTCTTTTCAATACAGTCCGTCGTCCCCAATGATCTTAAGGTCTTCTTCGTTTTATCTCAAGACCAAGTTCCCTAGTTCCATAGCTTTCCAAGTTCCACTGCAATTCTTCAGACCATGAAAAATTGGTAGAATATATAAATCATGATGATGATTACTAACAATTACGGAAAACACAAAAATTCACTTCTTCAAGATGGTGTATAAGTATTTTCAAAATGGCGTTATATTGGTATACAGATTACTAAAATGTTTCATATTAAACAAAGTAAATTCATTATAAATAGAACACCTTCAAAGTCGGTCTTTTATTTTAGATGTCATGTTTGGTAACTTAATAAAATCACTATATTTATTAAAAATTTCACTCACTGTAGTTTTTCGCCCTATTAATAATATACTTTTGTATAAATTAGAATAATTGGAAACGAAAATTTTAACACTTATCACATGATTTCTAATGACTACACCAGATGTACTTATGTAAAAACTAAACCAAATTGACTATTCATTTAGATTTCAGTTAAATAAATAATCACTTTGCAGGTTCTTAAAGAAGCAACTGAAGGTATGTCGTTATATGTTGCATCTTACGTACCTTTTATTTTATAATATACTTTTGGTGTTACTCTATCAAAATTTCGTTGTTTATTAAACTATCAAGGGACAATGCTATTTTAAATTGTGCATTTTTTTACAAAAGTTTGTTTAACATTACGGGCTTTCCAGTGTTCAAATTACAACTAAGAATATTCTTAAGAAATGCATGAAATTAAGGCTACATTTTTTCATATAATCTGCATGTTAGTGCAATAACTCTTAACCAATTAATTGCAAGTGGTTGTAATTTGATTCTGAATAATAGGATATGACAATATAGTTAATATTACGTAACTAAGCGAATCCTACTGTATACAATCTTGTTATGTCGTTTCACTTGACGCTAATAAGTGCAAATTCTGAAACATCCTATATATAGCATGGTCTTTGTGGGTGAAACCCTCCTATCTGCCATGTTTGCCTAGAATTTATTTACTAGTAATCAAAAAAGTGAGTCTGGCATGTTTTTATGCCGGAAAAGCAAGCCACTGGGAATTATAAGAATCCATGGCATGATTACACCTTAGCCTTTTTCTACTTCTGTGAAAACAAGGGTATTGAATATTTGAGTTTTACTTTAACCGCTAGTGTGTTATAACAAGACCTATAACACCTATCAGCCATTAAATGAATGGTTAATGACTACTACATAGGCACACGAATATCGAATAGAAAGTATCGATATTGTGCTCATGAGTAGTACCGAAAGAAAAGGATCAATACTTCATAGTATCGAGTACCTAATGCCCACACAACTAGACATCATGTCAGTCAGTAACGTCAGTCCATCTTTAGTAATAGTACGCGGAATACTTTATGGTAGTAGTCAAGCTCCCGCTAGCAAACTGGTTCCAATTCGTCTTAAAAACAAATTCGGAGGTTGCTGGACGGTAACCTGATCAAGAACATTTTATCTAGGATTTTTTGGTCATTCTGAACAACAAAGGTCTCTTGTGATTTTTCTCCAAAGTTGATCGTTTTTTAGTTATAACTGATTTAATGACCATTTTCAAAGCTCTATAACTCGGATAAAAAAATTATCATTTTTGAACCCACAAAAACCCAAACTACAGCTTTAACATTCCACTACAACATCCAACATTTTTTTTTTTATTATTTCATCGCAAAAAATGTTTATACTCGTAACACCCGTGCGCGCTATCGATACTTACCAGTTACCAGTGATGTTTCGTCTCTGTCTCAATTGAACTTAAAAGAATAAAATAATAAACAATACATCTATTGAGTACCACATATGGATTTATTTTATTGTCAAATATCAACTTGATCTCAACTAATTTTCGATTTAGATGGATTGCAGAGCAGAACACAAAGTGTGGTAAGTGAAATAGACTTTTGGCCCCTCTAGGAAGTAGATCCTGTAAGCCGTAAACATGAGTCATTAAAGCCAAGTTTTTAAGAGTAAATTTTTAAGACTTATTCGATTCCTACCTAAATGTACTCAATAAGTAGAAGTATCAAACTAAAAGTATCGAGAACAAAAATATTGGTATCGAAAAAGAAAGTACTCGATATAACAAAGTATCGATACTTTTTTCGTGTCCCTACTACTACAGTGATAAAAAGTAGTCGGTTTCGCTACGACAAAGGAACTATTTCTATGGAAAAAATCACGATCCGTCTCTCTGTTGCTGCATGAAAGGACAGTACAACAAACACATTGTCGGATTTATAATAGTTGTAGAGATATTGCAAGAATGTTATTCAACAATTTCACACAGATAGTTTTTGAAAGATTGAGGAGGCAAATAGTTATTTTGGATGTTCATTTGGGATTCAACTCTTCACAATGGTTTCTGAAAAATATCTTTAAGTTAAATATTTGAAAATCATGGTGTAGTACCTAAGAGCAGTTTGTGTAAACTGCCCGGAACACTAGTTGTATTGTCATAGAAAAACTCTCTCGCAGAATTAACTGGGAGAAATCTACGGATTTGTCAATTAATTTTCCTGTATAATATGTTTGGATGGATTTTGTATGATACTGTACCTGTGTGATGTGACGTTTCGATTCCTTATCAAGAATCATTGTCGAACAATGTTTTTTGAAGCAATTTGTATAATATTCGTAGGCTTGACTTTTGTCGCAATGTCAATTGTTTGATTAAATTACTTCGAAGTTTCCTTTTTGTTGTTCATTTGCCAGCACCTGTTGTCATGGAATTTGATTAGTGTTTTGCGGTATTGTTTTTATCAAATTTTTAAGACTTATTCGATTCCTACCTAAATGTACTCAATAAGTAGAAGTATCAAACTAAAAGTATCGAGAACAAAAATATTGGTATCGAAAAAGAAAGTACTCGATATAACAAAGTATCGATACTTTTTTCGTGTCCCTACTACTACAGTGATAAAAAGTAGTCGGTTTCGCTACGACAAAGGAACTATTTCTATGGAAAAAATCACGATCCGTCTCTCTGTTGCTGCATGAAAGGACAGTACAACAAACACATTGTCGGATTTATAATAGTTGTAGAGATATTGCAAGAATGTTATTCAACAATTTCACACAGATAGTTTTTGAAAGATTGAGGAGGCAAATAGTTATTTTGGATGTTCATTTGGGATTCAACTCTTCACAATGGTTTCTGAAAAATATCTTTAAGTTAAATATTTGAAAATCATGGTGTAGTACCTAAGAGCAGTTTGTGTAAACTGCCCGGAACACTAGTTGTATTGTCATAGAAAAACTCTCTCGCAGAATTAACTGGGAGAAATCTACGGATTTGTCAATTAATTTTCCTGTATAATATGTTTGGATGGATTTTGTATGATACTGTACCTGTGTGATGTGACGTTTCGATTCCTTATCAAGAATCATTGTCGAACAATGTTTTTTGAAGCAATTTGTATAATATTCGTAGGCTTGACTTTTGTCGCAATGTCAATTGTTTGATTAAATTACTTCGAAGTTTCCTTTTTGTTGTTCATTTGCCAGCACCTGTTGTCATGGAATTTGATTAGTGTTTTGCGGTATTGTTTTTATCAAATTTGTGTGTACATTTTACTTTGTGCCTGCGGAAAAACATATACCTGTGAAACATCAAGACCTCTCAAAATTAAAAAAAAGAACACCAATACAATTTCTCAAGAAGACATACATACAGATCAAGATTGACAAACCATGTACTTACGGATAATGGTATACATAAAATGGACTGGAATAGGACCAAGATATTACTTTAAGAACACACAAAAACAGATAAATGAAAGAAAGTGTCTGCATGTTGTTAAATAATGAAGAAATTGGGACACCCTCTGTAGAGTTAGCGGTATCATGGCAACAGCTCCTGAAAAATCAACATCAAAAAGGAACCTTCAAAGTCGTTTATTCAATCAGCTGACATTGTGTTAAATGCCAAGCCTACTGATATTATAAAAATTGCTTCAAAAAACCATTGTTCGACAACGATTCTTGATAAGGGATCGAAAAGTTACATCAGACAGATAAGTGTCATTTAAAATACATTCAGACATATTATACACGAAAACTAGTTGACAAATCTGTAGACCTACTTTCTCTCTCTCTCAGTTAATCCTGCGAGAGAGTTTTTCTATAAGAAGGCAATTAGTGTTCCAGGCAGTTTCCACAAACTGCTCTGACTCTTTGATTTTTAATTACTTAACTTATCGGCACTTTTCAGAAACCATTGTGAGAAGGGAAAATCCAATGAATGTACAAAATAATTTCACATAAGTTTATTGCTATTGACAACAAATGTGTAAACCCACTATTACTAGCTAAAGTAATATTAGAACGGGAAGAGTATTCTATAAGCATTTGACTTTATAGCGTCACTAACATCTAACATTTTGTCGGTTAATAAATTTCGAAATCTAGGAGTTTCAGGAAAAACTAGCTCACAGGGACTCCAAATCGGGAGTGTGTATTTCCGGTTTCCTGTGATTCCTAGGATAGAAATCACACGTAACAATTCGTATATTAACTACAACCTATCAAAGAAATTATGATATTTTCTTTTCTAGATTTTCTAATCCATTGAACCCAAGACAATATATTGTTTTTAGTCGAAAACCATCATCCGTTCCGTTCACCTCAACTGACTGATGTATTTAGTACATATAATTGAATTTAATATTTTATGTGTAATGCCTTTTTTTGTGATTTCTATCGTAGGACTTAATTAGTCCGTATATATGCTCTTTATGTGTGATCAGCTATTACTCGAAAAAGGCTTAACTAATTTGAATAATTTAAACTATTTTATTAAGGAGGACCTTAAAGTTTGACAGAAAATTGGTGTCAAACCTTCTTAGGGCACAGACATACAAGCTTGGGTATATAAATTAACATATGTTGTCCGTAAAAGTGCTCCCTTCGTGAAATTTCTTGTTAATGGAAGAGTACCGATCTGTTAATAAGAAAATTTACATTCCAACGTCTTGTAAAAGAATTTGCTCAGGATTACAAAATTTTCAGAGTTCAGCTGTAATGGTCTTGCAAGAAGCTTATTTTTTCGGTATTAACGACGATATCTAACTTTGCTATCTACGCGAAACCAGTAACATTCACGCCAGTGGTCAGAGGCAAGACATATTAGATATGAAAGCTGTTAAAATCATTAGCCTCTCCAAATTATAGAGGGTCGAGAGCAACAGTTCCCCTGACTGACTGGCGACGTCCGCATACAGAATGGCGAAATGCTTGAGATGGTATGGAAACAGATTAAATTAAAAGAGGCAGGCCTCAAACGTAATGAACAAGACGGTAAAGCGGCAAAGGATTAACAGGAATTATACATTAAAGAAAGAACTCGAGACTGGCATATAGGCATTAAACGAATATGAATTAGGAATGAATCAATTTTACTATAATTAAAAAATATAAAATGCGTATTTATTTCTTTTCTCGGTTGTTACATTAAAAGTAAAATTTTAAAATTTATTCACATTGGCATGTTATGTAAAAGTGAACACATAAAAAATCAAATTATAGCATATCGATTATAAATATTATGCAGGAATACGTTAACAAGTCAGAAATGCAGATCAGTCAATATTTGAAGTTCGAAGAGTGTTTAATTCTGCTAAAGTCATTGGTTTTATATCCTTGACGATTTTTTGTTCGCACCATTACTGCTAACTCTACTGAGTATATCAGAACTTTCATAATTGCCCTTTGTATCTCCGTTTATAATGAAATTTTCACATTTGAGAGTGTCGATAGCTAGAAGTTGATTGGTCACAGAAAACTCATATATTTGAGAATTTTTACTTAAAAAAATTAACATAGCTTAATATAATAGCAGATTTATTTGATCCTCTGCTTAGGTATATACATACATATATTCATATACAATAAAAAAAGAACTTGTTTGTACTTAAATTTAAGTAAGACAAACAATAAACAGAAAAGAGAAAAAATGTATTTAAAGCGATTGCAATTGTTCATTCAATTGATTTTTATGTTAACCTATTTACTTACTATTTGTCTATTAAATAGTTATTATTATTACATATTTTTTTATAATTTCAAAGTAAACGAATTCATGAATTTTGTACATTATATCATTTCCCAGTACCTTTTAGGTCCTTGAAAAATAACACCATAAAAAATACTCTACTCAATTTACAGTTGTAAATTGATATAATAATTTATTTTCCAGAGTGATATGAATTTAAGTGATGATAAGAAAAAGCCTCTTCGTGACATGCCATTGGATCAAAAAAGGGCCATGTTGGTGATGCAGAACAAAAAGAAAGGTCATTACGATACGGGTAACCGTTTCAACGATCCTGAGGACTATCACAAATATATTGAACAACACTTGAACGCCGAAAATATTGTAGTAAGCAAGTTGCAAAATTGCGTGGAATCATTAAGGGTTGCTTTAGCAAACAATCCCCTCAGTTGGGTGGAGAAATTCGGTTCTCAAGGGCTGAAGCAACTGTTGCAAGTTTTAGATATCGGACTCAAATAGTAAGTATGTGCCCTAAAATCGTAAGCAAATGATATTGAAAACTTTCTGATTTCAGCCGAGACGTTAAATTACAAAATGAATGTCTGAAATGCCTGGAAAAGTTTATGAACAATACAACAGGACTGAAGGCTTTCTTTAAATATACAAAGGGGCACGAACTTGTCGCCAGTTGTTTAGATTATGAAAAACCTCAAGTGATGATACAAGCGCTTAAGGTAAGTTTTAGCTTTCAAATTGCCTAAAAATAATTGTTCATACAGTACGGTCCTAAAGCAATGGATAAATTAATTTTCTATATAATTATGAATGTAATTGAAAAATCCTGAAAATGGCCAATTTTTATATATGAAACTAAACTTTTTGAATAGAATTAATCACCTGCCCCTTCAACCCCAGGGTAATAACTACTCCTAAAAAAATCTCAATGTGTTTCTCAATTTCTTATTCAGCAATATAAAACTTTTCGATTTTTTAATCTTGGTTAAAATAAAAATCAGTTGTTATTTAATTTGTAAAATGGTTAATGATCCAATAGAAAGACAAAGTTTGAAGTTATTAACAATATGTACATCAATTATAGTTTTAACTTATATGCTCAAACTGGGCACCTTTCATTTTTGTACAACAAAATAAATTCTTCTACGTTTTGCAACATTTTTGCGCTGATTTGGTTAATTTCTTACCTTATTCGGTGTTTTAAGTCATCAATACTAGCTGGTTTATTCTTGTAGATTTTTTATTTTAAATAGCCCCACAAAAAATTTTGCTACCTACATCGATCCACTGTTGCTGGACGACTTGATTGAGATCAGCTTGTACTGTTGCTGCATGCTGTAGTGTCCTTATCAGTCTTGATTCAGGTATTAAAACAATTTGTAAAAATCCAAGTAATTCTTCCACAATTTTTCTAGTACTTCTATACCAGTTTAAACGTTCACTTTAATAGGGTGTGGAGTGTGATCTTCCCTCATCCAGCTAGGATTTTCCATATTCCAATACCGACAATTTTGCGTGTTCCATATAGAGTAAACGTTGCCCATTTCCTTACAGGAGAAAAGAATATTTTTGGGACACCTCGGATTCTCTTGGCATCGATTCGTAACCATTTCACAAAATTATAAACTGGGATGAGGATCATTGTCATTTTTCTTTTACTTACATCATTATTACCAGCTACTTCTCTTGTTTGTTTCTGCCACTTTTCCTCAATATTTAACAATATATGCAATTTCTTTTCGTCATTCACTTTTGATCTCCTAGGTTTGGGAAGATGTTCGGCAGTTCCAAATTGACGGAATTATTGCTCTATTCGTAGACTGGGAAATATGACGGTCGGGACACTTCTCATTAAATATTCTGTAGACCTAAGATTGCGTTCTTGTGTTATCACCCACTCCAATTAATGTATTAATCTGACTATTGTCTTTACTTGATGAAAATTCATTTTAATTTGATTTAAACAATTCCACTTTGGTAATTTTTACTTTTATATTTATGAGATTAAAAATATTATTTCTCCAGATGTCTGACTTCATCAGAATACAAAGTGGAACTAATGCTTAATATCTAAAAAATGTTATAACGAAAAATACGGAGCTTAGTATGGATACAATAAGTAATGAAATTTACGATAATTATTTAGGCAGAAGGTAGTTACATGATGTATGCCCCTAGGAGGTTGGCGATGCAGGTGAATAATTCAAACAGTCTAGTTTCATATATTAAAATTGACTTGTTTCAGGATCTTTACTTTACATTCATAATTAAGTAGAGAATAAATTTATCCATTACTTTGGGGCTTCACTGTATAATATAAGGTTTCATAGTTGTTCGTGGCTAGAATTCCACTATAGTGTTTCAATACTGAAGTTTGATCTTGTTTTCCATAACCTGGTTAACCTATTACGGTCTCTCTCTTTCTGTGGTGTTAAATCAATGACTACTAATATAAATGGATCTGCCTGTTTACATTAAAAATGGGTTGTAAGATGTTTGCCGGAAAATAATAAACAGCCGCTTACCGATGCCAAAATTGCCAAACTTCATTCCATTGTAACCACTAAGACGTAAATCTAGGCATGTCGGCATTGACTGAATGCCTGAACGGCGGTACTTAACGCCGTTTATGTCCAGCAGGCAACAGCGCAAGTTTGCTTATTTACATTTTGAATTGAGGTTAACTTCGTAATTTATATTTTTAAAGTTTGTTTTTGGGTTGAAACTTGTTGGAAATCAATGATTATTATGTTTAAGTATAAAAACAATTACAAAGTGTTATTTCAGTGTTTTACATGCAGGAAAACGGTTTATTCGTTTGTCGAATTATCTTCTAACCGGTAAGTGTCAGATCATAAACATGTTTAGCGAGTTTACAAAAGGTCATTTAATCAGTAAATAAAACTACATTTTACGTGAATAAGTAAATGTTTTGATAATTACTGTTACATATTAGTAATTAAGCCACTCATTGTTTTTGTTATTGTGCACCTCTTTTCATGGATTTAAATATATTTATATTTGTGGATTAGGACGTAGCTCTATTATTTTGAATCTGAATAACATGACCTTTGATTTAATGTAGTTGGACGCTACTGTTGGAGCCGGAATATTTGTAAACAAATATATCTGTCTCTATTTTTGTCTCATGTTTCAACCCATTTTTCGTTTAGTCGTATATGAGAGTGCCGGGTCCATTTATATTAGTAGTTATTGTGTTAAATGTTAAAAATTGGGCTCTGATTAAGTAAAGGAAATATATTTCAACTTGAATTTAAGCAGTAGTAAACCAGTCAAAATAAACAGAAAATAAAAATTCGCATAGAACTGAAAATTAGTACGATTCTGCAAAATATCTAAAGTACCATCGATCCTATTTTTGTTAAAAACGTTAATCAAGGTAAAGGTAAAATATATCAGTATTTCACAAATTTTTCATCAGACACTTTTTCCTGCGGATTACGATTGCAGAGATTTCAGTACCACCTTATAAAGTAATGTACTTAGTATATTTTGTTAACGCGTTTCTCCAGTAGGCATACTCTATGATCTAATGTGATGAAAAAGGTTGATCTGAAAAAATGAAACTACTGATAATATTCGTAGCGATTGTTTTCGATTTATGGGAAAAAATTTATGAAGAGATTTTCCAATTGTATTTCAACAATAATGTTTTGTACCTTCTAAGAAAAAGATAGAGCAGTTACCTCTTCATTGACATCATATTCTCAGATACCAACAATGCACTAAAGAGTGTCTGTGTCTTACTTTCGGATTTACTGGATGTTTGTTGAGGTCTCTTTCCGTTTTTTGAATATAATTTTTTCAATTGTTTCATTATGTTTGTGTTTTTGTTAAATATGTCTAGTATACCGCTGAGGCGGGCACTTGCTGTCGACTATATGATTAGTAATTTGATATTATAGAAAAGAGAGTCGGAATATTTCAAGAACCAAATGTTTCAAAGTGTAAATCAACGTAGTTATCAATGGAATTCCGCGAAAATTAAATGTCTTGGTGACCTAAATTTATACGATATGATACATCAACTTGAAATTGTCTAATTTATTTCCTTTAGATCTTAGCTCCTCTATGTTTCTGTGGTGAAGGAGAAGGAGGAGGGGGAGGGAAAGAAGATGATGGTTGCAAAAAAGTATTGGCCGCCATCACAAAGGTTGGTGAAAAGAGAGAGACTGAAAGATTTTTACCGATTGTTGATGGAATTGTAAAAACTAATAGTTCAGAATTGCAGGTAAGTGTTTTTTCTCATGAAATATTCTTTGTAACAAATCTTGAAACATGTTTTCTATTCATCATCTTTGTTATTTAAAAAATAGGAGCCATTAAGAACATTTTAGATTGACTAAAAAATTAACTTACAAATGTAGTATCACTTTTAATCTCCAGGTCTTTATGAGTAAATGCAATTGTAACTTGTAAATGATTATTTAACGACTGTTAACTTTTCACTACGATCTGAATTCATACTTGCGCAGTTGGCATTTTAGGCATCATCTCATCACAGACAGTAAAGACATTTATTTTGTTTTGTGGTAGGACGATATCACGAAGCCAGACTTTTACTCATGGCATAAACTAGTTTCATGTAGGTATCATTATTTGAGGAACGATTATAAAGCCAAACACAATTTTTTGTTTCGTTTCCACCAACGAAACCCAGTATACGTTTGGTTTGTCGGTATCAGATCACGTTCAAGGACATTTCAAATCACAGCTATAGAAAAAAAATCTTGTTTCCACCAACCAAACCTAGTACGTCCTTGGTTTGATGAATCTGAATCCGCGGTTTCGGATTCAGCGACTCCAAAATTTTCATATTTTTCAGACCAAATCTGATTACTGTGACTTTGTAATTACCTTGAACGTGACAGCATACAGACAAACCGCCTTCGGATGTAGACAATTGACCTCGAATTCGGATTCAGTAACCTAAAAAACAAGAGTGTACTAGGTTTTGTTGGTAGATTTTTTATGTGTAAATTGACCTTAAAATGACTGAACCCGACCTGCCAAAAAGCAAGGAGGTTCTAAGTTTCGTTGGTGGAAACATTGTATGGCTGTGTTATTTGTACCTATACGGTATGAGGGTTTATCATCCTTGACCTATTGACAATAGACGGTTATATTAAATTTTTGACAGTTTGTGATGCTCACATTACTGGTTACCTGTATAAATAATTGTTGTACTTTGCGAAATAATTAGTAGGTTGCTTAATTAGTGACATGAAGAAAATACACTATCTAATTTGCCTTTTCATTAAAATGCAATCACTATGGAGCAAAAAGCTCTTGCAAAATAGTATAATTACTATGACGATTTATCAAGTTCTGGTATCAGCATTAGGTAATGATTTCCTCTCAGTATAAGTCTTGAGTGGCATCTTTATTTTGTATTCTAAACGTTTCGGGATCTACGCCAGATCGAGTTCACATTCAGAGTCTAAGCCACACCTGCGTTCACAATTAAAAGAAAGAATATTAAAAAATTTTAAAATGTGTAAAAGTTGAAATTAAAATCTTTCTTTTCTTCTAGTTTTAGGCAGTTCTGTATGTTCTCTTATTTGGAGGTTTCTTAATATTATCATCCCCTCCCCTCCCTCCCATTTGGCGATTTGTCTCTTGTAATTCTTACTACCCTATTGTATGCCATTCTACTTATGTGCTGTTCTACTCACTTTTGCTTTTCAATTTCCAGTCGTTTAGTATTTCCAGGTTGCTTGTTGTTCTGACTTCATCACCTCTTACTGTAAAGGAAGAAATTTGTGTTCCGCTTTCTTATCTAATCTTTTAAAACGAAAATATCGCAAACACTTCAAAAAATCTAAATCTATACCAGTTTACAAAAATAAAGGTTCAGTAAACAATATTGAAATTATCGAAACATATGTGTTCAAAGTCAGCTAGCTAAAGTTTTTGAAGCGGTTTACAACATTAGACTGAACACTTTTTTCGAAAATAATAATTTACTAATCCTCGGCTTTCGTGAAAATAAATATACACATACTGCTTTCTCGGAGTTATGCTTTTTTATATATTACTCATTGAACAATAAAATATTAAATATAACTGGCTTTTTGGATTTATCACGTGCATTTGTCTCCAAAGATCATTATTTCTTACTAGGTAAACTTAACAGAATAGGCTTCGATCATACCTTACAAACCGTGAACAAGCTGTTCAAGTTTGCGACAATAGATCAAATTTCAAAACAGTCCATACGGGGGTGCCACAAGGTTCAAAATTGGGCCCTATTACATTTTTTATATTTCTTATATTTATTAATAATATTTCATTATCATGTCCCACATCTGATCTGAAAATGCTCTATGACGATGAACCAAATTTTGGTATATTTAAAAAAATGATTCTGAACTTGTCACAAATGCTAATGTAGCCACTCGGGAATTTCGTGACTATTGGAATTCACATGGGTAAACGGTAAATGCTAAAACACAAACAATTTCATTCCTACCTAAAAACAATACAAACAATATAAGTTATCTTGTCAAGTTAAATAATGAATCTATTAAGCAGGCCAAGTTATGTAAATTCTTAGGAATAATTGTTGATAATAAACTCAGTGGGAAAAACACATTGATTATATAACGAATAAATTAAGTAAGACGGCTTTCGTAATACGCCAATTAAATTTACTGTAAGTTTCAATCTTCTTAAATTAGCATATTTCGGCCTATCGGAGTCGATTATGTCATATGGCGTTATATTTTGGGGCTGTTCAGCTCATATTGCTGGTATTCCTCTATTAGTTGCAAGCAATTTTTCATTGAGATTTATATTCTGACGGTCCATTCATTATATATTTACCTATTAATAATGAATATTAAGAAGCAAGTATCACTTACTAGAAATGATCAAGTACACAACTACAGCAGCCATTTTCTAAGCTGTCAGTTCGGCAAAATTTCCATATCTATAGGGGGACCATAAGTTTTAATGAATACACACGAAGTAGGGGGAATGAGAAAAAATATAGTGAGGTTTGGCAAGGAACTCCATACATACCTATCCACAAAAGCATACTACTCATAAGAGGAAGTTTTGAAAGATGCTGAGTTACGCGGGTGGTGATTGTTTGACAAGGCAAATAAATCATTTGTATTTGTAAGATTATTTGTAATTGCAGTGATTTTAAATGTTTATTAAATGTATATTTATTTTTCTGATTTCTTAGTGTTTTCCTCATGATTCGTCTTAGTGTTCTCATCTGTGTCGTCTCTAGTATCGTTTGTATTTTGGAAATGTCAGGTCTTTCTGCCGTGTATGCCATTATAGCAGCTTTGTAAATCATTGTCTTGGTTCGAATATGTTGGTTTCCACTAAGTTATTTAGGCAACCAGCTGCTCTATTAGCCTTCTGTATTATGTGTTTACTCCTATTTCTTCTTCTATATCTTACATCTAATCAGTTTTCTACTGACAAAAATTAAAACGTTTCACAATCGAAAGTAAGATCTGACCAAAACCCCGAGACTTTTGGAAGCACATTAACCTGATTAATACCGAACGATTGAATCTGAATCCATTATAACAACTTTTGGTTATATTAGCAGCTATTAATTAATTGTATTTTATTTAATTGATTGTATTCATTTATATTTTATATGTATCTTCCTCGAAGTTTCCTTGGACTTCCATTGTCTTGAAGTGGTTGATCTCACAACGTTTCAATAAATGTGTATCTGCTATCGTCATCAGGTGAATGATGGAAATTCAGATTATCCGTAGTATTTATATTATACCCTTAACCGGTCATGCGTCGCCGGCCATGGTTATTGGGTCTTATCTGGTCCAATCAGCGTCGTCGTACCTGGAGGTTGGTTGCCGGTGATGCATAGCGGCAGAAGCAGAAGAAGAGCTCTCCATATATTTTTAATTTGGACGCTGGGCTCGCTAATTATATTTTCGTTCGAGATTATATATGCTCTCTCTATGCATTTCCTTTTGTACCAGTGCTCTTCCTTGTGAATTGCTCTGGCCTGGTCCCAGTTGATATTATGGTGTTCGGTCCATGTGTGATTAGCTAGCCCAGACTTTGTTACCTCCGCCCTTTGAGTAGCTGTGCCGTGTTCCTTAATCCTGGTGTCCAGATTATATGTATCTTCTTCAGAATATACGCATTCCGCAAATTTATAACACGCAATTGATTTTAAACAGACGATGTTTATTTACTTATCGAATTATGTAGAGGAAATGTACCTCAAATGAAAAAGCATTAGTTTAAAAATGAATTTATAAACATATATTTAGAGAACTCATTTTAATAGATTCGTTAGATATAAAGGTAATATTCTATCTATATTTATTTAAACTCTAATTTATTATTAGTACGTCTCTGTGCAGTGATTTTTTTTCTTAAAAATTTGAATTTCGCAGGGCATTTTTTTGAGGTCAGCATCTCAGTAGCTGTTGATCAGTGATAAAGTAACGAACGATGCTATTTAAAAAATATTTTTGTTTATGAATTCAATCATAGTTTCAGTTTTATTGACTTGTTATTTAGTTTTGTTGGTAATGTGAATAGTTTGTGTAATATGAAGATATCCAAAAGCATTAGGAAGAAAATTTTTAGACTAGTGGTAAATATTTCAATCTTATCTTGGCGTGGTAATGTAAACAACCTCCAAAAGTTTAATAGGTTAAGTCGATATTATTTAAACATTTTTTCAAAATCTAATAGATTTTTACCTGCAAACGCTCTAACTATTTGAAATCTGTATAGGAACCGTTCACCCTAAGACTGCAAAAGATTTATAATAAACAATTTCTCCTAAAAAGACTCATTAAAAAATCTCCATACATTAATTTGCGATTTAAATCTCTCTGGCAATAAGGAAATATTAAATCAATTTAATGTTGTATGAAACTAAATAATTTTTGAAAACCCATTCAATGCTTCTCACCTGTTTACATATCTATTAATCAGTTTTCTCTTTTAAGAGGTTTTCAAAAGAGCTTATATTTTTATTAATTAAATTAATAAGTAACAAATTTCCTATCACTATTCAAATAACTTTTTTTTCTATCAAAGAGTTTCCAAAAGTGATAAAAAGCTATCATTTTTGACGATTAATAAAAGAGAAAAATTTTGCGAATACTATGACAAAAATTAAAAAAAAAATGGAATTGAAAGAGTTTGTTTGGCTTGTCCAATTTTTTTGGGAAGTAAGAAAATTTCTGACGATTTGCTATACGTTAAACAACTAGTGATACAGTTTCAAACGCTTAGACGTAACATGAGCATAATGATACACTTTCTTCGAAACCACCTAGACTATTTTCTGCTAATCTTGGGGATCCAAATGAAAACATAGCTAATAGAATGAAACTCATGATGGCTGACTATTATTGGAGCATGCAGAAAAGATCTCTGACTTCAACTTAATAAAATAGGATTAACTTTGATTTATCATATTTTCTAACTAGAGCTGAGTCAGAAATTTCGATAACAAATTTTAAATCGTCATTAAAAGTTAACTCGTATCATATAACATAGCCGAATCATTAGAAATGCTGTTGTGCAATGTTATATATATATCGTATTTGTTCTTGTTTCCATAGTCTTCAATATTCCCTAGTATTATTATACTCATCTGTCCCATCTAGTTTGTGTTTATAGCTCCTTTATGAGGTCCTGTATTGTGTTGAGTTTCTATATTCTATATGTCCGCTAGAAGTTCTTTGTTTTCATTTACCAGTAGCTTTTTGTTGCTTTGTCCTCTCAGTGCTTTTACATTCATGGTCATCTGACTGGACGCGTTGTTTTTGGACGTTTTGGAGTCATTTCCAACCTTTATAAGTGAGTGAGTGTTCTTGACCACAGTTGGCACATGTTACAAGAGTTTTTCTGTCAATATTCCACTACGAAGCCCGATGTGGTCCCCTCTTTTGTCTTGATAGCAGCATTGCAAAAGTATCCCTTCCAGTTTTTGTCTTTTGACCTTTACAGTAAGATCAAGATATGTTCTCAACTCCATTATGTTGTGTACTTTCTCAGGGACCTTCACTATGAAGAGTCTTTTGAAATTGAAAGTACTGAACTTTATGTTTTTTTCCTGTAAGATATTGACTCTCTGAACTTTAATCATAATGTACTTATTACCTGTGCTGGTGGTGATAAAGCATGCTTCGGAGGCGGTTAATTTTTGTCTTTTCTTCTTTACCGTTTTGTCGTTTGCTCTTTTTTTTTTGGAAAGTGTTATTGTAATTTTCCGGCATAGTTCTTTTGTTGCCCTTCTTGCATTTTGATTTCTCCTTGGGTTTGTTAATTATTTCCATTTTCTTCGTTGTAGCTCTTTCTTCAGACGCCTATAGTATTTCATGTACTTTTATATTGTCTTTGACTTGAGTTCTTGGACTGTTCGCTGCTTTGTTTTGTTTGTTTGAATTATTTAAATAATGACCTGATGCTAATCCTTTAGGGTCACCGACAGGTAGAAAGGTAGTCGTTTTCGCTGAAGTTCACTGTACACTTCGATGCTACTGTAGTCAATTCTCACTGTGAACTGTGAAGTAATATATAAAAATAATGTCTATCATACAATTATCACTAGTTTGTAATGGAGACGTTGCCCGCGTTGATATATCGGTGCTTAAAAGCTTTGCAAGTAGTTGTCATGAAATCTTTGAAGAAACAGAAAAAATATTTATTTGGGCTGTGTTAATCGTAAGTTTCCTTTGATTGTAAAGCAGAGGGTATAGTTAAGTATAAGACTTACAATACTGGAGTTAAAATAGGAATATGGCCTCTCATCACAGGTAATGCATTATGTAAGGCGTTCAATCAGCATTATATACCATGCTTCAATAAAATTATGAACGGAAACAAAACACAAAATTTTTAAATAAATCATTTGCCATGTGATTGTTATTTTCTCTTGTACAAACCGATAGTGACACACATTTGCTAGGATAATATATCACTGACATGGCACACCTAAAATATCAGACATTTGAGTTTTAAAACGCTAAGATGTTTATGCCTTACAGTTTTACACTCATATAAGGTTACAGTTCTGGTTACAGTGGATCTTGAGATGACAGGAATCATATTAATTGAGATCGTCTGTGTTTCTTGGAACAAGGTAGAGAAAGATAAAAATTAATTATTAACATAGAAATACCATAGAAATGTTTAAGTGCCGATAGTTTTTGTTATTAAACAGACGGACCTGATAAAAATGCATAGGAGAAATTGAAAATATTGTAAATCATTGTGGATCTTGAACCTTTACGATTTCTGTAAATTTTAAGCAGATTGTTTTTATGTCAATTTTTTGTTAATACTATTATTAATGTGTCATATGATATATGAGTGTTTCCACAGAAATATTCCTATTACGTGCCGCCAGACGTTTAAACTGGCACTTGAAGAAATCTATCTATTTCTAATGATTTTTTTTTCGATAAATATAATTAAGAAATATTATTTTATACGATTTAGGCTTAAACACTCAATATTTCATCTAATAATACCGTAAAATCGATGTAAATTATAGAAATTTTTTGTTATTTTAACCATATAAAAACAAGAAAAAGTTGTATATAATCTCATGGAACATTATAATTTCACCATGGTAAAACTGATTTTGGCCATCCAAAGTATTTGCATTTTCAAGCAATTTATTGATAGGTACTTACTTGAATTTACTTTAAAAATGAATGTGCAATAAAATAAACCAAAAATATATTTTTTAATTTTAATTAAATATTAATCTATTCGAATCAATTACATCTATATTTTCACAAGTTAAATATGGAGTTTGCGTTTTGTCATTAGCAAATTTTGATAAAAATAAGTAAAATAAACGTACTATGGATAATTAATGAATGCAGATTCCACTCTGCTATTATTATTTTTGTGTATAAAGGTCATCATAAATTATCAAAATTGTAATATTTTTTGTTTTTTTTTTATATTGACTAATTATAATTCTAACCACACAAAAATTTTGAAAGATATGCAATGAAAAAAAAAATCATAAAATGTTAGCATTGGATTCCAATACTTGAAGTATGTATCGATTCTTTCAAGAAGAAAGACTTTCGGTTTTAAATCATATAAAAGTTTTAAGGGTATATCGAAAAGACCATGGTGGTCACAGAATATTGTTTCTGAGAAAATCTTTTTTCAAAATTTAAAAATTTGTACGTTTAGATTAACAAATCCAGTTTTTCCTGCGTGGCATCTGATTTTAAATATAAAAAGACTATACCAGTACTTGCACTTGTGGTAATTTATTTAAAATAATAATGTAAAATTAAGAGACAGAAGCATAAAAAACATGAACATTTAGTTGGTACCTATATTCTTTTTTGGCCCTAAAAATAAAATGACTTTCGCAAATCTCTTCCAAGTCTTTAAAAAGCTATCGTTCGTGCCATTTCAGAATAGGTCCATCAAATCAGAGAGTGCTTCAAGATTTCTGTTTTGTGTCGTTCTAAATCTCTACATCCTTTAAGCAATATATTTTATAAATTTCTGAACATGTCGTTGTGTATATAGATTAGAATTAGATCAAAGTATTATCATATTTTGTACCGTGTGTTAAAATGTTTCGATATGGCATAATTTCATGAAATTCACGAGCCGTACAAAAAATTTCTTCCAGTAGTGACCTTTTGTCTGACCGACCTTAATCTTAAAAAGGCCAAGTTGAATTTTTAATGACCCCAACATTTTTGACCCCTGAAATCAAAAAAGTCTGAATAGTTTAGGGTCGGATATGTCCTTGACTATTTTAGCGAAGAAAATAATTGGAAAATATATTCAACCAATTAAGGCAAGCCAGTCTGCTTTCTGTGATTGAATTCAAGGTAGAGAATGTGCCCAGCCAGTTAAGGCGAGGTAATATCACCATCAGATAGTCAGAAATTTCATAAAACTTTTGCCTTGATTGTTTATTTTTTTGTAGAACTTAAAATTACTATTGTATCCTATTCTTCAATATTGAGATGAATGTGAAGTCATGATCAAGGTCATGTCGGAGAGTAAAATATTCTGGTCTTTTGATTGTGGGTGTCAAAAATAGGAGGCCTTAATTTATAAAAAATAACTTGAACCTTGATTTTCAAGGTCAAATACCAGGTCACCAACAAATAGCCATAGAAATTTCCTAAAACATTTTTATTTAAAATTTCTTGTGTGGCTCATGGTATTCAGGAAATTCTGTCGTATTTTAAATACCCAGTATAATTTTTCTCTCTGTCTACTACCCGTCTGTCAGTACTCATGAAAATATGCAGGTGTCAAGTTAGCATACTGAACGGATCTAATTGTTCAGTCGATTTTCAGTTTTTATTTTTTTGGTGACTGCGCATAGTGTAATAACTTTCAGTCCATTATCTTTTTTTTTAATCGGTTCGAGAAAAAACTATTAAGCTAATAATTCTTGTGATTTTTTTATAATCCCATCGTTTCGAGATTGAGAGCCATTGAACGCAATATAATATATTTTTTCTAGTCGAGAATCTTCATGAGTTACGCTTCCTCAACTGATTAAAACGGCGTTACACCCAGTACGACTCCCGAATGGGGTCTCTGAAACGCCTATCCATTTTTCGAGAAAATATTTTTAAAAATTCTCATGATATTTTTATCAAATTGTGTCTATTTTGCGGTGATGCCTTAACGGACCTAGAAATATATATAGACTTTCTCAAAATTGAGTCGCGTAGTTCCTGAAAAAATTGCCCACCTACATACGAGTGAAACACACAACTAAATTATTTTAAGTTAATCACACATGGATATTTTCAGCTTACCCCACAACCTGTTCCATATTTTAACTGAATATATTTACTATAAATTAATAACTTTACTAATATATTTTATATAGATTACCTTGTATAAAGTTCCACTATGTAAACTACATATGACGATGAATTTGTATATTTAAGCATTCGTTATCAATTTATTGGTTTTAACCAATTTCATAAAATCAAAATGTACCTATTATCACTATATTGTTTAATGTTCTTAATAAGAATTCATGTTTCTTAGGTTTTTACTTGCATACAAATCGTTTGATTCCAAATTTTATTGAGCTTAAATTAATATATTACTGTTTTTCAGAGTATGTGTTTTCAATTTATTAATGCTCTATTAACTGAAACGGACGATTTCGAATTTAGATTACACTTAAGGAATGAAATTGTTAGAAATGGCCTTTACAGTAAACTAGGTGAGTACAATAATTTCTAAGAGTTTCTGCATAGTTTAATCGACTAATTTTGTTTTAGAGGAACTAAAGAATGAAACTAATCCCATTATTAAAAGGCAGTTCGAAGTATTCGAAAGCAGACGAGAAGATGACGCCGATGAATTGCATGAACGTTTTGACAAAGTGAGATTGGACATGGACGACATGCAAGATTGTTTCGAAGTGTTGAAAAATCTGACGCTCGAAACACCCTGTGAACCCTATTTCTTGAGCATACTCCAACACCTTTTATTCATTCGTGATGACATTAATGTAAGGTGAGCCACCAATCTTTTTCTTATACCTATTGGGTGATCCAAAAGCTATTATATGAACGTGCTATTGGGTGAAGGATGGGATCACAACTAATACTGGCATGTGTCCTGATTTAAGCCTATCCCATGAATGCTATCTGGTAATATACTCAATTACAAAACTAAAACATTGTCGCCAGTGTTAGATTTGACATTCTTAGGAAACTAAATTAGATAAAAATTGTGTTCCACAAGTTTCATTCAATAATGACTTGTGGATATTCAAACTAACAATTCAGCGAAATAAATAATAAAATGTTGAAATCAAATGTCTTTTGGGTCACCCATATGTTCTGCATATGGGAAAATAAAGTACCTATTATTCGATTTTAGACCAGCATATTTTAAGTTGATAGAAGAAATAGTGTCACAAGTCGTTCTTCACAAAGCCGGTCTGGATCCGGATTTCAAAAAGAACCATATCGATATTGATCTTCAACCAATATTAGATGAACTGAAAGGTAAGTTTTATTGTAAATTATTTATAAAAAGTTACATTATTGAGTGTTACATTCAGATAAACCCAGTGTCGACAGTGGTGAAGTCGACAACCTCAAAAGACAACTGGAAGAGGCACTGGCAGCAAAGACAGAAGCTGAAGCTAAATTAGAGTTAATTCAAGGGCGGTCGGGATCGGCGGATAATTCTGGCAAACTGGATCCATCGTTATTAAACAAAATCAACATCCCGCCTCCACCTCCAGCACCAGGAGGAGTAGGTGGTCCTCCACCACCTCCCATGCCAGGTAAAATTAAATATTTTCCAGTACTTTCATTACTAGATACAACCATTTGATTTAGGAATGGGTCCAGCTCCTCCACCCCCTCCGATGCCTGGTGCTATGGGAGGAGGTCCACCACCACCTCCAATGCCAGGTTTAATGGGCCCACCTCCGCCACCTATGCCAGGATCGGGTGGTCCACCTCCTCCGCCTCCTATGATGGGCGGCGGTCCTCCGCCTCCTCCGATGATGGGCGGAATGGGTCCACCGCCGCCTCCTGGTATGATACCATTAGTAGGTATGGCAAGGCCCGACTTACTCCCGCATGGTTTGAAACCAAAGAAAAAGTGGGATGTTAGTGGGCCCCTTAAGCGAGCGAACTGGAAAACGGTAAGTTTACTCAGTTAGCGTTAGGTTTGGAGAGCACATACTTACCAGGTTCTTTTACTTGAAACTGAATTTAACTAAATGAAAATATTATTATATAACCTGGGTTTATGTATAGTTGTTTAAACATAAATTTTCTATAAAATCCAGGTTTCTTATTCAACTGTTTTAACCTGCGGCTTCGCCCGCAATAATGTTGATTTTGTCAACCAATTCTAGTTGTTGGTCGATAAAGGTAGAGGTTCAATAGTTACAAATAAAAAAAATTAACCACAGAGTTACAAGTTCTGCCTTGCCATGAACTGTTCCCACTCCATCTTCATTTTTTTCTTCAGTTAATTAACATTTATGTGGATATATGGGTCGTGTGCTCTCTCTAAGGCAACTCTCTGGTATATGTCTGGTTCTTAGATATTGGATGTATATATTTTGGCCGGACGTTTCCATGCATTTTAGTAGTTCAGCCGTTTTTACGTAATTACTTGCTGTTTTGTCAGTTTTGCTGTTCTTGACTGCTGACTCCAGTTCTATAAGTACTTCTGGTACTTGTTCTTGTATTGTCATGTGTTGTGCGGGTAGAATTTATTGAGTTGAAGTTCTGTTGATGTGGTTTCTTTTTTTCCCATTTATTAGTAGTTTTTGCGTTCTTATGACTCTTTCAGTTTAAGATTCTCCCAGTTTTTCGTTGTGATGTTTGATGATGTCCTCTAAAATCGTCTTGCTAAAAGTTTTGTACAGTTTGATATATTTTACATTTTGGATATCTGTTGTTATTTTCAATTCCATTATTTTCTCTAGCAATGACTTTGGTTCCGAGCTTAGTTTGTGTTGTTGTTTTCGATCTGTTAAACATATTTCCATTTTATTTTTATGTGTGTTATCTTGAACAAGCTTCTATTTTAGTAGTACAAATTTTTCGGACAATTATGGTTGACTAGGGACACTTAAAACAAGCAGTACCTGAACTTTGTTGCTTTAACGATTGTTTACATATACACCAGTTTATAGAGAAAAATTTAACACATATAATTCAACAGCAATTCGCTTATACCATCACGTCAGTAACAGTTTATAGATAATTATTGCTAAGATTTTAACAGCAAACGCGTAGAAGTAAAATATTTAAACAATAAATACCGACAAAAATACGAATTTTTTTTTGTTCTTTGCTTATATAATGAACAATAATTAAGAAATCGTAATCCCGTCTACAGGAAAGTTGTAGAGAATAAGAAATCCTTCATAACGAGTGTTTATACATCCTGGGGCATGTTTCATAATCAACTTGTAACTTGTAGAATTTCGTTTCGCAATTCAAAAAAATTCTTCTAAAAGTTACAACTTGTAAAATTCAATTATATATCATTATTATTGACTATTTATGATTTATCATATAGAAATAATCACATTCGGAGCATGTGTTAATAAATTTTTCATGTTCGATTTGTGGTAGGTATTTCTTAAAGTTCTGGAATAATGTATGTACCTAAACCTAGATTGCCAGATTTACACCCTATTGAACACCTTTCAAATAAGCTAATATGTTGGAAATAGTCATCATAAAAACTATCCATTTTCATTTTCAGATTATCCCGCAAAAAATGTCTGAAAAATCTTTCTGGGTTAAAGCGAAAGAAGAAGAATTAGCCGAACCTGATATCCTCGATGGGTTGGCCAAAAAATTCTCATCAAAACCACCTAAGCAAACGGAAGACACAACAGATAAGTAAGTTCCTTCTTCCATATGTATTTCCTCGGTGAGCACTCAGTTACAATAAAAACAAACTCAATCTGAATGCTTTGCCTTTGCACTTCTTGTAGCTCTTTCACCTGTTTATTAACCTGTACTCTACCAAGTTCAAGTTTAATAAAACTTATGTTTGATAAATGTTAGACAAACCAAAAATCCGTATTTGTATTAACAATTTTATTTGATATTCTTTTCGCAATATTTCAGGAGCCATGACTACGGTACATTGAAGAAAGTCAAGGAACTAAAAGTATTAGATGGGAAATCTGCCCAAAATATTAGTATATTGTTGAATGGTGCGCTTAAACATATGCCTTATGACGAAATCAAAAAGGCGCTGTTGAGGTGTGATGAAGCGGTCCTATCGGAAACTGTTACAGAACAACTCATACAGGTATTTAAATGTACTAGTATCACCTGTGGTCGAAATTCGACCAATTGTGTCTATAAAGTAACGAAATTGAACTTGTTGTTCATATATAATTAATAGGAATTTATTTGTATGAATGTTCGTAATCCTTACCTTAACGATATAAACTGATGATTGTTTCGGCTTTACTTGATAAAAATTCATTTTAATTTGACTAAAACAAAACCACATTGATAATTGTTATTTTATTTTTATGAAATTCACATTGTTTCGTCAGAATACAATGTTGAAATATTACTAAATATCTGAATACAATTATAGAGTATAATAACTAATTTTTAAATATTTATATGTATAATAGTTTTTAGATATTTGTCATTAGTTCAACTTTGTATTCTGACGAAGCCAGTCATCTGACAAAACAATATTGTCAATTTCATAAATAGAAAAGTGAAAATTACCAAAGTGGTTTTGTTTTAACCAAATTGACGATATAAGGTATGGCAGGGTTATTAAAGGGTAGAATAATAAATAAATGTAAATAGTAATTCCATTTGAAAGAACTAGAAATTGTATACCTAGTTATTGTAAAATAATGTTTTTTCGTTTGTACCTGTAATAAATATAAATAATTTTTTTAAACATATGACATCTCGTTGCAAGAACATACATCAATTTCTTTATGATTTCCGTCAGTTTTAGAGGACATGTTAAAATTACAATAAAATATTACCTTATGTCAAATTAAATTACCAAATAGTTTGTTTTATTCTATCACTCATACTTATTCAAATTACATTTTTACTTGTAATAATAAATAAATAAGTAAAAAATATTTGCAGTATATCACATCTCCTAAGTATTCTACCACTTTTTGATACAATAGTAGATACACATGGTATTCCATTATTTTAATCAATTGTTATTAGATTTGTGGTAAATTTCTGATTGAACGCTACTCTTGAAATTTTATTATTTTCAATAGTCTGTTATACAAAACAAACAATTCTTTATTTCAATCAAAAACATTTGCATCAGTTTTCAATTTTTGTGTAAGGGTGTATGAACATAATGTGCACATCCTTTTAGTGTCACACTTTAGCTAAACGCAGTATCTCCAATTTAGCTCGTGAGGACCGGTAATCAGATTTTTCAGTTAGCTTTAAAATCTCTAAATAATTCTCTTTTGAGTAACTTCGTAAAAGGGTTCTTCCATGGAAACGAAAAACTTTCACATGCAATTTTGGTCACTTTAATATTTGTTGTTGTTTTTCTAAAGAAGTAACGTAATAAAATCAGTTTAAAAGAATGTTTTAGGGCGTACATTTTGCTGAGTAAATAAAATCGGTTTATTTAAATAATACTAGGCTAGACAAGAGGATTTTTTACCGTCAAAGACATAATCTAGAACATTAGCTTAAGATTTAAGCTACTTGTTCATAGAGAATGCCACCTCAGTTAGTTTATTGCAGTAATTTATCTTTAATTTACCTATTTTAAAAGAAATAAATAAATACCTATTCTTTATATAATTTGTACATCTACTTCACTGTACCTTCCGATTAATATATATTTCATAGCTATTTTTTTAAATAAAGACCAAAAAAGGGTAGTATGTTTTCATATTCAAGTATTAATATATAAATTATCTTCAGTTAAGTATAAGGGATCCGAAATATAAGTTCGGATGTTTTGAAACCTTGAAGTTAACATATGAAATGTAGCATTAAACACAAATGTAGTTCTCTACGTATACAACAGTCATGTGTATTAAATATATATTCTTTCCTATTTAGTATCTACCACCTGCTGACCAGTTAACCAAACTCCAAAGCTACAAGGAGCAATATTCAGAACTAACCGAAGCCGAACAATTTTGCGTAAAAATGTCCGAAGTAAAGCGGTTGTTGCCGCGATTAAAATCGTTGAGTTTTAAACATCATTACGTCGAAATGGTGCAGGACTCCAAACCCGTAAGTTAATTCATATCGTTTTGCTTTGCTTATAATTTCGATTACAAATTTTAGGATATAGTTGCCGCCACAGCTGCTTGCGAAGAGGTGAAGAAAAGCAAAAAGTTCGCAAGAATTCTAGAACTCATATTACTTATGGGGAATTACATGAATACCGGGAGTAAAAATGGTCAAGCCTTTGGATTCGAAATGTCATTTTTGACGAAAGTATGTATAAAATTAATATTTAATAGTTTGTATGTACGAAGTGTGTTGGGAAAGTAAAGTTATAACAATTCTTTTAATGAATATGCATGGTATATTACATAAATATGCTATAAACACGCTAGATGCCGCCTTCATGCAAAGTGTATGAACTAAAAGTTGCTTCCGATAAATTGATAAGAAAGGCAAAAGTTATAAATAAATAAATGCGTTGACAAATTATTAAGGATAATAAACTAAGGTACATAAATGTATAAAATAAAAGATATGCAATGTGTGTTAAGCTAGCACAGCCATTTCATAACGCCCAAATAGGACCTACTCAAGAATTTATTGCTAATTTATTACGCAAAAATTAAATTTATTGCTCCCACCCTTCCTGAGAAACAGTGGCTATGCTAACTTTAGACTAAAGTTAGCATAGCCATATTCTATATCTCCGGAACGAACAGCGCTACTGAGGTGATCTTGGTGGCGTATTTTATTGCTAATTAATTGCTATCGAATAGTACCAGGGCGAATATCCAAAACCAACCCCTTCATCCTCTACTGAATTTCGCACCCCCTGAAAAATAAAAAAATATTTATTTCAAAGTTTTTTGTTGTTAAAATCAGTAGAATTTTATTTGCTAATTAATTGCTGAAGCTCTACTTTCATTACGAATTTATTGCGTCAACCCCTTCTGAGATACTGTGGTTATCCCAACTTTAGACTAAATTTAGCATAGCCATATCTATATCCCCGGAACAAACTTCGTTATTGGTATGGTCTTGGGGGCGTATTTTATTGCTAATTAATTGCTATCCAATGGCATTAGACCAAAAACCCATAAACTACCCCTTCATCCCCTACTCCATTTCTCACCCCCCTTACAACTAACAAAAATATTTATTTCAATGTTTTTTGTTATTAAAATCAACAGACTTTTAATTGTTAATTAATTGCTGAAGGTCTACCTTCGATACGATTTTATTGCTCCTACCCCTTGCGACAAACTGTGGCTATGCCATCTTTAGACTAAAGTTAGCATAGCCATATCCATATCTCCGGAACGAACGTCGTTATCGGTATGGTATTGGGGGCGTATTTTATTGCTAATTAATTGTTAACGAATGGCACCAGACCAAAAACCCAAAAACTATCCCTTCATTTGGTTAAGGAAATGAACTTTTACAGTTTTTTATTCCCTATCAGATTGTGTGTGTAGCAAACTGCTGAATGATTATTAATTTACTGAAAGTATTTTAAAAATGAAAGAATTAATGATAATACTGTAATTTGAGTATTTATTTACCAACATTTCTTAGAATGATTATTTGAGGCAGTTCTTCCATCGGCCGATGGTGGATAAAAAATATTCATAGAAACATGAATAGCATTTTTATCCTTAAAAATATTAAGTTCAGCAGTACGTCAACAGATGCGTGCATATTATGTTAAATTATTTACAGTATTATTAAAAGTTTACAAAAAAAAATCGGTAATAATATTAATCGTGATTGATCTGTATTGTAATAGAAGAAATATTATGTTAAATTACATATACTGAATAATATAAGTAATGATTTTACCAAACTAAAATTAACTAAATGAAGTTAAAGGTTTTAATTGATTTGCTCATTTCTTATAATTTTGTTGTATTGCTGAAGCCCGAAATATATTAAACACGCATTTAAGGCAAAATCTAAGCTCTACTGAAATGGGATACAGTGTGTCTCAAAATAAAACGAAGTTAGTTTTCATTTCTCGATAAGTGTTCTACTTTAATTGGTAATCTGTCATACACGTAAAAAACACTGTCATATTTTTAAGTGTTTCTTTAAATTAATAATTGATTTCAACAAATAGAGTAATATAGTATGGTATAGAAAAAATCTTACAGTTAGTTAGTTTTTTTATTGAAGGAATTTGATTTAATTATCTGTTTCAACTTCAATTGCTATTAGATACTACATCTTCAATATCAAATACATAATTTATCTATATTTTTCACCATTGTGAGGAGTGTGAACCCAAATAAAAAAACTAACCTTGGTTGAATGTTGAGTAGATATTATATTATTCTTTGTTTGTATGCGAACGGTTAATGACAAACCATATATGTACCCTGAGTAAGGGGAGAACTATCAAAGATTCGGTTTGAAACCGAAAAATAAACTATTTATGCATTTCTGATATTTGTTTCCTGAAGGATAGTTGTGAGTTATGTAGTTAATGTTTAAGCATTCTTTGGGAAATACACCGCAATACTTAAAATAACTGTATCTTTCCAAACGATTCGGGGTCTATGTCGGACTCCGTTGACAATGGTAAAGAAACTATGAGAAAAATTAATGGTCCTGTCGTTGTGAACAAGTCAGTATCGGTATAGTTCATAAGGTTTTTCCTTGGTTTTGGTCTATGATTTTAATGGGATCACGGAGTTAACAGAATTCTTTGATCGCTTTTTTGGCGAATCTTATAACAAAGTCGCACCTAGGAGGGTCACATAAAATTCTGAAGATCACCCTTTCAAATTCTAACAATGTGAAATAAAGATTGTTATTACATGATCTTTAGAAGTTTCTGTACTACCCTGTATTTTATCAAATTAATTTCTCTTAGTTACGTCATACGTCACATAATATTGTCATACATTTTAATGTTAAATTTTAGAATTGAGCCTTTTTTCATAGTTTCTGTGCCATTGACAAAAGGGTCTGGCCGAGACCCCGAAATGTTTGGAAAAATATAGTATTTTCAAGTATGGTGGTGTAATTTACCAAAGTGGTTAAAAATGTGATATTGCATATAACAATGAAAATAACTGATGTGTAATTTAACACCTAGTACCTTGCAGTGAATATTTTGGTTATGTTATCATTTGAACATAATATTTGGACTTCATAATTCCCTGATACTTCGATGTAAATAGTTGTATTGATCAATTTTGAACATATGAATCAATCCTAAACAACACCGTTACATAATTGATACTACGAATATAGTTCCAATTCGATGTCTCAGATTGCCGAAAAGTTTGTTGCAGAACTAAAGAGTAGTTAGGCAATGTTTAAAAATATATTAGCTGTTTTTCTTTCATAACATGTAAACAAATCCTTAATAGGGAAACCCTTGATATGTTAGTAATCATAGTTACATTGTCTTCTAAACGTGGTTTGTGGCATATTCTTGATTACTTTTATGTTTTTTTTTGGCAATAACACCACAATCGAAATAAAACGACGTATATTGAAGGAAAACCAAACTTTGCAAAGTTTGAAACGTTTGGTTTTCCTTCAATATACGTCGTTCTATTTCGATTGTGGTGTTATTGCCCAAAAAAACATAAAAGTAATCATAGTTACATTGATATTAGTTCTTTATAGATGACATTCACAGACTCTATGCTGAAGAAAGCAAAATTTGATAATCAAAATACGTATTTACTAAATTGTGCACCCAAAAAACTATCCACTCGTTGCAAAACAATAACAAGAACGTTTCAAGCCATTCTTCGGTTTCCCCGAACGAACAGTGTTGCCGAATTGAACTTGCATACTATTAAAATATGATAAAGGTAATTAATTCACAATAACAAAAGATTGTTCATAAACAATAAGTATTCGTAACTTTAGTCTAAAGTTGGCCTAGCCAGTTTCATGGAAGGGGTTGAAGGAATGAAATCATAACGAGGGTAGAACTTTAGCAATTAATTAGCAACTAAACTCTACTGATTTTAACAAAGAAAAACATTGAAATAAATATTTTTGTTAATTGTCAGGGGGTAATAAATTGAGTAGGGGATGAAGGGGTAGTTTCTGAGTATTTGCTCTAGTGACATTCGATAGCAATTAATTAGCAATAAAATACGCACCCAAGACCATACCGATAGCGCCGTTCGTTCCGAAGATATAGATAGGGCTATAGGTACTAACTTTTGTCTAAAATTGGCATAGCCACAGTTTCTCGCAAGGGGTTGAACCAATAAAATCGCAACAAAGGTAGACCTTAAGCAATTAATTAGCAATTAAAAGTCTACTCATTTTAACAACGAAAAACATTGAAATAAATATTTTTGGTAATTGTCAGGGGGTGAGAAATTAAGTAAGGGATGAAGGGGTAGTTACTGAGTATTTGCTCTGGTGCCTTTCGATAGCAATTAATTAGCAATAAAATACGTACCCAAGACCATACCGATAGCGCCCTTCGTTTCGAAGATATAGATAGGGCTATACTAACTTTAGTCTAAAGAGGGCATAGCCACAGTTTCTCGCAAGGGGTTGAAGCAATAAAATCGTAACAAAGGTAGACCTTCGGGAATTAATTAACAATTAAAAGTCTACTGATTTTAATAACGAAAAACATTGAAATAAATATTTTTGTTGCTTGTCAGGGGGTGAGAAATTGAGTAGGGGATGACGTGGTAGTTTTTGGGTTTATGGTCTGGTGCCATTCGATAGCAATTAATTAGCAATAAAAAAACGCCTTAAGATCATATCGATAACGACGTTTGTTCCGGAGATATAGATATGGCTATGGTAAATTTAGTCTAAAGTTGGCATAACCACAGTATCTCAGAAGGGGTTGACGCAATAAATTAGTAACGAAAGTAGAGCTTCAGCAATTAATTAGCAAATAAAATTTTACTGAAGTTAACAACGAAAAACATTGAAATACAATATTTTGTTTTTTGTCAGGGGGTGAGAAATTCAGTAGGAGATGAAGGGGTAGTTTATTGGATATTTGCACTGATGCCATTCGATAGCAATTAATTAGCAATAAAATACGCCCCCAAGATCACCCCGGTAGCACTGTTCGTTCCGAAGATATAGATGTGGCTATGTTAACTTTAGTCTAAAGTTGGCGTCTCCACAGTTTCTGGGAGCAATTAATTAGCAATTAAAAGTCTACTGATTTTTTACAACACAAAATATTGAAATAAAATTTTTTCGTAATTGTCGGGGGGTGAGAAATTTAGTAGGGGATGTAGGGGTATTTTTTGGTTATTTGCTCTAGTGCCATTCGATAGCAATTAATTAGCAATAAAATACGCCACCAACATCATCTCGGTAGCGCTGTTCGTTCCGGAGATATAGAATATGACTATGCTAACTTTAGTCTAAAGTTAACATAGCCACTGTTTCTCGGAAGGGCTGGGAGCAATAAATTTAATTTTTGCGTAATAAATTAGCAATAAATTCTGGAGTAGGTCCCATTTGGGCGTTATGAAATGGCTCTGCTAGCTTAACTCACATAGATATGCAAAGGAATTTAGATTTAATTGAAATGATAGAACATCAAGGGCAGAAAGCTGAGCTTTCAACATTTCTGCAGACGCGTCTGCCAATAGTGTGCGGGCAATAATCCCCAGAATTACTTTACTTTATTGTGGAGTTTTTCTACGAATATTACCGGATGTTTCTATAAGAGCGCACAATTTTGAGGTTCAATAAAACATTGTTTTCTGTAGCACAGGATTGAAATATTTTTAAATTTTTAATGTATCCATATAGGAATTATTTCTGAAACAGAATATCCTGTAAATGATCGCCACGGCAATGCTGGTACATGCGTACTATTGACGAAATTTGTAATAATATTATTGTATATATGTGGCAGTATGTCATAGATACAGCGTCTAATTCGGCCTTCAGTGCTTCGGTGTTCGCAGGCTTGTTGGTATAAACCCGTGACTTTAAGTAAGCCTACAGCCAGAAGTCCGAAGGTGGTAAATCACAAGACCGTGGCGACCAATTCTGGTCACCAAACCGGGAATCACAGGACAAGGAGCATGCTCGTGCAAGACAGTTAATATTTCACCGTCTTGCTGAAACGGTCAAAAGTTCCCATTCAGGCATAAAAAAGCATAGCACGATAACGTTGGCAATTCACCGTTAATGCATTATCTTCCTCATCTTCAAAGAAATACCGTCCAACAATTCCTCCAGATTACAATGCACCCCAACAGTATCACGTTTTTGATGCATTGCTTTTGACGAAATTTTGAATTTTCTACGCCCCAATCGCGGCAATTTTGCGAATTATCGAAGCCATCGAGATGAAAGTGGGCCTCATCACTGAAAATGATGCTCTTTTGACATTAGTCGTTTTGTTTTATAAATAAGTGAAATTATTTTGGTCGAATAAAGGCATTTACTGTGAGTGTAAAAATAATTATTAATTGAACCCACGGAGTCTGTAACAATATAGTTATCCAAGCTTTTTTTGGCGGTAAGAAACCAAAAAAAAACTATTGGTATTATAAGATCTAATATTGAACAGTTGACAGATCTTAATAAAATTACAATTGCAAGCAATATCTACCCAATACAGCTTGATTCATGTAGATTCATGAGACTTTAGGTAATCATCTAATATAATGTTTATTTACGGAGTGAAAAATATGCCATACAAACTATTATGTAAATCATATATGTTACTTAAGGTAACAAGAGTTGACGAACGAAATGTAATTTTTATATCGTTAATCTTACTTTTTATAGGAATGTGAATAAATTGAAATTTTACTTAGGAACTTACGATATACTAATCTGAGGAAAAAAATTAAATTTTTAAATTTCAACGTTTTGCTGTTCGAAGTGTTGCTCGAAGTTCCTGCGAGGGCAAAGACCGGGATGATTACCACTGACAAGGCAATTTTATACTTTTAAACTTTTCATTGTAACCTTACTTTCCAAATATACCTAGTAACATAAACTCTCATAAAACATGTTCACTTAAAGTGTTTACATGTCAGTTATAACAATGATTAATTTATTTCAGCTAACTTCGACCAAGGATATTTCGAATAAACAAACTTTACTCCATTACATGGTAGATACTATAGAAAATAAATGGCCGGAATTACTTAATTTTTATGATGAGATGCCTCATATAGACAGGTAAATATTTGTATATACTAGACTATTTCAACTATACAGAGAAAAAATCGATTGAACAATAAAACGTATTACTTTGATGTTTATCGTTGCATTGACAAATAGCTTCGTGTCGATATCGTATCATTGCCGAAATTAAAATAACGACGACTATGACCGACTTGCATGTTATTTATATACAAAACTAATTACCCAAAATAGCTTTTAAAATATCTTTAACAGAAAAAGACATATTTACGGGGGGACACATTTTACACGTATCGGTCATCCTGCAGTTTCAACCTCAAAGCGGGGGTGAATATCACTTGTATAAGTTTAAATATAAAGGGGTATCATGTGATACCTCTTTTTAAAGATGCTTTTTTCCAATCTTTTAATACATCGTTTTTTAAAATCAGATTATTTTTTACAGGGTAATGACTTTGAAACCGTAAAAAATATAAAAATTTTAATTGTAATTGAAAAAAGCATGAGTATAAATACGGAGATAAACATGGGGGGAAAATTCCTTTTGCGAAAGATATTTGCGACAATTTATTATAAGTAGTGGTTTCGTTGTATACTAACCATCAAATTTCGACAATGGTTTATCGTTACAAAAAAGAATTGAAATAATATTTATTTATGGGGAAGAACAACGCTGTGCACGTAGAACTAACTGCTTATGTTTTTCATCAGAGACATCCCGATAAAAATATTGGGCATGAGTATGTATTGGATTTAGTTCATAAATTTCAAGAAACTGGATGTGTGTACAATAAAATTGTCAAGAATCGTAGTTTTAACTGAAGCTGCACAGGTGGAGATTTTAGGTCATTGTGCCATGGATCCTCAAACATCAATACCAAAAGTCTACAGGTTAACAAACATTTCCGTCGGCCCTGTACATAAAACAGTACGCCTAAATAAATTATTTTCCTACAAAATACAGCTTTTACAACAGCTTGCTGAGGATAATTAGGACAATTCTGCGAATTAATGACTCAAAGGGCAAATGCATGCCCTAATTATATTAAAAATATTCGTTTTTCAGACGAAGTAGACTTTTTTTAATGGATTTGTCAATAAACATAATTGTAGTTACTGCTACTATTCTGTTATTAGAGATTCCATATATTTTTCTATAATGTAAAACATAACCGTTTTCCCCAAAAATTAGAAAAAAAAAATTACATTAAATACAATTATAAGCGTCAACGAAGTGTCACGTAAACTTTCTTCACAAATATCCAAATTTAAATGTTACTCTTCAGAAAACAATTATTGACACGTGATACTTCTAGAACTATATGCACTGGGGGTTTGTAACTGGAAATCTCAGAATAAATGAATAGCGTTTTTGTTTTTATTTATTTGAAGTCTGTTCATTAAAAAAATAAATATGATTTTTTGTATTTAATTTTCCAATTATCTGAAAACGGTATATTTTACATTATAGGAAAATATATGCAAACACCGCTGAATCTACGGTAATAGAATAAAGTTTAAACTATTGAGATCGGTTAAGCTATTTCTGAGAAATCAGTGAAGATTCATTGAATGACAATCTTAATATGTTTTTTTATCTCGATTTTCTGAAAAACTGTTTCTCATGGCATGGAATAATAATGAGACTACCTCGAGATATTCCCCAATAGAATACGGTTTAAAGTATCCAAGTTGATTTAGAATAATTAGTGAACATACATAATATAAATAAACTTGATACCTCATTGCCAACTCAAAGACTTAATGTTAACACATTTTATTTTATAGAAATCCATTTACTTTGTTATTAAATATTCCTAAGTCAGTACAGCAGTTTATTTTTAAAAGTTTTTATTTTCTAAACCTGAATGTAAAAATGTACTTGTTATGTTTCAGGGCCAGTCGAGTATCGTTAGATGCGATACAAAAAACTTTAAAACAAATGGATACTAGTATAAAGAATTTAAAAACAGACTTAACAAATAACAGGGTCCCTCAAAGTGAAGATGATAAATTTTTAGAAGTTATGGAGGTAAAATAATTCAGGTATTTAATTTTTTATTTATGATAACTATATGTTTCTTTGTAGAAATTTGCTGTAGATGCCCGAGAACAATGTGATGTTTTACAAAAAATGTTCAAAAAAATGGACAATCATTATAATGATCTTGCGGAGTACTATGCATTCGATAAGCAGAAGTATGTTTTAGAGGAATTCTTCACTGATCTTAAAACGTTTAAAGACAGTTTTATCGTAAGTCAACAATTTTGGCATAATGCAAAATGTAAATAAATACTTTTTAGCACGCGAGAGAGGATAACGTCAAAGAACGGGAAATAATAGAGAAGAGAGAAAAAGCTAGATTAGCTAAAATTAAACAAGAAAAAGAAAAAGAAGAGAGAAACAAGAGAAGGTTGATTGATATGAATCCATCAGAGACGCAAGAAGGAGTAATGGACAGGTATATGTTTTTAAACACTTCTCTACTCATTATACAAAAAAATAATTTAAATTTAGTAATGTATAATTTTTTGTGATTATTCTTACTAATGTTGGGCCCTTTTTCAGTTTATTGGAAGCTCTTTCTACTGGAAGTGCATTTGGTAGAGAACAAAAGAAGAGAAGAGGTCATCGACCAGCAGGAGGTATGCATTTTTCATGATCATTTTAATACTAATATTAATATATATTAATTTTTGTATTGTTACTGCTTAACAAGGTTGTTCTTCTGAGGTCCATGGTATGTATTTTAAATGAAAGTTTGTCTAAAATATAATAGCTCTCTAATTTAAATTTGCCACCATTTTAGAATCACTCACTCATTTCAGGAATTTTGATACATTATACTGCCGTGCCATGCGTAAAGGTGGTATCTCACAAAATGTCAATACTCAGAAAATCGCCTTTAAAGTTTAACCCATGGTTCTTGGCATGGAGATACAACTTTTTTTAATGTATTTTTTTAACTTTGAGTTTTATCACTTTAAAGTGATAGAAACAGACGCAAAATCGACTTTTCTAATAATTGGTCGTAATAACTCAAATTTGCCCAAATGTGAAGATACCACTTTTAAGCTTGACACGGCAGTATAGCCCATGTCTCTTCAGTCGCTTTCTTTGATCCATTTGTAAACATAGGCCTCCTCATTCTCATTCCCACATAGGGCTCCACTTCAGGATTGTGCTAGTCGATTTTTATCATTATCTCTTACCAAAAGGCTGGCATAATTCTATTTGAGTTAGCTATTACTTTGGCAGCGTCTTTTATGTTTCTTATCCAGGTGTTTCTTCAGTGACCTTTATGCGACCTTTAGTATTTGGCGAAACCATTGCTCTTAGTGTCATTCTTAGTTTGTTCATGTATTGTTCTGTAATGGTGCACATTTTTACTCCTTAGGTCAGAATTGATTGGAAGCATTGATCGAATACTCCAAAACGCAGATGCTTGGTCAATGGAAGTAAATCATCTAAAACTTTGAATGCAAGTCTTAGGTAGAAACAATATACCGACTATCAGCACAATTCGTCCGTTACTGTGCATAAATTGGAAAGCATCAGAAGAGATCGTGAAAGTGTAGCTGAAAATCCCTTTACCAAACGTCATTCGCCACAATTGCTTATTCACCGAATTTTGTTAAAAAATATCCATTTAAAACACTAAACAAATTCAATTGGCCTAGGAGCTGCAGTCTTGATATCACGATTCTCGCCCTTACAGCAACGGGTTATCGCGACTCAATATCAAATATGACAGTTTTGGGAAATGTTCATAATCAGTGATGAAGCACGTTTTATGTGAATTCGTAAGTCAACCAAACCGCCTAATTCGGCGTACACAAAATCACCATGCTATTCACAAACGACCAAACTAAAAAGCAACGAAGCCACGGACAATGGCACTGTATCAGCAGAATGTCAAAACTGGTGCAGTAACTGTGATGTTTGTTTTTACCAGCTCATCTGCCAAATAGGAAAGAAGAGCTAATTCCCAACCCCTTGTACAGAAAGTGTTATAGTACCTATACATAAAAAACGCGATAAAATATGCTGCCCAAATTATAACAGTATCCCTGACTAACACATGATATGTGATATATATGTAGAGAATCAAATAGATTACCAGAAAAATTTGATCAACAATTAATCAGATATTCACTAATAGGCCGTTAATAATAGTTATGTTGGGAATACAACAAAACGTTGCACCAGTAATTAGTTGATTTTAAGCAAGCATATGGTAGCATCATAAGAATGCTTTTGTGGAATGCCATGGCAGCATTGGGAATACCAAAAAGTTAATTAATCTCACAAACGCTTGTGTAAAGACAGATAAGTGCAGTAAGACTTAGAGCTAAACTATCGACCTTCTTTACAGTCTACAGTGTTTTCAAACAGGAAGATCTAATATCACTATGAAGAGAAACGTAAAAAGATAAACGCAGCACCGCTCCTCTTTAGAAATCAAGGTCTTCGCATTATACTGGCTTTGGCTGATGATATAGATACAGTTGTTAATATAACGAAAAATATCAAGAAAGAGGTCATTAACCAGAAAAGGTTGCAAAGGAAGTTAGCGTAGAATCAACGAAGATAAAACAAAATATATGACTACACCAAGAACGGAAAGACTAGACAGAATATGACAATTTTGAAAAGATCCATCAGTTTAAATATTTAGAAGTTGCTATCACCACTAAAAACAATATAACATAAGAGATTAACAACAGAATACAAGAAGGTAATCGCTGCTGGTTTGGGTTTCAAAATATAATGTAACGAAAAATGTATTCAGTTATAAGACCTATAACGACATATGAATGGCAAACATAAAATAGTAGAAAAAATAATTCTTAATGAGAAGAATGAGAACTAGCATGGAAGAACAATATAACCAGACAAAAATAGTGAAAATAATAAAGTCAGGAAGATTTTGATGAATCGTCCAACTTAAGAGACAGAATCAACATGTCGTCTAGTTGGTATGGAAAGAGACCCCGGAGTAAAGCTGAAAATGTGTTTTGGTGTGGTGTTTGAGAGAGGGACATTATGGGGCCTTTTTTGAAAATGGCGGAGACAGTCGTGCAACAGTTCCTAATTATCGTTTGGGCGATTTTCATTGGCATGGCAATTTAGTGAGATGTCTCCTATCTTTTTTTCTTTAGGGATACCTTGAAAAAGATACAATCTACAACAACAAATCTGAATTAATAAACAAGTAAAGCATATAAATATAACAATCAACCGGAAACTTGTCAGAGAAAGGGTTTTTTGTTTAGGTTCAAAAATATTCAAAAGACAAATCCTCCTTTTAACGAATATAGCACTAAATCCAAAGAAAAACTGAATTGTGTTTACAAAATTTTTGTTACTAAATATTGATACCAATTAGCCTCTTATTTATAAAATATAAAACACAAAATCTTCTTCTTTCTTTATTAGACTAACTAATAATTAGTTGTATAATATACAATGTTCAACAGTAAATACAGTTTAGTCTAGAATATTTTTTGTACAATTCCTGTGAACCTTTTTTAGAAACTTTTAAACTGTTTATCCATGTTTTTCTTCGCATTTAAAGCCAATATTTGTGATTCAATATATCCACTTTAAAACAAACTGCAGTATTCATACAAGTTTTGATTCGAACGTTCCAGTTGGTTATGCCCTTTCTGTCGGTCAAAAGGCTTGCAATGGCCAGAGGCGCACTTCGTAACATTACGATACATACTAAAGCTCGCACACATCCATTGAATTAACATTTATGTCACTGTGTATTAATTTTCTATCTGTATAATATTAACTAATTTATTTTTTTAGCTGAACGGAGAGCACAGCTTGTAAGGTCCCGATCGAGGACTGGATTAGTGCAAGGAAGAGAGCTAACAAGGTAAGATGTTCGGTTCCACCAATCGAGATGTTTGTCTTTTTTGTTAAACATAACTTATTCACTATGCTATTTTGGATTCTAGGGCTACCTCTTTAAAACACGATTACGAATTAATCGAGCCAAATTTGGACTGTGATAGTGATTTAGGCTACTCCACAGCTTCTGTGTTTTTCTGAGGTTCAGGTTTTTTGTCTGAATAAGCTAATTTAGGCGTTGCTTTTGCTTTCTAGTTTGTGCTTAAACATTCCTGATTTAACATTGGTCAGAGATGCATTATGTTCCATATTGTTTTCTAAAACAGGGCTACAGCTTTGCCGTGAGTAGTGTGATTGACTAACTAAACAATGCTTAATACAATAATGAACTATTTATTTTCGTTCGTGTAATTGTATAAATGTCCAGTAGGGGCATCTTAATAGGCTCTTGGGGAGGGACTAAGATTACGCACCAAGCAAATTCATAAAATGCCTTGGCGATATTTAGATGATACAATTAATATGCTACGGTGAAAGGGTTAGTAGTGGTTCTAAGTTTGCTACTTCCAATTGTGTTTCTAAGGGCACGTTGATACCATTTGGATTTTACTTTACAGTGTTGATGTATTAACAAGTCCCCGATTGTATTATCCCTTTTAGATTTCTATTAGTATCCGTTTTCGTACTTGAATTGATTGTATTGTGCTCCACTTCCTATGCTTTACAGAACATGACATGAAGGTACATTCTGGAAAGGGTGTTAATTATTTACGATGGATCTACAGTAAATGAGAAATAGCAATGTTAGCAAAGGATATATAAGAAGCTCAAAACAGCAGTACTTTTTTGGGTACTCTTCTTATTGGCGTACCCTGAAACGACATACGTTCAAAACACCACAAAATGGGAAGTTTTCAAGCGACGTTGCCATTTCATTTGTATATGTATTAAGAATCATATTGACATAACCTCAATATTGAATAAAGAATGTCATAGATAAGCAAAAACAGATTTAGATAGTTTTGAAATTATTGTTATTGTAGTAATACGAAGGTAATTTTAACTCATCAAGTACTAATCTGTAGATATTATCTATATTTTACCCGTTGTTTCAGTTGATATGGCTAACAATTATAAGCTGCGAAAGACATTTCTTGTAGATGTAACAAAAAACAAATTCAGTCCTTTATTGCATAAAATATAGCAGTGAAATATTTGCAATTGTTAAATTGGCGATAAATGTATAGGAGGTTGTCTGAAAGCAGTCAGTTTGAAATGTTTACAAAATAGAGAACATATAATATATTTTAATTTATTTCGTGCACTACTTTACAACATGATTCATAAAACACTTTATAACTGTTGCTTAGGTCTTAACGAGCAATGTCAATTATAAATTTCAAAAATTTGTTCACAAGATTCTTGTGAACAAATTTTTGTTTTGTAGAAACAAAACCTAAATCATTATTTTATCATAAGCTTCCCATACCACAATTAGAAATGTTTTATTACTTCTGATGAGATTGATGAATGAATATAAGCACTGTGAAATAAATCACACATTTAATTTCGCACTGCACTTACACTTCACTCTTGATCCTTTTTTAACCGACTTCCAAAAAGGAGGAGGTTATCAATTCGTGTCGTATTTTTTTTGTTTTTTTTTTTGTATGCATGTTACCTGATTTCTTTTCCTGTGGTGAACCGTTTTGAATGAATATGGTCTTGTTTAATATAGTATATATCGGGATGGGCGAAACTTCAAATTTTGGAAAAGAATTCTATTGGTAAAGTGATGAAATTTATGAACGAACCATGCGTGCATGGAAATCGACCTATATCCCTAACATATTGGTCGATTTTTCGAAAACTCCTTATGGATGTGTATAGTTTTTTAACGTTTAATCTATTAAGGGAGAACCCTAGGTGATCTCATATACTTTTCTGTGACGTGCAACTTGCAGTTTTGCAGAAAATCGCCGAAAATTCCAAAATTCTTATCAAAAATTTCATCGAAATGACATAACGGACATTTCCTCATAAATATTTTAATTCCAACGTAATAGTGCGGGAATTTTAGGCACTGGAAGTTTTAATTGCTAATTTGAAATTTTTCTATGCACATTTCAAGCATATAGTTAGTAAAGCATAGTTTTTTGGGCTCCTTAAATCAATGAGTATCAAGCTCGTTTTGTTTGTATACCAGGTAAATACCTATTTAAATGCGTTTATACACAGGGTGTTTAGTTATAGCAAACAAAATCACAAAGTAAAGTGATAGAAGGAGTTGCATTTATATGATGATTTAAATATAGGACGGAGTAGAATGATAGTGGTCCATAGACAGCGGTATATACAGGATGGTTGGAATATAGGGTGGAATGGACGTTTGGTGGTATAAAAATGTTGGAAAAAATGTGAAATTAAAATTATATAGGGTGATTGAAAAACTGTTATATGATGTGGACGTAAACAAATCATATACAGGATGGTTGAAATATATGCTGGAGTTGAATTATATTTATACAGTATGATTAAAAAATATATTTATTTTATAGCCCATAAGAAGTTGCATAAAGTGTGGAGAGGAATTAATGTTACACAGGGCGATAATATAAAAAATGGTTGGTACATAGGGAGGAGTGGAATTATCTATAGTTATACAGAGTTGTCAAAAAAGTTGACAAAAGGTTACATGGCGTGGTCCATAAGGCATATATATATTTTGGACTTATTAAGTCAACGCGTACTAGTACATTTTGTTCGTAAACATTTACCTGACAATTTAAATGAAAATGTATCATTGTGTAATATTGAAAAAACTTAAAAGTTGGAAATAAAACATTTAAAAAATATATATAAGCGACTTCCACCAATAACTATAAAGCTAAAAATAATTATAACAAAATACAACTTTAGCAAATAAATAATACATTCAATGTTGTTAGGTACCTACCCAGGAAGTAAAAAATATAAACATTAAAAGGTGCTCATTCTGTACAAATTAATTACCTACCAATCTAGTATATTGTTGACGTCGGTGCCAAGCAACAACTTCATCAAAGTAGTAGATAAGTACGCAAAGCAGGATTTTAGATTTGCTTGGCACCGACTTCAGAAATATACTAGATTGGTAGGTAATTAATTTGCACCGAATGACCAACTTTTAATGTTTACATTTTTTACTTCCTGGGTAGGTACCTAATAACATTAAATGGGATTTATTTGCTAGAGTTGTATTTTGTTATAATTATTTTTAGCTTTTTAGTTATAGGTGGAAGACGGTTTTATATTTTTTTAATGTTTTATTTGATTACAAATCTGTGCCAGCATGTAGTGGCCTCTATTAAATACTCTTTGATTTATGCAATTCTTGTACTAAAAGTGTAAAAAAGTGTAAATTTTGGTTTACTCCTTGTTGATGACTTGTTTGCTGTTGAAGCGTGAGTTGAGTGAAAAAAGAAAGGTTTGGTGTTAGGTTACAAAACTTTGTGTTTATACATTGTAAAATTTAGCCGCATTAATGTATAAATATGGTTATACAATTAAGTGGACTGTAATTTTAAAGTTAGCTGTTGTTTCAAGTTAAAAATGGTTGAAGAAGTTAAAACCTTATATTCTACAGAATATTGTGTTGTGTAGTATGTATAGTTCCAATAAATGTGGTTCCTCTATAAAAATGTGCACATAAGGCACGCCAGAATTGTAGAAAATATCGAACTGTATTGCTCAAGAGTCGAGAGCTTTTACCACAAATTCCTATGGTTTAGGAAAAAATTAATTTAAGGATGTCAGTATTCAATCTAGTAAATCAACAAAATCGTACATTCGGTCTAATGCACTGATTAACCAACTTATATAACCCGCAAATAAATTCTTTTCGTTAAACAACACTGAAGACGAAACATTTATATTCTGATCATTTCATAATAAATTTCGTAACTTCAGCTAGAAATTAAGAAACCTTCCATAATATACTGATACTACATTTCAACTATTTGAAAAATTGAGTTGACACCTTATTTAAAATAATTTCCCATAATTATTTAGCTCATTGAATCGTCATTGTTTTGTTTTTGCATTCTTAATGATCTTTTACTACTATTTTTCCATTGATAATGTTTGGAGTATTTACAATAATCTGCAATATTCACAGTAATGTAGTACATAGGTGCAGAGAGGTATATTTATTCGAGAAGTAAATCAAGATTAAATAAAAATTTCTACTGATATGGCATGCAAAAAAAGCAAAAATTTCTCGTTTTGTGGTATTTCTGACATATTTAGTTTCATGATACGCCAAGTACCTTTCTATTACTTTTTTTGTAATATTTTGTGTGACTGCAATCCTAAAGAGATGAAAAAGTTTTCGAGTATTAATCCGCTTCTGTCTTTAGATTTTTGGGACCAGGTAATACCGGTTATTTTCCTGATATCGTAGTCCCATCTTATATTGGGGTGTTTCCATGGTCTTTTCACACCCCTGGAATACCATTGAGCTATTTTGGTGTCTACCTATTGTGCCCTTGTCTTTCCAGATAGTCGGGGGAGGGCATGTAGCAGCTGCCACCCTAGATCTCTTACCGTCTCTTGGATATTCGACAGTCCCTCATTCGATTAATAAATACCATTTCCATTTATGAAATGGCAGATCTATGACAATTTACTATCAGTCGATTTTTTATCTTCTGACTGATCAAAACAACCACCAGAATTACGTGAGGTAAAATGCCAGCTCATCTCAAGAAAAAAATGTTTGATGAATTTGTTCTACCAATACTGACGGTTTTGATAAGTTGCACAGAAATCTATGGAGAGACTCATGATCGGAATAAGAAGAACAGGCTTAAAATGAATCGATAAGAAACAAGGTACCAGATGCTATTCATAAAATAAAATTATTGAAATGACAATGAACAGGCTATTTGGCAAGAGAAACTGGGCACAAAAAGCAGACACCAAAATTACTCAATAGTATCCCAGAGGTGTGCAAAGAACATGGAAACACCCTAATCTAAGATGGGGCTATGATGTCAGAAAAAAATAACATAACCTGGTCTAAAAAAAGTAAGTACTAAAGCGGTTGGAAACAAATCAGAAACGAATAGGTAAGGGAAACTACATCATGTAATAATTGGAATTTTGGAATATAATCAGGTGGGAGACTATCCATATATTAATAAAAACAAGTCTTCAATCAATAAATAAAAACAAAAGGATTTGTTCAATGTGTTCTACCAGAACTGACATATGACTGTGAAACCTGGATTCTAAGGGCGACATTACATGAAAACTTTTAAGTGTCACAAAGGTCTATGGAGAGATGTATGATTAGAATAACAAAGAGAGACCAAAAGAGATAATAGATGTCATTAACAAAGTACAATCTCTGAAATGGTAATGTGCAAGACAACTGAGGGAACACAAAAATCACCCAGTGGTATCTCGGGGTGTAAAAAGATCAAGGAAATGCTCTACTATGAGATGGAACTATGATTTAAGTGAAATAACCGGCATAAACTAGTCGAAGTTAACAGAAGCGCCTTATTTACAACACTTAAACAACCTTCCATGTTCACTTTTTCAATCCAGCGATATAAATCATAATATAAATAATTATAGTTTAAAAAAACTAAAAAATACGCTTTAGTAGCAAACCGAACTAAAAAGCAAAAAATAATTTTTAATTATGAACAGTTTATATTACAGCAGTAGAAAATAAAAAGCGTGGGGTGCTTGAAATATTAAATTTTACAATTATTCTATTGGCTAGTATTTATAAGAGGGGTTGTTATGCAAATATAGTGAAATGCACCCCACGCTTTTTACTTTCTACTGCTGTAATATAAACTGTTCATAAATAATTAAAACTTATTTTCTGCTTTTTAGTTCAGTTTGCGTATTTTTTGTTTTTTTAAACTATAATTATTTTCTAAGTTTTTATTCTCGTAACGATGTATTTATAATAAAAAGTTTACTTCATGCTTGCTAACCTTTCCATTTCCTTGCAGTACTGCCAACTATAGATGGCAGTAGTTAATAGACGAATTTGTATTTAGTCAAGAACAGTGACAAAAAGACAACAAACGGGAAAATTCAACTTAAAGAATTGTATTGTCATCGGCCCTTGACAAGTGTGTCATTTTTCAACTTAATTGGACTTCTTTAAGTTGGTGAAAATTACGTTGAAAGTTTCCGTTACATAGATAGATACATACGTACACATCGACTTAATAAAAGTGTATTAATGTATGTATATCCTGCTAAATACCGCTTCTTCGTACATCATTATACCAATTTTCGCATAGGGGATGTTTTGTTAAGTACCATTACTGCTGTAATAGTTAGTTTAGACTTTAGGAAATTAGGCAAATCGTCGACCTCGAATATGTTAAGCACAGAACCAAAGTCACATAATTTATTACAAAAGAGTTGACTTTGCTGAGGAAACAAGAGCAAATAACTTTCAATTGTCTTAAATGGATTCTGTCTACTAATGTGAAAGTTGAATGGGCGTTTTGACATTTTTTATATAAGATGCAATATGTTTGACAGTCCATTCAGTATGTCATGTTTGGTAAGAAAATATTTGAAGTAAATTAAATATTTTATCGCTACTTTTAAATAAACGATAATTTAGGTAACTTTATTTTCTTTATACTTTCTTCCCCCTAGTGTTTAATCTGCTTTCTTAAATGTGTGTTAGTTATGCAGAATCCCGAAACTACCAATACCTACTGCAAATATTTATTCGTTAAATACCGGGAAAAAATTTGGTGAATCTGAATGTGTTATATGGGTACATAACTGAGCTAAGACATTTATAAAATGATGTTAATATATATTGACTGATAACATTTATTTGTAAATATTTTCTTGATTAAGTTGTGAATTTAAAAATTTGTAAATAACGTAGTAGTAAAGAATATATTTTTGGATTAATTTAATTTTCAATTATTCAACATGGAAATATGTTAGTATAATCGAATTTTACATAATACTAACAAATATTTTATTTTTCTTGCAGTGAAATTATGGCATGATATTGCAAATATGGTTGAAACAGTGCAACGAAAATTGTCGCTCAAATTCTACTTTAAAGCAATCAAATGTATATAATGTTATAAAAATGATTTAGAATCTCATCAGAAGAAATGTAATTTATAAATACCCTAGAATTACTAAGAAATTCAATGATGTCAAATTATAACATAAAATTGCTGTAACTATGTTTTAGTTTTGTTTTAATTAGCGACATCTCAAAAATATGTATTTGTACAAATTTTAATGCATTTTTTTTTATTGCTATTTTATAGCCTTGCTAAGTAATATTTTTAATTCCCAGATGTTTATGCTTTTGTGATATTACAGCTGTGAGTTCATTTTTCAGTGGTAACTGAAATGCACAAAAAATCACGAATAAGAAAAATAGTATATTTTCTCTTCAGAATTTTGTAAGATTTTATTGTTTATTTTACATTCTTAAACTTATGCCCGCGCTGGTCTGAAACCGTGTTTCGTTTTAATTCGGCTTTTTCAATAAAACATTAGATATATTTATTATTTTTATAAATGGAGATTCCCATCTTAAATTAGTGGTAATATCTAAAATTACTTATGTATATTTTTATAAAAGTTGTGAATATTATAAATTGTAATTATATACATGTTATTTTAATAAATTATTAGTACATTGTTAATAACATGGTTTCTGGTTATTTAATCCCAACATTTTTACTTTTTTAAAGATTTTAATGTAAGTTTTTTGTTGAATCAGCATTTGATATCTTCAAAATCTTCTAATGATCATTTACAGCTAAAGTTTTACTAGGCAATGTAAAAAATTGAAAACCCAATCAAATGTGCTATTACGCAGGGAATGATTGATTCTGTGGCTTGCATTTAAAGTCCAAAAATCTACTAAATACAAAAACACATTTCTCTACTCTCACATTTTGAGATTAAAGCAATTTCATTCATACTGAAAATTTAGTTAAAGACTCGGATGTGTTTTAAAGTCTTTTTTTATTTAAATTAACCACGAAAATCTAAAATACAAAAATATAAGCAAGACATTTTATTCTGTGAAGCGTTTTTTTTAAACATGGACCCTACTTTTCCCTAAAACTGGCCGGGTATGAAACACATAAAACTCCCCCCCCCCCACCCCCCGAAAACATCGAAATGGGTACGCCAATAGCATTGTAGTATCTTCATCCTCTAATATGTATAAAAGCTCTCGAGCTGAGCTCAACGAGCTGTGATGCGACGTAGTTGTATTCGAGGCACCACTTCATATCTATCTATTTTTGGATATATGTTTTTATTTTTTTCTTTTCTAAATAACATTTTTTATAAGTTATTTTTTTAAAACTCATTCCTCACAGAAGTCCTTTATCTGATATCCTACGTGTTAAATGTAAGAAATGCTAAAGTAGACTCAGTAGTATACGTAATAAAGAGCATAAAATTAAGAAATGCAAAAAGTTTATTTATTGACTGCTAAGTGAAGAATGATATAAACATAACCTTGAATATATTACCACAATTAACACCTTAAAAAAAGTTAAAACATTTCTATTTAACATTTTTTCCAAAAATGCATTCCTATTGACATATTTTTGGATCACCTTGTATGTCAGAAATTATTTGTCTATAACACTATTATAGATGCAACCGACCGTGCAGAGTCTTAAGATAGTATTTTCATTTGTTATAAAATAGAGAGCTCAGAACAAGTGAGGACGTAACGATAGTGTCGATGTCGAAAAATAAGACATAAACCTTATAAGCTACTCTTAAAAATATTTATATACTTACAAAGAAACGAATGACTTTAAACAAAGTATACTTTTTTAGTATATTTCTATCAGTTTGCGTGTCAATTTTTTTTATTTACAATCAAGTAGGCCTATCGAGATTGTAAATAATATTACCCTGATGAAGTACGCCATTATAAGGTGGAAACCTTGGGCGTACCCAGGTCACTGTGTATGTGTGGGGGTCGAACACGGTCAGTTATTTTGGGGGGCGGGGGTCCGATCCATGTTTAAATAAACGCCTCAGAGGCCATTCATAAAATACGTCACGCTAAATTTTGCCTTTTCGGACCCCTGCGTCCCCCTTCGCCACGCTGCGTAACACTCTCTGCGACCCCTCTATAAATATTACGTCACACAAGCTAGAACTCCCCCGCGTACATGATACATTGCGACTAATACGAATAATGTAACGAATAAGCATCTATAATAACGATATTGTTTTCGACACTGGCCTTTATTTCATCTTCATCTATCCATTCTGCTTTCATCCCCCAATATGCATAGATATTCAGTTGAACGAGGAACTTTTTCTTCCTTTTTGGGTATTAATTTTTTAATTTTTTCTGAATAATATTTAAATAACTTTCCTTATAACCAAGGGCGGCTGTCCCTTAAGTGCACTCGTGCGCTGAACACGAAATTTTATAAGCTTTAAATAAGTTTAAAAATCAACACAAAATGTTTAATAAATATCATTTCAATACCAACGAATTTATCAACAAACAATTTATGCTCTAATCCAAACTCGTATTAAGACTTATATTCGCGTGAAAGAATATTTCACCGTGCACTTCGTCTAGCGCACGGTGAAACTTACATAACTTCTATGAGATACGATATAACACGCGTAAAGCGTGAAATAGAAGATAGTTAATGCAAACTATATGGAGGAATGAGTTGTTTCTCGTACGCCGCACAGAGACACCGAGCTCTGCTGATGTTGACCGGATGTATCCGAACGTTTCAATAATTAAAATTTTTGTTTACGTGATTTAATTAGTGGTTGCTTTGTTTTTGTCCTCGTAGTCCATGAAATAATATTTAATATTCAGAGTCTGTGTGTGTTTACATAACTGTGAAAATGAGTATCAACTTTAACATTGACTATATTAAAAACAATAATAAATCGTTTCAAAACAAATTACATATAAAATTGGCTGGTCCACCTAGGCCATATATATTAATAATGAAAACAAGAGTGCAAAATGAAAAATTAAGTATTTACACGAAGTTTTAAAAGTGAAATTTATAATAAAAAGAAATGGTTGTCTGGATGTGATCGCATCAATACATTATTTTGTTTTCCTTGTATTATTTATGGCGGGGAATTAATTTGGACGGCAACAGGAGTGAAGTATTAAAACGTTTCTTAGAAATACGATGTCTTAGGACTGGCTAAATTCTCTTTCTGTGCTTAGTATTGAAAAAAATATATTCAATAATTCGCTTCCGAAAAGAGTCGACGAATATTTTAAGTCCTAAAAATTAACTGCAGTATTAGCAAAGATATGGTTTGTTTTATTGCATCTTTGAATCCCAATATTTGACCAGTAAAGTGCACCACCAGTTTCATAACCCACCAGCCGCAACTGTTTATAACTCACAGCTGGCATGTTTTTTCTCGAAAATCTTACTTGTTAAATCTAAGAAATACTAACGTAGAATGAGTAGTATATGTAATAAAGAGCACAAAATTAAGAAATTTAAAGAGTCGGTATTTGTCTTGACGAATGAGATAAACATAAAAATAAATATAGTAGATCCTTTAAAACATGTGCTATTGTAAGATAACATTGTAGTAGTACAAACCTTTGTATATCTCGCTACCCTTACTCATTTATTCGAAATTTTTAGGATTTTCATTGAAATTCGAGTTGACCAGGTTCTATTATATAGGTCTATAATAACACTATTATATAGGCATTTTTACTTTAACATCGGCCGTGTAAAGTCTTACTTTCAATTGCTATTGAATAGAGTGTGCAGAATCCGCGGAAGTGCTTTTTGCTATATTTGATGTATAGAGGAACCGATTCTGATGGACTTAAAAAGCTAGCGCCTATATCAAAAATAAACATTAGTAAATATACCAAACAATCCTGAATATACTGAAATGTATACGAGAAAATATGTATATATACAAAGATTAAACGTACGACTTTCTATCGTGAAAAATGAAACAAGAACAGTCTAGAGAAAAATGAAATTAAAAATATTTGTATTGCGAACGTCACATTTCCTTAGACCTCCCGTCCCCCTTTGTCACATCCCGTCACACTAACTCAGGCCCCTCACCCCCCTGTGTGCGAACGTATCTTATTAAGGACCTCTCACCAAAAAAAGGATTTTTCTTAGTAGGTATATTTTATTAATAATCTCGTAGATATATATTCGAATTACTTCTCGTCCCCTAAATCCTCCCTTTGGTAGACCTATGATGGAAACGAATATATTGTGAAACTGCCACTACAATAGTTTAAAATAACAAAATCATTTTCAGCATTGCTACAACAATGATCAATCGAATCACACGATATACATTGAACCTGCCATTGGAGACAGCTGATGGATAAAGCGTCGCGCTACCTTTCCTTTACCTTTCTCTTACTCTCCTGTACATGAATTCCATTATTTAGAAAAAAAAATAGCATAGCTTTTGATTCATTAAAATTGTTTGGAAACTATTCCTAAAAGCTCATAAATAGACAATTACTATACTCTAGGAAAATGAATAAAGTTGCTCATTTAAGTAGGACAGACAACTTTATTCTTATTTTTAATCTAACAGCAACTTGACAGTTTTTTTTTTTCATCTTATTTACCAGAACGTTTTACATTCACAATATTGATATAAATACGACTAATATTAAAGTATAACTCTTATGCGTCTGAGAGAGCCGCAACGCCAGGAAGAACTTTCCCTTCAAGAAGTTCTAGACTAGCACCACCTCCTGTGGAAACGTGGGAAACTTTATCTTCGGTATTCCATTTTGCACAGCACGTGGCAGTGTCACCACCACCTACAAAAGTAAATATAAATATGACGTTTAAAGCAATAAATAATAAATATTACCGATTATAGTGATGCTTCCTTTGGCTGTTGCTTGTACAACTTCATCCATGATTGACTTGGTCCCTTTCGAGAATTTATCGAATTCAAATACACCAGCAGGGCTGAAACATATTTCATATTTGTCAGTACATACTCTGTAAATGATAACAATTTTTATTTTTGAACTATTTGGCCGGTATGCTATTTATACCAGATGTATTATTATGAAATAAGAAAATTCAAATTATTTGGGATACTTCTGGGAGGAAATTTTACAAAATTAGATCATTCCGTCCTTAATCTCCGAAACTATTGGGCGTAAAATTTTGATTGATTAAAATATGGAATATATCGCCTAACTCAAAATTTACAGAAAAAAATAAAGCGTAAATCCTAATATTAATTTTGAAGGGCAAATTATAGACTTAATTGAAAAATGATAAATTAGAATTTTCTCAAAGGCGTGATATAATGTATTCAAAGTTACAAAATTAGACGCATACTGTCCTAGAAGACCTAAAATTTAAAAAAAACTGGAAACACGACCACTTAGCTTGAAATTTTGAAAAAACGTGTTCTTTCTAGCATCATTTAATAATCTTACCCATTCCAGACGATAACTTTTGCTCTCCTAATTGGTTCCTTAAATAATTCAATGGTTTTTGGGCCGACGTCTAATCCCATCCATCCTTCGGGAATACCATCTTCAACGGTTGCAGTACTAGCCTAGATCAGATTAAAGAAAATAAAGTAACAAAAGTAACTAAACTATAAATTACTCACGGTGGCATTTTCATCGAATTTATCGGCAGTTACGAAATCAACAGGTAGGTGAATTTGAACGTTGTTATTTTTCGCCTTCTCCAATAATTTTCCAACAATTTTGGCACCTTCGGCGTCATACAGCGAATTACCAATCTGTAAAATACGATAATGAAATATAAGGACTGATCTGGAGACATTATAGAACATTTTTACAACATGTGTTGTAGTTTCAATTTATAATAATATTAAATACAACTAAATCTTGTTCTGGTAATTAATAGTAATTGTTCTTCGTTTTGATACAAGGTCAATTTTACCAAAAAAAGTTAAATCTATGGATATGCATGAAGATGCAAGAAGATGGATTACCTATGGGCTCCCTGTTATCCCCAACCATCGCCAACATCTACATGGAATGGTTTAAAGAACATACACTGAAGAAGTACGAGAAGCAACCAAACCTCTGGTTAAGGTATGTAGACGACACCTTCATTATTTGGCAACACGGAGAGAGAGAACTACAGGCATTTCTGGAGCATCTGAACCAATCAAAACCATCCATTAGATTCACCGTGGAGAGAGAAGAGAATAGGTGCCTACAATTCCTTGGTGTGAAGTGCCAAAGGACCAGGACCGGAATCGAAACAACAGTCTACAAGAAGGCTACACATACAGGGTTATACCTACACTACAATTCTAACCACCCATGAACAACGAAAACTTGCAACATCAAAACTCTAATCCATAGAGCCAAAAATATCTGCAGCACACCAGATGCCCTCAAAGAAGAACAGGTGAAACTTAGAGAAGCCTTTTGAGGAATAGATATCCGGAAAACATTAACAAGGCGCTTGAAAAACTGGATAAATCAGAAGGCAGAAAGAGAAACCACGCTAACAACTATATTGCTATCATACAATAAAGGCTTGTCCAAAAAACTTATTGCACACGGATATGGAATCAAAATAGTATTCAAGAGCAACAACAATTTAAGAAGCATGACCAAAATCACAAAACGGGATACTCCTGCAATACTAAAAAAACAGTATATACAACAATCTCTACATTGTGGAGTCAAAGCGACCACTGGACACCAGGGTTAACGAGCACTGCATAACTACTCAAAGAGAAGAGTTAACAAAGGCTGGGTTAGCTAATCACGCCTGGACCGAGCACCACAACATAAACTGGGATCAGGCAAGGATAATTCACAAAGAGGAGTACTGGTATAAAAGAAAAGTTATAGCTCGTTCGAGAATATAATTAGCGACCCGCGCGTCCAAATTAAAAATATTTGGAGATCCCTTCTTGAGTCACTGCCGCTAGGCACCACTGTCAATCAATCGCTAGGTACGACGACTAAGTTTCAATGAGTATATTTTACGCCGCCAAAATAGGAACCCTTCTAGAAAATATTCATCTTAAATAAAAACTAATTTTTGCGAATAAATAAACTGGTAGTAATACCAATTCTCTGAACGCACGGGTAAGGATAAAAAAGTACTGGATATCTCCTGTACCAATTTGTCAGTTTTCATTCTACTGACGTCATAATTCGAATGGTAGAGCGTTCGCATGTTTTTAAGAATCGGGAAGTGATCGAAGTGTGAGTTCATCGACTCTTGGAAATTTATATTCTTGTTATGAAACGTAATATGAATTATTTCGGTGAAAATAAAAACGATATTTGATATAAAAATTGATTTGAAGCCACGGAGACCGTAAAAATATGTTTGAATAGGCAGTCGAGATGGTCAGCGAGGTCTCCTAATTGACACTCGTAGATGTTTATTTATGGGGTGACATCAAAAGTAAAGACTATAAATGTTTATGCACTTATAGAGAATGACAACACAATATTTGAAAATGCTGTATTTTTCTAAACATTTAGGTCGGACCCCGTTGTCCATGGCAATAAAGAAACTATATGAAAAAATAACAGATTATACTCTGAACGGTCCTTAAATCAATAGACAACAATTATAAGAAAATGTAAGACGAAGAAGCAGAGAACTAAAGGGAGAAGAAGTAGGTAGGTGGTTGATGCAGTGAAGACCGTAATTTTTAAAAGGCTGAACCAGAATGGTATACCGGGTGTCAATTAAGTCCCGGGAGGACTGAATATTTGCTAAAGTACTTCATTTCTGGAAAAGGTTAACGTCATTCCGTTAGTAACTTTGACCAAGGAATGCGATGGTGACCTTGGATTTCACCTTGAAACTAATTTTTGAGGTTATTTTGAGGTCAACCTCATTTTTTTTAAATGAAAACCCCGATTTTTTATTGCGCAATCGGAAAGAAAGAACGGGGAATTTTACGTCCGGACATGCATGAGGTTGAGGCAACCACTAGAGGTCAAATAGAGGTCCAATAATGACTTCTGGCTTGACATTTCTGACTTGGGTTTTGGAGGTCGCTGAGTTCGATCAACTCACGAAATGACCTTCAAAATGAGATGTAAGGTCAAATCCAAGGTCATCATTGAGTTCTTCGTTAAGATTTACCTAGGTATGACTTTTGTTTTGTTTTACCATTGAATTCGCGAGATTTTTAAGAAGTCATTATTTGAGCTCTATTTGACATCTAGGGCCTCAACCTAATACCCCAATGTATGTCCGAACGTAAAATTTCCTGCTCTTTCAGATTCCGCAATTTTAGAAAAATGAGGTTGACCTCAAAATAACCTCAAAAATGAGGTTCGTCAAATTCAAGGTCACCACCGGATTCCTTGGTCAAAGTTACTAAAGGAATGACCTTGACCTTTTCCAGAAATGAAGAACTTTAGCAAATATTCAGCCGTCCCGGGACTTATTTAACACCCTGTATATTGAATATACATATTTATTTTTTTTGTCTTATTACCTACGTAATTGTTTGTTACTTAATTTTTTGGACGTAAAATAATCCAGTGAAATACAAAAATGTAGACATAAAAGTTTAATAATTCAAAAATCATCAAGTTTGGGTAGAGGAAATCCTTATATTATACAAAATTTAATGCGACTTGGAAAAATTAATAAATATACAAGATGTTCTAAATGAGAAAATTGAGTTTTGACAATTTGAAACTTTAAGGAGAACCTGCATTCACTCTGTATATCAATAACAAAATGAAAGAAGGATATTATTCGAAAGCCCATAAAGTCCATCTTATGGATTATAAATGGTTTATGCAGATGAGCCTTAGATAAACAACATTAGAGTCATTCAGAAAACACAACATTTTTCAGAAAATGTTACAACATTAAAAAAAATAGCAAAATTCAAAAGCCAAATAAAAAATATAGCTTCTTAATTAATAATGAGAACTTTGACGTCTCTTCCGGTTAGGCTAGAAGTGCTACATCGATGAAAATAATTAAAATAAAAGACCTAAAGCAGCCATTCAACTCATCAAATTTCAGACAAATACTATAACGGTAAGTTCACAAAATTCTGATAGGACAGTTTGGTGAAAGACCCTGTATATATCCTTCTAGTGATGTTTTTGTGTTAATTAACACTGTTATTAAAAAATATTTATTTCACTTAAACTTAAAATTATAAATTCAAAAATATATCAGATTATAACATGTAAAATATTAAATTATTAAAATACGTCTAACTACTTCAACTGTTATGCCGATTCTGATTGAAGATCGGTTTGATATTCATCAGGCAGCCAAGACGCTGAATTTGCGTCCTTGCACGTGCGGTTTTAATCTTGTTGCATTTGCAGTTAAGGGTTACGTAAATCCTCCATCCCTTAGAAGGAACTCGAGGGTGGAACTATTCGAGTTTCGTCAACTCTTCTTGGAGTGGCATCTTGTCCATTGGGTTGAAGTTTCTTCTTTATTGAAGCTTGAATTTGTTTTCTATTTCTAATAAGAAAATAGCAAATAATTAATAAAATCAAAATTGAAAATGTTCCAATGGACCAACTGTGATAATTTGAATGCAATTGAATTGTTTCTAAAGGTTCATTATTAATTTCTTCAAGTTGAATTTCATGCAATTTATCAAGTGAAACTTTTTCTAATTTAAGTTTTTGAACAGACATAACTGGTAATGAAATTTCTTCAATATCTTGAAGGGCTATTGGATGTCCTTGGGAGATTCCCTTTTCATTTTGGTAGGTGAACTTCGGGGTTGAAATTGAACATTGGGTGGAACTTCAAAAAGGTAAGGTCCTTTGATGATGGCTACATCGTCTTCTTCACAACTTGTTTGAATTTTCTGTGGCCTTGGAAAAATACCAATATAATGGGATTCATCGATTTCCTCAATAATGGTATTGATTAACTTGACAGGAACTTGTTGACATTTTTCTAAGTTTGTTTCCATCGATAGGATTGACGTGATGCAGTCTAAATTTTCGTGTGTGGGCACCAGGCTGTTTGTTTGGCACAAGTAGTTGGGGTTGATTTCTTGGCATGGATCTTCTTGGTATTGATATTGGTCATTACTCAATATAAGGAAAGGTTGAGGAGGAATAATTATGGTATTATTGATATTCGGAATCGAATATAAGTGATAATGATTAAAAACTTCAGAATGAACTAGTGGAAATTCTAAAGAAAATATTAATTTATCTTCAGTGTAAAGAATATTTGTCTTAACAATTTGTAATATTCAAAATAATTGTTCTTATCAAATAATATTTGTGAATGGCTGTGCATTTCAGAAAGAATGTTTATTAAATGTTTAAGTTGTTCTGGTGAAATAATGCTATGATGCAAAGTGTTTAGATTAGCGAAACTTATAGCATTTTCGATTTCAGTTAGAAAATTAAGTATTGAGTCTAAATTAAGTTTTACATGATTTAAGATTTCTCGAATTTCAAAATAATGTTCATAACCGAATTTTGTTTCATTTAGAGCAATTCGTAATTCTTCAACCTTATTAGAAATTAATTTTTGATTTGTCGTAACTGACGTAATTGTTTCATTTATACCATTGACCAATTTAGTACTTAGAGATATTTGTTTATTTACCTTTCTAATAATCTGGTTTTGATTATTTTCTAATTGTGAAATGCTATTATAGATTTCTTTAGCGTCTTCTTGATCCATGTTTCCAGTTATAGATTTGATAATGCTACCTAGAGGATTCAATAAGCCTCTTTTGTATCTTTGATTGGGGAAAATTGAAATTAATTTTTATTTACATTATCAATTTCAAATTTCAGATGTTGGTAACTAGTATAAAGTTCCATTTTATAATTAAGGGTAGTTTGGTTTATTAAATTACCAATGTGTTCATATTCACGAGTTATATTAAAAATTTGGGTTTTGATTGAATTAATGGGAATATAATGAAGGAAAGAGTGAGAACCAATTTTAATTCTTGCGGTTCCTTGTTTGAAAATTAAAATTCCGGGGTTATTGTTCAGGTTCTGAATCTGAACTTTCCGTGACGTTATCAGATTGTTGGTCATCAGGATTGTCATCAGGATTATCCTGCAAAAATTCTTTGGTAAATTTTCTTTGAGGTTTAAAAATTTGTTTGTGGTAAGTACCGTGCGGGGTTGTTAATGTTAATTCATTAGATCTTAAAATATGTTCTCGATTGTAAAGGGGTTTTGTTTTGGATTGTCGTTCCGTTAGTTTTTTATAACCGCTGATTCCTGGTTGGATATCGGGTGGATCGTTTCTTTTTTCGTTAAGTTTAGTAATTACCTTTTGTTTTTTGTCAGAGCATTTTTGGTTGATATTTTTATAAAGTTCTAACATGGTTTCTTTATGTTAATTTATTTGATGATTGATTGGTTGTATCGAATTATCGATTTCGATAGGGTCCTTTAATTCAAGATGTCCAAATAAAAGATCAATTGGTTTTTGATTTGTGCTTGAATGTATTGAGTTGTTGTAGCCTGTTATAGCGTAGATTAATTTTTCGAAAGAAGTTAGTTGTGGTTTTAAAAGTGAAAGAGTTCTTAAATGTTCTAAGAGTGTAGAGTGAAATCTTTCAACAATAGAATTACTGTTTGGGTTTAAGGCTAAAGTATAATGCCAATTAATTTTGTAAAGTTTTGAAAATTCTTTTATTAAATGTTGCGTGAATTCTGTTCCGTTGTCTGAAATTATATTTTCAGGAATTTTATAAGAAGAAATAAATTGTAACAAGGATTGATAAATATGAATAGCTGATAAACTTGGCAAAATGTAGGCTTGTCCGAATTTTGAAAAACTATCACATATTGTCAATGCAGTGACATTATCGAATTTGAATGTATCTACATGTAGGGTTTCGAAAGGTTTTTTCGGTGAAGGTGTTAATTGCAATTTTATAAGTGGTGGGTGTCTTTCATATTTTACCTGCTGGCAAATATGGCAGTTATTTATGAAGTTTTTTACATCGTCAATTAATTTTGGCCAGTAATGTTTTAATTTCAGTTCATTGATGGTTTCATGAATTCCTCTATGGTTAGTGATTCCTTCATGTCGTGATTTAATTAATTTTTGTTGTCTAGTTACTTTAGTTATGTCGGAAAGTAGTTTGTTTGATTTTAATAGTTTAAAAGCAGAGTTTTTGAAAATGAGCGGTACAAATCTGCACATGTTTTTATAAAGATCGTCATTATCGTCATTTTGGAAATAAAATACGTATTGACGTTTAGGTACACCATATTCTTTTAGAAATTTAATACAGGCTTGTTGGAAATTTTCCGAGGAAACGTAAATTTGCCATCTTGTTCGTAGTACTGGATTTTCAAAAATTTTCTTTCTGACTGTTCTGCAATTATGGTCAGTTTTTATTATCATAATCTGATTTTGGAAATAATTTAGAGGTTTTTCCGTGATGTCAATTGTTAAGATTGGATCTTCATTACTAGTGTGGACAGTTTGATTTCCGTCTTGTTCTTCTGGATCTACTTCCGGGACAAGTGAGACTCTTCTTGATTTTCTTCACTTTCGTCTGAATTTTGGGAAGTTGCTTCGGGATTTTCCATTATATTTCTATTAAATTCGTCCATATATTCAAAAATTGGTAAAACATTTGATGAAGTGTCTGTTGGATAAATTTCTGCTCTTGATAATGCGTCTGCGTTGGTGTTTAACTTGCCTTTTTTATAAATGACTTCATAGTCAAACTCTTCTAATTTCAATCGCCATCTTACTAGTCTTGAATTTGGTTGTTTAACATTCATTATCCATTGTAAAGGTTTGTGATCGGTGACTAATTTTATTTTTCTTCCTACTATGTAACATTTGAAGTAAGAAGTCGCGTAAACTATGGCTAGTAGCTCCTTCTCAATTGTTGAGTAATTTTGTTCTGCATCATTTAAAGTCCTGGATGCGTATGCAATGGGTTTATCATGACCAATGGGTCCTTGTGATAGTATAGCTCCAATTGCTACGTTGCTAGCGTCGGTGGTTAATATAAATTCTTTAGTAAAATCTGGTCGTATAAGTATTGGGTCATTAGTTAGAAGTTTTTTACAGTCCTCAAAAGTTTTTATGTAAATAGGGTCATTGATGTCAATTTTTGCTCCTTTCTTTAAACAACTGGTAAATGGTTTAGTTATTTTTGCGAAATTGTTAATAAATTTTCTGTAATAACCTAGGAGTCCGAGGAAACTTTTTATTTCTCTAGTTGTTTTAGGTATTGGATAGTTTAGGATTGCTTTTATTTTATCTGGATTCGGTTTGATACCTTCTGGCGTTATTATGTGGCCTAGAAATGCTACTTCTTTTTTGAGAAATTCAGATTTATCTAATTGTACCTTGAGATTATGTTCTCGAAATTTTTGAAAAATTTTCTTTAAGTTAACTAAATGTTCTTGAAGAGAAGTTGAAAATATAATTACGTCGTCAATGTAAACTAAACAAATTTTATTTAGGTATTCTTTTAATACATTGTCCATTACACGCTGAAAAGTCGCGGGGGCGTTTTTCAATCCGAAAGGCATTCTTAAGTATTCATAGTGTCCATTCTCTACGTTAAATGCTGTTTTTTGTATATCATCTGGATGCATTTCTACTTGATGAAAACCACTTGCTAGGTCAAGGGTGGTGAAATATTGACTTCTTCCTAATTTATCTAATATGTCCGATATATTGGGAATAGGGTATCGATCATCGATCGTTTTTTCGTTAATCTTCCTATACACAACTACTATTCTCCATTTTTTCTTCCAGAAGCGTCAGCTTTCTTGGGCACTACCCAAATAGGTGAAGACCATGGTGAATCGCTTGGCCTAATTATTTCTTGATTTAGCATTTCATCTATTTGTTTTTGGACTTCTTCTTTATGAATGAACGGGTATCTATAAGATCTGGTGTAAATTGGAATTTCGTCTTTCGTTTTTATCCTGTGCTTAACTTGGTTTGTAAAAGTAAGTTTAGTGTTGTCTTGGTGAAATATGTCAGAATAGTTTTTACAAAGTTTTTTAAGGTGAAATTTTTCTTCAGGGTTAAGATGGTCCGTTCGAAGTAAATTTGTGACATTGTTTTGATAGTCAATAAATGAGGGTTCGATTTGAACATGATAAAATTCAAAGTCATTTTCGGTAAAAGAATTTGCATTTATGGGTTTATATAAACAAATTTCTTGGACATGTGGTGTGGAATTTTGAATATCGACAGGGGCGTAACCATTTGTTGAAATTGTTAATCCTTCTCGAATTACACAATTGAATAGTTTGGTTTGGGGAATAAGAATTTGTCCATTTGTTATGTTAACAGGAATTTTTGCTGTTTCGATAGTGAAGGGTTCTATTCTAGCAAAGAATAAAAGTTTTCCTTTTGCTTCATAGTGTGATAAAGGAATTTCTGCTGAAGGTGTTTTTATTTTATAATTTTTAAGATCAAGTTGAACTTTAAGATCTTTCAAAGTGTCGTAGCCTATTAGACCGTCGAAAAAATGGTGGAATTTGAAAAGATAAAACTTAATGTTTTGTTTGGTATTGAATTCTGAGAATGCTGGAATCTTTACACAAAGGTTTCGAGTTGTTGTTTGGAAAATAGAAGAAATTGTGAAAGTTTCTTTTTGAATGTAATCAGAAAAATATTTCTCACCAATATCTGGGTTGAGAAAAGATTTCGTTGCTCCAGTATCAATCAATAATTTTAAGGGAGGATCAGCAATTTTAATATAAGGTAAATCTTTGCGATCGTAAATTGAATGCATTTCTATGAGATTTTCGAATTTTGGCTGGTATCGTGAAAATTTTGGTCATTGGATTCATTAAGATTTTCGGAATTAGAAGTTTCATTTTGATGTGTTATGTTAGAGTCATGAGCTGTTGGTGATGAATTTGAGTAAAATTCACTTTCATCATAGTTTTCGTCATAGTTCGGTTCATTAAAACAATATTGATTATTATAATAAGATTGTTCAGGTATATTTGTTTCATTAATGTTATTATAAAAATATTGATTAGGATCATTGTAATCAAAATTATGCATTTCTCCAAATTTTTTCGGTTGGTAACGAGGATTTGGGATAACAGTGTTAGCAGTATGATTAGAAAAATTTGATACACCTGACATTGGTATGGGTTGAGGTCTATTTTGAATATTAGTATGATTATTTGAATTATTATTTGGCTTCCAAACATTAATTGGTGGTCTGGGTCTTCCAAAAACTTGACTATTCGTTGGTAGTCTTTGATAGGGTACAGGACGTGGTTGAATATTTATTGGTCCGCGTGGAAATGGTGGTTGAATAGGGTTTATGAACTGAGGTACATTTTGTTGAAATAATGGTACATGATGTTGTAAAGCAAAATTATTTTGAAAAGGTTTAATATTTTGTGGTTGATTTTGAAAATTTTGTGGTTTTGGTTTTACATTTTCAATAGGTTTTTGCAAATGACGTATGTTAATTTCAGAAATTATAAATTGTCTAGCTTCAGCCAACCCAGTAGGCTTCATCGCTCGAATTGTAGAGCCTAATGGTTCTCTGAGACCAGCTAAAAATATTTTGAGAGCATGTGTGTTGTAAAAAGTTTTCTTTACCTGCTTGTTCGCGGCAATGGGTTCATGAGTGTCTAAATAATTGTGTAATGCACTGAGATTTGACATTACCCTAGTATAAAATTGTAATGCGGATTCATTCGTTTGTCTTAACTGATCTAAATCAAACAAAAGTCCGTTTTCATCTCTTTGATCGCCAAAGTGTGCAATTAATGCGTTTCTGACAGAGTGCCAGTCTTTCGCAATGCATATAGTATAAACTTCGCGTGCTTTGCCTATTAATTTAGCGTAAATGCCATAAATTATGCTAATGTTTTGAACACAACCGGCATTATTTGGGTTCGGATCCCAATATGTATTGATTATAGTATTTGCAGTTTCTAAAAATGAACTTAACTCTAAAGGATTTCCGTCGAATTGAGGAATTATTTGTAAAAGTTTTGTATCAAAAGCTGGTATTTGAGCCATGTTTAAATTATTACTTGAATTATTATCTAAAGTGAAATTATTAAATAGTGAACTTAAATCTAAATCTGTATCAAAACTTATATTTAACTCGCTATCAATACTTTCCTGACGTGGAGGTAAGAATTGCGAGGAGATCGGCATATACAGGAAAGAAATTAACAAAAGTTATTTGGAATTGAGTAACTTACAATATTTGTGTCTTCATGCCTGTAAAACTTTCCTTCGTGGAGGTTTTGACAGATCCCTGGAACTTTCCTGGTCGTGGAGGTTCTTGGAATTTTCTGGTTTCAGACGGGTTAATTTTGATAATTTCCCGTTCCAAAATCCGTGTGTGACTGCGCCAGTGATGTTTTTGTGTTAATTAACACTGTTTTTAAAAAATATTTATTTCACTTAAACTTAAAATTATAAATTCAAAAATATATCAGATTATAACATGTAAAATATTAAATTATTAAAATACGTCTAACTACTTCAACTGTTATGCCGATTCTGATTGAAGATCGGTTTGATATTCATCAGGCAGCCAAGACGCTGAATTTGCGTCCTTGCACGTGCGGTTTTAATCTTGTTGCATTTGCAGTTAAGGGTTACGTAAATTTCTAATACTTCCAAAGTTGTATTATTTATGTAATATTGTGAGTGGCGACCAATTTGTTCTATATTATCTTCGATTACTTACAATTACAATTATTTGTTTTTGTAGTCCTCAATTGTCTTGAATTAACACAATGTTAACAACAACTCTCAGACGGTTACTATATCCGATCTCGATATGCAATTATAGGCTAACTTCTGATAGATCCTTTCTAAATATTCAAATTTAATTATTATATCCACATAGAATCATCCAGTAACAAAAATAAAGTTTGTGCTTATGATAAATATGTAATCAAGTAAGTTTTACTTCAGGACCAAACGTCATCAATGTCACAATTGTAATGTCATCTGAGATAACGCTGCAAAAAATCATCAGTAAATTCCCACCCATACCAATCAAATACCAACTAATTTTCGAACCAAACACCTATGGGACGACATGAAGGAAAAATGAACGCCGAACAATTCGATTTAATGAACTTCATACAAAATTTAGTCACATTTTTAGCATCAGAAGATTCTTATGTGGGAAAATTACCAAGGCGTACTTCTTACACGCCAACAGCATCGAGAAGTTCTTTGGATTACAAAGCTCGAGCCCACGGCAGACTGTTGGAGATTACGAACAACATTAGTAAAACTATAGTGGAAAGCTGTAGTGGAATCGATGAGATTTGTAACAAAGTCAGAGAATGTTTAAACGATGCACACGAAATGGGAATATACGAACCGAAATATAGCAGTTCATTGGTACCCGTTAGCGAAAACACTTTGTACGTATTATAAATTTGATGCATTTTCTTAATATTAGTTTTAGTTTAGGCACACACCAGACACTAGTGATTTTGGGGTGACATAAATTCAACAGCAAACCGCTTATGCCGTCACGTAACTAATAGTTCATAAACGATAACTGACCTAGTTTTACCGCAAACTGGTAGAATTACATTATTTGATCATTTAAAACCCCCGAAAACGTGGATTTTTTTATATTGTGAAAAGTGATGACGTGATCATGGAAAAGTTGTAATAAATAGAAAATCTTCAAAATGAGTGTTCAGAAATCTTGATCGAAGTATTTTTCTCATGGATAAGTCGAAAAAAATAATAGAGTGGTTTTAAAAACAATTCGTTCCTTTGTTGTAAAGCTTGCGTTGAGATTAATTAGGCTCTAGATCGATATTGTCCGTCAAGCAGTTTTTGCATAAATGGAATTTAAAAAGAGTAGTGAAATATCTTGCTAAATCAGAGTTTCGAAAAAAATTGAAAACTATTTTCTTACAGCAGAAAAGTAAACTTTGAGCTTCTGTAGACTGACAACAACTTTAAGGTCATTAAAACTTTGGATCAACGTATTCAGAAAACGGTAAATGTCAAAAGAAACTTGGAAAAGATTGTTGAGGAGGTCTTGGATTATTTTGCCTGTTCCTTAGAGTTTCTCTCCTCAGATATTTTCATGCCAGTGACAATTTGTCGTTTGCCGATCACTTGATACTGAGAGTACCTTTTTTTTTCTAGTAGCCTTAGATTTTTCCATCCCAAATCGAGGTTGAAGGTGCCCCGATCTCCGCGTTGTTTATCATCATATAGCTGGCTTCTCTTTCTCTTTTTTAATTTTTTTTCTTGTAACACGAACTTTGTTTTATCACAGTCTAGCCTGTGGCTACCGGTACTGGTTAATATATGATTGGCCAAACTTGATTTGTCCACATGTCTTCTGGAAATGTTATGTTGATGTTCCTTCTTACTTCTAAAGGTCTGGAAATTTCACCGGTATATGTACGGCCTCAGTCACATCCAACACTGTACACACCATTTTTGGAATTCTGAGCTATGTTAAATGGTTTCGTATGTTTGAGGATAGAACGCAATATATTATTTGTTTTAGAAACAGTTTTAACATCATATTTATTTCCTATCCGCTTAATTTTTTCCGATTCACCCAGAACATATGGAATTGTTCATAATTTTGTTTTCTGCTTGTGTTTGGTTGGTTGTTGTTCGGGTTTGTGGTGCGACTTTTTTTCTAGTTGATTGATAGTTTTATTTATAAAACCTTGCGGATATTCATTTTTAAGTAATGTTCTTTGATAATGTTAAGTTCGGTGTTTTTTGCTTCTATCATATAAGCACTTTACAACACTTTTTACACTCAATGGATGGTTGGAGTTAAAATTCAAATATCTTGTAGTATTCGTAGGTTTTCGATAAGTGCTTGCACGTATTGTGTTGTTTGTTCTATCTATACGTACATCAAGGTAAGCCAGTTTATATAAATTTCCAAACTTCATTGTAAATTTTATTCTGGGTTCTTGACTATTGATGGTAATCCTGGAATGAGTGCAGTTCTTCAGCACCAAACTCCCAAACCACCAAAATGTCATCAACGTATCTCCACAACACTTCTGATTTATTCTTATAATTGCCTATGAATATGAATAAATATTTTACTGATTATAGGTGACAAAGAAGAACCCATTGCCATCCCAAATTCTTGTAAAAATAAATGTCTAATAGATTTTCTACACAAATTACTAAAATAATTGTCAATATATGTTATATAAAATCACTAAATTTACTCCAGTATAATCTTCTTTCCACACTACAAATTTACAATAAATATTACACTACTTTTCTCATACTAACACTTCGATGAGTCAATCGCACTTCAGCTGATCCACTACTATCTTGCTATTGCTGTACACCCGCATTTATACCCCACTTACTCTCGAATGTTCTCGTAGTAACCTTGTCTGTCTAAGGTATAAGCTGTCTAGCTCTTGAACGGAATGGTATTTTCGGTGTTTTGTTTTATCCTGTATCGTGCAGTCCGAGTTGTATGCTTTTTTCTAGTGTTTATTAAAACCTATCCTCAGCGGGGTCCACCCCCCCCCCCCCCAACGAGGTTAAACCACCCAAATGACATTCCTGGATCCGCCACTGTTGCAACTCGTTTGTTTATTAGCGTAATTTTTTTATTGTAATTGTTAATTCTAAAGGAATTCATTTCATTTGAAATTGGTTCTTTTTTTAATAAATTATCTACATCATATTTCAATGCATCTCGTTTCAGTTAAGCTACATGATTATTCTCAAAAGCCCTCTTTCTATTTGGGTCTATTGAAATTCTAGATTTTAATAACCTGTGGTATGTCTCTTATTTCGTATTCATTCATTCATTCATTCATTCATTCTATTTTTGCTTTTTGGACAAGGAGTTCATTCCATGTGGGCTTAGGAATTCCAAATGCATACTTTCTCTTTCATCATAGCTAAAGTTCCTTATATATTCTTCATGGTCTTCTTAGTTTTTCTTTATTTTTGAATTTAATTAAATTCTACCATTAATAGAGTGTGGATGATGATTTCATTATAACCCTAAACTAAATCGATAAACAAGTTAATTTTCTTTCTTATATCCCACTGCAAAACTGACCAATCTGATTTTCAACAATTGTGTTTTGAATGCTAAATACTTGTAACAATTTTTTGATTAATCTTAGAAATTATTTTAGATCTGAAACAACCGAGATAATCGAACACGAACTAGAGGAAGTAAAAACGTCATTGACATCTTTGAATTTAAAACCAACAAACACAAAGTCGTTGAAGTATAAAAGGCATAACGATTTCCAGCCATTTATAACCATGCTGAACTCTTCAGAAAGACCGCCCACAGCCCTCAGGATGAATATTGAAAGAGCAGATGGTCCAAACGCCATAAGGATAAACATACTTAAGTGTAATAATAACAAGGTAGATGAAGGTGTCCAAAATGATGTCAAAGAGTACAATGTTGTTAAGCAAGCAAGTAGAGGAAGAAATACGATGCTAAAATTAACCATATTGATAACGAAATAAATGAGGTAAACGATATTATTCAGAAAGATATAGAAGAACTAAGAAGAGATATCACCAAATATAAGGCTGGTAAAAAAACCTCTACCACGAGCAAAGTCGAAAAAAGTCATGGCAGCACGGATGAATTAACCAACACTCTTAGAATTTCAAAGAAGACATCGAAAAAACTGTCGCGTTCCTCTACCGTCAGCAAATCCAGTTCAAAATGCAAGGGAATACAAACAGTCGACGCTGATAACAGTTGTTTGAAAGAACGCTATCGGGCACTTCAATATTGTAATGTCATCAACAACGTATCAGACAATGCCTTTACTGAATTTGAAATGGACTCCGAACTTATTAAGCTGTCAGATTTAAGCAAGGAATTCAAAGATGTAATGCCCGATGTGTATAGAAAACCCGCCATTACAGACCTGTTTGAAAAATTACTAGTGCAATTAGAAATGAACGACAGCTACATTTGCTTCCAAAAACTAATGAATCCACCAAGAAAGATAAGAAACTATAAAACTCCTCAGAACCGCCCGGTAACTTACCATGAGAACAGAGAAGGCAAAGTGGCATCAGACATGAAGAACAACTTGAACAACAGTTTATGGTTCTCACGAAAGTACTTGGTTAGAGAAAAAAGATCAACACACAAAAAGAAAGATATGAAGAACAATTCCTCGAATTATAGAAGATCAAGAAACAACAGCAAAAAATCTTCACTGATTAGTCTTACCAATTATTCGAGTGCAAGTTCAAAGTGTTTGGTAGGGTCCTTGACTAGAACTAATCCAAAGATGAATTCTAGAATTCTACAGGAACTTTACCACAAATAAGTAAAACAATTGAGGCGATACTGATATAAATAAATCTGCATTTTCAATTTTTTTTAATTTTAGACAGTAAATGTAAGATGCAGGTATGGAATGAAAGATCACTTAGTATTGCAGAGAAAAAACGATTGCAGTGGATACGAGCTAAAAATCTGCAAGCTCCTGTTCGGAGACTGGAATGTTTGGACATTTTAGATGACTTGACAATCAGGTAAAAACTTATATTCTTTTCATCTTTGAAATAATCGAAATTACAAAAATATCAGTTGAGGAAATCTTATCCTGGTACTTGTTTAACCATATAAACCACGATGGGTTCTGAGGCATTCAATGAAAAATTAATTTAAAATAAAATATTCTAAGTCTATATGTGCTTTTTCAATTGTAACTATGAAAATGTTGCAGTGATTTTACTTGTCAGAATCCTTTCCTTTCCTAAAATTGTTATTATATCCATGTGACAACAATAATTATAAATTTAATATGCAATACCCTTGCTGTAAATATACGGCTCTTGACAAAAGGCAGTTACTTAGTTGGTGCTTCAAATTTGAATAAACTTATTTTTAATTGTTCATGGTTTGATTTTTTATACAATTTTACATTTTATTTATAGTTAATCTATAAAATATGGATGCAAATGAAATTCTTGCTCTCATCAAAATTTTGCTGTTGTGTTTTAGGGTTGAAATTTGTTACCAGCTCACAGTTTGGTGACCCGATCAGGAGCACATAACGTAAACTAAAGAATTATGATGTTGGGTGGTACTTCTAGCGAAAAATGTACTAAAATCGATCATCCCTTCCACCGTCGGGACTAGAAGGCTTCACTGAAACTTTACAGAAAAATAAAGCGACTCTCCTAATATTAATTTTGAGAGGCAAATGATTAAATTAAGTGAAAAATAAAAAAATATTTTCAAGCATATCATGTGAAATATCATGAAAATAAATGAAAGGAATACAAATATATTTTCTTCATATTTTAAAAATAATTTGTTTAAAAGATATAATCGAAAATATACAAAAATCGACCCTTTCCCCATTTATCTCCAAAACTACTGGGCCTAAAATTGTGGAATTTAGGACTATACGACATTACTTAAACGTTACAAGAAAATAAAGCTAAATTTCTAGTAATAGTTTTGTGAAACAAATTATAAAATTAATAGATGATTACAATATTTCAAGCGTTACTTGTAATTTATCAAATGAAAGTGTTCGTTATGAGTAATACAAATAATACAAATATATTTTTCTCATATAATATAATTAATTTTTTTATAGAGTATAACGAAAATATATATAAAAATTGACCCATTTCCCCCTTTATCTAAAAAAAAAAAACAAAAAAATTAAGGAAAATAAAGTGACAATCCTACTATTAATTATGGGAGACTAATTATAAAATTAAAATGTTTTCAACCAAAAAGTTTTTAATTAGAATAAAAGGTATTAAAGAAAGTATACAAAAATGGTATCCTTTACCTTACAATTGAGTCTACAATTTTGAAAAAAAAAATAGAAATATAAAGTTTCGGTCAAACTTTATGGGAAAATAAAACCAAAATTCTTGCATTAATTTTTGGGGGCAAATTATGAAATTAAACGACAAATAAAACATTAATATATTAAATGAAAGAGCACTTCATAAGAAATATTTTGTATAAAACTTATTAAGAAAAATATTTAAAATTTGATCAATTCCTTCCTTTCCTCCGAAATTACTGAGCGTATAATTTTGACAAGAAAATGGGAATATAGGGTCTTTTCTTTTTTTCTTCTTTTTTCAGGAAAAATAAAGCAAACACCCTGACTTGAATTTTTGAAGTGCAAATTATGACATTAAACTAATACAAATATTAATATTTTACAACCAGGTCATGTAATATATCTAATGAAATGAATTTCTTTAATAGACGTTAAGGAAAACATTTAAAATTTGATTCATTCCCTCTTTACTTCCGAAACTAGTGAGCCTAAAAATGAGAAAAAAAGGTAATATTGGGCCACACTCAAAGCGAAAGTCCTAATCTTAATTTTGGGAGTAAATAAGAAAATTAAATAAATATGTTCAAAGAATGAAGAAGCATATCAAATGAAAATACTCGTGGTGAGAAGTAATAGTGTATAGTTAACGCATATTTTAAAAGATATTAAAGAAAATTTACAAAAATCGACTTATTCCCTGCTTATTTTCGAAACTATTTAGCCAACAATTCTGAAAAAATACCCGGCCAGTTTTTCGGGGCGAGATTCAGTCCATGTTAAAAAAATGCTCACAGAAAAAAAGATTTGACTGCATACTTATATTTTATTATCACCTCACAATGATTTTTGAAAAACAGATGAGGTAAATTGAAATTCAAAGTGTAGTAAGGGCTATTTGTGGAATTGCCGGGAACACTATTTACTTTATAGGATAACTCCCTAGTAGGATTAACTGAGAGAAAGCAGGTATTTAGATTTATCAACTAGTTTTCCTGTGTAGTAATGTGTGAATGTATATTTGAATATACATATCTGACGTATTCGTTAATAGTATACAAAAAACTATCTTTGATTTGTCTTCTCTTAGTGTGTTCTTCTTTAAGTAATATCTTGGTCTGTCCTAGTCTATTTTGTGTACATCAATATCAGTTAGTACATGGTCAATATTGGCATTGATCTGCCTGTATGTCTGAGGGTATTGTTTGTTTTAACAACTTTTTTTAATTACTTTTTATATCCATCACATTTAATTTTTTCAGATAATGCTAATCCTGCGAGAGAGCTTTTCTAAAAGAAGGCATCTAGTGTTCAGGGCAATTTCCACAAATTACCCTTAATATCAATTAGTTACGTTATCTGTTATTCAGAAATCGTCCTGAGAGAAAACCCACGCAATCAATAAAAACAGATATTCACCTCCGCAATCATCACAAATTACAGACATCCAAATTTATGAATGAGGACAGTAAAATTTTGTATATCCCAGTTTAAAATACTGTAAAACATGCAATCGTTTGTTGCAGAGACTTGCAGCCGATTCAGGCAGAATACCCTAGAAAAGATAAAGACAGAAATTTCGTAAAAAACTGTTACTTAACTAAACTATTACAAGATTCGAATCATGATACCTGGCAACATTTACTACAACCAAATATACCAATTTATGAAGAACAATACGACATTCCAGTCAAGGATACAAACATCGGAATTAAATTACAAGGTTCGAAATTATAAAAAATACAATTAATTAATGAAACTCTAATCTGTCTAAAAACTTTGTAGATCGAATTTATTCAAGAGAAGATGTCATCAAAATTTTGCAACCCTATTTATTCGACCCGATCCAGTGTGGCAATTCTGTGCTAACTGTGTTGCCCGTTCATGTATATTATGATAACGTCGACATTCAAAGACCGTTCAAGGGACAGACTAATAATAGAAAATGTACTACCACTCCTATGGAAGAATGTAAGAATTCACATAAGGCCAAATGGATCTCACCAGAACAGATGAAAAGTAATAATTACAATACGGTATTTAGAATAAGCGAAATTTCGAGAAAGGTACATCAAGCGTTTGTTAAATTATTTTTAATGTTGACCATTGTTACGGCGGACAAAACTTTTTCCATGCATTTTATTTTTTTAACGAGTTCTGTATAAGCAAGGTCTTCTATATTCCTGTTGGAGTATTATTTGCTCTTAACAAGCCACAAGCAGGTAAAACTCCCAAAGAGTTCAATAAATTCACTTAAGAACTTTCAAGGAGTATATTTACCTGACATGATTACCTACGTGAAAGACAATTGTCGACCAAAGAACGAACAGTTCGACACAACCTTTCTGTTACCAAAGCAAATGCAAATTGAGTCTAATCATAGCAGATAATGGCTGCCAATGGTTTACATGGAGCAACCTGTCGTTACGATTCGCGAAAATCGAAGCCAGCCGGCATCAACGATGCACTCTAATTCCAATTGCAATGAATTGGAACAATATCCTGTTTGTACGTTACAATAAATTGTAACAATTCGATGGTTACGTTAAATTGCTAGCATTTATCGTAGACTGGAAACCGGCTGGATCTACACTTGAACGCAGAAGAGGTAGTTTCTTGTCTGGAGCCGATATTTTTTGAGTACTATATGTTCATTTGCCCAAAAGTAATAATACAAGTAGAAGACAAGAATTAAATTTGCATGGGGACAATAAGAAGAGATTCATTAGTACTCAAGAAGCATAGAAAGTCGGTAAATTTTTAGAAAAAATAATTGTATTAATCAGTCTTACCAGTACTGACATATAGTTGTGAAACTAAGACACAGATATTCGAAATTAAAAACTTTAAGTTACGCAAAGGTCTATGGAGAGAGAGGTACAAGAATAATAACCAGAGATTAAAGAGAGTATGTAATAATGGCTCGATATATTGAAATAATAATTTAAGACAGCTGAATGATGATGATGATAATGGAATATTAAAGCACTTCGTTATTTTGTTCAATAAGTTAAAATTATGCTTTACGTTTCAACATTTTGTGAAGTGAAGTATAATTTAAGTATTAGTCAGTCTTAATAAAAATTGCTAGTAATAACAAGTTTTTGGCGTTCTATATGATCTACATATTGTTGTGTTGAAAACTGTTACCTACTTGTTGTATAATCCCTATATTTATACATTTGTCAAAATATTTTTAATATATTTTTAGAATCTACACATAATCAACCACATGGTTTCAAAAACAGTTTAAGTAAAGCAGAGTGGCAGAAAATAGAAGCCGAAATTGAAGAACAGTCAAAGCAACGTATCGAAACTAATATGACTAAATCCCAAAGGAACCTATGGGCTCACAAATACGCAAGAACTGTCGGTAAACAATTAATTGATTTTATAGATCACCAAGCTGAATTACCATCACAACCTGTACCCAAATACATGATACCGATCACGAAAAAAGTTGAACCTTCAAAATTAAAAAAGTATCCACAAGGTAAATAATAATTGTTTCAAACTGCGTTATCAAATGTCTATACTTTTTAATTACATTTTTTAATTACAATTTAATAAAACCTATAAATGGCACGTTAAATGTGAAAAAATATATACAGGGTGTAAACGGTTTGATATGCAAATATTTTGAGGATGAAGTTTTCAGATTAAAACAAATCAAAAAATCTTATATATTTTTTTAAAGAGGTAAAGCTATAATTGTGTCATGTATAAACACTTGTGTAAAAACAGTTTATATGCCTTCAGTAATCACAATAACAATGAGAAACCATATTTTTTTAAGTTTAGAAATTAAATGTAAACTAGACCAAAATTTGACCAAGAAGATACTGCAATAACGCGACTACTGTTGTAGTTTTCAATGTGATAGGTGATGTTTAGTGAGATTTTATGTATAAAAATTGGATAATGCAGCGCAGTTTTTTGTTTCATTCGATATGGACTGTCGCTCATACTGTTTACACCCTGTATAATATTAAAGAGGAAGTCTAAAAAACAATATATTTAAAAATCAAATTAAACTTAAATAATCACATTACAGAAATATACAATTATTTTTAGTTCAAAACAAAAGCGTCAATCCAGAGAAGAAAGTATTGTCCCATTTAAAAGACCTAAGGAACAAAAACCATCTAATTCAAAACAACATTGAGAATACAATACACAAAATCGAAAACAAAATGATGAACATTCTAAATGAACCATATAATAAAGACAATATCCAGACGTTCAATTCAATGGAAAAAGAAATAAGCAACGTTCTTACGATGATGAAAAGAAGTCCGACTACTGACAGCACAAATATTCCAGTTCAATCACCTAAGGTTACGAGTAAGAATAATTTATAATTATCAGAATTTTGCCTTAGATTAGATTTCGAAAAGCATGAATGCTGGAAACTCTCACATTTACGCCGCTATACTTTGGGGAACGATGACGACCTTATGCTTCATGTGGGCGATCTCTTACTAAATTTACTCAAATAGAGGGAAGAGCATCTCTATGGTTTTCGGCACATAGTATTTCTCGGGCTATTACATTTTTAATAGTCTATCAGAAGTTTCAAGCTATAGAAGTTAGTTTCAAATCCTTGGAGTTAAGATTCTCTTATTTCACATTAAACATCACTACTTTGAGACTCTCGCAGGACTATACTAGTACAGATACCTCATGTCATCCGAGATCGCGCTAACTCGGGCTACAAGTTAGACATATCTTTACTGTCAGAGTTAAATTGTTTTTACAAATGTCTTATTCCTAGTCCTTAGTTTTGATATTTCTTTCCCTAATTTGTTTTCTATGTTACATTCAATTTTTTCCTTGAGATGTTACAATAATTTTCCCTAAGCTGTTCCTTAATATGCTTCATTAATATATTTCATATTACGTCCTCTTCTGTCTGTCTACAAGTCTTTTCAGTAAACATAGTTAGTGCTTACTACTAAGAAGAGTAACCTTATACATGGCGTAAGCATTAAGAACCATGGCAGTAATATTTAATATAGAGTACGTAAGGTCCCGAGAAAAACGTAATGAGCGGCGAGAGAGAAAGAAAACCTAGTGAAAGTATTTGTCTCTGTGTAAGCGGTGTAAACGTCGCTATCAATAAAGATATTAAAAAGAAAACTACCTAAAACATCCATGTTTGAAATCATCGATAGTTTTCTTTCGATGTTTATCGTACATTTATACTTTTGAATCGATGTTAACAATTTTGATGTATGTTAAATATGAAACATCCCTAATAACAACTACAGTAATTACTCAAAACGCACACCATCTTGACTAATATGCTACCAAGTATACGAATTAAATCTAGCTACACTCTCCAAACCATATGATTGTCATTTTTTATATATTATTTATCTCATCTATACTTTCCACGTGGGTATCGTAAACAAGATGCTGTAATGGTAGAGTACGTTATCTTTTTCAAACTTTCAGCATTTGATAAATTTTATTACCAATATATGTTATTTAACTACTGTCAGCATTAACTCAATTATAGTTATTATTGGAGTAATTTGGCATTTGTATGATGACGCAACCAAGGCCGTTTTTGATTGATGATGGGCTGATTAGGACTGCAAGATTAATATTTTTGTATATGTATTTCCAGGATATATAAAATTGTATAAATCTAAAACCTATTCTTATAAAAAAGATGATTAATTGGTTAAAATTGTATCATGGAACCAAAAAATCCAAAATTTCGAGCGAGTGGGGGTTCCAATTTTTTCATGTGTCAAATTGTAGAAGTAGCCCATATTCGTAACAGATGGATTTAAATTTAAGTTGATTACACTTCAATAGTATTTTGCAAATTAAACCCTATTCAAAGTGCTCTTGAGTATGTTGACAGTGTTAACAAGAGAACAGAAATGATCAATCGAACATTTTGCATATTACTCAATCGGTTAACTTCTCAAACTCTACAAGTTTAACTGTATTTATATACATTATAAGGATCTTTTGTGAACAATCAATTCAATCGGGTATTCGTTTTAGTATATTAGGTGATTTTTTAGAAGGGAATGCTGTAGAAATCTCAGTCACCTATTTGGCTGAAATAGAGCAAGGGGATGAGTACAGTTCATAAAGTCCCCAGTGAGTAAGTATGACAAAGAATAATTAAGTTCCAAGCTCTCAAATACATTGATACGAAATTAAATCGACCAAAATGTGGGTTATCAATTCAACTGAATTTTCTGTGTATTGTAATGTTTTTATTTTCCCACTCGGGTTCAGTTCAGTTCTTGGATTTATTTAAAAACACAGTCCAACTCACTCTAATTTATTTCCACTACTATTTACATTTTATCTTAACTGTACAAACGACCGACGAAAACTGAATGCCTCCTATCCCTCCTATCGCCAGCGGTTCCTTTTATATATTTATCTCGGAATTATCTGGTACATCCACGAACCATCGGGAAACTCCATCATGTTCTGGAAGCTTTAAAGGAATTCCCAGTAACGGCAGCGGTCCGCCTGTTGAGACACAAACATTTCGGGTTCCCAGAATTTATCGGAATAATGTCCCTTCCACGAATTGGTTGATGGCCGATTGCACCAGCTGTCGGATGAATTCTCGTAACATTGCCCCCTCCTTAAGACCATTTCGTCCCGGAATGTCCTAGAATCCTTCCTGGTGTGACGATATTTGCAAGACTCTCCATTTCGACAACGGGAAGTCTGGTGGAAGTAGCAGTCAACGGTCTTCGAACCTGGGCTGCGAATATTGAGACAGCATACCAGGACGTTGATGCCACTGAATCGAAAGATTGTTTCCATCATACTTCTCACTACCCTCCATATCAGTCCATCCAACCCGCAGGCTATCTTTGGGACCGCCAATTTCGTTAGATTCTTCTCCATCATCACATTCCTCAATTCTACCAGAGTCTTCCAACGATCGCTATATGTTGGCTTGTCTTCCGAGAATGTTTTTGTTACCAAATAAAAGATATCTCTGGTACCCACTGGTTGTTTATCTTCGAGATGAAGGACCTTCCCTACCGCTGGATCTTGCTCCCGTAGCTTCTGGAACTGGCCGTACTTTTTGGCAAACACCTTGGCTATTTCTCTGGACATCCGGAGATCTCGAGCTACACAATGAGCCAGGGTATATTCTATGGGCACCTCAAACAGGTCTCGGGGTTCCTCTGTGGTCACGTCGTGCTGCACTTTCTGCACATTAGAGTACAGTGCCATAAACTGTTCGAAGGTCATTTCGTCATCGGGTGGTTGGATGCTGCGGACTTGGGCTTGGTCACCTTCGCCGTCATAAGGGGCTAACCTGTTGAAATGTACGACCTTCGGTTTTCCCCGAGGTAGCTTCTTTATTCTGTAGACGACATCGTTGATTTTCTTCACAATTTGGTACGGCCCCTCCCAAGATCTCTGTAGCATGGGCGAATATCCACGACGACGTTGCGGGTTATACAACCAAACAAGATCATCAACTTGGAATTCTCCGCTCTCGGCTTTGATGTCGTAGGCTTCCTTCATTCGGGCACTGGCATTCTCGATGTTTAACCGGACTCGTTCATGGATAGTCTTCACCTGCGGTCTCTTCTCCTGGGGGACATCAAACTTCAAATCGCATGGTAGTGTTAATTCTCGTCCCATGATAATACTGGCCGGGGTCTGACTCGTGGACTCGTGCACAGACGAACGATATGCCATTAGAAACAAGTGCAGATACTGGTCCCAGTCTCTTTGGTGATCAGAGACTACCTTTGACAAATGGCGGTTAATGGTTCTATTCATCCGTTCAACCATTCCATCGGATTGCGGGTGTAATGCTGTCGTCCGTGTTTTATTGATCTTCAAGAGTTTGCAGACGTCTTGGAAAAGAGTAGACTCGAAGTTCCTACCTTGGTCTGAGTGCAACTCCAAGGAACACCAAAACGACTGATCCATTCCTTCACAAGTACATCAGCAACGGTCAATGCTTCTTGATTCGGCAAGGCATATGCTTCGGCCCATTTACTAAAATAGTCCATCACCACCACAATGTACTTGTTTCCAGAGTCGCTTCTGAGGCCCATTACTTGCTGCACAAACCGTACATTTCCGGCACCACTCCTTAACGTCGACTTGGCAGTTTACCCAATAGTAGCGTTCTCTCAACTTCCCCAGGGTTTTCGTTACTCGCAGATGTCCTCCAGTTGTACCATCATGTAGTTCTCGTAAAACCTCTGGTCTCCTATTTCTGGGAACTACAATCTGTTTTCTGTCGTTTCCTTCGTCTGGAGTTTCCAGGACGCGCTTGAGAAGTCCATCTTCCAGGATGAGGGAGTTCCACTGAGCCCAGTACGACTTTATGGTTGGTGAGTATCGGGAAATCTCCTGCCACGTAGGTTTGCGATTTTCTTCCTTCCACCGGATAACCTTTTTCAAATCTGGATCTAATTTCTGGCCTTTTTGGATCTCCGCAGATTGCCAATTGTCATCGATGACTTTAGTTCTGCAGAGAACAGCCCCCTTTTCTTCTGCTCGCTGACAATGTTTGCAATCATCAGGGCATGGTCTCCTCGATATGGTATCAGTATTCTTATGGCTGATTCCTGCGCGATGTTCAAGTCTCGAAGTCGAATTCTTGCAACCGCTCAATCCACCTTGCCACCTGTCCTTCGGGTTTTTAAACTGCAGAGCCACTTCAGGGCTGCATGATCAGTCCTCAGGAGGAATCTTTTACCATAGAGGTACTTGTAGAAATGTTCTACCCCCTTTACCACAGCCAAGAGTTCCCTGCGAGTAACGCAGTAATTCCGTTCAGGCTTGCTCAAGGTCTTGCTGAAAGTAGCCGATGACTTTCTCCTGACCGTCCTGGATCTGCGAAAGCACAGCACCAATTCCGACATTGCTTGCGTCGGTATCCAATGAAGTTTCCATCTGGCAAAGGATAACTTAAGACGGGGCACTCGTCAATGCTCTTTTCAGTGTCTCGAATGATCGCTGGCACTCCTTGTCCCACTGGTATTGTACCTTCCCCTCTGTGAGTCTAGTAAGTGGCTTGACGATGTTGGCAAATCCGGTTACGTACCGACGATAGTGCGTGCATAACCCCAGGAAATTACTTAACTGATGGATATCTTTAGGTATCGGTCATTCCTGGACAGCTTTGACTTTCTGTTTATCAACAGCTACTCCCTCTGCGGAAATCACATGTCCAAGATATTGCACCTCTTCTTGGAACAGCTGGCACTTCTTCGGGCTTAACTTTAGTCCGGAACTTCGAAGTCGCCGAAACACCTCCTCCAGGTTCTTGACGTGGTCTTCAAATGATCTTCCAACCACGATAATGTCATCAAGATACACCAGGCATGTTTTCCACGAAAGCCCTTTTAGCACTGTTTCCATCAATCTTTCAAAAGTTGCCGGCGCATTGCACAGTCCAAACGGCATCACCGTGAATTGATAAAGTCCTGCGCCAATGGTAAAAGCAGTCTTTTCTCGGTCTTCTTTAGCAAGTTCTACCTGGCAATAACCGCTCTTCAGGTCCAGGGTGGAAAACACCTTCGATCCAGCCAATGTATCTAGGGTATCGTCTATTCTTGGAAGGGGATAGCTGTCTTTCTTTGTACCGTGGTTTAATTGCCGATAGTCCACGCAAAATCGGGTCGAACCATCTTTCTTTTTAACCAAGACAACTGGAGAAGCCCAAGGGCTATTGGATGGTTCAATAACACCTTCTTCCTCCATCTCGCGGACTATCCTGTCGGCTTCTTCTCTTTTAGCTAGAGGTAGTCTTCTCGCCGACTGTCGAATAGGTTGAGCGTGCCCAGTATTAATTTTATGTTTCACCAGATCAGTTCGTCCTCTTTTGGCATTCCCTATATCGAAGAAATCCTGGTAGTTTCTAACGATGTCCCTCAATTTTACTCTCTGGTTTGGTTTCAAATTCTTAGATGAATCGGTGATGAGTCTTTCCAGTTCCTCAGATAGTTTACCTGGTGGTATTTCTGCATGCTGTGTGCTTCTGACTACAGAGGAAACTGTTGAACAATGGCCCAAAGTTGTTCCTTTCTTTAGCACAACCGAGTAATGATTCAGGTTCATTACTCTTACTGGCACAATCTCCTTGACCGGAAACAGAGTCTTCCCCATTGCGACTCCTCTGCCTACATTTCCGTCGTTAAGTTCGGGATCAAACATCATTACGGTTCCAGTTTTAGCTTTCCCATCTAAGTAAGCATCTATAATGATTTCAGCTCTTTCCGGAACATTGACATCCTCTGCTAAGATGGCTCGCAGCATTATGTTCTTTTCCATGAAGCACCACTTCTTCGTCATTCACTCGCAGAATTCCATCTTTGAAGTTTAACTGGAATCCCTTGGAGCTCATGACATCCATTCCAATGATTACTTGGTCTTCGATGTCTGCCACTAATGCTCGATGTAGGAAGGTTGTGTTTCCCAAGGTCATTTCAACCTCTATTTCACCAAGGACTTTCGCTGCTTCTCCTGTCGCTGTTCGCAGTTGCAATTTCGTTGGTTTTATCATTGTCTCTAAAACAATGTTGGGCCTTATTACTGTCTTTGTCGCACCAGTATCCAGCAGCATTGTTAACGTGGTTGCGTAGCGAAGCGACATATGCGTTGGTAGTTGACACTTGTTTGCTACAGGTCGACGATGGTCCCTTTACATAGGCCTTCTTTAGTTTCCCCGACGAGGAAGTCTGGACTCCGTTGCTCTCCTTGCAACGATTCTGGACATGTCCTACCTTACGACACTTCCGACATCTCACTAGTCTTTTTTCGGTAATTACTTCTTCTATAATTTTTCTTACAGAGGCTTCATCTTTTCCGCCATCTTCGGATTCTCCTTCAATTATACGGACTCTGCCCTGACCTCTACAGGTATTTTCGCTGCCTCGAATTCCAGAGCTCGAGCCAGTACATCCACTAATTGAGTCGGTCGAGCTAGGGTCAATGCTTGTCTGGCTTCGTGGTCCCAAAGTCCATCCACAAATGCTTGCACTGCTAACCTTTCTATCACATTTTCCGGCGTGGCTGGATAGGCAAGGCGAATCAGACGGGCAATATCGGCTTCAAACTCTTGTAGCGATTCATTAGATTTCTGATGGCGATTTTTTAGTTGAGAGTGGTACACGTGCTCCAAATGGGTCTGCCCATACCTCAGCTCTAAGTGCTTAACCAGTTGTTCGTAGTTTCCTTGCTCCGAGGTATTCAATATTTGCAAAATATCTGTAGCATCCCCTCTTAGGGCGAGGGTTAATGCTATTGCTTTTTCCTCTGCTGACCATCCGTTTAGCTTTGCTGCAGACTCGAATTGGCGCCGATAGTTAATCCATGACGATTTTCCATCAAATTGGGGAGGTTTCATTTTCTGTCTTGTCCCCTCGAGGCCAATTTTTGAATCCACTACCTCCAGACTGCTTCTGCTTTCGGTCTTTGATTGTGTTTCTCCCCTTTGTTTTGCCACTACCTGTTCTTTTATTTTGGTGATCTCGCCTTCCATTATCCGTTTTAACTCTTCTATGCGCGTTTCGTTTTTAACTGTCGTCTGACTCAGTTCTTCGACTATTGTTTGCTTTAGTTCTTCCATCCGAGCTTCATTCTGGACTATTTTCTCTTCTACCATTTCTGAATTTTCCTGAACCATGCTTTTCAAATTTTCTTCTAAGAATTGAGCATTTTCGTGTAATTTCTGCAGCTTATCTTCCAAAGACTTCGAATTTTCTAGTAATTTGACTACCAATTTATCTTCTAGGGTTTTAGAATTTTCTAGCAGTTGGTCTTCTAGGGCTTTAGAATTTTCTTGTAATTTGTCTACTAATTTATCTTCTAAGGACTTGGACATTTTCTAACAATTTATCTTCCAGAGTTTTAGAATTTTCTAGTAATTTGCCTTCTAACGCCTCTTTCATGATTTTAGAATTATCTTGTAATATTTGCAGTTTATCCTCTAAAGTTTTTGAATTTTCTTCCATTTTCTTTAATAGCATACTCATGTCCCCATTACCAGAAACTTCAAACAAATATGTATCGGGATCGTTACCTTCATTTATTAGGGCATCTCGTAGCCGTTGTATTAATTCACTTTTCTTCCCACTAATTTCTAAATCCCTTTCCTCAAGTTCTTTTTTTAAATCCGCCACTTTCAATTGGTCCAAACTCACTGTTTTATACATTGTTAGTTTATTTATTTTCCACTTCTAAAAGTTCCACAAATACATCGCACACCTGTTACCACTGTAATGTTTTTATTTTCACACTCGGGTTCAGTTGAGTTCTTGGATTTATTTAAAAACACAGTCCAACTCACTCTAATTTATTTCCACTACTATTTACATTTTATCTTAACTGTACAAACGACGGACGAAAACTGAATGCCTCCTATCGCCAGCGGTTCCTTTTATATATTTATCTCGGAATTGTCTGGTACATCCACGAACCATCGGGAAACATTATGTTCTGGAAGCTTTAAAGGAATTCCCAGTAACGGTAGCGGTCCGCCTGTTGAGAGACAAACATTTCGGGTTCCCAGAATTTATCGGAATAATGTCCCTTCCACGAATTGGTTGATGGCCGATTGCACCAGCTGTCGGATGAATTCTCGTAACAGTATGTTATAACCCGAGGTTAGTCCCATTTACATACGAAGAACAAAATTCCATCTCTAGGTATTTAAATAACGAATAAAATACTGATATTTTCTCAAAGGCCAACCACTAGTTAAATTTTAGTGTTTCCGGTGTTTTTTTTCTAGGGTTCACTGGATATTTGCTAAAGTCGGTTTCCGTTTTTGAATATATATGTTTTGAATTACTTAATAACCAACTTTTTAAAACGATCAAGTAAAGATACTACTAAAAATACAAAATTGTTTTTTTTAATAGTAACAGTTAACACAAGCACTTATATATTGTAGATCTGATAAATATTTTTTACGAAATAGTTTCTGTCAGAGTTGGCTAGTCCTCTATGAGTGGAATGCCTTCAGCAATAACTAAATACCCTAGTATATCTGCTGAAATAATCTGATGCGATTATATGTTTCAATCATTTTTTCATTATAAGAAGGAATTTTAAATTTTTAATAGCCCCGCCGAATTTGAAATCCATGAGAGATGACTTAGACTCAATATCCGACGACCTGTTTAAAAAGTTAGAAAAAATTCTGGATGATGCCGGAATATCTTCTTCTGAAAGTAAATCGAGCATTAACAGCAGACACAAAATGGATTTTCAAAAAGTAATAAATGATATTGGGTGAGTATTAAATAATATTTAAAAATTTTCAAAACTGTATCTTGTTCACGGTATTTTAATAGTGACAATTTCATATTGGTGTCGGGTTGGAACAAACTTTGTTAAAGCAAAGACACTCTTATGTTGTCTTAGTCTATCTCATAATTTGTTAAAATGAAAGTTATAATACAAAGTTAAAGCTACGAAACTATGGTCAATTTTGATAAATAAGTGAAAATCAAGTGCTGCCGTTTTAAATCAATAAATGAATTCTCATGAAGTAAAGACCTACTAAATAATCATCAACCGAAAAAAAATTGTTTGGTTTATAAACCTTTACAATTGCTAATGCTATTTGAAAATGTAAATTTAAATAAATAATTCACAGAAATTCATGACCTTAATACTTGTAATTTTTGATAGGGAATAAAGGAGTTTTCATTTTTTCTGAGTCCTTTGGGAATAACACCACATATACTTGAAAACATTAATGTCAGATTGTGATTTACAAAATTAATCTGACAATTATATGGAGAAATATTGTTAATCTGACAATTTGATTTTTATTTTTTTTTATTATTTTTGAATTACTGGATGTAATAAAAATAATATATATATATATATATATATATATATATATATATATATATATATATATATATATATATATTTGTAATTCTATGATGTATTGATATCAAAGTACAATTTTATTAAAATATAACAACAAAATATTAATCAAAGTAAATTTGTATTAAAATGTTATTAATGCAAATAAGGAATGAAATATTTTCAAAAGCCCAATTTTAAAATTTACAGGTAAATTGTTAAAAACCCTCTGTAGATACATAAAAAAGTACTGTCGTCAAAAAATTGTCACTTCAAAATTGATTTTTTTTCAGTGTTTATTTTTATGTTAATTAATTAATATATAAAATAATCAAAAAATGGCTTGTAATAACAGGATACGAAAAAAAGTATTTAAAAAATGGTGAACATTACATTTGTTCGGTATGAATCTTTTTTTAATAAAAAAATATTCACATTTCAGGATCTCTAATACACCAAATCTCAATACAGAAACAAAGGAGATATTTTCAAGTAAAACCAAAGTTTGTTTGTCGACTTTCACTACTATAACCGAAGACGAATTAGAAGAAAAAATTAACCAGAGTAATTTAGTTATACCGCACGGTGATCAAAACGTTTTACCGAGTTCACAACCTTTGATAGTGGCACCACCACTTCCCTTACCTGAAGTACAAATCAATATGCCCAATAGTCGTGGAGACTATTGCCCCAATGGAGCTCCCGATAAGGAGACAAACAATAATAACGAGGTTTACATCAATAGTAAAAAACAATCGCCAAAAGACAATGTGGAACAGAAACAACCAGAGGAAGAACGAAGTTATCCTGTTGTGGACGAATTGACAATGAAGAAAATAGAATTCCAAAGGCACCTTCTAGCAGTAGAAACTTTAGAGCAGATCATAAAAACAGAAGATGTTAACGATTTCGAAAAAAAGAACAAACATAAATTTATTGTTGACATAAAAGAACCGAACCATATACATGCTGATCCTGAATCTTTACAAAATTCAGAAATCGATTTGTTAGGGCATTATAATAACGTTATGAGCAAGAATTTTCCAGAAAAAGTTAATAAAATAATAAAAAGAGTAGAAGATATATATACTCAACTGGAGGATATCCATAATACAGTAAGTACGGTTTTATGATTACCTAATTTTTTATGCTTGTTTTCAGCTCATTTTTGAAAAGTTTTACTTGCTTTACATTGTAATTCTTTCAAAACAAGTAGATACTTAAAGGCCGAATTACACCATCACCTTGCCAAACTGAACTATGTACGAAAACTTTTGCCCTATTAATATTCAACAAATGATCAGACTAGGCAGTTATTACACGACCCACACTACACAGTCAATTCGATAATTGGAGTATCATTTTCCGAACGTTTATTGGATGAAATGTTGAAGTTTCCCTGGGCAAGACTTGCACTAGAAATTATTCGTTGGACTTCTCCATATGGAACATTCTAAAATTGTTCAATATAAAATCTAAATTGCAGGGCTTGGGTTCTTTCAAGAAAACAAGTCTTCATTTTTTTAACTAACTTTATTATCTGAGTGACAGTAAATAGAAATATGTAAAGAATCTACAGAAATGTAAAAAACATGTTTTCTCGAAATATATGTTGTTATTAATAAATGCGATCAGAGAAAAAAATCTAGAAAGAGGGACCATTCAGACATTTTTTTGCTCCAGGGGGGCAAATCAGCAAAGTTATGGGAAGGTTTAATGGCTCACGGCAGTTTTTTTAGGTCCAGGGGGCAGCTGCACCACGAAAAATATTTTTACAAGAAAGTAAAATTATATTAAATAAAAACAAATCCTAAAGGAAAGTTATGGGTCTTTAGAGTCTACTAAATAGCAATAAAATTATTTTGAAAAAATTTTGGGTACTTCTAGTATTATCTAATGCAAAGAAGAAATACCGGTGTGTCAACAAAATGAAGCTTCTCATTGGTTGAAAGAAGGGGTTTTAATTCGAAAGATTTTTAGATTCAATTTGTTCTAACAGGCTTTATCTTTTACCTTTGTTTTCTTAAAAGATGAGATCTTTATTGTCCATATCAATAAAATGGTTATTTCTGATGCAATTGGCATGCCCGAGATTTTAACTACTTAAAGAAACATATAGAGCTTCACAATCGGCACATTTTATTCGTTAAACTTTCTAACTTATCATCTGATTTTTTATTTTTAATTAAAAAATTGCCTAGATTACTCTTATTAACATTTATAGCCTCACAACCCAAATGTTATAATTTATTACAAACATTATTACTTAATTTAGAAGCATAATTAACAAATTTGAAATTATTGTTCTTAACATTGGTATTTAGTATTATTAAAATTAAATTAAAAACAATACCCAGGTTACTATAATATAATAAATTATTTAGATGTAATAATCAACAAGATTAATGATAGACTACAATTTGATTTCTGTAGAAAAACACTAACTCAATTGATTCGATTTTTCACAGCACTTCAAAACACTCATAGCAAATAAGGCCTTCAATATTACATAATTTGATACATCCGTTAGCAACTTTTGTTTATATAAAATAATTTTTAAAAAGAACTGTCCATTTTAAACTGGTAGCAGTAGACAATAGTTACAAAGATATTTTGGTTGATAATTTAGTGAGGAAAAAATAACCAAAATCTTAAAACGAGAATAATATAAAAATCGCAGAGTTAAGACTAATTTCAAATTTGTTAATTATGTTTCCAAATTAAGTAATATTGTTCATAAAAAATAGTGTTCAAAAAACTTACGCTGTAAGACTACAAATGTTAATAAGAATCATTTAGGCAATCAATTAATAATAAAGATTCAATTGATCAACTAGAAAGATAGGAGTACTGATTGTGAAGCTGTAAATACATGGGTTTCAGTGGTAGAAATATTAAATGTCAACTAAAAGAACATAAAAATTAGAGGCACAACCATTTTATTGATATGGACAAGATTGTTAGAATGTTTAATAGACAGTACTAAATGAGAATTCTCTGCAAATTATTCACCGTTGCAAAAAACTAACACCGATTAAATAAAACGTTTAGCAAAAACTAATGCCAGTATTTTACCGAAAATGGCATTCCTTTTGGAAAGCTAGTCATGCACGCCAGATAGACAAAGATGCTACACGAATGATGGAGACTTACGGGGGCCTGATATAAGTTCTGCCGTGCGACAAGAGCTGGGCAGATTAGTAGTGGGTAGCTGATTTTTTTCTGACCCATCATTGTATTAGTCTAGTGAATTGTGAATATTTGCTGAAAATAAAGTATTATTTTCGGTGTCAATTAATCGTTTACAACCCACTGGGTCCGAAACAATATAGATTTTATTCATCAATTAAATAGAGGTAAACGATTCAATTTGTTAAAACAAGTTCAGATAAATAGATATTTTTTAATTAAAACCCCTGCATACATCTAACGACCAGCTTAAGTTATCAATATACAAGTAATAGAAAAAGTAGTCTCTTCTATGTATTAGATATTAGGGACAATATCCAATATTTTCATCCTATTAATTTTATTTCTTGTATTTCATTGTACTATACTTTGTCCTCTTGAAAAACTTCTAACAAGGCGAAACATATGTTGAGTTTATGGAGTAAATAGTTGAAACATTAAAAACCTATATTTTTTATGTAAATTTAGAATTTTTTGATTTGTTGTTAACGTGTTTTTTAAATTTCCTGATAACTCACTGCACCTTCAATTGAATTTACTAAATTAAAGTTTGTTTCAGGGATATTGCGAAGACATCCCAAAATTCCAAGACAACCAAGAAATTATGAGCATAACCAGTGAGGAATTCCTCACACCATTCATGAAGGATTTGAAGAACAAACGAAAATCTATTGTACCATCTCATGATGAAGTTGTCACTGACAACTCTTCCTGTGCAAATGTAATGAATTTTTTGGAGAAAATGAATAGTACCGAAAACATAGCCAAAGAGATACATTTTGCCAGATTGTGTTACTTACCCACCACACAAACAGCATCAATTAAATATACTTGCAATTTAGAACACAAAGCCATTCTTGATGAGATAGAAAAACCTAGCTGCCTCAAGAGAAATGACGAATGTAAAATCAAGAAAAAAGTGTCATTCTTAGTAGCAAAAGAAGAAAAAGGCAATCAAGTTGAAATCTGTCCTCATCATAGAATAAAATTAATAAAAACATCCTCTCATCAGTTTCCTCCCTTAGAACAGCAAGAAGAACCGGAATATGTACAAAGTGGTCACATGGAGAACCTTAACAATATTCAGTTACATCTGAATGACACTGTACATAATCCAAATAAGGTTTCAATTCCACATGAAAGTGACACATGGGATGGAACATGTCAAACTCACGATACTGAAGCTGATGATCAAAACTACGTCCATGAAGAAAACGAAATTATAAACGAATATTCGGAAGTGTCCGAAACGCGGTCTGAGAGTCTGTCCCAAAGTAAATCATCTGATCCATATGTTTTCAGCGAACCACAAATTACAGTTTATTGTGATGAATATAACAAAAAAAATCCACAAGTAGTTGTGAAAAGTATTTTGTCTTCGTCGAACACAAAGAACAAATCAGTACTAAATTCAAACGGTCCTACAAAAGGTTCGGGAAACAAGCCAAAAATAATTTTGTTCAGGGAAATGTCTAATATTGCAGAAATGTTGTCACCGTTTAAAAATATTAACAATTTCTGTTCAAGTAAATCGAATGAATTCAAACTGATAGGAAATGGTGAAATAGAATCAATCGAATTATTCAGAAAATGCTCAGTAAAAGAAGAAAATACAATAATTTTGTTGAAATCTTTATATGCAGTGGTCTACATATTAATGTTTACAGCATTAAATTTAGAGTATATGTGTGTTCATGGATAAAGCATGACTTTAATAAAATACAAGTCCTAAATTTGTGTTATTTATTTCTAGGTAATTTTGAAATGGGTGTTGCTCAGCAGCTATATTATAATTTTAGAATTTATTGTAAATAAAATCACAATTACGAGAAATTCTTTAAGTTCAATATTCATAACGTTTCAGGGTCTCAATCTGTCCCCGTTTTCACTGTCATTAAAAAATTTATGAAATTAAAGAAATTAAAAAAAAGAGATTAAAAAAATCTAAAGATCAGTTGAAAATAACAAAGCTTCTGTCAAACTGGAGGTTTTTGCAAGATTTATCTTCAAAATTTAAAGCTAAGAAAACTTTATAAACTGTCTTGATATAGGGTTGTTCAAAAGGACTTACCACTATTAATTTCATCTCTGATTATTGGTAACCAGGTTTGCCTGAATTCTATGAAAGTACTAAAGATACAATCCCTTTTATTGAATAATGTTAAAATAGATTCTTTTAGCTTTCATTTTGTATTGTGTTCTTCTTCGGGTAATATATGTTTAAATTTTGAAATTGTATGTTATAACCAAGGTTCTGAGTTTTAGGATCATTGTTTGCAGATATTACAGTATTATATTTTTCCTTGATTAAAATTATTGATCAGAACAATTGGTTTTTATTCTATTATATAAAGATTTAAGGACGTTATATTTACAGTTTTTCCATTACCATAGTTGAAATTGAGATACCTGTTAGTGTGAGTTTCTGTAGCCTTCTATATCAAACGAAGATTGTGTTTTTGATATTAAAGTATCTAAAACGGGTAGTTTGCTATTCTGCTCAATTCCTAATTTGAACTGAATAATATAATTTGTTTCCAAGAGTGTTTCCAAATAGTGACTATCGTCGACTAAACTAAAGGTTTATTTATTCTCATTTGTAAAAATTATTTGTTTTTTAATTTTCCACAAAAGTGTTGGACAAGGCAGGGGACAGACAGAAACTCATGACCATGCCAAAATCTTGTTGATAGAAGTCATCATTGTGTTCATCTTCTATTGCCATAGATAACAGGGTCTGATTTAGATCCTGACACATTTGAAATATACAGAATTTATTGTGATTGTGAGCTTATTCCCAAGAAATTCTAAAAATGCAAACTAGAGATGCCACAACCATCATTCAAATAATTATAGTTTAAAAAAATTAAAAAAAACGCTTTAATAGCAAACCGAACTAAAAAGCGAAAATAATTTTTAATTATAAAAAGTTTATATTACAGCAGTAGAAAGTGGAAAAATCAATCATGCTTAATTACCTTAAAATAAAAATATAACAAAATTTAAGTTATTAACAGAAAAATTCGATTCAGAGTAAAAAGCTAGGGGTGCATAATTCTCCTCTGATAAATAGTTGCCAGTAGAATAATTGTAAAATTTAATATTTCAAGCACTCCACGCTTTTTACTCTGAATGAAATTATTCTGTTAATAACTTAAATTTTATTATATTTTTATTTTGAGGTAATTAATCATGATTGATTGTTCGACTTTCTACTGCTGTAATATAAACTGTTCATAATTAAAAATTATTTTCTACTTTTTAGTTCAGTTTGTTATTAAAGCGTGTTTTTGTAGTTTTTTTAACTATAATTATTATAAGTTTTTAGTATCATAAAGATGTCTATAGTATTTGATATTGAAACCTTTGATTTTAAAAAATATTTTTCGTTTCTCACTAAATTCAAGTTTACTTCATGTTTGCGTAACATTTCCATTTCATTACCGCAAGTTCTACTACTGCCAACTAGATGACAAACGCAGCGTTAATAGACGACTTTGGCATTTAGGCAAGAACAGTGAGAAAAAGACAACAAACGGGAAAATTCAACTTAAAGAATTATATTGTCATCGGCCCTTGAAACATGTGCTAATTTTCATGTTAATCAGACTTCTTTAAGGTGGTGAAAATTACGCAGAAAGTTTCCGTTACATACATAAATACACGTCAACCTAATAAAAGCGTATTAAAAACAGTTCTATTATGTGACGTTTCAATTTCAATCACAGCTGTTTGCATTTTTAATAACTGTTTTAATCCCCTAGAAGAAATTAATAAGAATCGTGACTACCTAAATGTAGAGTTGAAAATCGTTCAACCAAAAATCAAGTAAGACATATTTTTGGTTTTTAATAGTGCAGTTGTATTAAGAATTGCCGCAAATCCAAAAATATAATAGCAATAGGAAAGTCCAAAATGTGCATAAATGGTATTCTTTTCGTGCTTATTACCCATACCGAAAAGATGTAGCCACTGTGGCCACTGATATCCAAAAACACTCAAAATCTATTAGCTTTTTAATAAAAACAATAATTTTTCTAATCCATGGCTATAAATATAAATGAAATGAAACGCGGGAAGACTTTGGAATTTAGTCCAGAAGACCTTAAAAAGTTTTTTATGTGTTTTGAGGACAGCTCCAGAGTTTTGGTCCGACAACACGGCTATAACAATATATACCAATAAAGGGGTTTTACCATATTTTGAATACCACTTAGTTCCTACATACACCAGAAAATTGTGACACTTATAGAAGTATATGTTTTTTTGGAAAGATTTGACACAACAGAAACCAAAAACTAAAAATTTCCAGTTATTAAGTGACAAAGATTGAAGGAAATCTGGAAATGGTTCCTATGACATGTTGGTTTCAGAAGAATGGCTTCAGTCAAAAAGGTTTTATTTGGTTTTGGCAGGATTTAGAACAGAGCAAGTACTGGTCAGTTAATCATACAGATAAAGTCACTCATAGTGATTCAGCAGTATACTGAACAATATATTATCACTTTTATTGATTTTTTCATAGCAGTTGGTAATTAGAAATGTGTGTGGGTGCAAAAAATATTAAAAAATAGTATTGAAAATTACTTGTTACTTAAGTTCAATTTTAATGTAAATTCATTCTGTTCATGGAAAATGAGTATAATCATCACAAGAAAATAATGTGGCTAACGAGCCTGGATAAAAAGAAGTTATGCTAGTTCCTGAAAACATATACCAAAAAAGAAGCTAAAATGTCTTCAAGAATATGTTAATGAGAACCAAAATTTCAAGTCAAAATCAGAAAATCTGGATGTCGAAACCCAGCATTTAACAACAGTGGAATAATAATGAAATTTCATTCATAAACGGGTGGACTGTCATAATGCCCCAATGCAGAGCCCTAGTAACAGTATAACAATTCCTTAATAATAGTTATTGTGCATTAGAAAATTCATGACAATTTCCTCTTAGGCCTGAGGGGCTTAATTATCATGCATTTAGATTCTTGTTGTAATTTTTAAGGTTTCACCCTTTACTAAAGACATTTCTAAAACTGTCAACCATAATGTAAAATGGAACAAAACAGTTTCATTTGATCATGTCTGTCTAGCATAAAGTAGGAACTTCCACAATTTTATTTTCAAAAGAAAATTAAATCAATTCAATAATATATTAGGCATATTCGAAATATTTAATGATTTACATTTATTATTCATAACAATGCCAATTAAATCACCATTGCTTCATAACACTTCAAAATTTCTTTAAAAGGTGTCACTAAAGATCTCTTCACTCCTTTATATAACCTGAAAATTACATTTACTTACCTTCATACCCTTTGATTCTTTAAGGAATGTATATGCCATGCCACCACCAATGATCATTTCATTTACTTTGTCTAAAAGATTTTCAATCAGTTGAATTTTGTCTGCAACTTTTGCTCCACCCAAAATGGCAAGGAATGGTCTGAAACAATAGGCACCCTTTATTCTATTCAGTTACCAAAGCTAATGCACACACATTAACTAAAGAAATGTTTGAAAGTATATTCATAGTGATAATTGTTTACAAACCTTTCTGGATTATCTAAAGCTTTGGCAAAATACTGAAGTTCTTTTTTCAATAGGAAACCAGCTGCCCTTTTTTCAAATCCTTCTCCCATCATTGAGGAATGAGCTCTGTGTGCAGTGCCAAAGGCATCATTAACATAAACATCACCTAATTTATGTAGACTTTCTCTGAATGCTTTTACTTTAGCGGGGTCAGCCTTGGCTTTGTTACCAGTAGCGTCCACACCTTTACCTATTGATTAGAACAATATTAGAATTAGATTATTACAAAAATGATATTAAAACCTCTATCTATGTAATTATTAGTAAACACAATGAAACTATAAGTTTCATTTTACTATTTTGAGATTAAGAAATGCCATTTAATCATAACAAATTTAATGAACTTACATACTTCATCATCATAATAGTTTCACAATTGAAATTTAAGGGATTATAAGACCACAAATGTTACAAATATTACATACAGTATATGAATTTCTATAAAATTAGGTATATATTCTACAATGCATTTATACATATACTGTAAAAACAGTAATCTCAATGCTGTGATATCATTAAATTGATTAATTTTAAAGGTCTAAAATTCGGCAGTAATATTAATTCTTCTGCCAACCAAGAATGGATTCTTGGATACTAGAAATATTCTCAAAATAATTTGCAGATACAGATTTAAACAGGTAATCAAGCATATGAAACTAGAAAAAACCTGGAAACAGAAAAGATCTCTGAGTCAAAATGCTTCTTTGCAATGGAGTAAAGAATGAAATGCAAATGCATTAGTGAAAAAAAAATAGAGAAGAGATCAAAGGTAGTTAAATTTGGAAATATTTTAAAGAAAAATCAACATCAATGGACAAATAGAAAATATTAGGTACTTTAGAAATAAAACATCATCATATTAAAATCCAACAAGAAATACTAGATGATGGAATCATAAAGTTGACTATTTTTGTAAACCATCATAACTTGTTTCATTTTTTATTTGTGACGTAACTAGCGGGTCCTTCAATTAGAATACTGTTATTTGACAAGTGCTTAGAGCATATACTTCTGGAGGTAGCCTGAAATACACAAATATTGTGACAAAACTAGAAAGACAGTGCAATAGACAGTAACAGGCTATTTCACTTGATTGGGAGTTGCTTCCAGAGATCATTGGCAGCCTCCACCCACTAAGTGAGATAACACTTAGAGCATACACCTCCTGGAAATAGCCTGTAATACACAAATATTGTGCCAAGGATAGAAAGAGAGGGTAAGAGGCTCTATTGGTAGTTGCAGTTCCAAATAGAGTGAAGTAAGATTTCACCAGGCTAATCCATATACAGTCAAATACTCTATTGGTTTCAGTAATTTGCAATATATTCTAAAAATACCTAATTCATCTCAATATTTAAAAAGAGCAATAAGTAGAAGGAAAGAAGAAAACTATGAGGTGAGGAATAAGCTTGATACCATTGTTAGAATTCAAGGAAAATAATCTAAAACAAAATGTAAATCAGAGAAATATGGAAAGTTTAACGAGGACTCCTTGAAAGAAAATATTTATATTATAAAACTAATAACAAGAAAAAAAGCACAACTAGAGACATTTATTTGAACTCCATAGATTGTGTTCCTAAGTAGTGAAGGTAGTGAAATTGAAACATAATTTTTACATAACTGTCAGGAGAGGAAAGGATGATTGAAAAAAGAAAACTGCTAACATAAAGCTCAAATAAAGATTAAATGATCTTAATCATATTAACCTTTTTTTCATAGTCAAAGTATGTGCTGTAATTTTAATAACTATTGTATAAGCATAGTAGATGCTAAACTTAAAACTAATACTGAGAAATAATATTGAATTTCAAATGTATTTAAAAAAATGTATTCCAACAAATTCCTGGCAATGCAAATGTAATAGAGAAGAACATCAACTAGGCTCAAAAATTGTGAATCATCAATTTTGATAATTAATTGTTGTTGAATAGGTAATACCCATTTCAATTTGAAGAAAAAATTTCATCATTTAAACAATAGTGTTTAAATAATATAAAATTCAATGTCAGCACATATAAGACCATACAGAAAGTGAAAAAAGTGAATGAAATACATGGGAATATACAAAGTGAAATATGTTTTGATATTAATGAAATATAATTAACCATAATTTTCATTGGTACTAGGTTAATAAAGAATTGCTACTATACTTGACACTATCACTTTACAGTTTTCATATAAGTAAATTTTTAACTAACTTCAAAAAAAAGATGCCTTTGTTATCTTCTTGTACAATATCTTTGCTGTTTGTGAACTAATTTAAATGGTTCTCATTTGTGAATGGTGTATCCCTTTACATTCCCATCTAAATTTTACACATAAATGCTCCCTGAAGGGGGGAAATGGTAAGTTAAGTGATGAAATTTCAGATGCTATGCTATAATTGGGTTTCCTCAAAAGATATGACAGTACTCAAAGATCAACTACATGTTAAAGAATTTGTGTACCCAGTGTTTTTCTCCCAGTTTAGTGCAGGTTTGTTAAAGTTAATAATCATGTTGATTCCAATGAAAAATATAAATCAAAAAAATTATTACCTTCCTCTTCAATGTGGTATCGAAGATTTTCAAGCAAAATGACAGATCCTGGTTTAGGATCAGCACACACTTTCTCAACTTCTGGTCCAACACAATCAGGCAAGAATATAATTTCTCTAGAAAATGCAGAAAATTAAAATATTATAATTTAAAAATTCTGTATAAATACCTGCTCAAAAGTTTTTCCAGTTCACCCGCAACTGGTTTCAGTGTGTATTTTGGGTTTGGGTTACCATCAGGCCTACCTAAATGTGACATCAGTACCACGCTTTTGGCTTTTTTATCTAGAGCATATTTCACAGTATCCAGAGCCGCAACAATACGCTGATTATTAGTAATAACTCCATCTTTCAAAGGGACATTGAAATCCACCCTATTAAAATAACCTTTTTACTGTTAAATGTATTTAGACAATTTTTGTTACCTTTACCTCATGAGAACTCTTTTATTCTCAATATCAACAGCATCAATAGATAATTTATTTAAAGCCATTGCTGATACGTTTTTTGTTGTGTAAGATCGGCGAATTACTAACCTGACCGACCTGACGCAAATTTGGTTTAAAACTGTCAATGTCATATGGAGGTCAAATGTGACTTCTACCTGCCGATAACTAAGGGACCTGCGAAATTTCAATTTCGAGATTAAAACAATTTTTCTTATTGTGCAAATCGAAGAACTGTTTACATTAAATACATAAAAGTAAATTATCTTGAACTCTTTCCTTTATCTAGTCTGTAACCAATTTTTAATTTCAACATTAATTTAAAAATATATTCTGAAGAAAAATAATAACAAATAATGACCTCATATCAATAATATTATATGCCACAGAGTCGGATTTGTATTTTTTTAAATCAGATATATCAGTGAGACAATTTAAGACCTATCAATTATTTAATGATAAAAGCAAATTGCTTAAATACTACGCATAATGGGTTGCATATACTACTACTGCAAAAATGAATTATTTTTAAATATAAAAGCACTTCCAAATAAATGGTTTTAGAGTTTGTCTTTGTGGTGTCCTATCTATTGAAAGACTGAAAATTTCAAAATTTTCTAAATTACCCATTTTCAGTGGGCTAAGACCACACTGTATAATTAATGACAGAGTGAATAATAAGTATAACGCATTATCAAATTAAACTAATTTTATTATTTATCATGTCAGGAACTTAAATATATATATTTATTTTCGTTTGATTTCAATTCAACCAAACGAAACATGACATGTTTCCTGTTTATATACTAAGGAAATAATGCCCAATTTGTACTAAAAATTGAGAGAATATTAAAAATTAGTTACACGGTAAGAGTAATTTGCATCCTCTTATTGTTATTCGGCAGATTAAAAAAATACTCGAATACATAGATTTGAAAATTTATCCGAGTGTCCAATGATATAAATGTTTCGGCATTCCGATAAACCACCTTCAGGTGATAGCTACGCTTCATTCTTTTTAAATAGCACCCCATGTGACTTCTTATTTGAAATGGTAAATATGGTAGGTGCGTTGAAAACACACCGTATATACACACACAAGTTTGTTTGGTACGCTCCCCGAAGTAGGGATTTTGATTCATCGATGTACTCTGATTGCATTCTAGTGCCCCCTCCCCCGAGATCTTTGGCTGGAGCCGCCACTCCACTAGCAGATCCAGGGGGGCCAAGGGGCTGAAGCCCCCCCCCAAATCATGTGAGTGGTATGCCTTTTTAGTGTTTATTGTGCTAAAATCAATCTTCAGTGATGACGTCAAGCCCCCCCCAACGAAATCAAGCCCCGCCAAGAGACAGTCCTGGATCCGCCCCTGCGCCACTCGTATCAAATACATGATACATACATAGGGAGCTCAAAGTCTTTAGTGTACTTACTACCATTAAGCGTCAACGGAAATTGTAAGTTTTGACTTTTAGGGAAGGGGCAGCAGGTATGAGCTTAGAGCATTTACTTTCTAGAGATAGCCTGCAGTGCACAAGTGTCGTGGTAAGACTAAGGAGAGAGAGGGCAATAGAGAGGGCAAGAGGCTATTTCACTCGGTTGGGAGCTGCTTCCAATAAAGCATGTTGTTCATTGGCTGCGTCCATCGACCATCCACCCACTAAGTGAAATAGCCTCTTACTGTCTCTATTGCCCTCTCTTTCTAGCGTTGCCATGATTTTATGCTTGACAGGCTATATCTAGATGGTAAATGATCTAAGGGTATGAGGTCCGGCGATGCTAGGGACTCAATATTGAATATTAAAATCTCAAATATTTCAGGTTTTTCCAATTAATATTTTCATTCTAAATCCAGTTTTATGTTCACCCCTAACATAGATTTAAAAACAAATATAAAGAAATTAATAACTTCTGTTTTCAACGAATGTCGTTTTTAGAAATTTTATTAGCATTAAAATTATTATTGTTTCCAATGGACCTAGGAAACATTTGAAAATATTAATTCTCTATACATTCATAAAGGCATAATTATCAAAAAAAGATTTTCCAATACAAATGTGTAGCTTTAATAATAGTTAATTAACTTATTTCCAAGATATATGTATATAGGTGGTAATTAATACAATTGATTCGTCCTATGGGTAGACTGCAGGCAAGAGGCGTCTAAAAGGCAAGGTGCGACAAGCCTCCAACTATGTATATCTGCCACTGGGGGTAGGTTGGCAGGATTTTGGTCCCGACGCGGGGAATTCAGAAATTTTCTATTAATAAAGATAGTAATGTCCGTTTAATACACTATCAAATCTTCTTAGTCACAAAGCATCCACCTTAATGTGTGCTCTTAGTCTTCAGTACAGGAAACTTATTTATTAGATACTGAAAATTATGGCATATAGTGCACACGGTATTAAAATAATAAAATAGTAACTTTAAATACGTTTTGTTGTTAACATGTTCACTGCTCATCACCACAGATCATAGAGAAAGAACCCATCACACTCAAGTATGAAAATCACGCCTCGCTGAGTGCCTATCACGTTAATGTTTAATTTGGGACGGCACTATAAAACATTTTGAGATATGGATATTTATCGTTCAAAACGTATTCGGGTCAGAAAGTGTCTAAAAGGTACCGCTGGTTGGATGTTAAGAATTTCGGATGACAATTTAATAATTTGTAGTTTTTATTTTTGGGTCATAGTAAGTTTTTGATTTTACAAATTGGAGGTTAAAATTTTTCTGTAATTGAATAATTTTAATCACTACCAAAAAAAATATATCAGCGAAAATCCATATACAAATATTCAAAAAAGTTAACTCCTCAACTTGAGACATATGGGATCACAAAAAAGAAGTGGTTACCATAGGTCAATGAATTTTAATAATTGATCAATGAACATTACGTAATAATCAATAAAATTGATATTCTGAGGGTCAACTCCATTTAACTAATATCCCAAAGTAATAAATACAAGGTTTTGAACAATCACTATCAGCTGTAACCTGTAATAGGTTAGATCAGGAGGGGGCGCAGCTACGCATTTTTAATACCTATTTTTGATTATATTTTCGTGATTTTTCATTCTAAGAGTTGTGAAAATTTGACGTTTATGATTGGTTGGGGTTCATAACCCCATAATACCCCCTTCAGACTGCCACAGGGTCAATTCTGAGTGGGTGCCAAAAATTGACAAGAACGTGGTAAAACACAATTTATGCTCGTTTTTTCCTAAATAATGATTTCGCTTTGAATAGGGTTGCTGTAAACAATATTTAAAATGAAAATAATTGGTCAGTTGCAATCTGTATTTTATCTGCATGAGTCCATGTTAACCATTGACGTGCGTTCCATTTCTTTCTAATTCATCACTTTTTTGCGGAGAAAAATTATTGGAATAAAATTCACATCCACATCTAGATTAATTTACAGCTGCCATCTATATTAATACATCTCAAAAATTAGAAAAAACCTTAATGATTTGAAGTATTAAATGGACTACCCCTTAAGAGTCCAAATCTTATTGATTATTACATAACTTTCATTGACCAATTATCAAAATGCTTTCATCTATTGTGATCACATAGTGACTAATTAAAATCGTTTTTAATGAATTCTTTATGATTTTTATGGGATATTGTTATTTTTTAAATACCCGTGAACTTTTAAACACCATACAAAAAATGTTGTATTGCTGACCAGTGATTCAAAAGTACATATTTCAGTAATTTGGGTGATAATATATTTTTATACATTTATTACTCCTGAACTATCGCTGATCAATTGTTTATAGGTAGTGATCGATGAAATTCCACAAACTTTGAACAAAAAAAAGTTTGAAGTTGAGCGTGGAGAGTGAATTTGGGGTGGTAAATTTTTTTCACTGACACTGAAAATTTTAATTCCGAATTTTGTAAAATCAAATACTTATCAAATCCCAAAATTGTCGAGTGGTTATTTATGACCAATTATTTGGGCTATTCAATATTTGCATTTTCTCGAACTAGCACGACCTAACAAATGATGAATTAGTAAAAATATTGGCAGGTAATGAATTTATTAGTGACAGTGAGAATGTCAGTAATGGTAGTGATAGTCGTTCTTACAGTAGTGGTGTTGGTGTCCCATCCCAACACATTGGATTAGTAGAAGCTGCGCGAAATACTCCGTGGTTTGTTATTATTGACTGGAGTTATGATTCAAGCTCTATGAAAATGATAGTCTGAAGCTGGTAGACAATGTAACTCGTTCCTCGAAGTTTCATTGGACTCATTCGTCTTGAAATGATTGATCTCACAACGTTTCAATAGCTTTGGATCGGCTATCGTGATCAGGTGAAAGAGAACATTTCAATACATAAGGCACGAACAACTACTAAGCATATTCCAAAACTAAAGTCCGGTGACTAATATTTAACTGACGTTAGGTGTGAATAAAGTTTCACACATTCAGGGCTATCTACCAACCCCTTAGGAAAGCTACTACATTGTTTACCAGTAGGTGAAAGGAGAGTGCAATCTCCAATGAATGCGTAGAGCTTACCAGTTGTTTAAGTACTTTCTGGGAAATAACACCACCATAAGTCACAAAATTTCTGTATATTTCCAAACGTTTCGGAGTCTAGATCCGACTCCGTTGTCAATTGCAACGAAACTATGAAAAAAGGCACATTTCTAAAATATAAAATTAAAATGTTTGACAATATCTATTATGACTTATGACGAAACTAAGAGCATTTAATTTGATAATATAGAGGGTAGCACAAAAACTTCTAGAGATCATATAATAATAAAGCTCATTTCAAAAATGCGATGAAAGAGTATTGTTGATTCAGTGATCCCATTCAAATCATAAGGGAAAACATAGGAGAAAGCTTATGAGCTATCCCGATATTGGGTTGTTCATAAGGACATGATCATTAGCAGTTTCTTCCTTAATCATATGCAACCAGGAACGATTGAACTCCACGGAGGTATTAGCGATACAATCGTTTTCATTTAACAAAATGAAAGCAGACTCTTTCAGTTTTCTTATAACAAAGTCGTCCCTAGGAGCGCCACATAAAATTCTGAAGATCATCACTTTCAAATTCTTCAAATTTGAATAGAGCTTTTTTATTACATGATCTCTAGACGTTTCTTTGCTATCCTGTATATTATAAAAATCTCTTAGTTACGTCATAAGTCAAATAATAGATATTTTCCAACATTTTAATTTTACGTTTTAGAAATGTGGCTTTTTTCATAGTTTCTTTGCAATTGACAACGTAGTCTGAGACCTAGACTCCGAAATGTTTGGAAATATACAGAAATTTCGTGGTGTTATTTCCCAGATAGTACGGAAACATTGAAAAAATATGTTTAAGTACTTCTTGGGAAATAACACAACAGTTAAGAAAATTGCTGTATATTCCAAACGTTTCGGGGTCTAGGTCAGACCCCTTTGTCAATGGTTAAGAAACTATGGATAAAAAAGGCACAATTCTAAGATGTAAAATTAAAATATTTGACAATATGTATTATTTGATTTCTGACGTAACTAAGAGAATTTTATTTGTAATATACAGGGTAGCACAGAAACTTCTAAATATCATATAATCATAAAGTTCATTTCAAATTGGAAGAATTTGAAAGGGAGATCTTCAGAATTTTATGTGGCGCTAGGTGCAACTTTGTTATAAGATGGTGCATTGGCCAAAAATGCGACCAAAGAATTTTGTTGATTCAGTGATCCCATTAAAATCATAAGGGAAAACTTAGGAAAAACCTTATGATCTATCCCGATATTGGGTTGTTTACAAGGACATGACCATTAGCAATTTCTTCCTTAATCATCGGCAACCAGGAATGACTGAATTCTACGGAGGTAGTAGCGATACAATCGTTTTCATTTAACAAAATTAAATTAGAGTCTTTTAGTTTTCTTTTGGTGTTGTGTTCTTCTTTGTGTAATATAATTGAATTTTGAAACTGTATTTTATGACCAAGGTCCCAAGCATGTTCCCAAATTTTGGATTTTTCAAACTATCGTTTTTTTATGTAATTTTTGTGTTCGTTTATTCGAACATTTAGAGGTCTAGAGGTTTCTCCAATATAGAATTTATTACATTTACAAGGGATTTTATAAATGCATTTTTTTGTATTATTTGGTTTGGTTTTTGATATAATTGATTTTAGTGTATTTCTTGTTTTAAATGATATTTTGACATTATATCTGTTTCCCACTCTTTTTAGTCATTCTGATATATGGTATAGTTATTTTATTAATGTGATTATCTTGTGATTCAGTGTTGCTTGGTAAAGTTTGATGTTGGTTGTTAGGGATTGCTTGTGTATTCGATTTTGTTTAACTCGTTATTAATAGATTTATTTAGGTAATGAGTGGCAGAAAGTACATTTTTTATAAACGTTTTTTCTTCATTGAAATTATTGATATTAGAACAGTTGGTTTTTGCTCTGTCATATAGAGATTTGATGATACCTCTTTTTACTGAATTTGGATGATTAGAGTAAAAATTGAGATACCTGTTAGTATGAGTCGGTTTTCTGTAAACTTCTGTTTCAAATGTCGATTGTGTTTTGGTTATTAAAATGTTGTTTATGTCGTTAAGTAATACATGTAAATCCTCAAGATTATGTTCCTAAATAACGAATATGTCATCAACATAACGCCAACAAACCAAAGGTTTAATCTGTTTTGCGAAAATTGTTTGTTTCTCAAATTTTTCCATAAAAATGTTGATTAAAGCAGGAGACAGACAGGAACTGAATCAACAAAATTCTTTGGTCGCATTTTTGGCGAATGCACTATCTAAAATTCTGAAGATCTCCATTTCCAATTCTTCCAATTTGAAAGGAATTTTATGATTATATGATCTTTAGAAGTTTCTGTGCCACCCGGTATATTACAAATAAAATTCTCTTAGTTACTTCAGAAATCAAATAATACATAATGCAAATATTTTAATTTTATATCTTAGAATTGTGCCTTTTTTATCCATAGTTTCTTAACCTAGACCCCGAAACGTTTGGAATATACAGTAAATTTCTTAACTGTGGTGTTATTTCCCAAGAAGTACTTAAATATTGAAAAATATGCCACAAATATCATTCAGAAAACATTGAAAAAATATGCTACAAATATCCTTCAGAAAATAACTTACCAGTTGTGAACGTGAAAGTGTTACTAAATTTTTGCTGAAATCCATCCAGTTATGCTTTATATTTAGATCTGAACTAATGAGTAACAAATGAGTTCGAAAATGGTCGAGAATTTCAAAATGGCCACAAAAATGTTCATGCTCAGTATTTAGACCAACGACATTGTCCATCAAGTGAACACTTCGGCGACTGACGACTAGAGATCTGCCTTAGGTATATGGCTTCCCTCTATTTACAGGATTATCACTGAACAGCTTGGATATCACAAACAATATGGATTCCAAAAATGCTCACTGATAAGCACAAATGGCAAAGAATACGCAGGTAGGGCCAAACATTTTTGGAGCGCTAAAGACACAATGGAGATGTTTTGTTTTCTATGTTGTTACGGGCGACAAAATGTAGATCTCGTAAATCAATGCAGAATCGAAAAATGGTGGCTACGATCTTAGGGGTCGTAAAGGGCATCCTATAAATGGATTTCTTTGACCGTGGGTCAACAATTAAACTGAGAAATGCGATCCAAAATCAACGTGGCAAGAAACTGTCTTCTGGCACAATTCTCCCTAAAGAAAATCCATGCAATGATACCATAACCAATATCAAAAAGTGAGAATTCAAGATGTATCATCCTTCGTACAATTCTAGCGACTATTTACCTGCGAACAAAATGACATCATTATGGGTTCTTAATCAGTTGATATTTACGATTTGTACTTAAGTTTTTTGCAACATAATTATTGGAAACTTGTAACCGGGGAACAAAATGTAATAAGGTCATTTCGAAAAATTGCCGAATTCTTACAGAAGTCAGAAAAATGATGCCTTCAGGAGCTGTTAGTTAAGAATTCTTGAAAATAACATCCTTACAACTTAATTTGAAGAATTACCTGAGTAAGTCTTTGATATGAATTCAAAATGAATTATTTTTCATTTGTAGTTTGGGCGTGAGGATGAACTCAAACCTGATTTACCTAGGGGATCAATTTCCAGGCAACAGAGGGGTTTAAAAAGCTGGACCAGCCTTCCTCAAGACTATAATGTAAAATAGATGCTTAGTTGAATATTATTGTTAATAAAATTCTATTATCATGAGCTTATCTTTTATGATCGAGCGGATTTTATTTTTGTAATACGAAACAATTGGCTTTTTTAGACATATTTTACAGATAGTTTTACTCACTAAATAACTGAAGAAACAAATACTGTAAAGTCTGTTTATCTGACAGGTCAAAAGAAAAGCTAAGATCAGCAACTTGGAATAAATAATTTTACTTATGGATACTTTAAACAAAAAATATTATATATATTATTGAATTTGGTGTCAAGCCTGAGAAATAAATAGCTTTATAAATTAAACTAAATCCCTAGTTAAACATATATTTGTCAGGCGTGACAACAATTTCAATACAGTTTTATAGTAAATCTATAAACTATTTTTTCTTTAAAATATCCAACTGAATTATTTTTACTATTTCGTGTCATTATTGTTATTATGTTTTTAATCTTTCATATTTTTAAAGTTATTCATAACTTGTTTTTTAGTTCCATTACATTTGTGTCTTTTTCAATCGTTTTATTTATTTATTTGTAATATTTAATCATATAATGGAAAAATTGGATGTTATTTTTTAATTGTGATCAACTTTGTTTCATCACAAATTTTGATATTGTCAAAATAAAGGTACACTATTAGACAAAATTCATATTTTTGATGATCTCCTACACGATTGAAAAAGTGACAAGTGACGATTTTATTTTAGGTTTCAGTTTAGTACCTGGGTGACCCAGCTTGACTCGTAAATTCAAGGTTTCATGAAAAATGGGGGTACATTTATTCAAATAATCGGACATTTGCTATGCAAATAATTTTTTCCAAGACGAAATGAATCACTTTAATTTTTTTTTCTTTACTAACATTATTTTAATTACCTTGTACAATTATAATTTTATTCTAACATTTTATGTTTATAAATTTTTTTAACCACCATCTGAAACTATTATTCTACTGTGCTCTATATTTCAACTATAATATGTATGCATCTTCTTGTGGGTTACCCTATAAATCATTTGTATTTCTATTTTTTAACAACTCTGCATAACTATAAATTCTCTCGACCTATATAACAACCATCCTATATTACAAGCTTCCAAATATATAACTGTAATTCTACTCCAGCATATGTCAATCACTCTGCATATACGTATACTTAGGGGCAACTGATTGGCTACATATAACATTTTTCAACCATCCTGTATAATGATAACGATCTTTATTGGTACGCAATGTTAACAACACACAAGATATAATTTTAATATGTGCCCCAAATTAACATGCAAGTTATTTCCCAAAGGTAGGTAGGTACTTCACTTTTAATAAAAATTCGGATTTTTTGACAATACCTCGTATACAAAAACTGGTTAAAGTGACATGTAATGAGTTGACCTTGTAGATTTTTGTATAAAGAAAATATTTTTTTTCTAATTATTATCAATAAGAAAATTTTCTATATTACTTATAACTTAAATGCACACTATATAGTATAAACACAAACTGAGAACCAGCATCTTCTAGACGGTTAATTAACATATTTTGATTTAATTCCAGTCTGTCCTAGATCCTAGATTTCGATCAAAAAACTGAAAACGGTCCATTCATGTCGTTGAATAAATTGAAATAAATACCTTAAAAAACAACAACCGACTTAAAATAAACTAACATAAGTAAAAAGTAAAAAAAAATATTACAACAATAGTCGGTACCAAGTTGAACAGCAAAGTTTAAGTTGTAAATTAGAACTTAGATTTTTTTTCATGAAATTGTATTTAATTTTTTCAAAGTAAAGGTACGATTTTATCAAGATTCTATTTATAAATGCAAAAAACTGATATTTCCTTAAATAAATTAATATACGAACAGTATGAAACTGTGACTAGCAAATCGGGTTTTAAATTGGAAAAACTTCTTTCGGCAGAGGACCCAGCACACAACACTGTTTTAGAGCAACTGCAAAGTTGGTTTGGTAACGAGGTCATTAATAACGATTCAGCAAAGGATTGGGCTTGGAAAGATCATGCATTGGATAAATGCAAAATTCACTGATGACACTATCTCAGGAAATCAAATTATTCCTGCAAATTTAGTGAGAATAATTAATAGCTATATTTGTGAAAATGATAATAACTGCTGTAGTTGCAGAACGAATAGTTGTTTCAATGTCGTAGAGCCAATTTATGAAGACAGTATTTCTGAGGAAATCCCCGAAGAATCATCAAGTAAAAATGCTACTGAATACTGTGATTTGGAAGCGGACTACGACCTGGAGGAACCCGAAGATCTAGCGAACAGCAGATTTATCTGAATTAGAAAAACCACCATAAAAATTCAAACGCGCATAGAATATGAAACCAGGTAACAGTTTTTTTTTTGTCTTCTAATAAGAAGAAAGATAAGTATTGTTACATCGCCAATTGTCGATTATTTTAAAATGTACATTATGAAAAAATATTTTAGAATTGTTATATGAATAAAGACAACTTTCAATTGCATAACTTATTATCTGCATCTTTATCACAGCATACTTGTACAGATCAAACTGGAATAATTGTTCCACAATCCTTTCTATAAAAGTTAATTAGTTTCCTCCCATCTGTCACGTTCAAATCCAGCAGAACAGAATCGTTCAATAAAAAACTAGGTTTTGTTCAGTTTTTCTCATTTTTCGACGTGTTTTTGAAGGTAAAGCTGTACATTTTTGTCTGTAGCTTAAAGTATAAATTATAACGAAGAAAATGAACTCATGAAGTTGAAAACTCGAACTCTTTTAAGCTTTGAAAAAAAATCATTTAAAAAAATTTAATGCGAACATATTGGCACTTAGTGAAAATTTCATCAGTTTAAAATCGTTTTTATGAAAATCAAAAATGAAAAACAATAAAAAGGTAAAAATCAATTTTTCGTCATTATCTGGAAAAATTTGAGCTTGTATACTATTCAATTCTCTACAACTTTCATATCTGACATTTTTCATTAGGACGTATAGTTTAGTCTGAAATCCAGCCCTATTTGCCATCCCAATTTCATCCAATGCACTTGGTATAGTTTATTGAGTGTTATTTGTGATTTCTATCATTCAAATAGACAATCACAATCCTGGTAACAATTTTTTATTAAAAAAAGTCTTCTGCACCGGCCTAAACTCTAAAGGATCAGACAGGACGATGGTTTTTGCGGTGCAGTTCTTACCTCTGCCTTTCGTCGCATACACATCGAAAACCGGCACATTAATGTTGTCCGACGTGTGGGCTAACATTCATCCGGGTCGGAGTGCCAGTAATTATTGTTGGTCCGATCGGCAATTGTTTAAACTTGACATAATGAGGGGCGTATCCGACTGATGACGGATGGCTCAACGGTGGCCATATTTAATTATCGTAATTAATCGGGGGGGAACGCCTTACCGCCCAACGACGTTGATTATGCGGTCTGTCACTTGCTTGTCGAAAAGTTGATTGGTAGAAGAATCAACTAGGTTGTACTTAAGCATCTGCCATATCCTGTCTTTTACCATCGAATTCTCTCTGTACCTACGTGCTCCTAATTTGCCGGGCGGCAAAAAAGTTTTCGTTAATGCCAGTTTGAGAAAACATTCGAAAAATTAGCTCACGAAATTTTTCCGAGTCAGAGAATTCCTTCTGAGAAATTTATCGAATGTTGCCGAATTATACTCGTCATTAAGATTAACTGTAAAATTTCGCTAAATGTTTATGACAGGTTTGATGATAAAGTGTTCGCAGAATCGAATCGTTCTTGTACGAGTTAGAATGGCAAGATGAATGATAAACACCATCTGAGTTCTTTAGACTCGTTGATTCCTTCCAATAAACCCGAGATATTCAGAAATTTATTAAGCCGAGTCCGTTTAAGGCAATTTCAACTTATAAATAATTTTAAATGTTTATAAATCATTTTAAATATATTTAAATATATAGCTTTGTTGGTTTTTTTGGTATGACTTTTTCCTGTGATTTATGATGTGATTAATAATTTTTCAAAATTGGAAAGGCTTTGAGTTCAAGTGTTCTTGGAGCGAAAGTCACAGTAAAGATTCTCTGTGGAGAACTCGGTAAACGAAAATGCCTTCAAACCTTTGAACTTTTTGCAATTGGGTATTTGACTCTATTCGTGTTGCTAAAGTCCTCAAAGAACAAAATGTATAAGTAGTTGCATATATTGGGTGGTTGAAATATAGGGGAAGTAGAATTATAGTTATACCAGGCATATAAAACAATTTAAGTAAAAATATTATATTGGGTAGTTCATAAGCAGTTACATATAGATTGTACTTATTTATTATTTAAGTATTTCAATAAGTGTTAAAGAACTGAAATTAAACTAATTCATTTCGTCCTGGAAAAAAAATAGTTTTCATAGCAAATGTCCGATTGTTGTACAATCATGATGAAAACTTGAATTTACCAGGGAAGCTTGGTCAACCAGGTACGGGGGATTATCTGTTATAATTTAAGTGACCTTGTTATATAGTACCAGAGTATTAAATAGGTGGAATCTGTTTGAAATATAATTCAACAAATATTATATTTTGTAAATAAACTTTTAAATAAGGTTAAAACTGAATAAAACAATTTCACGGTCCAATGAATTCAAGGGAAATTTTAATTAAAAATGTGAAAAAAAAATAAAAATTTGAGAATTGGAAGACATTTCGGCTTTTACTTAGGATAATGATTCTAACAGAGACCCTCAGTGATTTTATATATAATATTACAAAGATAAAATTTATTTGTTCATTTCTACATTCGGTATAATATCTGCAACCAATTATACATTTTTTTCACTAATAAAGCTACAAAAAAATAAAAACTAGACAGACTTCAAAAAACAAAAACACATGATAATATAAACATTTGTGGGCAAGAACGTTGGTAGAAATGGTGGGTTCTGGTTTTAAGGGGGTCAAATAAAAAAAAATGCTGCAAATATAGAAATGTGCTTTTAATAATAATAGTGAGTAGTAACTAAAAAAATATATAGTTTTTATTTCACATGTAAAGAAGCGCCAATGATCTGCAAGATTTGGCGACGCACTTATTTGAGGATGCACTTCAATAGTAAATTTCGCAATTATCTTTGACTTTAGTCATATTTTTAGATTCTTATGAAAATTTATAAGATGCATCTGTTACGTTAAAACATGGGCAACTTAAATTCAATACTTGACCTGCACGAGCGTATTTCCTTCAGTTTTTTTAATTCATGAGTGATTTTTTAAAGTTTTGAATTATTATATCTGGTTACTTAACGCGAAAAGAAAACTGGTAGTTGTGTAGACAAAATTATCAAATTTATGTAGGCAACAGCCGAAGACCACTATCTGTCCACTTCTTTGTTGAAGGGTGGTACCTTTAGTTTTGCACATTTTGAAATTTCAAAATTCATTTTTTTGGCGAAATGACACCATATGTTTGACAGTTTTACAATGAGATAGTTAAGTAAATTTCCTGTTTTTAGATACACAGGCTAGCACAAGAATTTCAAAGATCATATAGAATAGGAGAGTTGTTGTCAAGTTGGAAGTACTCTAAAAACTCTGTTATTAGATATATATTGCAATAAACTCCGTGGGTTCATATTTAATTAATTTTAAAAACTGATATGCACTTCACTTTCTAGAACTTTTATTTACACGTAAAAAATCTAATATTTACAACAGCTGATTTTGAATACAATTTACATCGGAATGTCAACACCACTATATAAGCTATATTAACTAAGTTATGAATTCTATATTGCTTTATATACCGTACCTCGAATTTTCTCCTCGATCCGGATGGGTATTACATTTATTCGCCTAGCGTCGAGATCAGTGGTTTTTGCCTCATTCGAAGATTCCACCTCTTTTTTTTATTATCTTATTAATATTTTATCAGAATGAATAATGCTTTACGTTGCTTTAGTCAGGGACGGCGTTGATAATTTTATAACAATATCATTACTGGTCGAACACCTGCCTTAGTTGCTTCTATCAACTGATTGAAATCTCAAAGATTTATTAATGTACACAAGTAACTATATATTATCTTGCGTTTAATGGATTCCTTTTTCGTGCGATTTCAATTCTATAGGGATCACAGCATGATCCCTCTTTGGAGCATCTATGAGCAAATTTTTCATGAAACTCCTAGATATCAGTATTCATTTCGCGTTAAAATATTATACACCGTTGAGGAAATATAAATAAGGAAGGTTCTCAGTTAGAACTAATATAATGTCTTGTGTTCAATAGTGTGATAATATTGCTAAATTGTTAATCTGTATTTTGTATCTAAAGTCCCAAGCATTGAATTCTTGATTCTTTATGTAATTTTTATGTTCATTTGTTCGTACACTAAGAGGCCTAGAGGTTTCTCCAATATAAAATTTATATAAGTTTGTGAGATTTAGACTTTATTGTGGCTTTTGTTTTGATTTCGATATAATTTTACAGTATTTCTTATTCGGAAACTTGTTTTGACAAGGAAGGGTCTGGTTTAATTCTAATAAATAAAGACTATTGCGTTGCTTCTACTTAATGGCCATCTTTTTTTGTAGAATTTTATATCGGGATAGTTCATACGATTCCTCCTAGGTTTCCCCTAATGACTTTATTGAAACAACATAATTTGATCGATTTCTGTGGAATGCCCTTATAACATGTGAATTCTGAAGGCAACTTTTTCAAGTTCTTTCAACTTGAAAACAGTTAGAACTTTATATATAATATAAAAACCAGAACTTTCTGTTATTCCTTTAATTGTAAAACTGCCAAATAATTTCTTCAATATTATATATTATTATGATCGCATTGAAAGTGAAGTCAGCCAGATAATAAATACGTTTAAAAAATGTGTATGAACATAAAATATTACTATTTTATAGGTTGATAATGTAGCCATTTATTGATCAAATAATTTTTCTAAGCAATTCTGTAATTTTGGCTATATGGATTTTTTGCCACTTTTACCAAATAATTACTTTTGGAGGACTTTCACTTTTGTTTCCAAGCACTTTATATACCGAAACAGGTTGAGTTTTCATCACTTTTAAACTAACTATGAAATTACCACTAAATCTAGCAGTAAGTAAATATATCATTGAACATGATCAATAAAAGGCCATATTAAAGAAATAATAAGAATAATGAATATGTAGGGAGACTGCCCCCTTGGCCTGTCGCAAATACGCCCCTGTATAAGGTGTTTCTAAATTGATGCGAAAGAATTTGAAGACTCATATTTTTTTAGGTTCTAAACTCCATTCCTTCCAAGTCAAAAGGTTAAAAAATCATTTCTCTAGTGCCAATAAAATATCAGTGTTTGACGATTTTTGTAACCTTAAAAGGTTCTCACAAGGGAGTTCATATAATATTTAACTTAAAAACCTTTAAATGGGTCTTCATTTTCCATTCCATTCCAAGTCAAAAGTTAAAAAAAATCATTTCTCTAGTGCTAATAGAATATCTGTTTTTGACGATTTTTGTAATCTTAAAAGATTCTCACAAGGGAGTTCCTATAATATTTAACTTAAAAACCCTTTAATGGGTCCTCATTTTTCTTTCCCTTCCAAGTCAAAAGTTAAAAAAATCATTTCTCTAGTGCTAATAGAATATCATTTTTTGAAGATTTTTGTAACCTTAAAAGGTTCTGACAAGGAACAAGTTCCTATAATATTTAACTTAAGAACCTTTTAATGGGCCTACATTTTCCTATTTAAAAAGACGAACTCAATCTGCGTCTGTTTTTTGTCTTGCTCATAACCCCCCCCCCCAAAAAAAACCAAAATAATGCTTAGACTTTTCTCATGGTGTCAAATGAAGTCTTAATGACAAATATTGCTCTTGTTCGGAAGACAGAATATTTGCAAAAAGTACTGTCAGTTGTAGATGTTCTCGAGTATTAAGCACTAAATGTGAACTATTCAATGCAATTTAGAATTTTATTACGACCAAATTGGTGTTAAATCGCTGTTACATCAGGTTTTTCTACCTCTTTTAATTTCTTTTCAGTGGATTTTGCTTGATGAAGCTAACTTTTGATGAGAAACATAAGACATTTTCGTGATACTTCCATATACATTGAAAAAAGTCAAACGAAGTTGTTGAATTTAATTTTCAACACCAAATTTCAGTAAATACTTATATGGCTTGCTTTCATTGATAATTATGTAATTGGACCATACTTTCTTCTTATAAGATTCAATGGAGAGGTGTAATGCCATTTCCTTAAAATGTGTTGCCTCAACTTCTTGATGAAGTTCCCATACAAATTATGTAAGAATTATAGTTTATGGATAAGATCGCTCTATATAGCCACTACAGTTGACCTGACCGAGCTCCAGATATGGATCTCGTTTGGATTTTAACAAGAAGGATTTAAGTACTTAAACCTTTGTTGAAAATATGGACGATTTAAGAGATCGTATCATTTTCGACATTTATTATGATTTTTGTTACTGATATTTGGTTTTTGTAGCTTGTTAGTTGGCATTATTCCCGACTTGATCATACAATGTATGGCAGCACACTCCCTCTAAGGCACGCATAGCTTGCCTTTAGGGGAAAATTCACTAAACCCCAGATATACTATATATCAAAAGGGTTTAGCTCTGTGGGAGTCCTTGCCAGGTTATCAGGCCCGTGGTTGGCATTGTAGCTGCAGTTTCCCATGAATTTTTGGACCGTCCGGGCTGCTCCTAACAGGACGACTTTTTACATCAGTTGGTAAAGATGTTCGTCCAGACCGAGGTAATTCAAATTGTTTAATAGATGTTTTGGGACTATTCCTGTTGTTGACATAACAATTGGTACCGTTCGAGTTTTGTTCATGTCCCATTGTATCTGTATTTGAAATTCTAAATCCCTATATTTGGCTATTTTTTCAGCCTGCTTAATATTTATATTATTGTTGTTCGGGATTGCTATGTCAATTAAGGTTCTTTTCTACAGACATTATCTACCAAAACTATATCTGGTCTATTGTGAGCAACAGTCCGATCGGTCAATATCGTCCGGTCCCGGTACAGTTTGTAGTTGTTATTTTCTAAAATAGATTCTGGTTTGTATATATAGTAGGGTGTTCTTACTGACTGTGATACCTCAAGTTTCAGCGCTAGTTCCTGGTGCAGTATTTTTGCCACAGCATCGTGTCGTTGTTTGTATTTAGTTGCAGCGAACGCTTAGCAACCTCCTGTAATATGCTGGATAGATTCAGATGTTTGGCAACCATATCTGCTTCTTTCGTTGTTGATAGAAGAGTCTTTGACGATGTGCTTTAGATAGTTCTTAGTTGGAATTACTTGGTTTTGGATAGCCAATATAAAGCCTTCCGTTTCAGGAAACATATGACCAGAAATCAACCAATAGTTCGACGCTGCACTGTCGACATAATCTTGGTTGACGTCATTTATATGTCTTCCATGAAGCGGCTTCTCTTTCCATTTGAGCAGTTTCTGATCAGTTGTCTGGTGGTATACTTGAACTTGTTGTTCTGTCAGTCGTAGAGGTGTTGAGTCAACAACGTAAAGATTATTATTATTATTTTTATTAGTATTTTTAAAAATTCCATTACTATCAGTTTAATTTGTTTTTTGTTGTGCAAAATAGTTTAATTTCTTAAAAAACTCTATAAATTTGACAAAATTGAAACAATACTGTTATTATGACTATATTTGACACCAGCCTACTTGATTTATTTTAATAAATAATAATCTTGTTAATTAATGTGAAAAAATCTGTCAAGTATTTTTTGTCTTCAAACTAATAATTTAATCACAACAGTTTTAAAAATATAGTTAGGCAACATAGGTTGATTTTTTCACCACATTATGATATCATTTTATAATTACAAAAATTATCAAAAGCTTCTATTTTATTAGCATCAGCCAAATTTATGAGTAAGTGAAAGGTCTCTTGCTGAAAAGTCATCTTTCAAAATATTTCCCTTCAATTTAGAAACACCCTTTATACATTGGATATATAGAGGCTGGTATTAGTTGCAGTAATTGTGAAAGATATGAAAACTACTTTTGACAGTGGAAAATATTAAAAGATTAATACGAAAACGAACAATAATTTTCAGGAAACATATGTCCAAAAAAATAGTTGTTGGAAAGTAAAAATAATTTAAACAACACTGCTTCAGTTCTAGGTAACTTTAATTAGTAACTTGTTCACTTAAATGGAAACTGTATATTTTACAATATTAGGCATTCAAAATTTTAAAAGATGTATTTTACAACTTCAGTCTCTACAGTAAATAACCAAAATAAATGTTATCGTAATAAACTATTATTGGTTTGTTGCCTAAAACAAATGAAATATCTTAGATAACAAAAAGAAATATTTGGAAACACCGGCTAAATTTACTTAGGTGAGTTTATTTAAGAGTGGATTTTATGGCTGGAATTATTTAACTACGTAACAATAAAATTTTGTTTGCTTTTTTCAGAGTTTCAAAAAGACATCTTTTGTTTCGGTTTATAAATGAAATTAGTTTTATTAAGATAAATTGTATTTCATAAAACTCTAAAACGTTTTTATTGATAAAAATATGTAACATGGAAGGTTTTTGAAGATTTATCTAATCCTGAAATTGTTTGACTGATTCGAAAGGAAATACAGGGCTTTCATTTGAAAACCAGCCACCCAAAATAACTTTTAAAATATATGTAAAAGAAAAAGGCAAAAAACAGGTTAACTTTTATTTATGGGGGACACATTTTAGACGTTACCCTGCAGTTAATCACTTAAAGAAGTTTAAATACTAAGGGGTATCATATGATACCTCTTTTTAAAGGTCTATTTTTGCCAATATTTTGAATATTTTTAAATCGGGGAGAATTATTATTTACATTGTATTTAAATTATTAATACTGGTATTAGCGTTGTACTTAAATTAGATGTTCAAAATGTCCGCCATATTTGGTAGGACAATGGTAAAGACCCATCTTGAATTCCTCCCGCACTATTTGACGCGTCTCTGTTGTAATCCACTCACACTCCTCCATTATTTCACGTCTAAGTTCAGGAATATGGCGAGGTTGAATTTTATACGCAATAAAAAAAGTCATGTTGCTGGCGATTCTATAGCGTCCCTTCTTCCAGTCCATTTATCTGGAAATGCCTCATTAAGCCAATTTCATACAGGCAAGGCATAATGTGGAGGTGCCCCATCCTATTGAAAAAATGGGTTTCCTTCGTCTAGCAACAACGTTTCTTCTTGATCTATTTGGTTTTCTAAAGAATCGGTTATAGGGGGATTTATTACATTTTCTAATAAATCCAAATACAATTCCCCAGTAAATTTTGTTCCACAAATAAAGGACCAAAGGAGAATTCCGGCCATTACGTTGATTTTCCAACCAACATCCTCAATGTTGGTTGTACTCTTCCCGAAAAACTTGTGGACTGATATTGTCCCGGTATCTACAATTAAGTTTATTGACAAATCCATTTAAATAAATCCTGCTTCGTCAGAAAAACAAAGATTTTTAATAAAATAAGGGTCTGCATTTGCCCTTTGAGTCATTAATTCTCAGAATTCTATCCTTCTGTCATAATCATCCTCAGCAAGCTGTTGTAAAAGCTGTATTTTGTAGGAAAATAATTTATTTAGGTGTATGAACAGTGCCGACGGAAAAATCTGTTAATCTGGAGATTTTTGGTATTGATGTTTGAGGATTCATGGCGAAATGATCTAAAATCTCTGTGCAGCTTCAGTTAAAACTTTACGATTCTTGACAATTTTATTGCACACACTTCCAGTTTCTTGGAATTTATGAACTAAATCTAACACATACTGAAGCCCAATATTTTTATCGGGATGTCTCTGATGAAAAACACGAGCAGTTTTGCGTTCACAGCTTTATTCTTCCCCAGAAATAAATATTATTTCAATTCTTTCTTGTAAAGATTAAACCATTGTCGAAATTTGATGGTCAATATACAACGAAACCCTTACTAATAATAAATTGTTTACATTTACAGTCGCAAATATTTTTCGTAAAAACATTTAAGGATTTTTTATCTCGTTATTTATACTCATGCTTTTTTTCAATTACAAGTCAAAATTTTAATTTTTTTACGGTTTCTAGGTCATTACTCTGTAAAGAATAATCTGATTTAAAAAAATGATGTGTTAAAAGATTGGCAAAAAGACACCTTTAAAAAGAGGTATCACATGATATTCTTTTGTATTTAAACTTGTAGAAGTGATATTCATCCCCGCTAGGGCTTGAAACTGCAGGGTGACCGATACTTGTAACATGTGTCTGCCGTAAATATAAATTATTGTTTTTTTTTATTTTTTTCTTTTAAAAATCATTTCGGGTGGCTAGTTTTAAAAGGAAAGCCCTGTATATGTACAACATGCGTATGATACCTACGTTTCTTCTCGCTAATTACGTTCGTTGTGCAATTTTTAATCTGAAATTCCATGTTATGTTTTTAGGAATAATAAATAAAATTAATGGTACAGCTGGTTGATTAACTTAGAATTTTATTCTTATATATCAGTTTCTTAGATTCATGTACCAGGGTTGTCAAAAAATATTAATTTTGCTCAAGAGTTAAATACATATAGTTTTGACACCATTTCAAAATGTGGACCATTTGGAAAGGAAAATTAGAGAGTCAATTGCTAACATAATTTCTAACATGATTAGGAATGATTTAATTTTTTTTTCTAACTAAACGGTTAAATGTGTGGAAAACGAAGGAGCATGTGTCGAGACAAATGCAAAGTGACAGAGATTAGTTCATACATATATTTTTAAAATTATTTGAATGAAATGTTAATGTTTGAATTTTGCATCAAATAATATGCTGACATATTTCTATCAAAAAATGTAACAAAAGCAGATTTTTTGTAGTAGATAGGTATAATTAATTACTTGAATCTAATTTTCAATTCTAAGCATATTTTTCTAATAACAATTTCCATTTTAGTCAAAAATAAAGGTATTTTGAGCAAAACTCGTATTATTTTTTACGGATACGGAATAAAAAAAAATTTAATCGTATATAGGTTTTAGACCGTGCAGAACTTTTCATGAAGAATAACTTTATTCGTTAAATTGTTAATAAACATGTTTCCCATTTGTAAAACAATTAAACAGACACATCGTATATATGGTTTGCTTTTTTGTATTTCGTGAATTTTTTATTAAGGATATATACCCGACCTAAATAGAAATCAGATTGTAAAATATTATCTAAATTATTTGAAATCAAAAGGTGTCTGCTAATATTATGTTAATATTATCTTTTTGTCAACTGTACGAAGCAAATTGTTAATATTTTGCAATTACCAGAAGTTTAGAAAGAATTTATAAAAATGAAGGCGTATTTGATCATATAAGACGATTTTTATCTCTTGACATTGGAAAATGTGGATCAAGTGTTTCCTTGTTATTCCAAAAGTTTCCTCCATGGACTTTCGAATAATTGTCCCGATTTCCTTCTCATACTTGTTTCAAAACAGCACCAGAATCGTCTTGGAGTTGATAACAGACAGTCAGCTGGTGACAGATTTTGATTCACCATTTTCTCGTTTCTGCCTCGAAGGGGGTTGAAAAGTGTGTTATTGTTAAATAAATGAGTTCAAATTTGTTAGAGAATCGAAAATGTTATTTTCCATTTTCCGAGAAAAAAATGTTTGGACCGATTTCCTCGCTTTTGCCATGTTGTCTAAATGAACACTAGGAGGCAATCAAGCATCAAAATACGAGAATTATAAGTGAAGCATGTGGCCAAACAGTTGAGATCAAGATATGATCCTGTAAGGAAAACTAGCAATTGTCCACGATGTCAAATGGAAGAATAAAAGTTGATATCGAGATTAGTCCAAACAAAATAGCAAAGGGTTTGCGAATGGTCAAATAAGATTGAGGAACGGAAAATATTGTGGAAACTTGAGTGAGTCCTGTGTTCAATACGCCAATTTTTTTGTAAACTACTCCCGATATAAACTTTAATTTTTCCATTTTGGCAGAGGCGAGAAGATCGTAGCCATATTATTACGTTTTCTCACAGGATGCGTATTTATCTCAACCATTTGGCCACAGACGACACTTAAGCCTTTCGTTTTTTGTTGCTTGGTTGCATCACAGAATTCATTCAACATGGCACAAGCGAGAAAATCGGTTCAAAACATCTTTTTTTTTTTGGAAAATGGAAAACGATTTTTCGTGTATTAGCTACGGGTTCTCTCCCAAATTTCGCCTCATAGTATTCGAGAATAACACAATTTTCAACCCACTACAAGGCAGAAGCGAGAAAAAGGTCTACCAAAATGTATCACCAGCTGACGGTCTATAACTACTTGGCAAAAACTGAACCTAGACTCGACCAGCTAGCCCAAAACATGTTAAGCTCAAGTACCTCACTGGCAGTTATCTAGCTAATAATACTAAAGCATTGTTTAATATAAATACTAAATAAAAACGATCTTCTTTTCGTTGAGTAGATTGATGGAAGTTTATTTTATATAACTTAAAGTTGTAAGTTATTGATAAATAGAAAATAATGTATATAAGTTGTAGTCACTAAAATGATTTTGAGGACTATAAAAATTTAATTTGTAACCCCGAGAGGCACGACCTGTTTGAGGTTTCCAAATTTCATAAATTAACAGAATTTAGCAAAGCTTCTGTGGTTTGGATTTTATTTCGTTAATTTAACTTAATTCTAGTAGCTTACTGTTTTAGCTTTTTTCGCTTATATTTCAATATTTTAATATATGTATTCTTATTGAAGATAGAAATAGCTCAAAATGATGCTAGCGATACGAAAAATAAAATTAACTTACAATTTTGAACTAATTCTTTTCATCTTTTAGGGAATGTTGAGAGAATTTTCTAAGTGCCCTGAAATGTTGATGGGGTGAAAATTAAGCGCCTTAAGACGCTTTCACTTTGAACCCGGATTTCGCGTGATCTCTCCCACTTTGCCTTTAACATTTTTCACGTAGTTATCCCTTACATATATAACAGAAATGCAAATTGTCAATTTATGACAATTTACATTTCAAAACATTTTTTTCAACATTTTTCACATATTCGGCAGCTTCCGATAACCGTTTAGTTTGCACTTATGCTTATCAGAATTCTGCCTCTGCTTTTTCTCGTGGCCCTCGATACTTATGCAAATTTAGATCGAAGTATATAGTCTGAAAATTCATAAGTTTGATTGCCCCCCCACTCCAAACTTAAAATTCAAATGCGTCTTTTGACATCGAAACTGTGCTTTGCCTATCTACACCAATCAAGCCTATTCCACGGAATATGTAATCAGCTCTTTGACTATTTCGTGTTCTATATTGAAGGTGTCCAAGGGAACTTCAGAATTAAAGATGTTTATTGTTATAACATTAGAAATTAGAAAGTTCGACTTACCCGAACACCAAATAAGCACAAACGGAAATCAAAACCTAATAAATATATAAATTAATTATTGGAAAAAGAAATCAGTTGATACTGCAACATATCGCAGAAATGTACCCATTACTTAGCGTATCGACAGTGAAGCACAGGAAACTAATGGACATTTTATCATTAATCATCGTGCCGGTACATTAAAAATGTAATTATTTGATTTGGAACTTCCTCTTTAGATCCTCTTTAATTTGAAATGCACGTTATCAACCATTAATATTATAATCATTGTATTAAAAACAATTAATATTAAAGTATATGTATTGGTCTTGCTAAATATAGAACTAGGTATTGATCATTAATTTCTGTTGTCAGAAAGACTAGGCACATTTCTTATGGAAAAATGTACTTCCGTCAAATTTCTTCAAATATTAGTATGTTGTACGTGTTGATGTTGTGACAGAATAATGAGTCCATGGCCTCAATTAGATTCTGTGACTAGTTTTCAAGACATAGGGTGTTAAAAATCGAAAATTACTCATTTTTAGGGTTCCGTATATACAATATACGGATATCCTTATAATATCACTCCGAATTTCTGCCTCTGTCACATCACAGCAATTTTCTCCTAAACTAAACTACTGGACGGAACACGTTGAAATTTGATATCAATGCATAGTTTGGTGACCCCATCAGGAGTACATATCCTAAAAGAAGAAATTTTGATTTTAGGGGTACTTCTGGGGAGAAAAACTAAAAAAACTACTGAGCCTAACATATTGAATAAAATAGGAATTATAGAACTTTGCCCGAACTTTACAGGAAAAAAAAGGAGAAACTGTTAACATTAATTTTGGGGGGCTCATTATAGAATTAAATGAAAATTTATAAATAAATAAAATTTCAAACGCATCATGTAATACATCAAATAAAAGGTCTTATTCTGAGGAACACAAATATATTTTTTTCATATTTTTAAAAAAATTAGTTAAAAAGATATTAACGAAAATATACCAAAATTTACCCATTCCCCCCCTTATCTCCGAAACTATAAAACGTAAAGTTTTGAAAAAATAGACGTATAGGGTCTGACCTGAAGTTTACTGGAGAAACCCCTAATATTCAGTGGGGGGGGGGGACAATTATGGAATTAAATGGAAAATAAAAAAATATAATTATTTTTAAACCATCATGTTATATATCAAACGAAAAGGCTCATTATGACGAAAACAAAAATATTTTTTTCATATTTTTAAAATAAATTAATTAAAAGATATTAACAAAAATATAAAAAAATACCCATTCCTCCCTCCCCCCTTATCTCCGAAACCATAAGCGGTAAAATTTTGAAAAAAATGGAGGTATAGCCCCTCACCTGAACTTTACTGGAAAAATAAGGAGAAAGCCAAAATATTCATTGGGGGGGGGGGAATTATAGAATTAAATGGAAAATAAAAAATTATAATTGTTTCTAACTGATCATGTAATATATCAAATCACAGGGCTCATTATGACGAATACAAATATACCTTTTTATTTTTTTAATGAATATTTTAAAGTATATTAAAAAAAATATTTTAAAAAAATTACCCATTCCCCTGTTATTCCCCAAACTATAAGACCTATAGGAAAAATATGAAAAAATCCCTAATATTAATATTGGGGGCCAAATTATAGAATTAAACGGAAAATACAAAAATATTTTTTAACGCATCATGCAATAGATAAAATGAAAAGGCTCATTATGAGGAATACAAATATTATCTTTCATATTTTTAAAATGTAATTGTTTTCATTTCTCGCTTTATTTCCGAAACCATACTACCTAAAATTTTGAAAATAATTAGGGGTACTGGGGCTCAATTGAAATTTATAAGAAAAAATATTAGAAAACTCCCATAGTAATGTTAGGGACAAATTATACAATTAAATGGAAAATAAAAATTCAATTTTCAAACACATCATTTAATATATCAGATAAAAGGCTCATTATGTGAATTATAAATATATCATATTTTTAAATGATTTGTTTAAAAGATATGAACAAAAGTATCAAAACAACTTTAGAAACTACACTATTTAAATTTTGAAAAATATATTTTATTTGTATTTTTAAATAATTTGAATAACAGATTTAATAATTTAACACTTGACCTATTTTGCCCTTTATCTTCCAATCTACAGAGCCTCAAAACTCAGACAGTAGATTATAAAAGGCTTCTCTGAAAGTTTATTAGTAAAATACAACTCTTGTGTTACTTTTTGGGGGCCAAATTAGAAAATTAAATTCTTATGTATACTGATAAAAATCAAGCGAATCCTGAAGCAGATAAAATAAAAAGTCTATGTGTGGAAAATCAAAGGGTATATTTATTTATAAATTTAAAACGCTTCCTTTAAAAGATGTTAGGGTAAATATAAGAAAATGCACTCATTCCCTGCTTGTTTGAAACTGGAATATTAGAATCTTGAAGGTGGTATGGAACCCTAAGTATGCGAGTCCAACTCGCACTGACCAAATTATTTGATATCAGATTACTCATGATAGACGTGGTTTATTTCCTCTTATTGTAGAAATCGGGATTTATACATTATTTGAAACACAATAACCCTAAGTTTTGGTGGATTATAAGGTGTTTCAAAAATACGTATGTTTTTTTAGACAAAATCATTTTTTATTACAACTTTGAAAACATAAGAGGATGTAATTCTAAAATAAATATATAGTTGAAATAATAATTTCGGAAATTCTTTTCTTATCCGATTTCTCATAATAGACGTGTTTTATTTCCGTTTATAGCACAAAACGTGACTTGAACAGTATTTGAGATAAATATTATACAAAAACAATTATTATTCATTCTCTATGAAACACCCTGTAGTTTCCAATATACGTAACATGTTTTAAAAAAAGCTCACTTTTTTATTACCACGTTGAATACATAAGAGGATGTAATTGCACAATTAATATAATATGAAAGAAATGAATTCTTGAACGTGCTCATATATTTTACAACGTGGGTCGTAAATATTACTATAGCGGCATGTATTATTTTTTACCATTAATAGGTAACACTGAAGAATTAATAGATAATTATTACCATATCTGGAGTGGAGTTCCGAAAAATCAACAGCCAAAAAGTGGAGTATCTATCCCAATAAAAAGGAAATGGAAGGACTATATAACCTCGTTTGAACAGATAAGTGAGAGAATAATCAGGGCAGATATCAATTTATACTGACAACAAACATCGAAACTTGGAACTTGTGCCATGAATGACAATGCTTGTAGAGAAATAATACTTTAGAGCACATTGTGGAAAAAATGTCAGAGGACAAAGAATTAATTATAATAGGAGACCTAAGCAGTCGAGTTGGGAAAGATAATGACGTTGTAGGAAGTTTTGGAGAAAAAATATTAAATGAAAATGTACATGACTATGCAATTATGAATATATTTTTCGAATATAAGGACATACATTAATTTGCGTGGATTGAACCAAGTAGAAATCCGAAATCTATTATTGATCTTCTAGTTATGACCAAAGTGAGGAAAGTTCATTTGAAAGATATAGACAAGCCGAATGTGCAAGCAACCATCACAAGCCACATGATATTTTGCAACAGTCCGAAAAGAGAAACATTAAGAAGTGAAGGAACTGAAGTTGAATATACAAAGGAAATCGTTTTCAAAACTGACCTACTGAAACAATACAGCATAAAAATTTTATTTCAGAATAGAGTAGAACAAAAACTAGACCTAATTATTGAAGGGTGTTCAGAAGAAATGCATGGACATTTAAAGAATACATTACTTGAAGCAGCTAGAGAAGCTCTAGGGATAGAGAACAAACAAAAACGATACGCTGAGCAATACTCAGAAGAGCTGGAGGAACGTATTAAAGAAAAGAAAAAAGCTTACATAAAATGGTTAGGCAATAAAATACCAGCACAAAGACAGAACATCAAAACTTAAGAAAATAAATCAAGGAAAGGGTGCAGGACGAAAAAGATGAACACTGGACTAGACTATGTAGAGGCATAGACTACAGATCATCTATGGCATGGAAAACAATCAAAACAACAATACAACCAATACCACCGAAATAATGGGTAACTCAGTACTTAGATTTTTTACAAGAGCAAAGCGAAGAATACCAACAACAAGAAGAAATATTTGAAGATGGAGGGATACCAGAAATTACAAAGGATGACATACATGAAACCTTGAAAAGAACAAAAAATAATAAGGCCCGTAATCCAGGAAATATACGAATGGAACTATTCAAATATGAAGGCAAGAAAGTAATACAATTTTTAGCGAAAATATTTAATATAAAACATTAAAAATATATATATAACCGACTTCCACCTATAACTAAAAAGCTAAAAACCATTATAACAAAATACAACTCTATCAAATAAATAAGACATTCAATGTTGTTAGGTACCTACCCAGGAAGTAAAAAATGTAAACATTAAAAGCTGCTCATTCTGTACAAATTAATTACCTACCAATCTAGTATATTTTTCAATGCGGTGCCAAGAAAATCTAAAATCCTTCATTGCGTACTCATCTACTATTTCATCAAACTTGATTGTTGCTTGGCACCGACTTCAAAAATATACTAGATTGGTAGGTAATTAATTTGTACAGAAAGAGCACCTTTTAATGTTTACATTTTTTACTTCCTGGGTAGGTACCTTACAACATTGAATGTGTTATTTATTTGATAGAGTTGTATTTTGTTATAATTATTTTTAGCTTTTTAGTTTATAGGTAAGTAGTAAGTCGATTATATATATATTTTAAATGTTTTATTTTCAAGTTTTTAGTTTTTTTGAACTCAGGTAGTTTTCATTCATTATTTTTTATTTTGTATGTATAACCTTAATAGACAGGACCAGGTAACATCGAAAGCCTTAACATTACACAATGATACATTTTCATTTAAATTGACAGGTTAATGTTTACGAACAAAATGTACTAGTACGCGTTGACTTAAAATATATTTATGCCTTATGGACCACGCCATGTAACCTTTTTTCAACTTTTTTTGACAACTCTATAACTATAAATAATTCCCCTCCACCTTCCACCCTATGTACCAACCATCCTGTACATACGAATGCCCACGGACAAGCATAAATTTGTTTGCTGCCTTCTTTAAACTATAGGACGAAGTAAAATCCATCCCATTTTTACGGAGTCAAATCCGTCCTATATTTCAATCATAGTATGTAACTCCTTGTGGGCTACCCCATAAATTATTTCATTATTAACATTTTATATTATCGTCCTGTGTAACATGAATTCCTCTCCACACTTTATGAAACTTCTTATGCGCTATAAAATAGATATTTTTTTAATAACACTGTATAAATATAATTCAACTTCAGCATATATTTCAACCATCCTGTATATGATTTGTATTACGTCCATATCATATAACAGTTTTTTAATCACCCTATATAATTTTAATTTCACATATTGTCTAACATTTTTATACCACCTAACGTCCACTCCACCCTATATTCCGACCATCCTGTATATACGGCTAAACGCCCTTACCTATATTTCATTCATCATATCACTTTACTTTGTGATTTTGTTTGCTACAACTAAACATGCTGTGTATAAACGCACCAAATAGCAGTTTAGAATTTGACATGTGTTGTCACTGAATTTTCTATTAGGCCGGGAGAATGTTACAACCAAAAGCACTGTCTTCGCAAAATGGAAAAATTTTCATTTGGTATTTGTCTGGTATACAAACAAAACGAGCTTGGTACTCATTGATTTCAGGAGCCGAAAATGCTGTGCTTTACTACCTATATGCTTGAGATGTACATAGAAAATTTTCAAATTCTCAATTAAAACTTCCAGTGCCTAAAATTCCCGCACTATTACGTTGGAATTAAAATATTTATTTTGATTTTGATAAGAATTTTGGAATTTTCGGCAATTTTCTGTAAAACTGCAAGTTGCACGTCGCAGAAAAGTATATGAGTTCACCTAGGGATCCTTAATAGATTAAACGTTAAAAAACTATACACATCCATAAGAGTTTTCGAAAACTCGACCAATATATTAAGGATATTGGTCGATTTCCATGCACGCATGTGTTCATTCACAAATTTCATCACTTTACCAATAGAATTCTTTTCCCAGATCAGAAGTTTCACCAATCCGGACATATACTCTATTAAACAAGACCATATTCATACAAAACGGTTCACCACAGGAGAAGAAATCAGGTAACATACATACAAAAAAAAATACGGGACGAATTGATAACCTCCTCTTTTTTGGAAGTCGGTTAATAATAGAATAATAGATAATAATAAATAATAGCGGTAATACCATCCATAACCAGATTATTTGCAAGCACTATCAAGAAAAAAATAGAAGAGGAAGGTGTAAACCTTGGGGAAGAACAAAGTGGTTTCCGAAGAGAAAGATTATCTCTAGACAATATTCATTGCAGTAGACAATTAATAGGAAAAAATAGAGAAATCAATAGAAACCCACACGATGTTTACAGATTTGGAAAAGGCATATAATAATGTACCAGATGTAAATGCTGACAAGCAATGCGAAGAGTGCATATAAGAGAAAAATGGATTAATATAATTAAGAAAACGCATAAGAACAACGAAAGCAGAATAAAAGTAGGAAACTACTACACAAAACACCTGGTAATAAAAAAAGGCTTGAAACAAGGGAGTAGTTTAACATCGTTACTCCTCAATATATACATTGAACAGCCGTCAATGCTCGGATATGGGATTTAAAATAGATCATGGAAATATGGAATCTATGTTGAGGGCTGCAGAAAACTTAGACATATAGGACTAACAGATAAAATCATACAATGTTTTTAAATACCTGGGAAGAACAATAAGTTCTGCTTGTACCTGCGAGTAAGAGATCTCAGCGAGGATAGGTATGGGGAAAATGGCGACAAAAGCTCTAGATGGTTTGCCATGGACTGAGAAATTTAAGCCAGGATACAAAGAAACGTTTGTTCCATAGTATTGTAGAAAATATAGTACTCTACGGCGCAGAGATAGGACCAGTAACAAGAGCAGTTCGAGATAAGATAAGAAACGTAGAACTGGACTATATGAGAAGTTTAAGAGTTACAAGGCATGACAAATTAAGAACCCAAGATATCTGTCAGAGAATGGGCATAAATCAGTATAATAAAGATGCTGGAAAATCGATCACTCCAATGGTATGGACATGTTAAAAGAATGTCAGAAAGTAGATGGCCAAAAAAATATAGAATGGTAGCCAAAAGTAAATAGAAAGAGAGGCTGACCTATTTTGACTTGGGATAACATATAAAAAAAAGTGATAGTTGAAAATGGACCACAAATGGGAGATTGAGAAAATAGAGACCTGTGGAAACAAAAAGCGGTAAACCCAGGAGGGTAAAAAACCGAAAGAAGAAGAGAAGAATAATTACACGTGCTGTTGTAATTAAGGGCTGGTTTGTCTTTTCTCTTGTAACTTAAGTGGATATTTGGGGGAATGCTTTTACTATGAGAGGTTTCTACCTTCCGGGGCATCAATGTTGCCAACTCGATGACTTAAATACCCCAACTAGAAACTATATTTTGAATTTTGGCAAGTTTTTGGCAATTAGTCCCACTGTGCGCTGGCAAGTGAGCATTGATAATTGAGGGAATTATATTGAAGGCATGTAATCAACAGTGCATTACTTTTGTAACAACTCTCGTAGTTACTACTCCACTGGTAGTTTAATGCGCATTGAAAAAGGGAGCGTTCGGTCGCTTTACAAGTTTCATCTTGTTAGATTTCAAGCTGTAGAAGGAGCGACTCAAAATTGTTAGTCTCAGTTATTCATGATGTTATGAAGATCAACTAACATCGTGTCGATTGTTGGCAAGCCCGCCGTATGAATTCACTGGAAGAAATACCGTTGAAAGGAAAAAATTATCAGCGTCAATATCGAAAGATGAAATTTCGCAAACGGACGACGACACACACACATACAGAGACTTCCTTTGTTGCCGTCGTATGAATTCAATAAGAATGTCGGCGTGATTAAAATTTACAACAAACCGACCTAACAAATTTCTCATATTCCTCAAATTATTTCATTACTAAGAGTCGAAAGAAAAGATCGGCGGTGCAGAGCCGGCAAACGGCAGGTCACGTTTTGGAGACATTCATTTCTGAGAATTAAAGACTGAGCATCTCAAACATTCGAAGCGAGTAATTAAAAAAACAAACAAACTTCTTAACATTGTGTAGACAAAGGCTACGTCAGTTTTTCATCGGTGGTTTCTTGCCGGCCGCGTATTTAATTCACATGAAATGCACCTCTCTCTTTTTATCACGATTCGAAGAAATAGGCAAATAAGGATGTAAGTTTTTTAATTAGCCAAGGTAAATGAACGATCACGCATCGTCGCAGGACAATCATCATCATTTGTCCTTCGGGAATACTGAACGGGTGAATCGAAATGTGCTATTACACAATTTTACCGTTGTTTTAACTGCGTTCGTTCATCGAACACGATTCTTAATAGACTCACTCGATTGTCTTCAGATATCGATATAAAACAATAAACTGTAAATTTTATACTCCATGCGGTATAGAACCCTTTTTGCTGTTCTGCACCTTTGTGAACACTTTGTCAATGGTCTCGTTTTGACATATTACAACTTTTTACCTACGAAAATTCTTGTAAAGGGAGTGCTTTCGAGTGCGCATGCTCAAATCACGTTAATTATGTAACATTTTAAAAACATACAAAAATGTTGCTCGTCCAAAAATGTCGTAGCACATAAGTTTTTATCTACGAAAATTCTAATAAACGCAGCGGTTTCGAGTGCATATGCTCAAATCACGTTAATTATATAACTTTGAAAAACGTTGCCGGCAAATTATCTTATCACACCAACATAGACAACAATCTAACAAAAAACACAGCAATACAATACTAATCAAATGAGAAATGGGAGCAACACAACGGCGAAACCAACAAAAAAAACTAGGCTTGAAATATTGCTACAGAAAAGAAGGAAATTAAAAAGGATAACAGCCTTGCAATGTATAGGTATGCAGAACTGTGTTAGACACAAAAATAACTACGAAAACCCGACAAAATCCCAAATGTAAAACTAAAAAGGTTATAAGAATGATAAAAACTTCTAATCATCAAAAAAAACATGATAAAATTCTACAATTTCCATTCTACATTTTACTCTACCTTCACACTAAAGTAAAACATATTGTCTTCTGTAAAATTCACCATTAATGCGAAAAAAATATATGTAAAAACGTAAGGCCCTTCCTCAAAGTTTCCTTGGACTTCCATAGTCTTGAAATTATTGATCTCACAACGTTTAAATAGCTTTGGATCTGCTATCGTCATGAGATGAATGATGGGAAATTCAGATTACCCGTTGTATTTATACCCTTAATTGGGCATGGTCATTATGTCGTTTAATTCGCTATCTCGTCCAATCAGCGTAGCCGGACCTGGCGATTGGTTGTCGGCGATGCGTAGCGGCAGTGGCTCAAAAAGAGATCTCCAAACATTATTAATTTGGACGCTGGGCTAGCTGATTATATTCTCATTAGAGATTATGTATACCGTCTCGATGTTTTTTTTATACCAGTGCTCGTCCTAGTGAATTACCCTTGCCTGGTTCCAGTTGATGCTGTGGTGTTTTGTCCATGTGTGATTAGCTGATACAGACTTTGTTAGCTCTCCCCTTTGAGTAGCTATGCGGTGCTCCTTAACCCTGGTGTCCAGTGGCTTAGTCTCCCCAATGTAGAGATTGCCACATTCACATGGTAAGCTGTACATACAGTTTTTTGGTATTGCAGGATTATCCGACTTTGTTTTTGTGATCATGCTCCTCAAGTGTTGTTGCTCTTGAAAACCATTTTGATACCATATCCGACCTGCCTTTGGTGTATGGTAGTAATACGGTTGCTATCGGGGTTTCCTCTTGCTGCCTAGGTGGTTTCTCCAGTTGTTCAAATGCCTTGTTAATGATGGTTTTCGGATATTCGTTCGTCAAACGGTCTTCTCTAAGTTTCATTTTTTCTTCATTGAGGGCCTCTGGTGTGCTGCTAATATTTTTGACTCTATGGATTAATGTTTTGATGATGCCATTTTTTGTTGTTGATGGATGGTCAGTGTATTATCTAAGAACCATTCCATGTAGATGTTGGCAATGGTTGGCGATAACGGGAAGCTTATAGGCAATCCATCTTCTTGCATGAAAAACTGGTCCTTCTCCTGTATGCAGCAGTTCTTGAGGCAACATTGTAGTAAGTCCATGATTGAATCTATTGGCAGGTCCTTCCTTTCCATCAGGGTTTCGTCCTCGGTAACCATTGCCAATATCTACATGGAATGGTTCGAAGATAATACAATGAAGGGATACGAGAAGTAACCAAAACTCTGGTTAAGGTATGTCAACGACACCTTCATTATTTGACAACATAGAGAGCGAGTACTACCGATCACAACCATCCATCAGATACACCATGGAGAGAGAAGAGAGTGGGTGCCTACCATTTCTTGACTAGGACCATAGAGCAAAAAATATTTGTAGCACACCAGAGGCCCTCAAAGAAGAAAAAATAAAACTTAGAGAAGACCTTTTGAGGAACAGATATCCGGAAACCATCATGAAAAAGTCATTTGAACAACTGGAGAAACCACCTAGGCAGGAAGAGGAAACCCCGATAGCAACCGTATTACTACAATACACCAAAGGCTTGGACACGGATATGGTATTAAAATGGTTTTCAAGAGCAACAACACCTTGAGGAGCATGATCACAAAAACAAAGCCGGATAATCCTGCAGTAGCAACAACAAATCTCAACATTCGGGAGACTAAGCGCCCACTGAACGCCAGGGTTAAGGAGCACCGCATAGAAGGGGGGAGCTAACAAAGTCTGTATTAGCTAATCACGCATGAACCGAACACCACAACATCAACTGGGACCAGCAAGAATAATTCACATGAAAGAGCACTGGTATAAAAGAAAATTCATTTAGACGGCATACATAATCTCTAATGAGAATATAATAAGCGAGCTCAACATCCAAATTAATAACGTTGTGAGATCAATCATTTCAAGACGATGGAAATCCAAGGATATTTCGAGGAACAAGTTACATTGTCTACCAGCTTCAGACTAACAACGTAAGTCTCATCTCTACAAACTAAAAGTACTGATCACAATTTTGTGATTAGATCACAAAATTTTTATCAAATGCAGGATCCGCTAGATCTTACAGTCGGTTTGACATAGTGACGAATATTTTTTAAATGGAATTCTAGATAGACAAAATATTGGTCGGATGTAATTCCACATTTGAAATGGAAGGGCCACACTCAGGCAGCTCAAAATGTTACGGTAAGGGTAGGAATACTGAGAAATCATATTGTAAGTCCATATTACTGGGCGCAAATTTAACAGGACCTCTGTATCTTAAGAGGCTTACAAATCAAATCCATCCGATAATTGATGAAAATGCCGACGAGTGTAATATGCAAGTGGTATTTCAACAAGATGAACCCCAATGGATAATTTTAGATCAGTTCGAGATTGGCTGTACGAAAATTATTATATTTGATACATTGGTGGTCGCGATCCTATCGAATGTCCAGTTTTGAGATCTCTCGACTTTTTTGTGCTAATATCATATCCGAAAATATTCAAAATTGATTTTTAGGACTGGCTAGTTTATTGTCAGGTGGATTAAATTAATACCTTAACAAAAATAACAAGTGCATTTTTAGTTTCAGTCATAAGACTTAAATACGAAATGACACATTAAATAAATCACTCATAATCTGGTAATAACTCGGATTTTAGTAAACAAAAAAGCGTTGAATAGAAAAAAAATGTGGAACTTATTTTACGTTTCATGTGTTCAAATCCAAATAACTCATTCATTCCAAGGTATTCAATTAGATTTCTACAAGAGGGTGCGCCTCCATGCTTTGGTAGAGAAGTGCGCCAACATTTCAACGAAATATTGGAATCAATATAATCATAATGACCTTTGGCCTTGTCATATCCAATGTTTTTAGAATCTTATGCTGAAAATTTGAAAAGACTTACCTCCTATATGAATGACCCTGTATATTTACCTCTTAACATTGTCGAATTTATATTCTTCTTCTTCACCGCAATGTTTAGACTTTCAGCCTGTTCCTCCTTCAGTGGTGCCATATTGTCCTAGGTTTACTCACATTTCATTTGTGGTCTATATTTTATTAATTGTTTATGTTTTCTTTCGATATGTTGTCCTTATTTTAGTTGTTATTCTTTTATTTTTATTGCCTACAGAATATATGTTTAATTCTTTTTGTGTATCCTCACTTCTTATTTGGTGTATTTTCGTAAGAATTTCGTTGTGCTGTATTATAAGTCCTTTTTCATGGCTTTTCTCAATATTTAAATTTCATAAGTTAAAACATATGGCCATTTAATTACTTTATAGAATGTGATTTTAGTTTATTTTCTGGTCTTATTTCCAAATGTTCTCTATACAGTACTACATATACTTTCCTTAAGACGCTATAATTTTTGTTTTCTTAGTTGATATTTTCCGATAATACTTTTCATATACTTGGTTTAACTGAGGAAATGCTAGCTGGATATCTTCTTCTTTTTCTTATGTAATAATTTGGAAATACTTGATCAATAGAACTTGTCATTCAAGGAAGCGTATCTGACTAGAACTCCTGGTTCGAAACTACTGTCATACGTTGAATGATAATAGTTCTAAATATGTGGATACATATCTGTCTATATATATTTACTTATGTGTTTTTATATAAAACACTCGAACCATCTGTCAAGAGTATGGTATATGTTATAGGCATAGTATGCCTTCATATACTTAAATTACTCAATAGACGGTAGATGTCACCGACATCTATTAGGTTCAATACACTGACTGTTGTCTTACTGATGTGTATAACATCCAAGTATTTCACTTTAGAACTTGTCATTCAAGGAAGCGTATCTGACTAGAACTCCTGGTTCGAAACTGCTGTCATACGTTGAATGATAATAGTTCTAAATATGTGGATACATATCTGTCTATATATATTTACTTATGTGTTTTTATATAAAACACTCGAACCATCTGTCAAGAGTATGGTATATGTTATAGCATAGTATGCCTTCATATACTTAAATTACTCAATAGAATATTAGGTTCAATACACTGACTGTTGTCTTACTGATGTGTATAACATCCAAGTATTTCACTTCAGAACTTGTCATTCAAGGAAGCGTATCTGACGAGAACTGCTGGTTCGGAACGGCTGTCATACGTTGAATGATATAGTTCACCAACTATCTACTTCAGTGGATAATTTTTTTGTTTCCCCTTTTTTGTAGAGTGACATTCCCTCTAGTTCTAGTTGACATTTCTTACTTTTCTAACACTGATTCAAAATATAGAATTTCTCACGTTCGCTCCCTGTCTTTGATCACCTCTATTTTCATCATTTCATTTAACTTAGATAAATTAATAGAAATGAGTTCACCTACTATCATTTCATCTCGGTTGTTATAGATTTTGTTTGTGCCTAATGGGGTTTGGTCGTTTTCTATTTCATTTTCTTTAGTCCAGTGATCTTGCTAATACCTATCAACGTATTTTTTTTTCTGTATTAATATGTAATGCTGTTTGTCGCGATGTTTCATTACTTTGTATGTTATCTCCTGTCTACAGTCTGCTTCTATAGTGGATGGTAATCTATTTCACGGTTATTGATGAATTGTCTTTACTAATTTTTAGAATAGTTTGACATACCTGTTTTCTATTTCGTTCCATTTTTTGATAGGATCTTTCTTTCTAAAGTGCAGTTTGTTTTATGCAGTTTAGCATAGTTACCTATTCTATATGTTTAATGTTATCAGTTGGTTGTTTATGTAGATATTCTAATCGTTTTGTTTGTATTAAATACTGCCATCTTGTGGGAAATAGACTTTGATCAATCCATCAATTGGCTCTTGGGGCGGATGATCTAGAATTGAGATTCAGGGAGAACTATATTTCAGTTGCGGGAGAGCTATCTTGCACTAAACTTACCCGGAGAGGGTAAAAATAGTCCATCTACAGATAAACTCATTTAAGTATGTTTTCTTCAGACTCTTGAAGTAAATATTTGCTTTTTTTGTTTTGGACACACTTTCTTTGAGATTCTTGTGCACCAAGTATACTTGTAAGTGCCTTTTTCCTAAAAAAACTATTCGCGACTTTCGGTTCTTTGTATGTTATCTTAGCACACGATCATTTGTATTTAAGTTATTTTCTTCAAATGTTCCAGCTACTGCGTTTATCGGTCTGATACCCATTACAGCGTTTAGGATTCTAAGAAATGTCAAAATACCGTCTATATTGACTCCTCTCCTCTAACTTTCTGAATACTACCTAAGTTTCTCTTATTTGTACAAATTTAAACATGTTGTAAACACATTTATTTGCTATAGTGCTTCAATCAAGTACGGAGAATATTTTATTCAGAAGAATTTTTTTAACACGTCCGCGTTAAAAGTATACATATAATTATTATCACTTCAACGTTATTTGTTCTCTCAAGAATACGAATGAAGTCGTAAAAAAATTGACAGAAACTATGTCCATAATTGTTTCTTTTAGAACTCTTTAACATTTTCTCAAACCGTAAAGATCTTCGGCAAACAATTCGGAACTTTAAGCTGGACATTATTCAAATAACCTGTCAAACACTTTTGTCTTCGGCTCGTATAACATCATCGTATTTTTACTATGGGGGAAAATTAAATCGTTAAAGAAGATTTTATTACAAACCTTAAGTAACGCACAGGCACTAAGGAAATATTGACTATTTTGTTTAAACGAGGTGTAAAAACGGCAATACGTTATATTGGCTATAGGTATCGGAAAGGATCGCGTGTTATACAAAGTTCATAGTCATTAACGGTGAGATTATAGTACGTTAAATATTATGTTATGGCTTACTTCTATGTCCTTATGAGGAAATAAATAGGCAACTTGTTGGGATTGTTGAGATTTGTGAACAGTTTTGTAGTTATATGACTCTAACACGCATGTAAATTTGAAAGGTTTTTATTACTTTTTCGGTATATAAACCTTTAATAAAATTATATCAACAACGTTAGTTTTTTATTCAATAACTCTTCTTCTTCTTAAGGTGCCGTCTTGTACAAAGTTGGCTACAAATTCAGCAAATTGCTATCATTCTTGACTAATGCTTGGTCCTGGTTACCAACGAACTAGACCTCCATTATTACTGTTATGAACCCAAATTTTCTAGCTGTGCATGTAGGGTCTCAACATATTTATTAAACTAGTTATATCTTCTAGAGTTTTAGAGCTACATGAGTGGTATGATACAGGTAACAGAAACTAAATGATGTTTATTTATGCATAATTTTTACCTTCTTATCACTTCCGGTTTAACCGGAAATAACAGAAAAATTCAAATTTCAAATGGAGTAACCTATAAATTTAGAATCTTTTTGATTCGTGGAGTAATTCTTAATACAACTGTACTATTAAAAAAAATCGACCGACTTCATATTTTTCGGAGATTTAAATTTACATTTAGATGGCCATACTCCGTATTAAAACATTCAATAAAACAAAAACATTCTTCAAATAAACATACAACTGGCTTAACTAAAAAGCAGAAAGTAAAATTTTTCTGCTACAATTGAAACATTTAAGAATTAAAACAAAAGTACAACCGAGTTAAAAAAAACACAAAAGTATCTTAACTACAAATCAAAAAGTAATATTTTTCTGCTACAGTTAAATATTTGTTCTGAAGTCGGTGCGAAGTTAACAGCAAAGTTGCAAAGTATAAAATGAAAATATATTTGTCTAATGGCGGCACTTCACTTGGTGTTAGAGTATTTTTGTTTTGTATTGCTATATTCGTCCAAAAATTTGATGCATACGCAAATATTCCAAACGTGCCATCCACACATATCGCAAAACACTCAAACATGCCAAATATGTTTGAATACCAGCAACTTTCAGCATTGATTTGCTTTAACATAAATTGTAAATGTGACACATGCCTCACCGTAAAGATAAATAAACAAAATTAATGAAAACTATTCATATATTTGTAAGCAAACCATGTGGGTTTGTATATGCTACACGGGCCTGCTCCTGATGTTTCTGATTTCTTAATTTTTGTGGTATAACCCCTGAACGCAGACATCAAATATGTCTTTTTCTTTAAATCAGCAATTGTGCATGGTTGCCCATATTGTTTTGGATATCTATCCATGCATCATTTATTTTATTTTTATTTTTGTGGCTTGCACGTTTGGGGTCCCAAATGCAAGGTAAAACTCGAGAAACTTCATGATGTTATTGTTCGACCACTACATTTTGACAAAGTTTTCATAAGTAATAAGGTATTTTACTTGTAAGCCACATTGTCATTTTTTACTAACCTTTTTACTATTGAATAGAATAAAATAACTTTTTTCTAATTATTAATATGTATAAAGAAAGTTCTGACTAGATGTAGATGTAGACGAATTGAGAATCTCCATCTTTTTGAATTTTCTATATTACCAAAAACAAAAGTCTTCACGTTTAAGCAAAATTCATATTTTTTGTGCTCGTATACAGTTGAAAAAGTGAGATGTGATTATTTCGGTTTAGGTTTCAGTCCATGCAGACCTCTTTGTGAAAAATAACTTATTTCGATATATTATTCATTCTATTTGCTTCCAAGTTATGTAGACACTCTGTATGTACCAAACGAATTGAGAACCTACCAAGGGCGTACCTAGCTTTTAGTTTAGGGAGAGGCAAAATTAAGAAAAAAAATTGTCCTAGAGGGGGGCAAATCGGAACAAAAGTTGTCCTAGAGAAAGGCAAATCAGCAATTTTATATGAAGCTTCAATGGTTGGAAAATTTTTTAAGTCCAGGGCGGCAACTGCCACCTCTCCCCCTTCGGTCCGCCTATGGAACTTACATCTTGAAGTTGGTATACTAATATATATTTTAATTTAATTTCGAACTATTATGAATTAATTATACCTAAGGTTTCGAACAACGATAACTACTTCAGTTTCCAATTTTCTAAATAACGGTTGTAAGCCATCTCATTGAAAAAAATATGAGAACGCTTCGGGAACTTTCTTAACAGAATCCAGTTTAAACGATCCAAATTAGTTGAGCCGATTGGGAGTAATCACTGAACACAGATAAAAAACATATAGGGATGAGAACCCCCTCCTTTCTGGTAGCCGGTTAAAAATGCAAACAATCAGTTTTCGGCAATATTTCAACAATAGTTCAAGTCTGATGGTCTTTTAAATTTATCAAAATCACTTTTTTGAACATAAATCATTATTTTTCAATTTTAAACAATTTTTAGACAAATACTTTTAACAAAATGAATTGCTTTACCAATCTAACGACGTCATTACCTTTTATACCATACCACCTACTTAACTAGATACCCAGGAAAAACAAAAGAATTCATATAAATATTGTGTTTTTGGTAAAACATTTATTTCTAAGATTAAGAAACAAATTTTTGGTGTTCTTTTTGCACTAAAATATACTGTAGCTCCAAATGAGTGGGTCAATAAGTTGCTTACGTGGAATAGCGTCATAAACAGAAAAAAATCGCAGTAAAAATTCCAAATTGTGTTGTTAATGAAGATACTGAAATTAATGTGTTGGCAGTGGTAGAAGTTTTGAAGCCAAAACCCATCCAGGGATGTGGTGGTATATGAACAACGAGAAGAAGAAGAAGAAAAAGCAGAAAAATTATTGAAGAATGTAATAGTGCCAAAATTGATCTTACTCCTGCCAACAGTTTAAACATCTCCAATACATTTTCGATTAGAGCTTTGAATTTTTATTATTGTTACCTATTCATTAATGTGACAGAATAAGTGTTTATTATTAAATATTTTTTCAGAATCATTTAAGCGTAAAATATTAATAAAATATATTCAGTTAATCAGATTTTTATAACATTTCAAATGACACCAGCCCCTATACCTTCTATTGAAAAAATGAGACCTATAGTGAAAATAAACTCCCAGAGGTTCAGAATTTTCTCCTCTAATTAATTATTTGTTTATATTATTTGGAGTACTACTGAGATAGTTTCCCAACGTTTATTAGGGTTAGTTAATTAAAAACGAAGCATTTGTGTATTCCAATAAGGCAATTATAGGTCTTAGTTTCAACTGAATTCCAAGTTTTCTCTGTAGATATTAGGGCCTCCATGAACAGCAGACTAAAATTTAAATACTTCAAGAAAGAAATCGAGCAAAAATTGTAAATGAAACCGAAAATCCAAAAAAATTGTCAATGGAAAAACCAAAGATACAATGTTTATATTGTATGAATATTGATTTTGAAAATTTACTAGTAGGTTTTCGTACTCTCAAGCATATATATAAATTAAGTTTAAGATTTTTTTATAAATATTTCGGCAACCCTTTATTTTTTTCACTTAAAATTTTATTTTTTCAGAATGCAATATTTCGATAACTTTATTTAGTTTGAAATATTTTATAGAAATATGTACAAATCTATTTATGTGACATATTTTATTAAAAATAATAAAAAAATGACTCCCAATTTTTAATTCCTTAAGTAGGCCCTCACCAGTTTTGTGCCCAGGGGCCTCCATCAATTTAAATCTAGCACAGATTCCTTCTTACATGTAAGTGTAAACAATTATATCCCCACTGTTATTTTTCATACCTATATAATTTTTTTAATCCGTATATAAATAGGCAAAGACAAAACGATTAGATACCATTTTCTCCTCTGTCTCTCAACCGATTTTCTTCATTTTTGTTTTGTTAAGTAGTTACTGACGACCTTCATTGCAGAATGCTCATATTAATTTATAATATTGGTTCATTCATTAAATAAAATATAATAAAAATTCATTATTGACGTCCACACTGTCAACGCCAAACAACTGACAGTGCCACCGCCGCCAGACTGTCAAAACTCAAAACATTGAGTAATTATATATGGAGGGAGCGATTGTTAGATAGTGTTATATTCTTAGAGCATGTACCTCTGGAAGTAGCATACAAGCGTTGTTAGTGTTTAGTGGTAAAACAGTCAATGTAGTAGATCAGTATTGATTTTTCGGACGCGTTGCAGTAACTTTCATATTAAATATTCTGTTTTTAATGTGAATTTAATTATTTCATTAATATATTATCACAATCTTCCTGAAGGTGTTGTGTGAAAAGTTGTTAGACAGGGGACAATAGAGAATGTATTAAATATTTAAGTTCTCATAGGGTTGTTGGTCTTCTCTTTTCTTTAATATTCCTGAACTTGATTGAAACGGCAAATGACGAACACTTTTAGGTTGCAAAGAACAATCTGCCAATTATTATATCGAATATTTTTCCAGGAGTGTTCCAGCCAAAACTTTGGGGGTCATTCATTTGTCAAAAATATTTCGAATACCAATATTTGATTACATTTTTATTTATTTTTTTTTAATCCAATAGATTTGTTAATATGAGTGAACAATTTTTGTCATTACATCTCCGATTTCTCCACAACTGTGTCTCTTAGAAAAATATACTCTTTACAATTTCATGAAATAAGGTCGAATTTCGACCACTGGGCGACCACTAGTAACAATAAAATGATTTACATTATCAAAAGCTTTACTTCTTCTTTTAACAGGCTTCCAAAAAGCATTATCAATTCCTCGGCCGTTTTTTTTTCATGTATGCTCAGTGATTGTTCAAAAACGGTTTGGGCAATATTGATGATTTAAACGGGATTGTATTAAGGAATATTATCGAAAGCTACCATATAATTTCCTATAACGTGAGATTTACGGTTTTCCAGAAAATCAGAAAAAGCAGTAATTAAGGACTACACTTCAGTGAAATTCAATGAATCTACACTGTTTTCTCTAAAATAGTTCAACCAATTTGAATAATTTGAATTGTATTCTAAAAAGAGAGGTTCCAACTTAATTTCGTAAATCAATGTAAATATCAAATTTTCACCATAATCTAGCTTAAATGTCAAGATATGCCATGAAAGTTTACTAAGTATAATAAGTACAGGGTGTTTGTAACGGTTTTCATTGCAGTCGAGTGGAATGGTACAAAATATTCCATTAGTGTAGCGAATAGATTTTTTTTAGGTGAACGATGTTTTCTACACGATATACGGTGGTAAGTGTGTGCGTGAATCGAAATTCAAGCAGCAAGCAATATGCGCAGTTGAAATATTGGGCAAAGTAAAATTACAGTGAGACAGGTCAGTTAAAAAAATCTTATAAAAGTGATATTGGGTGGTACATAAGCAGTTCCATGTATAGGATGGTTGAAATATAAAGTGAAATAGAATTAAAGTATACAAGGTAATAAGAGTGAAGTAAAACTATAATTATACAGAGTGGTAAAAAAAACAAAAAAATGGTTAAATAAGCATATGCAGAAGGGATATTCCAGTTATAGGCCGGAGGGTTTAAAAAATGTTAGAAGCAGTTGCATACACAGGATGACAGAAATATAAGGTGGAGTGGAATTAAAGTTATACAGGGTGGTTAAAAAATGTTTTATAGTGTAAGTAGTTGCTTATACTCTGGGCGAAGTAAAATTATAGTTATACAGGGTGATTTAAACAATAGAAAAATAGAAAGTCAATAGGGTGGAGAGGATTAATATTTATAGAGGGCGGTTGCATCATCGTTGAATTGAATTATATATAGTTGTACAGGGTAATTCAGAAAATAATAGACAAATGTTTATATTGGGTGTCCAATACATAGAAACATATACAGGGTGGTTGCAATATAGGGTGAATTAGAGTTACACTTATATAAAGTGGCCAAACAATAAAACAAATAAAAAACTTAAAAAATATGTGGACAATATAAAAAAAATACAAATTAGAGAGAGTTGGAGATATAAGAATACGCTAAAATAATCAATAGAATTGTACCTTAAATCAGATAATAAAAAATAGTTATAGATTGCACACGGTTTATAAACGGTTTTTATTTTAACCCAGTTGAAGTCGGTTCTTTTTTAAATGTAAAATATTTTTATGTATGCTCAGTGATTGTTCAAAAACGGCTTGTGTAATTTCGATGATTTAAACGGCATTGTATTAAGGAAAAGGTACCATATCAGAAAAAGCAGTAATTAAGGGACTACACTTCAGTGAATTTCAATGATTCTACACTATTTTCTCTAAAACTGCTGCACCAATTTGAATAAATTAGATTATATCCTACAAAGAGATCTTGCAGCTTGGTTTTGTATAATTTTCTATAACTTAAACTACACAATTTTTCTGAAAATCATAAAAATATGTGTAAAAAACGGTAAACATCAATGTAAATGTCAATTTTCATCATAAATATCTAGCTTAAATGTTAAGATATGCTGTGAAAGTATACGGAACAGTGTGTTTGTAACGGTTTTCATTTTATAGGGCTTCCAGTCGAATGAAATGGCACAAAAAACTCTAGTGGTATAGTGAAAAGAAAAATTGTTAGGTGAGCGATCTTTTCTGTATATGGTGGTAGGTGTGTGTGTACATGCATCTAAATTCAAGCAGCAAGCAATGTGAGCAGTTGAAATATGGGGCGAAGTAAAATTACAGTTAGACAGGTGGGTCCAAAAAGTCTTAGAAATAAATATGATATTGGGGGGGGGTACAGAAGCAGTTCTATATGTAGAATAGTTGAAATATAAGGTGGCATAGAATTAAAGTTATACAGGGTGGTTCAAAAAACGTTATATTCGGTGGCGTATACGAGGTGGTTGAAATAAGAGTGAAGTAAAACTATAGTTACACAAAGTGGATAAAAAAACTTAAAAAAAATGGTTAAATAAGCATATGTAAGGATATTCGAGGTATACAGCGGAGGGTTCAAAAAAGTAGTTGCATATACAGGATGATTGAAATATAAGGTGGCGTGGAATTATAGATATACAGGGTGGTTAAAAAAAATGTTACATAGTATGGAACATAAGTAGTTGCTTATTCTTGACATCTGGGGCGAAACAAATTAAACGTATACAGGGTGATTTAAACAATAAAAAAATAGAAACAGCCATTAGGGTGGAGAGGATTAATACTTATAAAGAGGTTGCAACATCGTGTAGAGTTGAATTATAGTTGATTCAGAAAATGATAGACAAAAATAATTTATATTGGGTGACCAATACACAGGAACGTATACAGGGTAGTTGCAATATAGGGTGAATTAGAGTGACTCTTATAGTAATTTGTCCAAATAATAAAACAAATAAAATATATGTGGATAATATAGAAAAAAATACATTTAAGCCAGTTGAAGTCTGCTCTTTTTTAAATATAAATTATATTACTAACCGTTATTTTTCTTTTTGAATCTAGATATAACGTGATAATAAACACGAAAAAACTTTTTGATAATTGATTGAAAATACTGATTACTAACGACCTGATTTTTCTTTTATTTAACTAAACGAAAATCTATTCAATAAAAATTACCTCTATTTATTTCATTTAAAGTTTGTGGGGTCCTAAGCCGATTTTAAAATTGTCTCCAATTTGACCTGCATCCGAATGAACTGAATCTGTAAGAACATTGCTTCCCTTTTCAATATTAAGAAAACATTTGCCCTCGAATACCGTCTCAAAAAAAATCTCACGGAATGAATGGAATAATATTTCAGAAGAAATCCTTTTTGTGACACATATTCCATCTTTGTTCACACACAAGAATTTGAAGTGTATTAACTCAAAACCCGAAAAGATTTTCAATGGCCGGTTTAGATGGTAACCCGAGATATAACAAATGCCTGTGGATCGCCTCGTGGTTCCAGTAATCTTTCTTTAAGTTGACACACGTCATAATTGATGTATTACAATAAGAGGGTGTATCTACTAAACTCCGAACACAGCCTCTGCCATCGGGTTGCTTTCTTGCTTTCGACTGCTGGCCGCTATTTTGTCGAGTAATGTAATGTGACATGGGAAAAATGGTGGAAGTAAAAGTTTGTATTAAAAACGAAACTGATGATTGATGATGAAAATGCCCGTATCGAAAATTGAAGCTCAGACAAAACTGTACATCGAACAACCGAACGCCCACGTTTCATCGCGGATTCATCGTATAGTGTAACAAAGCGTAATAAACGTTTTCGTTAATGCTTACAAAAAAAAAAACGAGAGAAACACTGGCTAAGTATGATAGTACCTATCAGCGCCAGCGGCGGCTCGTACTTTATACTCTTATGGAGGATCGAAATTAAATCTAAACAGGGTGTTTCTAAAATGGGTTCCAAACTTATGCTGTGTATAGAACTCATTAAACCTTAAAATTAGTAAAAAAGTTCCTATTAACATGTGCCCTAAAATGCATCCTTAGGAAGTTATATGTCCCTAAAAGGGCTCAAACAAAACTGTTTTTTTTCCGGTTATTGACAAAACGGTTGCAAATAAATAAGAAAAAAATGTATAGATGTTAGTAATATTTACGTTAAATAACATGCGCTACTCCTTATTTTTTTACAATTTTCTCTACAGATTTCAAATGGAAATGCTGTGGAACCTTTGGTGTGTCACAAATGTAAAAACAGTTTTGCGCCCTAACCCCCAAACCTTTATTTTAGAGACTGGACGCAGTTTCAACAACTCTGAAGTTGTCATCATCAAGAAGTAAACCAAACAGTTGGTTTACTCCTTGATGATTAGTTTATTTTATACTAGCTGACCCGCCCCGGCTTGACACAGGATAGACAAATGGGCGTATTTGACGTATTTGTCTTGAACATAGTTTTTCATTTGGTAATTTTTACATCCCCTACATTTTAAGATTTTTTTTCATTCATAAGCGAAATTTATATGAGTGCAACCGCTCGTAAAAATCACTTATTTTGGTATTTAATATGATGGGCTAAACATATTTGACGTGTTTGAGATTTTGATAATTGATTTTGAGGTTTTCTCGTTTTCCATTTTGTTTTTTTTTTTCATGTATTAACATTGCCATTTTTGACATTATCGACGTTTTTTAAACTTTTTTAATGATTTTTACATTTTTTGCATTTTTTAACATTTTTGACTTTTATGACATTTTTTAATATTTTTGACATTTTTGAGTTTTGTGACATTTATAACTGAATTAACATTTTTGACATTTTTGATATTATAAACATTTATAAGATTATAAAACATGTTTGTCATTTTTTATTTTGTCCACATTTTTGAGATTTTTCTCATTTTAGGTTTTCGACAAATTAATTTTAACAATGTCAATGCCAACTTATATATTTTTGTAATTAGGTAATATTTTAATAATTTCCTGGATTATAATATTTCTGTCATGTTTTGAAATTTGCTAAGTATGTTTTATATTCTCCACTTACCACTTACCCGAGTTTGATCTAGACTCTAAAACTCTTTTTCACTTTTGTTTCTTTATAATGACTCCAAAGCAGTTTTGTGTGTGAGTGCGTGTGTATTTAAACGGCTAAATAAAAATTAGAACGTCTATGCACTGTTATACAAATTTTAGTACTAGTTTTATTATTTTTTTTTCAATATGTACCGTTTTTGTAGGACAGTTGTAAAATCGTATCATTTACATTGTTTCCTAAACAACAAATGCAATATTAGGTTGTTATTAATGAATTCGGCGAACCCATAAAACCAATGAGTACTAATATACCTAAACGGACGCGGCACTCTCATATACGAATAAAAGAAAAATGGGTTGAAACATTAGAGAAAAATAGAAAGAGACACAAATCTATTTGTTTATAAATATTCCGGCTCCAACAGTAGCGTCCCACTACATTAAATTAAAGGTCATGCTATTCAGATTCAATATAATAGAACTACCTCCTAATCCACAAATATAAATATATTAGAATTCATTAAAAGAGGTGCACAATAACAAAAACAATTAGTGGCTTAATTACTAATATGTAACAGTAATTATCAAAACATTTACTTATTCACGTAAAATGTAGTTTATTTACTGATTAAATGACCTTTTGTAAAACTCAGTTAACACGTTTATGATCTGCTACTTACCGGTGAGAAGATAATTCGGCAAACGAATATGGCGTTTTCCTGCATGTAAAACACTGAAATAACACTTTATTATTGTTTTTTAGACTTAAACAAAATAATCACTGATTTCAAACAAGTTTCAACCCCAAAACACTTTAAAAAATATAAATTATGAAGATAACCCCAATTTAAAATGTAAATAAGCACACTTGCGCTGTTGCCTGCTGGACATAAACGGCGTAAAGTACCGCCGTTCAGGCGTTCAGTCAGTGCGTACATGCCTTAGATTTACGTCTTAGTGATTACAATGGAATGAAGTTTGGAAATTTTGGCATCGGTGAGCGACTGTGTACTATTTTCCGACAATCAACTTTCAACCCATTTTTAATGTAAACAGGTAGGTCCGTTTATATTAGTAGTCATTGCATAAAACCGACATGTTTCACGTGTAAGACTAGAAAAACGTTCCATTTAACTTGTAGGACAAAGATGCCATTCGATTGGTATAATAATTACCATGCAATAGTGAAAAAGTTAGGCTGTTATTAGTAAATATTTTGCTTAGGCTAAATTGACATGTTTGAATTATTATAAGATTTAACTAAAAAACTGATATTAATAAAAAAAATGCACTCACCATTTTGACATGTTTAACACCTGGTAGCTCTGCTCAAAAATTTTTGAAGAGAAAAAAGTTGGGCGTCTCAGCGAAATTAAGAAAGTCAAAAATTTTTTGCCTGTTATTATTGAAAAAAAAAAAAAATTAACGTGAGCTCCCGGTCTATCGCGTTTACGTGAAACACGGTCAGAGATAGACATATGCCATCGCGGACTTTTCTGTAGAGCTATATAAGATACACAATTCCACCATACATTATTTTGTTATATTTCAAAGGCAGCGTTTTCGTTGAAAGCTCCCAGACGGCTTTTTTTGACACCTCCAACAAATATCGTTATATTGTAGCCAAGGTATACAAAAACTTAACAAACTATATACTAAAACCTTCCTCGAGAACCACTATCCATTGGTGAAAACATCATGAAAATCAGTGCAGCAGTTTATCGCGCACAGACAGACAGATACACAGCTGCAGCGGGGGACTTTCTTTTATAATATGTAGTGAACATGATCCCATTCCTGCAAAGTCCTGGCATTTAATACAAGGTGAGTAACATTTACTTAAAATAAATATATCATTGATATTTTAAAGATGTGTGTTTATAATAGGTACAAAAAAATCAGTGCACCTACTTATTTCTTAGGTTCAGTTAGGTATATTTATTCTACAATAAAAAATATAGCTCGCATTGAAGTTAGTAACCTAACAAGGTTTTTGGATAAAAACTCTTTAAATTCTATTCGCTGTATCACCACAACAGTCTCTGGTCAAATGACCACACATGACGGTGACTTTCAAATTATCATGTGATGACCATCTTTTATTTTCCCGTGTCAGGCGTTGCCTATAGTGCAATGGGCAGTGTTGTAAATCATTTTTGATTTTATTTTCTGCAGGTTTTTTATGATTATAATTATTTAATGAATATAATATTATTTTAACAATAGTCCGACGGTGTTTCGTAACAAATCATCAATCAATTGACAATAGAAATAACATTAAAGAATACAGTTTTCATTGGGTTGTTGATCCTCAAAATTTATGAAATCGATTGCAACTGTAACTGACGGAAAATTTTAGGTTACAAAGAAAAATCCGCTGATACGTACATCGGACATGCTGTACAGAAACTATTAAATTTGTAATGTATAGGACTTATTTATATAAAAATAAAATATATACCTTACAATAATATACAAAAATAAAAAATAATTTGTTGTGCTATTTCTATAACTTTAATCCAAATGAAGTAATAGGGATAATAAAGGCCTCTCTTACTTTTCTGATTTCCCCTCAGTTTTATTTCTTATAGGGGTATAGTCTTTGACGAAAGTACCTCAATAATGTTCAAACTTAACAATTTCATGAACTACAAAATACGAATTTCGACCACTGAGCTATCGCTAGTGGTCATAAAAATATAAAACGAACAAAACAGTTTTTGATTTCAAGGCACTGTCAGAAATGGCGGAAAATATGGAAAAAGGCTTAGGAAATATATCCTTACACCCTGTATACTACCAAACATGCCTTAAACTGTATACTTATCTACATCCTGCAAGTGTTTCACTTACATGCTATATATCTAGAATATCTTGGTTATCTTCAAAAATATTGCAATAAGAAAAAACAGGTCGATTTTTTTTCGAGGGAGAAATTTGTTGAGGTGAATTAGCGCTTGGGCGCATTCAACATAAACAGCCCAATTCAATGACCTTGAGATTAGAGATAAGGAAAATAGGTGATGTCATAATAAAAATTTTTATTGCAATTTCTGTACATATAATAGAAAACCTAACGGACTTAGTAGTAAAACCAGATTCTTAAATTAAAAGTTTTTACTGCATGGAAAAGTAATAAAAAGGAGTTCTTGTATAGTACGCTCTTAAACAATCCTTTTCACTGCCGCATCCTGTAATAACACACAATACAAGAAAAACATTAAACGTAAACATTCATTTATTTTAAATTATTTTTTGCTGATATTTACAGCAAGTTTGTAAATCTGTTCTGACCTTTATTCGATCATTTGAAGCATTTACATTTATCTGTCAAGTTATTACTGTACTGAGTTGTTGAAAATTTAAAAGATAATTATGGTATACACATTGCAAGAACGTGTTGAACTGGTAAGTCTTTATTACCGAAATGAAAATTGTGTTCGATCTGCTGCAAGGGTTTTAACCAAAACCATCCCAAACGTAACGTACGTCATAAATACGTATTTTAGTTGATTTTAAAATTTGTTGAGACGGGCTCAGTAATGAATAAAAAAAGAGGTCCCATTGGAATTCTGAACGATGCAGATGAAGGGGTAGCTGTGGCTACATTGGGCCATGTCCAACTTATACCAAACACGCAGTCTGTCTAGCAAATCTCTGCAGCTTCCGGTATTAACAAAACTAACGTTTTTAGAATTTTGCATAAGTACAAATTCCATTCGTACAAAATTAAATTACTTCATGAATTGAATGAGGATGATTGGGATCGAAGGCAAGAGTCTTGCGCAATTATGATTTTCGGATGAGTGCACTATTTCACTTCATGGCAAAGTTAACCGACATAACTGTAGATGTATAGATACAAATCCTCATTTATTTCGAGAAGCTCATAGTCAACATCCGGTAAAACTAAACGTTTGGCCAGGCATTTTGGGAAATCATCTAGTTAGACGCCTGTTTATTCATGGTAATTTAAATGGTGCAATTTATCACAATATATTGGAAAATGAAATTAATGCATTGATAATAAAAAAATTAGAAAATGATCCTCTATTACATGAAGGGCAATTGCATTTCCAACAAGATGGAGCTCCTCCTCACGACGCTGCACCAGTTCGCCAATACCTCGATTTGGAATACCCTGGTCGCTGGATTAGAGGAAGAGGTCCTATAGAATGGCCTGCCCAATCACCTGATCTGAACCTTTTAGAGTTTTTTTTGTGGCCACATGTTAAATCCAAAATTTTTATGACTCAGCCTGAGAATTTAGACGAACTACGCCAAGGAATTATAGCGGAGTGTCGTCAGATAACATCGACTATGCTGAACCATGTCAAAGACGGCTTTCAGTCAAGGTTGTACTATAGTATGGAAGTCAATGGAAGACATTTGCTTTAGAGACATTGTATTGTACTGTAAATTCTTTTTTTTTCAATACTCTTTTATTATTACATGTATAGAAATTGCAATAAATTTTTTTATTATGACGGTATAGTCCGTAAAAAGGGCTTTCAAATGATATACAACAACACCTATTTTCCCTATCTCAAATCTCAAATTCATTGAATTGGGCTGTTCATGTTGAATGCCCGCTAGCGCTAATTCACCTCAAAAAATTACCCCCTCGAAACAAAAATCGATCTGTTTTTTTTTATTGCCATTGTTTTGAAAATAACCAAGATATTCAGGTGACTCGTTTGGGATACAATACCCTGTATAACTTATATATTTTAGAAATAAGAATTGTCATCTAAAATGTTTTAATTAAAATAACTTACTTACGTTAACATATATAATACCTTCGAAATATATTTTGTATGCAAAAAAATGCAAAACAGGTCTTATCACCAACTGTCATACGCCCCCTTACTCAAACACTGTTATCAATATCTACAATTTAAATAAGGAATTCAAACATGTATGTAACAGTATAATTTATGTATTGTCAGACGTTTTGTCGGAATTACAGAGTTATTTGATGACATTCGGTGACAATTCGATAACGTAAGTCTTGTAATGAGCCTGGCTGAGTAGCGTATATTCAACTTTTTAACCCCCACAGAAAATTATCTAAGGAGGATAAATCGGGAGATCGTGGAGACCATTCAATGAATCTCTTATTCCAATCCAAATTCTTGGAAATCTTTAATCCAAGAAATGACGAACCACAAGTATAATGTGAAGGCGCTCCGTTCTGTTGATCTTGTAGCTATTGGTTATCTATAGTTGTTTCCTAAATGATATTTGTGGCATATTTTTCAATGCCTAAGTACTTCTTGGGATTGTCAAATTTTCATCATAAATATCTAGTTTAAATGTCAAGATATGAAAATATATGGTACAGGGTGTTTGTAATGGTTTTCATTTTAATTCATTTGAAGTCAGTTTCTTTTAGAGACGAAGTTAAGTTAAAGGGCTTATTGTGGCGTGAAATGGCAGAAAATATTCCATTAGTTTATTGAAACGAAAATTTGTTATGCCGGCTATCTCTTCTGTATGATATACGGTTGTAGGTGTGTGTGTGTGCATGCATGCAATATTAAGTGGTACATTAGCAGTTGTATAGAAGGATGATTGTAATATAAGTTCAATTGAATTAGTTGTATAGGGTTGTTAAAAAAAATGTAATCGTTGGCACATAAGTAGTTGCGTCCACAATGGTGGTTGAAATAAGAGTGGAGCAAAACTATAGTCATATAGAGTGGATATTTGCATTGTAAGACGGAGTATAATTACAATTATATAGAAAGCTTCAAAAAATGTTAGAAGCAGTTAAATATACAGGATGATTGAAATATAAGGTGGAGTAGAATTCCAGTTATATAAGGCGATTAAAAAAGTTATATAGTGTGAAACATAAGTAGTTGCTTAATGCTTATACTAGGTGTTTGAAGAAAGGATGGAGTAAAATTATTGTTGTATGTAAATTTGTTATATAAGCATAATCAGTTAGGATATTTGAATTATAGGACGGGGTATAATTATAGACATGGGTTCAAAAAATTTAGAAGTAGTTGCATATACCGAGTTGTTGAATTAAATGGTAGAGTAAAATTATAGTCATAAAATGTGGATTTTGTTATATAGGGTAGACCATGAGCAGTTGCATAAATGGAATACTGGACATCTGGGGTACTTAGACATTCTCTATAGCATCTATTAATTTTGGATCAACGGAGTCTTCGAGTAAATCCAAATACATGTCTCCATTGAAATTATCTTCCAGAAAAGGAGCCACAATACGCAAATATTCCAGCAGAGGCGTTTAGTTTTTCTGGGTGTTGAATATGTACTTCATGAAATACTCTTGGATTATAATTTGGTCAGTACATCCAATAATGTATATTGCCAGTCCCCTTTAGGTAAAATGTGCATTCATCTGAAAAACAAATGCTGAAAAGAAAATTTGGGTCTTATCTAGCATGTTCACTCATGATTTTAAAAATATTAGATGCTCGTGTGTTCTTCTGGAGTCACATATGTAAAGAAACTCTTGAAAACGTAAGTACTTGTGGTTGACATATAGAAAATTAATTTTATCAAGTCTTTACCATCGGCATTGGGTAATTTTCTGACTCTCGACTGCTGGCCGCTATTGTCGACTAATGTAATGTGACATGGGGAAAATAGTGGAAGTAAAAGTTTGTATCAAAAACTAAACTGATGATTGATGATGAAAATGCCCGCATCCAAAATTGAAGCTCAGGCAAAACTGTACATCGAACGGCCGAACGCCCACATTTCATCGCGGATATATCGTACAGTGTAACAAAGCGTAATAAACGTTTTGGTTAATGCGTTAAAATAAACGAAAGAAACTTTGGATAAGTATGATAGCACCTAACAGCTGCGGCTCGTGCTTTTCTCTTATGGAGGGTCAAATTTCTATACTCCTAATAACTAACATGCTAAATAATTTTTCTATGCATGATTAGATCAATTTAAGCGATTTTTGGCAAAATGGTTCTAGAGAATATGGATAAGCGAGCGCTATATCAGAAAGTTGTAGAACATTATTTAGAAATAAAAGTTGAAAAACTGACTTTTTTTGGTTTTTTATCTTCAAAAATTGAAGTTTACGCAAAAATTATTAAATTATTGAAGAAGATTTGATTTACTTTAATTATATCCAGGTTCTGAAAAAATAAAGAATTTTGCTGTTATTTTATCATGCCCCAAGCCTGTCTTAATCGGTACATTTCGAGGCAACAATGAAAGGTTTTGTTAAAAAACTGAAAATTGCAATTGTTGAATAATGGATGAAATCGTTTAAAATTGTATGTACTTACATAAAAAGGACGCGTACCTTCACCACGTCCAATGGTCAAAGCGAAGTTTTTTAAAATTATTCTGCATTTTTAAAATGCCTTTTTTATTGCAGCGATTTTTTTTTGCAAATTGGGGACTAAATCTGTTTTTATGCAGACAATATTCATAATAAGTGAACGTCATGCCAAAAAGTTGTGGAAAATTATTTATATACCTACAAATAAAAGTTAAATTTCGACATTTTAGGTTAAGCTTAAGCAATTTTGTTGATTTTAACTACATTGTATTAAGGAATATTTAGGAAAGGTACCATTTAATTTAATCAAAAAGTATTATTATGGGACTGCAGTCCAAGGAATCTACACGAATTTCTCGAAAAGGGCTTAGTTATTGTGAACATTTTAAATTGTTTCTGCAAGGATATATTTTGGCTTGATTCCGTATATCTTTCTATGGACATTAAACATACCGTTCTTGAGAAAATCGGAAAAATAGATGCAAAAAACAGTAAACTTCAAATTAAACGTCAAACAAATTTTCTAAACATAGATATCTTTAAAATTAAGTGTCAAGATATATCTTAAAAGGGTAATTGATTGTACAGGGTTTTTGGAGGAGTTTTCATTTTGATTCATTTGAAGTTCGATCTTTTTGAAAAGTAAATTATAAATATTAATGTGAATTCGAAGGCAATTCCATACATTTTGCCATAACGTAAAAAATAGATACTATTTTTCAACAAATCGGAAAATATAAGCAAAAGTCCGTAAACGTCGAAATAAGTATCACATAAATGTATTTACGAATTTATGTCTCGATATGTCAGGAAATTGTTATTGATTTCACTTTTGAATCATCGTGCCTAATTAATTCAAAATCTTCAAGTTCATCTTGACGTTTTAAACGTGATATTTTGAGCTCACCTTGTAATTTTGAAAATAGCCTTTCAATTAAATTTTCATCAGAGATACAAAATTTTGTTGCTGTTTATTTATTGTTGTCACAAGATTTCCGAATTTAATTTTACTTTGCTCATCAAAAGATTGCACCAACCTTTGTTGAATTTATTCTTTAATCTATATCTCCCGTTTTTCCAGAATTTCATTTAACTTTTCATTCAGATTATCGGTAACCTGTTTTAAAATTGCCTTACTGGTCTCGCCCATCATAGATAACTTTGAAAAACTCTAAAAATGTATAGTTTAGAGTTTTGCTAAGCTCGGGAACTTCCGTCATATGTGAACACCATGAGAGTGCAATCATTTTGCAATAGATTCCGTGGGTTCAAAATTAAATTTACACAGATATTCACTTTTACTTTCAATGACTTTATTTACACGAAAATAAATCCACTATTTACAGACTATGAGTAATACTAAACAGCTGACTGATTTCTATTCACACAGCAATATAAAACTGAACTAAACAACTCGACATGTACAACTGTCCTATTTATTATTAGTGCAGAAAAGACTGGAATTCCAAGATTATGCCTTTGTTGTCAGAGCGTTCTTCAAAAATCTTCTGGAGGTCGCTTTTTGCACCTTTCGAAAGTTGAAGATAATCTTTTTTTATTATCTCAGCCGGTTGAAAGTTTAGGTGTTTTTATCGAAAAGATTACTTTAGAAGGTTTTATAATTTTTTCTCACTGGCTTAAAAATGAATTTTATAACAATTTACTAAATATATAGTCAGAATGACGTTAGATGTCGTTGATCTCTAGAGGTACATTTCGCTGTCATTCGTAGTATAATGTGCTTACTAGCATCGCAGAACTTCAGTTCATATCCATTCAGGTCAGTCAGTGTAACATTGAGAATCCCAGTTCGAAACAGTTGAATGATGTAGGACTGAATAGTCAATTTCATATATATATATATATATATATATATATATATATATATATATATATATATATATATATATATATAACTGAGAGCCTCCTTCTTTTTTAAAGTCCTAATTATGTTTAAATTGGAAACATTCTATACTAGATGTGTGTTGTCTTATTGTACAATATATATTGATTGACAGAAAAGCAATAATCATTGTTTGTTTCTAGACTTGCTTTTGATAATTGTCAACTCGGTAAACAATGAAATTTATTTTTCATGCAAATGGTCATTCATCTCTTTTTACGATAATATTTTTCTCACTTTTCACAAACAGTTTTAAATATTTATCGAAAAATGCCACACTGTTCTAATACAAAGAATGTTTAGCCAAGGTAGGTACAGCAATTTGACCCTATGAGAAAATGTTTATATTCATGAAATCGAACGATTCTAGGGAAGAGCCATAATCACCCAAGACGCGATACACATCACCTAACAATGACGTATTTGATTTTGAAGTACTTTCCCTGCCAGTCAGCATCAAATCTCGAGAGTTTTGTAAATATTATTTCAAAGTTTTGTTGCTACGCAACTGACTCGACAAAAAAACTAAATATTCAACGAATGATAAACAAGAAGATGAAGGACAATGTTCGAATAGGAAATCAGTTTTTTGGGGTACAATATATAAAAACTATTATGTTATTGTCGACAATAAAAAATATTTCAATCCAAAATCTTTATATATCGAACCCCGACACTAAACCACAATAAACGTCCAAATTGCACCTGTCGGAAAACGATGTTTATTCAAGATATCTTAAGAATATAATTAAATCAGTTTTTACTGTTTTGACAGACATATACTCGTATAAGTTGCTATGTTTATATAAGTTGTCTCAAAGAAGTGGACAGAATTTGAATTACAGGGTTAAGTAATGAAACTTAATAAAATGCATATATAAATACCGCTGCAAAACTAAAAAAATTAACGCAGTACTAACACATAGAACATTATTTTATTTGTAACACTTATGGTTCTATAAATTTTGTTTGAAAGCATGCATGAAAAATTACAAGTGTTATATCAATCATCATATGTTTATGGAATAGGTACTGTGTTATTTATAAGTAACAGTTTTTTCTTTCTCTTTATTTGACTCTTTCTGTTTCTCTATCTCTCTGTCTCTTCTTCTCCTCTGCTTCTCCTTCACCTTCCCTTTCTCTGTCTCTTTCTTTTTCTCCTTCTATTTTTAAAATAAAGATAATCATTTAGCGCAGTATTTTTCTTTCGGAGAAGTGATACATAAAATAGTTTTACATAGAAAAAATCTAATTTGAAATTAAAATTTTGAGATTTATCTAGACAAATCATAATATAGATTTTTCTAATTTTTCAGTTGCAGACAAGCAGGCAATAAGTGTATTTTCTTATATTTTTCGTAATATATTTTAAACTTTGCGTTTTAAGTTAATATACAATTTTATTTCCCACAATGAGCCTTTTCATCTGATCTGCTGCATGATGCGCTTGATTTTTGTTAATAACTTTTAATAAATTAACTGAAAAAAATATTTCTATTCCTCGTAATTAGCATTTTGATTTGATATATTACATGATGCGTTTGAACACATTTAATTTTTCTATTTTTAATTTAATGTTATAAATTGTCACCAAAATTCATATTAGTGTTTTCTTCTTATTTTTTCCGCAAATGTCAAGGGGTGTTTCTAAATTTTCTCAAAATTTAGTTTATAAGATGAAGAATGGGGAATTGGTCAATTTTTGTATATTATTGATAATATCGTTCAAACAAATTATTTTAAAAATATAAAAAAAATCAAAAAATCTGTATTCCTCATAATGAGGCCTTTTATTCATATTACATGATTTATTTGAAAACATTTTAAATTTTTATTTTTCATTTACATTTTGTAACTCCCTTCTCCTCAAATTCATATTAGTGTTTTGTCCTTATTTTTCCTGTAAATTTCAAGTTTCAGTTTTAGCTTTAATAGTTTCGGAGATAAAGAAATGGGTCGATTTTTGTATATATTTTTCAATATAAATTAAACAAATTACTTTAAAAATATAAAAAATATGTATTTGTATTCCTCGTAATGAGCCCTTTCATTTTATATACTGTATAATGCGTTTGAAAGCATTATTTTATTTTTCATTTAATTCTCTAATTTGTTACCTTATTGATTTAACTGCCTCCGTTGCGGCACGAAGTTCTTCGCGACTGTTGTGTCTGTTGATATATATTTTATTTTTCAAATAACCCCACAAAATAAGTGCGATATAGATAAATCGAGTGATCTTGGAGGTCAACTAATTGGTCCATGTGTTCCTATCCAACATCCTTGAAAATTATTTTCTAAAAAGCGCCCAATTAATCTAGAATTGTGGGCAGGGGCGCCATCTTGTTGAAAGTGTATAGAATTGCGAAAGGCGAGGGGAACATCTTCCAATATTTCGGGAAATAAGTCTTCTAGGATTGTCAAGTACCTATTGGCGGTAAGGGTTCCTTCAAAAATGCGGTACTTTATTTTTGACCCCAGTATGAAACAGGCTACATTGAAACCAAATCGCCCCTGCTGTTGTCGCTCAAAAATCTTGTATTCTGTCTGTTAAATATACCGGCACTACTTATATGAGATTCGTCTGACCAAATAACTTTCCTTACAAAATCATTGTCCCTTCGGGTTTCGTCTAAAAACCAATTGCAAAAATTTAACCGTCTTGCTGCATCACCAGGATATAAGTGCTGGGCAATATTGACTTTGTAAGGTTTAAATTTATATATTTTTTAAATTCTTTGGACCCGTGATTGAGAAACTCCAGTGTAATTTTCTAATTTCGCACAAGAAGTCTGGGGATAGGCATGAACGCTAGCTAACACATTTATTTCATTCATTTCTCGATTTTCTTTGTTATACACCTTTGATCGAGGTTTAGAATATGCACCAAAACTTAGTAAATTATTCTTTAGTCTAAATATAGTTGCTCGACTAGGTTGATGCATCTCTGGATATCTGAAAGTTTTAAAAACGCGATTTCATGAAATATCTTGTGGTAAAATACTCGTACTTTATACCTGTGGAACTCTAGTTCTAAAGCTTCTTTAACATTCTCATAACATTGATTAAAACATTGTATCATATCGTATTTTTCGTTATTTTGAAAAACGAATTCTCTTCCAGCCATTATCAATTATCAACCAGCAAACTCACGAATAATTATTTATATAATGATCTTGTAAACTCAAACACGCTAAAATACAATAGTTACTAACAATGACAGCTTGATCAGATTTGCGTTTTTCTTTCCAGCGCTCACTAGATAAAATATTGTTCCGAAAGGCGGAATTCTATAATAATTTTAAATGGATTCGTGCGACATGGAAAGGTTTGCCAATTATGTGTTAGGGAAAATGGACAACAATTTGAACAGTTAAATCAATAAGGTAATAAATAATGTCCAAAATTAATTTAAGATAGATATTTGATTTGTAATACTTGTTCTGTTTGTTATACATAATGAACGATGTATAACTATTTATTAGTTGCTTTTAGGTAGCTAAATGTCGTGTTTCATGTTATTGAATTATTGTTAACATTATTTTTCTTTGCTGATAAACTCCTATAAAAAATCTCAAATGGAATTATTTGTTTGATTCTCCTTTTAAATGGAAAATACATGGCATAGCTTTTTAGTGTTTTTTAGCATTTCTAATAATACCATGTGTATTGTATTATACATTATTTTAAAGGGAAAAAAATAAAGAATTCAATGAAATAATAAAATATAGGGTGTTCCATTTAAAAATATATAATGTTGTGTAGTATCTTCAAAACCATACTCGGAAAAAAAAATTGAGTACTCCACTGGATTCTATGCAAAATTTTCTATTAGACGTAGTTCTTAGCGCAAGAGTATTTCTAATAACTTCGTAGATATAGAAGGGGTTCCAAAAAGTATAAATTATCAAAATCGCCCTGTATCTTATAAATGGAAACACTTATGCAAAATCTGATATGGCCATCCTGAGTTTCACAAAAAAGTAGAATAGGAATGTGAAAACCGCAAGACTCTATCTTCAATAACAACCGAGTAACCTGGCAATCTCAACCAAAATGGGATGCACTGTACAAATAATAAAATCCTGAACAAGCTCGTAACACACAATAAACAAAAACTGCAGATAAGAAAAGAGCCGCAGTTATTTGAGACTGAACGATGGAAGCGAAAGCTTTTTACTAATTATACTTCCCGTCTCTTGTTATCTCCTGTCTCTGTTTCTATTTCCTTGTGTTATCGTTAGGACCTAATAGTTATAAATTTCAGGAAAATTAAAATAATTGTCACTATTTTGTTATGACCCAAGTATTAATCCTAATGTGTAATTTAATTCTTAATTGAAATTTCTATAAGTTCCAAATAAAATTTGTTGAATTATTAACTTGCAAGTTGAAGCTCATATCGGATGAATTGTGAGTGCGGCAACAAACTTGACAAAAGGTGTATGAAATTAATAGCCTTCTTTCTGACTTTGACATATATCAATATTGCAATATATCGCAAAGGGAAAATTGCAGTTTTTTAGAAAAGCAAATTTTGTGCAGGTTTTTTATATTAATTGGTTGTTATATTAATTTATTTCCTATACAGGGTGCAAACGGTTTGAGCGCAAACATTTGAGGATCAATACTACACAGGTCAAAGCAAATCTAAAGCTTTGTAACAGTTTCAGAAATAAATTATAGTTTTGCCAAAAAAAAATAAAAAATAAAAAAGTTAGAAGTTACGAAGCCTTTATTACAGTGCATAATAGACTATTTCCGGCTTCAAAATGCTTGTAAAGCTAAATATGTGAATAGTCGATAGCTTATATACCTTTAATAACTGTATTAGCAAAGAAAATTAATATTTAAACTCTAAATATTCTGTTATAATTTGCCCAACGTTCCTCCGAACAGATGTGACAACATAGCATATAACATGCCTTGCTCAGTACTACAGCAGACCTCTGCCACGATTTAAAAAATAAATTGGAGAAATAAATAAAATCTGTTGTGAATTGTGAGTTCGAGTGTATTAGTTTGTGACAAATAGTGACAATTATACAATTAGGTAAAAAACTGAGATGCTATTAATTTACAGGGAAAGCAGATGTAATAGCAAGCATGTTTAATTTTGAATATTTGCTATAATGAATCCGTTTGCTCTCCAGAGCTCTATTATAATGACATCCTGTAAGTACATAGGTATTTATTTGTTTAACATAAGTAATATTAATTTTATGAGTAACAATTATTTTTCGAAGAATGTATAACATAAAAGAACTACATATAAGAAATGTTTTGTTTAATATATTTTATCTCGAATTATTTTTGTATCATAATTTAAACAACTTTGTATCCTCCATTCTTCATCTTGATGCATATAATACATCGCCAAATATAAATATTCATTTCAATATGTAGATATTAAAAGGGTACATTTTTCAAAATAATGTTTCATAAATGTAATGTAATTATTTAATAATTTTTTGTTGTGACTCATTCCTTTATTATTCACGCTACAAGTGATTCTGATTTTTAGCGCGACGTTGTCACATTGACAATAATTTACTTAACATGTATTTCGAATTTTCTTGCTTATTAGGGTCTATAGGCCATAGTGTTATAAAAGTTTTTTGTTTTATTTGGTGTGTACTATCTGCACCTAAAATATATGCACTCAAACTATTTACACCCTTTATATTGATATTCTATAAAAGAAGAAACTCATAATGTATTTTATCTTTCTTCTTCCAAGGTTGGCCTTACGGCCGGCAGTCTTTCGATCTTATTGACCATTAACAAGTGTTTTTATAATGTAGATAAAAAATTTATATGATACTCTGCAGACACATGTACAAGCAATTAACCGAAAATATTGAAAATAAACTATTCCTTGAACTTCAAATAACATCGAATTCTAATCCTATCCTAGCTCCCTGTTTTGATTAACCAGATATTTACGAAACTTTATTTACATAGCGTGGCAACCTAGACTCCCGGCTTTTCACTATTCTAAACATTTAAATCACTTCCAGAGCCTCTTTCACTGAACGATCTGCAACTAGTTTGCTGCAGATATTGAGCCGCAGAAAAAACTCGGTTTTCTTGACGGCTGTTGATGTTTTTTAGTGCAGAATAAATAGACGAATTTACGCAATTACAAACTGTCTATTTAGGTATAACATGTTATAAGTACAAGTTTGAGTTCAATACTGAATCATGAAATGTTATTCTAAAAACTAACTAAACAAAATTCTTAAATCTAGGAGGGGCAACAACGAATAGAAATTGGAGGGTGTATACATGCAAAGAGCGAAATTGCAGACGGGAATTCCCGTATAAATTTAACATCTGGTCATCTGAGTCCGGCAAGTCGGAAATGGCAATAGCCAAGGATTAGGAATTAAAATTACAGCTTATCCTTAAGGTGGTTGTAAACCAAACAATAGTATTAACAATACAAACAACGATTTGTGTAATAAATGCAAAAATAAATGGAATTTAAAAATAAACTTGTTATCGGATTGCCTAAATAAAAATTAATACTATAAAAATTTGGGAAAACCGGACCCATCTGCAACGGTTGTAAATAAAGAATTTTATCTTAAGGAGTACATACACAAAAAGATATTCTATAGTAAAGTTTAAAAATATATACAATTATAGAATTAAAATAAAAACACAAGCGACGCAACATGCCGCCCCCCTTGAACGATCCGCGTTCAAAAGGTAAACTAGGGAGAATAGAATCAATCTATAGGTAAAGGACACAGTTTTTTAGCGCACCGTTTCTGTTCACCACTATTGGTTTTCACTGTTACCACACGAATAGTTCCATCTTCACCAGGATGAGTGGCGATGATACGTCCCAAAGACCACTGAAGGGGCGGCAGATTGTCTTCTAAGATTAAGACCAAGGATCCCATTTGCAAGTTAGTGGATTGGGATCTATTCTTGAACTCTATGAGATGATGCAAATATTCTTTATGCCATCGGGACCAGAAGTGCTGCTTTAGTTTCTGAGCGTGCTGCCAAGCAGATAACCGATTCGCTGGAGTAGGTGTGAGGTCAGCCTGTGGAAAGCTCGTCAGTGGATCACCAGTTAGGAAGTGTACAGGGGTAAGAGGGAGTAGATCATTTGGATCAGTGGACAAAGGAAATATGGTGTGAGAATTCAGTATCGCCTCTATTTCTATAATATAAGTCTCTAACTGTTCAAACGTCAACAAGGTATCACCAACTGTGCGTAACAGATGACGTTTGAAGGATTTTACAGCAGCTTCCCAGATTCCCCCAAAATGAGGAGACCTCGGAGGTATAAAATGCCAAGTAATTTTAGTTGTATCGAGATACTTGTTTAAAATATCTCGGTAGCTCACGGATTCGAATAAATTCCTTAGCTCGCGACTTGCTCTCACAAAATTGGAAGCATTATCTGAATAAATAGCAATCGACATTCCTCTTCTAGAAAAGAATCGCTTGAGACTTGCCATAAAGGCCTCGGTAGTAAGGTCGCTTACCAGTTCTAAATGTACTGCCTTAGTGGACATACACACATAAATTGCGACATACACCTTTACCCGCTTGCGATTGTGAAATCGTTTTTCTTTAATGAATAAAGGACCACAGTAATCTACTCCAGTGTGCAGAAATGGACGAGAAGGAGTAATTATGTATCCGGGTAGGTTACCCATGTTAAAACCGAAAGTACGAAGTTTCTTGCAAAAATAAGAAATGTATCGATAAATTAATTTTAAGGTAGTGTTACGAATATGTAAGGACCGATAAACTTGACGATCTGAATAAAGAGTGACCGGAGTACCGGCATGCATTAGACGCAAATGTTCTTGGCGTATGATTAGCTTCGTAATGTGAGGATCAGAAGGTAGCAGGATTGGATGTCGCTGCTCTGCGGAAATGGGAGCACACCGGAGTTTACCACATACTCTTTGGATACCATTGCAGTCAAGATTTAAAGGTTTTAATTTGCCATTGATGGGCAGACATTCAGTTAGAGCATATATGTGGGAACGATTTATATGATTTATTTGTTTTTATATTTAATTTATATGATACTCTGCAGACACATGTACAAGCAATTAACCGAAAATATTGAAAATAAACTAATCCTTGAACTTCAAATAACATCGAATTCTAATCCTATCCTAGCTCCCTGTTTTGATTAACCAGATATTTACGAAACTTTATTTACATAGCGTGGCAACCTAGACTCCCGGCTTTTCACTATTCTAAACATTTAAATCACTTCCAGAGCCTCTTTCACTTTATCAGCGTCTTTAAGGGAGGGCACGATATTGCAAATGAAATTAAAATTATAAGGACAGAGCGGTTATTATTAAACTATTTCAAATTACTTACACCACGCCATTTTAGCCGGAAGTCCGTATTTTATCTAGCCTCTGTTTCTTACACCATGAACTGAATTGTATGGATATTTCAAGCTCAAAGTAGTGTGTGGTGTCGGTGTCGAAACAAATGAAATTTCAAGTTATCGAATTTATTTCCTTGCTCATATATTTTCATATGTGTAAATGTGAGCTCATGATCAAAGTTTTCGCTTCAAAACTTAAAGGTAAGTGGAATTAAAAACAAATGGGATTTTAAACAATTTAATAAATTATAATATCAAAGTACAAATTTATAATTTACATCCTTATATAATACAGAAGAAGGTACAAATTACTATTTATTAAATTATTATTGTTATTCTCCTTAATACTCTTACTGAATTGCGGTATAAACTTGTGGTTATCATTGATAATTGATAACTATCAACAAACGTGCATTAAAATTCTCATTAAAGAACGAACAAACTCCTTGACATCTTTCAGTACTTCGGTGCTGTTAACCGATCAAGTACCTAACGAAATCGATGATGCCAACCGGAATGGCTCAATCTTTGAACAGAAGACCGACCCTCGTATAGTATCAGGTAGTTGGGCCGTTTAAAATATGGACGATCGATGCAGATGACATAGTCCATTCGTGTCACACAACCAACATAATGAAGGTACTAAAAAACTTGTATCTAATCAAATCTAGCAACATGAAACATAAGTCGGTGTGTGTAAGAGGAGACAGAAACATATCTAGCAGAAGGTGGCGGAAAATAAAATCAATGATATCGTTAGCCGTGCAACAAAATCGATACGAGTCGGTGAGAGAGAGAGGCGTTTGTAGTAATCGAATATTTACGGCAACAATCAATTAAATTTAGACTCGATCAGACGTTTATTCGATATGCAAACGTAAGATTCTGGGAAGAAAACTTTGAAAGGGTGTGCCGAATATGTAGAACAATGCGAATAAAGAAAAATAGGATTATTCATTCCCAAATGCCATGAAAAATAGAAGTAAAAAAATCGATTTTCTCAGTTTTCCTGAACAACTTCCTAACTATAGAGAGAACGTTTCTTCAGAGATTTTCTACAAGATTGGAGAACTGAAATTTCACAAATTTTCTAATAATATGGATTTTTTTCCGTGAAAATGAGAATTCTTTTTAATTTTATTGCAGAAGATTTACTCCAATTTAATTCATTCTGGAAAAGGATTGATTTTTATAATAGGCCCGTCTGTATCGGTGCTTAACAAGAAAAAAAGGCTAATGGTGTAGCGGTAGACCCAGTAGGAGCAAAGTTCGTTACTCCATTTAGTAGACGGTAAGTGTATAGTCACTATGATGACTATCATAAAATAAAAGGTAAAATGAATCACTATCTCTGTCACTGTCTTTACCAGTATCTCGATCACTATCTCTATTAATATCTCTGCCAATGTCTGTCCCTATCACTACCACTATCACTATCTCTATCATTATCACTATCTCTATCACTATCTCTATCACTATCTCTATCACTATCTCTATCACTATCTCTATCAATATCTCTGTCACTATCTCTATTACTATCTCTATCACTATCTCTATAACTATCTCTATCACTCTCCTTATCACTATCTCTATCACTATCCCTATCTCTGTCACTACCTCTATCACTATATTTCTCACTATGTCTATCTCTGTCTATCGCTCTCTCTGTCTCGTGATACTATGTATATGATCTAATCCTTCTTCGGGCATCATGTCCAACCAAGCAGAATCGCCATTCAACAGAGAAGATAACCTGCCGGGGGATCAATAGAAAACTTTTGTGGTGTCACTTTAGAAATGTTCATAATTATAATCGTATCATCTTTATACCTTATGACGACAAAATGACGTCACTTTTCGGTTCTACAATAGTTTTATATTGATCGGAGTCCCACGGCAGGTCGTCTTCTCTGATCAATCACGATTCTGCTTGGATGTGCATGATGGCCCAATAAGGGTTAGATCATATACATAGTATTGAGTATATGGGTTAGACGACGTCGAGGAGAAAGACGTCAAACTCAATTTGATGTTGAGCGACATGTACACCGAACAGTAGGCGTTATGGTATGGGGTACTATTGCACATGGAAGTAGGTCACCTGGAGCCCATGTCCAAGGCAACAATTTTGTCGTTCTCTGCACCACTATAGCCGTTGAGGTGGATGCTCAGCGATCAGAGGTAGCACAAGATGGGGTAGATAATGCTGCACTCCAAAATACCTTATACGCCGGTAAACCGTTCGGACACTTACAAGATGGCCTTGTTCTCCTAAGCACTCATCAGCACTGTCTCTAAAGGACATAAGTCTTAGACGTCGATCTTGAACTTCATGTGTTCTCCTTCGACGCCCGGTGCCTACTCTGCTCAGATTTTGGGTCGTATCAAACTACGCTTGACAACAGCTCATAACAGTAGTTATGAGATGTTTCTGTTCCTGCTGTTAGTGATTTCTCGAAATGAAAAACCCGCCTCCCATAAAGCAATAATCCGACCTCTTTCAAATTCACTTAGCTGGCGATACATTCGGCGTACACGTAGAACAATCATTTTAACATTACTAAGCATCGATTTTAGATTTCATCAAAGCGTTTGTTTTTTGGTAGATTTTTAAAAATGCGAAAAACGAGTACAATATTAATTGAAAATAAAAAAGTTTATATTAAAAAAAATTCACCAAATTTTAATAATTTACTCCTTACTTTATCATCTATGTTTTACCAAAACAATATTAAATTAAACGTATTCTACTGGGTGTTGCGATTTCTTTGTCAGTGAGTATATATGTACCTGCTCTTAATATATGCAAAATTATTTATATTCCGTATGATAATTATGTATCTAGATAGTGTTCCTAAATATATATTTCGTTTGATTTTAATGTTCAGGAGGGACAAACATATTGATTATACAATTAATAAAACAATATATTTATTTTATTTAAATAATATAATAACACAACCCAACAAATAAAAATCTGCGTATCGGATTAGACCACTATAATCCTGTGTTTTGAAGGGCACTGAATCCCAATCCAAGGTCCAAGGTTTGACCTTGTCAGGTCAAGTTCAAAGTCATTTCTAGGACAAAAGAACAAAATTTCAATATGGCGGGGGCAACCTTAGTAATGTTTTTGGTGTCGCTGAGTCTGAATCCGAGGTCAGTTTAAGCAGGTCATGGTCAATTTCATTTCACGGTTGAACAGAAAAAATCACTGGGACGGTGGCAACCATGGCTATTATAGGTTTTTGGGTTCGTTGGGTCTGAATCGGAGATCTATTCGGCCTTGGGTTAGGTTATTTCAAACCAGAAAAATTAGTATATCAGGTTAACCTTAGTTAGGTATTATATACTATTTATATGTTTCAATCTTAGACTAATTTTTTTGATGGTAAATATAGCACTAAAACTTGTTTACCATTAAAATCTTTAATAGTAATATGTTTTTTCTTGGGAATATTGAGACTTCACTTGTCTCCTCAAAGGATCTCAAAAGCGGTTTTCCGGTTCGTTTAACTCATTTTGCGTTACAATCTCTACCATTTTAATGACTAACACTTGATAATTTGATTAGTTTATGTCCATTAATGCCAATATTCGGATAGTCTATACTTAAAAGTTTACGTACTAGTTATAAAATCAAATTCCTACTAAATCACATTTAGAAGTTACTCAGTTGATCCTCAAAATGACAGTGACCTTTACCGAAAACCAAAAAAATTAAATTACTCATGCTTTCTTCACTATATTGGATTTTTCTCTATTTGACCTTAGAAGGACTTTGAAATGGTCTAGTCAATCAGACTTCGGATTCGGACTGAGCGCCTTGAAAACATGAGGTTATAGTGGTCTAGTCCGATGCACAGAAAAAAATTCCTGAGTCGGTGTAATATTAATGCTTATATTTAATGTGTTTCCTAAAGTATGGTGAATTTGATTTCTATTAAACTACAAATGATTTCTTATCTTTCTAATCGGGTTTTTGATGACAAAATGGTAATTTATCTATTTTTATATTTGGAACAAGTGCCACAAAATTATGACTATGAAAGATTTTTGTCTTTCTTTGTTAAATTGTTCTATGTGGGCGACCGAGCGTCGCTTGTGAAGGCGAAATTTTACCAGATTTGCTACATAAACGTATTTTTCTTCAGAGGATAACACCCTCTCAGTTACTTAATTTTGTTAAGAAGTGTGTATATTCACAAGGTAGCTAGCTAGCTACTCAAACATAATTTCACAAAAAAGACTGTAAACCGAACTAGATTTTTTTATGTTAATTTATTGAAGTCTAAATGTGTTACTCAAAACTCATTTCGCACCTTACATAAAAAATATTATATTAGTTAAAGTTACATATTTTAACGTAAGCTACATGCTATTGTGAAACATGCAATTCTATAATAAAATCCTGACAAATGTTTTATTTCATTGTTTATGCTTGAAATTTTGGTAACAAACTTGCTTCACCATCCCATTCGACATTACATACCGTATTGACCCCTTTTTTGTTAAAAAAACGCATTTTCTGTTTTTTAGACATCAAAGAAAATTTATTTTAATTTTGACATAAATTCAAAAAAATATCTAATATATATATACCTATATAATTATTGAAGTGTTACACAAAACCCATTTGGCATTTCAAGGCATATAGTATCTTAGGCCACATTCTACTGTTAAAAATACAGTTAATTAAAAAATTCAGGCAAATGTTACAATTTGTTTGAAATTTTAGTTTTCATTATAACATTTGACATTATCATATCCACTTTTTTATTCTTATCTATCTATTTTTTGTTTTTTCTTCATACTTCAATGGTACGATATTTTAATGTTAATATTATAGTTTGTAAAACATAATAAGTTGTGGTTAAGTTGGAAAGAACTCTTGAAAATGTTTCACATTTTTCAACTGTAGTTGAATAAAGTAACTGTGTGCTGCTTTACATCATAAATTCAGTGGATTATCACAAGAAATGAAAGAATGCAGTTATAAAAATATTAACTAATCTTAATTATACAGTAGCACTAGTCAGTAACTTTATTAAACACGCTAAATAAGCAAGGGGCACAGGATGTAACACATCCAAGCAACTTCGGTAACGCGATCACCGTATAGTGCTCTATCAAAGGCTCTACCTTCAACTATTATATACAGTATACATTCATTATCTTTGATAATAATTCATAGTTTGGCGTAACTGTCATTGACTTCATATTTAAATTGTTCAGTAATACTATTTTCTCCGGATGAAACACTCACCAATCGATTTCTAGACATCAAAACCCCGAAATGGATAAATTTCGTCAGAATCTTTAGAGCTGTTTTCTATAATTCCATTACATATGTACAAATAAATATACATTACTCGTATTATTATTACATTAGATATTCGTATATCGTCCAGTTCATAACGTTAATATTTTATTAGACCATTGATGTGACTGTAAAATATCGATTTCAAAATTCACATTTGAAAAAAACAACATTATTGTGCACTTTATCTACAAAGAATGTCAACGATATCAAATTTTACCAGTAATGGAATATATTAGAAACAAATAAAGGCTCTTATAGCTTTTATGGTTCGTGATGAACGGAATGTACCATCGATTTTTATCTCTCAATGACATCAAACTAAATTAGTAGAATCGGCCATCGTACTTGCTTTCTCGACAAAAAATTAGCTGATCAATTTTGTAACAAGTTCAAGGCAGACAATGACACATTGAAAGGCACTGATATCTTTTGAATTATGTTTATTGATTAGTGTATATTTTTTTGATTTTCATCGACAGGTATGAAATATTTACTCGAATATTATTATAATTTTTCGTTTTTTGAAAATAATAAGTTTTTAATCATTAATCATCTAAAAAATTTATACATTTTTAGTAATAATTTATGACCAAACATAATACATTAGATATTGATTAAATAAATTCAACCAACAATTCGGCGTTTCTGAAAATGTTATAATGAGTATTCCAATAAAAGGTTACCAAACTTGTCGGGTTATAGGGAACAAACTGGGCCCGAGTGGCATTATTATTGTTAGCATCCTCCCCCACAAGCCTGGGATAAGAGTAGATGGGATACTATCATATAATAATGAAATAAAGAAATTAATTTTCAATGATATAGAGGCTGCCTAGAGACTGTAAAATAATAAAAGAATTACTAGAAATAAAAATGTATACATAAACGTTTTGACTTAAGTATGGTGTTATTTCCAAATCAAACTATAAAAAGAAATTGCTAAATGCCACAGATAAGCTTCAGAAATTAAACCATGACCACATTAAGCAAGAGTGGGCCCAGGCTGTGTCTCTGAGTTATTTCCCTCAATATTGTTATTATCCGACTTGACCATACAATGTATGGCATCACACTCCCTCTAAGGCACACATGGTATGCCTTTAGGGGAAAATTCACTAAACCCCAGATATACTACATATCAAAAGGGTTTAGCTCTGTGGGAGCCCTTGCCAGGTTATCAGGCCCGTGGTTGGCGTCGAGGCTGCAGTTCCCCATGAATTTTCTAACCGTCTGGGCTGTTCCTAACAGGACGACTTTTTGCATCAGTTGGTAAAGATGTTCGTCCAGACCGAGGTATTTCAAATTGTTTAATAGATGTTTTGGGACTACTCCAGTTGTTGACATAACAATTGGTACTGTTCGAGTGTTGTTCATGTCCCATTGTCTCTGTATTTGAAATTCTAAATCCCTGTATTTGGCTATTTTTTCAGCCAGCTTAATATTTATATTGTTGTTGTTAGGGATTGCTATGTCAATTAAGGTTGTTTTTCTAGAGACTTTATCTACCAAAACTATATCTGGTCTATTGTGAGCAACAGTCCGATCGGTCAATATCGTCCGGTCCCAGTACAGTTTGTAGTTGTTATTTTCAAAAATAGATTCAGGTTTGTATATATATAGTAGGGTGTTCTTACCGACTGTGATAGCTCGAGTTTCAGCGCTAGTTCCTGGTGCAGTATTTTTGCCACAGCATCGTGTCGTTCTTTGTAATCAGTTGCAGCGAATGCTTGGCAACCTCCTGTGATATGCTGGATAGATTCAGATGTTTGGCAACCATATCAGCATCTGTCATTGTTGATAGAAGGGTACGATGTACTTTAGATAGTTCTTAGTTGGAATTACTTGATCTTGGATTGCCAATATAAAGCCTTCCGTTTCAGGAAACATATGACCAGAGATCAACCAGTAGTTCGACGCTGAACTGTCGACATAATCTTGGTTGAAGTCATTTATATGTCTTCCATGAAGCGACTTCTCTTTCCATTTGAGCAGTTTCTGATCAGTTGTCTGGTGGTATACTTGAACTTGTTGTTCTGTCAGTCGCAGAGGTGTTGAGTCATCAACCTGACATATGACTCTCTGTAGATCAGAAAATTCTGCGAGTTTCTGGAAATGATTACGCAAATTAGAAATTTGTTGATCACGTAACTTGCCTATATCTGCCAATCCTCTTCCTCCTTCATATCGTGGCAACGTTGTACGTTCGACAGAGCTCTTTGGATGTTGTAGTTGTTCAGTGTCAGTCTTGCACCATTTAACTATTCCGAATGAGTAACTGAGTACTGAGCACGCATACGTGTTAATAGCCTGAAACAGATTTTTACTGTTAAGCTTAGTTTTCAACAGTCGTCTTACCCTTCTATAGAACTCTGTTGATAGGTCCTTTTTCATGGTGGAGTGATCAATTCATTGAGCCTGCTTTATTCCAAGGTATTTGTAAGTATGGCCTTCCTCCATGGATTCAATTGAGGTGCCATCTCTCATTTCGTAGGGCCTCTGCTGTATTTTGCCTTTTACTATATTGATAATTCGGCATTTGTCTAGGCCAAATTGCATATGGATGTCACTAGAGAACCCTTCTACTATTTTAAGCATACCATGCAGCTGTTGTTTCGTAGCTGCCATCAACTTTAAGTCGTCCATGTATAACAAATGGTTTATCTTTAGTGCTTGTACGTTTTTGTGTTTGAGACTGAATCCAAAGTTAGTCGCGTTAAGTTTGTCTGAGAGTGGGTTCATGGCAAGGCAAAACCACAGCGGGCTAAGAGAGTCTCCCTGGAATATACCCCTTCTGATTGAGATAGAGTCGGTTTGTATCGAACAGTCGGCTTCATTCAGAAAGATTTTGGTTTGCCAGGTAGTCATGACATATTCTAAAAAGTTAACAATACGATTATTTACTTTATAGAGTTTCAGCACCTGAATGAGCCAATCATGTGCAAGTGATTGGTCGGTACTTTGATAGGTCCTGTGTACATAGGTTATCCTTTGGTAAGAGGTATGTAGCACCATGCGTAAGGAAACTAGGCATCTTGTGTGGATGGATAATTATGTCATTAATGAGTACTGTTAATTTCTCGTGGGTGGCGTAAAGTTTCTTTATCCAGTAATTCTGCACACCATCCGGCCCTGGTGCTTTCCAGTTATGGAGGTGTTTCAATATGTTGGACGTGTCTTCCGTGGTAAATGGTTGGTGTTGCATCGTATCACAATTCTGAAATGCAGCCTCCTCCTCATTAATCCAGCTCGCTCTGGAGTTATGGGAAACTGTTGTGGAAAGCTGTGTTTTCCAGAACTGCTCGATCGCCGTTTTACTGGGATAACTAGGGGTTTCATTATTATTGATGTTGTTGAGTTTTCCATAAAACCCTTTTTCTGATTTTCGGAATAGTGCGTTGTCTAGTTTCCGTTGGTTACTGGTTTTGTATCTTCTCAATCGACTTGTGTATACGGAAAGCTTTTGTCGTAGACTATCCAGACACTGCTGAGATGTGATGTTTTCTCCATCCCACTGGGAGTGTATTCGGTTATTGTCCATGATAGTCTTGACAAGTCTTTCTATTCTGTTATTCCTGACTCCTCGTTGGTACTCGGTCAGTCTTCCAATGTCTTTCCGAAGAGAATTAATTTTCCCTTCTAGCCTTCTTTGCCAAGGTGGTATTCGAGGTGTTTGTCTAAATTGGGGAGAGTCTTGCTTTGGTCTTATTGCGACCCCAATTGTTCTGCAGATGGAAATTGCAGCACAGTAGATGATTGTGTGTAGAGACTCTAACGTAGTAGCACCTAAAACATAGTGTGGCAAGATAAATTTGTTCATAGCCTGCAAGACGATACCCAGTTTCTTATAAGATCTTAGTTTGGGAAGAGTTGGTCTAATCAATGGATCTGTTCCACTATACTCTATAAGAGATGTTTCGATTTCTGCTTGGATTTTCTCAAGCAGGTCAGCGTTGGCTGGCTGTTCTTGTTGAAGTTCTTGAATCTCGTCCGCTCTTTGCGCCAAAGGTGTTTCAGGCTCTGGAGCTGTTGTATGTCGACCAAATAATTCGCGCTCAACTTCGCTCTTTATTTCGTCCAGTTGTTCAGGCGAGATAAGGCCATTTCTCAAGATGACACGATATTGATCTGCGACTCTCTGTTCGGTAACTTGAAGCTCTGGGTACTCACGACAGAACTCTTGATGCAGTATTTGACGATATCCAGTCTTGTCCTGGCCAAGGTTAGTCACTCTGTAAAACGTGCGCATTATAAATTTATTCATGTCTTATCAGTCCCGCTTGAGTGAGCGCTGGCTATTGATCCTGCGCAACACTTTCTGCGGGTGGAGTTCTCGTTCTCGTTTGACTCCGTTGGTATTACTAATTTTGTTATTATTATAGGTAAGAAGTCGATTTAATTTCAGGTGATTAAGATGGTAAAATAAAAAAAAACAATTGAACATAATGTTTCGGGATAAACTGAAAAAACATGTTTTTAATGGATCATCTGTATGTTTTCTTCCAAAGAATGAAAAGTCTACGAACACTAACCACAAAAACTTAAATATAACGAAGTAATAACGATATTTTACTCTCAGTAAAGTTACAGTCAAAGCAATTGATTGATTGCTTACCTAATTAACAGTCATCGTCATCTTGTCCTATGCATTTTCGGGTACATTTCAGCACATGCTTTGTAGTTCCATCAATAACAGCGATAATTTAACCTATTTCAATTTTCAGTTGTTTTAAATTTCCATATTTCTTGTTGTAAATTTCGTCTTAACATAACATCCTGTATATTATAAGGTTAGATTCCAAAAAGTGAGGTTAGATATAGTGTCTTCTGAAAATAACTTTGACATTTCTCGATGTAGCAATATATTTGAAATGACATTATTTCTGGTATCGAATACCACAATTATTTCTCAAAAACATAAAAGGCGTCATTATTATTTTTTGAGTCAAAAGTGCTCAAAAATATGTTAAAACGTCCCCTTTGTCTGCGACCAGACAAGACATACATATTTTGAGCACTTTAAGCTAAAAAACAGAAGGAAGTTTCAGAGTTGGCCTCAGGGTCAACCGATTTTCGAAATTTTAGGGTTCCGTCCATTCGATATGCGGATATATCCTTATATATTCATTCCTGCGTATGTATGTCTGCCAAAGACACCGAAACTACTGGACAGAAAAATTTTAAATTTGGTATTAGTTCATATTGTACAAATGAAAAAATTCAAATTTTTGGGGATACTTCTATGCAGAAGGATTAAGGAGGGAATGGTAAAATTTCTCCCTAGAAGTACTCCTCAAAATCTGAATTTCTTCTTTGTAAACTATACACTGATACCAAATTGAAACCTGTCCAGTAATTTCGTTGCCTGTGACACCGCAGGAGTGTTTGTATGTATGGAACCCTAGAAATGTGAAAAATGCTTGACCCTGAGGCCATCCCAGAAACTTCTCTAATTTAAAGTACACATTATAGAACTAAATGAAAAATAACAAATAGCAATTTTATTGAACGCCACACAAATACAAATACATTTTTTTAATATTTTTTAAGTAATTTGTTTGAAAGATATTAACAAAAATCGATCCATTCCCCAGCTTTATCTCTGAAAGTATTGAGCCAAAAATTTGGATAAAAAATTTAGGAATATAGGGTCTAACTTGAACTTTACAGGAAAATTAAAGTAAAAATCCTGATTAATTAAGGACGGTAAATTATAAAATCAAATTAAAAATTTTAATTATTTTAGGCGCATCATGTAATATGCCAAATTAAAGGTTTCATTATGAGAAATGCACATATTTTGTTATAATTTGTTTATAAGATATTCAGAAAAATGTACAAAATTCCTTCCTTTGTCTCCGCACTACGGTCTAAAGTTTAAATTTCGAAAAAAAATTGTATCTAGGGTCTCACTCAATATATACAAAAAAGTAAAGTATAATAGATCTGTTCACCCTTTGTAATGCGCAGGCGCGTTTGGCATGTTACAAAAAGGGGAATATGAAAGTTTCGTGCACTTTTTACAAATATGCATAGAGAACTAGTATTAATACCCTTATTATCAATGAAGTTAACTGACATATTAATTAGTGGAGCTTTATTCGTACATCTTTCAATTAAAGCAAATAATTGCATTAAATTATAATGGTGGTTAAAGTAATATTTTCGTCCACAAGGTGAAAAAAGGCTGATATATTTGACAGGTTAGAACAAAAATGATACTCATATTAGATTTAAAATAATTAATATACTGATAATTAATAAAATAAACATTAGTAATACAAAATACAAATTTAATTAATTTATTATTACTATGGTTTTACCAGACATTGTCTTTTTTACTACAATTTGTGATTTAAATTATGTTGGCTATTCATCTTTCGACTGACAGATAAATAAATGTTCATTTATAAGATTTTCACGAAATCTGTACAAAAATTGTATGTAATATTACTGTACAGTTGGTGCAATTAAAATATAAAATTCAGTATAAATATATTTATTTAAACTCAATTTGCATCTATATGTCTGGTCACGGTACATTATGTACAACTGAATTTGAAAAAGTTTACACTCGTTTTATTAAATGTTATATCTTTTACAAGTTTTTGTTTTAAAAACACATACACATAAACACATATATGTATCTTTATTTACATAATCAATTACTTGTAATCGATCATCACGTAGTTCACATCTCTACCTCATCAATCACATTTAGCACATTTTAGATAAACTTTGAACTGTTTATTCTTTTCGTTGAATTTCATCATATAAAATTCGACCTATTCGCCCCTTTATCTCCCGAACTACTGAGTCCAAAATTTACAAAAAGAAGATATAGGACTTAACTAAGTTTGTTGACAAATTAAAGAGAAAAACCTAATCTTAATTTTGGGGGTCAAATTAAAAAATTAAATAAATATTTTTATAAAAATTAAACACATCATGTAGCAGATAAAAAAGGTTTATTGTGAGAATTAAAAGTGTATACTTTACACAAATTTAGAGCGCATAGTTTAAAAAATTTTACAGAAAATATATGAAAACCCACTTGACCAAATTATTCTGTTTCATTTCTCTCTAAATACGAATGAACTATTTTACAATTAGGTTTTAAGTCAGGAGGTCGGTGGGGTAGGGGACCCGCGTAGGCTAGGTCTCGACTGTCATACACCAAAGATAGTATATAAATCCTTGGGCATACACTACCTGGACCATACAGTCAGTTTGACACTGTGTAAATTCCTTAGTGGACAATGAGAAGACTAAATGAGTTCGATCTATTGTTTAATAGAAGATAATAAGTCAATTCAAATATGATATAAATTAAAAGATGAATTCAATACTACACAAATCTCCAGACAGGATGTGGATGAAGCCTTAAGAATATTGAAGAAAATATGTGACCAAGTAGAATAAAGGACACCTATAACATATGCCTCGAAAATGTGTAGAGGAATACCAAAAGTGGGCGGTATAAGTCGTTACTTAGATTTAGAAAGAGAAAAAAATCAGAAGCTGTAAGGAATGTTTACATCCAGGCATAAAATTAATGACACCAACACCAAATGCAAGAAGGCCATAGGAGCACTGACAGCCAGGAGATCTAGACTCCACCATATATAAAATCAAGAAATAAGACATCAAAGTAGAAGAAACGAATGGACTCCCGAAAAAAAAACGAGGTCGGCAGATTGGGAGGTTTTTTGTTTCGGTGAGTAGTAGTGCATGGCCGTTCTTAATTGGTAGAACGATTAGTCTGGTTAATTCCGATAACGAATGAGACCCTAGCCTGCTAACTGCGCGTATTTCCACATTCTTCTTAGAGCTTTGTGAAGCTCTGGGATGTTCTGGCTGCACGGGCTCTACACTGGAGGAATCAGCATGTCCTCCAAGACCGAGTCGCCTGGGTAACTCGTTGACCCTCCTTTATGCTAGGTATTGGGACTTTCAAGTGCTTCCCAGAAAAAAGGAATTCCCAGTAAGTGCGAGTCATACGCTCGCCTTGATTACGTGCCTGCCCTTTGTACACACTTGTCGCTACTACCGATTGAATGAATTACTGAGGACTTCGGACTGGTACTCGATGGCGTCTCCAAACTTTCGTCTCAAGATTTGTATTAGCTGGTATTTTGACCATGCAGGGGATTACCAAAGCAATGCCAGAAAGATATTTAGTTGACACTCATTGGCAGAATAGACCAAAGACGTATAAAGCTATAAACGGAACGCTATAACTTTTTTTGATATTGCAATAAATTTGAATTACGAATAAATATAAAAAAAAAACAAAAACTGACTTCAAATATACTAAAAGTAGCTTCAATAAAATATAGTTCTTTTTAAACAATTAAATACTTATTTTGAAATCGGTGCAAATTTACACATAAAAAAATTAAATTGAAAAGTCATTTATTTCATGTTTAACTTGACACCAACTTCATAATAAGTATTTAAGCATTTTAGAAAAATATTACTACTTGCTTTTGGGTTGTTAATTTTGTGTTTTTTTTTTTATTTATTTGTATTACATATTTTGTAATTAATGACATAATTTGATACAATTTTCAATTCCAATTAATTTTGGATATTGTCGGAAATAAAAGATTCTTTACTTTTAAGCAAAAGAGGGCATGAGAAGTATTTCTTCTTCTTCTTCTTAATATTAATAGTAAGAAAGTTTTCCATATTCTTGCAAATTAAGTGATCACAGATTTAATAAGGTTAATTAACATTTCTATTTTCAGTTCCTTTTATCCCAGAATGTGAATTTTAGAAAAATTGTGTTTGCCATGTCATTGAAAAAATATGGAGCCACTTCGGGACCTCCTATAATAGACTTCAGTTTAAACTATCCAAATTAGTTAAGCCTCTTTTGAGTAATCGCTGTACACACATCCCTTCTTTAAAGTTGGTGAAAAAACCTGTTATTTCACAGTATTTGGTTTTCTCTTCAGTCGGCAGTTCTCAATAACTGACCATTTTAACTTTTAATTTTATTGGATATGTTGACTGTTTGAATTAATCATTTTATTTGTATTAAGAACAAGAACGTCTTCCTGCTCTGAAGATGACATTATAACTGAAGAAAGACAAGTGACACGCTTCTTGTCACTTCGGTCCGCTCGGCCCATACGTCATCTTCACTACACGGCCACACCATTCCGTAATGCTTATGCCATTTGAAAAACGTGACACTTCCACTTTTTTATATAATAATTAACAATTAAATGGATTTCTTAATGACACCGTTTCATGGTCTATTCAACTAGGTATTCAAACAAACAGGCAAAAAGATTTTATGCAAGTCAATACGTCACGAACATATTTTCAATAAAATCACGCGCTTCATTCAACTGCAATTCTTTATCTTTGAATAATTCGTTCTCACGGCAACCTGGTCGGAGACTTATTAGTATTCTGCATTTGGTTTTTTCTGAAGTAAATGTCTAGGCTGACAAAGAGACGTCCTGGGTATTAATATATTTTCACGAAATCATGCACATTTTTCTTGTTATACCACAAAGAAAATTGTTGTATTATTATGAAGTATATTAGTTATGTTATCTTTAACAGCTTAGTCGCTTCCCCTGGAGCTAGATTTTAGTGATTTCAGAATTATTATTTTGGTTTATTTTTAAATATTTTTAAATTTCATTTAAATTCAGATTTATAGAAAGTCTGCCAAAGCCTTTCCTTCATTTTTTATGAATATGAATCTGAGGTCAATAAAACATTTTTAAACAAAATATAACCGACTTCCAAGTATAACTGAAAAGTTGAAACTACTTATAAGGAAATACAACACTAGACAGTAAATAACACATTCAATGTTGTTAGGTACCTACACACAAAGTAAAAAATTTAAACATTAAAATGTGCTCATTCTGTACAAATTATTTACCTACCTATCTAGTATATTTTTCTGTCGGTGCCAAGCAAATCTAAATTCCTGCGTACTTACTTCATCAAACTTTATTGTTGCTTGGCACCGACTTCAAAAATATACTAGATAGATTAATGTGTACAGAATGAGCACCTTTTAATGTTTAAATTTTTTACTTTGTGTGTAGGTACCTAACAACATTGAATGTGTTATTTACTGTCTATTGTTGTATTTCGTTATAATTATTTTCAGCTTTTTAGTTATACTTGGAAGTCGGTGATATATTTTTTAATGTTTTATTTTCGACTTTTTAGTTTTTTTGAACTCTGGTAGTTTTTATTTTTGATTGTATATGTATAACATCAAAAGGCCTAACTTGATACATTTTCATTTAAATTGATAAGTAAAAATTTACGAATAAAATGAACTGGTACGCGTTGACTTAATAAGCCAAAAATATGTTTCTCTAACTAACCCGACAAACGTTGTCTTGTCCAAACGTTCTATAAAGATAGTAATTATTTGTTTTGACGATATTATATCAAAGAAATCATTAAAATACCTGACACCAGCACGCGTACAATTAATACAACTTAACCTCTGATCAGTATGTGAAAATATCTGTATAATTTAAGCTTTAAGGTGGTAAATATAAATTTAAAATTGTTACTTAATAGTAAGAATGACAATTTTAGTAGCGGACATTTGCTCTGTAAACTAATTGTTTCGAAGACGACATGAATCAGTTTAATTTCAATTCTCTTTTCCAACCATCCTGTACATACGGCTGTCAATGGGCCACCACAATTTGTAACTGCCTTCTGTAACTATCATCCTACTCCTTATGGATATAATGGTTGAAATATATTCAACCAACATATATAAATAATTCATATCTGTAACGTTTTTATTATCACCTTGTATAGCAATATCTGCTCTCCACCCTATATTGCAACTTAGGCTACGCAATAAAGAATTTTTAAATGACATTGTAAAACTATATTTTTACTTAACATATATTTCAACCACCCTATATATAAATATAAACCTACTTATTGCCATCCAATATAACTTTTTAATAACCCTGTGTAACTGTAATAATATATTAAATGAAAGAGTTCATTATGGCGAAAACAAATAATTTTTTTCATATTTTTAAAATTAAATATTTTAATTATATTAATAAAAATATAAAAAAATTTACCCATTCCCCCTACCTTATCTCCGAAATTATAAGCCGTAAACTTTTGAAAGAAATTAGAGATTAGGGTCTCACCTGAATTTTATCGGAAAAATAAGGAGAAACCCCTAATATTAATTTTGGGGGGCAAATTACAGAATTAATGGAAAAATATAAAATTAAAATTATTTCTAACGCATTATGTAATACATCAAATCAAAGGGGTCATTATGACGAATACAAATATATTTTTCTCATATTTTTAAAATAAATATTTTAAAATATATTAAAAAAATATTTAAAAAATACCGATTCCCCTTTATTCCCCAAACTATAAGACATAAAATTATTTGCGTACAGGAAAAATAGGAAGAAATCCCTAATATTAATTTTAGGGTCAAATTATAGAATTAAACGGAAAATAAAAAAATGTAACGCTCATCCAATACATCAAATGAACGGGCTCGTTATGAGGAATACAAATATATATTTTTCATATTTTTTAAATTAATTGTTTACAAGATATTAACAAAAATATGTAAAAAATTACATGAAAAATAAAAATTCAATTTTCAAACGCATCATGTAATCAAATAATAGGGTCATTATAAGAATTACAAATATATAATATTTGTATATCATTTGTTTAAAAGATGTTATCAAAAATATTAAACATCGTCTTAATTCCCACTTTAGAACATACACTATCTAAATGTTTAAAAAATATATTTTATTTGTTTTTTTAAATAATTTGTCTAAGAGATTTAATAATTTATTTCAGACAGTAGATTATAAAAGGCTTATCTAAAATATTAGAATAGGGGGTACGGAACCCTTAGTATGCCAGTCCAACTCTCACTTGACCAAATTATTTTTAGTAATGTAAATAGCTCCTTCTGCTTTACCCTGGCGAACGCCTTTTCCACGTCCACAAAAATGCTATACGTTGATTTTCCTTTGGTAAGCATTTTCTCCACTATTACTTTTAGTGCCATTATAACTTGACCCTGATCACTTCCGGAATCCAAATTGATCTTCTGTTAAGTAGTTTTTTGGTCCATTTTGTGATATATGACGTTAGTCATAATTTTTGATGCGTTCGTTAATTTTTACACTCATATATTGTTTTCATTATTGGAATTGGTATCGTTAGGTTTTTTTGGAATTGCCCGGTACCGTACCCATCTCATACATCTTACCCATTCATTCTTATATTATGTTGTGGGTTTCGTAGTTTAGGTTTTTGATATCTCAGCTGGTATTCTATCTACTCTGCGGCTTGTTACTCTTTAAGGTTTCTACACATTTTTCATATTCTGACCACAATATTCCTTTTTGATTATCTTCCCTAGCACTTCTTCATTTTCTAAGTACTCTTTGCCCTCTTCGTTGTTTACATCCTCATATAGTTGTTCTACATACGGCTTCGAAACTGTTTATACAAACCATATAGTAAATTCACAAAACTTATAACTATCCAAAAAATAATATAGCTACCGAACTAACGCTGCTGATTTTTTTAAAACAAATACCGCTGCCAATTTAACTAATTGGCTATTAGGATCTAAACGACCAACATCTGTCGTTTAAATATTAAATTGGTTTCTAAGCAGGGCCAGTTGAAAACTGTGTCAGAGAAGAAATTTTCAATTACAAACTTTTAAATAGTGGACGTTCGAGGTTTCGTTCCATTGTTCGGGGTATTTACAATATATGTATGTCGTTTCTGCTTGGAAAAAGTTTCGCCAGTTGAGCTGCCGAAAAAAGGAACTGCCAATAAATTATTGAGATCTTATGTTCGACTTTGATGGCTCTATTTAATATTTTAGTACTAATACTATAATTGAGTACAATAACGTCAGGCCAGTAGATACAAAATTAACATTTGCTTTTTTCAATTCCAGCACTAAAATAAGGGTAGTAAGATTCATATTCAGCGACCCTGAAAACTTTTTCTAAAAATTTACACTTCTATTTGTTCACCCCTAATCTTCCGATCCATCCTGCAGGCGCAATTCCCGTCACTAATTACTTTTCCATTAAGCTATGTTTCTCTTATATTCTCCGCTATGTAAGATTTTGTACAAAAAGAAATCACTTTGAGCCAGTTATCAATAACGCATTATTCTAGTCATAACCTATAACCTTGACTTTTGCCATCAATAGAGCATTCTAAATGCAAATTATTTTACAGTTTCATTGAAATTATTATGTATATGTATGTGTTATTGCAATACTAAGCAACAAATAAAATAAACAACAAATTATTCGACCTTGTAGCCTTGACAATAAAATGGTTGTTGAAGTTGTTAACTGGCTTAAATAATTTTCTACTTTTAAAGTATGCCTGAATCAAAACCAGATTAATTGTGAAGTAATAATAATACTTTTGAGCTAGATTCACAAAAATCAATGAATACACAGCACTTATTTTCATCTCAATTTTGAATCATCGCTTAAGCAGACGGGAAATCTTAACAAACAGAAATTATTCTCAGTGTGACTTCTCTTCCTGTATTAAATTAATAATAAGTAAGGTGTCTGGTGATAGTTTTACTGACCATTTTTTACAATATTCGACTCTATTAATACATGTCAAGCCTATCTGGAAAATTCTCTTCCATGGTTCTACAATGGATTCGATGTTCTTCAACCGAAAAAGTGGCCAATGAGCACATACAATCTTTTCGGAATTACTGTTTTACAGCAGCCTTCATTGGAATCAATAATTAGCTAATCAATATTTAAAGAAAGGAATAATATTCTAAAAAATATATAGGTTTTTTTCAAAATTACTCTTTAAGTTTAGTATTCTCCGAAAACATTTGATAAAACCCTAATTTTGATCATCCCAATCTGATACTTTTTCATCCTAGACCCAGTTAACCAGATAGATACCCTTCCTTTATCATAGATTGTCTACAATCGATAATTTATTTACGAGATTGATGTTTTCGCACAAAGCTCCAGAGCCAATAGTTTAGGATCTACAACCCTCTCTTTGCCATTGTTTTTGCAGAGGCCTAACCTGGTTACTGTGCTGACGTCGGGTAGATAATAAGCATTAAACTGCGTTCCTAAGATGGTGAGCGTTATAACAACCTGACTGCAGTCCATCTTAAAATGACATATACGTTCGCAGCTGTCTTCGATATGGTTTGCTGCATTTCGGTCCTCATAATCTCAAATAATATATGGATTAAAAACAGGGAGAATTCTAAGATTAGATAGTAAAAGAGCAGACCCAGTAAAATTAATAGCTGGTGCAGGTCTGAAGTGAATGTGGCAATCTTTACAATGGAGAGACAAAGCGACCGCTGTACACCAGGGTTAAAGAACACCGCATAGCTACTCAACGGGCGGAGGTAACGAAATCTGGGCTAGCTATTCACGCATGGACCGAACACCATAATATCAACTGGGACCAGGACAGGGTAATTCACAGAGAAGAGCACTGGTACAAAAGAAAATTCATAGAGACAGCATGTATAATCTCAATTAGGTATCAATAGGAAATTCAGAGGATACGAGAAGACTATGAAGAAGATTACTAGAGGAGAGGATCACATCAAGTTCCTACGCTACACCAGAGACCTAAAGATCATACCAAATGGTTTCAAACTGAAGTCGCCAATCCCAGGGAAACAAGCACAGAAAATCCTTGACAAGGCTAGCCATGCTTTAATGAGGTCAGAAATCAACCATCATCGTTGGAAGAAATCCCAACTCCTGCAGGACTCGGAAGAAAGGTTTCAAGAAATTAGAAGATGCACACACGAGGAGGACCACAAGCCGATTTTTGCTTCGATTCAAAAACACTGTGACAACATCAGACGAATCGGCCAAAGGGTCACACTAAAAAACTGAACAAATTTATCAGGAAGCTCCAAAAAAGATGCCAGTACTAGATATCATTAGTTCAGTTGAGTCAGCAATAGGCAGCAAAGATACACCGCAATTAGAGGAATTCCGATGGAAAGTCAGAACCGCAATTGAGAAAACACAACACATCAAACAAAACATCAACGAATCCGAAAGAAGGATCATAAAAACACTTAAGGACGACAAATCTATCATCATTTTAGCAGCGGACAAAGAAAATGCCACCATCCTGATGGACAGAACGGAATACTACAAGAAAATCGACGAAGAACTGTCGAAAGGAAAATCCACTGCCTACTTATCCAACTTCCAAAATAGAACGGAAAACTTACAACACTCTCAGAGATCATGCTGAATACATCCTACCCGAGACAAGGAGAAAATTGACGACACATCACAGCAAATTACCACATCTTTATGGACTACCCAAGATACACAAGGCTGGAGTACCTCTCAGACCGATTACAAGTTCACGCAGTTCACCAACAGCAGCACTATCGAAATTCCTTTTACCAATCATCCAACCTTTAGAGGGCAAAACATCATAGCACGTCAAGGACTCAAAGCATTTTGTCGAAATCATCGGATCCATGGAACTTGAGCCTTTTCACGAACGTACCACTAGACGAATCTCTCATCATAGTGAGAAGAACTTACTGAAAACGAAACCTTGATGGAGAGGACGGAGCTGCCACTAGTCTCAATCATGGACTTACTTCAATGTTGCCTCAAGAACTGCTACTTTCAGAAGAAGGACCAGTTCTTCATGCAAGAAGATGCATTGCCTATGGGTTCCCCGTTATCACCAACCATCGCCAACATCTACATGGAATGGTTCGAAGAACATGCACTGAGGAGGTACGAGAAGCAGCCCAAACTATGGTCGCGGTATGTCGACGACACCTTCATTATTTGGCAACAAGGAGAGACAGAACTACAGGCATTCCTGGAGCACCTGAACCAATCCCAACCATCCATTAGATTCTCTATGGAGATGGAAGAGAGTGGGTGCCTACCATTCTTTCATGTGAAGTGCCAAAGGACTAGGACCGGAATCCAAACAACAGTCTACAGGAAAGCTACGCATACAGGATTATACCTCCACTACAATTCCAACCACCCATCAGCAACGAAAACTGGCATCATCAAAACTCTAATCCATATAGCCAGAAATATCTGCAGCACACCAGAAGCCCTCAAATAAGAAAAAGTGAAAATTAGAGATGACCTTTTGGCGAAAACAAAACCTTAATAAAGAATGTGTTCCTTAAAGACTCTAAATAAAGATGGAGGAAATGTAAAGAAAGGATCGGGAGAACACTAAGGAGATTATATTTGAAACTAAGGAAAATTTGAAGTAATTAGCATTAAGGAGAAGGAGTGGAGCAGTCTCTAGTAGTATATACCGAAACAACTCAGGCATATCTTTTAATGGATCTGGGTACCTAGACTTTACTGGAGGTGTTTTAGCGAATAGGCAAATTCGTCCAAGATTCCCGTATATAGCGTGTCGTCACTGATCCAAGCGCATGCCCAGTTCATAATTAATTTCATTTTCGAAGCATGAAAGGGGGTTCCGTTGCGCTCGTGCCAATAATCAGCATGTACACATTTTTTATTAGTAGAAATTAACAGGAAAACCAGCAGCCAGCAACTAATAAGGTTACAAATCCCGCACACGGTATACGCATCATCTATTTGGGCCATGCAATATATTCAATGTGCGTTATTCAAGTGCAATTCTTCTTCTTTGAATAATTGGTTCTCACGGAAGCCCCGTACCACTGCAGCCTCATTAGTATTCTGCATTTGACTTTTAAAAGACAAAAAAGCGCCTAGGATGACAAAGCGAACGAACCGGGTATCAACATTTGTTCGGATACACATTACAAATAAAAATGAAAATGATCATTAAATCTTTTAGAGTTTGAAAAATTAGCATATCTATCTCGACAATCAACAGGTTAATCAGCTAAATATAATCAATTATCAACCAATTTACTCATTTTAGTTAATTCGGATTAGCCGAAATGAGATATCAAGTTTTTTATGCATGTTGCGGTTAAATATTTTATAGGGATAAGTAGCACGAGGAGGGCAGAACCGATCCGAAAGGCGGGTTGGTAAACTGTAAATTAACCTAATGGCACAAGAATCTATCCGCCCAGTCAAACCTTTCGGAATACGGCATGAAATTCGGAATTATTTTCGGCTTAGGCACCGAAAAGAAATAATTAAATCGGTAATAAATTTTTTTATGTGTTATTACATTAAAATTTAGATTTAATTATGTCAACATTCTGTGCGTTGAGAATTAAAAAAATCTTGAAAATTCTTCGTGATTAAGGGGAATTTGTTTGTGTCCATAAAAAAAGAATTGTAGTTGAGACCGACGATTAATTATTATTAGAAACCGTCATCATTATGTTTGAATTTCTCATGATGGATTTGATATCATAAGTATGTTGTTATATGTTGATTTCCATGGTAAACACTTTGATTTCTCGATTTCTTTTGGTTTAAGAAAACATTATTTATCTAATATTAAAAACAGCTCAAACAGATTCAAATACAGGTGTGGGTTTAAGTTTATCCAACAGGCAACAGTTAGCGTAAGAGCAGTATTTTCCACGGTACAGAATTGCTAACTAAATTTTGTTGACAGCTATAATGTCCATAAAATTTTAATTTCAGGTGAATTTAAAGTTTGTCAGTATGACACAGTAAATTAAGGTGATTTATTCCTGGGATATCATGACCTACCTACATTAAGTATTAAAATGTCTCCTATAGTTATTTTCTTGCGGATAGCAGAGGAGCACTCTGTAGGTAATTCCAATTGAGGAAGACTTAAATGAGGGATACAACCGATATCCACCTGTCAATCTTTTCTCTGGAGGCAACTATGTTCTGTTGTCCAATGATGCTCAAACCCAATGCATCTCTACTGGCACATGATGGACCGTCAGGCTATGCCATTGTCAGGCAGACCTCCTTTGTAGATTATTGGCTCTTCGTTATATGTGAAATGAAACCTATAATTATTTATATTATTTACTACCTAGTGCATTAAAAGCACATTTCTACGACGTTAATTTTTGATGATTTATCAATGGTCACTTTAATATTGTTAACAATCTTCTGTGGATCCAAAAACGATCATCACACAGAAAGTAAATCGTCTTTATTTTCATACCAAAAATAACACTACTTTTCTTAGACTAAGCGAAATATGTCAAACTGTTGAACTGCCAGTACTCCTGCTGGCTGGCTGCATTTATACCTTGTCCCAAATAGTCCCGATTGTTCTCGTACCATAAATGTATGTCTAACATATGTAATGACTGTTTTTATCGGCAATCATAAAGACTAGAAATACGTTTTTTTAAACATTTGTTTGTTCGGTTTTTATAACATCGATTAATTTTGGGAGAATTCCTTTATTAATATTTTGAGTTATTTATAGGAATCTGGGACTGGCAACTCAAATTGGACTACACAGATAAATATAACGAAGAGTTGCCGAATGACTTTTTATTTTATTTAGTACCCAGTGTAGTAAACGCACATATCTATATTAAGAGAACATTTCTGATTTGCCCCGCACCCGCACTAGACTAAAAACCTGCCTCCTCCTTTAAAAGTCAAAATGTACCAATTCTTGCGACTCTCTGATGGTCGGACTTGTCAAGGACCGATTCTACTGCCGTCAAATGATTTCAATGGTACGTAGGGCTAGCAAGACGACCGCAGCGAGTTACGATCGCCTTGTTAAGTAACATTACTTTGAGATCTTCGACTCTCGGAACTCTAAGATATTGCCATTCTTGACTAGAAAATATATGGACTTAGAAACGTCCAAGTACGCACGGTAACTTAGTACCCAAAATCCCGTTTCCTGTTGTCATCAGGAAAGAAAAACTAACCCATCTCACGACGGTGCTGACTGAACAATCCAAGGCTTCCCTGTAACTTTTCTGGACCCTCTTGTTGAAAACTCTGCAAGCCAAAAGAAGAGGGGATATAGCGTATCCCTTCAAATTGTTCTAACTGGAGATTTTGATGAAAGGATCAACAAATGAAGCAAGACTCTAAATAGGTTTTGCTATCTATAATAATCTTACATTTACCTGTACTACCTGAAGTGTTTTATGACAAAGAACATACTAAACTACCATCACTCTGTCTTAAACTATAAGAGAGTATACAGTGCCAGTCAAAAGTCCTCTTCACCCCTCGTATCTTGTTGCGTCCGCACTTACACGTACGTGTTCGAACTTGGTGTGTCGTTAAGTTCTGCGAACGTCTTACGTTCCTATAATGCCAATTAAGGGATTACAGGTAGTTCAAATTAAGAGATAAAATGTCTACACACTAAATTGGTTTGTTGAGACTATTGTAGACAAGTTGAGAGTTAAGTTAAATTACAAAAAGAGATTATTAATGCAAAACAACAAAGGCATTCGCGGAACTTAACAACATACCAAGTTCGTGTCGCGGATCCGTCGAATCGGAAGACAGGATTTATCAAAGAATCCTATGGTATAATTCTAAAGGAGAAGAACAGGTGTATCAGCTGTACACTAGCACGTTTGGGCTTGCTTCAGCTCCATTTTTGGCTATCGATGTCTACATCAGTTGGCAGAAGATGAACGTTCGAATTTTCCTCAAGCAGCAGAAGTCATCAAACACGACTTATATGTGGATGACGCTCTCACAGGAGCAGATTCAATAGAAGAAGTGATAACTCTACAAAATGAGATGACAAACCTTCTAGAAAAGGGTGGATTAAGAATTCGACAGTGGGCCTCCAACTGTTCAAAAGTGTTAGAGGATCTCAATCCGGAAAATATTAATCAGCACCTACTGTTGCAAGATTCAAAAACTATTAAAACTTTAGGTCTCTCTCGACGATATGATAGTTTACTCAATTTTGCCCCAATCTACATTTCAATGCATCACGAAACGTATAATCTTGTCAGATATAGCAAAGTTGTTTGATCCTCTCGGTCTCTTGGCACCAGTCATCATCACCGCGAAAATCATCATGCAAATGTTGTGGGTTGTGAAACTCGATTGGGATGAGTCAGTACCATCAAGTTTATACAGTGAGTGGACACATTATCGTAGACAATTAACTTTATTGGACAATATTAAATTTGATCCGAAAATCCTTATAGAAAATCCTAGTCATATCTAATTTCACGGATTCTGCGATGAGAGCACACATGTTTCATTAAGGAATTACAGGAACGTAAGACGTTTGCAGAATTTAACGACACACCAAGTTCATACACGTACGTGTAATAGCGGACGCAACATATCTTTTGAACGGTTATATACTAATGAAATTTGGAGGGTGAAAATAATGGGTTGAAAACTTTTTTACTAGTAGTAACAGAATACGCCACAGTAATAGGTGACGTCACAGGGCCACAGTAGCCATAAATAGAACCTTATGGAAAGCGACAGCTCATTTGAAAGGTTGTTTTCTGAACGATATTTGTGGCATATTTTTTAATGTCTAAGTACTTCTTGGGAAATAACACCACATTAAAGAAAAATTGCTGTATATTCCAAACGTTTCGGGGTCTAGGTCATTGACAACGGGGTCTGACCTAGACCCCGAAACGGTTGGAATATACATCAATTTTTCTTTAATGTGGTGTTATTTCCCAAGAAGTACTTTGACATCATTTGAAAGGTATTGACAATACCTACTCAGCCATATTAATTTTCTTTGGCTTTAGGCTAATTTTGACTAATTCTTAGAACAACTGTTCAAAATTTGCTCCATCTACTTACTGAAATAAATGCATCCTATTAGTAAATTCTGGTCGTACTCGTTCGAATGTTTCAGCTGAAACTGTTCTGGATCCTTCAGTAATTCGTTGTTTTCAAACCATATTATTGGCAGGTTCCGTGCCGTAACCCTTGGATTTCAAGTACCGCCACCGAAAAAAAATTCCTCTCGTTGAATACTTCGTGGAATGCTTTCTTTATCTATTCCATGAGCACCGTGAACGTCAGCTTGTGCACCTTGGGTGGGTTTGGGCATGGAAGGGCCCCAATCCCGTAAAAAAGATTTTCCCCGACATACAGCCAGCTGACGCTTTTTTTGTTCAAATAATAGTATAAACAATCACCAAAAAAAATTTCAAGTGAGAGGAAACGACTGACGTTTTGTTTTTTTTTTTTTCGTTGGAGTATTGTTCCAACTGTTGTTTGACAAATTTTCAACTAGACGGAAATCAATTAAAATATTTTTTTTATGGGATTGGGGTGCTGCAATGACTGTTCTTTTGCCTTTCCCTCAAAATGTTTTCACTTAGTCGAAGTGTCTGTTGAGCAGGGCTATGAAAATCCCTAAATCCGAACGGTTCGTCTGGAATGATGTTCTTTTCTTCACACTCACTGTTGAGTCGAGCAAGTTCTCTCAGTTATTTTGGGAAGCGACGACAATAGACTAATAAAGACGGTATCCATCTGGTCTCTTGTGGTTCTTACCAGGTGTCTGAATTTTGAGCAAACTAACTACTTGTCTATTTGAAAACGCTCCTTTGGAGGAAATCTAGCCAATTCCTATCAGGATTTGGTACTTCTTCATGAGGCTTGAATTGGTTAGCCAAGTAGTGAGCGAAGACTTTAGCTTTCTCCGCATCAGTATCGGCTATACCCTCTGCTCCTAGTAGTGGAGGAATTGCCTTCTTTTTGCCGATTCGACGCTTCAGTTTCCAAATTGGGGCCTTGTCGTCTTCTGTGATAATTTCTAGTAGGTTACTCCATTACTCATTTCTGTAGGCTTGTAATTTTACTGAAATTTGACTTTGTAGTTGGTTCTCTTTCAACCTCGTGTCAATAGTGGTCCATTCTCTTTTTCTAAGTCTGTTTTTGGAATGTCCTCTCGAAGACTAATTTATGTATTAGTTACATAACAGTAAATTTGTAGACGTGAGATGTAAGACCGACATCTAGGATTTTCGGGGAAACTAGCACACAGAGGTTCCGAATCTGGAGTCGTTCCGTGTAATTGCTGTTCTTCCGTAACTCCTGGTTTAGAATATCTCTGACAGGTGAAGTAACCTAAAAATTTTATGGTGACAATATTTATTTATTTTTTTTTATTTATCGTATGGCTCAATAACATGACAATAGTAAAAGATATAGGTAAAATGAACAAAGGTATACAATTAAAGGTATATAAGACAATAGCACGTTATAACAACAAACATTGTTACAACTTAAACATAACAAGTTAAAATACATTACAGGTTGATATCCAGTTGTTTTATCCAATTCAGCGCCAGCGGTGTGACTTTGAGGAACTCCTCTCGCGTTCCCCGGAACGCTCGTAGCTCACAGTCTCTCACGATGTGGTTTATAGTTTGGCGGGGTGCGCCACAGGTGCATGTGTGGGATTGCACATAGCCCCATTTATACAGGGAGTCGGCACATCCCCCGTGGCCTGATCGGACTGTATTAAGTTTTACCCACTCTTTCCGGGGTAGTTCAGATCCAGGAGTTAAGGTTGTCCCCATAAATGCATGCTGCGATTGGTGGTCAGCAAAATCTTCCCAATGGGAGCGCCATTGGTTCAAAGAGTTGAAATTGTTGGTTTTAAGCGCTTCTGCATCTCTTATTGGTGGTTGTCGGGATTTGAGTCTGTTTATCTGCAACGGAGGGATTGCTCGATGGATGGTCAGTTTGTTGTTGGCTGTTATCTTGTTATACTCCCTTAGAAGGGCGTCAGTCCTTCGGAGCTGTAGTGGGGGTATTCCAGAGAGTACTGGCAGCCATTGAGTTGGGGTTGTCTTTATTGCGCCTGTGATGAGTCTCTGGTTTAGCTGGACGTCAATAAGATTGGTGTGGTGGCTGTTCAACCACACAGGCGCACAGTACTCAGCCCACGAATAGACAAGAGCACTGGTTCGTAGAGTTGAAGCCGTAGCTCCCCACGTCGTTCCACAAAGCTTTTGGATAATGTTGTTGCGTGTTCTTAGTTTTCCTGCAGTGTTGTTGAGGTGTTTTTTGAAGCAGAGGGTGCGATCCAACGTTATTCCAAGATATTTTGGGAAATGGTTATGTTTTAGAGGTGTGCCAGCGAAAATAACTGTTACTCAGGTGAAAGCAAGAAACCTCAATTTTATTGGGGCTGGGAACTAATCTCTATTTCTTAAAGTTAAGGGCTAGCAGGTCGCTCGACAGAGTGTGCTCTATGTTCTCAAAACTCCTATGGGAGAAAGCTATGGCTATATCGTCAGCATAACAAAACTTGTGGTAATCCATTGTTCAACTTACGCTGCCTGCTCCCCTTATCATTTAGAATTACATGAAATTTTCTGTCGCAGAGCATGTTGCTTATGAGTCTTGCGGTGGTTTGGCAAGGAATTATCTGCAATATATTTGATATGTATTGTCCTGCTTACAAAAGAATGCCACCTCGAAGAGAATATGACAAATAAAGTTCATTAATGAAATGTGAAATAATAATTTTAGTATTTATTTAATTTATCCTTTAAAATTGATATAAACTCAAACAAAATTAATATGGCTGAGTAGGTACTGTCACGACCTTTCACTTGCCATAAGGACCTATATAAAATTAGTGGCCACAATGACCCTGTAACGTCATCTTTTACTGTTACGTCATCTGTTACCACTAGTAGAGAAGTTTACAACTGTTTATTTTCAGCCTATAAATTTCATTATTGTAAATATAAATATAATCAAATACATTTTACTCTTTCTTCTTGAATTTTCTTACTGATTCCGAATACATTATCCAACATACCGTATTTTGCAACTTATACTTAACTACTTGAAGTAATTCTTCCATCACTGCATAAAATAAGTGTTAACTTATAACTTTTTATTTATGAGCAAAGCTTGTTTACTTTTATTTTTATATCAGTTACTACTGGTTGACGTAGTTTCTTGTAAAGATAATCTTATACACACATTTTAATATTCAAAGCCAATACAATGAGTAATGTCACCGACCATTTGTTTCGTTTAGAACGGGACTCCCCTGTTTTAAAGTGACTTATCCGCTCGTCCCCAAGCGCAGATTAGAAACGGCAGAATGTCCCGTTTTCAGACTCCTATACTTTTTTCGTTTTCAGTGGTCACTAATAAAATTGTCAGCAGAATACAAATCATGGGAAATCTGCTAATCCATAAATGCACACTATTGCACACTGTATTTTCTATTATCACATAACATGTTATGATAAAATTCGGCACATAATTAATAAATACGAAAATTTTCGATTTTTCCTGAAAAAGCAAAACTTGTAAAGCGAGTATTTCTTCACGCTTCTGATAACAAATATCAAGTTTTACAAGAAATTATTTTCTCTATTACTTCCAATTAGTAGCTTGAGTTTTAACAGTTGATGTTAATCCTAAATCATTTCTTGACATTTGCTAATATACAAGGTCCAAAAGTATCGAAACCCCTGAATAACTCTCAGGAATTCATTTTTTGAAAAAGTTTTAGCATTTTCCCCTCGGTATCTAACACTGATCTCGACCTTGACCACGAACTTGACGATCATATCTAGGTCAAATCCATTTGTCCAATGAGAACCTTCCCATTTTTATTACAAATTCGTAAACAGTGGAAAACTTTACGTCAACAATAAATAACCTTGACCCTGACCTTGATCATTACCTTAACCACAACAAAGGTAAAATTGATTTTTACAAAGAGTGACCAATTTTTTAATGTAGGTTTGTAAGGGTGTATTAGATGGCCAAACATGACCTTGACCTTAGGTTGACCTGAATCATAAGCTTGAGGGTCATATCAAGGTCAGATGCATTTTTACAAACGAGAACCATCATTTTTTATTCCAGATTCAGAAAGAGGGGGAAACTTGTACGTCCATAATGACCTTGAACGTGACCGCAGTCATGACCTTGACTACGACCAAGGTTAAATATATTTTCTCAAATGAGAACTCTCATTTTTTAATCTGGATTTGTAGTGGGCATAGTATTGAACGTCCAAAAAGAACCTTGACCTTCATTTGTTACTGACCATGAAATTTTTTTTCTTTTGAACGTTCAAATTACCAAAAATTAAAACCGTTATGGTATTTGCCGGGCTATCTGTGTATCAGTCCCAAGACTTTTTTTCACTCCTAAATCTAATTGTACGTTCTTTAGTCGTTAAAACGGTTAGTTATTAATAGAAATATTTTGAGTTTCTCCAACAGGCTTGTAACATTTTTTTTAAATTTCAGACCAATAGTATTAGTTTAGAAGCAATTGACATTGTTCATACATAACAAAATTGTTGACGAGGTATTGTGACAAATTGAGTAGGTACTCCGCCTTAACTAATATTGTAATGAAATAAAAGAAATAAATACTTCCTGTAAAACAACGGCTAAAAATGGATGAAGAAGTCACCCTGAAGGTTACATCAAGGTCAGTCAATTTGAACTGGAATCCCAATTATCTTTCATTTTTATTATTCTAGGTCTGAAAGTGTCCCCATCGTCCTGAACATCACCATAATCTTGGCCATGACTTTGACCTTGAATATCGAGATTAAAGTTATTATTTGAACAGTAACTCCTATTTTTATGTAGATTTGTAACGCAAGAATAGGATGCGTCCAAACATGGTTTTGGGCCTGACTTATATGACCTTTAATGTCAGGGTCAAAGTCATATTCGAACGTAATCATCCCGATCTTTTCAAACCTGCTACAAAAGATAGCCAAATAAGCGTTTCAATTAGGATTACTATAAACAGTGAACTACCTAAAATTGATATTTCCTAAACCTTAAATTTTAAAAACTAGTCCTTTCATATTTCATAAAGAATAAGATATTAAATTTTTAGCTCATTTGACTGTATCCTCTTATTCATTTGTTTTGTGCGGTGTCCAATTTTGTATGAGTGGTAACAACCAGCAAAAATAAAGATTTTTAATGTACATCGTATTGCACGTCTACTTTTACATTTATTTAAGAAGGGGGGAACTGTGACTTTTTTACCAATTTTGAAAACCACCAACATAATCTATGATTTACGAGCTCTCCCATGGTATGATGTACGAGTACTTTTAAAACAGCATAAGAGGTGAAAACAGTCCTAAATTATACTTTTTTCTTATTTTGTGAGTTTTTTATATTTAAAAAATAATCATCATAATTTACGATTTACAAGTTACAATTTTCTTACGTGTCCCTCTCCCTAGCTTTAATATGAAAAATGTTAAGATTGTATAATTTATAGAGACATTAGTGAAGACTAGAAGAAAGTAACAGCAAAATAAAAATTATGGGACGTCTGCTAATTAATATCTGGCAATCTGTCTGACAATTAACAGGTATCTTGTTTTAAAGTAAAACAATGCTTACGCTAACAATGGTGCTAACAGTGGTGGTTGCAAAGGGGACCGAGTGCTACAAAATCACCGACTTTACAACTAAGGGGAAGACATTTTACATCTAAGAAACTGGACGAAAGTTCCGCTCCTGGTGTAACTTATTTTGTTTTCTAATTTCTTCAGCAATAACTTTTGTTTTAACAAAAAATCTTATCTAAAATAACGAATATAATGATACTAGGGAAACTAATATAATTTAAATTTGCAGTGTTTTCTGAATATATAGGCTAAAAACCCAAAGACTCGTTAAATCCATATAATTATCTCTTAATTTACTTTACCAATAACCGATTCGAATAACGATCGTTCTCATACACACCATGTATATACAGTGAATGGTTTTCTTCGGTAGAATACAACTTTTCTTGGTCATATTGTAACATCCGAACGAACATAGTAAACCTACCAGTATACGTTCTGTCTCGGAAATAAATAGGACCTCTCAGTAGGAGATAACTCCAGGTAATCAGAGAACAACAAACACAAAAATAAAATTGTCTGAAGGTCGGAACATTTTAGGCGTTCAGGTCAAGACATGAATTGGGCATTAGCATTACTTATTTATAATTTGTTAGTTTTTCGAGATAACGAGTTCATTCACAAACAGATAGAATAGATAGGAGTCGAATATTTAAATGAGTAAAATTTTTGGATGTATCAATAAAAAAATATTGTATTTAATTATGGTTTTTAAATATAAAGTTTAAAATATAGTTTATTAGTATGCAGATGAATGTACTAAATATGTCTTAGATTTTTTATCGATTCTCTGTGATTCCTAGGAACTAAATCACAGGAAAGAATTTATAAGGGAACGAACCTTTCAAAGCAATGATAAGAATATATATTCGAGAATTTATAATTCATTAAATGTAAAACAATGTATTGTTTTTAGTCGAAAACGCAACTTATTGAAATTTGGAATAATCATGTATGTATTTACTACCTATAATGGATAATTTTAATATTTTATTTATGGTGAAATAAATATTGAAATCTATGACCTGCATGGAAAATTAGGCCGATTTGAATAAAATTTTTAAAGGGATTCCTCTTTATGATGTATCTCTCTTAAATTTGAAGACGCCAGATGTAAAGACCGACATCTAGGATTTTCGGGGAGAGTAGCACATAGAGGCTCCGAATCTAGAGCCGTTCCATGTAATTGCTGTTAGAATGTCACAATGAAAATTTCAGGCCATTCCCTGTGAATGGCGGTAACATGCATGTTGTTTAACGTAAGAGAGATACATCATAAAGGGGAATAACTGGTAATAGGAAAAATCTTATCCGAAAAATATATTGTTGTAAAGTCCGTGGGTTCAATTTAAAATTATAAAACTAATATTCACTTTCACTTTTCTAGAAACTTTTATTTACATCGAATATACAACAGCTGATTCAAATATCACAATAACAATTTTGCATATAAGCTCTTCGTACAGCCAACTGAACTCGCGATCGTGGCGTGCTTCCTTTATAAAACCAGCGTCGAATTCTCCAGGTGCCGAGTCTTTTCGGGAACCATTTTTTTATCTCAAAGCGATTGTTGTCGTACTGAAATGAAACAGGGTCGGCTTTGGGTAAATTTCGTAACAATATTTTATAACAGTTCGAATCTTTTTCTCGAATTATTTCCTGAACTGAATAAAAAAGTAGAAACAATATCCTTTAATTTGAGGCATCAAACAGTGAACTAATTTAAGGTAGAGAGAAATGTTATAATGGATTAAAATTTTTGAATAAGAAGAAACTACTATTTTGCATTTTTGGTTGTATGAAGTGGTTTATATATCTTAAACATTAGTTGTTGTATAGTTTGTGCCTGTTACTGTTATTTATACCTATGGAGTGATATAATTTTTGTGTTATATGTGTAGTATTGATAAAGATTTTATTTTTTTTACCGGTAAAAAACTAAAAAAATTAAATAAATAACTAATGTTTCATCAGCTCTGTCTAGAATATAGAGGTTCACAATCTTCGTATTTCATTTTAACATAACTTGCTTTTTCTGATTTATTAGTTAAACATTTATTGAAATTGAACCTAGCTGATACGTTAGCCTAGGTTGTTTCTGTTAACAATGATAGCCTTACAACCTAAGATGAATTCAAATTTGATTGAAGAATTTGAAATAAAAATTAATAAAAAGTTTTTTTCAATGGCAATGAATAACGTCTAGTGATTAAGGCTAGCCATCCACCGGAACCATATTTGTCCGATGTTTTGGATAGCTTCCCAATTTGTTTTAGCTGTTCCTCTTCCTGTAGTGTCGCAATTTATGTTAATGCTGTTTTGATGTTATCATATTTCTTTATTGGTGAATGCTCCAGGAAATATGTATATATCATGGACCTAGACGGGTTTACAAAGAAATACTCACCAATACAATGGGTTTCCCTAAGTTGGAAACATATGAAAAATTTAATACATTTAAATATTTAGAAAACAAGTTACTTTATTTTATTCCGCAGTACACGAGATTGGTCAAAATATTGAATATTGCTAAAAAGTAAAACACGTAGTTTGTTTTTGACTAACATGTTTGACAATAGCATTTGATTGACAGCTGGAAATAGTTTGAATGCGAAAAGAAAAATTGGGATTTTCCGTCTCTTTTATTTATGACACTAAAGAAAACGCCTAAAACATTACATACTTATGCTTTAATTCAGAACAATAAAAGTATAAACCGTCCTGAAAATAAATTAACAATATATAAATTTTGCAGTGTAATCAATCACCGTATAAAAAAAATCATCCAACTCCGCCCCCCCCCCCATGCTCACCCCCAAAAAATTCTGGCTACGACTTTGTGAAGATCGATAAACCTGGTTTCGGAATATCCCTGAAAGAACATATATTGAAGACGCGAGATGTAAGACCGACATCGAGGATTTTAGAGAGAATTAGCACACAGAGGTTACGAATCTGGAGCCGTTCCGTGTAATTGCTGTTCTCCCTTAACTCCTAGGACAGAATCTCACGATACAATTTTCAGGTTACTTCACCTGTCAGAGATATTGAATACTCTCTTCGAGGTGTCATTCCTTTGTACGCGTACAAAGGACATTCTGTCGGCTTCATATTCGGAACCTCTGTGAGCTAATTCTCTCTAAAATCCTCGATGTCGGTCTTACATCTCGCGTCTTCAAATTTAACGAAATGTATCAAATACATAAAGAAGTGTTCGAGAGGACATTCAATTGTGGGAAGCGCAACTGATGAAGGTTCCCTGACCAGAAACAATATATATTATATATAATATATATTGTCCTGCGTACAAAGGAATGACACCTCGAAGAGAGTAAACATATATTGAGCTCCGTTAGCGTTCCTGTGGCACAAAATGAAACCATCATAGTTATCCAATTTTCCCCAATTTGAATACTTTACCATATTTAATTTATTTTGTCTATTCATGGGTTTTCTCTCCTCCAAATTTTTTCCCTGTAACAGATAAGTATTTAAAAAATTGTATATGTAGAACAAAGTGTAGTAAGGCAATTTCGTAAAATTGTTTGTCAAAAAATTTTTTGACAAACAATAAATTCAAAATCAAAGCGAAAATTTTTTAGAAAAAAAAAACCTCGAAAACAACACTAAACGATTGACAACGACTCCAGACTCGGAGTTGAAACGTCTCCATACACAGATAAGTATTACACAATATACAATACATTACTTATATACAGGAATACTGGTTGATCATTTTATAGACATCTCTTTCTCTCAGAAAAACTGTGAGGAAGAATCTCTGTACAGACAGCCAATAATCCGGGCAATTTTACGAAATTGCCTTACTACACTTTGTTCTACATATACAATTTTTTAAATACTTATCTGTTACAGGAAAAAATTTGGAGGAGAGAAAACCCATGAATAGACAAAATAATTCAAGACCTCCTCAACAATCTTTTCGAAATTACATATTTAATTTAATTGAAAAAATTCTCTAATAACTAGGTTACTTAAAAAATGTCACATTATTTTGAGAAATATTAAACGCTTAACAAATAGAACCAAATAAATAAAAAAGTTTTGACAGAGAAACACATAGCTATGACAACAAACACTGCATTTTGTTTCATAGTCAACAAAGTGAAAAACTGTTATTTTAATAAGTTACATTTTCTATCATCCAAAGATAGGTCTGTTGTAAATGGTTGAAAAGCTCTTTTTATATGCTATTCAATGACGTATAAATCCAACATAGAGGCCATAAGAAATAACAAAGTTGGCGATGATTGCAAAAAATCTAGAAGGCCTAGAAAAATTCGTTAACGTTAATCAATCGGCTCTAGTAGCTAACACTTGGCTTGGCTTCTCGAATATCTTTCTAATTGAATCCAGTACGTACCATTCAATGGCCATAAGTCTGTTGAATTTACTGCAACATCTGGTATACCACAAGGCTCCATTCTTGGACCTTTATTGTTCATATTGTTCATAAATGACCCATGTGCTATACTGGATTGTAGACGCCTTTGCTCGCAGATGATTTGAAGATATACTCACCAGTGAACAGCTTTGCTGACTTTGAGGAGCTACAGAACCAACTTGGTTTCATTGAAAAATGGTGCACTAGTAATTATCTTGCCCTCAAGGATCTTGGAGTAGTGTTCGACTCAACTTTGACTTTCAGTCACCACATAACAATCTAGGTTTCGGAAGCCACGAAGTCATACGGTTTCTTAATTCGTAACGGTAGACAATTCACAAATATCAATGCCTTAAAAATACTGCATTATGCGTTCGTATGACCTAAAGTATGCGTGTGTGGTCTGGAGTCCAATCTACGAAATCACAGGCTATCAATGGAGAGAGTCAAAGAAAGTGGATGATTCTTATCCAATAAGGGGAATTAGTACAAATGATTTATGTACTATGACGAGTATGAAACAGCTAGAACATAGAAGAAGATTCGCGTCGCTGGCGTTATTGTATAAAGTTATTCATGGACAGATTGTCTTGTTATCTTAAGTATGCTCAATTTGAGTGTCCCTAGTCGCTTTATTAGAGCTGTGAGTACCTTAAAATGTAGCAGAGCTAGAACAAACATATTGTTGAATTCACCAATATACAAAGCGTGCTTTAATTTTAATGTACTATACAGTAAAAATGATATTTTCTCAGTCAACTTCAGAAGGCTCCAGTGGACAATTTTAAGAAGTTTTATATATAATTGTATATAAGTTTCAAGTTTTTATTCTTACTTTTACTTTTTAGTGTTTACTGTTTTTATTCTGTAATTTTTATTCTTATTTTATTGTGTCCTTTTATTCTTTGTTTTCTTTCTTTTCTTTCTGCAATTACCTTAGCTTTTCAATCACTATTCAATAACTTTAGGTATTATTTAAGTTGAATATAATTCGGTAAATGGACACCTTTTGGATAATAAAGCTAATAAATAAAAAAAAATAAAGAAATATCAAAATAAAACACAAATCTACCTAATTTTATCAAATTTATTTACAAGATGACCAAAATATTGCAATTTTTACCACAATTTTTTTTCTCGATATTTTGAAAACTCCAGTAAATATTGAAATAGCGCAATTTGCTCTCATTTAAATCCTCCTGTATCTCTTACTATTTCGGAAATCCCCATGTAGTTATCTGGGACACATGGTATATTATAGAACGATTGGCAACCCTATTAGTATGTCTTTGATAGTATAAACGCGTGTAAGTCATTCAGTCTGTCCGAAGGAGCCGCCCAATCAATGAAATTGTTCCAGTTCTGTTTAAATTATTGCATTTGCTCGAGAATCAATTTTCATCAAGTAAAGGTCAACACTCTCCTCGAATCAATTAATTATTACTACTGCAGAATATTCTTAATCAATAACGAAACCTATTTTAATATTTCTTTCGCTTCTACTGCCCTTAGGCGATTGTTCGAGAATCTCAAACCGAAGGTATTCCATCTTGGTTAAAAGAATTTTTATACTTGTTCGTCGTTACTTTCAGATAGTGGTTTAAAACAAAGTGTACACATTTGCCAAAACATGCCGCACTTATTAATTTGCCACAGAACATATTTTTCTTTTGGTCGGACACGTTGCGGTACGGTCGCTGAAAGCACCATATGATGACCGCATTTCCTATATGCCTCTCAGTACAGATATATGAACCATTTAAAGTTTTAATAACAGTATGTGACCACTATAGGTTATTTATTTTCTTGACTTGAACTAAATTCTTGACTTTCTCACAGAAATCAAAGGGCCGACAAAGAGAATTGTTTAAGCGACCTCGAGGGGGATATTTTGTAATGGATGCAGTTAAATGGTTAGAAAACAATTGCCTGTGAAGATTTCATTTAGAGATTGTACATTTAGTAGGATGCGTCTAAAAATCGTTGCAATTCCGATTTCGGTATAATCCGGAGGCGTACCTACTGAGTAAGGAGGCAGTTGCCCCTCCAAAAATGTTGAAGAGGTATTAGTTTTGTACTATTCTAGTTTTCCCCAATGAAATACCAATTTATTTTTTGCCCCTTCCCAATAAGAAAGCTGAAGATCCTCCCTGATGAAATCGTTTTACCTTTTAATGGGCTATTGGAGGGCATATTTCTTAGTCAAATATATAAAACAAAATACCTAATATCAATAATCAATTCTACCAAAAAATATTCTAGAAGCCCAGTCAACAAGGAATTTTAAGTGACAACATCTAACAGCAAACGAGTTATAAAAATCTTAATAGGAAGTTTGTAGAGCAAATTATTAAATGATAATTCAAATGTATGACGGTTCTTATAACCCCATCATAAATTTGAATTATTAACCGACTTCCAAAAAGGAGGAGGTGATCAATTCGTCGACACGTTTTTTTATGTATACTCAGTGATTATTCAAAAACGACTTGGGCATTTTTGATGATTTAAACGGTATTATATTAAAGAATATTACAGAAGGGTACCATATAATTTTCTATAACGTGAGATTTACGATTTTCCAGAAAATAAAGAAAAACAGTAATTACAGGACTACACTTCAGTGAATTTCAATAAATCCGTTTTTCTGTAAATCGTAAAAATATGTGTAAAAAACGGTAAACATCAATGTAAATGTCAAATTTTAATCATAAATATCAAACTTAACTGTCAATACATGCCATGAAAGTATATCGTAGAGGGTGTTTGTAACGTTTTTCATTTTATACGACTTGCAGTCGAATGAAATGGCACAAAATATTCCAGTGGTATATGGTGGTAGGTGTGTGAGTGTGTGTGCGTGCGTGCATCGAAATTCAAGCCGCAAGCAATGTGCGCAGTTGAAATATAGGGCGAAGTAAAATTACAGTTAGACAGGAGGTTTCAAAAAATCTTACAAATAAATGTGATATTGGGTGGTTCATAAACAGTTCCATATATATGATGATTGAAATATATGGTGGAATAGAATTAAAGTTATACATGGTGGTTCAAAAAAAGTTGTAGTGGGTGGCACATTAGTAGTTGCGTATGCATCGTGGTTGAGATAAGAGTGAAGTAAAGCTGTAGTTATACAGAGTGGATCAAAAAACTTTAAAAACGTGTACTCTCTTCGAGGTGTTATTCTTTTGTACGCAAGACAATATATATAATATATATTGTTTATAGGGAACCTTCATTAGTTGCGCTTCCCACAATTGAATGTCCTCTCGAACACTTCTGACAGGTGAAGTTAACCTAAAAATTTCATCGTGACATTCTAACCTAGGAGTTTCGGGTAACAGCAATTACATGGAACGGCTCCAGATTCGGAACCTCTATGTGCTAGTTTCCCCAAAAATCCTAGATGTCGGTCTTTACATCTCGCGTCTTCAAATTTAAAAACGTGGTTATATAATCTTATACAGTAAGTATATTCAAGTTATAGGGCGGAGGGTTCAAAAAATGTTAGAACCAGTTGCATATACAGAATGATTGAAATATAAGGTGGAGGGGAATTATAGTTATACGGTGTTATTAAAAATATGTTATATAGTAAGTAAAATTATAGGTATACAGAATGATTTAAACAATAGAAACAGAAACAGTCAATAGGGTGGGGAGTATTAAAACATACAGGGCGGTTGCAACATTGGAGTTGAATTATAGTTGTACAGGGTGATTCAGAAAATGATAGACAAATAATTTATATTGGGTGACCAATACAGAGAAACGTATGCAGAGTGGTTGCACTATAGGGTGAATTAAAGTTACGCAATAAAAAAAGTTAAAAAATATGTAGGTATTATAACAAAAAAAACAAATTAGAGAGAGAAGAGAATACGCTGCAATAATCAATAGAATTGTACCTTAAATCAGATAAAAAAAGAACTTATGTCATAATATTGTTATTTATTGCATACGGTTTCTAAAGGGTCAGTTGAAGTCAATTCTTTTTCAAAAATAAATTATTTTCCTTTTTTGCTTGTGTAATGGAAAACGCTGAAGCAATCATTCTGAAGTGAAAGGAAAAGTTGTAAAGAACCAGAAAATTTTTAGAAAGAGCTTTCATGAATCTTGGTAGAAGCATTTTTGCTGAGCACTGGCGCCAAAATGATAGCTTAGAACGTTAATTTTACAGAATTGTAATTTAAAGAATTTAGAGATCTGTTTTACCAAATGCATCCTATTACCCACCACAGTTTTATTGGAATATGGAAATTTTGAATGCTCATTAATAGCACTACACATTGTTTATCCAGGATTTTTATTATAATACCATAAATTTGTTGGAAATATTGTATTAAACCTTCGCTGGCTAATTCGCACTGTTAAGGATGGTTTTAAGTGACATAACATTTAACAGCAAACTGCTTATGTCATCACTTAAGTAATAGTTTATAAGGCATAACAACAAACACGTAGAAGTAGATTAACGAGTAAATTATTTGAACCCCCCAAAAATAGGTTTTTTTGTTTTTTGTATACACTGTGAAAACTGATGAGGTGATCAAAACAGAGTCGAAGGAAGAATTGTAGAGAATCAGAAAATCTTTAAAATAAGTGTACATAGTTTTGATCGGTGCATTTTTATAGAGATAACCCGGAAAAAACGTAAAAATGTCTTTTTTTCAAATATTCGTAACTTTGTTGTAATAACAGATGACGTCGAAATTCATTGGACTGAAAAAAGTATTTATAGAAATATTTGGCATAACTTACCGCATTAACCACGATCTGTCGATCGACATGTACAAAATATATTTTGGAAGCACATAAAATGGGCTTCACTATGTATATCTTGGATTAGGTTAGAATACCATAAAATGTTATAATGCTTGCAAAAATTGGTTTAAACCAGCAACTTGTACTTTTCGTCAGATATCGTGACAGCCGGGCATCCAGCCAGTGGAAAAAGCAAGTTAATTAATAACAGTAAACAGTAGAGAGGTAACTACTAACAACTACTACAAGTAAGATTACTATTACTAATATGAATTTAATGTAATAAATTTAGCAAAATGGAATATCAAAACTCCTGTAGACAAAGACGATAATGATGGAGCAATCCATTTTAATGTGCAAAACGCGTAAACTATTATGAACGATTTTTCAGGTTGTAAATGATTGAATAAATTATTATTGTTTCTATTATCACAATTTATAAAATATATATCATAACTTTAAAAATTGATTAATGACAAGCCATTTTTTTAATTATATGTTTAAATAAGTTATTGAATCATTTAAAAATCTTTTATAACAGCGTACGTCTTTTGCATATTAAAAATGAATGCTCCATCATTATCCTCTGTGTCTACATGGAGTTTTGTGGTAGTTCAGTTTGATATTATGCTAGAAATATAAATACCTGTCTGCATAAAATTATAATTTGCAATAAGATTATTTATTGTAAAAATAAAGCTTCACAGGTACCACCCCTTAACAATTTCTCAAGGGACTCGTTCCGAGAGATCACTCCAGAATGGCCATATATTTTCAATTATTATTTATTTATACTCTAAATTTTGGAAAACTGAGATGAGTGTTCTCTAGATCAACTCTTCGACTTTCCTACCCTGGTTTATTCATAATGATAGGGTGATCTGGTGAGGTAATATGACCCTTTAAAAAAAGTTCTTCCATAGGTTTGACCGAAATTTTGCAAAAACTACGGGGGCAAAAATATTTATTTTTAGAACATAAACTGGGTATAAGAATATATACCCTTTCAGTTAATATCAATGTTCTAAATCTAAAAGAAAAAAAAACGATATATTTTTGTGTAGTTTCTAGAAAAGGTTCCAACCAATTAAATAGTAGCTCATTTTGTGTAAAAGGTAAAAAACTAAATTATTACCAATTTTTTGAGTTTTTTTATGTTTAAAAACAAAAACGCATCGATTAAAATGTTGAATTTTATGTCAGTTAGTCATGTTTTATCTATAAAACGCGTTGATGTTAGGTTTATTCCACTATTAATTTTATTACCAAAAGGTGTTTTTCTCTGTAAATGACCTGAGCTATTTTCATATGTAGAAGTGTGCGGCTTCGTTAAAAAATTTTCGTCGGGCAAAGTATTTGTAACAGGCACAGATGTGGCATAAAAGTGTTTTTTTAATGTAAGGCTCAATTTTGTATTTGAACTTTGGTTGAAAATGTTATTCGTTGTTACTTTTGTATCAAGACATTAAAACAAGATTTACTTGAATAAAAGAATATATTTTTTTACACTATAAATTATAAAAGAAATTCCAAGCTGTTACGCCACTGGTGAGGTTGCTGTACAAAAATTGTACCTTAGAGAAGTTAAGAATATAAGATTTCAGAACAAGTTACGCCAGCCACGGCATACCATAATGTTATATACGTAATTTCTGAATTTCAAAAACATTTGGTGGCACTTGAGGTGGAGAGACATAGACGTTAAAAATCAAAATACAAAAATGATTGCTTCGCTTTTACTTACTAAAATTCATTTGTTCCTAGTTAATATTAGGTTTTTTCTTATGAGCATTACTACCATAGATTTTTTTGTATTAGATTTTTCTTTTTATAGTTTTTGTAGTCATATGGGTTTTTCTTATTGCTAAATTAGAAAAATGTAGTATGCCATGGATAATTGCCAGCTCCGGAACTAGATAAAAATCAAATTAGAAACAGTTTTGTCTGTTAAATTATGCTGCACCACCATGTTGATACCAACCCCACTGAATTTAGAATAGAAAGAATGTTATAAAAAAATCCTTAGAATTTTATACAGATTTAGAATTTTACTCCGTAGCATATATTAGTATTTGACAAAACTAATTTATTAAAATCTCAGAAAGATGAACACTTTATATAACAATTTTAACAATTACAGGACCCCGATTCTTGAAACCATTCGACGCCTCTACCACTCGACTTGGGACGTATGTCGTATGAAATCTGACATAAATGAAGTTTAATATATGGGTTAAACGTCATTTACCTCAACTTTTCATGCGACTTACCTCGAAAGTCGTATAGTAGAGCTGTCGAATGGTTCGAGAATCGGGCCCCAGGAGCTGTCAGTTGTCCACGGCATATTAGTTTTAAGCCAAATTTTAACAAAATAGGCTACTTTAAGTATTTCAGCATTTTTCTTAATTATATGAAATATTGACATGGATGCAAAAAGCATTAAAAAACATTCTCTTATTAAAAAAATATATGCTAAATGGTATTTGAAAAAATTAAGTTAGTCATATTAGAACTTTTTGAGATATGAATTTTTTCGGAAAAACCTTGTATAAATTAGCAAGATAAACTTAAGTCTACAGTTAGCTTTAAGGCTCAGCTATAGCTGATAATAATTTCAGAATTCTATCTCATTTTATTTGAACGGTATGACATTTTAAATTTTGGGTTGTATTGTAACGACATAAAGGGATTATTTAACTTTTAACTTTAAAGTTTTGAGAATCATATCAATTTATCCTGAAAAATATATCATTTTATTTAAATTAATAAAATTAGAGTCAACTTCCCGTTCTAAAAAAACCTAATGCTAGGATCTCAGAGCATCCGTTTTCCACCGAAAAATTACACTGTTGTATACCGCACTGCCGGAAAAATCACAATTACTTGTTTTCGTCTGCTGGTTGGTGTTAAGGTAGAAACCCATTAGCAACAACGCCACACCATGCCATCCCACGACACGCTCACGTGGGCTATGTTGTGTACACATTTGTAATACGCTTTAACACACTCATTTTTAATAGGCTTCATTTGAAATCAGAAGTCAGTAGCTTGAAAGCTACTGAAAGGTACTGAAAGCTACTGACATAACATACTGAAGTATGTTATGGAGTACACAAATACAAGCAGTTCGTCTAGTGAAACCAAAATATGCGCTATAAAGCATGGAAAGAGATAGGTAGAGATTTAAAAATCACAGGTAAGTTCATTTTATTATGAAAATGTTACATTCATAAAACCAAAAAATAGTATTTAGTTTTGCCCCCTTCGAACCATTTCTCGCTGCCAAGGTATACTGCCGTGAGGTGAAATAATATTATATTATCTGTGTTGCGTTCCCGCAATTTGTTAGTGTATTGTTTAAATTTGATTGAATTACTTCATTGATTTTTAAACTTCTGCACATTTTCCAAAAACTTCCGTCGCGCTAATGCTAATTTTAAGTGTTTTTTGCGTGTAAAATAAAGACAGTATTCGTGATTTGTGTATTGACTCTCAAGCTATTTGGACGCTTTTTGATTCCGTCTTAAGACGTCCGCTTTTTGTTGTTATTGTGTTACGATTTCGCGAGTTATAGTTCCGGTCGTAACAACCGCTAAACCGCTTTCATTTTGTTTCTTTTGTGTTAACAAAAGCGCATCATTTGTTGTTATACCCGCATTTTTTGTTTGCTCAATCAATGAACATTACGTCGCTATTTTTGTGTAACGTGTTGTCCAGACGAAGCTCTAAAATCAGTTCCTGCTGTTGCGGGGCTAGCCTCTGAAGAAAGAAGAACCAAGAAAACACCACCTGCAGGGCTTCGACGTAAAAGGTCAGTGATTAACTTTTATTTGGTGATTTCATTTACGCGACGGCACGTGTTTTATTGAGTGTTCCGCTAAAGGTCCTTCGTCAATTACATACTTGCATTGAACTAAAACCGCAACATCTAATTCATACATTTTTTTGGATATGATATTGTTATGTACTTCGTGGGTTCAATTTAAAAATTATAACAACTAATATTTACTTTCACTTTTCTAGAACTTTATTTACATTTAAACATCTGATTCAAATACAATAATAATCCGATATAAGCTAGTCGTCGCGGTATCACTGAACTGCGATCGTGGCGTGCTTCTTTTATAATCCCCGTGGAATTCTCCAGTAGAAATCACCATCGTTCCTTCCGCTGCCGAGCCTTTTCGAGAATCGTATTTTTTTATCTTGAAGCGTTTGTTGTCGTGCTGAAATGACACAGGGTCGGCTTTGGGTAAATTTCGTAACACTGCCCCCCCCTTTAATTCTGATCGTCCCGATCAGAAACATCCCCTCCATGGTAGGGAGCGAGTCGATCTAAGTGAACCACCTTTAATTTAGCCTTGGGGTTTCGACGGATCCGGTAGACAACGTCATTAAGCCTCTTGACCACCTCGTATGGACCATCCCAGGCGGGTGTAAGCTTTGGGGATTTACCCTTGCTCCGTTGGGGGTTGTACAACCAGACTTTGTCCCTCTCCTGGAACCCGACTGAATTGGCCTTGAGGTCGTATCGCGTCTTCATCCGGTCACTGGTGGCCAACATCTGCGTTCGGGCTAAGTCGTGTATTGCCAGCATGTTATGTCGGAGCTGGTCGGCATAATCGTCGATGTCTTGGGGAGGTTCTTCGGGGGAGCCAAATGCCAAGTCGCATGGTAATCGCAGCTCCTTTCCGAATAGGACCCTGGCTGGGGTCAGGCCTGTACTATTATGTACAGCAGAGCGATATGACATCAGGAATAGGGGAATATGCTCATCCCAATCAGGCTGGTTATTGCTGACGACCTTGGATAGGTGTTGTTCCAAGGTCCTGTTGAATCTTTCCACCATTCCGTCTGACTGTGGGTGTAATGGTGTTGTTCTCGTTTTCCTGATCCCCAACATCGTGCAGACCTTCTGGAATACATTCGATTCGAAGTTACGCCCCTGGTCCGAATGTAATTCCATCGGGACGCCAAACCGGCTGAATAGTTGTTCTACTAGTACCGTCGCTACCGTGGTTGCCTCTTGGTTGGGTATCGCATATGCCTCAGGCCATTTGCTGAAGTAATCCATTGCGACCAGAATGTATTTGTTCCCCCTCTCAGACTCGGGAAACGGACCGGCGACATCGATGGCGATTCTCTCAAATGGGACGCCCACATTGTACTGCTGCATTCTGCCCTTGGTCCGGGTCTTCGGGCCCTTACTGGCGGCACATGTGGCACATTTGCGGCACCAAGCTCTGACGTCTTCGAAGTAATTCACCCAGTAGTACCGCTGGCGAACTTTGTCTAGGGTTTTATTCATGCCCAGGTGGCCTCCGGTAATTCCATCATGTACTTCGGTCAGGATGGCTGGTACCTTTTTCTTCGGAACTACCAGTTGGGACTTGGTTTCTCGTCCATCAGCGCTTTCCCAAACTCGCTTGAGCATTCCATTGTCTACTCTTAGAGAGTCCCACTGAGCCCATAACGATTTCAGCACCCCGGAGTATCTAGCTACCTCGTCCCATCGTGGCCAGGGTGCCCCTCTCATTTTGAGTGACAAGATTGGTTCGATGTCTGGATCAGCCATTTGGTCCTGTATGCACTGTTCCGTTGTCCAGTCTTCATTGGCCTGTACTCGGATCTGCCTGATGGAGATACCCTCTCGCTGTTCCGTCTTCAGACAATGCTAGCATTCCGCTCTACAGGGTCTTCTGGATAGGCCATCGGCATTATTGTGCAACCGGCCGGCACGGTGTTCCACCTTGAAGTCGTATTGCTGTAATTTCTCCATCCATCTGGCCAGTTGTCCTTCCGGTGTCTTCATGTCCAGCAGCCATTTGAGTGCGGCATGATCTGTTCGGATTAAGAAATGGCGACCATACAGGTATTTGTGGAAATGGTCTACAGCCCTTATTATTGCAAGAAGTTCTTTTCTGGTGACGCAATAATTTCTTTCTGGCTTCGAGAATCCACGGCTGTAGTACTCGATCACCCTCTCTTCACCATCTTGTACCTGGGATAGGACGGCCCCCAAACCTGTGTTGCTGGCGTCGGTGTCTAAGATGAACTTGCCGGACTGTATAGGAAAGGCTAGGATTGGGCTAGAGCATAGTGCTGCCTTCAGTCGCCTGAATGATGTTTCGCAATCCTGATTCCAATGGAAGGTCTCTTTATCAGTGGTCTGCCGATGTAGAGGGGCGGCGATGATGGCAAATCCCTCAACAAAACGACGGTAGTATGAACAGAGGCCCAAGAAGCTTCGGAGTTCATGTTTGTCTCTTGGAACTGGCCAATCACGGGTGGCTTCTATCTTGTCTTCGTTGGTGCGGATTCCTGACTCGGACACTATGTGGCCCAAAAACTCTACTTCTTTTTGAAACAAGGAACACTTCTTCGGATTGAGTCTCAGGTTGGCGTTATTAATTCTGGAGAATACTTCGCCCAGGTTCGTCAGATGGTCGTCGAATGTCTGGCCCATGACTAGAATGTCGTCGAGGTATACTAAGCACGTCCTCCATGTTAACCCGCTCAGTACATACTCCATTAGCCTCTCAAATGTAGCGGGTGCATTACATAACCCAAAGGGCATGACCGTGAACTGAAACAGCCCTTTACTGGTGGAGAACGCTGTCTTCTCTCTGTCGTTTGCGTGCAGACCAACCTGCCAATATCCACTTTTTAGGTCTAGTGTGGAAAACCAACGGGAGCCTGCTAGTGTGGTCAAAGTGTCATCGATTCGGGGTAGTGGATAGCTGTCTTTCTTCCTGACATCATTCAGCTTTCTGTAATCCACGCAAAATCGGGTGGTTCCATCTTTCTTTTTAACTAGCACGACGGGAGCAGACCATGGACTGATGGATGGCTCAATAACTCCATTTTGTAACGGACTCGATGTTTTCCTCGACGGCCTGTTGTTGCCCCAATGGTAGTCGTCTAGGTGGTATTCTGATGGGTTGAGCCTTTCCGGTATCTATTCGATGCTGGATGATGTTGGTGCGACCGGTGGTTCCATTTTTACTGTTAAAAATTTGCCAGTGTTTTGTGATAAATTGCTTGGCTTTCTTCTGGTTCTCTGGTGTCAAGTGTGTCAAATGGTCAGCAAACTGTTGTAGGAACTCTTTATCGGGCCCTGTCTCCTTCACCGACGTCTGGTACTCTTCTTCGCAATTGATGATGGTCTCTACTGGCTCGAAACAAGCTATCTCTTGACCATTGGTAATTCTGATGTCGTTGTTGGACAAGTTCAGGACTCTGATTGGTATATCTCGTCCGGTTTTAACTATAGCCCGTCCAACTAAGTAGTCATGAGCTGAGTGTACGGGCTCCACCATTCCAACGCAGCTCCCAGGATTGCTGTCTAGCTGCCCATGAATAATCTGTTCCGTTCGACCGGGAATTCTAGCTGAAGACTTTGCCACAATTTTTATGGGCGTGACTGATGTGTTGACGGGCCGTGCCAATACAAATTCCTCATTCAGGAACCGAAGAACATCATATCTCGGGTCGAACATAAATCCATGCTGGCTAATTAGGTCCATTCCCAGTATAAAATCGTCCTCAATATTCGCTACCAGGACCCTATGCCGGATCATGTTGTCCCCTATCTGTAGCACGACATCTGCCTCACCCTGTATTGACATGGACTCGCCGGTGACTGTTCTGAGCTGGATGTTATTGGTAACTGGCCGAATTTCTGATGCTCTCAAAACCCTGGACTTGGCAATGGACACAGCGGCGCCGGTATCGATGGTGATGGTAACTGCTCGCCCGTTGATGGTGCCTCTGATGACTAGGCTGCCGCTATCTCTGCAAAATCCCCGGATGGGTACTGTCCTGGGGGCTGGTGGAGGGACAGTCAGCATTCGCCCCCCTATGCTGACTGACTGACGGTCCCTGGACATGTGGCTGTTCTGTTGGTTACTCCTGGTCGGTGATCGTTCAGGTGGCCTCACTCGACAATTACGTTGGAAGTGCCCTGTCCGTCCGCAGCTGTAACATGCCCCTCTGGTACCAGTTCTTGGTGACCGGTCTAATATTTTGCTCAGACCAGCCAGCAGCGCTTGAAATGGTGACTCTGACTCTTCCTGGTTAAAGGAAACTGCTCGGACCCTCGGCTTGGACATGTTCATGACGGCCTCTACTTCCAAAGCCCTAAGTAGAGCTTCATTACTTTTCTTGACGCCACTTAGTCTTAGATTTCTTTGTACTTCCACATCTCTGATGCCGTTTATGAAACTCTGCGTGGCCAACTGGTCTTTCGTTTCCTCTGGCAGGTCTGGGTAGGACAAGTGTACTAACCGTCTAATCTCTGCTTCGAATTCTTGAAGGCTTTCACCGGATTTTTGCGTTTTTCCACTGAGTTGGACTTGGTATACCTGGCTCAAGGATTGATTGTCGTAGCGTTTGTCTAGGATGGCGATGATCTTGTCGAAATTGCCTTGTTCATCGACTGGAATGCTTTGGAGGAGTTCTAGGGCCGGACCTCTTAGCGAAATTACCAGAGAAGTAGACTTTTCTTGATTATCCCATCCATTAGCTGTAGCCACGGCCTCAAATTGTCGTTTATACATGGGCCAAGATGAACTGCCGTCGAATGTGGGTGGTTTACTAAAGGAACCTTTGGTACTCACGGTGTGCTGGTATTTTCCTCGCTGTAAGTCCTGTTGCATTTTTTTGATTTCTGTTTCTACCTTGTTTTGGATGGCACTGATTTTATCTTGTACTTCACTTACTTCACTTTGTACCGTGTTTTTAATGGAACTGATTTCAAATTTCACCTGGCTCTGGATGGAATCGATGTCATCTACTTTGATTTCAAGAGTCTCCACATTACTTTTTAGGATCTTTATGTCGTCGTTTATCTCTTTTATATCTGATTCTACTATTTGCATTCTTTCATTAACTGTTTCGTTAACTTGTGATACTATTTGCATTAGTTGTTCAAATTGCATTTGTCTTTTTTCTTCAGTTTGATCTTGTTTTTGTTCAAATATTTTAAAATCATTTTCTCGTTTTTCTTCTAATAGTTTAAATTCATGTTGTCGTTTTAATTCAGTTTGGTCTTGTTTTTCTACAAATTTCGAGAATAATCCCTCAATCAGATTTTGTTGTTCACTTTTCATCGTGGAAACAAGATTTTCTAATTCTATTTTACGTTTTTCATCTATATTAGTGACAAGATTTCCTAACTCAATTTTAAGTTTGTCATCAAAAGATTTCACTAACCTTTGTTGAATTTCTTCTTGATGTTGTTTCTCCTTCTTGTCACGTTTTTCTAGAATCTGTGCAATTTTTTCGTCTATCTTTTCCATACTACGAGTTTCCATAAATTAATTTAGGATGTTAACTGCACTTAATCCTTCACTTCTAACACCAATGTTATGTACTTCGTGGGTTCAATTTAAAAATTATAACAACTAATATTTACTTTCACTTTTCTAGAACTTTATTTACATTTAAACATCTGATTCAAATACAATAATAATCCGATATAAGCTAGTCGTCGCGGTATCACTGAACTGCGATCGTGGCGTGCTTCTTTTATAATCCCCGTGGAATTCTCCAGTAGAAATCACCATCGTTCCTTCCGCTGCCGAGCCTTTTCGAGAATCGTATTTTTTTATCTTGAAGCGTTTGTTGTCGTGCTGAAATGACACAGGGTCGGCTTTGGGTAAATTTCGTAACAATATGTAATGTGCCATGGAAGACATTACAATCTGTATGTTTCCTTATAATGAGTGTGTTAAAGGGTGTTACAAATGTGCATAATACATAGCCCACGTAAGTCCACGTCTCATGACGTGGCATGCCATGGCGTGGCGTGGTGTGTTTCTACCCTCAATGTGACCGAATACACTGGTTATTACGCTGGTGTTTTTCTCGCCTTCGTCACCTCTGAACTCTAGTGTATGAATCCAACAGTACAGATACACTTTAACTTCGAATAAGTATTTTGTATAAAAAATCTTTATCTTTATTCGATGGCGTTTCAGAATGCGCCACCATTATTGTTATTTCTAAAGTTCTCTAATATTCCGATAAGATTCTGTAAAATTAAAAAACATACTTTTTTTAAATTTTACAGAATCTTTCCTGAGCGAGAACATCTGCGCACTTTTTTAGATCATTGAAATGGTAAAAAAATACAATGCTAGTAGAAAACGATAATGAGTTGACATTCCTTAAAACTGAAGTAGATAGAAATGCTAAATCTGATCACCAACCAGTTCAACTATAGGGAGTATGGTCATCAGTCACTTAATATACTGTCGGGTCAGATTCATACTGAACTACGTAGAATTTATAAACAAGAATTTAATAACATTATAAATTATAACATTTTTCCATTATATGCGTTACAACTTCATCATTAGATTTATAGTTAGTGTTAGTAAGTTCTTTTTTATAAAAGGTTTAATTAATATTGTGTCAATAATCAAACTGTTTCCATTGCAGTCTTTCATTATAGTCAGCATATCGTCATTCTTTGTTATCCTCAAATGAAACTTATAGTCATGTTTTTTACTCTTACTCACATTTTGAATATCCATTCTGAAACCAGTTTTGTGGCCATGCTTAAGAATAGTTCTGAAAATTTCCCCATTGTAAACGCAACACAAAACAGTCATAGCTGGGGATAAAAAGTTAAGAGTTATTGGTGTGCCAATATGTAGAAAAGATGCACTATGGATATCAATAATATGACTGGCAAATTGTTGAACTGATCCTATCCATGCACAATCGGTATCAATATTGAAAAAACATATATATTTCTTTTCACATTCTAATGTTTTACAGCAAGTCTTCTCGTGTAAACTCAATTCTGCAATTTGACCCGAAAAATCACACTCATTTTGCCTAAACATGCAAGGATAAGATATGTACTCAGCTATCTTTTCCAATGAATAATTACGGAGGGCATTCAATTGTGCTCTACAAGACGGGCAGTGGGCAACTTTAGTTTTACAACTCTGACAAATGCTATGTCCAACATCACACATATATATTGGTGGTTTCATATATTGAAAACAAATTGGGCATTCTAAATCTGACAGGAGCTTTTCATTTAACGGATCTGTTACCGGAGGATTAATGTTTTTAATAGCCACCTTGCAGTAAAGATCATCACTTAGTAATTTAGAGAGGGAACTATAATCAAGTTTTTTCATTATAGCATAATTATGATCTTTGTTCATATAAGGCTGTATGGCAACTTTCCTTATTTTAAGTTCTTCGGTACCATTCCCACTACAAATGGTCAAATCGTAGAAAAGACTATTCGTATCATCAAAACTAGCGAGGTTAAGATAACATGCTTCTTGCCAATATCCAATCTGAATGACATAATATTTGTTTCGGAAGTTGAATAATTTATTAAACTTAGCATTTTCATCGTCCATTTTGCAAGGAATACTAAATTCACATATTTGAAGAATAAGTTCTGGGTGTTTAATGTTGAAATGAGACAAAATGTTTTCCTTGTTGTCTTCATAGGTACAATTGAATGCAGGACAGTTTAACGGAGCAAATTTGCAAGACTGTTCATGCAATAGGACAGATCCCCAAGGTATGTTTAATTCGCATCCTAAAGTGTCATTCTTGCAGGGAAATATCATATACTTAGCAACTTTTTCATAAAAGTGAGCTCTGTATTTGGCTTCGTCTGAAGAAACAGTACATCTTCCACAAACGAGTTGACAGTTTGAGCAAATCCATATCGGTCCAACAGAAAGATAAGAACGACACAATGAACATCGGCATTTATTTATTTCTGACATCGTTAAAAAGGTGTTTGCCATCTGAAACGGAATTGAAAAGTCAATTTTGCAGGAAAAATAACTCTGATATTTCAAATAAAAAATATTATATGTACTATAAAACTATGTTTTAAATTAGTGCAAAGCCTGAATAATATATGAATATCATTGCACTATAAATAACTTTGTGCTTATTGTTTGAGGTTGATTTTTGTTTTCTAAAAATGTATTTCAAGCTAAGATTGTTTGGTTTAATTATTCTTCAGCTCCAAATCAACCAAAGTATAATATTTCTGCAATTCAACGCAGAGAGTGGAACTCTTGGCCAAGAAAATTACCGAATTCGGTTACTGCTATTACTACATTCACGTCAAGATGGCAGTTTATGCAGAAATCTAGTGTGTTCAGATCTCTTAACTAGAGGTAAGTTTCAGTTTACTGACTAGTTTTTTTTTTGGTCCTAATATTTCGTAGAAATTTTATCATGTACAGGGTAGCTCTAAATCAATCAGATACAAAGATTTTTATAAAATTTTTGTTATGCTTTGATTTTTAAGAGTTTTAAGTAATTTTAGTATTTTTGTATGATAAAATTATTTGCTTTTCTTCAATTTCTGATAATTAACAAATTATATATATAATTACATAGAATTTACGGTTGAATATTCTGAACAGATAGGTAATTGGAAATTCCAAAATCAATAATGTGATGGGCCCAAAGATAAAGTGTACTCTTTTATTATAATATGAAAGCTTTCGAAATATATTTAATTTCTTCCTGTCACTCTTTTCTGAAAGGGTTACAGAAGATATGCAATGTGTTCAATTAGCATTCCAGACATGTTAATACAAATTTAAAAAAACACACATATTGAATAAAAAGCTTAAAGTAAAACAAAACGTTTTCTTAAAGCAGAAGAAACCCTTTGTCATATGCTCATTTTCTCTTCTAGTACGCACACATAGAGCGAAAAATGAAATGGAGTGGAACATGGAACGCAACAAATCGTGCTGTAACACATGTCTGATTTGTTGCATTCTATGTTCCATTCCATTGAAAACAGATACCTTCATGCCAATTCTCATCACCACCTAGCCCAACTACAAGCCGTGTCAAGACTTTAGTAACCAGATCACAAAGACTAGCTGACCAGGATAACATCAAACAGGAAATGGACAATCTAAAAACAGTTCTAAGACAAAACGGATTTACAGATCGAAATATACAAAGAGCCATAAAGTCAAAACCGGGACAAACAGACGAGGAGCATGAGACTCCAATAACCAAGGCTTATTTACCGTATGTCAAAGGGACCAAGGACAGTATTGCAAGAATTCTACGGCGACACAATATCAATACTATTTTCAATACAGACAGAAAAATAAGCACGATGTTGAGGACTCCGAAGACGAGGATCCCTTTAGAACAAAAGGCAGTGTATGAGATTCCATGTGCAGATTGTCATAAAACCTATGTGGGGCAAACTAATACAAGAATTCAAGCTAGACGTGATGAACATCAGAACGCTGTAAGAAAGCAGGAAAAAACAACATTCATTGCGGAACATGCCACCACATGTCACACCGAATAGACTTTGAGAACACCAGAGTACTGGCAAATAAAGAACACCCAAAATCAAGACTCGTAATAGAGGCAATTGAAATAGCGAAGAGGCACGCAATGAAATTCAGAACTTATCGAATTGTTAGAAAATTATATTAAACACCGGCCCGGACCCGTCCAATAACAACTTAACCGGAAATAACAAATCAGCAGGCGGGAGGCGTGCCCATTGAGCGCCTAGGGCCAATCATACGCAGCCGTTCACGGTGCCAACCAATAGGCGCCGAGCCGCGACTATATAACAGTGCGAGCGCTTCTGAAAATCTTAGTATTCGAGTAACTAGAAGCGAAAGCAGAAGGCTACGAGAATTATGCGAACCGACCTGAAGAGGGCAGATGTGACTGCCGAAACGTCGTCATTTTACCATCGATCCCGGCAGAGATCAGTTATCAACTACGCAGATGAATTCCCGGAAACCACCTAAAACATATATATATATATATATATATATATATATATATATATATATTTGTTTTTAAGTTTTCGCGGGCACTAAATATGTTAGGTGGTTTCCGGAAATTCATTCTCGTAGTTGATAACTGATCCCTGCCGGGATTGATGGATCAGTATTCGAGTAACTAGAAGCGAAAGCAGAAGGCTACGAGAATTATGCGAACAGACCTGAAGAGGGCAGATGTGACTCTGCCGAAAAGATCGTCATTTTACCATCGATCTCAGCAGAGATCAGTTATTAACAACGCGGATGAATTCTCGGAAACCACCTAACACACACACACACACACACACACACACACACATATATATATATATATATATATATATATATATATATATATATATATATTATAACACGAAAGCTTTCGAAATATATTTAATTTCTTCTTTTCTGAAAAGATTGCACCAAATAATAATATAGGTAAATCTTAATCTAGTTGGTAAAAGCAAACTTATATCATCTCATCACAGGGAATGCAAATTATGCAACAGAATACATTTTATGCTCATTTTGTTCTCTAGTATGCACACAGAGCGAAATTTTCAATGGCATGGAACATGGAATGCAACAAATCGTGCTGTAACACATGTCTGATTTGTTGCATTCCATGTTCCATTCCATTGAAATTTTCGCTCTGTGTGCGTACTAGAGAACAAAATGAGCATAAAATGTATTCTGTTGCATAATTTGCATTCCCTGTGATGAGATGATGTAAGTTTGCTTTTACCAACTAGAATAAGATTTACCTATATTATTATTTGGTGCAATCTTTTCAGAAAAGAATGACTGAAGAAGAAATTAAATATATTTCGAAAGCTTTCGTGTTATAATATATATATATATATATATATATATATATATATATATATATATATATTGGTTTCCGGGAATTCATCCGCGTGGTTGATAACTGACCCCTGCCGGGATCGATGGTAAAATGACGACGTTTCGGCAGAGTCACATCTGCCCTCTTCAGGTCGGTTCGCATAATTCTCGTAGCCTTCTGCTTTCGCTTCTAGTTACTCGAATACTCGAATAGATTTTCAGAAGCGCTCGCGCTGTTATATATTCGCGGCTCGGCGCCTATTGGTTGGCACCGTGAACGGCTGCGTGTGATTGGACCTGGGCGCTCAGTGGGCACGCCTCCCGCCTGCTGATTTGTTATTTCCGGTTAAGTTGTTATTGGACGGGTCCGGGCCGGTACGGTGTTTAATAGAATTTTCCAACAATTCGATAAGTTCTGAATTTCATTGCGTGCGTTTAGACTGTGAGGCCTCTTCGCTATTTCAATTGCCTCTCTTACGAGTCTTGATTTCGGGTGTTCTTTATTTGCGAGTACTCTGGTGTTCTCAAAGTCTATTCGGTGTGGGCATGTTCCGCAATGGATGTTGTTTTTTTCCTGCTTTCTTACAGCGTTCTGATGTTCATCACGTCTAGCTTGAATTCTTCTATTAGTTTGTCCCACATAGGTTTTATGACAGTCTGCACATGGAATCTCGTACACTCCCTTTTGTTCTAAAGGGATCCTCGTCTTCGGAGTCCTCAACACCGTGCTTATTTTTCTGTCTGTATTGAAAATAGTATTGATATTGTGTCGCCGTCGAATTCTTGCAATACTGTCCGCGGTCCCCTTCACATACGGTAAATAAGCCTTGGTTATTGTGTCTCATGCTCCTCGTCTGTTTGTCTCGGTTTTGACTTTAGGGCTCTTTATATATTTCGGTCTGTAAATCCGTTTTGTCTCAGAGCTGTTTTTAGACTGTCCATTTCCTGTTTGATGTTATCCTGGTCAGCTAGTCTTTGTGATCTGGTTACTAAAGTCTTGACACGGCTTGTAGTTGGGCTGGGTGATGATGAGAATTAGCATGAAGGTATCTGTTGGTGTGAGTTGCTTTCCTATATACTGTATGGCCAAGGGTTCCATCTTCTTTCCTATTTATGAGAACGTCAAGGAATGGCAGTTGATTGTTGGCTTCAACCTCCATGGTAAATTTTATTTTGTGATGGATGCCATTAAGGTGGTCTAAAAAAGTATTGAGGTGTTCCCTCCCATGAGGCCAAATCACAAAAGTATCATCCACATATCGCAACCATAAACTGGGTTTAAGGGTTGGTGTTCTTAGTGCCAACTCCTCAAAGTTCTCCATAAAAAGGTTCGCTATAACTGGTGAGAGTGGCGATCCCATTGGAGCTCCTTCCACTTGTTTGTATCGTTGGTTCTCAAAACAAAATAGGTGTTCATCAGACAGTGCCTTGTTAAGTCTACGAGGTGTTGAGGTGGTTTGTATTTTTCTATTATGATTCTAAGTATTTCGATGAAAAGTATCGAATTTTTCACATATGAGTCTGCCCCCTCTGCAAACGGTTGAAGTTGGGCTAGGTATTTGGCTAGGTGTTGTGTTGGGGATCCAATACCTAGCCCAACAACTTCAACGGTTAGATTGAAAACCGCGTGTTTATTATTTAATTACTCGTCGTTTTGGCTCCTGTTTGCGTCTTTTGATAGTGGCTCTAAAGCTGGAGCCGAAACGTCCAATGACTTATAAATGTAAACGGGGTGCTCACGTATGCTACTTTAAGGTACATTCCCTTATGGGTAAGTTTAAGGTACTACTAAAGTATTCGAATGCCACAAATAATTTAAATATGCATTATAGTCTTTTTATATTTTGTTTTGGTGAGATAGTATTTTCAGTGGTAACTTTAAAATATTTTACTAATTTATTTCCATCCAAACAACGCTATACAATATAGTAATATAAACGAAAACTTACCATTTCGTTGAAAATTGTGCAAATTTCAAATATGAACTAATACACATTCTATTGTGCACAATAAAAAATTATATCAAGTTGTAATATATTATATTTCACTTATCAATAAATCATCTGTCTATTATAAAAATTGTTATTACATTTTCATAACTGATATCAGTACAGGCTCGGCCGCTTAGTAGATCTTTATTTTTAAAATGTTATAAAACAAAATTCATTTAAAGGTTCCGTATAATTGGAAAGTACTAGTTTGTGTATGACATCATGAAAATAGATATTTTCTGACAGTTAAAATTTAAACAATCACACATGATTTCAGAATTTACTTCTGTATGAGATCACACATATTTTAACCACTTCTAAAACTCTAAAACAGCTAAATTAATATTCGCTAATTTATCGTTCTCTAGAATATCGAAAAATACAGCTAAACTGCTTAATCAATTTATATTAAGAGGTGATTCTATGCATTTTTTTATAACATCAAGCATACAGTTTTCAGATATATGGGAAATACGTCAAATAAAATTTCTCCCAAATTTTTCAATTTAAATCTCATATATCAGAAATTAATTATATTGATCATGCGGGATGTTTTAAATTGTTGCATTTTAATTTATTTGAAAACAGTTCATTCTTAAATATAAATTATATTCTTAAGGTTCAAATGAAATTTTATAGTAACGTTCATTTGGATTCATTTTTATTTGATTTTAGAAACAACAACTATGTAAAAAAGAAATCCCAGATTAGTGGAAATATTTATTCGTTTTGAAATGTTTACACTTTGGGTTCGTTGATTTATTTAAACACTCAGTCGAACTTACTATAATTTATTTCCACTAATTTCCCATTCACACAACTATATACAATTATCTTGGACACCTGTTTTTTACTAGACTAACCTAACCTAACCTAATACTGAATGAATCCTTTCGTGGGCTTCCTGTATTTAAATTTTTCTTCTCGGAAGGATCTGGAAGGTCAAAGAGCCGCCGAGAGGTTTCCTTCATGGGATTCCACAAAATATCGGATGAATTGTTCGTAACATCACAGGAAATATTTGAGAATATTTTAACCATATAGTGTTTTTCGTTTTTTTTTAAGTCAAATTATACTAAAATTACAGAATCTCTTAACTTTCCATAGCACACAATGAAAAAGAATCTTTACAAAAGGTTACTCATTGAGACCTTTAATTTTTGGCCGTCGCTGTTTTAGTTCTACTTTTCGTTTATGGTTTTCTTGAGAATAATCTACCCACACTCAAAGAAAAGTTTGTATATTTTAGAATTTCAAAAATTTTCAGGATCATCATACCCGTTCACAAGTTCACACTGACAGTTATGAAGAATTGTAAAATTTAAAATCAAAATATTTGACAATATAAAGTGAAGAAACTATTAGAATGTTCTGCTATCTATATCATATTATAAAATTGTAGTGTGTCTTGTCTGTTTATTTGATTGCTTGTTGTTTGTTTGTTTGTTCAGTAGACTCAAATCTGGTACATATTTAATCTCGTTACATTGACCAAAACGGTAGATACAGCAAAAAAACTTCTACGATATTGGGTAACACACAATTACTCTATAGGTCCACCACACGCGCCAAATATTACATACTTGCATTAGTTTAGTTTTCCAAATGAGATCCCTCAAACGAGAAAATTCTTGTATGGCCATTTCTGTGTATACATATTACATTGTTTTTTCAAGGACGATTAAAACAATTTCTATAACTTCGACTCTAAATTTAACGTACGAGCGCGAAATATAGATATTGTCTTTGTTATTTTTAAGTAAAACCTTAAATTAATGGAACGATTTTCTTTCTCGCAAACTCTTCAGCGTTATTCAGATTCAATTTGTAAGTATTGATATCATTAAACTTTGAATTAATATCGAGATGTGACTTGAAGCCAATTAGAATAAGAAGTTTATCTCTTCTTGCGCCTTCACCAAAACATAATGAAACTTTTATTACTGTGGCTTGCTCATGTGTAGGAAGGAACACATCGAATAAAAAGTATCGATACTGTACTCGTGAGTCGTATCAAAAAAAGTGTATCGTACTTCATAGTATCGATTACTTTTCTTAGAGCTTAATTAATACACACACAACTAGACATCTTGACTCAATGTGAGTCAGTAACGTCAGTTCAGCTTAGTCGTAGTCTAAGCAGGACCTTCGCTCCTGTTAGCAAAATTATTCCAATTTGTTTTTTTTGCTGATTCTTATACAAAAAGGTCTCCTAAAAACAAATCCGAAGGTTGCCAAGGGGTAACTTGGTTGAGAAATTGCCTAAACAATTTCAACTCATAAAAAAATCAACTTTTTTGCGTCGAAAATCGGTTTTAAGTTTTTTTGGTCATTCTGAACAACAAAGGTGTTTTCTGATTTTTCTCCAAAGTTGGTCGTTTTTGAAATATAAGGGATTTAATTAGTTGGAAATAACCCAAAAATGGCCATTTCCAAAGCTCTATAATTCCGGTTAAAAATTATCATTTTTGAACCCACAAAAAGCCAAATGACATCTTTAACATTCCTCTACAACATTCAGCAGAGTTTTTTGGGATTATTTCATTACAAAGCCTTTTTTAAAATGTTTATAACACCCGTGCACGCGCTATCGATACAAGTGATTTGGCGTCTCTCTTGCAATTGAAATTAAAAAATAAAATAATTAACAATACATCTATTGACTACCACCCAAGTGTGGCAAGTGAAATAGCCTCCTGCCCTCTTTTTCTAGTCTTTTCGCGGTATTTCTGAGTATGAATAAAAATATCGAATTCAAAGTATCGAGTACAAAAGTACCTGTATCGAAAAAAAAAGTACTCGATAACAAAAAGTATCGATACTTTTTTCGTGTCTCTACTCACGTGTAGGAAAACCGTCTAAATTAGTTATCTACACACCAAAAGGACAACCAGAAAATATTGTTTTTAATTTAGTTTTTTAATCATATCATATCTGCAGCATCACAGCGAAGCGTTGCCAGGTTTACCTGGTTTATAATAAAGTCGAAGGTTTCCAATGAATTGAAATTGAATTAGTAGTATATCACTGAGTGCCTCATGGTGCTTCTCGGCCCCCCAGAAATGTCTCTCAAAGATGACAGAAAATAAAAATACCATTTATTAAAAACTATTGGTTTCAGAACACAACATGTCTTTCCTCGAAGTTTCCTTGGACTTCCATCGTCTTGAAATGCTTGATCGAGTTACATTGTCTACCAGATACAGACTAACCCAATATTATGTCTTTTCTCACACTGTAACCTTATCCAAAAATTTCATAAATTACTATTAAAAAGGGGGGTAGGAGTAAAATTAAAGTACGATAATGATCAACAATTTATTTATTCCTATTTTCTCCTTCATATTTGCTCTCATATATTCAAATTATTTACAAACTAAGCGTTTTTTTACAATTCTATTTGGCAAACAATGTAACACACTGTGATCACGGCTCTTGCGTGATTAGGTATATTACATCTTACAAACATAATTTATCAAATCAGTTCTTTTTTAAATACTTAACAGTAAATATCACATTTCAATGGAAGAAAGGCGTTATAGTTATAGCTCAACAATTTCCAAGGCCTTTCAAAAATATCACCAAGACATAAAAGATACAATTGGTCAAATCTATAATTCTTTTATATCTGCAGGGTATTTGTATAATATTTGGGCATTAAAAGCTCCGCGTAAATGTTTCATAAAGTGGACTATGTTAATTGTTGAAACAATACAAAATACTCTCAACTACTAAAAGTTTAAATTTAAAAGGTATACAAATATGTGTAATAAATATATGCTTGTTTTAAATTTATATAACTTTACACAGAAAATCATTAAAATCATGTGTTATTCAGTGGCTGACATATAAACAGTATTCTTAATTAGGAACCGAGTAAATGTCAAATAATCCACAACAAAATCCTAAGATTAGTGCAATATTAAAAATTGTATCAGACACACTGTAACTGAAATGTTTTACCTCGTAATTTGTGGCAAATGAATAGAAAAAGATCAGAGGAAAGATAGAGCTAAAAACATGATTAACAATAAACTTTAAGTTTTGTAAAATATTCAAATACTTGGTATAAGTCCGTTGCTTAAACTGAAAAAGAGTATCGTAACATTATCGTACCAATCCTAAGATAAATTACTTATTATCAGCAACATCGACAATGATTTACACCGCAGAAAAAAATTAAATGATGAAAACAAACTCCGAACTGCAGTACAGTGCTCAAAGTCGTGTCCCGCAAGGTGTAACTGAAATATGGGTATTAACTTAAATCGGTGGTAAATGCAGGATTAGGTAAACTGGAACGGATCAGGGAAAAAATAAGATTACAGATAAAAAACAGCAAAAAACGTGAAAGCCAGTAACAAAGAGATTATAAAAAATATTGTAACAATACAAATAAATTGAATCATTAAATTTATAAACATCACTGACATAAATAGAGCAAAAGAAATCCTCAGATAAGTTTACCAGCAACATACATAATAACTAAATGGGAGTTTAGTGCCTAAAAAGCTCAAAGTTGTGTTAGACAGGTAGGCTAGCTACGAAAGCTTTGTTGGGAAGTCAACTTTAACAGCAAGCCACCTATGACAGCTCATTTAATATGTCGAGTTTTGTAAAAAAGCAATGCAAGTTGTTTTAACTCATAAAACTAACTATCAAAAAACGCTATACAAAAATTACCTTGTAGGTTTTTTAATCGAATTCAAAAAAGGAGGTGGTTCTCAACTCGTCTGTATATAACTACATAATACTTTAATTAATTAAATAATATAAAGATATTCAGTAATAACTCGAAATAATTTGGATCTTTTGAACTGGATTCTGTTATGGAGGATCCCAAAGTAGTTCCAGATCTTTTTCAAAGACAAGACATTGGTTTTAAAAAATCGGAAAAAAAACGTGTTTTTTTCAAGCAAATCAAGCAAATCAAAATAAATATTAGATAATCTAATTCAGAATGGAGGTTCTCAATTTGTCTGTATATATAGTGTGTCTACATAAATTACATGCAAATGGAAAACATTCTTATGAATAATATTTAGAAAAAAATGTTATTGTTCAAAAATAGATCTGCATGGTCTGAAACCTAAACCGAAATCATCACATTTCACTTTTTCAATTGTAGACGAGGTGTGTTGAAAATATGAATTTTGCTTAAAATTGAAGTACCTTTACTCTTCAGTTAATTAGAATTGAAAAGTTCATCCAATTATCCTATGTTGTAAAATAAATATATTTTGTAAATATTGAAAAAACTGCTTTTATTAAGTTTAAAATTTCACGGATGGGAGAAAATTAAATGAATGAAAATGTAATTAAATCAAAATAAATTATAATTAACAAACTTCAAAATTGATATAAATTCTCAATTAGCCTACATTTAGCGTAGGACTACCTCGGTTGAATTATAAGCAAACCTTCCTTAATATATATTAATATTCTATTCTATTTAACACTAAATGAGGTGGGTAAAAAAATCTGAATGTTGCTAAAAATAAATCGTTTTTTACAACATTTAAACAATTATTCTGAAGTTGGTGCTAAGCTAAACAAAAAATAAATCGGCAAGTATATTTTCAAGTTGTACTTTGCAACCGACTTCAAAACAAGTATTATTTTTGCTTTTTAATTAAGTTACTTTTGTGTTTTTTAGAGAAGTCTGTTTTTGTTTTATCAATTCTCTACAAAAGTCCCTTTGGTATTGTAATATAGTTAGTCAACAGATTTCACGCAGTAAGGGAATGAAAGGGGCCTAGTTGTATTGTTTATACTGTTTAAAAAAAAGAGAAAAGCGACTTTCCAAAACATTTTCTTTTGCTCTAATGTCGAACAATACTGTATTTGAAATATATGTGTGAACTTTAATCGGTAGCTAGAGTAAACAACAATAGCAGATTCTCACAAAATTGTTGATAGGGGATATTAATCATTAGTAAGGAGTATCGATTTTTGATAGTAAACAGACATGTAATCCATTGGAAAAACCAACATGTACAGATAATAGATAGGTAGTTAAAAATCGAAACAAAACTGCAGAGAAAAAGAGAAATAATACAATTCATCATAACTTTCATCTTGTGTCCCTTCTTCAAGTAAATACAAGCTTGTTTTGACACCATTATGATTGACATGATAAGATATTTGAACGCGAATTGATTGAGCCACTAAGCTCTTAAATCAGGTTTCGTGCTAACCAAAAACCACAGGATTTAGAACGTAGTTTAATAATTCAGAAAGATATGTACCTACCATATTTTAGTGTTTTTACATGTACCAATTTTATAAGACAATTTTATTAATTTAACATTTGTTCCTATGTGGTATTTAAATTTACCGCCCGGATTTACTGCCAATGTAAAGATTTAAGGTCATGAAATCTTGACCCCAAAACATGAAAGGTTGCGACAAGTTTCACTTCTGGGAGTAATTATTGTGTGGTATAATGCTGGTACCCTGCGATTTCTAGGTTAAAAACTACCCGGTAGAAATTCAAAGTATAGCTTAAAGTAATTAGTTATTAGCATTTCGAAACTTATGGGTTTTTGAAACATAAGAGGTTAGCTATCTGGTTTTCAGTCGGTGACCGTCATCATAAGACCGAAATTTAAACTTTAGGGGCCAAATTAGAAAACTAAATGAAAATTAAAAAAAGACATTGTGAATTGTATCAAATAATAGGGCCTTATTATGAAAAATAAGCTTATCTCCAAAGCTACCGAAGACACGTGAAAAGCTAGCATCTTAATGTCCAAATCAACTCAGTCCCCTTTATCCGCAAAACTAAGTCAAAATAATTTTGAAAAAATAGGGACACAAGTCAAAGTTTACAGAAAAAATTCAACTAACGCACAAATCCGAACAACAGAAATAAACAAAAGAATGAACTACATCACCAAATTTTATAGGAACTCAGATATAGCGCCAAAACTCTTGAAATTCAGATGACGAACAATAAAACACCAGTAGTATTTGTGGAGGTCAGCGGTCCAGAACATGAAGAAGACAGCCGGGAACGACGCCATAACGGCCGAACTCCAAAAACACGCTGGTAGAGAAACATGGAAACGTCTATTATTCCATAAATAAGAAATTACAGAAGACATTAAGAATTACCTGTTATATACAAAACATTCACTATGATTATTCAAAACCGAATAGAAAGTAGGTACACTAGATTCCTCTCATCCATGATAGTAAGCCTGATTTTGCAGTACCTTCTGCACCATTTATCTCGTATATACTCTAAAGGAACTTCTCAGTATAATATGTTTCGGGAAAGCGCGCGACACCATATGATCGACAGCAGCAATCAATACTCATAGCATAGCAAGGTGTAGATAAGCCATGTAAAGAAACATTGGTCAACATATACAGAATTTTGGAATTTTTGGTGTCAAGATTCAATTTTCAGCAATTAATCATGTTTTTCATAAGAACAAATTTTATATTTATACAATTTTATATATTCTGGAAATACATGAACAAAAATATACATTTTGCATACCTAATCAAAAAAATTATCTAAAATCCCCCCCTTCCCCAAAAACCCACCCCGAAAAAAATTCCTAGCTAGGGCCTTGGCTAAACAGAATGGATAACATTCAGAAAGAACTAAATAGTCTTTAAATCTAAAATATCAGTTCATCTTAAAACAAAAAGTGCATCAATATGCTCTATTATTACTGAGATACAGTTGTGAAATCCGGAATACAAAAACCTAAAATAACGCAAAAACTTCAACTTATACAAAAGTTTATGGAAAGATCCATGTTTCGAATAACAAGGAGACGTCGAAAGAAATAGATTGGATCACAAATTAGGGTGGATGCTTTGTGGATTGGATACGAAATAAGACCAAGTTAATAGATATCATCCACAAAGTAATATTATGTACTGAAATGGCAATGGAAAGACATTGCGCATGACGACAATAAAAGTGGGACCACATAAATCGCTGAATTATATCCCAGGGATGCGAAAACACTTCACAAACATCCTAATATAAGATGGAACTATGATATCAAGAAAAATAACCGGCATAACCTGGTCCCCTAATAAGCAAAGACTAGAAGCACATAATTAATATGATGAAGATGAATGCCACTTAAATTGCACATAGGTTGTAATATGGATAATGATAAATAGGGTAGTAATAGATAGTACTGACATATAGATGTCACTATGTCCCTCCCAACATCAGATGTATTCACAGGTTGTTTGAAAGTAACAAATAACTTTGTATAAAAACTAATTTTCAAACAATCCATATTTTTTCAAGTGATTTAGAGGGGAATTTGGAAGAGCTGAATTTGACATAGATTGTAACAAACATACATAGGCCAGAGAGAAAAAAACTTCAAAAAAGGGACGTCAAAACCCAGAACAATAACAAAAATACTAAAAACAATTTATAGACAATTAAAAACCTACAAAAGTTATTATAAGTTCTAATTTGATGCTTAATTCATTTTAACAAAATATGACTTTCGTCTACATCACAATGTTTTAAGTTTATTTGCTAAACCTTTTTATTCTGAAAACGTAGATGTTTTCATGCTCAATCTATTTTCTAAATCTGGACAGTTCATCATTTATTTTTGCTGTATGATATTTAAACTATAGAAAACCCGTTTTAATGAGCCGCATTATTTCAGTAAATAGCCCTATTGTCGTTCAGAAAGCATTTAATCTTTACAAATTTTAGTTCACCTACATCAAAAAATAGATCAAAAGTTAGTTTTTAAAATATAAATTGTCTCAGCAAATATGTGTTCGTTTTTTATTTTAAAACTTATTGAGTTGAACCGTCATATTAGAGCCTATGTAGTTTCTCAGAATCTTGACATATTGTAGTGGTGTTTTTATATATGTCAAATAAATAATCATTTTAAAATTATATATATTACCTTATTTTATTTATATTTTGTTTTCTACATAATTTAATTGCGTCTTTTATTACATCTAATATGTAATATGTATATATATATATATATATATATATATATATATATATATATATATAAACAAAAAATACTAAATTAGTCAAATGTTCAAATTCCATGTCGTTCATAAATTATAGATTTAATTGAGGAATACATTAATTGTATACTAATTAATCATCAACGAAGTTTCTAATATAAATAGTTTAAATATTTTATTGAATAATTTACCAAGGTGAACAAGCTTTTAAGTCAAGATACGTTTTTTGCATGTGGTCGTTAAACTCAAAATTTTGTAAAATCAATATGGGGGGTGTTTAAGGCAACTATTAAACTACTATAACTTCAGTGCTAGGTTATGAATGCTGATAGAACCATACGCTGGGGTAACATACCTTTAAAAAGGTCTTCCTTCTGATTTAATTGTTCCGTTGCAAAAGCTACTCATGCTACAAATAATATCAAAGAAGTTATAGATAATAAAAATTACCGCATTTTGTTTAAATTATCTAAGTAATTAATGACCAATATTGAACTTATAATAGATAAATGTGTGTTTTTCAATTATATATAACATTGTCCGTAAATGTAAATTTAGTTAATCCCGTAAATTTTGTACAAAAGTTAAAAAAAAATATTTGACAAAGTTTTGGGGTTATATACAAAAAAATTGCAAATAAAGAATTTTGAACGTTATTCCGGTATTGTCCTACTAATAATTTTGTCATAACGAAAACCTAGTTTTCTGTAAATGACCTATTATTAGTAGGTGGATATACGATTGCATGTTACAGGCAGTTTTGTAAATTTTGTATTGTTTTTTCATCTATTTAAATAAATACGATTCTTCTTAAAGAAATGTCAATAAATTTATAATAAATTTGTTTAAGTAAACATGTAGTTGCAATTGTAATTATGAACAATCATTTACGTTATGATTAGCTGAGATTTCAAATATTAAAATCAAATACCCTGCAGACAAATACATTAACGAATTTCCCATAAAAAATTGTCATAATAGTCAAAAATAAATAAATAAATAAAATCCTAAGTCTCAATATGTACATGAGAATATTGAAATCATACTCACTCACATAAAAGGTTCTTATAAACATTTTTTACAAAGTGGTCTGTGAAATTTGGCTTGTTTATGTATTGGCAAAATTGGACTCGCATCTCGTTATTTGGTTGTAAACCTTATCAATTCTTTCGTTGAGAATTTTAATGCTCTTGTCTGGTATCGTCGGCAGAATTTCTTTGACCTTATCAGAATTTTGGCTCTCGAACATCTCCCTCAGTAAGAACCCGATATTTCTTTTCAGTTTTAGTTGTTTAATAATCGCTGCCGTTTCTTTTCTGAACATGCACAGGTTCTCCAACAACAAAGAGTGGTAAATTTCGTACTTCTTCAGCAATCGGTACCCGTGCAACAGTCCAGATTCGTTGTCTAAAAATACCAGCAGAGGACTGTCGGCTTTCCTCGCCAAATTATGAGCAGGAGCGTCCATGATGTTGACATTCCATTGGAAGTTGTACAAGTTGTTCACAATTCGATCCAGATTGGCTGTCAAATAATCGAAGACTATGAGATCCGACCATTGAGCTAGTTCCAGCAACTTGTCAGTGGCATCGCTTTCATCACCAGATATTCCTGTCATATTGAGAACGTCGTACTTGTTCAAATGCCTGTCCATAGGCCTGAAGATAGCCGGGATATTGGCCGAATTCAAATTGGGAATGTACTGCGTCAGAATTAGCGGCCTGTTGGAATTCCATTGAGCTGAAGCGATCTCGTTGCGCAGATTTTGCCACAAAGGTTTCTCCAGATCCACAACGCTAACCCTGCTCGGCGCTAGATTCGGCAAATTCAAAATTTTCGCCAAATAAAAACTGAATAGTTCCCCTTGAATCTGATCGATGTTTTGCCGGTACCGCACGCAGGCTTTCGAACCGTCCTGAAACGTGACAAGACGATTTTGCATTCGCCCGCAGCCGCTTTCCATTTTGATAGCGACGGCTTTCACGAGGAACTTATCCCAAATTGCGTAGTGCTTCTCGCCGTAACCCTCTGGTAACGACTGCTCGATTTTCCTTCCCCAATAAATTCCGCTCTCGACAAAAGAATTTCCTCGAGGTAGAGCGTTGTCGACGAACGACACCGAAGGATATTCATTTGCGCTCTTGAAGGCGTAACTATTGTTGAAAAACACAGTCTTTATGTCCGCGGTATTGTTATTAATGTATGCGTCTGTCTGATTTTTATTTACCGCCGTCTCGAAGTAAAGCAATGGAATTAAAATACCTATTGTCAGTCCTACACTGAAAGCAAATATGACACTTAGAAAACATAAGTTCTTGTAGGCGGATAGCGTATGTTGTCGTTTCGATTGTAGAGGTAGTAAATCACTGTCCCACTGCATGAATGATGGCCTTACTAGACTACAACAAAAATTCGACAACGTTCCCATATTTACTGGCAGTTTATCACAATAGCACGTCCGTAATATTCAATGACACTACTCGAAACTGAAATACATTAACTCGATGGAGTCGAAGAGAAAAAAATGAAAACTCGTTGGTACTGTAACAACGACGAGGTACCTATCGGTCGTGTGTCGCGATCATAAACCCATGAACTTTTCATTCAGCATGCCATAGCGCACCACCACTCAAGTTCAACTCGACTGCAATCTGTTTCTGACTGATCTGCAAGTCTTTCAGACTTGTATGGGTTTAGTTAACAATACTCGTGCAGAGTAGGGTTTAACACTGTAGTGGGATGAATATCTGACATATTTCTATAGAGTGAGACCGAATGTTACCTGTGTTTCCGTGTACATTGAAGAAAGACCGAAAGACGACGACGGACTCGATATCTCGGAGAGTGAGGGAGACGTAGTCGCTTTGACAATAAAAATAAACGAACTTCTTCGATATGGAAAAGTGACATTAAACGGAGGGTTTGCCCATAAGCCGCATATTTTTTTAGTGAATCGCTCGTGTTTCACCGAATCAACGACAACTGCTAAGACAGGAAATATTCCCATAGAAAAAAAAATTCTAAACGATGAGAACAAAATTAGATAGATATTTGTTTCGTTGTCGACAAACAAAAATTTTGAGCTGTAAGTTTTTTTTATAATACAATTTGTTTTTATTGTTTTTTTCAATCATTAATTATCTACACGCATCACTTAGTTAATGAAGGAATTAAATTGAAATAAAAACATTAACGAGAATGATATTGAAATAAATGAGGTAAACATTAACTAAAGTAATCGTGAAATATTTTTTTCTATTTAGTTTTTTATTTTTTCTCACTCTCCTCTCTTTTCTCTCTCCTCTCTTCTTTCTTCGCTCTTATCTCTTATCTCTCTTCTTCCTTCTCCCTTCTCTCTTTTCTCTTCTCTCTTCTTCTTCTCTCTTCTCTGTTCTCTTTTCTCTCTTCTCGCTTCTCTATTCTCTCTTTTTTCTTCTCTATTCTCTCTTCTCTCTTTTTTCTTCTCTCTTCTCTCTTCTGTCTTCTCTCTTTCTCTTCTTTCTTCCCTCTTCTCTCTTCCCTCTTCTCTATTCTCTCTTCACGCTTCTCGCTTCTCTCTCTTCTCTCTGTTCTCTCTCTTCTCTTTCTTCTCTCTATTCTCTTTCTTCTCTCTCTTCTCTCTTTTCTCTTCCCTCTTCTCTCTTCCCTCTTCCATCTTCCCTCTTCGCTCTACCAACTTCTTTCTTCCCTTTTCCCTCTTGTATCATCTCTCTTCCCACTTCTCTCTTCTCTCGAGACAGACTTTCTACAAATACCATACAAATACAAATTTCAATCCACCTTCAAGATTTCTTATAATCGAGATAAATTAACATACAATGCCTTAACATGTATTCAAATCTAGCACACGAGTATGAACTCGTAAACTGCCTCATTTTCCAATTTGCAGGTAAAATTGATGCTTTCCCATAAATCAAAACACTTTAGACTTTTTTTTCAACTTTGGTGCTCAATTTTTTAACTCATATTTTAACATTTCATCTTTTTTTATTGTTTGTTCGGTCATAATTAAGAAAATTTCAGGAAGCTAAAAGAACCGGTTTAGAAAAAATAACCTTCCAAATGACATTTAAAATGAATAAAAATGAACACATTAAAGATTTTGAAATTGTTTGATGATTTTACAAATATTAATAAGTAAAAATAATTTGGAAGATAAGATATCAATTGAATTGTACATTGTAAAATGAAGAAAGCCATTGAGCAATCAAAATGGAACTATATTTCTAATGTTAAATTTTAACTTACAAAAGTTTACGAAAGAAATGATTCTCCCCCCCTAAGGTAAAAATTTTCTTAACCCCCCTCCGTCCCCCGAGACCCTTACGTATTTAGTGAATTATACATTAAGATTTGTAGTGCATATTTCCCAATACAGGGGCACCCGCACTGGCAATCATTTTGAGGAACCATTAAGTGTTTGCTTTTATCCTTACGAGACCAGCTGCTGAAATTTAAAATAAATTGGTCAAGATTTAAGATTTAATATAATGTAGGTAAATCAAAGTATAGATTTTTCTAAGATTCCAGTTCAGATAAGCAGGGAATGAGTGCATTTACTTATATTTACCCTCAAATCTTTTAAATGAAGCGTTTTAAATTTATAAAAAATATAGAATTGTATTTCTCAGGCAGAGCTACATGATTCGCTTGATTTTATTGTATTAATAGACTTTCAGTGAAGCTTAATATAATCTATTATTTGAATTTTAGGCTCAGTAGATTGACATATAAAGGGGAAAATGGGTCAAGTTTTAAATAATAAATTATTAACTTTTGTAGTTAAATAATATTAAACATACAAATACAATATATTTTTAAAGACTTTAGATAGTGTATTCTTCCAATTTAAAAGAGTTAACTTCAAAATTTCATGTGGCGTTCCTAGGAACGACTTTGTTATAAGATGCGTTCTCCAAAAATGAGAGCAAAGAAATCTGATGTTCCAGAGATCTCATTATAGTCATAAGGAAAAACCTAGGAAAACTTTATATATTGTAGAAATTTATAAATGTTCGAATAATTGATAACAAAAGTTATATAAAGAAACTACAATTCGAAAAGTCATAAATTTGTAAACTGGTGAATTAGTCATCACATACAATTTCAAAATTCAACCATATTACACAAAGAAGAACAAAATACAAAACGAAAAACGAAAGCTGAAAGAGTCTGCTTAAGTCCCCTACTAGCAGAAATATTCATGGGTAATATAGCGGATAACATTTTTAAACACCCATTATCAAAATAATTCATTTACTAGAACAGATACGTAGATGATATTCTTGTATGTTTTACAGGAACTACGAGGCAATTGACTACATTTATAGATTACATAAACGGTACACACCATAAACCTTGATTTTACGACGGAAATAGAAACAAATAATTAAATTAATTATTTGGATTTGTCAATTACTAAAATAAACAACAAAGATACATTTTCAGTTTATCACAAACCTACATATTCTGACATAATCATTCATAATAGATCTTATCAAAGTTATCAGCAAAAATGTATGCATTTTATAGAATGATCCATAGTTTAATTAATGTACCTTTGACGCCGTTAAACTTCGAAAAAGAATTAAACATCATTAAACAAATAGCAATAAATAATGGTTGTGATCACCAGCTCATCGATAACCTAGTAAAAAACAAAAATGTTCCAAAAGGTTCTAAATTCAATTTATCCAACTGATAAATAACCATATGACTTCCTCAAAACTTTAGCGTAACTGGGTGAAGCAAGTAATAAAATTAAATCACCTTTAGAAAGACAGGACATCAATATTAGTTATAAAATTTCATATAATTTATCCAAATATATTAAGTACAACAAATCAAGAGTAGCGGTATATCGGTAGGACATTTAGGAATTTTAATACCCCTACTAGAGAGCACAAAAGAAATTATTCAGCACAACATAATAAATCTAATTATGCACGTCATTTAATAGAACATAATCATAACTAATCCCAGTAAAATTAATTTATTATAACTCCTAGAATTAACCAAATACAAATATTAGGTAGGCTCTAAAATAATCAGTTAGATCTTAATCCATCCCCACTTTTAAATCTTTTTAATGGATCTGTGTAATTATTTAGGTAAAGTACAATATATATATATATATATATATATATATATATATATATTCAAACGAATACAGACGAACGGATGTACACCGGAATAAATCATCAACCACATACTGCCATCCGTGAAACAGTATACACAAACATATATATATATATATATATATATATATATATATATATATATATATATATATATAATGGCGTCGTAAGAATAAGTCGTTCAGTATTTTGTGAAACTTGATAAAGGCATTGTATGCCGAAACACGGTCGTTCTGTCAAAATTAAAGTGTAAATCTTGAAGTGTATTTTCGTTTTTGTGTTTCTCATCATAGATTTACATCTATTAGCCACAGCAATTCAATATTAAAAATCTATAGGTAGTTGAAATTATTATATTAGCCTTGGGCACTTCTAATTCCACGATTATCCTACGATCATAAGCGTCTCTCAAGGAAGGCGCTGGAAATCGGTTTAATGATACTGATTTTTAATATCATAACGGGTAACTCAAACTAGGTAAAAACATAATATAAACATACATGCATACAATTAAACAAGGATTAAAAGAAATTTTCAATATGGCCTCTTTCTTCTAAGTTGCATTTTGCTAGTCGCCGTGATAGAGCCTGTTAGGTGGCTTTATAATTCATTTCACATGTGAAATTATTATATACATACAAAATATTCTACTTGAAACGGTCAATATTACACGTTCTTGTTTTATACACTATATTTTTTATGTTCGTTGAAACTTAAAAACTCTCGAATGTTGTAATTAAGGCATTCCAACATGCTAATTTGAATTAAGTTTTAAAATCAGGATGTTTATTTTTTAGGGCACCCTGAATTCTGCCCTAAGACACTTTCTATGGGTAGTTTGCTCAGGGGACGAATCCAGACACATGCTTCCGAGGGGCGATTTCATGCTTCAGGGGAAAGGGATCCTGTACTAAACTCAGATTTCTTGGACTATTACAGTAAAAATAGTCGTTCTGAGGGTTAAACCCATAGAAGTGACATTCTTCTAGGCTCTTGGAGTTAAAATTACCTGGTTTTAATATTAAATTTACTAACTTTGAGGCTCCCTTTAATCCGCTGATGAGTTCGCTTTTCTACTAGAGTTGTAAGGATTGTTATTAAAATATTAAAGAATTTCGGCTGCTTTCTGATTCGTCAAAACATTTTTTCTCATTATAAGTTGTTTTTATTACTAGTGACATCGCGAATGTTCTATTTGACTGTTGTCTGTAGCTGAAGAACGTTAATTATTGTTCACTATTCTGGTGCTGTCATTTCCCATTTTGATGAATGCGCCAGAAAATACAAATGACCAAACTTATATGGAATCGCCATCCAATTATAAATGAATTTTTTTAGAGGAAAAAATGTGAACATAATGAAAAGCGAACATGTTTGTTGAAAAATAGGTGGGTGTATATGCCTAATTTGTTCCTTCAATGACTGTTTTGGAATGGTCTGCTTGTTCCCCGGAGATTAATCCTATTGAATACTTGTTGGATGTGCTTAAAAGAAGCTTGTTTCCCAAGAAGAAATTATTAAGGTCATAGAAAGCATGCCACGTCGAATTCACTCTGGCTTTGATGCTAGAAGTGGTAATACTGAATTTTAAACTACCAAAATCTTATTATTACTGCTCACATTTCGTTTTTAGTTAATTTTGGTTTTTGGTGATACAGTTTTTGTTACTTTTGAAATATTAAATTATTTGTATTTAATTTCAATATATTTTTAAATACCTATATTTGGTTTAAATAACCTGCTCTTTTACACCAGTTTATAAAGTAAAATTTAACTCATTTTCGGACATAAAAATCAACAGCAATTCACGTCAGTAACAGTTTATAAATAATTATAAAGATTTTAACAGCAAACTCTTAGAAGTAAACGATTTAAATAATAAAAAATACGAATTTCTTTCTTTGCTTATATAATGAAAAGAAATGGAGGAATCGTAATGCCGTCTACAGGAAAGTTGTATAGAATAAGAAATCATTCTTAATGACTGTTTATACATCCTGATTGCATCAATTTTTACCGAGAAAAAATGGTCAACGTGGATTTTTTTTTCAAAAATTCATAACTTTCTGGTAAGTCATACTGGAATATTAGTCATCTTCAAAACGATAGTTTATGATATTAAGTTTATATAGGCACACGATGGATACTTTTGAATAAGTAGTTTTTGAAAAATTCGAATTTAAATAATTTAGAGAGCTATTTTGCACATCCCACCATATTAACGAGAATAGTGCGACCGGGATATACTAAAGATATTTTAAAAGGTCATGAATTCCACTTCAATGTGTCTTTCTTGGTTTTTCGCTATAATGCCAAGAAGGTGGTTTAAAATAATAGTAAACATTGCATTAAATGTACGAATATGCCACAGACAGCCAGCGGTGCATTGACATTAGCTGTCAAGGCACATGGACGGATCCAGAATGTTCTTAAGGTTAGGGCACTAGATGAAAATTATGGTAAATTGTATTATTATATGTTTTTTTCAACCGTTTTTTACGTTTTTTATTTTACATATCTATTTCCTGCTCATATTGATCTAATTTATCATTGGTTTATTAAGTTAATGGTTACGTGTATACAGTTTACTGATATTAATTAAATGACTTTTTTTCACTGACTGGATCCGTCACTGTCAAACCATCGGAGGGTCCATGGTTTAAGCCAAAGTTCAAAAGCAGTATTAATACATTTTACGGCACTATGACAAAAATCCAAGATATACGAAGTGAAGTGCATTTTATAAGCTTTCAAAATATATTTTGCATATCGCTATCGAACTATCCGGATTAATACGATACGTGCTGCAAAATATTTCTACAAATTATTTAAATTGCAATTCTGCAAGATCTACTTAACGTACAATATCGATCTTCAGCGTTATTAATCTTATAAGCTATCACTAGGAGGCAGATTAAAGTTCCAGCTGTTATTACAACCAAGTTATATATATTTTTTAAAATCACTCTTTTCCAGCTTTTCTTAATGACAAATGCTGCGATCAAAATTTATCAACATTCATTTTGAAGATTTTCTTATTCTCTACAATTTCTTTATTGACGGCATTATGAACTAATCATTACTTATTACACTATAAGCAAAAAACGAAAATACCCCATATTCTTGGGGGTTTTAAGGCTCAAGTAATTTACTTCTACGAGTTTGCTGTTAAAATTATGTCAGTTATGACTTATAAACTACCTATTATTTACGTGATGGGTTATGCGGTTTGCTGTGTCACCTAAAAATCTCTACTGACGTGTGTTTATCGTAAAATCATTTATTATTAGTAAAGTACTATTTTTTTGTGTAATTTCTAGGTGATTTCATATAAGTCTGATTATTTTACACATAAATTTATGATTTTTTTCAGATTAATTAAGTAACGATGGCACTGGAAATATATACCCCTTCACCCCCTCCTGTATCTAGGCCTGAGACCCACGTAAAAGGCATCGCTATTTTTAACATTTTCGTTAGAAAATGTAACCAATTTGTAAGTTTGACTAAACAAACTATATTATATTAAAATTGTTCCACTCTTCGAGATTTCATAGCTGTAATTAAAAAATCCTTCATCTATTATAAATGTCTCTGTGATTGAGATTAAAAGATTAAAGATGTCCTTGTCAACGCGGCAAGATTCCTAACCCAAACAATTTTATTATGCCAGAAAAATAATAGATTTTGAAATCATTTAGAACCTTTTGACTCACCTTGTGTTAATACAGTTAGGATAAGATGGACAACGATTAATATCCTTACACAAAGAATAACAGTATCACCAGATCTTTTTTTATCTGTATTATCAATATTCATATAAAATCTGAAACATCCGATAAAACAAAGAATCAGTATAAGCGCTAGAATCATTACAAAGTAGAATAAATGTTGCATATTTATGAGTGCACAAAGTTCTAATTATGATTCAATAAACATATATATTTACGATGGATGCAAGAATGTGGTTTTGGTATGTGGATTTATCTTATTCTTATAAATTAATATTTCATATGTATTCCGGTGACTGGTATCCTTTATGAATTTTGACTTTTTTTCACATCTCCTTCAAGATTCTAGAATGTTAAGTACTGTGTTTCAGAGAAATTTGGGCAGGTTGGTCGAAGGCAATAGGAAATTTTGTAATTTTTAATTGTGGCATTAGCATTTCTGCTGAGAACAAGAGAGCTCTCATATATACGTATTAACTCAATGGTTGGGAAAGACTTATCGGTTTGTTAAGGTCCTGGTTAAAATTCTCATTGAAACCCAAATCTTAATTACAATTAAAATGTATATTTTTCTTAAATGTCTTGTATAGGACAGTTAAAGAAACTGTATTTTTGTTTTCTTTTGTTTTGAATTTTGACATTTCAAAACACTTTTAGCCATTTGGATAAGGTAAGTTTTCAACTCAATGAAAGAAATTGTCCAATACTACATTATCCTAGAATAAAAATATATACTACTTTTTACAAATAATTATGATTTATAAACTGTAGATGTAAGTAAATATACATACTATGTAAGAGCGTACTAAGTCGCATGAAGATGTGCAGGGACAAGAATTTATATAAATAATAGTAAAACATACAGAAACAAACATCTTCAAAAAAAAAGGATATATTTTTGAATATATAAAGTCCCAAAGTGTGGATGCCAAGCAAATTAGCCAGCCAACGTTGGCTCCAATGTTCGGGCCAACGTATGGAGCCGGCCTTATAAGTCTAATTGACCAAGAAAACTCTTTCGAAAAAGTTGGGTTAAAGGACGTGGTTCATCTATACTATCTATACCAATATATCATAATTTATATTTAAAAAAGAACCGACTTCAGCTGACTTAAAATAAAAACAGTTTAGAAACCTTGTGCAATCAATCACTATTTTCAGACATATCTTTTTTTATCTGATTTAATTAAGCTACACTTTCTACAAATGTAACTAATTCACGCTATATTACATCCACACTCTATATGCTTCTGTGTACTGGTCACACCTATAGAACTTATTGGTCTATCATTTTCTGAATCACCCTGTACAACTATAATTCAACTCAACACAATATTACAACGGTCCTGACCACCTTGTATAATTACAAATTCTCTCCACACTATTGACTCTTTTTTTTTTGTTTAAATTATTCCTGTATACCAATGATTTTACTTCGCCCCATATGTCTAGTATTCCATTTATCAAACTGCTCATGGTCTACCCTATATAACAAAATTCACCTTTTTGAACCACATTTTATGACTATAAATTTACTCTCCATCACCCGGTATATGCAACTGCTAAAATTGTTTTAATCCATGTATATAATTATACCCCGTCCTACGTCCAATAATTCAAATATCCAAACTGCTTATGCTTATATAACAAATTTTTTATACACCCTCAGTAATTTTACCCCACCCTTACTTCAAACACCTTGTCTAAGCAATTACGTATGTTTCAAACTATATAACTTTTTTAAACCGCTCTGTATAACTGTAATTGTACTCAACCTTATATTTCAACCATCCTGTATACACAACTGCTTCTGACAATTTTTAAAGCATTTTGTATAACTGTAATTATTCTCCGTTCTATAACGGAAATATCCACTCTGTATAACTATAGTTTTGCTCCACTCGTATTTCAACCACCTTGTATACGCAACTACATATATGCTACCCAATACAACGTTTTTAGAACCACCCTGTATAACTAATTCAATTCCAACTTATATTTCAGCCATCCTATGAATACAACTGCTTATGTACCACCTAATATTACATGCACGCACGCACACACCTTCAACCGTATTCAACACAGAAGAGATCGCGGAAATAACAAATGCTCGGTTTAATAAGCTAATGGAATATTTTCTGCAATTTCACGCGACTCTAACTTAACTTCGCTTCTAAAATAAACTGACTTCAAAAGCATCAAAATTATAATCATTACAAACACCCTGTACGACATACTTTCATGGCATATCTTGACATTTAGACTAGATATTTATGAAAATTTGACATTTACCATGATGTTTACAGTTTTGTGCATATATTTTTCCGATTTTCAGTAAAATGGTATATTTTACGTTCTAGAAAAATGTTCGGAATCAAGCTGGAACATATCTTTGTATAATTCAATTTATAATATTCATATTGCGTGAGCAGTTTTAGAGAAAACAGTGAAGAAGAATGATATTAATTGTTTAAATAGAGAATCGATGTGAAATTTTGCGAAATTCCCATTAATGAATAGGGAATTGGTTTCAGTAACTTTTAGGGAACAACAAATGCTTCATTGGAGGAGAATTAATAAACTGAATCTTTAGTGAAAATTATTCGCTATTTTGCCAATATTGAATGAAGGGAAGGGGACTGCAAAGTCTTAAATATATGATTAATCACAGTTTATTCTGAAAAATTATAGGAAATGTCTGAAATATAAATAATGTTAAGTGACAAAGGCTGATGAAATGAAAATAAATTCCAAAAAATGACAAAAATATTACAAACCTAAAAATGTCATATTGTCTAAAATGTAAAAATATCAAAAATAAACAAAATTTCATAAATGCTGCAATGTCAGCCAAGCCAAAAATGTCAAACATGTCGAAAATATCAAAACTGTTTAACTGTCAAATGTCGAAATTGTCAAAAATTTTAATAACGGCCAAAGTATTAAACATATCATTCATATCGAAAATGTCAAAATGCTAAAATGTTAAAAATGTCACATAAAAATTGAAATAGAAAACTGGAAAACCGCAATATCAAATATCTCAAACATGTCAAATATGTTTAGCTCTTCATATTAAATCCCAAAATAATATATTTTTAGAAGCCGTTGTAGCCATATAATGTATGAGATGTTAAAATTACCAACTAAAAAAAATGTTGAAGATAAATGCATCAAATACGACCATTTGTCTAACTCGTGCGAAGCCAGGACGGGTCACCTAGAATAGCTAGACACAGATCAAAGAGAAACAGGTATAAGACATGAAGACTCCTTAAGCACTTTCTACTTTTTATTATCACAATGGATAAGATAATAAAAGCCGCGAAGATACGTAAATGTTATAAGATGAGAAAGGAAAAAATAAAGTTCATTATGGTATTTTCACTCAGCCCTAAAGACGAAAACACTGTAATCAGGAAAGATGTAAGATAGAAATTGAAGGCATCAACACCAAACAGACTATGGAAGGCTACTATCTAAGAATCACCTTAACCAGCTACGGAGCTATTGACAGACAGAAGTAAAAAAACCGAATGCACAACGCCAATTGAGCAACGAGTTGCCTAAATTGGGCAAATTGGAGAAACAAACATATCAGAATGGAAACTAAGAAAAGGATTTACGAAGCTACTATAACACCAATACTGACATACATGAAAAGACCTGGCATTCCAAAATTCAAAGAATCATGGGAAAAACAGTAAGACATTGACGAAGAACTGACGAAATCACAACAGTATGTAGGATGGAAAGAACAAGCAATGGATATTGAAAAGGAAAACGCAATGGAACAACAACATAATAATAGAGTAATAAGAATTGCAAAATACAAATCGCCAACAGGTATAAGAAATGTGGGTCGTCCTGAAAAAGATGAAGGGATAATATAATAGAACAGTAACGGCAGAACTGCCTAAAAAATATAGAAGAAGCTCTTATACTCGATAATCTATGTTCGCAATCATGTGGACATTAATATGTAATTCTTTTAATTTTTTGGTACTATTATTTTCTAAACATTTGATTTTTTCATTTCAATTAGCCGTAATTTCCTCTTTCAAAAACATTTTTGTTCTATTTTCGACATTTGTTTTTAAAACATTGTTAGTTAAATAACCTGTACCCAGGTCTACACAAAATTACATTACAATTGAAATGTTCTTTAAGGCCTTTAATAAACCATATTTCATAATAATATGACTCAACGAAGACATCAGTTTCAGTATTTGTGATATCCGAATGACATAAAAGGGTCATTATAAGAGATGGTCTAACTAATCATAACCGGGAGAAAAATATCTTCTAAATGTTTGTATTCCTGTCACAATACATTAAGATGAGATCGTTTGAAGAAACTGTTACGTCTTTCAATTGCTTACCTTTAAGTTGTAAAATGACTAAAAACCCCATAAAATTAAGTAACCGGTTAGCGGAAGCCTTTGCTCATAACAGACGGTGGATGACGTTTGAAAAATCCGAAAGGTAGCTATAAATATTCCTAATACGGGTTTGACATATTGTAAATATAAACACAGACTCAACAAATAGATTAGTGAATTATGCAATTAGGTATGATACCTGGGAGCGATAACAATATTGTCGTCAAATTGTATTACTAAATGCAGTCACGTCAACAATTATTATTTATTCAGGAATCATAATAATTATTAATGATTATTTATGGGAAATCATAATTTTCATACTTTTCTTACGTTTTTATCGTGATTTATATAATTATCCTTGACATGAATAACCGTGAAAAATGAGAGTTCCCAGCAGTTTGACAAGCAACATACGCATAGAATGAAGTGAATGCCGTAGTTGAGTTAGTAACGGATAGAGTATAGAAAATTAAACCAATTAATGTATCTAATAAAGATTAGTTTCACACTTGATTTTGATTTTTTTTAGTTCAAAAGTAGGAAGTCTTCCGATTTTTCAAGTGACCTGTGAGAATCTTGGAACAAATCCAAAAATTTATTTTGACTGCAATTTTAGTACTGAAAGTTTATCGACGATAAGTTACAATATATCGATTAACCCTCCGAAATATTTTTTATTCGACTTCAAAAAAAATTGTAGTTATCAGTTCGTTTATATATATGTTCCATTATTATCTATGTTCAGCGATTATAAGAAAACCGCTGAACTAATTTGGATAGTTTAAACTGGATTCTGTTAGTATTTTAGAAAATTAGAAAAATTTGGCGTATGCGAGAATGATATTAATTTATCATTATTCGAAATCTGGGACAAAATGGAAAGTAAATTGGAATTAAATTAAAACAAATGTTAATTAAGGGAAAATTCATGCACAATGTGTTCACATAAGTTGAAATCAAATGTAAAACTTTCTTATTAATAATATGTATTTAGAAAAAATTTGGTCAAGTGCGAGTTAGCCTCTCATACTAAGGTTTCCGTACCACCTTTAAGGTTTCTTATAATATATGTAAATCATAATTTGTTTTTCGAATTTTCCAGTTTCAGGCAACCAGGTAATCACTAGATTCTCTAATATTTTCCTTAATACCTTTTTAACTACGCATTTTAAATTTATAACAAATATACACTATCACTTCAACAACGAACCTTTTTGTTTAATCGGCTAAAAAAGTGGCTTCATTGTTATACTAAGTTCTAATTTCGCCTCCAAAATTAAGATTAAGATTTTCGCTTCATTTTACCAGTTATCTTTTAGTGAAGTCTTATTTAATCTTTTGTCTGAATTTTGGGCTCAGTAGTTTGATAAATAAAGGGGAGAATGGATGAAATTTTAAATAATAAATTATTAAATCTTTTAAACGAATTGTTTTAAAAATGCAAATAAAATATAATTGTATTTTTATTATGATCCCTTTCATTTGATACATTTACGGATGCAAATTTAAAACAGTAATGTTTCATTTAAGTTTATAAATTAATGTTAGAATTTCTGTTTTACTATACTTATTTTCCAAAGTATAGGCTCAGTAGTTAGCAAATACAGGAGGGAATGGTATATTTATGTCATAAATTTTTAACGATTTATTTTAAAAATATGTTAAAATAACTTGTGTGCCTCATTTGATATATTACATGATGCGTTTTATTGTTTTTTTCATTTAATTCTATAATTTGATAAATTGTTGTATATTTTTGTTAAGATCTTTTAAACTAATTGTTTTTAAAATAAAAAAAAAATTGTTTCTCAAAAGGGCTCACCTCTTATTTGATATACATGACGCTCAATTACATTTTGTAACATCTCCAGATACACCTCACCGGTTAAGTTTGTATTGTGGAAAACAAATCCAACTATGTGGTTTTCCAAAATTCCTGGCCAAACATTCACTTTTTTTATATAGAATATGTTTTTCACGAAAAATGTGAGGATTTCTGTCAATCCAGTATCGTACATTTGTGTGCTCACATTTCCATCGAGAAAAAAAGCAATGAAACACAAAAACAAATGAGTTTTGTGTAGTGGGTGATTTTTGTGTAGTGCTTCGATTAATTTTATTTGTCATAATTTTACAGAATCCCAATCTTCTGCCGGGGTCGGCTACTTGTTTGTCGGCTTTATTATATATAAACTGCTACGTAACAATAATAAAACTAAATATTTAAGGTATAATTGTTTACATTATTGTTTACAAAAACATTGCAAACTAACAAATATTAGAAAATTAAAAAACGTCAACTTTTTTGGCTAACCGGAGGCGGACTAAAAAATCTTCATTAATTAATGTGAAATAATAATTTCAGTATTGATTTAATTTATCCATTAAAATTGGTCCAAACCCAGACTTTTGACTGGCACTGTATAGACAACGACTGAACCGAAAATCATGACATTTTTATACGTGGGTTTTGACTGTTGTTATTGCCACAAAAATGAAAGTGGCATGACATTGGCGGCACCATCTATTTATCAGTCCATAGACGTTGGACCAATCAGACCAATGTGAGTAGAACCCGAGGTTGTACCATACATTTTTTCACAACATAACAACAAAAGTAGTTTTCTGAAATTATAAATAATCATAAACGTCAAAGAAGTGCCACACAACCTGTCATAATAAACTTAATAAATATACAGGATTGTTCAAACGAAGCGTGATAGGAAAACTAAATATGTTAGAGATTTGAAAAGTTGGGTTTGGGGGTTTTCGAGTATGCTCTATTAGCTAAAATAACTTCAACTGTTGGCCACTTTCAGTTGTACCGGAGTCTTTGTTATTTTAAATGGAATGGTATATTTGTTTGGGAACTTCCATCATAAAGAAAATAACTAAACCTCTTATTGTAAATAAACAAAATACTCTGAAATTAACTGTTTCTGGTATCTACATTTCCTAGAAGCATGTGCATGTGTTCATTATACCTAGTAAACATGGCTTGTCTTGGGAATTTAAATTTCCTCTGACCAGATCATTTTTTGGAAAGTTTTCGTCTCCTTGTCATTTAAAGTAAATAGTTTTGCAAAATTCTACGTTATATCCTATGGCGGAAGATTCTGAATTTACATGAATATTTAGAGATATTCTTTATGCTTTTTTTCCATTCTAATTAGTTGATAGAACTGCTTTTAATGTAGTTTTTTACCGACTTCCAAAAAGGAGGTTATCAATTCGTCAGCACGTTTTTTTTATGTATGCTCAGTGATTATTCAAAAACGGCTTGGTCAATTTTGATGATTTAAACGGCAGTGCATTAAAGAATGTTACAGAAAGGTACCATATAATTTTCTATAACGTGAGATTTCCGGTTTTTCAGAAAATCAGAAAAAACCGTAATTAAGGGACTACACTTCAGTGAATTTCAATAAATCTACATTATTTTCTGTAATACCTTAAATTGTATTCTACAAACCCATGTTCCACTTTGATTCCGTATAATTTTCTTCAATGTAAAATATTCTGAAAATAGGAAGAATATGTGCAAAAAATGGTAAAAATCAATGTAAATGTCACATTTTCATCACAAATATGTAGCTTAAATGTCAAGATATGATATGAGAGTATATCGTACAGTGTGTGTGTAACGGTTTTCATTTTGCAGGGCTTAAAGTCGAGTGAAATGTATCGAAAACGCTAAACGATGATAGTTGTGTGTGTGTGAGTGATGGAAATTCAAGCAGCAAGCAATGTCTGCAGTTGAAACAAAGGGCGAAGTAAAATTACAGTTATACATGTGGGTTTAAAAAATGTTCCAAGTAAATGTGATATTCGGTGGTACATAAGCGGTTGCATATATAGGACGGTTGAAACATAAGGTGGAATAGAATTAAAGTTATACAGGGTGGTTAAAAAAATGTTGTATTTTATGGTATTGGTATACTAGGTGGTTGAAATAAGAGTGAAGTAAACCTATAGTTATACAGATTGGATCAAAAAACGTTAAAAAAATATTAAATAACCATATGCTGTAGCGGTACTTAAGTTATAGGGCGAAGGGTTACAAGCAGTTGCATATACAGAATGATTGAAATGTAAGGTCGAATGGAATTATAGTTGTATAGGGTGGTTAAAAAAATGTTATATAACGTGGAACATAAATCGTTTATACTTGAGATATGGGGCGAAGTAAAATTGTAGGTATACAGTGTGATTTAAACAATAGAAAATAAGAAACAGTCAATAGGGTGGAGTTGAACTATAGTTGTACAGAGTGGTTCAGAAAATGATAGACAAATAATTTATATTGAGTGACCAATACAGACAAACATATAAGGGGTGGTTGCAATATAGGGTATTCACCCTAGAGTTACTCTAATAGAAAGTGGTCCAAATAATAAAACGAATAAAAAGTTAAAAAATATGTGGAAAATATAGAAAAAAATACAAATTAGAGAGAGAGGGGGAGAAAGAGAGAGATAGAGATATGAATACGGTAAAATAATCATTAGTATTGTACCTTAAATAAGAAAAAAAAAAGAATATATGTCAGTTGAAGTTGCTTCAGAAACTGTCAAGTCCGTGACACTCTTGCTAACCTAAAGGTCAAAATTATCTAAGTTAGCTATTTTAAATAAAAATCCTAAACAATTCAACATTTTTCTTAATTAGTAATAGGAAATATTTACATTGAGGGTAAAAATAGATATTATTTTAAGCTAATAGTAAATAATATATAGTAAGTATTTGAAAAAATGAAGTTACACTTATATATTAACCGACTTCAAAATTACGTATATAGTTTTTTATGTGTGTTCAGCGATTACACGAAAAAGGCTCAAGGAATTTGGGTTTTCAAAACTGAATTCTATTAAGGGGTATCCCTTTTTCAAGTCCATAATTTATACCATTTTTTAGAAAATCGGCAAAAAAAATTAAGCGACTTTCTTATATATATATCACACTTCCAAAATTTCTCTTTTTAAAAAAGACTTTATTTATACTTCACAAATAATTAAACTTTTAATATAAACTTGAAAATAATGGAAATAATAATAAAACTTTATAACAATAAAAAAAGACAAAAGTGAGTGTTAAAACTAAACTAGACAGAACTGTAAGTAATAATGAATACAGACATAAGGCAATTGAACAATTTATAACATTAGAATGCTGACTAAGCTGTCGCAGCGTTTGCTGTTCTCACGGATGTACGTCGTCGAAGGTAACCTGAGACGACACGTGGATGCTGACTCAGCTTAGGAACTGTTGCTAGATGGTTTCACATAAGTCGCTGGAATAACTTATATAACATATATATAGTACCGTTTGGTGGAGGCGATAGATTACAAAGGGGAAATGTTTCTGTTTAGAACCTAGAGTGTAATAATTTGAAAATAGATTGGATTGAAATCAAAATAAATGTCAGTTAATCAACTTCAAGATGAATTTGGAATAAAATGGAAAAATTTATTATGAAATATTTAGAGAAAAAATTATTGGTCATAAAATAATTTGCATAGTCTGAAACGTATACTGTAATCATTACATGAAACTTTTTCAACTGTATACGAAGTTTGTTAGAAAATATGAATTTTGCTTAAAAGTGAAGAACCTTTATCTTTGATGATATCTAAAATTGTTATCAAATAGAAGTAATTAGGAATAAAAGAGTGCATCTAATTATGCCATATCCCTAAAAAATGTATAATCACTATTCACGTCACTTTTTCAAGTGTATACCTGTTAGATTTGACAAAAAAATATCAATTTTGCTTAAAAGTGAAGTTCTATAATATCGCAAATTGTTATCAAAGTTTGTTAGAATTGAAAACGGCATCCAATTATAATATAGCACTAGAAATTGTAAAATAAATATTTTTTTAATGAAAAAAATTATTTATTAACTGTGTTTAGATATCTACACACAAAGTAAAGAATGTAAACAATAAATTGTGCTCATTCTATAAAAATTAATTACTTACCTATCTAGTATATTCTTTACTTTATGTGTATATAACTTACAGCAGTGAATGTACTATTTAGTGTAGATTGCTGTATTTTGTTAATTATTTTTGTTCTACTTTGAAATCAGTTGATATTTAAAAAATGGTTTAATTGACGTCCGCTCATTTTTTCAGAAAAAATAGTTCAATTTTACACACAACACAAGCTTATGCTTAGGTGTTCATTTTTTTCTCTCTCTTATTTACCATTCTAACATTAATGTTTGATATTTTTACTTATTACTGTTGGTAATAATGTTAGTGACAATCTTATTGTAACAACTATAATTGTATTTTTTTTGCTAATAAATTGAATTGAATTGAATTGACTGGTTACAATTCCATTGAGTTTGAATCTAAATGTTAGAGTTGATACAGTGTGATATGATTTATATTCTAGATTCATTCTCAAGTAATAATTTCAGGAAAAAGTCATAATTACCAAATCATTAACACTTTTTTATTGTTTTAAATTTCGAACCTATATTGCCGTTGCTTAAAATTTATTTTGATTAAATGGGATATCCAAAATAATAAATGCACTGCTACAATCTTGTATCCATCTGGAGATACTTACAGCATTTCGGAGACGCCGATCGCAATCAATGTGTTATCTTTTTAAGCGGTATCAGTAAAAAACCAATTTTATACTTTCGCAAATGTTGCAACTGCCAGTGTTTTATTTTTATAGCTATGAAAAAAATCCATAATGGAGATTAACATTGAGAACATTCATCTAAACTGACGATATAAGTGCTTGACTAGTGAATTAGCGTATCCCACACGTTCGGTCAGATAGTTCATATTGCAATATGTATGACCTGAATATGTCGCTTCGATGTTAGACTTAAAAGATTTAGATTACACATGAAAGCTTTCTCAATACATATCGAAATAGGGCTGGCTTTCAAAACAGATACCAATAACATTCCTATAGGTAGAACATATTTTAAATCAAATCGAAGGGAATAGGTACCTAGAAAAAAGGACATACTAATTAATGAATAACAAAAAAAACCTGGTGCCAAATGTGTTTTATGGACACAGTTTTGCTAGTTGATGGCATATTATTAAAACAATTCCTAATATTAAACCTCATTATAGGTATCTGGCCCGGTACTACTCTGTCCAAACTACCAATAATTTATATTAAAAAAAAAACTTCAAATGAATCAAAATGAAAACAGTTTATACACCTTGCGTAATAAATAACCATTTTCTGACATATCTGTAATTTAATTATGTAATTTATTTACGGACTTTTACCTTTACTTTTCAGATTTATTATAGAAAAATGTATCACCTCAAAAACCACCTTAATATATTACAATTTATTAATTAATAGAAACTGACTTCAAATGAATCAAAATGGAAACTGTTTCAGGAAAATCTAGCTTTGACAGGTTTTAGTAACCCTACGATTTTTTCCTGTGTTACACGAAGTGCGACTCCCGATTTGGAGTCTCTGTGAGCTATATTTCCTGAAACTCCTGGATGTCGAAATTTATTTCGTGATAAAATATTAAATTCAGTTATATATACTATATACATAAATAATTATTCAAGAATTCAGTCAATTGAGGGAAGCGCAACTGATGAAGGTTCTCGATTGGAAAAAAAATATTGTATTGCGTTCAATGGATTGAAAAATCCCGAAAAGTTAGTAACGTAATTTTCTCTTCATTAAAAAATTATTCGTGCGTTTAGTTATTCAAGGCCTCTAGCCGCGAGATGCCGATAAAAATTGAAAAAAACATGTCCTTCTCAATCGTTGGAGCCATTTCTTCAATTCTGCAGTCCTACACTTCTTTTTCATCTTTATTTAAGTTAGTCAAAAAAAGAGACCATTTCTCCACCTATCTACAATTCTCTTTAATACAGCCCACACAGACTGATTTTCTTAAATTTGTGGTCAAAACCTATCGACTGTCTTAAACCTTTTATAAGCTAAAATAAAAATCGTTAGTAGTATAAACTAATACTATTTCACTCCGATTCACACTTTTGTAATATTATTGACTATTGTTAATTCTCACTTATCCATATTTAATACATATTTTAAGTCTTAGATATTCATTTATTTTAGAATCTTTCTTGTAATATTTTCTCGAAATGTCTGTAATATAAGGATCCGATGATAAGTACTACAAGGTTATTAAACACATATTCGATGTTTTGAATTCTACTAAATTTTCTAGAATAATGTTATGTATACATTTTTATGTCTTTAGTCCTACACTCGTGAGCTTCTTCTAAGAGTAATCCCAGAGGCAATATGCAATTTTGTATTATTTCATAGTCATGGAATCAAATTTTGTGTACTGTTGTTGGTAAGGGGAACCATGAATAATGTTTAATAAACAACATAGTTGTCTTACAACAAAAAAAATTAACTTATTTGGATTAATTGGAAAAAACCTTGTAAGAGCCAAAATGATCATAAAAAATCGATAAACTATATTTTTGTAAATGCCCGTTATTTTACCTGACTCTTCGTAGAAATGAAAAAAATTTCTTGTCGTATTTCCGTCATTGCTACTTCCAAATCCAGGCTTATGCTTTTATCTATTATAAGACCCATGTTTTTTTCTGAATTTGTCTTTCTATATGTTTTCTTCTAAGATTTATTATATTTTTATTTTCTGCAGCTCGAACTTGCCACCCACATATAGTTAGTCTATAATTTACATTATTCAAACACTCAAAAAACGAATCCAGACATGTAGTGTAGATATTCCAAGATTTAAAAATTCCCGTTTAACAATATTTGTAGACAAACTAAGACATATATTATTCAAGTCTTTTGACGTTAAACGACAAAGGTAACATCGTTGGTTTAATTTCGCTCAGTTATAGCATTTACAGTTTTTCCGTCAGTCATACAAAGAATTAATTTGTGTCTTAAATTAATTTGACTTTATGGAGATGATGTTCGATTTTTTCTTTATTATCTGTCGAATTACAGTCTTTATAATATTCAACTAACAGTCGACGATACATGATGACATTTTTAGAAGATGAACCTATAAATGAGAAAATAAATCAAAAATATTTTCGTTATTTCTTAATTTTATGTTTTTAATTATTTAATAAAAAGGAGAGTAGCACATACTAGCAACTGCAATTCAGACAGATATTAAGCTAAGATGTATAAGTTGTTTATAATATTTATAAAGTTGTCTGATTCTAATGAATTCCTAACTTTCTAAGCAAATAAAATAAATCTTTGAATAAAATTTAACTTGTATATTAATTTTATTCTCTTTATTACAAGCAAACTTGAAAAAGTAAAAAATCAACTTTAAAAACACAGATACATACCCCCAGGTTCACAATATATGATAAAATGTTATACCAAACACTTTTAAAACACGACAAAATGTTTTTTTAAAAAACTCGATTTAAGCAATGGTCAATTTTTTTTCAATATACTTTGACTTGGTGGTTAATAAGTTAAGCATTCGTTTAAAATATTATGAGAACTGTTGTTGGATTCAATAAGTCAAGTTTCAATAAATAAAGTCACTTAACTGTCACAGCCAACTTCGTATTTTGGTGTTTTGACCGAAAATATTTGAAATTTCGCCAGTGTGCAGCCCTTCAGTACTGCTCACCTTAGAACCTGTACCTTCTGGAGATAGCCTGCAGTGCGCAAATGTCGTTTTTGGGTAATTTTACGATTGGTGTGAGCTGATTAGGACTTTAAAATTTATATTTTTGTTCATGCATTTCTAGGATATATAAAATTTATTCTTATGAAAAAGATGGTTAATTGGATAAAATTTGAATTTGGAAACCAAAAATTACAAAATTTTGGGGAGTGTTTGAACCCCCAGACCCCCCCCCCCGCTCGCTACGGACTTGAGGTGTAGTTGTTGATTCTTATACTCCTTTCTTTTTTTGTTTGGAAAGTATATACTATTTTGTATTTTACCATTTTTATTATGGTCTCTTGTTCTTTTTTATTAAATGAGGTTACATTCCAACATCCAATGTCTTTTGTCTAGAGTTCCAATTTCTCTCAGTCCTTGCTTTTGCCTGTTCGTTAACCATAGTGTCAATCTAATCAACTGTTCTGTTACTTTCACTAGGAGCATATTAATGGTAGTCGCTTCCAAGATGCCTTGTGAAATGTCAAGTTCATCTTGATCCGTGGGTAGTATACTTTTTCCCATCTGCCCGCCAGTCTAGTTGGATGCAGACTGGTGAGGGTGTTCCCCTGTCCTCCACCTGAAACCTATAACTACATACATAATAATTTATCATTTAGTTTAATTTTAATAAATTAGTGGAAATCACCAGAATGTCTTATTAGTCAAACTTTATATACCAAACTTAATAAGACTTAGTTATTTTCAAATATGCGACATTCATTTATTAACAGGGGCCGTATCAGCCGTATCAATGATACGGGGCCCCCGGGCTACAGGGGTCCCTAACGCGTATAAGCAAAAATTAGTAAAATGTTATCCACAATGTCATTTAATCTAGTGCTTCCCGAAAGAAAAAAAAACATAAAAAACTGTCATGCATCCGTATAGAGTTTTCACTTCAGAAATGAAAAAAGTCAATTTTTTTTTCAGATTAAGTTGCGCCTAAAAGTTGACAACATCCTACAGCGGTTATTGCGGTATTCCTCTGTTTAAGTCAAAAATTGACCAACTTTCTGTAAATACAATTAAAGAAGATGGAATTGATTTGTCTAAATGTAGAGGACAGGGTTACGATGAAGCAAATGTTGTGGGGTGTATATATATATATATATATATATATATATATATATATATACGCTTTAAATTTAATTTTAAACGATGCTGGGAAACATGTTCTTGAAGTGTCGACCGTTTTCGATAATTCAGAAAAAATATATACTTTTATAGCAATGACATAAAACGCTAATCAATGTTGAGTAACAATTCATCTGAAAGGACCCCGCGCATTTCTTATGGAAAGTGGCCCCCTGTGGATTTGGCTGAAATTTTCATATTTTGTAGATCTCAACAAATGTCTTCATGACCGCAAAGTCCGATGACTGATGGTTTTCAAGTTATGGTTAATTTTATATTTATGGTCAGAGTATACCACGAAAAACTGAGTCGATATGTATATGAAGAACTACTGGGAGTATTAATGTGAAAATTAGTATACAGGGGGTTTTCAAGGAGCCGGTTTAAGTTACAATATTTTCAATTCTCTACGACTTCCGGTTCTACCGGAAGTGGACCCAAACTTTGTTTTTTTAAATGGAACATCCTGTTTCTTGTAGCATTTTTAGAATCTATGATGAATTTTAAGATAACTTTATTGGAAACATCATATGTCTGAAGGGGTCCGGTTAAAAGTTATTGCAACTTTTTGAAAATTTTGACAGATCCAGCTCTTCACAAAATATTATTTTTGTGGAAGCAAATAGGGCCAGATCAAAAATAAAATAAAACTTAAAGCTTCCTAAATGGTTGAAAACTGTTTAAAAAAACGGACAGGTCAGAAATTGGTACTGAACCCGAAAATCATATAACACATTTTTTCAAATTTTTCCTCAAAACCATTGAAATCTAGGCCAAAAAGGAGGAGTTTATGTTCACAAGAGTAAATGAAACAGTTTTTATATACACTTGGAAAAATTAAAATTTCCGTGTAGCTATTAGAGATATATGAATTATTAGTAGGCTTTTTGGAAGGAACCGTCAAGAGACGTATATACATTACTTTACATTCTTAACCATGTATGTAGAATTTGATATGGTTATAAAAAAAATATGTGAAACGTTTCCAGTGCGATCTCCGTATAGACCAAAGTATACTCATTACATCATGACGCAGATCATTTCCTGGCAATCTACCTTTGTTGTTAGCGGTGCAGCATTGACAATATTTATTATTCGACCCCAAAAAAAAAACTAATGAGTGATATTGGGAGAACGAGGAGGCCGTCGATGAGGTCTCTATCTAACGTTCTTCAAAATGATTGTCTAAAAAGTTATTCACAGGTGCAATATTATAAGGTCGTGTTGAAACCACAGCTGATTCTAAGTCAATTCTAATGGAAGTAAATCATTTTCTAAAATTTCGAGATATCTTTCACTTAAAAATAATGTGTGGATTAGTATCACTCCAGTAATGTAATTGACCATTCCATAAATTTTGCCTCATCCTTCCAAATCATTTTGTTTAGAAAATGTTCGTCTTCCTGAATTTTGATTAATATGAATTCGAAAGATCATCTGTCTTTGAGCGTCACCTGCTCTTAAATTCTTAACTAATAAGAATGCAAACGGATGGTTCTTATGTTTTTTTAGGATCCTCTGAAAACTAATCATAGATATTCCCACATCTGTTTCTGCATCTACTGAGGAATTTTCTGGATATGCTCTTAAGCATGCGAAGACTGTAACATAATTCTCTTTATTATCTACGACAGTTTTCCCTTTTTCTTGCTTTTTCACAAACTGTCCATCTGTTTTGCAATTGTGAATGAGCCCCGTCAGCGTGTCATGAGTGGGTCTATCCGAGTATCGCCAACGGAACTTAGTTACTAAATCCTAAACGGGACATGATAAATGCTTTCCATATAATTGTGCTTTAACACCAAATTATTATCAAATATTGTTTGATGACACTTCAACATTTGTTTCTTGTCGATTCGTTCAAAAAAGCCTAGTGATAATTCAGATATCTCTCATAACCACAAAAATCCTTTCATTTAGATATGGGGATTCAAACATAAAATCCATCTGAAAAAAATGAGGTAGCCGAATTCGGGGCCAATTTCTGAACACTCCGTATATTCTTTTGAAAAAAGATTTAAGAAGCTTCACGTTTTATTCGGGCAAATTGTGGTAATTTTTGACCTAGCCCTCTTTGTTTCCAAAAAAATATATTTTTTTAGAAAGCTGCATCTGTCAAAATTTTCAAAAAGTTTAAGTAACTTTAAGCCCTTCCGACATATGATATTTTAATAAAGTTATATTGAAATTCATCGTAGATTCTAAAAAAGCTTAAAAAACAGGGTGTTTATAAAAACAAAGTTTGGGTCCACTTCCGGTAGAACCGGAAGTCGTAGATAACTGAAATTATTTTAACTGAAACCAGCTCCTCGAAAACCCCCTGTATACTGATTTTCAGATAAATATCGACTCACCTCATCGTGGTATACCCTGACATTAAATATAAAATTAACCATAACTTGAAAACTATCGGTCATCGGACTTTACGGCCATGAAGACATTTGTTCATTTCGTTGAAATCTACATAATAGGAAAATTTCAGCCAAATCCACTTGGGGCCACTTTCCATAAAGAATGTGCGCGGGGTCCTTTACAAAAAGGTATGTCCTACTAGAAGGTCTTCAAAGAACGACGCTTTATTAGCTGCAAAGAAAAATTATTTATTAATCACTTGACTTTGTACCAACTAAATTTAATTTCCACTAAAAAAGATGAACGCGAAGAATATAAAAATATAATTAACGTTTTTGGGAGTTATGATTTCTTCACTATTTGAAATCTTTAATGCTGTTTCCAAAGCTTTACAACATGGAAATAATAACTTACATAAAGCTAGTAGCTGATTCTGTTTTTTTTTCGGATTTGGATGGCGTCATTTTTTGAATTACTTTATTTATATACCTAAACCGGGATATAAACAAAGTTTTCCGAATTTTCGCTCACACTTATAAGGGGCTTTTTCAAGGATGTGACAAAAAGCAAAACAAATGTTACTTACCTTGCGGCTACTCCATTCATTTCATGTTTTTCTCACGAACACTTCAAAACTTCACTTTTTATTCAACTTGTCACAATGATGCACAAATTCTAAATGATTAATAGGTACGAAGAAATAATAATTAGCCCCCCGAAATTTTCGAAAATTTCCGTTCTCATTTGACAAACCTCTACGGAGAGGTCATCGCTCAGCAAACATCCTTATTTTGCAAACTTCGTCACAAAAGTGCTAGGACCCTGTCTTCATTAACTTTTCTGAAGCGTTGTCGTGATCATAAAATAATTCCAAAGTTCCTCAAAATCAAACATCTAATTAACACGAGTTCCTCTCGCAAAATTCTAGAACGAGCTAGTTTTGCTTTATTACGAGAACGCATCCAAGCAACTAGACGTGACCTTGATTTCCTTTCCAAAAACCTGCTCAAACTACATCTTAATCTCGCGAGAAGCTTGTCACCAACAGATTGGGACACAGTTGATAGAATTTCATTTTGCCAGGCACTCAAAACTGAAGAGATAACTGCTCTGAGACGAAATTTCAGTCATTATACTCAAAAGGCGCTGAATACTCTAGGTCAACAAATGGTGTAAAAACCGTGGTAAACCTTTCGTCACACCCATTAACTCCAGATGAAAACTCCGTTCTCCCAAAAGGACTAACTTTGCAGTTGCCCCTAGAAAAATTTACATCGAAGACATAATTAGCTCAATTGAATCTTCTATCTGAGGTCTTCCAAAACCCGAAGCTGTCGCATACGTTTTGAAACGAATAAAATTCTCCGAAAGGCAAAACCTCCGCTATCAAACATCCCCAGAACTGAACGAATCGCCCTTAGCAAGTTCCGGGAACACCGTGACATTGTCATTCTTCCGGCGGATAAAGGCAATGCAACGGTTGTCCTAGATTTTCCAGAATATGCCAATAAGGTAAATGATTTACTTCAAGATGGATCCTATTCTCCCATTCATCGGGATCCCACTCCCAAAATAGAACGTTAAATAACTTCATTGATAAGAGAGTCGAACATTCCCAAAGCAACACAAAAACATCTAATTCCTCGGAGTTGCACCTCTTCACGCCTTTATGGCCTGCCGAAAATTCATAAAAACAAGTTTCGTTACGACCGAGTGTGAACCTAATCGGCTCTCCAACATACAACATTGCCAAATATTTAGCGGACATTCTTAAGACATTCACTGGAAAATCTCCCTCACATGTTTTAAATTCCTCCCATTTCATAAATCTTCTGTCAGATATACAAATTGAACCCTAAGACATTTTAGTTAGTTTTGATGTGACATCACTGTTCACTAATGTTCCTATCCAGACTCCCTATCGATTATTACAGAACTGCTGTCGGAAGACGGACAAATCTTGGATTTACTCATGTTGATTGAAAAATGTCTTACGTCGACATATTTTCTTTTTCAAAATAAATATTACATGCAAACTTCTGGTACCCACATGGGTTCGTCGCTATCACCGGTAGTGGCAAATTTCTTTATGGAAGCCTTTGAAGCAGTGGCTCTGGAATCTTCAAGCCACAAACCCAAAATTTGGTTGAGATATGTTGATGACACTCTTGTCATCTGGCCACATGGACAATAGGCTCTCCAATTGTTCTTTAACCACATTAATACCCAACATTTAAACATCAAATTCACTATGGAAATTGAGTCCAATGGATCCCTGCCCTTCCTAGACGTGTTGGTTTCACGGTTGCCAAATGGTCGCCTGGGCCACTATGTATACAGAAAACCAACACATACCGACAGTCCCATCATCACCAATCTCAGAAACGGTCACTCGTGAACTCCCTGATGCATCGAGCTATATCCATTTCCGAACCCAAAAGTTTGAGAAGGGAATTACCTTGGGTTGAGGGTAGCCTACTAAACAACGGCTACAGCAAAGGAAAAATTCGCAATTCCATTTCTCGTCACCAACATCCCCTTTCTAAGAAAGGATTGTCACCTAATAAATCAGTAGCATATTTGCCATATATCAGCAAGGTCGTAGATAGGATTGGGAAGGTTCTCCATAAGCACGAGGTGAAAGTCTACAAAATCTCACAAATATTACCCTCTCTAAAGGATAAACAAAATCCTCTTTCATCTAAAGGTGTTTATTCCATTCCATGCTCGTGTGGGGCAGTATACATCGGTGAAACAGGTCGATCTATAAACACGTCATTACGAAACGGGCTACCAAAATCCTCTTCGACAGCTCCTCAGTCGTGTACAAATCTCCGTATTATTTCCCCAGAAAATTCCATGAGGCCGTTGAAATCGCCAAAAATCCCAACAATTTCAACCGAGACAAAAGTTTTGAACTTTCGTCCATCTGGCAATCTTGCATCAACATTTCCACAAAATAAATCACTTACATTATCCACTAATAAAATTCCAGGAACATATACGAAATTTCATCACAATCATAAAATAATCCCTACCCTTCTTTTACCTGAAAATTTCGGGGGGCCAATTATTATTTCTTCGTACCTATTCCTCATTTAGAATTTGTGCATCATTGTGACAAGTTGAATAAAAAGTGAAGTTTTGAAGTGTTCGTGAGAAAAAGATGAAATGAATGGAGTAGCCGCAAGGTAAGTAACATTTCTTTTGTGATTTGTCTCACCCTTGAAAAAGCCCCTTATAAGTGTGGGCGAAACGTCGGAAAACTTTGTTTATATCCCGGTTTAGGTATATAAATAAAGTAACTCGAAAAAATGATTCGGTCCAATTCCGGAAAAAGCAGAATCAGCTATGACTCTCGCCGCGAAAACCTCCGTTCTCATAAAGCTAGTATTTTATTATTATTAAGTAATCTTCTGAATAGACTGAGCGAAATAAGAAATCAAAATTCTTTTAATGGTTTGCTAAATGAGTCCAGAAATTTAACAAAAGAGTGGGGGATAACAGCTGTTTTTAAAAATGAAAGGAGAAAGATAACGAATAGTTTTTTGATGAGTTGTAAGATGAGAGAATTTCAGACCCCGAATCATATTTCAAGATCAATGCATACTACCTATTGCTGTTGCGATATCTTTATTTCTCAATCTAAACAAAGATTTCAGACCCTTTGTGACCTGAGCTATATGTTAGAAGTATTACAAGTATTACAACCATACAAACTCCTATCTTCTTCAAATGAAGTGATAAAAAACGCTTCAGGAAAACTGTCGACTAAATACAGTAAAGACCTCCCAGTTAATATTTTTGAACAATTAATTGCTCTGAAGATATGCTTAAAATTTGAAAATTCATGCCATTGAGGAACTCCTGGAATTATTTCTGAGAAAATTCAATAGCCTTGCACACAGTTTTCTGGAGGTAATAATATCATGCTTACTATTATTGACCCTTCCAGTTACAACCGCAACAGCTGAATGAAGTTTTTCAAAATTAAAACTGATAAAAAATTACCTTCTTCTTCTGTAGATGATTTAATAAATCAATTTGAGGAAAAAGGCAAGAAAAGTGTATATTTAATGTGAATTGTTTGGCTAGCTCAATTTCTAGGAGGAAGTAATAACTTATAATGAATAAAATTGCATTTTTAACCGACTTCAAAAAGAACGAGGTTCTCAATTCAATTTTGTTATGTTTGTTCACCGATTACTCGAAAACGGCTTAAGGAATTTCGACCGTTTTACTCAATCCTGTTTAGGGGGATAGCGAAGTGGTCCCTTATTTTTTTCATTAACATAGCTTGTACCGTTTCTTAGAAAATGGGGGAAAACTATTTTTACTTATTCCCATATACTCTATGTCTTGGTGGAGGCGCCGGATTATTAAAAATTTGGACAATTTTATTCGGAATGTGGGACAAATTGAAATGGGATATCCCCAAGTGGTCGAGTTTTTTTTTCAATAACATAGCTTGTATAGTTTCTTAGAGAATGGGGAAAAACTTGTTACCTATTTACTTATACTCTATGCTTTGGTGGATTCGCCGGTATTACAAGCTTTGATGGAGTTGCTGGTATTAACTGTTCGGGACTTGGAATAAATTGTGAATGAGATGAATTAATCAAAATAAATGTCAGTTAATATGTATATACAATGTCTATTCATAAATCAAACGATTTCTTTTTTAATTAATAATTTTAAGAAAAAAAGTTATTCTTCACAAACAGATTTACATGATCTAAATCGTAAACAGTAATCATTCCATGTTACTTTTTTAACATGATTACAAATAAAAGTATCTTCATCTGTTAAGATGTTAATTAAAAGTTGATTGGAAATAAATCCCAATAAATGTCAGTTAATCAACTTCAAGGTGGAGGTTCTCATTTGGTTGGTCTTCATATGTTGAACTCAAACGGAAAACGTTCTTATGAATATTATTTAGAGAACAAAATATTCTTCTAAATATTTTTTTGTTGCAAAGCTTATATTTTGACTTATAAAATGTTATAAATTGACAGAAACGGCAGATATAGGGGAAAAACTACTACCATTTTCGGTAATACACCGCATGAACCAAATACTTGCATCAGCTTAGCTTTCATTCAAAATTCGGAATATTCCAATGTATCATGTTTCGATTTAAAAAATTCAACTGATATTTGTGTAATTTTAAAGGGTGTTCCATATAAAGGATAGGTAAAACTTAGAACGAAGTTGAATTACATGTATTTAAGAAATCTTGAAAAAAAGGTATATTAGGTGGTCCGTAAGTAGCTGCATATATACAATGTGGTTGAAGTAAGGGGGAAGTCATAGGGGGTGGTTCGAAAAATATATATTAAGTGGACCATAAACAGTTGTATATATCAGGTAGTTGAAAAACGGGTGAAGTTGAATTATATTTATGCAGGGTGTATAGCAAAATGTTATATTGTTAAGGTCATAAGAAGTTGCATATACAATGAAGGTGAAATAAAGATAAAAAGGAATTATATTTATACAGGGTGGATAAAAATTAATGTTATGTAAGCAGTTAGAAATGATTGAATTTTCTTGAGCTATTATTAAAGTAATGAAATGGGTTGAAAAAAAAAATGTTTTAAAGCAGTTTACAAGTTTTCAAGTAATAAATTATAGGATGGTTGAAATATGTAGCAGTGTATGATTACAGCTATACGGGAAGGTTTAAAAAATATTAAAAAGGAGTGTTATGATCCACAAGCAGTTTACATACCGGATAGATGAGATATAGGATGAACTAGAAATTCTAGTATACAGAGTGGTGAAAAAATGTTATATTGGGTGGCCCATAAGTAGTTGCATATACAATATTGTTGAAATATAGCGTGGAGAAGAATAATAATTATACAGTGTGGGTAAAAAAATAGAAGAATTTTGTTATATCGGGTAGAGCTGTTGCATATATGGAGTACCTGAAATAGGGGGCGAAGTCAAGTTATAGTTAAACAGAGTGATTCAAACAAGGTTAAAAAAATTTGAAAATGAAGGATGGTTTAAATGAAGAGAAAATATATTTTATACTGAGGTTTAAAAAATATGATGAAAAAATGTGCGTAACTCATAACCAGTTGCACAGATAGGATACTTGAAATATAGAGAGGAACAGAGGTAAGTAGTTTAATCTTTAAAAATTGTTACATTGGATACGCCATAAGCAGTTGCAATTTTGGTAAAATTTCTTGGAAATTAATGGATTTATATTTATACAGGGTGGTACAAAAATGTCAAACTAGTTGGCCGAAAAATTGATGCACACACAAGGTGCTTGATATAGAGGAAACAGTTCAAATATAATTAAAAAGTGTTGATAAAAAAAATGTTCTACATTATGTTTAAGATAGAACATGAGCTGTTTCTTATATGCAATATCTGAAACATGGGGCAAAGTAACATTACAGTTATACAGTATGATTACAACATGTTAGAAAAAATTGCATATACGGGGTAGGTGACATATAAGGTGGAAACAAATTATATTTTCCAGAATGGTTACAAAATATCTCAAAAATGGTTATTTAGCGTAGTTATACAGGATGGTTAAAAACTGATAGAACAGTAAGTTTTAATGCGTAACTAATTGGCAGCAATATATACAAGATAGTTTAAATATAGATCGAAGTTATAGCTACAGAAGGCAGTTCTTAAAAATAATGAAAAAAATTGTTATGTAGAGTGGTCATCAACAGTTGCGGTTTGAGTAAAGGCTATATCTAAAAAGTTAATTAGATTTGAAAATTGCATCCAATTAAGCCATTGCATCACTAAAAATTGTTAAATAAACAAATTTAAAAAAACAAAAGCCGACTTCAAAAGAAAATTAACTAAAAAGCATGAACTAATTTATGCTACAATAATTAAATACTTTTTATGAAGTCGGTGCAAATTTGAACAGCGAAGTTGCGAAGTACAATTCATCGATGTACTTCCAAAAATATTTTCACTTTCGATTGGCACAGACTTCATAAAAAGTATTTAATTGTTGTAGCATAAATTATTTCATCCTTTTTAGTTAATTTTCTTTTGAAGTCGGTTTTTGTTTTTTTTTTAATTTGTATTGTTTCTTTTTTTTAATTGATTTTAAGAAATCTTTACCCTTCATTTGGACCTCCAATAATTTTGATACAGGGCACCTCCAAGGCACGCTACACCACTGGTTATTAAAAACTATCCTAATTTAATACACATTAGTCAAATACGAAATTTTGACTAATTATCAATTCTGAAATTAGTCGTGACATTTATCGCAGTTGCACGTGGCTGGATCTAGTCCCACCAGCCTACTTACTAATAATTCATAACTTTTATTTATTCAAAATCAACAGAGTTAACTTGCTATTTTATTGAACATAAACTCTTAGAAGCTTAAACAAACCTATCATTAAATGTCAATGTAAAACAAATTAATACGTTTCGAGCGTAAATTGTTATGATTGTTCATTTTTATTACATCCCCAATTCTCCGGGCAAACAAAAATCGTAATAATTCTTACAACTAATGAGCATAATATTCTCGTTTGGCAGCGCATGGTCCATGGTCGAATTTTAAATTGGACGCGAGGCATGTCCGAGACTACTTTGGTGTACGAAATCTGCACGAGGGCTCATCATGTGTCGTTATTCTCGGGTGCTTATTCGATATTTATGTTTAATTAACGAAGGTACACGTGTTACCGAACTATTTATATGTGACTCGGACCATTTAAGACATAAAAAATACTGGTAAAGGCTAACATGACGTAAATGGGTGGCTGGTTCTCTCTTTTAACTACGGTTATTTACTATTCAGAAACAATGGGCTTTCGTAGCCGAATGAAGGTGTTTCGGGCTTTAACAGCGCGACAACTTGAAGGCGCGGAGACTAATTCGAAACACATTTTTATTCGTGTTTTTGGGAAGTCAGACCATTTTGAACTGGGTGAATTTTAAGAGGTCACCAAAACGGTAGAATATTCTTGGAGAACATTCAGTTTTAATATGAAAGTATTTACATGTGCTTATTTATACAATGTAGAAACCACTTATGGAATAAAATTATTTGTGACCTTATTTTATAGAATTATAAAAGAACGCTGGAATACGTCAACTTTTGAATTCAATTGTACGTTCTTGAACATTTAAATATACAAGGGGATTCATATAAGTCTAGCCCGTTCTGTACTCTTGATTTTTAATGAAACACCCTGTATATTTTATATTTTTGAAATGATAAATATGATAAACTCCTTTCAACGAACTAACATTTATAGATTTATAGTCTATTATTAGTAGTACAAAGTCAAAATTTGAAATTATTCAAATTATTACTTACCTGGGCTTTAAATTTTATTATGTTTTTTAAGATAAACACAGATTTATTTAATTCTAGATTAAGTATTTTGGTCAATTTATTAATTAAATAATATCTGATACGTTCATGAATTATGCTTTTAGTAAAATTTTTTCTTGGATACGTAAAAACCGGAAGTAATCAAAATTAATTTGGCAATTTAATTCATAAATACCAGTTTTAAAAGACAAAAACCGATTTTAAAAATAAATAAATAAAAGCAACAAACAATTTTCTGCAACAATCAAAGATTTCTCTGAAGTCGGTGCCAAGTTAAATAGGAAAGTTACTAAGTAGACATAAATATACGTCCCACTTTTTTAAGTCAGTTTTTGTTTTTTTATGTACTTATTTTACAATTTTTAGTGCTGTTGCCACGTTACTCGTTGATGCTAAATCTGCCACGCCAAATTGTTACGTGACACCAAATTTCTACCCTACCTAGTTATGCTAAGGGCAGAAGAAGGTATGTCCGGTAGTCTCAGTGAAGACGGGGGGATTCGTTTTATTTGAACGTATATGCCAGATTTTGCTTGGCGATATAAATAAAGAGAGAAAATAAGGGCGCCAGGTAGATTCCCATATACCTTCTAAATACACATAATCAGGACACCTACCCGTCCTAAAATATCTGCTGTAGTAATTTTTGATAATTTGGGGGGCTAAATTTCTAAATATAAATAAATAAATGTTGTAATCAAAAGGAATAATAAGCATACAACAGTCCCAAAATATAAGTTTAATTTGCGCGAACAGACTAGTACAAGGCGCTAAAAATATGCCATAGGTCACTCTATTAATGCAAAACAGTCTTAGAATGTTTAAGTTAAATATACCTAAGTAAAAAAAAATGAAATGAAACAAATATACACTTATGGACAGAGATTCAAACTGTACATATAAACATGTGAGATCCTGAATAACCCGGTTACAAATATTTAAACATTTCTCTAATACAATAATTCTAATCAATAGAATATTTAAATAAATCGTCAATATCAAATATTACATTAATGGGAACCGATCATAATTACCTGATATTTATCATTCAATAAAATTCAGAATTCCGTCGTTGGTGTCATCTATACTACACTCGAGCTCGAGGGTAAGTGCAATCGATCAGAATAAAAATAATAAACCCGATAGTAGGCTAATGGTTTTTACTTTCGGTTAACAAATTCCATTTTACTAATTTCAAATCAAATACTAAGGTTTATATTATTATTGTAAAAATAGCTGATAATGAGACAGTAACCAGATACACAAATTGTCACTTATCTGAAGCTGAAGTTAGAGTCTCTTGCGCTCACTTCACCACTGAAACTCTGATGATAGAAATACCAGAAATACAGTGTTCGTGTATGCACCATCATCGAGTTCATCTGCATGCTAAGTCCGTGATCGGCATGATTCCATAATGCCAAAGCAGGTCTGTGTTCTAGTGTCGTAATAGAACAGCAAATTATAACCCCAATCTCACTGGATGGAGAAATACGACAACAGTAGAAAAAGAAGTAGAAGGAAGACAAGAAGGACCCTAAAAAAAAAGAAAATATCTATCAATAGTCTGACAATACGAGAAATCGGCTAGTGAACAAACAAAAATCACCCTATCAACCAAAGGGGTTCTTATACCAAAGGTTCCATTGTGAGGGTGGCCCCAAATACCATGACCACTCCGAAGAATTACGCAACAACAGAAGTTTTCAAATCCTCAATGAGAGAAGTATCCCAGCAACTAATCAACAGTACTACAATATGCTGGAACACAATATAGGGATTTCCATATAACTCCCGAACTCGGATGGCTTATCAAAAGCCAGTATACTAGTGGAAAATCTTTTAAAAACAACTGCACGACTTCTCCAGTTAACCTCACACAATTTTCTACACGCACATCCTTCCCGCCTTGTCGACGACAATGAAAACTGTCAAGAAACACACAATGCCAACCAAAAATATTCGATAAATCCATTCGTCTCAACAGGTCAAATTCAAACATCCTTCAAAATAAATCACAACAAAACACAATAAATATTCGCTAACGGGACGGACGAATAAAAGCAATATTTTGACCGGTCTTAAACGCGTTCATCTATACTGAGTAACTACGGCAAAAATATAACGTAACACTGTAATGCCTTGATTTTAAACAGTTATTAAATATACTTAATCTTCTCAATTTTGCCAAGAATTAGGTATTTTACTTTTAGTAACATTCATTATTTTTAACCAACTTCAAAAAGAAGGAGGTTCTCAATTCGTCTGTATCAATGTTTTTTTTTATGTTTATTCAGTGATTACTCGCAAACGGCTCAAGGTATTTCGACCGTTTATATTGGATCCTGTTCCGGAGGATCGCGAAGTGGTCCCATATTTTTTTCAATAAGACAACTTGTACCGTTTTTTAAAAAATGGGGAAAAACTTTTTACCGACTGTCTTATACAGTAAGCTTTGGTGGAGTCGCTGGTATCCAAAATATGGAAAATTTTCTATTCGGAACATGGGATAAATTGAAAAGAAATTGGATTAGTTCCGGGATATCCCGAAGTGGTTCCATATTTTTCTCAATAGCGTAGCTTGTACCGTTTCTTAGAAAATAGGGAAAAACGTTTTTACCGACTTTCTTATACAGTAAACTTTAGTGGATTCGCTGGTATTAAAACGTGGACAAAATTCTGTACGAAACATGGGGTATAATAAATTTAAAAAAAATTGGATTAGTTCAGGGGGATCCCGAAGTGGTCCCATATTTTTTTCAATGACATAGTTCGTACAGTTTTTTAAAAAATCGGGAAAAACTTTAACGATTTTCTGTTACTGTTTAAGCCAAGTACATTCTGATAATAACAAGAGAGGTCATTGTATTTGGGTTTAGTGAGACTGCTGGAGCTGTTCAGTTTAAAGATTTTACTATTTTCGTAACTCCATTGAAATATTTGATTTTATATGTCTCTTTACCTTCAGCGTTCTTTCTTGACACTTCTTCACTAAGGTTTCTGTAGTGCTCCAATTCTCGACGTATGCGATCAACAGATATGGCAACCCTGTTATAGTTACTGTTCTTTAGTCGACTAGCCTTTTTTATAAGGTTAATTACTTGTTTTTCATTGTCCAGTGTAATTTTAAGAAGTCTTACTTTATTATCGGAAAATCGTCCTAATCTTGCAGGCAGTATCTTTGGTTTCGTAAACGCAGGGTCGGCAGTATTTAATACTTTTAAAGCGTCAGCCATATCACTTTCAGATCGGGATTGTGGTGATCGGAGATCCTGAGGTTGTTCTGGTAAACCAAACAATATAATGTTACGTTTACGTTGATTACGCTCCTTTATTTCAGTAATAAGTTCTTCAAAATCTGATGTTGCGGAAGTTTTAGGGGTAGTACTGGTAGATTTTTGGGTTTGCGAGGTCTTGATATCATCTTGTAAAGAGAGTATCAGTCGTTTCAAGTCATCAATTTGGTTTATTTCTATATGCTGAACAAGACCAGGAGTTTCCCTTATCAGGTTCTGTAAGGATAGCGTGTTCATGTGAAGTAATATTTACACATGAATGTCTAAATTTCTTCTGACATTCAGCACAACATAGCAATAAATTTCTATTTATTGTTACCCTATTAGTCAGATGTTGCATTACTTAATTTCGTTTAAAATAATTTTTTTTAACTGTTGAAGCTTTTTCAGAGAAGGGACGACGTAGGGAAATTTTATAACTTTAGGATACATTTACTACCGGTAAAAGACCATGGAACACGGTAAAACACGTCTTCACCTTAGGACGGATTGACTAATACTTTTTACTTTTGTTACAATCCAATTAAATACCTAATAAAAGCAGGGGGAAGAATTTCAATGCTAATAAAATTTGCATTAATTTTTTTCCTTAAAATGTAATTTCCATTTAATTTAACGTCACAATTTTGAGTTTACGTTTATGCCTCTGGATGATGGTGTGATTGAGCGTTCACGTATCAAAGAGAAGAACATACGGAATATCCTCAAAAGATTGATGCTTAGGCAGGGATTGTTGGAAACCATAACAATGGTCTCTTTATCATTTAGGTCCAACTGAATGGTTTATCACTACTCCAAAATAACCAATTTATATCCAAATACAGCGTACCTCAATTTGTAACTAATATGATGTGGATCTAACCAGATGGAACAGCGCCATATTACCAAGTTAATAAATGGCAATAAATCGACCTAATATTTCCAAATCGTTCGATAAAATGGCCAGCACGATTACCCGATCTCACCTTATTAGACTACTTTTTCTAAGGATATGAAAAATATATTGTATACAAAGCTAAACCAAAAGATTTAAATGACTTAAGAAGGCCACGCTTGATATGCAGATATTTTTATTTAAGATTCAACTTCATTAACTTTCACATGTATTTTTGTTTTTTACATTATCAATACCTAAATAGTATTATTTAATATTTTTTGAGTGTGTTGTGACGATTTTGGCAAATAGATAATTTAATTTTTAATATGTTAATTTTTGTAATAAGTTTGTACAAAACATTTTTGCATAGAGAATGAAGGTTTCCATTAAAAAAAAATTGGGGTTCTGACTGTCACTCGAAGGGGTTTGTTTTATTGTAGTGATGATTTTTTTTCGTTGCGCGATGTCATAATCGACAATTTACGACTTTTGGATTTTTTTATAAACACTTGTATCAACTACTAGATTAAGTAAATTGGAATTAACCATTTTTTTAACTGATCCTGGCTTAGAAACCAACCAATATACCTCAACAACTTCGACATTGAGAATTAAATAACTCAAATTGTTCGTGCCGGCTAAACAACCAAAAGATATGCTGTTACAGCCAGTCTTAGAAGAACCATTCCCTCAAGAAGTCACAAAGACAAACGAATTTCGGTCCCGTGATCCACCTAAATCAAATAATAATGTAACATGTCCATGAGAAATAACACACACTCGTTTAAACTACAATGAGTTAGCCCAATACTGAAGCCGCTATGTTAGGAATGTAACGAAGCCCCGGACCACCGACTAACACTGGTTTTCATACTTCGTGTTGAAGGCCCAAACGACCATGATGAACACAAAATAACATTCTTTTAAATAATACAAATCTGCAATGGAAAAACCTCCTTTAAGTTTGTCTGGGGAGGCTGGTAGATTTATGAGTGCTAATAATTCGAAATATGCTGTAATAAAAAAATTTAAAAAAACAAAAATCAACTTTAAAGAAATAACTTAAATAAAAAGCAAGAAATAACGATGACAACAACAATTAAATACTTATTTTGAAGATAATCTATTCAAAAGAGAAAAAAAGTCAATACGCAGCTCACAAAAATCAAAGCTGATCATGGTGAAAGAATGGCGAAACGTCTCAAACCAAATCTGAAAAGACCATTGTATTGCAGAAAAAAGTAACTTGGTAAATTGTAGTTCATTTTGAAATCCTTAAAAAATCTAATGCAGAAGAAAATAAAAAAAGAGCGGCAGTCATTTGAGATTGAACGATGGAAGCTAAAGCTTCTTAAGGAATATACTTTCCTTATGTCATTCTGAGTAATTGATTCATAAAAGATTTTTGGACTTTATTACAATAACTACAAAATGGTTTCTGTAAGGATCTAGGTACCAAAGATGCCTTAAACTATATTACGAATCTTATATACAGGGTGTAAACGGTTTGAGTGCAAAGATTTTGAGGATCAATACTTCATGTCAAAACAAATCGAAAACCTTTATAACATTTTCTGAAATAAAGTATAGTTTTGCCAAAATAAAAAAGTCGGAAGTTACGTAGCCTTTATTACAGTGAATAATAGACTATTTCCGGCTTCAAAATGCTTGTAAAGCTAAATATGTAAATACTCAAGCTTATACACCTTTAATAACTGTATCAACAAAGAAAATTAATATTTAAACTCTAAATATCCTGTTATAATTTGTCGTACGTTTCTCCGAACAGATTTGGCAACATAGTATATAACATGCCTTACTCAGTACTACAGTTGACCGCTGCCACGATTGCTTTTTTTCTGCACCGATTCTTGCAAGAAAGTGTAAGGTATTTTTGCTTAATATCCGAGTGTATATCCGAGTCCGAGTGTATTAGTTTGTGACAAATAGTGACAATTATACAATTAGGTAAATACCTGGCATGTTATTAATTTGTGGGGAAAGCAGATGCAATAGCCAGAATGTTGAATTTTGAATATTTACTATAAAGAATCCGTTTGTTCTCCAGAGCTTTATCATAATGACATCCTGTAAGAACATGGGTATTTATTTGTCTAACATAAGTAATATTAATTTTATGAGCAACAATTATTTTTCGAATAATTTAATACATAAAAGAACTACATATAAGAAACGTTTTAGTTAATATACTTTGTATCGAATTATTTTTGTATCATACTGTAAAGAACTTCGTATCCTCCCTTCTTCAACTTGATGCATAAAATAAATCGCCAAATATAAATATTCATTTCAATACATAGATATTAAGAGGGTACATTTTTGAAAATAATATTTCATAATATTTTATTTAGGTAAATAAATCGGTACTCGAAATTATGTAATTATTTAATACAAATAAATAATAGGTGTCAATTTTGTTGTGGTGAATCATTCCTTTATTATTCACGCTACAAGTGAATCTGATTCTTAAGGTAGGTTTACCTAGCGGCGCAGCAAAAACCGAATTTGCCAAAAACGTCGGCAGGAGCCCGAAATATATTACGCGGCGTGAAAGTGTTTTCCTAGAGCAGACGTGATTATCTATTCAGTCGACAGTAAGGACAGCTTGTTAAATGGAAATATGAAAGAAGAGGAAGTTAATGGTTGCGTTGTTAATGAATTAAATTATGGATGAGGACCAGGAAGAAGAATGTATATTGGTGGAATATGCGAAATGCAGAAAATAAGTGAGGTTCAATGACTACTTTAGCACACACACTTACATTCCCCCAGAGTGAAAAACTCACTTAATAAATATATATCTTCCAAAATAACTAAGCAACATAATAATGACGAAGCACCACTTTGAAGATAAATATTGCTTTATAACATTGAAATAATTATATTCAAATAAAAACTTTTTTGTTGTCTTTTTATATTCTGGGTCTTTAAAGTCATAGAGGATAATATGATTTTTTACAAATTCTATTAAAAGGAGATTTTTTGAGAACACATTTCTTCATAAAACGCAGCGCACTACGTAATTTGACTCCTCCAGGATAGGGATGATCGATATTAGAAAAACATCGATGTTGACATCGATGTTAACATCGAATCCAAAGTATCGATGTACAATAAACATCGAAGGAAAAACTTCGATGTTTTTGGACATCGATGTTTTAGTTAGGTGGCAAAATAAAGAAGCTATTTTATTTATTAACACGACCGCCACCATTGAAAATAAAAGTCGAGACCTAGGTGGTATCCCTTTTTATTACATATTTATATTATACTTTGTAATCATATAATAGAAATTTGTTTTTAATTTTCTTTAAAAACTGCAAACAGGAAGAGGTTTATACGTAAACCTATCAGACCAACGGAAAACGTTCCTAAAGTGTTTCGGAAAATTGGCAGAGAAACATAAGCATTACAAAATTTCGGGAAAAACTGTTGGCCATCATTACTAAGAACCAAATGTCTTAAAAATCTCAGATTTCTCAACAGAAGCATGAATTTCAGAACGTTGTAGTTGGAAAATGAGGTCACTGTGTTCTGTCACAAGCATGATTGTGGAGAATTTGGTAGATTGCACACAGAAAACAAGACTAATTCAACAATGTGCAAATGTGATACTTACAATCATTATGTGTAACTTATTCTATTGTAAGCAATGGCTGTAATCTATTAACTTACTTCATCCACAGAATAGATTATTCTGTGCTTTAACTTTATTTCTGACAGTACACAATCTACTATACCTAATTCCCGCTAGATGTGTCGATGTTATCGATAACTCAACATCGATGTCAAAACATCGATGTTTTCGCGCTAAACATCGATGATTATTCAACATCGATGAATATCGATCATCCCTACTGTAGGATTACATTTAGTTCCAGGGAACGAGTGAGAGACGTAAAACGCTGAGGGCATTACGTCGTCGACGGCACAAAAATCCTGCTGCTAGGAAAACACACCTTACGCGCGACGTTGCCACATTGGCAATAATTTACTTAACATGTATTTCGAATTTTCTTGCTTATTAAGGCCTATAGACCGTAATGTTATAAGAGTTTTTTTGTTTTATTTGGTGTGTACTATCTGCAGCTAAAATATATGCACTCAAACTATTTACACCCTGTACTGGACAAAAATTGTCCTATTAAGATTCTACTCTTAAACTGCAACACAGTGGAATAAGAGGAACTGCACATGACTTTATAACTAGTTACTTAAATAATAGGTATTGGAAATTGAAAGTAAATAAATGCCTGAGTAAATACGTGCAGGAAAAGCTGGTGTACTCCAAGGAAAAGTTCATGGTCCACTATTGTTCATCCTATATATATCCTCATAGATTTACCTCATGATTACGTTGTTTCATTTACTGGCGATATGGTTGTAATGTCTACTGGTGAATGCTGGTCTGAAATTGAAAACAAAATGAAAATTCACCTTAATAATATGAATGGCTCGTACACAATAAACTTACACTTAATATAGGAAAAACAGCATGTATCGCTTTAGGTAATTATACGAATAGCATCCCCAATAACATTAATATTAAGATTAATGATCAAAGCCTAAGAATAGTTTTCGACTTCAGGATATGATGGGATAAACGTAGAGTATAAAAAAAAACTTAGCCTTCTTATTTTATAAATTTTCTAGTATTATGTCTACCGATACACTAAGAACGATTTACTATGCTCTAATTCGATAGTGTGATTATAATAGTATTATTTATTGCATGGGGAGGAGCATTTCCCAATAATCTAGACTTATTGGTAAAAGTACAAAATAAGGTACTGAAAATTGAAATAAAAATATTGTTGGACAAGGCAACCCATGCAATTTAGTCCAACAATTTGATTTTGCTCCTTAAGTTATCATTATGAAATATTAAAAAAGTAAGTATATAATATATATTATTACGGCGTATAATCAGTAAAAAAGTATACAACTACATAGGACGTATGAAACTGTCAGCAAAAATAGTGCAACTAGAGCCATAATAGTTTTTAATGGTTACCAAATACACTTAAAAAATTAAGTAAAACAAAATCAAGAAAAAATAAACTTTAAAAATTGATTATAGTCAAGTTATAAGTAGTTATGTGCACTGTCAATAATTTTAAAAATATATCTTAAATAAGAAAGGACATAATATTTGTAATTAGCTTAATATAAAAGATGCTAGCTTATTGTTTATTAGTTTTAATATTAATTTTAAATTATAGTACTTCTTTTTTTTTTTCTTCCCTTATTTATATGTCCTTCATGATGTTTTACTACCCTCCTTTTTGTAGTTAGTTTTAAGTTAGCTGTTAAGTAGAATACCAGTTCTACGCACAGCTAACCAGTTTGCCTCTATAGAAACATTACGTAAATCTTTTACTGTAAATATTTTTCTGGTTATGAATAAATAAATAAATAATAAAGATATGTTACAGTGCCAATCTATCAAGGAGACAAAGACAAAGAACAAGGGAAACGTATGTCCAGAACAAGACCAAGAGAAGAGAAGAGAAGAGTAATAAGAAGAGAAAATTTGTAGTATAATAGTCCATTCAAAATAAATTATGTTCAATACATAACATCACAATTTCTCTTTAAAATAAAATAAAAATTAACAAAAAACCAGTGTTGTGTCCCATGTTCCTAAGCTCTTAGTAAAACCCATTATAAAAATCCAATTTGCAACTTCGTTAACTGGTCTATAAAAGCTCGTTGTAAAGTCAAACTCTTGTTAGTAAAATTTATAATTTAATTGAAAATATGTTATTAAGAAGAAAATGTTACGTTGGTAATTACATTTTGATGTTGACAAATAAGTTAGTACCTTGATTTAGAAGTGGGTATATTGCATTCTAACAGTTCTTTAACGAGTAGTTGTGTCTTGGCAATAGGCACATTACTGTGAAGATTTACTATGTCAAAAAATAACTTTTGAGCATTTCGTTATTGTAAAACTATGTGTGAGAATGTATTAGATGTGAATTGAAACTGTTCTTAAGAGGTTTTCACGAAATTTTTGCAGTAATATTTCAGGTGATAACATATCAAAATGATTTATAAAATTAAAAAAGTTAAATTGTTACAAACTTCCCACCAATTTTTACTTTCCCCGACAGTTCCGCCTTGAAACTATTCGTAAAGCTTCATATGTTAATCCAATAATTTGGTCAAGTGCGAGTTGGACTCGTGTACTAAGTGTTCCGTACCATCTTTGAGTAAAGTGTATATTTTCCCAACATTCTAGTTTCAGACAAGCAGGGAATGAATAAATTTCCTTATATTTTCCTTAATATCTTTCAACCTAAGCGTTTAAAATTTATAATAATTTAATATTTCTCACAAGGAGCCATTATATTTCATCTGCTACTGGATCCGCTTCATTTTTATAAAAGTATTTATGTAATTTTCTAATTTGGCCCCCAAAATTAAGATTAGGATCTTCGCTTTATTTTACCAATAAACTTTCTGTGAAGCCCTGCATAATCTTTTGTATGAATTTTGGACTCAAAATTTAGAGAGAAAAAAAAGAAGAGTATGGGTCAAATTTCAAATATTAAATATTTAAAAATATATATATTTTAAAAATTCAAATAAAATATATTTGTATTTTTTTATGATGAATTCCTTCATTTGATACATTAGGTTACGGGTGCTCTTTCAAAAACAAAATTTTATTTTCCATATAAAATAATAAATTAATATTAAAATTTGGATTGTACCTACTTTTGTCGTAAATTTTGAGTAACGCTCTATACTCTTAATTTTTTCCCAAATGATATTGCAACATATTTCTATTGAACGGTTTGTTTATTATGGGAAATGCAAAATTTCGGAAAATTTAGATTAAGGGTCATTCATAATATACGGTCCTATACAAGACGGGAGGGGGTATTACTTAATGTGGCAGATGTGACAGACGGAATGGGGGGATGAAACAATTCTACTGTAAATTTTATTTTATTTTTCATATATGATAAAAAACTTATTTCGTTTCATTTCTGCAAGTATACAATTATCTTTATGTATTTATTTTACTCACAATAGCTTACAAGTTGTTATATTTATTTATATATTTTTTTTCGACATCGACGTTGACATCTATCACAATCGGTTCCTCTGTGTATACAATATCACAGAAAATATCATTTTGTATTCTCCTATCGAAAACAAACGAAAATACATTCACAAGACTCTACAGTAAAATTGTATCTATATTAGTGTACTAGCCGTTACCCGCGGTTTCACCCGCGTACGGAATGTTCAAGCTTTCGCAAAAAGAAATAATTTATGAAACATATGGATTATCCTAAATAAAAAAAATCTATCTTGTTTAAACCACCCTACTTAACTATAAATCCACTAATCCCGAATATAATTCACCCAAATTGCATGTACTTCTGAATAACCTATATAACAATTTAATTCGACATTTTTTTAATCACCTTGAATAACTGTATATGCTGGTGTTTTTTTTGTCACCCAATATAAATTTTTGAACACGTGTCTATAACTCTTCTCTACCCTATTTCAGCTAAGCAACTGCTTATGGTCTACGCTGTATAACAATTTTTTCTGATATTTTTTGAACCACCTTTTAAAATACAATTTCTCTTTACCCTATATTATTTTAATCACCCTTTATATGCATATATAATCTTGCTTCTCCCCTTATTTCAGATATTCCATATAGTAGAATACAACTGTTCATGGTCTACCCTATATAACAATTACTTTCAACTTTTTTAGATCCACCCTGATGGAAATACTGGTGGAACCCTTGATGTGTCACAAATTTAAAAACACTGTTTGCTGTTAGGGTACACCCTAACAGCAAACTTTTATTTAAACACTCACCCAAATTGCAACTGGTTATTGGCAACCCTATATAACAATTTTATAAAACATTTTTTTAACCGCTTTGTATAACTAAGTCTACGTCCATCTATTTTAAAACCTTCCTGTATTCATTGTTGCTAATTTGTGAAACATTACAACTTATTTTTCAATCACCCTGTTTAACCATAATTTTACTCTACAAACTATTTCAACCACCCTGTTGTGCATCTGCTTAGGGGCCACCAAATATAACATTTTTTAAACACTTACCTACAACTCTGGTCCACTCTCTATCTTATATATGCAACTGCTTATGGACTACGCTATACAATTATTTTTGAACCACCCTTGAAAGTATAATTTGTCTCCACCCTGTATTTCAACCACCCCTCATATACAGCTTTTTCTAGCATTCTTTTAATCACACGGTATGAACTATAATTTTACTTCGATCCATGTATCAGGTATTACATATATGCAACAACTCATGTTCTATCCTGCAAAAAAAATTATCTAACATGTTTAACAATATTTCTACTCCACCCGCTATTTCAACCACCTTGTATATGCAACTACTTATCAGTCACCTAGTATAACAATATATTTCACCAAAACCGCAACTGCTTATTGGGCACCGTATATAACAATTTTTTTCAGCATGTTTTTGAATCACCTTGTATGTATTACAACTACTGTGTATACGCTACTGCTTATTTGTTAATCAATATAACATTTTTTAAATAATTAACCATAACACTTCTCCACCCTATATTTCATCTATCCTATCTTTGCAACTTATTATGAACTACGCTATTTCAAAATTTTTCCTCATATTTTTTCAACGACATTTTTTAACCTTGTTTGAATCACACTGTATAACTATAACTTTACTGCGCCCCATGTTTCAAATACTGCATATATGCAACTGCTATGTAACAAAAATTTTTCTATCATTTTACCCACCCTGTATAAACTCTACATCACCCTTTATTTCAACAACCTTTTATATGCAACTACTTATTTGCCACCCTGTATCCTTAGAATCCTACCCCACCCTATATTTCAACGATCAGGTAAATGGAACAGCTTGTAGATCATTACGTTACCTACTTGTTTTTTAAACCCACCTGTATAGCTGTAATTATACTCTGCGACATATTTCACCTATCCTATATATGCAACTGCTTGTGGATATAAAGCAAGTGTTTAACCACAACATAAACTATAATTCCACTCCATCTTATATTTCAAACACACTGTATAAACAACCGCTTCTAAAATTTCTTCAATCCATTTCATAACTATAATATCCTGTGAACATAATTCAAAGATCCTAACTGCTTACATAACACATTATTTTCTAAAAAACTTTATCCAAACTGTAAAAATATTCTACCGACTTTTTTACCACTTGGTATATGGAACTGTTTATGGCCCATTCAGTATAACTTTTTTAGACCACCACGTATAACTAATTCCACTCTCCCTTATTTCAACCATATTGTATATATGCAGCTGCTTATAGGACAACAAATATAACTTTTTTTAGATTTTTTAAATCCATTTAATTCTACACCGCTCTAAGTTTCCTATATACAGAACACCCTGTAAAATTAAGCTCGTTATATCAGTTGATTTTTGTTAAATCAAAACATGTTGCAGTGGCACATCCCGAATTTTAAATAAAAGCTGAGCTGATGCCAGTATCTAATATTTTATGCGTGCGGTGGAACCAATTGAGTAATAATTATATTGCCCAACATGGTAGAAGTTTTTTCGGTATATCCACCATTTCTGTCAATTTAGGGAGATAAAATGTCTACCAGATTTTAAGACAAACTATAGGCTTTGCAACAAAAAAAGATTCAGCAAAATCCGTTCAGTAGTTCTTACGTGATGCCCGAACAAACAAACAAACAGACAAACTTACATTTTTATAATAGTATAGATTATGTAATCAGATGCTTATCTAAGAGGGGCAATTGCGCCTGTAAATTTATTTGAAGTGAATAGACAGAGTAAATAGATGTATACATACACAGTATTCTATTTTCCTTTCCTCCCCCTCATTGTAACTACTGAAGATCCGTTATTACAGATGTTTTTATTAAATTTTATTAAAATAACAAGTATTGATGTATTATTAGTCACAATGTTTTAGTTTTCCTGGTTTAATATTTATAGGGAGGTTGCAGAAAGTCTGACGAGAAGATGGAGGGGTCCGAAAAGGCAAAATTTAATGTAACGTATTATATAAACGACCTCTTAACGTGTCTCTTCTGCTAAAATAATGATTGGCATTTTGAACATTTACTGTGAGAAATCGAGTTTAGTTATTGGGTAAACGCACATATATTTAACCAAATAAATATTAATTTCAATTACTAATCAATAATTTAACTGTTAGAAGAGATGCAGAAGATATCTTTTGAATTTAAACTTGCTTTGTGTGGAATTATTTCGAATCATTCATAGCGTTTATCTTTCTGTCCTTCTTTAACTTAGCATCACACTTATTGATTCGCATCTTTGTTTTAACCGACTTCTTTAAAGTTTGTATATATATATATATATATATATATATATATATATATATATATATATGTTTTAGGTGGTTTCCGGGAAATCATCCGCGTAGTTGATAACTGATCTCTGCCGGGATCGATGGTAAAATGACGACGTTTCGGCAGAGTCACATCTGCCCTCTTCAGGTCGGTTCGCATAATTCTCGTAGCCTTCTGCTTTCGCTTCTAGTTACTCGAATGCGTATCAAAAAGTAAATTTCATATATTTTTTTGGTGTTCATATATGTCAATATTATGGGATTGAATTTATATACTGAATATATAAAAAATAATAACTTTAGGTAGATGTCCATGACAAATATATTTGTTTAGGTGTACCATTTCCTACGGGTGGCTAATAGAGCCGGATCCCAAGAATTTGTGTTGAGTTTTAGCTTCAATGTTAACCGATAACACACTGCTTCATTAACTCATAGTATGATCCTCCATGCAAAAATTTTATCTCGATATAATGACAGAAGCCGGAGATTTTATAGTAACCAAATACCCATTTCAAGTATATCCATATAACTGTATATTCAATATGCGGGTGGGCTTGGAAATATATGTCAGCAAGACTAACTTATGGTAATAGATAACAAATATACAAAAAGTAGATGAATTTGTAAATCTGGGATCGCTACTAAGTAATCAAAGACTGTGCGAAAAAAAAAAGAACAATAAGAAGGCGAATGGCCGTGGCACGAGGAGCCAGCAGCATCCCTATAAGAATATGGAAGGATCGTCACATTACAAGAAACACGAAGATTATATTAGTGAAATACCTCGTATTCTCAATCTTCCTGTACGGAAGTGAATCCTGGAGGATGAAAACATCTGACATACGTTTGAAATGGGGTGCTGGCGACGTATGTTACGGATTTCATGGACAATGCACCTATATTAAAAGAAGTGGACAGATCATCCAGAATAGCCGATTTGCAGCGATTTACCGGTTATAACTGTGGTTCTACCCTTGGTTGCCAGTGATTGTACTTTGACATTTCACTTTTCATCAGTGAAGTAGAACCAAAACTGATTCGCTAAAATGCAATTTGGTTCAACCAGAAAACGTCAAACTCATATGATCAATTGTTTTATTTTTGTTTATCTAAAATTTTGTACACATCAATGAAGTTCTTATTTATGTGGTTCTTTAGTGGTACTTAAGAGATTTTTGCAAAACTGATCAAAATTTATTGTTAATTGTACGTAAAAATGTAAAATAGTAAATACATACCCTCAAATGTTATTCTTCTTCTTCTTGTCTTTTTATTGGCCACCGCGAACCCATTCAGCCAGCTTCAAGTTAGAAGAGGTGCGTCTGGAAAAGCCTATCTTCCCCTGTATTAGCAATTTCCATAAATCAAATAACACAAAATGTTAATCTGTCCAGCTAAACTAAACTCTTCTTTCTTTCTATCCCCATCACTTCTCTAATCTAACGTCCAAATATGACTAATTCACTTATAAACTCGACTGATGGTTGTTTAGATATGGTGAGAAAAACTATGTACAGGATCGGGGCAGCCTTTGACTTAACACGCACTAAACTAATTATTACTACGCATTCTTAGAGCGTCTTCAATCACTTTCCAAACGTCTTTAATGAAATTAAAAGAATACATAGAAAAGGCAAAAATCGAGTTGGGGGAATAGCAGGGAACTTGCACTAAACCTATTTTATTAACCTAGGACATTGACACACATGCGGCTGCCCCGACAACTTGATTGGAAGTCCACCTAAAATGTCATTTAAGAAAGAGACAGGCAATCAAAATGACGTAACAAACGGCTCTCATTTGTGACGTCAGAGGTATTAACCGAAAACGCTAGAATGTGTATGGTTCAAACCATTTAGGAACAATTATAACCGGTAAATCGCTGCAAATCTCTTAATATGTCGCCGACAAATCCTAATATACTTTGAACACACGACAAGACAAGAGGGAGACAACCTAGAAAAATTAATAGTACAGAGGAAGGTGGGTGGGAACCGACCGAGAGACAGACAGAAAACCTGTTAGATGGATAGACCAAGTTAAGAAAATCACAAATACACCAGTAGAAATACTATCAACTGAAATAATGAACTGAAAAACTAAAGTAAATAGATGTACATGATTTCATGAGATCAAATTTCTTAGACATGGGAATACGACTAAGAAGAAGAACAACGCAGGTAACATCCAGAGTAACTACTAGTATTTAATAAAACTTTCATAAAGGTAAATTTTCTTGAAATGCTGCGTTTATGTAAGTTTTATTGCCTACGTCTTTGACAAGTGGCCAAGCATGAGATTCCTCTGTAGCTTAACTGTTTAACTACTTACACTAAATATTATTTTTTGCTTTTAGTTCAATAATTTATGTCATTTCTAGCTGTAAAAATTACATTTTTTATTATTATTAAACATTTCATCATTTTTAAGATGATAGTAATTTATGGAAAAAGATAAAGGCACCATTACTATTTTTATATATGACAATTTTTGTAATTCCCACTAAATATTTTCTCACGCATGCAAACAAAAACTCGTTTTTGTAAAAAAACCGTTTCGGAGCAATTCAGAAATTCAGTCACAAATGTTTAAAATATGGTATGCTAAAACCCCACGTCACCAAGTAAATATAACTCGATTTTTTTTCAGCATCGGGCCTTATTTTGGCGCACCAAATAAAAAAACAATAAATTATTATTATGCTTTCGTTTTGGACTAGAGTGACACTAAAAAATTATGCATCTTGTAAGTGTGACTACACCAAATTAAATATTTCATAGATGCATATTTACGACAATCGTACCCATTATGTTACAAATGTCCAAGCCTTTATTTGAGCATTCACAAGACCCGTGTGTATGAATAATATAAAACGATACAGGTAAACGAACAGCACGACACCGCGCCGTCGAAAAAAAAAAGTCAGTGCGTCTTTGATTAATCCCTAAAATTGTTGGATACCCAATAAATGTCAACTGTATCTTTGAATGATAAACAAAAAAATTAGATATTCGTACATTTCCAAAGCCACAAATTTCACCCCGCTGTTCGATTCCAGTCTGGTGCAGCCAAAACAGTGTTAGTCATCAATTATTCCAATTAATATTTACCTTTGACTTTTGATCACTTCTTTATCGGGTTAGTCACTTTCTTGAAAAATGTAGTTTCAGTACCTACACTAATACGGTGATGTTGGACTAACGATAATTTTGATATTAACCCTCCACTTCTCGCATTATAAGTTACAAACCATTCTGTTTCTCATTTGGAATTTTATTCTTGTAAATTGATAGTTTTAGTAAAATTTTATATTGTATAATGTGACGCAGGTTTTTTTAATTATTAAAAAATAAAAATGTTTTTATTTTTTATTATTTTATTTTATTAGAAAATTTGACCATGAAACACAAAAAATAATTTCGATAATTGATCACTTGACTATGAAAAAGGACCTAACAGCAGAGTTTTATAGAAGGGTAAGACGACTGTTGACAACCAAACTAAACAGTAAAAATCTGTTTCAGGCTATTAACACCTATGCGTGTTCAGTGCTCAGTTACTCTTTCGGTATAGTTAATTGGTGTAAGACTGGCATTGAACAATTACAACGAAAAGTTCGAGTTTTACTAACAAAAGCTCAAAATCACCATCCAAAGAGCTCTGTCCAACGTACAACTTAGCCACGGTATGAAGGCGGAAGAGGATTGATAGATCTAAGCAAACTATTAGATCAACAAAATTCTATTTTGCGTAGTCATTTCCAGAAACTCGCAGAATTTTCTAATCTACACAGAGTCATGTGCCAGGTTGATGACTCAACACCACTGCGGCTGACACAACAACATGTCCAATTACACAACCAGACCACAGATCAGAAACTGCTGACATGGAAAGAGAAGCCCCTTCATGGAAGACATATAAATGACGTCAACGAAGATTATGTCGACAGTGCAGCGTCGAACTAGTGGTTGATCTCTGGTCATATGGTTCCTGAAACGGAAGGCTTTATATTGGCAATCCAAGATCAAGTAATTCCAACTAAGAACTACCTAAAATACATCGTTAAAGACCCTTCTATTAACAACGACAGATGCAGGTACGGCCAAACATCAAAATCTATCCAGCATATTACAGGAGGTTGTCAAGCGTTCGCTGCAACTGAATACAAAGAACGACACGATGCTGTGGCAAAAATACTTCACCAGGAACTAGCACTGAAACTTGAATTGTCACAGTCGGTAAGATTACCATATTATAAATACAAATCAGAATCTGTTTTAGAAAAAAACAACTACAAGCTGTACTGGGACCGCACGATACTGACCGATCGGACTGTTGCTCACAATAGACCAGATATAGTTTGGGTAGATAAAGACTCTCGGAAAACAACTTTAAATCACATAGCAATTTCTAAAAATATAAATATCAAGCAGGCTGAGAAAATAACCAAATATATGGATTTGGAATTTATAATAAAGACTCAGTGGGACATGAACAACACACGAACTGTACCAATTGTTCCCTCAACGACAGGAGTAGTCCCAAAACATCTATTAAACAATTTAAAATATCTTCGGTCTACACGAACATCTTTACCAACAAATGCAAAAAGCAGTCCTGTTAGGAACAGCCTGGACTGTCAGAAAATTCATGGGAATCTGCGGCCACGACTCCAACCACGGGCCTGAAAACCTGGGAAGGCTCCCACAGAACTTAACCCTTTTGATATCTAGGATATTTAGACTTTGGACTAAAGTTAGCATAGCGATAGCTATATCTCCAAAACGAGTGCTCTTGGAAGCCTATTTTTTGATAATTAATTGTTTTCAAATGGCACCAGAGTAAATTCCCCAGAACTACCATTTTAGCTTGTAGTGAATTTCTCACTTTAAAATCTGGATAGCGTTGCAATTTATTTAGTGAATTGTTAGGTGAGGCCACATGCGTCATACAATGAAATCAAAGATTAAGATTTTAAATTTTACAATTTGGGCGTTTTTATATAGTTTCATTATTATCTTACACAACAGGGTTATTCTATATTCTTTTGAGTGAAATTGAAAATGAGTTTCTTTGCCGGTTTGCTATAGATTAGACTTTTTAACGCGATTTGACCTTGATGTTCTAGGTAATAATAGTAACCAAGATTGTAGCTAAACTAAAATTCCAAGGACGATCGAGGTCGAAGGGGAAATAACACAAATCAAGTTTAATTCGGTGCAATTGTTAATTTTTGTCAAAGTTTGGGAAGTTCTATACGTTCTTCATTACTTATCAAGTCACCTATAAGAACAAGAATCATTTATTATGTCACACAAAATAAATAAAAATAAATTAATATAAAAATAAACCTTAAATTTAAATATTTTGGTCTAAAAGCACATCATCAAATATCATATCGTTACTTAATTAAAACGACCTAAACTATTGAGAAATTCCAAAACGAGTCTTACAGCGTTGAATGTTTGAATATATTTTTCAGTGATCAAGACAAATTTTGATATATACAGGGTGCCCCAACGTAAACGAGCCACCTGGAATATTTAGTAATACTCATTAATTTGAAAATCACAAAAACACGTCAAAAGATTACATATTAATTAAATTGCCCCTTATCACTATACTATGCTAAGTTTAGTCTAAAGTTGGCATAGCCACTTAGGCATTATGAAACGCCTATGCGAGCTTAACACAGATATAATAATCATTCAATTGTCACTAAAGTAGAAGAAAAAATATTGAGACATCCTTCTCTCTTTCCAGGATTAGGCTGTTTGCCTGTGTTGATGTCTCCATCATGTTCTCGGTCTTTCGAACTTCTACGTCCTGCGGGATTATAATTACGCAATTTTTATGGTATTAGTTCTGGAGACATTCTCATTACATATTCGTTCCATCTATTCTTGTAGTTACTTGTTTATTCAGTTATGGTTGTACCAATATTTATTGTCTGATGTCTTCATTTGTTATACAGACTAAACGGGTCCAACCCTTTACTTATCTAAAAAATCTCATTTCTGTTGACTCCAGTTGTTTGTAGTCTTATTTTCTTGGCGCCCAAGTTTCCGATTCGTATAAGAGCGTGAAAAACTCTATAATTTTGTAAAATTTTATCTGTATTCTTCTGTTCTTCTTCTTTATTGAAGCGAAAGCTTCTGAAGTGAAAGCTTTTGAGCGAAAGCTTCTTAAAGATGGCCCAGAAATACACATGAGTATGGAAATGAAATGCATAACTTAGAATTGTATTTGTTTCGACATGTTCGGACCGATACCACACATTACCGTGATCTTGCAATACCCATGCCCATAGCACTCAGTTCTCTGTGTAAGAAAGAGGCCACAGGTAATCCAGTTAATATATATTACTGCACAAAATTTGCTTTACGTTCCAATAAACATTCCAAGTTAAAGACTTGACATACGCCAGAAGTCAGAAAGGACATAAAAAAAAGGGCAACGTTACTTGCTATTAAATGTGTGTCCTGGCTAGCTTCATATTATACTGAATAATGACGGAAATTAATATAGGAAATTATTTACAACGGTGTAGTAAAAAGGTGGAACCTTGGTAATCCTATCGCAATGCTAAAGCTATTACGAGAAGTTCGCCTACTTTTACGAAGCAACTGTAGAGGGCTCCAAGTGTTTCATCCTTGCACGTTTACTGCTTATATAGGGTTATTACCTTTTTATACCTGGAATATCACGACTAACCGAATCAATGTTGAAAAAAAAATCATATGAATAAAATACAACATTCATGTTTTTTGATTTTTGGGACTTCCTATGCATAGTTAAAATCATTTTTAAATGTATCTACGTAAAAGTAGATATCTATCTTGATTGATAAAATGGTTAGGCGTTGGGCTAATTGTAACATTAAAAGAATGTCTTTAATGTTGTAGAAGGACTAAAAGTAAAATGAAAAATATTTACAAATGATTTTCAAAGAGCAGCATATGTGTTTATAACGAACAATTTCCAGATTATTACCTATTTGTGGTTATTATAGTGCCATAATTTTAAATAACTTAAAGAGATAAGAATCCAAAGTTATATCTTAAATGAAAAGATGCATTTAATGTCTTTCTTCATTAAAATTTTGTTGGATTACACCCTTGATTGATATATAATTCTGTTTTGAAAGAAATTGAGTCAACTGAATGTGAAAAATTATGTATTTAAAAATTCTAATTAACTGACACGTCATGTGTTCCGTTGTAGATATATTTAAATTAAAAATGAAACATTAGGATTGATACTTAAGTAGCAACAAAATAGTGACAATGATTTACACTTGAAATTTATATCCATTACTCAGAATTACATAAAGAAAGAAAAGAGATACATAGTGAAACAACGAGAGATGGGAAGTATATTTCGTAAGAAGCTTTCTCATCCATCGTTCAGACACAAATGATTGCCGCTCTTTTTTGAGATAACTTTATCTTCTTCATTTGTGATGTCGCATCCTAAATATCTGAACTGTCAACTGTGGCACCTGCTCTAAAGGGTGATCATCAATAACAATTTTTGTTCTAATCTGATCTTTTCCCAGAAACGCCATAGTATTCGTTTTCATTATAGATATTTTTTTCAGATTATAATCAGAAGACAGATAGCAAATTTACTTATGTTATGCCAGTTGTAACTTGCTATCCAGCTCCACCAACCTTAATTCATCCAGATGAGGAAATGTAAAATCTCAGACATCATGCACAAACGAGTAGAAAATAATGCAACAGTTTTTTTAATGGTAATATAATTTTTGTATATGAATCATTAAAAACATAATTTATATTTAAAAACAACCGACTTCAACTGGCTTAAAATAAAAACCATTTAGAAACCGTGTGCAATCAATCACTATTTTCTGACATACCTTCTTTTTTATATGATTTAAGGTACTATTGATTATTTTAGCGTGTTTTTATCTCTTTCCCTCTTCTTTTTCTCCCTCTCTAATTAGTACTTTTTCTAAATTTTCTACTATTTTTTTACTCTTTTATTTGTTTTGATAATTTGACCATTTTCTAATATAAGTGTAACTCTAATTCACCCTATATTGCAACCACCCTGTATATGTTTCTGAGTATTGGTTACCCAATATTAATTATTTGTCATTTTCTGAACCACCCTGTCAACTATAATTGAACACCACACGATGTTGCCACCGCCCTGTATAAGTATTAATCGTCTCCACCCTATTGACTGCTTCTACTTTTCTATTGTTTAAATCACCCTGTATACCTTTAAGTATAAGCCACTACTTATGTTCCACACTGTATAACATTTTTTAACCTCCCTGTATAACTATAATTCCACTCCACATTATATTTCAACCATCCTTACTTCATGTACTTATTTAACCGTTTTTTACGTTTTTTGATCCACTCTGTATAACTATAGTTTTACTTCACTCTTATTTCAACCCCCTTGTATACGCAACTACTTATATGTCACCCAATACAAAAATTTTTTGAACCAGCCTGTATAACTTTAATTCTATTCGATGCACGCACACACACACACACCTACCACCGTATACTTTATAGAAAAGGTCGCTGAGATAATACTTTCCTTTTCGATACACTAATGACATATTTTGTGCCATTTGACACAAACACTCTGTACCATACACTTTCATGGCATATCTTGACATCTAAGCTAAGATATTTATGATGAAAATTTGACATTTAGATTCGTGTTTACTGTTTTTTGTACATATTTTTCCGATTTTCAGAAAAACGGTATGTTTTACATTATCGCGAAATGAATTTCGACATCAATGAATTAAATAATCTCGAAAAGTTAGTATATTTTACGTTATAGAAAATTATAAAGAATCAAGCTGGAACATCTAATGTAGAATACCATTTAAAATATTCAATTTGATTGAGTCGTTTTAGAGAAAACAGTGTAGATTTATAAAAATTCACTGAAATGTAGTCTCTTAATTACTGGTTTTTACTGCTTTTCTGGAAAACCCTATATCTGACGTTATAGAAAATTATTTGGTACCTTTCTGTAATATTCCTTAATACAATGCCGTGTAAATCATCAAAATTCGGTTAAAAATTGTAATAAAAAATATTTGTTAACAGCAAAACCACTCGTTGAAGCTATTATTGTTGACGGAATTGATGAGTGATTTCAAAAATTATTTGACCAGTCTCAATAGAGCAAGATTAGGTTGGCTTGACCCCAAGATATGCTAGATAGGAAGGTTATTAATTTGGGCATAAAAAGCATTTGTTATTGTTCATATTTATTATGATGTGTAAGTATCTAACAACAGTAAACGTGCAATTATTTTGCATATAAAGTTAGGATACCTTTATTCTATACAGTTCTCAAAATGTATTTTTTAAATAATTTTGCCATATTTTAAATAGTTTTTTTTATTTAGATAATTTAGATCCAAATAAACTATTTTAATTTTCTGGGACCATTTTTAACAATTTTCAATTCTGCAAAATGGATTTTCGAAAGCCACAATTAAAGGTCTAGGAAAGATCTTTCTTTTCCATTTTACAGAATTAGAATATAAAACTTACCACGTAACTGAGACATCTGTTACAAGGTTATTTGTGAAATGAAAGAAACTCTGAAATATAAAAAAAAAATAGTTTTAATTTTGTACATGATAAAAGTGTTCTACCTTTACGTCACGGTGTAAGATCTTATACGGTGCTTTACATGCAAAAACCATTTTAAACATTTGCATTTTTGATCCCATAATGCACTGATACAAACGGACCCAAGAGAAGAGTAACTAACTATAATAAAAATTCTGCTATACCTATACTAAAGTTTTGGTAAAATCGGTGTAAATATTCTGCTTCAAATATTAAATTCCAAATTTTTCATATATATTCTAATTTTTTCCATTATTCGAGAAATCCTTGATATTTCCCAAGATTCCATGCCATCCGCCGTGTAGAAAATATCTGTAGGTGTTATTATAATTATATATTTTTTGTGTTAGCATATTACTGGTTTCAAATATCTTTTGTTAAGAAATTTTTTTCTACAAGCTCTAGGAAACAAAAAACGGTTTCAACTTTTATTAATTTCTAAATAAATTCCTAAAATTTCAAACATAGATACAATTATTATACACATTTTCAAGAACCCATTTATTCAAAAAACAGGTATATTCTCCATTTTGCATGGAAATTTGCTATTCGTTCCGAATAATTCTACACAGAAATTGGTCGATTGACGAACAATCCGCAATAAGTTGCTTCTTTTACCTATGAAAGTGTAATATTTAAACTATCAGTTGCGTTTGTATCTTTCTTAAAATTAAGTAGTAACATCTATTTAACCAATATAGACATTGCTATTTTATTAAAGATAATGTATAAAAACGCGATTTTGAAAATCATTTTTGCATAAACTACAGTCAATCAAGTTCAAACCCAAATTTAACAGAAGATAGTTGTTACAGTATGTATTTGTATGAAGTAGTTTTTAAAGTTTTCTTAACATATACGATTCGTTTTCGAATGTCCTTAAAGTATTTTTAACCGACTTCAAAAATAAGTAGGTTCTCAATTCGTTTTTTTTTAAGATTGTTCAGCGATTACTCGAAACCGGCTCAAAGAATTCGGATCGTTTAAACTGGATTCTGTTAGGGGATCCCGAAGTAGTCCCATATTTGTTTTCTATACAAGTTGTTTTCAGGTGAACTTGACTGCCCTTCCTTACTAGATAGAATTTCTTTGAATACGACAATGAGAACTCATTGCTTAGAACTCTTCCATGTTTCATTTCATAGAACTAACTATGGTCTTTGTTCAGCAATGACTAGGTTCAGGCGTACATCCAATCAGTACTCCTCGCATATATGTGTTTTATAACTCCGTCAATGTAATCAACCGCAGCCCCATATATTATAATATTTAATGCTGCCTTTTGTTTTGTTTTGATGTGTTCTTTTCATGTATTTTAATTTTAATTTTAATTAACTATATTTTTTCTGTATTATGTACTGTTTCTAACATTTTAGTCCAACGTTAGACATATCAAGTTTAGGTTTAAATATTTTTTAGATTTAATGTTATTTACACTAAATTTTTTTGTTTTTTTTTGGTATTTTATGTAAATTTTTCAAGGACATACCTTATTTATTTATTTTAGAAAAAGTTTTTAAACGACTTTTTTAAATAGCCAATAGTATTTAAAAAGGGAATGTCTCTCATCTGAATCTGGGGTATTGGAATTAAATCAAAATAAATGAGAGTTAATAAACTTCAAGATGGAGGTTCTCAAATAGTTCCTATATACAGTGCATCTTCATAGGTTGGAACCAAATGGAAAACTTTCTTTTAAATAATATTTAGAGAAAAAGTTATTCTTCATAAAAATACTTGCATGGTCTGAAACGTGTACTGTAACCATTACAGGTCACTTTTTCTACCATATACGAGGTTGGTAAGCAAATAGAAATTTTGCTTAAAAGTGAAGTTCATTTATTAGGTTTTTATTTTTTTTTTGTTGGGAATAACACCACATAATCTGGAAAGGCTGTATATTTCAAAAGTCCAAACGTTTCATGGTCTAAATCAGGCCTCGTTTTCAATGGTATTAACACAAATTGAATAAGAAATTTAAAAAATTAAAAGGATTCGCAATGACAAGTATCGTAATCACAATTTGAGAACTATGAGCCGTAAAATTCTGAAAAAAAATAGTGATACAAGGCCTTACCTAAACTTTACTCGAAAAATAAGGAAAAAACCCCTTATTTTTCGGGTAATTTTTTTTCTAATTTTTCCGTAAATTTTTGTATATTTTTGTTAAAATGTTATAAAAAAATATATTTGTGTTCCTCAGAATGAGCCCTTTTATTTGACGTTCTACATGATGCGCTTAAAAAATTATAATTTTTTATTTAATTCCATAATTTGCCCCCCAAAATTAAAATTAATAGCTTCTCCTTATTTTTCCTGTAAACTTCGGATAACGTTCTATATTTCCTATTTTTTCAAAATTTTAACTCAAGTTTTAAGCTCAGTAGTTTCGTAGATAAGGAGGAGGACGAGTTTTAAATTTTTCCTTCCAGAAATTATCCTAAAATCAAATTTTCTTCATTTGCAATATGTCCTCATGATCGGCTCAGCAAACCATACACTGAAACTAAATTTCAACCTTTTCCGTCCAGTAGTTTAGGAGAAGATTGCTGTGATGTGAAAGAGTGAGAAATTTGGAGTGGTATTATAAGGGCTCATCCACAAATTGATATACCTATTAAAATCGATGTAGGTACATCATTTTATCATTAAAATTAAGAATTTTGAAAAAATTAGTGTCTTAGGTAAGGAATGGGGGGAGAGCGGGTCATGAACTTGTATCTTACAGTTTCTTGCATGGTAGTAGGTGGGGGTAAGAAAACCGTCAAAATTCGTCTTACGGAATTTATGGATGTACCCTAAAGGTATATCCATACATTGCATATACGGGGCCCTAAAACCAGATTTATTACAAAATTTCGCGGAGAAGAGACCACTTAAATTCATATAGTTGGGATCAGTAGCGGATCTAGAATTGTCATTTGGGGGGGTGTTTGATTTCGTTAAGGGGCTTGACATCACTGAAGGTTGGTTTTAGCACCATAGACACTAAAAAAGCAAACCACTCAGATGACAGGGGGGGGGGTTCAGCCCCTTAGCCCCCTCTTGGATCTGCCGGTAGTTGGGATACAATCGAAATGTCAGATAATTAACAGACCTAAAAAAGTTTAAGATTCTCAAATCGTCTACAATACAGTGAGCCCATCTTAATTACGACCATATGCAAAATTTTCTTAATACATATAAATTTTTAGAACACAAGTTACTCTATTCTATTCAACAGTCAACGAGATTGGCCAAAATAACAAATGTGGATTTGAAAACTGCTTCCAATTAAGCCATTACATCACTATAGATTGAAAAATTAATAAATTTTTAGAAAACAAAAATCCACTTCAAAAAATAGGTAACATCTAATTTTTCTGCAACAATTAAGTAATTTTTCTGAAGTCGCTGTCAAGTAAAAATAAAATTAATTTGGGAACTGGATTTATGAATTGTACCTACTTTGCAACTTTTCTGTTCAACTTGGCACCGACTTCAGAAAAAGTGTTTAACTGCTAATAAATATATTTATTGCTTTTTAGTTAACTTACTTTTTTGAGGTCGGTTTTTGTTTTTTTTTTAATGTATTTATGTAGAATTACATTACAATCTATTTAGAGTGCACCGAGTTTCAAAAGTCAACAAATTAACAAGTAGTAATTTATTGATAAACTGCATCCAAAAGGTGTTCCAATTATGTCAATTACGCAACGACTGAGGTTAAAAGAAATTCTAATTGCCAATACTTCATTTTCCATTAAAATTCGCCAAAGATATGTTCAAGAGACAATAAAATAACCCAAAAAACGAATTTAATTCATTTCTGTTGCACGCCCGAAATGTGTCATCCTAAAAAACATGTTTATACTCGCCGACTATGTCGAAAATAAAACCAACAAAAGCCACAAAAACATTTCGTATTATATAGGTACTTTTGTATAATAATATTTCTCCTCGCAGTCCTTACCAATATTTATCTCTTTGGCCAGTTAGGAAAAAAGACGTCTCGTAATGAAGCAGGTAAAAATATCTTGGATAATATTTTAACTTTGTCATATGGTTTTATCTATACCAGATCTACGATTCATGTCGTTATCTATACGGTAGATGTTAAGAATGCACACACAAAGGAATATTTCATGTAAAAAATAGTTCTTGTCTTCTTGCGTCTTTCCGGCTCACCTTTAGGAAGCCTTAAATGATAATGTACAGTTTACTGTCTACTTTATTATTTAATTAGTTTCAACAGAAAAGTAATAAAAATGATAAAAGAACGGAGGAACTACTATTAAATTTAGATCATTAAGCTTTGTTTAAATCAATTATAAACTAATTAATTATTTGAGAAAATTTAGACAAAGAATGCGCGTGGAAACTGGTAATGAGAGAATTAGAATTCCGTTTCTAATTACCCTGGATGTTCTGTTTAAAGTACCATAAACATAACAGTATGCTAAGCAGGCAGGATTTTTTCCCAAACACGGTGAAGAACACTGAAATAATCGTATTAACCAAAAAAATGACATTGAAATCAAAACACCCAGTATCATCTTTACTACTGAAACTTTGCCAATGATTTCTGACAAATTGTTCGGCTTTGTGATGTTCATCTCTAGCCCGTCCTCTAAGTAATCATAAGCTGACAGCGCCCAGGATTTCTTTCTAGCTATCCATGAATAATTTGTTCCGTTTGACCGGGAATTCTGGTTGAGAATTTCTTTACAATTTTTATGGCACGTGGTGTGATGCTGATGGCCGTATCAATACAACTTCCACTTCAAAATCGAATAACGTCATATCTTTGGCCGGACATGGACCCATGTTGGCTAATTAAGTCCATATTTAATATAAAGTCATCCTCAGTATCTACTACTATGTTAAGAGAGTCATAGTTACGACAGCAGCAGGGGCGGGAAGGACAGAACACCCAAGGACTCTTCGTGTCGCAAGCGACTCGGATTCTAGTCCCAGCTTTAACTTTGTTTAGAATTAATTCGTCCGGCACCGACTGGTTGATCGTGGTGGTAGTATAGTTGAGTTGGTCATCTTTGGTTGGTGATTGATTAAGAAGCTTACCTTACGGTCACGTTGGAAATGCCCTTTACGTCCACAAGGGTAAAGAGCGTTTAAATAGATTGTTCATCCCAGACAAAAACGCCTAAAGAGGTGACTCTGATTCTTCCTGGCTGAAGGAAACTGCTCTTACCCTCGGTTTGGACATGTTTATGAGGGCATCTGCTTCCAGAACGCAGAATAAGGCTTCACTGATCTTTTGTATGCCACTATATCTCAGAATCTGGGTAGGACAGATGTATAAATTTCTAACCTCTGCTTACAATTCTTGTAGACTTTCACCAAATTTATGTGTTTCTGCATTCAGTTGAATTTGGTATAACGAGTCTATAATTATTTGTCATATCTCTTAGCTAGTACTGAAATCAATCATCTTCTACAACTTATCTTGTTCAACCACTGGAATGGAGAACTTTTGATACCTACGGTACTCTTTTCCTTTTTGTAAATCTTCATGCACTTTTTTAATTCCCATTTCCACTTTGTTTTGGATGGCACTAATTTCCTGTTTTGTTCTTTAAATAGAATCGGTATTCTAACATGTTTAGTCCATTTATTTCATCATGAAAGAGATACTTTTATGTCGGATTCCAGAATTCGTATTTTCTGGCTAACTACTTCGTTACTCTGCGCAACTAACTGCATTAGTTGATCAAAGTTTTTAATAAAAAACTTTGTATCAGATTAAGTTGTTCACTATTAGCGACAATGATTTCACTTTTCATGGAAGTGACTTCACTCCATGGGCGGATCACACGTGGAGAGGCGACCGCTCCCTCCGAAAGCCTCAAAGTTACTAAATTATATATTAAAACGAGGTAATTTTAACTCCACGAGTCTAGAAGAAGGTCACTTCTATGGGTTTAAACCTCAAAACGACTATTTTTAATGCCTAAGAAATCTGAGTTTGAAATTATATTTAGGTAAATTTAGTACAGGATCCTCCTCATGAAGCATGAATTCGCACCCCTTTCCCGAAAACATGTGTCTGCAAGCCCGTAGCCAGCGGGGGGGTCGGAGGGTTTGAACCCCCCCCCCGAAATTTTGGAATGTTTGGTTTCGAGATTCAATTTTAACCAATTAATCATGTTTTTCATAGAATAAATTTTATATTTATACAATTTTATATATCCTGGAAATACATGCACAAAAATATATATTTTTGAAATGTATCAGCCCATCACAAGTCAAAAAAATTATCCAACCCTCTCCGAAAACCCACCCCGAAAAAAATTTCCTGGCTACGGCCTTGTGTGTCTGGATCCGCCCCTGCTTCATTCTACATGGAATTAACGAGAACGTGATTATTTTTCAAGGTGGTTACAAGATTTTCAACTATTGCCGTTACAAAATTCAATTGTACGCTATCCCCCAAAAGATTGCACTAACTTGTTGTATTGCGTACCGAATCCTTTTCATCCCGTTTGTACAGTATTTCATACAACTTTACGTCAACTTTATTAGTAACCCTTTTGAAAATTTCCTTATTGATCTTGTCTATCGTAGCTTCAGCACTGCTCGTTATAAACATCAGTTAATTTATACTTCCACCTGTCTGCCTGTCTCAAATTGCTGCGTTTTTTTTTAGGTTCAAAACATATATTTTTTTATTTCCGCACAAATTCAAAAATAAATATTTTACTACTAAAATTATTGCTTCGCGTCTTCTCTTCTCTGTCCTACAGTCTACTGTGGTCGACTAGGTTTTGTATTCTTGTTGCTCGAACATTTTAAAGTATTCGTTCTTTTTTCTGGACGTTGATTTCTCGAAATTGCCGTATATTTATTTCCCATCGCCACATCTTTGGTCGGACAAATTTTCTATGTCTAAATTCGAGAACATTTGGCACCTTTTAGCGGCCTGTATTTTTCATTAGAATTTGGAACAATATTTAAAATTTCACTCATTCCCCCTTTATCACCGAAATGACTGAGTTTAAAACATTGAAAAACAAGGATATTATAAAAGCTCTAAAGTTTATTGGCAAATTAATCGAAATATTTTTAAAAATCCATCGTGTGATGTAGTAGATCAACTAAAAAGACTTGTTGAGAGAAATATAAGTGTATATTTTTATAATTATATAACTTGTAGTTTAAAATATTTAATGGAAAATATAAGAAAATCGGCTGATTTCAACTTAACTTCCATACTATTGTGACGGGAATTCCTCCGATATTTCGTGTAATTCGAAATATTGTTGGTCTTTAACCACACTAATGCCCAACATTCAAACTTCAAATTTACGATGGGAATTGAGTCCAATGGATCCATACCCTTCCTGGACGTGTTGGTTTCACTGTTGCCAAATATATATATATATATATATATATATATATATATATATATACAGTATTCAAGTAACTAGAAGCGAAAGCAGAAGGCTACGAGAATTATGCGAACCGACCTGAGGAGGGCAGATGTGACTCTGCCGAAACGTCGTCATTTTACCATCGATCCCGGCAGGGATCAGTTATCAACTACGCGGATGAATTCCCGGAAACCAATTAATACATTTAGTGCCCGCAAAAACTTAAAAACAAATATATATATATATATATATATATATATATATATATATATACCAGTATACAGAAAACCAACACACACCGGCTTATATCTTTACGCCCATCTGAGAAACGGTCAGTCGTGAACTCCCTGGTGCATCGAGCTATATCCATTTCCGAACCCAAAAGTTTGAGAAGGGAATTAGCTTGGGTAGAGGGTAGCCTACTTGACAACGGCTTCAGTAAACGAAAGATTCCATTTCTCGTTACTAAAATCCCCTTCCTAAGAAAAAGAATTGTTACCTAGTAAATCAGTAGCATATTTGCCATGTATCAGCAAGGTCACAGGTAGGATTCGGAAGCTTCTCCATAAGCAAGAAGTGAAAACAGTCTACAAACCACTACCCAAAATCTCACAAGTGTTACCCTCCCCAAAGAATAAACAAAATCCTATTTCATACAAGGGTATTTATTTCATTACATGCTCTTGGGGCAGTATACATCGGTGAAATAGGTCGATCTATAAACATCCGTCTATGTGAGCCAAACGTTGTTTGAAAACGGGCCTACTTTCAAACTCCGCTTAAGCTGAACATCATCACGAAACGAGCCACCAAATCCTTATCAACAGTTCCTCTGTCGTGGCCAAATAACGGATATTTGACCACGAAGTGAAATAAGAATTAAAACATTTAAAAAATATATATAACCGACTTCTACCTATAACTAAAAAGCTAAAAATAATTATAACAAAATACAACTTTAGCAAATAAATAACACATTCAATGTTGTTAGGTACCTACCCAGGAAGTAAAAAATGTAAACATTAAAAGGTGCTCATTCTGTACAAATTAATTACCTAGCAATCTAGTATATTTTTGAAGTAGGTGCCAAGCAAATCTAAAATCCTTCATTGCGTACTTATCTACTAATTCATCAAACTTGATTGTTGCTTGGCACCGACTTCAAAAATATACTAGATTGCTAGGTAATTAATTTGTACAGAATGAGCACCTTTTAATGTTTACATTTTTTACTTCCTGGGTAGGTACCTAACAACATTGAATGTGTTATTTATTTGCTAAAGTTGTATTTTGTTATAATTATTTTTAGCTTTTTAGTTATAGGTAGAAGTCGGTTATATATATTTTTTAAATGTTTTATTTTCAACTTTTTAGTTCTTTTTTGAACTCAGGTAGTTTTCATTCTTCATTTTTTATTTTGTATGTATAACCTTAATAGACAGAACCAGGTAACATCGAAAGCCTCAACAGCATTTAAATTGACAGATAAATCTTAACGAACAAAATGTACTAGTACGCGTTGACTTAATAAGCCCAAAATATATTTATGCCTTATGGACTACGCCATGTAACCTTTTTTCAACTTTTTTTGACAACCCTGTATAACTAGATATTTCCACTCCAACCTATATACCAACCAGCCTGTACATACGACTGCCCACGGCAAGCATAAATTTGTTTGCTGCCTTCTGTAAACTATAGGACGGAGTAGAATCCATCCTATATTTACGGAGTCAAATCCGTCCTATATTTCAACCATAGTATATAACTCCTTGTGGGCTACCCCATAAATTATTTCCTTTTTAACATTTTATGTTATCGCCCTGTGTAACATTAATTCCTCTCCACACTTTATGCAACTTCAACCATCCTGTATATGATTTGCTTATGTCCACATCATATAACAGTTTTTTAATCACCCTATATAATTTTAATTTCACATTTTTTTCAACATTTTTATACCACCAAATGTCCAGTCCACCCTATATTCCAACCATCCTGTATATACGGCTGCCTACAGACCACTATCATTCTAGTCCGTCCTATATTTCAATCTTCATATAAATGCAACTCCTTCAATCACTTTACTTTGTGATTTTGTTTGCTATAACTAAACACCCTGTCTATAGGCCACCAAGTACCAGTTTAAATTTGACATGTGTTGTCACTGAATTTTCTATTAGGCCGGGAGAATGTGACAACCAAAAGTACCGTTTTCGTAAAATGGAAAAATTTGTATTTAAATAGGTATTTACCTGGTATACAAACAAAACGAGCTTGGTACTCATTGATTTAAGGAGCCGAAAATACTATGCTTTACTACCTATATGCTTGAGATGTACATAGAAAATTTTCAAATTCGCAATTAAAACTTCCAGTGCCTAAAATTACCGCACTATTACGTTGGAATTAAAATATTTATGAGGAAATGTCTGTTATGTCATTTCGATGAAATTTTTGATAAGAATTTTGGAATTTTCGGCGATTTTCTGCAAAACTGCAAGTTGCACGTCGCAGAAAAGTATATGAGATCACCTAAGGATCTTCCTTAATAGATTAAACGTTAAAAAACTATACACATGCATAAGGAGTTATCGGAAAATCGATCAATATGTTAGGGATATTGGTCGATTTCCATGCACGTATGTGTTCATTCACAAATTTTATCACTTTACCAATAGAATTCTTTTCCAAAATTTGAAGTTTCACCAATCCGGATATATACTCTATTAAACAAGACCATATTCGTTCAAAACGGTGCACCACAGGAGAAGAAATCAGGTAACATACATACAAAAAAAGCGAAAAAATACGCGACGAATTGATAACCTCCTCCTTTTTGGAAGTCGGTTAATAAGACGGTTATTTCACCAGAAAATTCCGTGAAATCGCCAAAAATCCCAAGAATTTCAACTGAGACAAAGGTTTTGAACTTTCGCCCATCTGACAACCCTGCATCCTCATTTTAAGATAAATCTCATCAACAAAATAAATCACTTACATTACCTACTAATAGAATTCGAGGAACTCTTTCAAAATATCATCACAACCATAAAACAATCCAAAATAATCCCATTAAGTACCTCTTACCCTTCTTTTACCTGAAATTTGTTGGCTATAACCAAAGTGTTAAGTCATTTACAATTTATGCTTCAGTGTGAGAGGTTTAATAAAGTAACGTTTGTTGTGAGAAAAAGACTAAGCCTTATGTAAGCAACAATTGTATTTCTCATCTTTGAAAAAGCCCCATACATAAGTTTGAGCAAACTCGGAAAACGTTGTTTATATGTTAGATATATAAATTAATTCGAAAAAATTACTCGATCCACAGTGGCGTAGCATGGCATGGAGGGGCCCTGTATCAAAATTAGTTAGGGGGTCCAAATGACGGGTAAAGAATTCTCACAAAAGAAACAAAAATACTTGCATTAAATTAAAATAAATATTTATTGATTATAAGTTATCACTTCTTCCTAAAAATCAAGCTAGTCAAACAATTAAACATAGCATTATGAGAAAATGACTTGAGAGAATATCAAAACAAAATTCCAATTATTGCTCGGTACTATACGTAACCTTATTACGAATTTTCATGTATTTATTTCTTTCAGAAAACAAAATTCAACCTTCGCTACTGGTAGATAAATAGGTAGTACTTATCATTGCAATCTAAATCATTCACAGAAGCTGATTGCGGAAAAATGGAAAAATTTTGGAATTTTTTTTATAACCTCCTCCCTTTTCTGTTTACTTTTTCTTTTCATAGCTCCATTGGGATAATCTCTTTTCCTCTCACTCCTTCTTTTCACAAATCAAAGTAATTAACCTATAAATAATCATTTATTGGTTGTTTTTTGAAAATCCGGAATGAAAGAACGCGTAAATATTGCTCCCTTTGGTTGTTACTGTACATCGATTATTGAGAGATTCCCCCTTTAAGTAAATGACTTAAACTGGGAAAACCTGCAATAACCGATGTAGGATGTTGCCAACTTTTGGGCGCACGCTTAACCAGGGACAAAAAGAGATTGCTTTTTTAATTTTGTCATTTTTGAAGTGAAAACTCTAGGGCATGTATGACAGTTTATTAAATATTTTTCCCGGGAAACACGAGATTAAGTGACATTGTGGGTAATATTTTACTAATTTTTGCTTACACACGTTAGGGTATCTGTAGTTCGGTGGCCCTTATAGCCCAGAGGCCCCGTATCATTGATACGGCGGTAGCTACGCCCCCGATAAAGCTTACTCTTGAACTTGAAGTGGCAACCAAATATAGATACAATTCATGTTGGTTGCATAACTAAGAGGATGAATTATTGAAGGCTTCAAAAATTTAATTACTTTTGTTATTTTTTATACTACTATATTGGGTTAATTGTGAATTTTTAACTTAATTGTTTTATTTTGGTATGTCAATGACGTGATACATACGAATCAAATTGATTAAGTATATCTCGGGGAATAAATCATTTATATATTGCAAAACCACAATTCTTTATGTATGTTTACAGATTACATAATTAAATAGATAGGTATTTAGGTTAAATTTTGAATCAGAAAAACTTATTAGCTTAGCTAGGGCCACATGGGCATCACTTGGGTATAGCTAATTTAAGCTAGTTGTTTATAATTGGCAAATTTTTCCTTCAAAATTCATCTAAAATCATTGGCAGAATTTAATAATATTACAAGTCATTATAGAGATCTTTATTGTTGTTTACAATGTTACATAAATTCCAGATTAACATGTGTATAAATTAAATCTTACGACATTTCTAAATGTACATACCTACATGTCACTTTCGAAAATTTGTTATGTACATAATTAAAAAACCTATGCACTTCATTTATGAACACTAACTTTTCTTAAGTTTCCGGATTTTTTTCTTAGTTCTTTCAGGGTCACCTTTTAGACGTTTTACCTTGAGTGATTTATATTTTACAAATTTCCTTTTTATAGATTTTTTAGGTGCAACTGTAGAATCAGTAATTTCCATAAATAATACTTCACTTTCTGACTCCTTTTCCCGCGGTTGTGGAATAAATACTCTATTGTGGCCTTTTTTCTTCAAATAAACTGAACTCATAATCTCTTCCCAATTTAGGGCTGTTAAGTTATCTTCATCACACTTCTTTTCCAAAGTACCAGACTTCTCTTCTTCTTCTTCTTCTTCACACTCTTTAGTCTCAGAATTCGTAATGTTGGATCTACCAAAATTCACGTGGTCCGTAGGAGGCGGAACTTTCTTAAATAATTTTTGTACACAATTTTTAATTACAACTAAATGTCTTTCAGCAGTATTCTTTTCAATTCCTAGTATGACGCTACTAATTCCGCATCTTTGCTTTGTTATCTTTCGTAAATTTGTAACAATTAATAATGGTATGCCCTTAAGAACAGCCAGATCTATAACATGCTGAACCATCAGTCTGGGTTGTACATCACTTGATATTAAGACAGTATTTACTGAATCTTGCTCCAAGCCTTTAGTTACATCATTGATCCCAAGAATCAAACCCTGTCTGCAACAAAAGAATCAGAATCAAAAATTGTCTAGAATTTAGTCTTTGCTGTCAGTTTTTCATTATTCTAGTTCCTATGACTTGGCTGCCTTTCTTCATTGTCATTAGTGAACTTTTTAAACTATTTAATATATAGGGAGGACAGAGCTTACTCTAAAATTGTTGACAGAGATTTGGGTGTCTTCATTGCTATTAGCAACAGATACTGCCTGGCAGTATGTCAGATCCCCAAATAATCGACAAAGAGATAACAATAGTGTGGTATGAAAAAAACATTAATTTTAGGGCACTCCATATTCCATCCTCTTCAGACTATTCTACAGATGGATTTGGCCTTCATACACAGATTTTTGAGCAATTATTACACAGTGCATAAGATAATGTTGTTCAGAAACTACCATCTCCTCTTGTTAAGTGGATGTTTAAATCATTCCTGGATAGGCATGGATTATGAGCTAAACACACTAACTGAACTAAATGATCAATCAATCTCAGAGTTTCACTTCCTTTAAGCTTAAGTAATTATATACAAATATCTGCATCTCACCTCAAGGTGAAATACATAGCCTTACCAGGATATATTATCCCATCAAGCACTCATCATGATAATGTCCTTTGAAATAATATGTGAATTAAGAAAACTAAGCTGTCACAGTATTCAAGACAAAAATAAAACACAAAATTTGTTTGAATTTTGTTAACTGTGAATAAGTTTTATGTGATTTCTGAAAGTTTAAATAAATTTGCTTCAAACTTGTGATTCTTGGGAAATTCTTGAGAGCTCAAATTTCTAATAGTAGAAAAGATAAAGAGGCATACAGTTTTGGTAGTAAAAAAGACTACCTTATTTAACAAACTTATAGCCTATAGTATAAGCTTATCCACTGCTTGCCTTGATTTATAAATTTTAAAAAATGATAATAAATCTAATATCTAATGTTAACTAGTAGAAAGTATTTACAAAAACCGAAATGATTCAATTCTTGCAGGTTCTGTGTCTGGTAGTATAATATTATGTAGGATTGGTACAAGGATAATTTACAAAGGATTGCTTGATGGATGTAAATTTTTCCGAAAGCATATGTCACAAAGTGGTTGCTAATATTTGCACTGTAACCTTTTCTAATTAAGTTGTTCATCATTATTACATTAAACAGATGAAACAAAACCAGAAAAACTCTTCAACTGTCAACAAAAAAAGCGCTGCAACAACTCCATAGCGGGCCCAAAACACGGTTGGTTACACATCACAAGGTGGCTGTTTTTTTTTTTTCAAAAATTTTCAACATTGGTCAAGCAATCCTTTGTAAAACATCCTTGGGATTGATATGGGGGACTTTTTAAAATATCTTGTATGGTCCTTACTTTTCTGAATTATTAGGTCTGTCTACGTTCATTCTATCACCAAATTCCAGTCGAAATTTTTTTCTTTCTGATTTTGGTATGTTTTTTATTTCCTTCCATGGAATGTTTATTTTTTTAGACTTGATTTGTGGCAAATGTTTTTCCAATATTACTTTGATTTTCTGCTCGTCTTCTACCGATACTTCAGGCCTACAAAAATTGGATGGATAATATGATTTACACTAATAAATAATTAAAAAGCACTAACCAAAATGTATTATTGTAAGGTGACGACAACACATTTTTAATAACTTCTTTTTTTGATTTTTTCATTAAAAGAGTTGATTTAATTTGCTTCTTTGATAAAGTTGGCACATCCATATTTATCCTTACAAATTTATATTGAAATAAAATGAAAAATATTTACAACTTTAACCTAAATTTAACATGATAACAACTTACACATAACCTAACATTTTAACATTGTTTACAAATGAAGGAATTTATATCGTGGATAATCTTCTACAGGGGCGTACCTACAGAAAAACAGTAAACCCTTTTAATTTTATTTATTAATTAAGGAGTTATACCGTCGCTTAGTGTCGTTAGTGGGCCAAGGGGTACGATTCCGCGAAATTTAAATGACATGAGTTGAAAAAATATTATATTTTTGTAAATGGGCATGAAAAACAATAAAGTCAACAGGAAAAAAAGCGAAAGTTGTTGCGAGATAGTAGATATTTTTATAAATATATAAATAATCCCATGGTATAATCTATATATAAATAGGCTAAGACAAAACGATTAGGTACCATTTTCTCCTCTGTCTCTCAACCGATTTTCTTCATTTTTGTTTTGTTTAGTAGCTACTGACGACCTTCAGTGCAGAATATATAAAGAATCTTTATTTATTTCTTTTAAAATAAGTAATTTTAACAAAAATTATTAATAAAATTCAAGTGGCGCCCTCTATGAACAAGTAGCTTAATCTAATGTTCGAAATTTGACGGCAGTTAACAGTAAAATTCCAATTGCGGACAATACTAGCATGGTATAAAAACTATTACTAAAATAATCGACTTTTACTTACAAAGATGTATGTATGCCCTAAAATCCGCCTTTTCTATTCATTTATGACGTTAATTTTTTTAAACAATGCTGATGACAGCAATCACTTAAGTGACCAAATAGAATTGAAGTTTGTGCATTTTAGAAGAATCCAGATCAAAAGTTTTATGTAAGTACAGAAATTTTTCAAGTTAATTGATACATTTGGATTCCGAACCTCAAGAGTTGAGTATGTAAATTCTTGCAGTCATGAATGTCCCAAAAATCGAATAACAATTTACTAATCTATATCTATATATAAATAGGCTAAGACAAAATGATTAGGTACCATTTTCTCGTCTGTCTCTCAACCGATTTTCTTCATTTTTATTTTGTTTCGTAGCTACTGACGACCTTCAGTGCAGAATGCTAATATTAATTGATAATAATGGTTCGTTCATTAAATAAAATATAATAAAAATTCATTATTTACGTCATAATGTCAACGCCAAACAACTGAATGTGCCGCGTTCCGCCACCGCCAGACTCAAAACATTGAGTAATTATATATAGAGGGACCAATGCTGTTTATACTTAGAGCATGTACTACTGGAAGTGGCATGCAAGAGTTGTTATTGTTTAGTGGTAAAGTAATCGTTGTATATTATAATTATACAGGGCGATTTCAGATATGTTTAAAATAATTTTTTTCGTGGGTGGCAGATAAGCAGTTGTATATATAGGGTGTTTAAAATACAGAGTAGAGTGCAATTATAACTAATAAAATAATTATATAGGGAAGCCCATTAGCGTTTGAATTTACAGGGCTCTTGGAATAGAAGGTGCAGTAGAATTACGGTTATACAGGGTGGTGCAAAGAGTATTATACAGGGTGGCGGAAATGGAAATGAAACATTTTGTAACCCATAAGCAGTTGTATATATAGGGTAGCATTTTATAACTATTATATAAAAGCTTTTAAGTATGTCCTTAATTAGCTTAACAGTGTTGAGTTCTATAATGATTTCATTTGTGTTGTTTGAAGGATTTCAGCTCACTGAAACAAAATGACAAGTCTCACTTTTTGAGTTGAGTGTTGTTTCGGTTAAAGCAGACTACACAATTAGTATTGAAGGTATTGTAGCTGAACCACTCTAAAAAATAAAGTACAAAAGCAGTCGTAGGATCCATGATGCAATTTAACAAAATCATACATGCTCAACAAAACAGTCACAACTTTAATTGAAATATTTATGAACTCTCCGCCACGGTTCAAAATGATCCACTGAGAAATTACAGCAGTACAGAACTCTCCTTTTGATCAAGTCATTTTCTATTATTTACTTTTGATATTGACAAATAGTTGTGTAATATAATATGACTTGTTCGTAGATCTCACATCCTGAACTCCATTATTTAGTGATGTGTAAAACTTCAGATTTTGGAGTGTTGACATCTCAACACGCGCACGGCTCAGTGTGTCAGTACAGTGTTATAGCGCAATTGTGCCATATAGCATAATAGAAGAGTTGACAGTTGACGATTATTATAACTCAGTTTGTCTTTCCAGGCAACTGATAAGTTAACAAAATATATACATTCGCGTACAGTATATTTAAAATCTCTCCTTGCCATATTTTGTACCTTATAAACAAACAAAATCATCTACAATCAATAATATTCAGAATTACAGGAACTCTATGTTAGACTAGGTACATTAACAACATTTACGCCTTATGGGTTGTCTTAAGCCTAACATTCAGTGAATCATTAATTTTATAGAACACGAGTCGTTTAAATTTAATTTTATTAGATATATTTCATTAAAGGCAAAAGATTAGACCACAAAATCAAGCTAAAAACATTTTTGAAAAACTTTGTTAATGTGAAAAGAGAGCACACAGTTTGAGTTAGCGAGATGGTGCACTTTCTTCCTTTCGGCTATCACAGAGCACAGAACCAATTAATGCAGTTGCAGCACACTTTATTCAACACACGCACGTATCGGTGTGTCTTTGCCGCTTGCCGGCACAGGTGTCATATAACACGGAAACGAGCTGGAGTTGATAGTTGGCGTTACATATAACTCAATTTTATTCGTCGTACCAGACACACTATATGACTATACACAAACAAGAAATAAATGATGTTTTACAATGTTTAATTTTTAAATTTATGAATAGGTACATTATTTATTACTAAATAAAAAATATTACTAATTTAAACGGTGTCGAGCAAGAGCGAGCCGGAGTAATTTATATTTCGTTAATGCATACACTCGATCTTACGCTCGGCACAAAGTGTGTCCTAAAGTGTTTTTGGGATCGTTTCAGCACCCTTGACACATGTGAAGGTGTGGACCAAAGAGTGGGACTCGGCACAGTGTTACACATCACTACTATTATTACCCAAATAAGATTGCCAGCGATTTATAAAAAATCATCATCATGGCTAATGGTACGGGGATGCAGCAACAAGAATAACAGGCATGCATGTCATTTATGTGCCAGCAGAATCGTTATCAACGTCTAGTTGTTGCCGCACACTGTTATCATTTTCAATATTATATAACTTAAAATCATTGTTATTTCCAATATATCATTCATACATTTTTTGGGGCGCCAAGAATGTTAATAATTTTGGGCTCTTTTAAACGGTTTTGTATGCGTGAGAACGCAATATTTCATACAAAAACCGTTTTACGCATTTATTTTATATTCATAGTTTGATTTTTATACTTTATCCCAAAAATTATCATAATTTCACATTACGATTTTCGCTTAGGTTTTACAGTAAACTCTGAGTAAACCTCTATTTCTGAAGCGGTAGCTTCTTAACGGAGGTCCACGCGTACACAGGTAAATAGACAGGAGGTAATGAAATGCAAAAGTTGAAATTGCAGTTGTTTTGACACTTTGTTCATAATCTAATTAATAAAGGCATGTACAATAACAGCACAAAATTTTCTTGTCATTCTAATAAATATTCCAGTTTCTGTTTGCGATATTTTAAATTAGAAAACTTGACAAACGTCCGAACAGCTCCAGAAAGGGCAAGTTTATGGATAGTAGAGACAAGGATGACAAACTAGGGCTCATCAAAAAAGGTCAAGTTTATAGATGATAGAGACAAAGATGACAAACTTATATGAGGATTAAACTGTCTAGCTGAAAGCATTAAATAACTAGTTCAAGAAGAATTAATTATTAATGTTAAACCACCGGTTTTGTCATTTGTTCAACCAAGGTACGTAAAATACAGTGGCGGCTGGTGGGTTATGAAACTGGTGGTGCACTTTACTGGTAAAATATTGGGATTCAAACATGTAACAAAACAAATCATAGCTCGTCATTCAACATTTCGAAAGCGAAATGTTCAATGACCTTTTTATGAAAGTCTGGAATTGACTGAATATACAGGTGTGGAAATTCGTTCTCTGGGGTCGGGTAGAATCCCATGCGATTTTGAATCAATCAACGCAATACGCACCAGGTGAATGAAGTGGGTGTTACGCCAGTTCGGACGAGTTCGGGTGATAAATACTTTTTTCTTATCACCACATTCCGACGATTCCAATCGCTTAAAAATAAAAGATACGATATGTTGTAAATAATTATAAGGTTAATGATTAATTTCTTATTGACAATTTTTTTAACAGTTACTAATTTATTTTATTTTTAAGAGTATCTATTTTATTTCATTTTTAAAACAGAAAAAATGTTATGTTTTCGTTCTGGCGTAATAGCGGATAATTAATTTTTCATCGCAAAAATCATGAAAAGGAAAAATGCTCCGAAATCCGTATTATTTCTGTAAATAATCATACTCCTTCGTTGATAAAACCTTACTGACGAGGAAAGAGACGGACGACGGACGGTCGCTCTGTGACTGTGACGATCGATGCCCTGCCTTCATACTACGATACGATCTCGTGCTTTACCTTGAATGCTCGTGAAACAGACGTACTTAAAACGGCAATCCTCGTCTCATGCATATAGCAGCAGTTCCGTCCTTGTTTAACGTTAGCATTCTCCGACCCCAGTCAAACGTTTTCCATACCTGTATATATTTTTTTAATACTAAGCACAGAAAGAGCATTTAGCCAGTCCTGAGACATCTTATTTCGAAGAAATGTTTTAATCCTTCACTCCAGTTTCCGTCCAAATTGATTCCCCGCCATAAATAATGCAAGGAAAACAAAATGATGTATTGATGCGATAACATCCACACAACCATTTCTTTTTATTATAAATTTCAATTTTAAAACTTCATGTAAAAACTTTATTTTTGATTTTGCACTTTTGTTTTCAATTAAGATATGGCCTAAGTGGACCAGCCAATTTTATATCTAATTTGTTTTGAAACGATTTGTTTTTAATATAGTCAATGTTAAAGTTGATACTCACATACACAAACACACTCTGTATATTAAATATTCTTGCATAGACTACGAGGACAAAAACAAAGCAACCACTAATTAAATCACGTAAACAAAAATTTGAATTATTGAAACGTTCTGAAAGGTCCGGTCAATATCACCACAACTCGATATCTCCGTGCAGCGCACGAGAATCAGCCAGTTACTCCATATAGTTTGCATTAGCTATCTTCTATCTCACGCTTTAAGGGTGTTATATCGTATCTCATAGAACCTATATAAGTTAAACCGTGCGCTAGCCGAAGTGCACGGTGAAATATTCTTTCAAGCAAATATAAGTCTTAATTCAAGTTTGGATTAGAGCTTAAATTGTTTTTTTATCAATTCGTTGGTATTGAAATGGTATTTGTTAAACATTTTGTGTGGATTTTTAACCTTATTAAATTTGGTGGTTTAACGCACGAGTGCACATAAGGGACAGCCGCCCCTGGTTAATATATATATTTTTCCTTACATATGAGATATTTAGGGAAACTTTTGGAGTGCTGTTTAAAATTCACCCTCTTCGCCGTCCTAATTTGATACATGTTGGCACAATTTTTTAAATATGTATTGGATCAAATTATATTACCACGGCCATTTTAAAGAATAGTCTGAATAATCTGCTTTAGGAATTTTAATACCCGCATTAGACAGCACAAAAGAAGTTATTTCACACAGAATAATAAACCTAATTATGCACGTCATTAGTAGGACAAGAAAAATCTTGTATTTAGAAAACAACCCCAATAAAATTAATTTATTAGCATCCCTACAAATTAACACGTATAAATATACAGGTAGGCTATTAAATAATCAGATGTCTCTGTGTAATTATTTAGGTAAAATACAATGCATATTAATAATGTGTAATTAGAATAAGTCTTCAGTTTTTTTGTGAAACTTGATAAAGGCATTATATACCGAAACATGTGTCGTTTGTAAAAATAAGGTGTAAAACTCGAAGTGTATTTTAGTTTTTTGTGTTTCTCATCATGGAATGAGACAAAGACGCAAAGAAAGCGAAACCGAGAAAGGGATGAGAAACCTTTCGCGGCCAGATTCCCAGCTGATTCTTTTACCAGATTTGGATTTGGACTGCGTCATTTTTTCGAATTAATTTATTTATATATCTGAACCAACACGTTTCGCCCACACTTATAAGGGGCTTTTTCAAGGGTGAGAATACATTCCTGGAATTTTGTAAGTAGGTAATGTAAGGGATTTATTTTGATGAGATTTGTGTTAAAATGTGAATGCAGGGTAGCCAGATTGGCAAAAGTTCAAAACCTTTGTCTCGGTTGAAATGCGTGGAATTTCAACGGCCTCTCGAAATTTTCTGGTGAAATCATACGGAGGTTTGGCCAGGACACAGGAGCTGTCGAAGAGGATTTGGTGGCCCGTTTCGTGATGATGTTCAGCTACAGCAGAGTTTGAAATAAAGCCCGTTTTCAAACAACGTTTGTGCTCACATAGGCGGATGTTTATAGATCGAACGGCTTCACCGATGTATACTGCCCTACACGAGCATGGGATGGAATTTCATCATCAATGAGTAAACCAAACAGCGTTGAGGGTTTAAATAAAGATTTGGTGTTAGGGTGCAAAGCTGTGTAATTGCCTCCGGAAGATTAAACATTAGGATTTATTACATATTACAATAAAAAACAGTAACTCAAAAATAAACAATATATTTTGAAAACAAATAAATGATATTTTAAAATATTTTTATTTTAACGCATTTTTTCATAAAAAAAAAACATTTCTACATTTTAAATACATACATGTGAACACAGGTAACAAAATGAAAAAAAAAACAGGCAGCATTATTGCTAGAAACTCATATTAAGATTCTTTGTTTTAAACTAGTACTAAAAGCTATGTGTATGCTCCCTTAAACAGGTTGTCATGTTTACCTAACTGAACTGAAACGTCCTCTCTGTAAACGAGTAATTACCAACATGGACGGACATGAGATAATTATAAACAGTTTATTAAGGGAAAAAAGTGTAAGGATCAACCTTAAATTCTGATTTGTTTACTGGCATTATAAACTAATTAATTATAATTGTGTATGTTTTGTAACTGCACTGAAGCACAAGCAACTTATACTAACAATTTTAAATTTCTATTTTTAAATTTGTATAATCCATGTTGGTTTTTTAATAAAAATCACCAATAAATTAACAATCTAATGGAAAGCTCCGTGGTATTTTAAATTTTTATTACAAAATTTGTTAATATAATCCATTTGTTGGTTTTTAAATAAAAATCATAAATTAACATTCAACTGAAAACTTCCTACTGACAATAAAAACATTGTATGTACAATAAATATATAAACTTAGCAAATATTTCAAACTGTGTTTGCATAAATAAGTCTTATTAACAAAAAAATATAAATTCATTATTTATTTGGAGGCAACAGCTACTTCATTTTTGATTAACTCATCCCCTATTAAAATATCATCTGATGATGAAGTGTCTATTAATATTAAATTCAAAACCAAATCCTCTTCGTATAACTGATCTCTTTCGATTTCCGACAAAATCGAATAGAAGTTTTTCCCTTCTACCATAGCTCTGAAATTATCACAATCATTCATAGTCCATTGGGATTTCTTAGGTTTGATATCTGAAAAAATGCAAACTATATTGTATCTGAAAATCGAAATAAACGAAACAGCAGTTTGATATTCATGGTGTTTCTACATTGATGTAAGATGTTAAAAAGAGACTGTTCAGGGAAAAAAATTACTTTCTTAAAGCATTAAATATAAGTAAAACAAAATTGAATACAAAACAATAGCTAACAATCAACACCAAGCTGGTAGAAGCAATACTGACAACCAGTATAATTACATTACAAAAACCATATCAGAAATGCAGTGTCTTTCAAAGACTAAATAGAGTGGGCAACAGATTGAATATTAAAATCACATTCAAAACAATAAACTCAGTAAATTCAATTATATCAAAAGCAAAATCAAATAACATACAAATAAATTTCCTTGTGAATGTAACGTATCTTAACCAATTAATTTAGATAATAATTAGTTGTAAACACTTTCATTTCGCATTATCCATTTACGAACCCAAATATTACGATTGTTTTTGTTTTTTGTTAATTCTCAAATCATACAACAGCCGCATCTTTTTGAGTGGATTTCATCGTGCCCGTAGACTACATGATTTTTTTATGAACTGAGAGAAGTGTATGCTGTACGATATAATTATATGTAGTAGTAGGTATTGGAATGTTTTTATTTACTCTTCGGGCTCTTGGATTTACAGTGACTGAGGTCGCTGTTTCAATGTCTGTGTTGGTGTGATGTTTTAAGTTTATCAAAATCAAATCGGATGAGGGTATGCCGTATGAGCGTTGCCGTTGAACGATTTTGACATTGAACCGTGGGTAGGATAATTAGTTTTCATGTGCTTCTTCATGTTGAATTTGTTGTTTTATAAGAAATTTTTTTTCAAAAAAAAATATTGCACTTGGCATAGTGATTAACATCAGCCATAAAAAACATCCAAATATCATTTGTTTTTTAGAACCGACTAACAACAACAACTAATAAAATTAAAAATATATCAGATTTGACAAAAACTCAAACCAATTAAAATAATATATTTAATGCAAAACTAGACACACACGTCACACACCGACGACAGGCGAAAAAACGATACGACTATACGAGCCTTACGACTAATAAAAGTTACAGTGGTCGTGCACGCAGTTACCCAATTCGCTGCTTTGCGTAGAGTAACGTCGCCGGTTGTAGTCGCCGGTAGAACAATCACGATCCCAGGACGATTCGAGTATAAGAGAATTACGAAGTACCGTGCGGCGTCCAGGCAGCGACTCAATTCACTGCTTTGCAGTAATATCAGCCCACCATCTCAATCACTGGTCAAAGTTACTGGTAGAGAAATATCGCCCATCACTACATCACAGTATAAACAACTGGTATATTTCTCGCATACATTTTTTTCCAAATTTAGGAAAGAAAATATACGAGATAAATCTATTACAGAAATATCAAGCAATATTTATAAGATGTAAACACAGGCAAGGCGAATTTTCAGCTAAATCAAGACATTTATGTTCGGATATAAATGTCAAATGTAAACGTAGTATAATACCTACATTTTATTTTGAGACATATCTCTAGAACTGCATGTATGAATAACTAAACACAAAAATTAACAAAAAGAAGCAAAAATTCGAAAATTTTAAAATTTGTAGAAATGACGGGGATCTTGGTATCAAAATACAATTTCAAATTTCAACTACAAAACGAAAGCTACAAGAATCTGCTTTAACTGTATTAAACGAAAATTTCTAACATTTTTGTCATAGTATTCCCCTATGACTTCAATGGGATCTCTGCAACATCAGAATTCCTCCCTACCATATTTAGGGAATTTTATAAAAAACTCGCAACTAGGAGCTCCACATAAAATTCTAAGGTAACTCTTTCAAATTCTTCCCATTTCAGTAGCTTTATTATTATTATTATTTATCTTTTAGTTTCAAATTGTATATTTTCAAATTAACGCCATTGTAAAAACTTTACTATTTGCTTTGTCTTCATTGCCGTTGTGAAAGGCCCTGAAACGTTTGGTAGTTTTGAAATATACAGACTCTTCGTCAGATATAGTGTTATTCCCAAAAAATCCATAAATACAATGTAGAGATACCACAATAACAAATGTTGAAAATGGCGTCACTCACGTGATACGATCCCGTAAATCATCTATATATTCAACGGAAGTTGAATAAACCAGTATTTTAAGAAAACCCCAAATGCAAAGATGTAATGGATTCTATTCTGGAGATCAGGTAGGCCAATTTGAAGAGCGAGGGCCTATGTAACGATTGGGGTAAACTTCGTCTGAATAGAAACCAATGTTAATGGTAAAATGGGCGGGGGCCTTATCATCAATGAACCATAGTTTTACATAATGTGTATAAACGTTATCAAAAAAATTGGCGCTGCTCTTCTTCGACGAAATGGAGGTATGTGACTCCATTTAATTTTATTGGAAGACATTTTCTTTTAATTATATAGTAATCAATTACACCCGGCTACATATTTAAATTTAAAAACGATAGCTCCCAATTTAAATTTTATATTATTTTCAGATTTTAATGCCTCTGACAAGGAAGTCATAATAAGAAATGTTTGGATTTCTTGAATATACAGCTTTTTGCATCAGTGTGGTGTTATTTCCAAAGAAACCCAAAAAAGCAAAACATGCCACAAATAAGCTTCAGAAAACAAAATTAACCCAGATAGAAAATCTTGACGTAAAAGCGCTTGAACTAATACTTGTAGTAGGCGCACAACAAATGTCCTTTTACAATTCTAACTATCGTTACATTTAACTCTTGGGTAACATTTTCATACTTGTGCCAGGAGATTCAATTAAAGTAAACACAACGTCATCTAGTGCTACAGTTCTTCCTTCTCGAGAAAGTCCGCAATCGATAGTACTTCTCGCAACTCGCATCCCAAAACACTGGCGTATGGCTTGTATGCTGATGGCATTTATTCTCCCCTTCAGTCATTAATTTTAACTGCTTCTTCATCCAAGGTGCTGGATTCATATTTCATAAATGATATGAATCAACGCAAAATTTCCAGTTTTTAATAAACTGTTGGTTATAGTGGCATCCATCTGGCGCACACCTTTGTCATGGCCGAATTTTCACCATTTCTGGCTTGGTCACCTTAATTGGTGAGCATAGTGATGTACGTTCTGGCAACTTACACGATCTCAAGTTTGCGCAGCTCAGCAGCAGTTTCCCAGAGAAGCATTTAGCTCAGCTTCGAAATTGGTCGGACTGAGCCTCGAATAAACTCATTGCATCACATACCGATGACCAGTTGTTTCTATGTTGACAATTTCACTGACGTGTTCCGTATTATGGTTACTAAACAAATATTAAGCGTAGCGTCGTCAAATTTCCAACCTAAGCTTTTATAATGTTAGTACTTCTACTATAAGTAAAGGGTGTTTTTTTAGAGGTATAAAACTTTAAGTTGGCAACACTCTTTTAACCGGCGGCCACCTTGTCAGCTATCAAGTGATTTATGTTTAGTTTGGTTTGGCCTTTCATCATGACTAGACTGACGACTAAACAACGCTTCCAAATTGTGCAAATTTATTTTGAAAATCATGGTACAGTTCGAAATACGTATCGCGCACTACGTCCATTTTACTCTAAATGATAATACGCATCCATAGAGATGTCGTACAATGCGTACAGAAGAATCCATTGATGCTGTAGAGCGTAGCGTAGAGGAAAACCAGGAATCAGTCTATCCGCCATCGTGCACAGGAATTGGATATGTGTCCATCCACTTTATGGAAGATTTTGCGGAAAGATCTTGGTTTGCGTTACAAAATTCAACTAGTACAAGAATTGAAGCCACACGATCACCTAGCAAGGCGTACATTCGGTGAATGGGCCCAAAACAAGATTGCCGTTAATCCCGATTTTCATTAGCGAATTTTGTTTAGCGATGAAGCTCACTTTTGGTTGAATTGATACGTCAATAAACAAAACTGCCGTATTTAAAGTGATGATAATCCTCAAGTTCATGTTGAGACACCGTTACATCCAGAAAAATTGACTGTTTGGTGTGCTTTATGGGCTGGTGGAATAATTGGTCCGTACTTCTTTAAAAACGATGCTAGGCAGAAAGTTGCAGTCAATGGTGATCGCTATAGAGCCATGATTACTAACTTTATCGTTCATCAATTGAACAATAATGATGCACACGAGCTGTGGTCTCAACAAGACGGGGCAACATGTCACACAGCTCGTGCCACAATTGATTTATTGAAAAAAACGTTTGGTAACCGCTTAATTTCACGTTTCGGACCCGTGAATTGGCCTCCAAGATCATGCGATTTAACGCCGCTTGACTATTTTCTGTGAGGATACGTGAAGTCGCTAGTCTACGCCGATAACCCCGAAACGATTGACCACTTGGAGGACAACATTCGCCGCGTTATTGCCGATATACGGCCATAAATGTTGGAAAAAGTCATCGAAAATTGGACATTCAGATTATACTATGTCCGAGCCAGCCGTGGCGCTCATATGCCAGAAGTCATATTCAAATTATAATGCCAGAAGATTATCCTTCGAATAAAGTAAATTTCATGTCAATTTAAAAAATATATCCTTGTTTTATTTCATTTCAAAGTTATTTACCTCAAAAAAAACACCCGTTACTTCATTTCAAATAAGCGCCATCTACAAGTGGGGTTGGATACATCTGGGTCTAACCTCGTACATTAAAAACAACATTTACTGTTAGATCCAGCATAAGGAGCATATTCGAAAATTGTTTTACATTACTGACACCAAATCCATTGTATATAATTTTATTTATAACTACAGTAAGATTGCAAAAGTGTGGTACTTACTAGCTATTTTGGCCTTCAATGCCTGATATGGCAGTTGCATAAACTCGATGTCCAAAGGTATCAATTGTTGGACCGTCAAATTATTATAATATCCAAAATCACAAAAGAAGACAGATATTGAGCCGGAGTGAATAACTTTGATCACACTAGTTCTAAAAAATGATTATAAAGTTATCGATAAATTTAAAATACATAAATAAATTTAATATACCTATACCAGTTTCCATCATCATGCCTGGATGCATAAATATTGCCAGGTATAACTTGGTCTACAGTCAGAGGACTGAACTGAATGTCTTTGTATTGTTCTTGTAGTTTGTCCATCATCTCATTCAATTCATTGTGTGTTTTCAGAGGTTGCACAAAGAAATTATATGGATTTACTGCAAATGGCACGTGAACTTCAAAATAATCACCTTTAGGTGGAAGTTCTGGTGAATGAAGTTTACCACTTGAGGGTACGTTTTCTGTAAGTAAAACGATTTAAATTATATACCTACTGACAAAGAAATCTCAACACCCCGAAGGAGATATTTAAATTTAATATTGTTTTAGTAAAACATAGATGCTATAGTAAGGAATAAATGATGGTAGATTTTGATTAATGTTTTGTCATGTAAACTTTTTTTATCAATTAATATTGTAGTCGTTTTTGCATTTTTTTAAATTAACCAAAGTACAAACTATTTGATGGGATCCGAAATCGATGTTTAGTAATGTTAAAATGTCTACAGTACGTGTATGCAGAATGTATCGCCAGCTAAGTGAATTTGAAAGATGTAGAATTATTGGTTTAAGGGAGGCGGGTTTTTCATGTCGAGAAATCGCTAACCGCACGAACAGAAATCCAACTACTGTTTTGAGATGTTGTCAACCGTGGTTTGATAATACCCAAAATCGGAGCAGAATAGGCACCAGACGTCGAAGGGGTATAAGTTCACTATTAACGTCCAAGACTTATGGCCTTTAGAGACAGATTTTCGACAACCCAAAATTTGGCGTTAGGAGAACAAGGCCAGCTTGTAAGTATCCGAACGGTTTATCGACGCCATCTTGTGTTGCCTCTGACCGCTGAACATCGCCGGCAACGACTACAGTGGTGCAGAGACAGAGACCGACAACATTGAAAATCTCTATTATGTTTGGGTGTGGGTGGACATGATGGCCGAAGAAAGACGTTATGGTATGGTGCTGTTTTGCATATGGAAGTAGGACCTTGTAGCAGTGGCGGCTGGTGGGTTATGAAACTGGTGGTGCACTTTACTGTTCAAATATTGGTTTCAAAGATGCAATAAAACAAACCATAGCTTTGCTAATACTGCATTTATTTTTTATTAATTAAAATATTCGTCGACTTTTTTCGAAAGCGAAATGTTCAATATCCTTTTTATTAAAGTCTGGCATTGATTGAATTTATTTTTTCAATACTAAGCACAGAAGAGCATTTAGCCAGTACTGAGATATTGTACTTCTAAGAAACGTTTTAATCCTTCAGTCCAGTTTCCATCCAAATTGATTCCCCGCCTTAAATAATGCAAGGAAAACAAAATAATGTATTGATTCGATCACATCCACACAACCATTTCTTTTTATTATAAATTTCACTTTTAAAACTTGGTGTAAATACTTTATTTTTCATTTTGCACTTTTGTTTTCAATTAAGATATGGCTTAGGTGGACCAGCCAATTTTATATCTAATTTGTTTTGAAACGATTTATTATTGTTTTTAGTATAGTCAATGTTAAAGTTGATACTCATTTTCACAGTTATGTAAACACACATGTATATTAAATGTTCTTTCATAGACTACAAGGGCAAAAACAAAGCAACCACTAATTAAATCACGTAAACAAAAATTTGAATTATTGAAACGTTCGGATACGTCCGGTCAATATCAGCCAGGCTCGGTGTCTCCGTGCGGCGTACGAGAATCAGCCCATTACTTATTAAAAAATAAAACGAAAATAAATGTGAATATTTTTTTAGTAAGGATACAGCTAATTAAAAATTAGCAAAGTACCTAATATTACTGAGTATGAAGATGGTCATAGGTTAAGACGAGATCGAAAATTATCTTAGAAAACGCTTCTTCCTAATTATATCCAAACATTGTACAAAGCTTCAAAGCCCAAAGGTTACTTACAGGGTCATGATCAAAGGTTTCTATGCCTTAATTACCCAGAATTTTTAGGGAGTAGTTCATACTTTTCAAGCTAATATGATTCTTGGGTAGTCCTTGTTCATTATGACCTTGATATCTCAAAAACTGCCCATTTTTAGACTTTGTGCCTATGGTAACTGTTGATCAGGAAGTCATGAAATACAACATACCAATTACAGCCAATTTGACAGGGAAACCCATAATATTTGTGCGGGGTCCTTTGTTTATTCAAATTTAAGTGTCTTAAGGAAATGATGTGAAAAACATCCCAACGCATTTTTATTAAATTTAAATATTTATCTTCTAAAACAAATTGCTGTCAAAACACTAATTACTGTTGTCTATATAATATTACACAATTGTAGTTGTTTGTTTGTTTGTTACCTCATCACGTAAGAACTACTGAACCGATTTTGCTGAATTTTCTCTAGTTGCAAAGCTTATAGTTTAATTTAAAATTTGGTGTACATTTTATCTCCCTACATTGACAGAAACGATAGATATAGGGAAAAATCTACTACCATGTTCGGTAACACACAATTGGTTCCATCGCATGCACCAAATATTAGATATTTGCATCAGCTTAGCTTTATTCAAAATTCGGATTATGCCAATGTAACAAGTTTCGATTTTAAAAAATTTCCAAATGATACATCAAGTGTAATTTTACAGGATAGTTAGAATTAAATGGATTTAAAAAAATCTTGAAAAAATGGTATATTAGGTGGCCTGTATTTGCATATATACAATGTGGTTGAAATAAGGGGGAAGTTATATGGGGTGGTTCAAATAAGGTATATTGAGTTGTTTATACCAGGTGGTTGATAAACAGGTGGAGTTGAATTATATTTATAAGAGCGGATAACAAAATGTTATATTGTTAGGGTCATAAATAGTTGCATATACAATGTGGGTGAAATAAGGGTAAAATAGAATTATATTTATACAGGGTAGATAAAAAAGTATTTATGTAAGCAGTTAGGATATATTAATTTTCTTATTTTCTTGAGCTATTCTTATAGTTATGAAATGGGTTTTAAAAAATGTTAGAAGCAGTTGTTTATACAAAGTGGGTAAAAAAAAGTTCGAAAAATTTGGAAGTACCTGAATATGGGGCAAAGTCAAGTTATCTTTACACAGTGTGATTCAAACAAGGTTAGAAAAAGTTGTGAATGAAGGATAGTTTAAATGAACTGTGGAGAGAAATTATATTTTATACTATACTCCAAAAATTATGGGGTAATAGCGAAGCTCATAATTAGTTGCACAGGCAATGGTTATATGTAGCATAGTCCATAAGCAGTTACATAGATAATAATATAGAGTCGATCACAGTTATAGTTAAGTGTTTAAAAAATGTTATATTTGGTGGCCCCAAAGCAGATTGCATATACAGCGTGGTAGAAATATTTTGTAGAATATAATTATGGTTAATACAAGATGGTTCAAAAACGGATATAACATTGTATATAAACAAAACCAACAATGTCAAAATGTCCCATAAAAAATAAGTACTCTCACACAATGTATTATCAAATCATTGATGGTACAAAAATAAGTAAAATAAAATTGTATCTTTATAAAAACTGTGGTTTCGCTGCGTTGATATATTCATGCATTTTAATTGAGTTTGAAAGTATTCATATAAATATTCGTTAGTCTGATTTAAACTGAGTGAATATATAACATCATGTAATTTGATTTTTTAAATAATATTTATTATTTTTTATTATTAAAATTGTTATTTGTCTTAATAAACAGCTTACTTGTACTGGTGAAACCCGAAAAAAAATGTATAACATAGTTTTTCCTTTATAAGAAACAAAAACGTTTACAATCAAACGTGGAGTAGTATACTTACTGTTATCAGCCGAAGTCTTATTTCTCCTTTTAATATTGTTATTTGTTTCATCTTTCCTAAAATATATTAAATTATTATGACATAATAGGATATACATGATTTACATACTTTATTTCAGATTCTATTGAAATAGATTTATTGACGCAAAACAGACCTCCATCGATATTTCGCTTGAAAAATTCTGCTGCAGGCACTAAATTATCATCATAATTAATTATTTTTAGTAAAATTGGCTGATCTTCTGGCATTGCTTTTTTGGCTAGATCAACGAAATCTTCTGGAATTTCGTTTATAGCCATTTTCACCTTAAAAGTTAAATGTATAATTATTTTCATTTAAAACCTGTTACTATCAATTACATTCATTTACATTTTGTTTATTGTAAAACTTAAGTAATACTGAATTTATATCCAGTTTACTCTGTAATCACTAGCGGTTTTAGAAGCCATCTTATTTATAGTTTGTTATTGGTGAATCAACTAATTGTAACAAATTTTATCTGTTTTAAAATGTCCTCAAGGGAGTGTATATGAAGCCATAATTGGTCTGTGTCTGAAAATCAACTCCAGAAGCAGTAAAACGAATATACTTTAAGTCTCGGGTAGCAACCGTAATAAACAACAAAAACGAAAGGCATGTACAATGTGCAATATCCTGATGTTAAGTCGGTCAGAAAATCTGTGTTGCAATCTGAGGGAGTTAGTTTCCTTACATGTCACTGAACAACAGGTCAAGAAAATAAATGAACCCGAACACATGGAGAATGATGATGATGTGAATTTAAGGAAAGTGAATCACATCTCTAATAGAAAAATAGGGGGAGGGCGGGCAATTTTGCAAATAGTTACCGGAGCGACAAATAACTGGAATATTCAAGAGGAGAGAACAAGCAATGAAGGAGTGACTGTGTAATTAGAGAAAAATCAACACAGATATAAATTATAAGTGAAACAATAAAACAAAAACGCAGAGACCACTGAAAATGTCCTCCCCTACTTGAGTGGGATTCAAAAAGAACGAAAAATTGAACAGCAATTCGCTTATGCCATAACTTCAGTAACGGTGTGTAAGGAATAAGTGATTTTAACAACAAATTCATAGAAGTAAATTATTTAAATAAATACCCGCAAAAATATGGCTTTCTTTTGTTTTTTGCTTATATTATGAAAATGGATCGTAATACTGTCAACGGAATGGTGATAAAAAAAACAGAAATCCGTCTTAATGGTTGTTTTAGTCCTGATTGGATCATTTTTTACCGAGAAATTCCACAAAACTGGATTTTTTTTAAATTCGTTACTTTATGGTAACTAAAACGGGAACATTAATCTTTGTCAAAATAGGGTATGTGTTGCATATTTTGCAAAACGTACCCTATTAACTAGGCTAGTCTGTCTGATCGGAATATACTAAAGCTATGTTTTTAAATTCATACAATCCAATTTAATTTGTCAATTTGTCTATCTCGGATATAATGCCAGGAAATTGGTTTAAAATATTCCTAACCATTGCGTAAGTGTGAATGTGAATATGCGACAGACAGCCAGAGAAGCAAAATTAATTTTGCTTCTCACAAGGGCGGATCTAAGATTTTCCTGAGCACAAGATGCAAAATATGATGAAATGTATTATTACATGTTTTTTACAGTTTTTGGGGTTTTATTTACTATTACCTGTGCATACGTTTATATTTTTTCATTGGTTTACTAGGTTAATGATTACCTGTTTACTGTTTCATTAAAATGCTTTTATCCACTGGTTGGAGCCCCCACCGAGGAAAGGTTAAACGAATATTCACTGTAGTCCAGGATATGACGCTTTTGCATTTTAATAAGAATTAATTTGCCTGAAATTTTTGCAATCGATCGAATAATGATGTCTAAGCACAACATCCGTAGATTTAATGTGGGTTTCGTGATGAATTTCGACCCCCCGAGATGGGGAGGCAACCACCCGCATGATAAAAGCGCCTATTGGCATAGAGTAGTATTTGAACATTAAGCTATTCCCTACTTACTGTCAAAAATTGCAGGCAAATCGACGAATATATAAAAATTCGGAAGTTCTGCACTATTTTTACCGGCATATTCTGTACTACTAGCATTATTAATAGATTTCAGGGCACTATAACGAAAATCCAAGATAAAGAAAGTGAAGCGCATTTTATGTGCTTTCAAAATATAAATGTTCTGCAAAATAATTCTATAAATTATTTAAATTGTAATTTTGCAAGATCTAAATAACTGACATTATCGATTGTGAACCTAATTAATCTCAACATCATACGCTATCAAAATGAAAATTAATGTTATACAACAAAGTTATGAATTTCAAAGAATTTACTTCTATGAGATTGCCGTTAAAATTATGTCTGTTATGACATAACCTATTACTTCTGTGATGGCGTAAACGGTTTGCTGGGTTAAATTTTGCAACTTAAAATTATTTCTTGACTGGTGTAGAAGAACTCTAAGTCGATAAGGATTATTTACTAGACTACCATAACAATTTAAAGATGCGAGATGTAAAGACCGACATCTTTACATCTCGCGTCTTAAAATTTAACGAAATGTGTCAAATACATAAAGAAGTGTTCGAGAGGGCATCCAATTGTGGGAAGCGCAACTGATGAAGGTTCCCTAACCAGAAACAATATATATTATATATTGCCTGGCGTACACAAGAATGACATCTCGAAGAGACCATAAAAACCTCCCATTTTTATAATGCCTGTTAATTCCTTAAAATTATCGCTGAATTTATATGAAATTAAATAAAAAAACTGAATACCTTGACCGCCTGGAAAGGAAAAGAAGTCAAAACGTCACTCAACGTTGCAAGAGGGTACATAATCTCGGTATTTATATGAATTACGTCGGTGTTTCCGTAATCCACGAAATATATCTGTGCCATAGTTTCGCAAGGTGACCAATCGATAATTTGGATCCTGTACCAACGTCCGTCTGCTTTATGCTTAGCGAAATACAACTGTCCGTGATTTACGCCTTTCTTAATCGGCTGTATCAAATCAGTTCGAGGATTAGCCAGAATGTCTTCCTCCAGTTTTTGAATAAGTGCTTGCAGTCTTTTATATCCCGTGGAATGAAGTTGTACGTACACGTCACCGTTGCTTTCTATATTTGAAATGTATACTTCGGTAATGGTATCCTAAAAAAACGGGCAAATTAGTAAAATTTGAAGCAATTATTTCAACGTTATACTTTCAAAATTTCCGGTGTGGCAGATTCCATCGAAAGCAACGAAATCATTACTTCATTTATAGAATCGCCAGTCTCAAGATCATACATGTAGACAGGTAATGTTACATCATCAGCAACTGAAAAATCAAATTTCATTAGGGTCTTTATATTCAATAAAAAAGTGTTAGCTTTTCTTGGCAGAATAAATGTTACTTGGCATAGTAAGTATATATTCACCACCTTGTACTTAATACTACTGGGGTGGGGGCAGTTGCCACCCTAACGTGTTGACGATAAATTAATTTTGCACTCTTACACAGTTTTCCATTTTTCTTGTACCCTCAATAAAAATACTTAAGAAACGCCCCTACGTAATCTAATCTTGGAACGTAATCTTCAAATATGTGCAAACCATAATTTCTGCATTGTTTACATATCTACTACTTCATCAAACTTGATTGTTGTTTGACACCGACTTCAAAAATATACTAGAAAGGTAGGTAATTAATTTGTACATAATGAGTACCTTTATTTACGTTTTCTACTTTAGGAACCTAACAAAACTGACTGTGCTATTTATTGGATAGTGCCATGTTTGGTTATTTTCAACTTTCTAGTTCTTTTTTGGAATCGGTTACGTTTTTTGATTTGTTTTATTTTCAGCTTTTTATCTATATAACTAATAGACCGGAACCAGATAACACTGAAACCCCATCATCGCAGAATGATAAATTTTCGTTTAAACAATTACGACCAAAATGAATTTAATGAATCAAAGATATATTTAATTAGATTCATTCATTCACTATCGTACCGCATATCAATTTAGAGACAGGCATGTGCTGTCATTGAATTTTCTATTTGGAAAGTCGGTGACATTAAATGTTCAGTTATCGCAGAATTGAAAAATTGTCATATAAATCGATAGTTAACGTGTCCACGATCAAAATGTCATCGTTAATTTAATAAGCCGAAAATATGTTTAATAAAATTAATTATACTATATTATATTCTCTATATGTTTGCGATGTACACAGAAAAATTTCAAATGATTATAACTTTCACTATCTATAGTTCCCTGAGTATTACGTTGGAATTGAAATATCTATGAGGAACTGTCAGTGAAGACGAGGGCCCCGATTCTTGAAAACATGCGAAAGCTCTACAACCCGACTAATGATGTCAGTCGAATGAAAACTAACCAAAATCGGTTTTCAATGGAATAAATATATTGTACACTGGCAGGGCCGCATACGACCGTTTTCGTCGCATAGTATTATTTTAAGAATCGAGGCCCAGGGCCGACGCCAATACCATTACCTTGATTTTGCAGTGACACTAACTTTGCATACGTATTATACTGAAGAGGACCCTAACAATAGTGTCTTGCCGTTTTGATGTATGTGCGCAAGCGTCAATTTGTCGGCATCTTTATTTTTTACGTATGCTGAGTGATTATTCAAAATCGGCTTATGCAATTTTGATGATTTAACTGCATTGTATTAAGGCATAGTAATTAAGAGATCAGACTTCAATGAATTTTCAAAGTTTTCTCTAAAACGGTTCCTACAATTTCAATATTTTAAATTGTATTCTACAAAAATATATATCAGCGTGATTCCGTATATTTGTGTATAACGCAAAAATACCGTTTTTCAAAAAAAAACGGTAAACATCAATGAAAATGTCCAATTTATTTATTACTTTCCCTTTCTGTAACAATTATATCTATAGTACTTGTTACCAATTAAAATATATTAGATATAAACGTTTTAGATGCAGTCATTATAAATTTTTATATTTAAGTGAACCATGAGTTTTGTAAAGTAAAATATGTTGCAGATTTTGGTTTCCTTGAATTGTACTGAGCTGAATGTAATGTTACTTCTCTATGGCTTCAAGCTTCTCACAATTTCAATGATTATTTGGGCATGTTTATCCTAAAATGACTAAAATCACAAATAATAATCATAACTATTGGTGATTATTGAACTTGCCTATATCTTCTGAATCTATATTAAAGTATTTCGTAATGAACGGCGCATTTTTGTATATAAACTGCCGGTTAGCACCAAATACTTTTAATACTATTAACGTGGAAAAACTAACATTCATTGTGACACCTTTATTAATATGTTGCTAGTATTTTACTCTGCTACGAATACAATTATAATTCTCCGTGATTAGTTTTACACAAAGAATAATAAATCCCGCTTAACAATAATTCACTTCACACAGACCCGTTCAATCACTTCTAGTGAATTAACGGAGAGAAATTTATTAGGACATTTCAGGCCTGGCTTACGTTTACTAGGGCCTTAACAAATGTAAGTTTTTGGGTTCTGAAGAACGATACCGAATTACATAAAATTATTTGACAAAAGAGATAATCAGAGTCAGATGATCAACGTCTCAAATCTCCCTGTGGCATTATATGAATTATTGTTTATGTAAAATCAGACGCTCAACCACTCTCTTGGTACTGCTTTATAATATTAATTCAATTCCCTCGCCCTTTATAACATTATTCGGAGAGTCATCTTTTGGTCATTTACGGTACTATGCAAAGTTTGTGTCCGTTTACAAAAGCGTCATTGATCCACTTCGATGGTGTTTTTGATATACTGGCTTTATAGGCGATTTTCTGAACAACTACATGTTACAAATCATAGAAAAATATATGAAACCACCTCTGGATTTTCCTTAATATAATACAATTTAAAAAAACTATATAAATTGGTAAGAGGTTTTGGAGAAAAATAATCCAAACCATGCAGGCATGTGTTCAATTCCGAATTTCATGCTTTTCTGAATGAATTCTGTTCTCAAATTTGAAATTTCACCAATCCCGATATACATTCTATTAAATAAAAAATAAATATTCAAATAAAAAAAATTCGCCGTACGAATAACCTCTTCCTTTTCGAAGTCAGTTAAAAATATTTCCACTCAGGGGCAAAGCTTCAAGGTAAGTGAGTTTAATACGAAGAAATCTCACACCAGAGAGCTTAAAATAAAGTAATTGCTATGGGTTTAAAACGAAAACAGACTTTTCTATATAATAGCCTATGAAATTCAATATATTCACATCCATAGAGACGCCGGCAGCCCTCTTTAGGTAATTTTCATACGAGATCATCCTATAAAGCGCATAATAACGCCACCCAGCTAAAGCTTGTCTTTGCATCAAACCCTGTATCTACTTTTAAAACATACTTTTAATTAATAATGCATAATCTCTTTCTAATATATGCAGTTATTAACTCTGTTACCTCTTAGTAAATATAATAAATAGAAAAAAAATCGGTACTTTTACGTACTTATATATAAATGGTCTTAAAATAAATCTAAAAACTCACCATTTGTTGTATCAGTGGCCATTTCAAGAACTACACTTTTGTATAATATTTCTTGGATGCTCTCAGATGTTTGTGAAATTTCATAAAGATCCTCCAAGCCAACTAACCGACACACAAATGCCTAGAAAAAAAAAACGGGAATAAAATTAACATATGTATTTTAATATCGAATTTACCTGAGCCTGCGCTGTTGCATATTCTCTTTTCAGTTGGTACAAATCTTGTTTTAACACAGCCAATTCATCACCAAAGTCAATAAAGAAACAAAGAATGTCCGAATCATCTTCCTGTATAGCCTTTACTCTATACCATGCATTCTCAAATTTTGTGACATAGTAGGCTCCCAGGGTAATACTTTCAACTTTAAACTTATCACCAAACTGCTCATAATACAGTTCCATCCTACCTATCATTTCTTCATAAAGCTTCTGAAAAATATACATACGTTTGACATGTGAGTATTAATAACAGTTGTTGTTAAACATTAATATTATGAGGGATAACAGTTGGTTCACAAATTATATAACATGTACGCAACGCAAAATATATACTATGAAGCCTCATCCCAAATTGTCAGGTTTTCCTAATCTATTTAACATGTACTGTCACTTTTGGATGGCCTTCCACCTAAACGAGTGACGTAAATGACGAATGACCACTAACGTCTTTTTGTAAAAAATAATTTATTGCCCTTTTCATTCTTCATTACTTAACATGACTTTAACAAGTGAAGACAGCTATCTAAGGTAAAACGGAAAAACTGGATACGTCGCTGTGACATGCATTAAAAAAAACAATTCTGCATATCCAGAAATAGGGCGACATAAGAAAAATCTACAACATTAACTGTAAATAAGAATATATAAGGACTTCAGATATGACGAAAATGGAAGTATGCTAACAAGTGGAAGAGTAAATATCCGTAGATGAACCCCTCAAACAATAATACAATTGCAGATAATGTGAACACAGGTGGACAAAGTAAGTAAGCGAATAGTCTACGAATAAATGAACAAAAAATTACAAACAGAAACGACATTTTGAATTTGTGAACATGCTTGAGACCTGAATCATAAAGTACCATTTGACAATTCAACAATGCCACACAGTAAAGAACAAAACTAAATGAGTATTAAAAGGGTCTACTTTAATTCCATTAAATGAATGATACTGTATCGCTTCTAATTCAATCATGTTTAGTTGGTTACTAAGGATGAGATTGGTAATTGTTATCTCCTTGAGGTACCAGACATCAGCATAGTTATCTGGGTTTATCCAAGTCTTCCCTTATGAGTTTAATGGAGACACTGAAAAAAATTACAATTCTTTGGTCTCATTTTTGACAAGACAACTCCTTCAAGTTCAACCTGAAAACAGCACGCTAGAGTGCAAGATCTTTAGATTTTTTTGTGCTACTCTTTACATACAAAAAACAATAAATATTCTCCATTATATCATTAAACAACTGTCAAAAAATTTAACTGAAATTTGCCATATTGTAATTCCACTGACAGCGAAACGTTTGGATTTTGCAATATACAGTTCTTGTGCTCGAGTTATTTCAATTATTATGCTGATATTTGGTTGGTTATAAAAATTTTCTAAAATCCTGATGACATTGCAGTCTAATCGTTTTTTTTTAGAACATATTTGTATTAGTAATATTGGAACTTATAAACACTGGTTAACCTACTATTTTTATCGTAAGAGGTGTTCCCTAACTTTGATTAACTGATAATTAGACAAAACAGCCTAACTATTTAGCATTTTATTTATACCCGCCATGCGATACTCGAAGTTTCAAGTTTGTACGCATTAAGTAAGTGGAAGTGGTATTTGATCTGGGTAGGGATGCAAATATCGATTCGATGTATCGTTTTTAAGAAAAAAAATTATGTTTTTCACATGGATGTTTTTTAGTTCTATAATGAGTTACTTAGTACCCTGTGGAAGTGCTGAGTTTACGCAAAAAACGGATGTCAAAATAATTAAAACATCAAGTTACATACAAAGATTTATTTAGTATTTAGGTTTATCTATGATATTAACTAATTATTACTTTATAAGTTACAAGGGTAACTAATACTTCGCGAAGGAAAACTTAACGTTGGTGAAAAACAAACGAGTACAGAAAATCAACTCCTTAGTGCAGAGGTTCTTAAACTTTTTCAAGTGGCGGCGTACTTATAGGTTTAGTAATTTGTCACCTTCAACAAGGAGAGCGGTGTTGCCAGTTTTCTACATATCGAGCGATTTATGCTGTGCACGCGATTTGAATTTAGATTAGAAAAACAAAAATAGAGTGCTCCGGACCACACCGGTGGGAACCCCAGCTTTAGTTGCTAACTTTTCACTCCTTCTTTATTAGTGACAGTATCAATGGTACTTTCTGCCGATGTTTTACATCAAAAGTGTGTGATAATTTAGTTCCAAACTACCTAGCAAAGTCGGTTTTGCAAACTTGCGTATTTAGTTCGTAGAATTGGAAATAAATATGTACCACAGAAGCAGAAATAGATGCAATACAAATACATCAGTGTAAAACATCGACCCTAATATGTTCGATACATCGATAGTTTCGATTTAAAACAAACATCAATGTATCATTTGGATCCTTACACTTGGATTTTTATAAAAATAGGTATAAAAGTTGGTAAAATAATGTTTGCCATTTCCTTCAATATGTTAAATACAAAAATTTAATTTAATTACTTGTATGAATCAAATATACTTACTGTTTCCTCAGTCGAATTTTGTTTGCACCATATTTCATTGGCCGATATCACACAAGTTACTTCACCGTAGAGTCTGCCGTCTTCGCCAAACTGCACGGTATTTGCCGGTACAGATACATCTGACAGCGTCATCGCTGTGTTTCGTAATGTACCTTTCTGTAATACCTGTCAGGTTAATAAAATAATTTACACACATTAGTAAGCCCCAAGCACTAAGCAACACTTTAGACAAATAAGCATATAACAATGAAAAACACTCCAAACCACATTATAAGTATTAAGTTGCAAGCAATTTAGAACCATTCGCTTTTGTTAAACTGAAAACTGTATCAGTAATCACTATATTGAGTAGTTTTCGGTTATCTATCCAGCTATATAGGACTTTTTAATTTTTGGACGTTGGTAATAAGAAAAAACTCAATTATTCAATTTATAAAATAATTCATGATGCCACAGAAAGAGATAAAGTTTGAAGTAACTAAGCATATTTACAATAATTATAGTCATATGTTCAAACTAGGCACCGGTCATTTCCTGACAAAAAATAAGACGGCATTGAAATTCTTCGACAACGTTTTGGATCAACTCTGCACTGATTTGATTAATTTCTTGCCTTATTCGGTGTTTTAAATCATCAATATTAGTTGGATTACTATAGTAATTTTTTTATTTTAAATACCCTTACAAAAAATAATCCAGTGAAGTAAGATCGCAAGAACCGTCTGGCCTTTCAATTTCGCCACGTCTACCGATCCATCCATGCAGAAAAACTTATTGAGATAAACTCATACTACTGCTGCATAATGTGGTGTAGCTCCATGTTTTTGAAACCATATGTTTAAATTAGAGTCTGCGGGATTAACAGTAACAGGAAAAAGTTGTCTGTTATTTATTAAGCTAGCCCAAATATTGACTTTAATAGGATACCGAGCATGAGCTTCCCTCATCCGGTGAGGATTTTATATACTCCAATATCGACAAGTTGCTTGTTGACCGTTCCATGTAGTCTCCAACGTAAATGCGGGAGGTGCGATACGTCAATGTGACAGATACAAACTTCAACTGCTGGCAACAACTAATCGCTACAATAGCACAAATTTATATTCCCCTAAAGATAAAATGAATTCTTTTTATGTGTTTCGACATTTTTTGTCACATGAACGCAAATTATCAAACACATAAAAAGGATTCATGGTGTCCTATTACTGGAAATTAAATTCGTGTAATTGTATGTTGTCACAGCTCATTGGTCTGTTTTTCCCCGCAGTTTGTCACTTTGACGCTACGCTCCGCCCGCACCGTGCAAATAGCGTTTACGTTAAACATAGCCTAAACCTTCGGAGAAAAGAATATTTTTGGGAAACATTGGATTCCTTTGGCAACTATTCGTAACCATTAAACAAAATTCTAATCTACTATCAAGATCATCGTTATTTCCTTAGTTTAGTTTTACTTACTTCACTGTCACCAGGTTCTCTTGCAGGTTTCTGTAGGTTTTCCTCAACACAACAATTTTTGTTCAGTTTTACTCACTCTAGAGTAAGAAATCTGTCGGCCAGGATTCTTCTTATTAAATATTCTGCATACCTCAGAAAGCATTCATGTTTTATCATCCAATCCAATTAATATTTATATCTTAATTCTTTAGGCCAAAGAGAGGCTCATTAAAAAAAATTAAAATTAATGTTCAGAAATTTATAAATTATCAATTAATAACTTAAAATTATTAACGACTTCTAGCGAACTAAAATAAATTTTAAATATGTCTTAAGTTTCACAAAAATTTAAAAACTTCTAATACGTCACAAAAAGATAACTAATAGACAATTAATCATGACATGTATTAGCTACTTGTTTGTATAAAATAAAATTACTATTTTCTTGAGTAGCCACATCCAAAAATCAATAGTCCTATACTGCTGAATAGAGAACATTTGAAAAATCTTTTAAACGCGGTATTATACGCTTTTCATTAATTCTATGAAGGGATTGTTATTACCCCCGGAGGGTTGAAAGAGCAGGTGGATAATAAAAATAAAAAAGTGCAGTTTTACATATAAATATTTAACCTGTTTCAGGATGTTACTTTACATTCAGAATTACGTAGAAAGTAAATTTATCCGTTACTTTAGGACCTCACTGTATATTTAATCATGGAATTCAAAAAGTTGTTAAAATGTTAGCAGAATGTTCCATATGCCAGTAAAAATTTTTCTTCACATAGAGCGTCATAGATATTTACATACATCGCCCTAAACAGCATGAAATATTTCTAAAACTTTTGATGTTTTATTTGAATAATCATCAAATGTTTCCTGAAATGTTCGTATATTCGACATAATTTAGTAAAATTTTTGAGATATTTATCAAATATTTCATGTTTGAATTGAATAATTATAAAACATTTTCAATAGTATTTTTGCTGTACAAGATCTGAAACCATACACATCTATGTAATTATTGATTCAACGTTTTATGTTATTTGTAATAAACAATAAAAAAAATTATATTGGTAATCTAGACAATGGTTAACAGGATGATTATGTACACCATGCCGTAGATATATTATGTCAGTATACTTACATCACCAGGTTTACAATGTCGCACAACATAGTTCTCCATACATTTTTCCAACTGAACGCAAGAACTTTTGTCGATAATTTTTAACCAGTCATTCGGTAAGTCTTCATTATATTTATCTCTGTAGTCCATTTTGAGTTGCCAATCCCAAATTCCTACAAAATGACAAACTATTAAAGTGACGAAATATAAGTTGTTATAAATTAAAATGATTTATCAAGTGTCGCTAGGTTGGTAAGTTTTTTGGAGAGAGGGGGTATGCTGTGGTCGAAAAAATTGCTGATGAATCTTCGTCTATTGATCAAAGATTCACAATAGACTGGTTCATGGCAGGCCAATTTTCAAATTAATGCCGTACAGAACTTTAAACGTGGCTTCAAACTTAGGATCGAGATTTGATAAAGAAAAAGATTTTATTGGATAAACCATGGTTCTTCCTTCTTTTCTATTAAAATTGTTCTGACGTTTATAAATTTCCATGGCTTCCCACTGTAGGAGAGATATCGTGGGATATGGTCGATAGTACATCGGAAGCCATCAAAATAGAATATGGTATCCCGCCCTACGACGCCCGAAACCACTGCCATCGATAGGGCTCGCAGGGCCCGCCTCCTCGATTTTTCCACGGGAGCAGACTATGAGGTATCACCTATGCCCGCGTCGCTGAAGATGTTTGCTGCAATTGCAGATGAAACGTTCGGAAAAATTCCCATAGATCACGGCAAAAGTGTGGAAACAGATAATTTATCGTAGACGCCGGCCGAAAAAGCCTACACACTTTGGTAAAGATTTATTGCTGGTTGATAACCCTTCGGCGCATCCAAAAGTGACTGATGTGATTTGCTTTCCTTGTAGCGTATATAACTTCAGTCTTACAACCAATGGATCGAGAAATTATACGGTCACTGAAAACCGATTTCAGAAAGAATATTAGGCTTAAAATAATTGTTTGCTTTGATTCTACGCAAAACAGCTCTTCTGCAAGTAACAATTCTCAATGGAATTCTTATGGTTTATGGCGCCTTGAATAAAATGCCACCAAGCACCATTCACGACTGTTGAAAACACTCGGGATCCGTTGAAAACTTTATCTTCTCAAAACACTTCTGAATTGACGATGACGTTCCTTTGTTTTGATGAGTGTATTCTGAGTGTAAACTCAGATTAGTTAGCATCACCGGAAGCGTGGCACATAAATATATGTTGGCGGTAATAGTCCTTACAACCCAAGAACAAACAGATAAAAATAGTATAGAATATTACAGCTAATGAGCAACACGAAAGTGATGAGGAAGAAGTCGAAGCGGAAACAATGCAAAGAAGTCACTTTGAAAGCCATAAACTTGTTATTTTTTCATAGAAATATCAAAAAGGCAATGTCTTTACACAATGTCGTTAAAAGCTGTTGCTGTAATGCAAAGAAAAAACACACCAATTATTGTTTTTTATGCAAAAAAGGAAGAAATATGTAAGTACAATAATTTTAGTCTATGTTTAGGCAGTTCATTTTTTTTGCATTTGAAATATATCTAACAACTCACCGTGGGTGTGCTTTTCCAACATAGGAGGAATTCTTTCCAGAATATCCCGATCGTCTGTCAAAAGTAGAGACCTATTTTTATTGTATTTCAGTGGTAAATCTTCCAGAGCCTTTTCAGCACAGCAGATCTTCGCGTCATTAGGCTCACGGAATTCAGTGGGATAGCTGTAATATATATGTTTTCCAACCTTCAACACACATGTTACAAAATGATTTTGTTTTGTACGGAAAGGTTTAATATCATATATTGCTTCTCCTAGCTTGTAAAACTCAACCAAATTCTGTAAATCTTTTACAGTATCACCGGTTCGTTCTGGTAACTGGAAAATGAAAAATAATAAGAAATGAAACATAAGAACATACAAATGCAACACCACAAAGGACAAATAGTTGATAAATTATTTGATACAAGAGGTTACCATTATGATATTCGAAGTAATCAATTTTTGAACAAAATTCTAAACTATTTTTAACAAAAAAAAAAAAGAGTAACTCCTCCATGGTGTTTATGCACTCATTTATTGAGGCCATAAGTCATCCAAGTTTTCTAGAGTTGCAATAGATTAATACTTCCCTTATTGTATTCAATGTGGGAATCAATCCTGAATTGACATTCGAAATAAAGAAATAATAACAAAAAAAGGAAGAGTATTTAGCAGTACGGAAGGAATAAGAAGTAGACCTGTTATGGTATGGACATGTGTAGAGAATGAAAGAGCTCTTATATATGCACTGAATAATACAAAATAAAAGGAAGACTTTTGATATAGTTGAACCATAATGAGAGTCAGAACAATTGAAGAAGGGTGAAGAAATAAATATAAATATGGTGTGAGACGTCCAGTAGCATAGGTAGATAGATCTTAATTGCATTGCTTACAACATAAAGGTAGCTGTATTATGCACTTAATTTCATCAAAGAATTTCCTATAGATTTTCATCGGTATTACTATGATTTTTAACAAGTATTATTGAATTTCTCAATAAACTTAAACCAATAGCCGAAGGCTAGAGCCGAACAATCGGCTGCCGCCAAAATCTGACCTTCGGTGGGACACTAGATTTTTTATGAAAGCCATTATGTCACCAGCAGCATATAGCGTTATCATTTTGTTTTAATGGTAGAGAAATATGATGAATTACAAAATGAATATAAGTTGAGAAGTATTCAAAAGACAAGCACAAGCAAAAGACTGGCAAAATGTTGTAAAAAGTACAGGTAGGCATAAACACTACTTTTATTTAGTAATTAATATGACTTGATATAAGTATAAGAAGAAGAAGTTTTTAAATTTTTAGTAACCTGTTAAGCGATGGGTGGCACCAAGCAACGGTTGGTTTAGGAATTTATTTTGTCCGTCTGATGTTCTTTGATATTTATATTGGTAATCCAATTAATAAGTACTTATGAGTTATTGAAATAAAAACACAATATTGGATTATGGTTGCATTACTTTAAGTTTGTCTTGATTAAGGAGCGACATTTCAAACAACTATTTAGCGAACAAAAGTAATTCCCCAATGACTACTAATATAAATGAACCTGGCACTTTCATAAACGACTGAACGAAAAATGGGTTGAATCATGAGACAAAAATAGAGACAAAAATATTTGTTTACAAATATTCAAGCTCCAACCGTGGCGTCCCGTCAGAATTACATTAAATATTTACGTTATTCAGTATCACAATAATACAACTATATAATCAAACGATTACAAATATGTAATGTAAATCATTAAAAGATGTACACAATAACAAATAGTATTCCATGCCTTAATTACCAACATGTGATATTCGTTATCAAACATTCATGTATGCACTCATAAATGTAGTTTTATTTACAGCGTAAATGACCTTTTATAAAACTCAATTGCTCTGGAAAGATATTCAGAAAACGAGTATGCCGTTTTCCTGCAAATAAATACTAAAATGCCATTTTCTTATTGATTTTTTACACTTCAAGATGATAATCACTGATAGCAAACAAGTTTCAACACCAAAAACAATATGAATTTTGTGTCTAACCTCAAATTCAAAATCTAAATAAACACAAAAGTTTTGCATCGCACTGTTGCGCGCTGCTCACTAAAGTCCCGCAAAATGTAAAGAATCAGCATTCAGATTTACGTCTTATTGGTAACAATAGAAAGAAGTTTGGCATGGGTAAGGATTTGTTTACTATTTTCCGGCAAACATCTTTCAACCCATATTTAATGTAAACAAAGTAAATTAAATAAAAATACATTAGGAGTCATTGTAATTGGCGAACAACCGATATGTGAGGCCACCGAGCCCTGAACAGGTCTAATAACTATATTAGTGTATAGTGTTAAATTAAATAAGATTTTTTAAAATCTAATGTAGCTCAATCCAAATTTTCCGTTCCGAATTCCCTTGTGCGCTATTTTTAAGATTTGTATAATGGATGCACCCAGTAATATTACTTTTTCAATAAATGCAATAGAGTCTGCAGTGGGATTTTTTCGAAACACTATTGAAATAACTAGTGTTTCTTGGTGATGTAAGAGGTACTTTGATTTAAGTGTCATTAGTTCTTCCTTCCTACTTCACATACGCTAATGATATCTCATTTGATCTGTGTTTCCTCTTGTTCTAACTATTGAATAATGCTAGCTGGATTTGATAGTGTTCAGCACTTACATGTGGTGTAATCAATCTTTGGCCAGACCCGTGTTTCGGTGGTGTATGTTTACCCACCTGAGGTAAAATTCCTGCGTTTTGTAATCAGACATCTTTTGGGGTACCTTACCATGCTGCCCAAATTCTGGTTGGTAAGGAACTATTTTTAATGCGCGCAGGGTGCTGCTTTTTGTACGACTCCGTTCCCGCTGTTCATGGTATTTCTTAGTTTAATTGTTATAATCACGCTGTTTCTTGGGATGTAGCTGTATGGATATTAAAGACACACACAGATATATTGTCATGTCCAGCATCCATATGTATGTATGTATGTATGTATGCAAATATGTAATAATGTATGTATGCAAGTGTACATGTATGTATATTTGTAATTTATTGTTATAATCCGTATTCCTATTTAACTAACACATCAAATGAAGGAAGTATAGGTATGTAATATAAGTATAGTATAAGTTTTAAAATATGTGAATTCACAGGGGCGTCAAAAAAACACTTACCTTAGGTATAACTGGATACAAATCTACTACTACATTATTCACAGCCAATTCAGTCGGGCTACTATTGCCACTATCCCTATCCAGATTGATTTCGGACATTTTTTGTGTAATTCTTTTTCTGGTATTTACCAATGAAGAACAAGGTTCAGAGTCTGGCCCTTGGGCTTCAATAATTTGCTGAGGTTGAATACTTCTCAGGGCTTTAATAGCAATTGTAGCACCGTTTGTGTTCAGTCTTGTGCTCACATCGTTTTTCTTGGCGGAATTTTGCGGTACTTGCTTAGCCCGAGCAAGTCTAGGTGGCAGTTCATTATTTTGTTTATTGTATAAAGCTGAATGCTCCGGTATTACAATTTTTGATGCCACCGTTGGGGTGTTGACAAATTGCTTGTGTGACACAGCTTCAGGTCTGCTAGATCTTTGATATCTTTGCGTATCACGAACGATGCATTTCGGTCTCCATCTTGTCGTTTGCGTCATACGTGGAGGAGGAAAGTACTTGCTATTTGAAGTCCTATGCGACCCAAAACTCCTAATCCAATTAAATAATTATTAACTGATCAATTTAATAATTTCACTAATACTCACACTTTCTTTTTGACCTGTTTTTGTTTGTGAACCATTTCCGAAATATGTGCCGATTTTTCGGACACTTGGGCGTCAACAAATATGTCGCCATTTACTGTTTTTAAGATGAATGACGATTCAGATCTTATTAGATCTTCAAGATTTCGTACGCCAATCTTTGCGTATGGAATTTTTTCGCCCATCATGGTATAATAATCTCCTACAAATACAAACAATGAGTTACTGAAAAACTGTTTTATATGTATAGCAATTACTTAATGCTACAAAGCTTCTGCGCCTCTGGCATACATATTCAAAGATACCAGATAATTTTGGGATTACTCCATTGTTGTTAACTCTGAATTCGTTTAGGCCCTAAATTCGCTAATCTCATCCAATTTATCCCATATTATCGGGTGGAGTGTATTGCTTCCACCTACAGGTAAGCAATAAATAGGAAGCAAGATGGAACCCTTGGCCATACAGGATATAGGAAAGCAACTCACACCAACAGATACCTTCATGCTAATTCTCATCACCACCCAGCCCAACTACAAGCCGTCGTCAAGACTTTAGTAACCAGATCACAGAGGCTAGCTGACCAGGATAACATCAAACAGGAAATGGACAGTTTAAAAACAGCTCTGAGACAAAACGGATTTACAGACCGAAATATACAAAGAGCCCTAAAGGCAAAACGGAGACAAACAGACGAGGAGCATGAGACGCCAATAACCAAGGCTTATTTGCCGTATGTCAAGGGGACCACGGACAGTGTTGCAAGAATTCTACGGAGACACAATATCGATACTATTTTCAATACAGACAGAAAAATAAGCACGGTGTTGAGGACTCCGAAGACGAGGATCCCTTTAGAACAACAGGGAGTGTTCGAGATTCCATGTGCAGACTGTCATAAAACCTATGTGGGGCAAACTAATAGAAGAATTCAAGCTAGACGTGATGAACACCAGAACGCTGTAAGAAAGCAGGAAAAAACAACATCCATTGCGGAACACGCCACCACGATGTCACACCGAATAGACTTTGAGAACACCAGAGTACTGGCAAATATAGAACACCCGAAATCAAGACTCGTAAGAGAGGCAATTGAAATAGCGAAGAGACCTCACAGTCTAAACGCACGCAATGAAATTCAGAACTTATCGAACTTGTTGTCAGTTGTCAACATGACTGGAAAAAATTTTTTAACGTATTTTGTAGTATATAGTATTTTATATTTTAATCAGGATAAGAATTTCTAGAGCAGTTTGATGTTTAAATGACAATTAGTAATATAATCTGTAAACTCCACGGTGTGAAAAGGCATACAATCACATTACCTGATGAAGGGGTAAATTATTAAGTAATATTAAACCCCGAAACGTTGTAATCTAATGATTATATATATATATATATATATATATATATATATATATATATATATTTGTTAACGAGTGAATGTAAAATAGTTACTTACTCTCCAGCTGTTTTAACAACAACATTCCTTTGGTGGATATAAGACAGGACCTAAGACCTGTCACAATTTTGGCTTTTTCATCCATATTAGAAAGACTATACCATAAGATTATCCAAATAACTTATTCTTGACAACCTAAAATGAAAATATTAATATTAAAATTACATTTATGAGTAGGTGCAGAATTTTTATCATTAACCAGTTTAAAAGTATTTCACTTACTAGGAGGCTGAAACCAGTCAACTTAAAATAACACTAAACATGGAATATACATCAATATTAAAACTCGTGTGTAGAAATAAACTATAGCTAAGAGGGGGGCATAAAGAGAATAATTTTTTTTTAAATATCCTTGCTCCCCTACAAATAGTTATTTATTTTTAAACATATTGAAATATATTCTGTGGTTTAAATCAAATTTACCCAAGTATTCAGTTTCAATTTCGGGTTAACCATAATGTTGCTTTTTTATTATTTCAGCTGGTTTTATGTTTACCTGTTGTTTTTAGCGGAACGATTAATTTAAAAGATTTATTAATTTTTCTTTTTGGCGGCGTAAAATGAATTTTATAACAATATATCTAGAAAAAATTATTGCAATAAAAACATACATAGAAAAATAGCCATTTTTCGGAGTTTGCTTGGAATAACAATTATTAAATACTCTCGTTCCCTTAAAATGAGCTATCTATTTTTCTTAAATATACTAGAATATTAAAAAAAAATACAATTTTGCCGTTGCAAAAAAATATACATAGGAAAAATATCCATTTTTCGGAGTTTTCTCCGAATTACAACTAGTAAATATTCTCGTTCCATTGTAAATAGCTAATTATTTCTTTCTGAAAATATTCTAGAACAAGTCCAGAAAATTCTAGCAAATTTTGTCGTTGCAATAAATATTTACAAAGAAAAATAGTTCTTTTTACGGAATTTTCTCCGAATAATAATTGTTAAAGACTCCCTTATAAATAGCTATCCATTTCTTTTTAAAGACATTTTAGAATATGTAAAAAAATGTAGACGATCCTGCAGTTTCAATAAAAATCTCTATCGAAAAATCATCTTTCGAGGTTTTCCGAATAAGACTTAGTAAATACTCTCGCTCCCTAATAAATAGTTAACTATATTTTAAAATATTCTAGAATGTCGCCAAAAAATTCTAAGCGATTCTGTCGTTGTAATAAAACTCTAATTGGAAAGTAGACATTATTTCGCATTTTTCTCCGAGCAACATTTATTAAATATCATTTCCCCTTAATAAATTGCTAACTACATTTTAAAGATGTTCTACATAATATAAAAAAATGGACGATTCTATTGTTGCAATAAAAATAAGTTCTAGAATATGTTTGAAAAGAAATAGTTAATTATTTTTAAGTGTTATTCGGAACAAAACTCAGAAAAATGCCTATTTTTAACCGACTTCCAAAAAGGATGAGGTTATCAATTCGTCGTGTATTTTTTCGCTTTTTTTTTGTATGTATGTTACCTGATTTCTTCTCCTGTGGTGCACCGTTTTGAACGAATATGGTCTTGTTTAATAGAGTATATATCCGGATTGGTGAAACTTCAAATTTTGGAAAAGAATTCTATTGGTAAAGTGATAAAATTTGTGAATGAACACATGCGTGCATGGAAATCGACCGATATCCCTAATATTTTAGTCGATTTTTCGATAACTCCTTATGGATGTCTATAGTTTTTTAACGTTTAATCTATTAAGGAAGATCCTTAGGTGATCTCATATACTTTTCTGCGACGTGCAACTTGCAGTTTTGCAGAAAATCGCCGAAAATTCCAAAATTCTTATCAAAAATTTCATCGAAATGACATAAGGGACATTTCCTCATAAATATTTATTTATTCCAACGTAATAGTGCGGTAATTTTAGGCACTGGAAGTTTTAATTGCGAATTTGAAAATTTTCTATGTACATCTCAAGCATATAGGCAGTAAAGCATAGTATTTTCGGCTCTTTAAATCAATGAGTACCAAGCTCGTTTTGTTTGTATACCAGGTAAATACCTATTTAAATGCAAATTTTTCAATTTTGCGAAGACGGTACTTTTGGTTGTCACATTCTCCCGGCCTAATAGAAAATTCAGTGACAACACATGTCAAACTTTAAACTGGTACTTGGTGGCTTATAGACAGGGTATTTAGTTATAGCAAACAAAATCACAAAGTAAAGTGGTAGAAGGAGTTGCATTTATATGAAGATTGAAATATAGGACGGACTAGAATCATAGTGGTCCATTGGAATATAGGGTGGACTGGACGTTTGGTGGTATAAAAATGTTGAAAAAAAATGTGAAATTAAAATTATATAGGGTGATTAAAAAACTGTTATATGATGTGGACATAAGCAAATCATATACCGGATGGTTCAAATATATGCTGGAGTTGAATTATATTTATACAGTATGATTAAAAAATTATTTCTTTTATAGCCCATAAGAAGTTGCATAAAGTGTGGAGAAGAATTAATGTTACACAGGGCGATAACATAAAATGTTAAAAAGGAAATAATTTATGGGGTAGCCCACAAGGAGTTATATACTATGGTCGAAATATAGGACGGAGTTGACTCCGTAAATATGGGATGGATTTCTACTCCGTCCTATTGTTTACAGAAGGCAGCTAACAAATTTATGCTTCTCCATGGGCAGTCTTATGTACAGGATGGTTGGTACATAGGTTGGAGTGGAATTATCTAGTCATACAGGGTTGTCAAAAAAAGTTGAAAAAAGGTTACATGGCGTAGTCCATAAGGCATAAATATATTTTGAGCTTATTAAGTCAACGCGTACTAGTACATTTTGTTCGTAAAAATTTACTTGTCAATTTAAATGATAAAGTATCATTGTGTAATGTTGAGGCTTTCGATGTTACCTGGTTCTGTCTATTAAGGTTATACATACAAAATAAAAAATAAAGAATGAAAACTACCTGAATTCAAAAATACTAAAAAGTTAAAAATAAAACATTTAAAAAAAAAATATAACCGACTTCTACATATAACTAAAAAGCTAAAAATAATTATAACAAAATACAACTCTAGCAAATAAATAACACATTTAATGTTCTTAGGTACCTACCCAGGAAGTAAAAAATGTAAACATTAAAAGGTGCTCATTCTATACAAATGTATTACCTACCAATCTAGTATATTTTTCTCTAAAAAGGAATATCAATTGTAAGGGACCAAAGGTATTTAAAAAAAATCGGCAAAAATTCCAATAGTTTTCCCATTTCACCCCTTCAAATTTCTCGCAGCTTTAGTTTAATTCTACAAGTGAGTTGAATAATGGTTTGTATCCCATAGTTGTTGCTATTTTAAGTAGGTTTCATATAAATATAATGCCGCTATTACGTTGTTAAAGATGTTTGATAAAACCTTTTTGTATTCATTAAAAATGGGTAATGCATGCTAGTGCTGCTGTAATATGTTACTGTATAAATTAAGGTTTTCTGGGCTGTTTTCTCATGGTCTAGTGTAATTTTTATCCGAACGTTTTATTTGCAACTGCGGCATAAACTTTTAACGACACGGGCGTAGGTGATACGTCGTAGTAAAATAGAAAAGTGGCCTACAACTAGTAACGGACGCAAATACACGACAGAATAGTTCAAGAATTATTTTGGAATGGATAATGCGACATTACAGATGTTGACAGTATAATTGCTAAAGAAATACACAAATGAAAATACAGTATTAGTACAGAGGGTCCACCTACAGTATTCCACTCAAGTACAACACTACGTTTGTTCTTCTATATAGCTGTGATATGATTTATAGATCATTATTTAACAGCATAAAATATTTTTTCGACATATTTAATAACTTTTTTTTCTTGAACAGACTTTGTACGTCCATACATTGGTACTAACACAAACAATTTCTGTTTCTATTTTATGTATCTATATACTATTATAAAATTGTAGTTCTCTGTGTGTTTGTTTGTTTGTTACCTCATCACGTAATAACTACTAAACTGTTTTTGCTGAATCTTTTTTTGTTGCAAAGCTTATAGTTTGACTTAAAATCTGGTATACATTTTATCTCCCTACATTGACAGAAACGTTAGATATAGCCAAAAAACTAATACCATGTTCGGTAAAACACAATTAGTCAATTGGTTCCAGTGTATGCACCAAATATTAGATACTTGAATCAGCTTAGCTTTTATTCATAATTCGGAATATGCCAATGTAACATGTTTGGCTATAAAAAAATTCAACTCATATATCAAATGTAATTTTACAAGGTGTTCCATATAAAAAAGGATAGGTAAAACTTACAGCGGAGTAGAATTACGTATTTAAGAATTCTTGAAAAAAAAAGGTATATTAGGTGGCCTGTAAGAAGCTGCATATATAAAATGTGGTTGAAATAAGAGGAAGTTATACGGGGTGGTTCAAAAAAGATATATTCAGTGGACCTAAACAGTTGTATATACCAGGTAGTTGAAAAACGGGTGGAGATGAATTATATTTATGCAGGTTAGATAAGAAAATGTTATATTGTTAGAGTCATAAGTAGTCACATATACAAAAGTGGGTGAATAAGGATAAAATTGAATTATATTTATTCACAGTGGATAAAAAAAAATGTTATGTAAGCAGGGAGGATATTTGAATTTTCTTGAGCTATTATTAAAGTGATGAAATGAGTTGGAAAAAAATGTTAGAAGCTAGTAGTTTATTCTGGTTGGTTGAAATATAAGATGGAGTGGAATTATAGTTTATAGGGTGGTTAAAAAATTGTTTTATATCCACAAGTAGTTCACAAGTTTTCAAGTAGCATATTATAGGATGGTTGAAATATGTAGCAAAGTATGATTACAGCTATACAGAAAGGTTTAAAAAATATTATAAAATAATGTTATGATCCACAAGCTGTTTCATATACCGGATAGATGAAATATATGGTGGACTAGAATTCTAAGTATACAGAGTGGTGAAAAAATGTTATATTGGGTGGCCCATAAGTAGTTGCATAGACAAGGTTGTTGATATATAGCGTGGAGTATAATAATAATTATACAGTGTGGGTAAAAAAGTTGGAAGAATTTTGTTATATAGGGTAGAGCATGAACTGTTGCATATATGGCCGAAGTCAAGTTATCGTTACACAGTGTGATTCAAACAAGGTTAGAAACAGTTGCAAATGAAGGATGAATTAAATGAAGAAAAATTATATTTCATACTGTGCTTAAAAAAATATGAGGAAAAAATTTTAATCAGTTGCACAGATATGATATTTGAAATATAGGGAGGAGTAGAGTTAAGCAGTTTAATCTCTAAAAATGTTACATAGGGTGCTCCATAAGCAGTTGCAGTTTTGGTGAAATAAATTTGGAATCGATGGATTTATATTAACACAGGGTGGTACAAAAAATGTCACACTGGTTGGCCGATAAGTAGTTGCGCATACAAGGTGGTTGAAATAGAAAGATAGAACATGAGCTGTTGCATATACGCAATATCTGAAACATGGGGCGAAATAAAATTATAGTTATACAGTGTGATTAAAACATGATAGAAAAAGTTGCATATACGGGGTAGTTGACATATAAGGTGGAGACAAATTATATTTTCCAGGATGGTTAAAAAATATTTCAAAAATGGTTATATAGCACAGTTATACAGGATGGTTCAAAAACCGACTAATTGGCAGCAGTATATACAAGGTATTTTAAATATAGATAGAAGTTATAGCTATAGAAGGCAGTTCTTAAAAATATTGAACAAAATTGTTATATAGGGTGGCCATCAATAGTTGCGGTTTGGGATTGGTGAATTTAGTTATACAGAGTGGTACAAAAAATGTTATATTGGGTGGCCCATAAGTAGTTGTAAATATATGGTGGTTAAGATCAGGGCTTAGTAGAATTATAGTTTTACAGGGTGGATTAAAAAATAGTTTAAAAAAATTGTTGTATAAGGTAGACCAGGAACAGTTGCATTCTGCTATATTAAATACCTGAAATATGGAGAGAAGCAAAATTTTATTTATATATTGTGTTTAACACAATTTTAAAACAGTTGCATATAAAGGCCGGTTTAAATTATAATTTAATAATAATAACTATAAAAGGTGGTTCCAAAAAAATGTTGAATAAAATTGCCTTATGGGCACTTGCAGTTTGGGTGAAATCTATTCGGGATTGGTAGATTTATACTCAAGTGGTTCAACAAAGTTAAAAGAAATTGTTATATTGGATAGCCCATGTTTCATAAGCTATTTCTTTTTGCAAAGAATTCTACTTTCCATACGCGGGTGAAACCGCGGGCAATGAATTTATTTTCACACTCAGGTTCAGTTTAGTTCTTGGATTTATTTAAAAACACAGTCCAACTCACTCTAATTTATTTCCACTCCTTTTACACAAATTTATATACACAGGAACTACTATTTACATTTTATCTTAACTGCACAATACGACCGACGAAAACTGATTGCCCCCTATCGCCAGTTGTTCATATTTACCACTGGTTGTTTATCTTCGAGATGAAGGACCTTCCCTACCGCTGGATCTTACTACCGTAGCTTCTGGAACTGGCCGTACTTTTTGGCAAACACCTTGGCTATTCCTCTGGACATCCGGAGATCTCGAGCCACACAATGAGCCAGGGTATATTGTAAGGGCACCTCAAACAGGTCTCGGGGTTCCTCTCTCGTTACGTCGTCCTGCACTTTCTGACCATCAGAGTACAGTGCCATAAACTGCTCGAAGGTCATCTCGTTACCGGGTGGTTGAATGCTACGGACTTGGGCTTGGTCATCTTCGCTGTCATGACTTCCGGCATAAGGGGCTAACCTGTTGAAATGTACGACTTTGGTTTTCCCCGAGGTAGCTTCTTTATTCTGTAGCCAACATCGTTGATTTTCTTCACAATTTGGTACGGCCCCTCCCAAGATCTCTGTAGCTTGGGCGAATATCCACGACGACGTTGCGGCTTTGATGTCGTAGGCTTCCTTTATTCGGGCACTGGCATTCTCGATGTTTAACCGGACTCGTTCATGGATGTCGTTCATCTTTTGACGTAGCTGGCTAACATAATCTTCACCTGCGATCTCTTCTCCTGGGGGACATCCAAACTTCAAATCGCATGGTAGTCTTAATTCTCGTCCCATGATAATACTGGTCGGGGTCTGACCAGTGGACTGGTGCACAGACGAACGATATGCCATTAGAAACTGTGCAGATACTGGTCCCAGTCTCTTTGGTGGTCAGAGACTACCTTTGACAAATGTCGGTTAATGGTTAGGTTAGGTTATTAGGTATTCATCCGTTCTACCATTCCGTCGGATTGCGGGTGTAATGCTGTCGTCCGTGTTCTATTGATCTTCAAGAGTTGGCAGACGTCTTGGAAAAGAGTAGACTCGAAGTTTCTACCTTGGTCTGAGTGCAACTCCAAGGGAACACCAAAACGACTGATCCATTCCTTGACTAGGACATCAGCAACGGTCAAGGCTTCTTGATTTGGCAAGGCATATGCTTCAGTCCATTTACTAAAATAGTCCATCACCACCACAATGTACTTGTTTCCAGAGTCGGATTCAGGAAATGGACTGCCCACGTTATATTGCTTCATTGGAGCTTTTGGACGCTTCTGAGGCCCATTACTTGCTGCACAAACAGTACATTTCCGGCACCAGTCCTTAACATCTACTTGGCAGTTTACCCAATAGAAGCGTTCTCTCAACTTCCCCAGGGTTTTCGTTACTCCCAGATGTCCTCCAGTTGTACCATCATGTAGTTCTCGTAAAACCTCTGGTCTCCTATTTCTGGGAACTATAATCTGTTTACTGTCGTTTCCCGCCTCTGGAGATTCCAGGATGCGCTTGAGAAGTCCATTTTCCACGATGAGGGAGTTCCACTGAGCCCAGTACGACTTTATGGTTGGTGCGTATCGGGAAATCTCTTGCCAGGTAGGTTTGCGGTCTTCTTCCTTCCACCGGATAACTTGTTTTAGTTCTAATTTTTGGTGTTTCTGGATCTCATCAGGTTGCCAATGGTCATCGACGGCGGTAGTTCTACAGAGAACATCATCAGTCATTAGGGCATGGTCTCCTCGATAGGGTATCAGTATTCTTATGGCTGATTCCTGCGCGATGTTCAAGGCTCGAAGTCGAATTCTTGCAACCGCTCAATCCACCTGGCCACTTGTCCTTCGGGGTTTTTAAACTGCAAGAGCCACTTCAGGGCTGCATGATCAGTCCTCAGGAGGAATCTTTTACCATAGAGGTACTTATAGAAATGTTCTACCCCCTTTACCACAGCCAAGAGTTCCCTGCGAGTAACGCAGTAATTCCGTTCAGGCTTGCTCAAGGTCTTGCTAAAATAGCCGATGACTTTCTCCTGACCGTCTTGGATCTGCGAAAGCACAGCACCAATTCCGACATTGCTTGCGTCGGTATCCAAAATGAAGTTTCCATCTGGCAAAGGATAACTTAAGACGGGGGCACTCGTCAATGCTCTTTTCAGTGTCTCGAATGATCGCTGGCACTCCTTGTCCCACTGGTATTGTACCTTCCCCTCTGTGAGTCTAGTAAATGGCTTGACGATGTTGGCAAATCCGGTTACGTACCGACGATAGTGCGTGCATAACCCCAGGAAACTACTTAACTGATGGATATCTTTAGGTATCGGTCATTCCTGGACAGCTTTGACTTTCTGTTTATCAACAGCTACTCCCTCTGCGGAAACCACATGTCCAAGATATTGCACCTCTTCTTGGAACAGCTGACACTTCTTCGGGCTTAACTTTAGTCCGGAACTTCGAAGTCGCCGAAACACCTCCTCCAGGTTCTTCACGTGGTCTTCAAATGATCTTCCAACCACGGTAATGTCATCAAGATACACCAGGCATGTTTTCCATAAAAGCCCTTTCAACACTGTTTCCATCAATCTTTCGAACGTCGCTGGAGCATTACACAACCCAAACGGCATCCCCGTGAATTGGTAAAGTCCTGAGCCGATGGTAAAAGCAGTCTTTTCCCGGTCTTCTTTAGCAAGTTCCACCTGTCAATAACCGCTCTTCAAGTCCAGGGTGGAACACATCTTCGATCCAGCCAACGTATCTAGGGTATCGTCTATTCTTGGAAGAGGATAGCTGTCTTTTTTTGTAGCGTGGTTTAATTGCCGATAGTCCACGCAAAATCGGGTCGAGCCATCTTTTTTTTTAACCAAGACAACTGGAGAAGCCCAAGGGCTATTGGATGGTTCAATAACCCCTTCTTCCTCCATCTCGCGGACTATCCTGTCGGCTTCTTCTCTTTTAACTAGGGGTAGTCTTCTCGCCGACTGTCGAATAGGTTGAGCGTCCCCAGTATTAATTTTATGTTTCACCAGATCGGTTCGTCCTCTTTTGCCATTCCCTACATCGAAGATATCCATGTAGTTTCTAACGATGTCCCTCAAATTTACTTTCTGGTTTGGTTTCAAATCCTTAGATGAATCGGTGATGAGTCTTTCCAGTTCCTCAGATAGTTTACCTGGTGGTATTTCTGCATGCTGTGTGCTTCTGACTACAGAGGAAACTGTTGAACAATGGCTCAAAATTGTTCCTTTCTTTAGCACAACCGAGTAATGATTCAGGGTCTTTACTCTTACTGGCACAATCTCCTTGACCTGAAACAGAGTCTTCCCCAGTGCGACTCCTCTGCCTACATTTCCGTCGTTAAGTTCGAGATCAAACATCATTACTGTTCCAGCTTTAGCTTTCCCATCTAAGCAAGCATCTATAATAATTTCAGCCCTTTCTGGAACACTGACATCCTCTGCTAAGATGGCTCGCAGCATTATGTCATCCTTTCCATGAAGCACCACTTCTTCGTCATTCACTCGCAGAATTCCATCTTTGAAGTTTAACTGGAATCTCTTGGAGCTCATGACATCCATTCCAATGATTACTTCGTCTTAGATGTCTGCCACTAATGCCCGATGTAGGAAGGTTGTGTTTCCCAAGGTCACTTCTTCAACCTCTATTTCACCATGGACTTTCGCTGCTTCTCCTGTCGCTGTTCGCAGTTGCCATTTTGTTGGTTTTATCATTGTCTCTAAAACAATGTTAGGCCTTATTACTGTTTTCGTCGCACCAGTATCCAGCAGCATTGCAAATTGCTTCTTATTAATAAGACCATCTACGAAGACACTGTTAACGTTGTTGCGTAGCGAAGAACATATGCGTTGGTAGTTGGGACTTGTTGGTTACAGGTCGACGATGGTCCCTTTATATTGACCTTCTTTAGTTTCCCTGACGAGGGAGTCTGTACTCCGTTGCTCTCTTTGCAACGATTTTGGACATGTCCTACCTTACGACACTTCCGACATCTCACTAGTCTTTTTTCGGTAAGGTCTTCTTTTATTATCTTTCTTACAGAGTCTTCATCGTTTCCGCCATCTTCGGATTCTCCGTCAATGATTCGGACCCTGACTTGACCTCTACAGGTGTTCTTTGCAGCCTCGAATTCCAGAGCTCGAGCTAATGCAACCACTAATTGAGTGGGTCGAGCTAGGGTCAATGCTTGTCTGGATTTGTGGTCCCGAAATCCATCCAAAAACGCCTGGACTGCTAACCTTTCTATAACATATTCCGGTGTGGCTGGATAGGCAAGGCGAACCAGACGGGCAATATCAGCTTCAAACTCTTGGAGGGATTCATTTGATTTCTGGTGCCGATTTTTCAATTGGGATTGGTAGACGTGCTCCAAATGTGTCTGGCCATACCTCAACTCTAAATGTTTTACCAGTTGATCTTAGTCTTCTTGCTCAATGTTTGCAAAATATCTGTAGCGTCCCCTCTTAAGGCGAGTGTTAGTGCTTTTGCCTTCTCTTCTGCCGACCATCCATTTAACTTTGCTGCAGCCTCGAATTGGCGCCTATAGTTAGTCCATGACGATTTTCCATCAAATTGGGGAGGTTTCATTTTGTGTCGTGTGCCCTCGAGGCCAATTTTCGAGTCTACTACTTCTAGACTGTTTCTGCTTACAGTTTTTGATTGTGTTTCTCCCCTTTGTATAGTGACTACCTGCTCTTTTATTTTGCTGATCTCAGCCTCCATTATATGCTTTAGTTCTTCTATTCGCGTTTCATTTTTGTCTGACTCTTCGAACATTGTCTGCTTTAGCTCTTCTATCCGCGTTTTACTTTTGACTGACTCTTCGACCATTGTTTGCTTTAGCTCTTCCATCCGAGCCTCATTCTCGAATATTTTCTCTTCTAGCATTTATGAATTTTTCTGTACCATGCTTTTCAAATTTTCTTCTAGGGATTTAGAATTTTCCAGTAATTTGTCTTCCAGACTTTTAGAATTTTCTACTAATTTGTCTCCCAAGGTTTTAGTATTTTCTTGTAGGGTTTCTAGGGTTTTCGAATTTTCTAGTAATTTATCTTCTAAAGTCTCGTTCAAGTTTTTAGAATTTTCTAGCAATTTATCTTGTAACGTTTCTTTTAAACTTTCCTCCATTTTTTCAATAGCATACTCATGTCCCCATTACCAGAAACTTCAAACAAATAAGTATCGGGATCGTTACCTTGTTTTATTAGGGCATCTCGTAGTCTTTGTATTTACTTTTTCCCACTAATTTCTAAATCCCTTTCTTTAAGTCCGTCACTTTCAATTGGTCCAAATTCACTGTTGTAAACATTGTCCGTCTATTTATTTTTCACTTTTAAAGTTCCACAAATACACCTACACCTGTCACCACTGTAATGTTTTTATTTTCACACTCGGGTTCAGTTCAGTTCTTGGATTTATTTAAAAACACAGTCCAAATCACTCTAATTTATTTCCACTACTTTTACACAAATTTATATTCACAGAAACTACTATTTACATTTTATCTTAACTGTACAATACGACCGACGAAAACTGAATGCCCCCTATCGCCAGCTGTTCATATTTATATATTTATCTAGGAATTGTCTAGTACGTCCACGAACCATCGGGAAACTCTTTCATGTTCTGGAAGCTTTAGGTGAATTCCCAGTAACGGCAGCGGTCCGCCTGTTGAGGAACAAACATTTCGGATTCTCAGAATTTATCGGAATAATGTCCCTTCCACGAATTGGTTGATGGCCGATTGCACCAGCTGTCGGATGAATTCTCGTAACAATATAAAATCAACATTCTTCATACTCAAAATTAATGTCGTTTTACAAATCTTCGTTTCATTTTCACTGACAATTAACCTCAAAAACCTTTTATCAAATATAGAACAATGTGTATAAATGTGATAAAGATGTGTCAAAGAAATGTTTTATAAAAAAATAAGTATTACATTATCAAATATCTTTGACAAAGATGTTTTATGAAAGATATTTGATAAAAGATTTGATAATGTAATAGCGGCCTAATAGTTGTTCGCCACTGGTTATTCTAAACTTGCTGGTATTCAGTTAGCTGTACCTCCAGGTTTAATAGGATATAGTGTATCTGCAGCAGTATTTTGTTTTTTTTATCAAAATAAGTGTATATGCTGTCAGTTTTCAGGGTCGATACAGGGTGTATGGAAACCTCACAATAATTCGCTAGAGTTACGTTTTATCAAGAAACTTTATAGACAAAAGTTTTAGAATTTTCTTCGACTATTCACTGGTGACCTTGGTTTTGATATTAATCATAAAGTTTGAGAGTATCAAGGTCAAGTTAGTTTTTGTAAATGGGAACTCCCATTATTTATTACAGATTTTGAGAATAGAATTTTGATGAGGAAACATGAATACTTCTGAGACAAACCTTTATGAAAACCAAGTAACCTAAATAATTTATTTAAAAAACAGCATTATTTTCCCCAGATTTAAGTAAATATAGTGTCTGTCAAAAGTCCGTCCGACCTCGCAAGTTTTGAATGGTTACACACATTTATACTATAATTAATTGAATTCTTTGAGCTAGTGTTCAAAATGTGCTTAGTCTACTTGTTGACATAAATGCATCCTATTAGCAAATACTCGTGTGAATGTGTCAGCTGAAACCTTGCGTATTATCTGCGTCACGTCATGGCAGTAGCATATATTTACGTGGTTTACATTTTCTCGCCGTGACTCACGTTGCCTCACGTCAGGAAGCTGCGCCTCATTTTGCAGATGGCCTCACTGTACCATAATAATGCGCAAGAGTTCCATCTTGTTGAAATGTTATTTACAAATTGTCGAATTCATCTCGATTATCTTCCAGAATTTCAAGAATTAGCAGGTGCAAATGCATTTTGTAACATCTCCAGATATACGTCACTGGTCAAGTTTGCATTGAGGAAAAAATGGATTTTGGTAAATTGAGTGTTTTTCATGAAAGAGGTGCAGATGTGTGTCACTCCAATACTGTACAATTGCATTTACATTGAGGGTTAAATTACTTTTATCACTAAATAAAACAAATGGTACTGGTACTTGTGTAGTGCTGATTTCAATTAAGTTTCGTTATTATAATATTAGAGAATTCCAGTCTTCTGCTGGGGTCATCACCTGAAAGCTGGTGCAAAATTTTTAATTTGTATGGATAAAATTTGTTATTTATCAATACCCTAAGTACAGCACTTTGACTAACTTCACAGACAGATGCAACTTTAGCTGTAGAGGAAATTGGGTTTAATACCATTTGTGCAAGTTTGTCAATTTTTTTTTGTAATCACTGTTGGCCAACAAGATTATTTGGCATTTTTACACTACCTGTTGCTTCAAAGTTATGTAGAAGCTCCCTCAATAAAGGTCTCGATATAGTATGATCCTGATACCTCTCATTAACTAAACATTCTGCATCATGGATACTTTTTTCTACATTCACTCATTATTAAGACATCTGATACTTTGTCAGCTTGAGTATGTACCATTTTGCCTATGTAAACAATAATAAAACTAAAAATTCAATTACAAAAACTTTGCAAAGTAACATCTTTTTTGACAACTATCCAGAGGCAAACTTCATTTAATGTAAAATAATAATTTTAGTACTTTTTAAATTTATCCATCAAAATTGGCCTAAACTCAAACAAAATTAATTTGGCTGAGTAGTATGGGTTTCGAAATTCAAAATGAATAATTAAAATTTTTGAATTATTCGAATAATTCGCGTATATTTCGCGAATTATCACTGGATTATCTATTGTTTTTTATTTAAATTTAATTACATTGTGTATCAAAATATTCTACTTACAAATAATATATTTTTTGATTTAAAATTAATAAACCAGGAAAAACATATGCTCAAGGTTATATGTATGACCATTTCTGTCACATAAAAAATCTAGTTACTAATATTGATCTTTCCAATTCGTTTTGGTTTCTATTCAGTTCTGTTTGAAAAAATCTATAAGAAAATGGTTACACAAGCAATGTTTCAAAATTCTTGAAATTAATTTCTCTTTGTATTTTTAAATTTATTTAAATTAATTTTCTTTGTACATATATTCTAATTTTTTTATCCTTGAAATTTTTTTTATCATTTTCTTCTATTATTTCTCTACAATTTGCAATTAATCCCTGATTATCATTAATGACAAGAAATTATTTAGGAATACCTTCTGCTGAAAGTGAAAGATTATTTTCCACTACTGGAACTTCATTACCACCAGACTCAGTATTGTATTTATTATTTTTGAAGGAAAATTTGTAGAAAAATTTCAAACATTGTATTTTTGATATGATAGTATGATATAATTTCTGTTGTTTCATTCTTTAAAAAAAAACTATAATACTTGTTCTATTTATGAAATTGTATTTCATGGTTTAAATAAAATGTATATAATTGTTAATTTCATATTAGAATATCAAATATAAGAAACCCTGAATATAAAATACTTGAAAATTTGTAAATAATACTTTAGTTCATGAATATTAGGAAAAAATTTTAACTATTTGAAAATTTTCAAATTATTCAGGAACTTTCGAATATTATCAATACTTATCAAATGAGGTGATGTTTCAAATTTCATTAGTGTATGTATAACTGTTCAAAAGATACAAGGGGGGACTTTTGACTGGCATTGGATATGAAAATTAATAAAGTAGTATTATTTAAGAATTAATCATTAAGTGTATACTATGATGGCAAAAACCTATTCAGTCTAAGACTCAACATGCTGAAGAAAGAAGAAAATAATGTCCAATTTGAAAAAGCTTCTTGAAGTTTCAATACAGAAAGTCAGTTATAGTTGCCCAATGTTGAAGTGGTGTAATGTTTCATTGTTTACTGATGTGTGCAAAATGTTGGTGTTAGCATATTCTCAACACATTACAATAATGTTTTTTGAACACAAACAGTAATTTTCTGGAAAAAGAAGCAATTTGAGTAGACCATATATTTGAAAGATTGTATTTAGACACTTTTATGCTGCATTGTCCACAAAATTATTGGTTCCTCACAAAAACTGAATCTTTGTAGATAAAAGCATTCCTACCTTTTCCAACCAAGAAAAAATGTAATAAAGTCAGCTGGGCCAAACACCTTTACTTGATGTCCCCAAAAAGACTAAATAAAGTCAGAAATTATTTAAATTATATTTCATGTGTTCATCAGATTTATTGATTATCTCTCTCTTGTTATCTATCAGAGATTCAGTGTTTTTACTAACCATATGTGAAGTAGATTATATTTGTCTTTTCCAGTATTGACTTGAAAAGCTTAGAGTTTATGGGAATTACAGAGATGATATCATAATTTATTGCTGATTCATATAAGCTGAGATAAACTAATCCTTAATGTATTAAAACAATATATAAAGTTCAACAAGGGTTGATAAAAAAAATGATGTCTCAAACCATTGAAGATATACATTATATGACAAAAATAGTTTAAAACAAGAATTACTTTTAAATATAATTCACGTCCATATCAAATTTACTGCTCATCATATTGTACTTGAATTAATATAATTTATTTAGAAGATCAATTGAAAAGTAATTCATATAATTCATATTGTGATATACTAGAGGTTATAGAAACAAATACCTTGAGAAAGTAGGTGGTGAACCATAACAAGAGAGAGTGACACTGATTCTTCTTGCAACCATATGTGAAAAAGTGGATCATTTGTTCTTTATCTGCATTGAACAGCTTTGAAACACTTTTAGGGGAATTACAGAAATTGTAAATATCCAAAAGGAAAGATCATTTGTTAAAGACTGCAGATCATATAAAATTAAATTATTGAAAATAAAAAGTTTGAAACAGGCTAGTAAAAAATGTTGTTCCAAAATTATACATAAAAAAATGTTTATGGGTCGAAAAACCATATCTTACCTTAAATATCTCTTCCGAGTTCATATATCCTATATTAAGTAATAAACCGTCTTCATACAAAATATATTTTACAAATTCCGAATTTAATCTTCGAATAACTTATATTTCTGATCAAATATATTAAATTTACTTTCAACAGAATAATACTGACAGCACTACACAAAACACATGACAGAATTCTAAGAGGTACAAAACAATAACAATTTATACATATTTCAAAATAGGTAGGCTGTTTTCCAGTTAGCAGAGCACAAGTGATTTTGTGCCTGTGCCGCACAGTGCGGCAATTTTTAGGACGTTAATTGGAACATGGTTGTTTTAAAACCATCCGGTAGAGTACACTGATCGCCATAAGGTTAAAAGTGTATTACTCATAAGTTATCAATTGACGTTTATGTGTACGTAAATTATTTACAGAATAATTCAATTCCAATTATTAGAGCTCAAAGTGTTTTTGTGTTGCCCTGTATAGTAATTTTCGGGCGTTAATTGGAACATACTTCATGTTTTATGATAAAGTTTTATGTTTACTTGGTAAACCTACATAAAACATCCCAAAGGCACAGTTATTTCTTGTGCTCATTTGTGCGAGCTAGTGCTGTAACTGGAACACTCAGTGTTAGCACTGTGCCGCACTGTGCTCAATTGTGCGCTAATTGGAAAACAGGGGTAGATAACAGTGATGTATAGTTACCTTAGATCATGTACCTCCTAGATATAGCCCGTCAAGCACAAAATTGTGGCAACGCTTTCATTGGAAGCAGCTCCCAACCGAGTGAAATAGCCTCTTGCCCTCTCTCTCTTTAGTCTTACCACGACATTTGTGATTGACAGGCTATATCTAGAAGGTAGATGATCTAAGATAGTTACTCACTGGTAGATAAAGTTTCCGAACATAATTTTCGACTTTTCAAGCTAATTAGGTAACATCAGGTATTGGTTTATGCTCTCAAAGTGCTTTAAATTTGAGATTTCATTTATCATTAAGATACTGCATATTAAGAGTTCTTAAAAAATGAGGCTAGATTCCAATCAGAAACTTTGAAATTTGAAATGATACTTTATGTTCTGTGATGTGGATTATCAGTACCCACATGCTCTAAATTTGCTTTAACTTGACGAACTTGACGTTGATTAAATGTTCTTGATATGACAAATAACAAATTGCAACAATGTATGAAGAGTATTTTATAAAATTAAATACTACTAATAAAATGTATTTATTGCACCAGAAAATACGTTAGTGATCTAAACTAAAATACTAGAAAATTCAACATGACATTGATATACCGAATATATAATTAATTTATTTTGGGGTGTTAATTAAATGAGTTTAGTGTTAAAAATAAACCTCTATACTTAGATTATTAGCTATTTTTAATTCAAAATATTCGAGAACATTCTGGTTCTCTATACAAAAAGTATATATATCACATTTCATGAAATGTTGACCCAAATAAAATTTGTGATTATATGTTTATAACCTAAAAAGTAAGATGTGTTCAATTGAAGACGAAGCCGAAAAATTTAAAGAAGAAGGGAATGTGGCTTACAAAAATGGTAAATGGGATGAAGCAGTTAAATTATATTCTAAATCCATCAGCATGGTCCAAGGGAAAGATTCCAAGAATATTTCAATTTATTTGAAAAATCGAGCAGCTGCATATTTGAAATTGAGTGATTATGAAGCAGCCTTGGATGATTGTAATAAGTGTTTACAAGTAGTTCCCACCGATCCTAAGGCACTATTTAGAAGATGTCAAGCCCTGGAGTCTTTAAAAAGGTATGAAGAAGCATATAGAGATGCAACTCAGGTTTTTAAAGATGATCCAACAAATAAAGAAATTCAGCCTATATTAGAAAAACTACACAAAATTGTACAAGACAGAGCTAGGCAACATGCTCAGATAAGCAGTAAATTAGACAATATGATGAAAATTGCTTTTGATATAACGGAGAATTCTGAAAAAAGAGAAGCTGCTATGAATAATTTGCTTGTTCTGTCAAGAGAGCATGCTGGGGCCGATGTTATGTTAAAAACAACTTTATTACAACAAATTAAAAAATTGCTCAAAGTAGAGAAGAACAAAGAAATATATGTAACAGCTATTAGAACTATTGGTGAACTTTGTAAACACAATGATGAAAGAGCAAAAACAATTTTAAAGGATTGTGGAATACCATGGTTTTTGGAAATAATTGACTCTAATGATGAACAACAGGTAAGTAGTGCTCTTTTTGTACAACAATGTTCAAAATATTGACCATATTTCTTAGTTTTATTTACAGATCTGTGTATGAACATTACTTTTTATAAATGTACCTTTTATCCAACAAATAAGGGTCAGAGATTCTTGTTCATCAAAAGTTTTAGTTTTACAGTAATATTGCTTTCAACAGCAAATTTGTTAATTACAATTTTATATATGATTACTAATATCTATGTTTGGAATTACCCTATATGATTAAAACCATATTATTAATATAGGCAAATATATACCATATGTCCTGTTTGAGATGTGTCATCAGGGACACATTATAGGATTTAAATGACCAAGATTTGATTAAAATGATAAACATACATTTAAAAATCATTTATAACATTTGAACTTTGGTTACATCATGTAAAAAGGAAGCATTACTCATTAAATAAATGTGTCAATAAATATATAATAAACCAATATTTTGAAAAAATGATTTACTAACAAATACATATAACACAATTTTAAAATAAGTAAATCAGATATTTAAACAAATTACCATTATTTACTAAGCAAAAGCCAAGCTTATTTCAAAACATTTTGAGAGACTTCAGCAAGAGTTCACAGATGTATGTTTTAACAAATGTTATACATTCAATGTAGAAACCAATTGAAAATATGTTCTTCCATAAAACTCACGAAGCCAGTAAACTGCTCATTTGTGTTACACTTTTTTATTACAACTTCACAAAATCTTGCTCTCAATTCTGCATCGGTGGGTATTATTTAATTCATTAATATTAGATTCCTATATGAAATTTTTCCTACAATTATTTTAGACTCTACTTCCAATACATCTATTTCCCATTCTTCTCTCACATTGTTCTTGGGTTCTGTTCTGAATAAATGCAACCATCTTATTCAAACTTGATAAGAATACTTACAATAGTGGATGAATTGGTATTGGGCAGTTTTCAAAATTTAAAACTATTTCAAAATCCAATATTTTTCTTTGGTATATGCATTTTTGAAGAAAAACTTTTTGAAACAAATCGTTTTTAGGTATATAATGTGAAAATATTGTATTGTGATATTGAATGACTTAAACAATTTTAGTTGCCAATGGAACATGATTTTTTATTATTATTGTCTTTAAATGTACTTTTTAATTATGTAATCGTCAATTTAAAAAAAAGTGCAATCTCATATCCTTAAAGGAAGAAATTAAATGCCCCACATAAAAGCTCTCCTAGTAAATTTTTGTAGGACGAGCCCTTTCTCTGTAATCAAGCCTCAAACATTGGTTTACTTTTTCAATTTTTTACTGTGTATTCGGGATTCTCAAAACGACCTTAAATATCAATATTTTTATGTCATTGATTATTCTTAAAGGACATTTAATGCTCTACAAAAAAGGTATCTTAACATTAAACTCAATCCTTTCAATTTTATTCGATGTTCAAGTTAAATTCTGAAATATTTTACCATTTATTTCGCCAGACATAATTTTTTCCACTTGTATCATAAATTTGAAATATTTCAGCAAATTACCAAAGTATTTTTTGTGGGGAATTTCATTTCCTACAGGGTCATGGCATTTAAAAAAATTTAAAAATGATTAAGCCCGAATTTTTTGCAAAAAATGCGCAACTATTAAAAAATGAACAATTGCGATGATGCACCACATGTTATTAAAGGCTAAAAATTTCAGGAAAACTTTTTTTGACATCATTAACAATAATTTTACAGTACCAATAAGAAAAAAAATTCGTTTTTTTTGCCCAGTCTAATAAAATATAACAGTTTATTATTTTTATGTTTTTTTGGGCAATAACACCACAATTTTCCATCAATATACGTCGTTTTATTTCGATTGTGGTGTTATTGCCCAAAAAAAACATAAAAATAATCAAGAATATGCCACAAACAACGTTTAGAAGACAATAACAGTTTATTATCTCGCACTTATACGCCGGATTCTCATTTCCGAAATAAATTGGTACCAGTTGCTGAATACCCACTTAAAGTGTTGAAGATACGTCAATATGAGATCAATCTATGCTGTAAAATAAATTCAGTATATATTTTTGAATCACTCCTTAACATTATGTAGGCACTTATTTTATTTGTAATTGTCTATTGTTCTCATAATGTTTTTAATTTCAGGTAAATGCTGCTGAACATTGTATACAAACCATTTTGAATGCCCTTTCTGGGATGGAAAATAAACCTGATACAAGACCAGTTAAAGATATAATAGAAAAAAATCAAAACTTCATAGATACAATTTTATCCTGCCTTGTGTATTCTGTGAATAACACAGCAATATCTGGCTTAGCCAGAGATGCTATCATAGAACTACTGATGCGGAATGTACACTACACCCAATTGAATTGGGCAGAAAAACTACTTGACATCGGTGGAATAGGTAGATTGATGGAATGTATGAGTGAGTTGGAAGAATACAAATACGAAAGTGCCATGAACATTACACCTTCCACCAGAACGATCGCTGCTGTATGTTTGTCCCGAATATATGAAAACATGTATTACGACGAGCTGAAAAAGAAATTCCTAGATAAAATTGAAGAGTTCCTTAAGGAAAAGTTGTTATCTCCCGATATCGAATCCAAAGTGCGGGTCGCTGCAGCAATAACTGCTCTTTTGCGTGGACCTCTGAATATAGGAAATACCATTATCGGCAAGGAAGGAATTTTAGAAATGATTTTAGTAATGGCGAATTCAGAAGATGAACTGCAACAGAAAGTCGCTTGTGAATGCATTATCGCAGCGGCCAGCAAAGCAGATAAGGCTAAAACCATAATAAATCAAGGTGTGAATATTCTAAAGAACCTTTACAAGTCAAAGAACGATCACGTCAGGATTCGAGCCCTAGTTGGTTTATGCAAATTGGGAAGTTATAGTGGTTCGGATTCATCTTTGAGACCTTTCCCGGAAGGTTCTATGTTGAAACTCGCCGAAGGTTGTCGACGTTTCTTATTACATCCTGGTAAGGACAACGATATCAGAAAATGGGCAGCAGAAGGTCTCAGCTATTTGACCCTAGATGCTGAAGTCAAAGAGAAATTAATAGAAGACAAAGCAGCTTTGCAAGCGTTGGTCGAACTAGCGAAGACAGGTGATCAATCAGTGCTCTTTGGCGTTATTACTACTTTGGTGAATTTGTGTAATGCCTATGATAAGCAAGAAGTTATTCCGGAAATGATAGAGTTAGCAAAATTCGCTAAGCAACATATTCCCGAAGAACACGAATTCGACGATCCTGACTTTGTATCAAAAAGAATAATTGCTCTAGGCAAAGAAAACGTAACGACTGCACTCGTAGCACTGTCAAAAACTCAAAGCGACAATTCAAGAGAACTTATCTGTAGAGTTTTCAACGCCTTATGTAGCGAACCAGAATTGCGAGGTATTGTTGTCGCACAAGGTGGCGTAAAAGTTCTTATAGCGCTATCATTGAAGGGTACTGAAAGAGGAAAACGACAAGCTGCCCAAGCTTTGGCCAGAATCGGAATTACGATGAATCCTGAGGTAGCGTTTCCTGGCCAGAGAGCTTTGGAAGTAATCAGACCCTTGTTATACTTACTGCATCCGGATTGTAAAGGATTGGAGAACTTTGAAGCGTTAATGGCGCTTTGCAATATAGCACAGATGAATGAGAACGCTCGACAGAGGATTCTCAAAGAACAAGGGTTTTCTAAAATCGAGAATTACATGTTCGAGGATCACGAATACATTTGCCGGGCAGCTACGCAATGCATGTGTAATATGACTCAATCCGAGGACGTTGTGAAATTGTTCGAAGGAGAGAACGACAGAGTCAAATTTGTCGTGTCACTGTGTTTAGATGAAGACAAAGACACCGCTATGGCTGCAGCCGGAATGCTAGCCATTCTAACAGGCTCTAGCAGCAAATGTTGCGAAAAACTTTTTGATTCCAAAAATTGGCTTGATTGTTTCCATTGTTTATTAGCTAATCCAATTCTTAGTATGCAGTATCGAGGAGTGTGTATTGTTTATAATGTTATCAATGCATCCAAAGAGCTGGCTGAAAAACTCATGGAAACAGATGTTATGGAAATACTAATGGCATTATCGAAACTACCTCCTTATGACGGAAGGGAAAAAATTGTGGAAACCGCTGGTTTAGCATTGGAGGTTGCTGAGAAATTAGGGGTAATTAAAAAACCAGATGGCGACGACGAGTAACAGAACGGAAAAATGTTAAAAGTGCAATTATGTAATGTTATATATGTACTTAAAAAATAATAGTTTTACACATTGATTTTATACAGTATTTAATAAAATTTTATCAATTATTAATTAGTACTTATGTTTTTGTTCACCTTTAGGAAATAATTTATTATTGTCTGTGTTCCAATAAACTTAGATAATTTAGTAACTAGTAACCAAAGTATTAGAATGATTATCCAAAAATTAAAACTTCAGAGGGTTAGTACTATATGAAGGCAAGGAAGGCCATAGCCAGCAGAGCTCCAGATTCAGTTTTAACCAATTAACCATATTTTTCATAAAAAATACTATATATTTATACAATTTTATATATTCTGGAAATAATGAACAAAAATATACATTTTGCAGACATAATAACTTCAAAAATAATCAAAAAAACCAACCCCCTGATAGAAAAAAAAATGTTTTCAGTCTTGAAGGGAAGGCTAACTACCTCACCCTAATGAACAGGCAAAATATTTACAGTATAGATTGTCTCTGGTTGACAATCTTCATCAGGTGCACTTCCCACAAGAAAATATCCTCTCAAACAACTCTGTATGCATCTGATACATATTGTTGCATATTTTGATGTGAGTTGTAATGTCCGACATCTAGGAATTTCGAGGAAACTAATACACAGAGGTTCAGAATCTGAAGCCATTCCATGCTGCAGATTCTGGAGAATAACACCATTGACAAAATAGTCTAAATAAAACTGAAATGTTTGAAATATACACACTTTTTTCTCAATGTGATATTATTTCCCAATAAAACTATTAAAAGAAATTTGTATACCTACTTTGTAAAGTAAAAATCAATCAAATCAAACAGCTATAATATTTGATTAATAGCTGTAAAGTTTTCAAAAATATTCAATTATTGTATCTAACTGATGTGTAAAGAATCAAATATTTTTTTAACATTTATTAGAGAAGTAATTTGGCTTGAACAGTGAAATTAGAATATTAGGTAATATACAATTACATTCTTTTATCTCACGAAATAAACATGAGTATAAATTAAGAGTACCTTCCTACTTATGAGGAGCCTTTGAAATATTTTATTTCTTCATCAGTTATACTAAAAGTTCCACAAAGATATAAAATAGAATATTATGTCAAGCCCACAGCCAGGGGTGTCTGGTGGTTCAACCCCCCCCCCCTCTCGAAATTTTGGTTTCAAGATTCAATTTAAAATAATTAATCATCTTTTTCACAAGAATAAATTTTATATTTATACAATTTTATATATCCTGGCAATGCATGAACAAAAATATAAATCTTGCAGTCCTAATCAGCCCAAAACCAATTAAAAAAAAAATAATCCAACCCCCTGAAAAAATTATCCAACCCCCTGAAAAAATTATCCAACCCACCTCGAAAAAATTTTCTGGCTACGGCCTTGTATTATGTAATACAATATTTTAAACAAATTGTGATAGTTATATATAGGGCCTTTATACTACAGGTGTAGGAAGCATAGACAGTTGAACAATTGATGGCAGTTTCAATTATTTAACATGTTAAATAATTGGTAAATAAACAATACTTATGATCAAACAATCATTAATAGTGACTAAAGAAATAAAAATTAGTAAAATCATCTTTTTTTTAAATAAAAAACAAATAATAATCTAATCTAATTCGGGGACTAGCTAAGGTTCAAAATTTGTTTAATTATTTATAGATAAACGACAAACAAATATTTAAAAAATATATGAAAAACTAAAATCTTGTTCTCATGCTTTTACTAAGCAGAATATGCAGAAATATAATAAATAACTGAAATGATATCTAGCGATGAATAAATACAATGAACCAACACTCTTTGTATGATCTGTGCCAACACTGTTCCAAAACCATAAAGAAGTCACCTATAGAGGATTAACGAGATACCCCAAGTTGAAATACTTTTATGTTACACTCAGTCGCAGTAAGGCGCTGTTGCTGTTTTAAATTTGCGATTGACATTTGTCACAGAGCACGGATGCAAATTGATAGTTCTGTGCAGATTCGCAAATTCCACATGACATTTCACTTTCCTTTTATGTGTCAGTGTCAGCTATATTAATTATTTTGAAAAATACTGCTGGAAGGTGGTAAGCAGAAATATTCGCACGATGATTTTGAGTTCAAATTATGCCAAATTAGAGAACATTTGTTTGAGTTAGTATGAAAATTACTATAATGAAAGTTTTTTTATTGTCAGCGAGTCTTTGTTCTGAGTGTTGTAGGGCAGGTTCATGTTTCGAAACAGCACTTGATATAGGTAGAAACATTAAATTATTATTATATTATCAGTATTTACATGTATACCTACATAATGTTACTTCCAATTTACACACCATTTTGTTTCAGTTACCAATGATGAAGATGATCTTGCTGTAGCAAGTACTAGTACTAGTGGTTATATTCAATCCGAACCTACAAGTGGTAGAGCTACAATAACAAGAATATCAATGTTAGAGGATGGTAAGCATAAAATATGCATTATCAGTATTTGCATGTTTACATAATGTTACCTCAAATTTACACACCATTTTGTTTCAGCAACTAAGATGAAGATGATCTTGCTGTAGCAAGTACTAGTGGTTATATTCAGTCTGAACCTAAAAGTATTGCAGCTACAAGTACAAGAATATCAATCGTTTCAGGCAAAGCTGACAAATTGCCGACATTTCTAAAATATAAGGATATAACACATGTTGGTTAAAAAGTTTCAACTCAGAAAATCAAAGTATTCCAAACAAAAATAAGTACTAATATTTTCTTATAGGGTTTTCCCTGATATAATGAATTTTATATTAATTTTATATTCTTTCCAAATCAGTAGATTGGACTTCAAACTATTCACTTCAAATGCTCATAAAATGGTACTGTTTAACAATGATACATTTTACAACTATAGTAGCCCAATTATTTGATCAGTACCAAGTATTGTGATATAAATTATTTCAGCAGATATGTCTGGTATAAATTTCTACACATTTTTTGTATTATGCAGGTTGTTTACTTGATTTCTAAAACTCCGAAAAGGTCTTAAGCTGTCTGTACTGCTGAATACAGTATATAAATATCAGTTTAAATTGTATTGTTTGGGGTATGACTAACTCAATTATACATAACTTTACTATGTTCTTTGTTGCATTTTAAGGAGTATAATTTGACTTCATATAAAACCTGTATAGATTTAGTTTGTACAATTAAAAAAAAATTAAAAGTACATTTTGTTTAAATTGATGTGAACCCTTGTATATTCTTATTCATGCTTGTATTATGAAAAATGCATTGTTTATATAGGTGTTGTATGACATTTCCATTTAGTATTTCCAATAATGAAAATATATATTTTTCTTATTTTCATATTGGAAATGCTAAATAGAAATCTCATATGACATTTATGTCAAAACCAATTACGAGTATAATATTGAGTAGGTATTTCAGTTTCCTGTAATTTTTGTTTTGTTACGTATCCAGTCGCTAGAAGGCGCGCAAAACTTTCGCCCAACGTTTAACATGGGCGTTTGTCCTCTATAGGTGACTTCTTTATGTCCAAAACATTGAATCACTCCTAGAATTTGGCTTGAGATGTACATAAAAAATTCGGTACTTTTTCAAAATTACCAAGGATCTTTGATTAGGAATAGATCTTTTAACCTTTGTAATGCGCAGGCGCGTGTGGCATGTTAAATAGCGGGAATATAAAAGTATCGAGCACGTTTCACAGATATGCATAGGGAACTCATGATATAATAATATTTTGTTGTATCATGTAGGGAACTGGTATTTATACCCTTATTATCAATGAAGTTAACTGAAATATTAATTAGTGGAGCTTCATTTGTATATCTTTCAATTAAAGCAAATAATTGCATTCAATATAATGGTGGTTAAAGTGATATTTTCCTCCACAAGGCGAAAATACGGCTGATGTATTTGACAGGTTATAACAAAAATGATACTCATATTAGATTTAAAGTAATTAATATACTGATAATTAATAAAATAAACAATAATAATATAAAATACAAATTTAATTAAATAATTATTACATGGTTTTATCAGTCATTGTCTGTCTGTTTTACTACAATTTGTGATTTAAATTATGTTGGCTTTCGACTGACAGATATATGAAAATTAATTTTTAAGATTTTCACGAAGTCTGTACAAAAATTGTATTTAATTTTAATAAAGGCTATACAGTTGGTACAAATTAAGCATAAAATTCAGTATACAAATATTTATTTAAGCTCAATTTGCATCCATATGTCTGGTCACGAGAACATTATTTACAACTGAATTTGAAAAGGTTAACACTCATTTTATTTAATGTTATATCTTTCAGTAAGTTATTGTCTTAAAAACACATACACGTAAACACATATATGTATCTTTATTTACGTAATCAATTACTTGTAATCGACCATCACTTAGTTTACATATCTAACTCATAAATCACATTTAGCACATTTTAGATAAACTTTAAAAAATTAATTCTATTCGTTGATCTAACAAGCTTTCGACGAGATTCGATACAAGGCTTTGGAAATTTAAGTTTATAACTATTAAAAATGTACTACTACATAATAGTAAATTACATTGAAAATATTATTTTCAAGTTATAAACAAACATAAAGTTGTTTTCTGAATGATATTTGTGGTATATTTTTCAATGTCTAAGTACTTCTTGGGACATAACACCACAGTTATGAAAATTGCTGTATATTCCAAACGTTTCGGGGTCTAGGTCAGACCCCGTTGTCAATGATTAAGAAACTATGGATAAAAAAGGCACAATTCTAAGATGCAAATTAAAATATTTGACCTAGACCGCGAAACGTTTGGAATATACAGCAATATTCTTAACTGTGGTGTTATTTCCCAAATAGTACTTAGACATTCAAACATAAATTGACGGGCGTTGACGCATGCGCATAATTTTTTTTCAATTAGGTCTATAGGATTATAAATAAAGCTCTCTTCTGAAATAATTCTATGGTGATTTCCACAAAGCAGTAAGTGACTGGTTTGTGGTGGTTTCCTTCATTCAATAAAATGACGTATGATCTGTGAAAATGACAAACAATTTATTTTTAGGTTAGATGTTATCTTTGTTCCTAAATAATTGCAAAACAAAAGTGTTTAATTAATATCTGGTTTTGAATTGCTATAATAAACTGTCAAAATGGTAAGCATTTTATTTACTTAAACTTTTTTGTACCTACACATGAACTATTTTTAGTTTCAGTTTGGTTTCAACATGTTTCCAGAAATTCCTAGGCCCTTTAATATGACCTATCAATGTTTTTCTGTAGCAATGCTTCCCGGAAATGAAAGGCAAGATGTCGAAAGAGGAGGAAAAAGTAAAAAGTTTAATTTTTATATGTTCACACTAAAATATATAGTTCTAAGGTTAACATAAAGGTATTTTTCCACCAAATGAACATAATAGGAATGTTTGTCGTGCTTCTTCTCTTGAAAATGTTTGTTTTCTGTGTTTGGCAACAAATATCATCTGTTTACCTTTATTGCTGTTTTCTAATCTGGGCAGTAAACTTGAGAAGAAAATTATACATAGTATGCCACTACTTTTAACACTAGCTTATATATTTAAAAACAGTTTTAAACACATACAAAAAAATATCATTATCTTGTACAACTTCTCCTAATTTGTGTGGTTCTCCTACCTTTACAGTACATTTCTGAATTGGGTTGGTTGTCTTAATTTTCTTATATGTTCACAAAAATATTGTGAATCTGCATATCACCAGAAATTCAAGTAACATAGCATAAATAATATCAGTAGTTATTAACAATAACTCCAGACTTTAAGATAAAATGTTATCGCAGCATATAAGTCTTCACAATATAAGCTGAAAATATCGTACTGTACTGAGGTTATCTTGCCCTAAGATTCTCAAACAATTCTGGGATTTGAAAGAGTATGTCAGTCTTTAAAAACCATAAATCCAGACACAAGTTTGTTTTGTGATCCAATAAGGTGGCAAAATTTACCTTTCATGGTTGTTATAACTTCAGTGATTTAAATTTATCATTGCAAGGAAAAGAGCAGAGCAATATGAACATGTTTGACATAATTAAGGCATTCAAATGTAAGCTAATTCTTTGGGAAAAGTGACTAAAAATTCAAGATCTAACACACTTTTCGACAAGCTACCTGAACAAATCAAATTACACAAAAAAAAATCAAATTTTAGAATTTTAGATTTTGATTCTTGGAAGGCAAATTTTGTGTTTCCTCAGTATTATAATATATGATTCTTTTTAGCAATAGTTACCAACCAGGTTTGATAATACTCAATTATTTGCACATGAAATTATTTCCATATTTGTAAGTACTTATTGATGTGAGCAACTATTTCAGTTATGAAAGGAAATAAGTCTTCTGTTTTGAAATTAATCACTATAGATCAAAATCCTCATGAAATAGGAAATATAGTTAACAGTGAACAGATATCAAATGTTAGGAATAAGCATTATTTTATTTATTTATTTATATATGTATGTTATGATGTATTTGAAATAAACCTGGTTCTATGAAGAAAAAAAAATTGCTGCCAACCTAAAGTTGAACCTAGTTTGTTTGTTCTAAGTTAGCCTTTCAGTTCGACACCCTTGCTCTACAATATGATCTACCAGTTATCCTATCTAAAATGTATGTTGTGGAGATTTTTAAATTTCAAATGATTTGTAATTGTGCAAGCCACTGTATGTACACATTTTTAAGTTCAGAACATACAATACTCAAGGACCTCAACAATCATAAAAATGATTAACAATGAACTTGTTTTAACACTTAACAGATTCCAAATCGAAGCCCATGGTGGATTGATGAAATCTTTAATAATTACATTTAAAATAATTTTTTGACAACTTGATCTATAAATAATAAAATGTCTTGGTTACCAACCAAAGCAAAATCTCTAACAAGAGTAAAATTCATGATAACAATTAAATTGCAGTACACCCAATATGAGTATAAAGTTTATGTTGGTTACATATTTATAAATAGTAGTTCTCCACTATTGATGTGCAATTATTAGCTGCTGTTATCACTTAAATCCATGTTCATTTAATATCTTTATTAAATTGTATAGAGTTGTATTTAATATTCTTTTTTTTTAAATATAACTATTGTAACAGCATTCAATTTGAATTAGATCATTTTAACGATGTCACATGGGTAATGTAATTTCTTAATGAAAACATAATGAATCTGACAACTTAACCATTTATTAATTCATAATTATTGTATTTTAGTTATAATGCCCCCTTCTGCATTGGAACAACTGACAAGATTGAATATAAATTATCCAATGCTATTTAAACTTGTTAATAAAAACACAAATCGTATAACACATTGTGGTGTCCTTGAATTTGTTGCAGATGAAGGAAAGGTTTATCTTCCATTGTGGGTAAATATAAATTATATTATATAAATTACTTTTTAGTCTTCATAATATGGACCAAAATGTATGAAAAGAGTAGCTAGCCATGTTTAATATATTAGCTGACAGCAATTATTAACATTCTGAACACACAAATTTCTTGTACTTCACAGCACACATTAAGGAAACAAGAAAAGTCTCTAAATAGCCCAAATTGAGTAGATTTGCTCCCTATATAAAAATTAAATAGCATTACTTGTCTGAATGGTTCCAGTTGTTCATCTACAAGTACTAATCACTTGAGTTGGATGTTATATAATAGGAGATACAATATTGAAATATATCCCTCAATGGAACCAGTTTATTGCTGTTGACATCAATTTCTTGCCATTATATATAGGATGAGAGTAAGAAGTATATTCTCTGCATACTGATAAACTGCTTAGAATTGTAAATAGCAAGATTGATCCTTTCTTTTTGTGTCAGTTAATTACTTTTTGTGGTCCAGTTTATTTAGGCCATTTTCCTAAAACTGTTTATAACAAAATTGACCTATTGAATTTTTTGAACATTTCTTATTGACAAGTCATGACCAAATTTGAACACATGAAAATGTTCTCTGTTTACAAATGTCTTATTATCTGAAAATAAAATGCTATCCAAAGATGATGTGAGCCATTTTTCTACAATCACAAGTAACTGCATTAGATTTTTATTAAAACTACTGATTTGTTAAAAAGTGACAATTGCTTTACACAACTGAATGCATCAGATTATAAAGTTAATAAATTTTCATCAAGAATGAAACGGTCATTGCCTAAATTAAAACTATTTATTACTAGATTACTTGCAATTCTGACAAATAGAGGGGAAACTAGCAAGTACCTACTTATTAAAGTTAAGTTATTTCTAAATCATAAAAAAACATTTTATCTTTTCATGCTTGTGTACTTTATTTAATGCATACAAGAATTTCGCAAATTTTAAATGTTGCTTTAGCTAATTTTTAGCCTAATAGTAAAAGTGAATCGTATTACAATGATTTACAATAATTTACTTAACATGTATTTTATTTTGTCTATTCATTGGGTTTTCTCTCCTCCAAATTTTTTCCTGTAACAGATAAGTATTTAAAAATTGTATATGTAGAACAAAGTGTAGTAAGGCAATTTCGTAAAATTGCCCGGATTACTGGCTGTCTGAACAGAGATTCTTCCTCACAGTTATTCTGAGAGAAAGAGATGTCTATAAAATGATCAACCAGTATTACTGTATATAAGTAATGTATTGTATATTGTGTAATACTTATCTGTGTATGGAGACGTTTCAACTCCGAGTCTGGAGTCTTTGTCAACAGTTTAGTGTTGTTTTCGAGGTTTTTTCTAAAAAAATTTCGCTTTGATCTTAAATTTGTTGTTTGTCAAAAAATTTGACACTGACAATTACAGACAGCCAGTAATCCGGGCAATTTTACGAAATTGCCTTGCTACACTTTGTTCTACATATACAATTTTTAAATACTTATCTGTTACAGGAAAAAAATTGGAGGAGAGAAAACCCAATGAATAGACAAAATAATTCAAGACCTCCTCAACAATCTTTTCGAAATTAACATGTATTTTGTCATAAAATTGTTATTAAATCACATATACCATTGTATTTTAACAGTTTTTTGTTGGATTTCATGTGGACTATCTCCACCTAAATTATGTACACATACTATTGACATGTATATACAAGTATCCATACTTAAAAATTCTAATATTGAAAAATACTGCATAAATTAGGTCTTCAAGTGTACTAGGTCACTCTATGAAGATTAATTACAATTTATAAAAGTGTTGTTAAAACCACATTATTACAATGTGTTCGTCAATGGTATTTCAAAATTTGTGTTTGTAGATGATGCACAACTTGGTGCTTGAGGAAGGAGATCTCGTTCGAATGGAGAGCGTCTCATTACCCGTTGGAACATTTTCAAAATTCCAACCTCTAAGTTCTGAATTTCTTGATATTACAAATCCTAAAGCTGTCTTAGAAAATTGCTTAAGATCATTTGCTTGCTTAACCACTGGAGATGTTATTGCTGTGCGATACAACCAAAAAGCATATGAATTGTGTGTTCTAGAAACAAAGCCAGGAAATGCTATAAGTATTATAGAATGTGACATGAATGTAAGTACAAATATATGGTTTAACTATGCTAAATTTCTCAGAGTTTTCTTTTAGGTCGAATTTGCTCCACCTGTAGGTTATAAAGAACCTGAGCATGTCAGTAGAGCGGAAGAGGAAATGGCTGTTGATCCGGCCGATTTGATGCCTGAGCCGTCAGGATTTGTCGCCTTTCGTGGGGCCGGCAATCGTTTGGACGGTAAGAAAAGGAAAGATTCGGTCACCAGTGATACAACCTCGACAAAACCAGTTTACATAAAAGGAATTCCCGATTATGATTACGAGATTGGCACTCTGAAATTCATGAGGAAGCAGATCAAACAGAAAAACGAAGATAGCGATGAAAACGGAGAGTTTAAGGCATTCAGTGGTGCTGGTTTCAGTTTAAGAAGTAGAAATTAATATTCTATACTTATTCAAATATTTATTATATCATAATAGTAAATAAAAGCTGTGATTTTTAAGTGTTTTTCGTTCTAGGGGCTTTATTAATTGTCATTACGGTATTGGACAGGCATTTCTGAGAGTATCATGGGAATTCTTGGAATAAAAAGAGTTTCACCAGTTGCATTGTGAGATAATATAATACATTCGATCAAAAGAAAAATAAATTGACATCATTGAATCTTATACCGTTGCACAGTTTTAGTGGACTCACATTTTTGAGTAATATTATAGGAGCAACCTGCTTTTAATATAATTTGAAACCAATTTAGTGTCTTAGTGGATATGGTACTAATATCTTCTACATTTTGTACCAAATCACAAATATTGTTAAAATTCACATTGACATTTCCTGCTTGAAATTCACCATTTCCTATTTTGAGCAAGTAGTTAGAAAATGGCCAATTATCTTCGTTAAACAGTAAAATCCTCGTATTGGTTTTAAGTCCACATTTTGTTATATGTGAGAAATATGCGATATTTTGAGCGATGTATTGACTTCATCTGCTCACGTTCCCTTAGTTATAACTCGCAAAACTTGACGGAAATCTCTCGAGAATAAAACAGTACAACCACCCGTTAGTCCGTTACTGTTGCTCAGATCTCGAATTGTCCTGTCTAGAGCATCGACTAAAGCTTTATGAGACAGAAGCCTCATCCCAAATAATCAAATTGCAATCAATTTTCTGGTACTGCTTTGTTTAGAAATAATACAAATGCTAGTTACGTCATCATTTTGAATGTGGAATTTGCGTTTCGCTCACTTTCCAAAAGTGTGGTTGCTATGCCGGACGGTGCCACGGCTAGTGCAATTTTTCTGTCGGATCATAGTTTTAATAATTTATTAAAAATGTTTTATCTGTGCCCCGACGGGCATCTAAAAAACATTTTACCGTCATTATTATTATTATTTGAGGACAATATTAGGTCATACATTTTTTTGTTCAGCATTCAAGGGACATTCATCTTGAATGACTTGTAAAAGTCTCAAATGATTATAGTTAGTGTCTCGTAAATACTCTGTATTGATTGTTGCAATTAAATTCAATATTAATGACAAGGTCTAAGTGCTTCTTGGGAAATAACACCACAGTTTAAAGAAAATTGCTGTATGTTCCAAACGTTTCGGGGTCTAGATCAGACCCCGTTGTCAATGGTTAAGAAACTACGGATTAAAAAGGCACAATTCTAAGATGTAAATTAAAATATTTGACAATGTGTATTATTTGCTTTTTGACGTCAAAAATCAAATCAGTCATGCTTTGTCGATCATTTTTCCAAAGAAGATGTAGGTCGGTAACTTTACTGAAGGATATCATGATGGTAAATAAATGTTTAATTGATGTAACTGCACAGCATAAGGCAGCTTTAGAAAGCGTACTTTTCCAATGAGAGTCGTCTTCTAACAGACCCATTGCTTTACAAAGTCCTTGCAATGTTTCATAAGTTATACCTTTAAAAGTACGTAGACTACTGAAACACAGATCATACCGAGAGAGCTTAAAGAATAGGGCCTTTTAGTACCTAGAGTAAAATCTGGACTAGGACGCATGGCGCGGGGAGACAAGGAGCTTGCCCGGCCCGGTCGAATCACGGCGACCCGAACTTAATTTCGTTGCGTGTTACATATTTTGATTTTGGTATATCTCCTAATTTATTTATTTAATTTGCATGGTGTGAAGGGAAAAAAATATTCTCCATGAAATGCTCAAGCCATCTAACATAATTAACATGATAATGATTAATACCGTATTTGTCTAAATAGCGTTCCAATTACCGCTTTATAATTCCCCATTTTTTAAGTATTAAAATGAGCATAGGATGTTATCCTTAAGAGATAGACGTATGCCTTCACGGACTTTTTTGTAGACCTTTTGATTGTTTTGTTATATCTCAAAGGGTTTAGGCAGCGTTTTTCTTGAAAGCTGGGAGCTTTCAACAAAACGGGTTATTTTTTCCCGACACCTCCGACAAATATTGTTATATTTTAACCAATTTATATAAATTCTTAATCAATTTTTACTAAAATCTTCCTCGAGAACCACTCTATCCACTGGTGGAAACAGCATGGAAATCGTTTTTGAGTTTATCGCGAACAGATAGACGCGGCGGAGGACTTTGTTTTATAATATGTAGTGATAACTGACATCATTTTTAACAGCAAACCAAAACCCCAAAAATATGGGGTATTTTGGTTATAGTGTAAAAAGTAATGATCTGTTCATAATGCCGTCAATAGAAAAATTATAGAGAATCAGAAAATCTTCAAATTGAATGTTTATAAATATTAATCGCAGCATTTTTTATAAAGAAAAGCTGGAAAACCTGATGTAAAGTGAGTGATTTAAAAAATTCATAACTTGGTTGAAATAACATCTGGAACCTTAATCTGCCTCCTAGTGATAGCTTATACCGCTGAGGTTAATAACGCTGAAGATAGATATGGTACGTTAAGTAGACGTTGCAGAATTGCAATTTAAATAATTTGTAGAAATATTTTGCAGAAAATAATACAATATATTTTGAAAGCTCATAAAATTCACTCCACTTCGTATATCTTTTATTTTTGTTATAGTGCCTTAAAATATGTTAGTACTGCTTGTGAAATTTTGTTAAACGTAGTTCTAGTCTGATGTCTTGACAGTGACGGATCCAATCAGTGCAAAAAGTGATTTAATTAATATCCGTAAACTGTATACAGGTATCCAATAACTTTAATAAACCAATGGAAAAATAGACCAATATGGGCAGGTAATAGTTATGTAAATAAAAACGTAATAAACTACCGAGAAAAACCTTATACAATACAATTTCATGCCCTCACGATTATTTTAAACCAATTTCTCGGGATTATAGCGAAAATCCAAGACAGACAAATTGAAGTGGAATTTATGAACTTTTAAAATATTTTTATTATATCCCGGTTGGACCAGTGAGTAAATACTGGGTCGGACTAGTCTCGTTAATACGGGGGGATGTACAAAATATCTTTCTAAATTATTTAATAAATTACGATTCTTCAAAAACTACTTATTCAATAATATCCCATATAAACTATCGTTTTTACTATGATTACTATTCCAGAATTAGTTACCAGAAAGTTATAATTTTTTTACTCTATGAAAAATGATCCAATGAGGATGTAAAAACGCTCATTAAGAAGGATTTCTGATTCTTTACCTTTTCTATGGGCTGCATTACGATTCCTTCATTACTTTTCATTATATAAACAAAAAACAAAATAAATTCGTACTTTTCCGGGTTTTTATTATTTAAATAGTTTACTTCTAAGGGTTTGCTGTTAAAATTTTAGCAATAATTATCTATAAACTGTGACTGCTGTAATGCTATAAGCGAATTACTGTTGAATTTTATGTCCAAAAACGAGTTCAGTTTTGCTCTATAAACGGGTGTAGTACAGTAATACTCAATCTTTTATGAAATATTTATTTGATTTATATATTTTATCATATTTACACCCATCGTCCTATCGTTGATAAAAGATTTGCCCTTAGTAGTTAGTGAAATTGAAAAATTATGGTTGTTTAGAAAAAACTCTATACAATAAAAGTTAAAAAGTTTTAGTTAAATCGTGAACTATAAACGCATCACATATGTCTCAGTTAATATAGAAGATAAGGCACATTGTAAAATTTGATGAGAATACTTTACCCTTGGCACCAACATTCTAATGTGGCATGATAGATTCTTAAACAATTCTTATAACATTTCTGTCTTAGCTCCCTTAAAAAGTGTGTAGCTTTTTGATACATATTCTTATTTAGATAAATATTAATAGTTATTACAAAAAATATTTGTATCATGTGTCATTAAAAAACTCTTGATAAAAATAGGATTTTACTTAGAAATGATATTTTATTAATAATCTGTAACAAAGTATTTTTAGATGCTTAAGGATTAGAATAACATTTCTTCGTTATAACCACTTAGTAATAACTGTAAATGCAAATGTAATGAATAATGTTTGGCAACACCATCGCATTGTAAGTCAAAATGATAATAAACACAGACGGAAGTGCTAAAAAGTACTATATTTTGCAATTTTTGAGATATATAAGTACTATTTTGTCTATTCATGGGTTTTCTCTCCTCCAAATTTTTTTTTCCTGTAACAGATAAGTATTTAAAAATTGTATATGTAGAACAAAGTGTAGTAAGGCAATTTCGTAAAATTGCCCGGATTACTGGCTGTCTGTACAGAGATTCTTCCTCACAGTTTTTCTGAGAGAAAGAGATGTCTATAAAATGATCAACCAGTATTCCTGTATATAAGTAATGTATTGTATATTGTGTAATACTTATCTGTGTATGGAGACGTTTCAACTCCGAGTCTGGAGTCGTTGTCAATCGTTTAGTGTTGTTTTCGAGGTTTTTTTCTAAAAAAATTTTCGCTTTGATTTTGAATTTATTGTTTGTCAAAAAAAAGTAAAAGAGAAATTTTACAATATATAAGTTTAAAGATGCTGAATAGGCAAAGTTGACATGCCAATTCTCACGGATGTCGGCGGCGCCGTAATATGACACTGCACGTGTCGCTGAGTCAGCTGGGAATGTTGAATTGTCGATGCGATATAAGTTTGTGCTAAGTTCATAGTATAAACTTATATAACATACATAAAGGGTTGTTAAAAAAACCCGGAATTTTATTTTCATGGTATAACTTTTTTATTTCTCTTATTGCAAAATTAGTTAGGAATAATAACACATGTCGTTTCGTTGGATATCGCTAAGGACTATAACATTTTTATTGGGTAATACTTTAATTTATTCAGGGTGAGTGCTGCTAAAATGCCTGCCGCCAGAAGTAAAAAAATACATTTTACGATTTTGTCAAAAATTTCACATTTTTCAATTGCGAAGGAGATATTGTGCTAATTTCCAATTTAGTTTTAGCCCAGACGCAAGGCCTGGGGCGAGTCTGAGTGCTCTGTATGATGTGTGTCTGAGTGTTCCGGAAAATTGTCAAACTTACCGAAATTACTCGTAGCTCTGTAAATATGATAATCAATTGTATAAAAACACAGTTTTGCACCCTAACACCTAACCTTTAAAACACTCAACGCCGTTTCAACAGCTCTAAGTTGTCATCTTCAACCTTTCTATATCTTATTTTTAAAGTTACCCACAGTTGCCCAAGAAATTACTAGCATATTTTAAAGTTTACCAAAGTTTAGACACGTCCGCCATTTTGTTTCTAAAACTGATTTTCAAAACTTGAAGTCAACACTGTGACACTATCAACTGTCTTTTAAACAAGACAAATTTATTTAAAATCAGCCCATAAATAAAAAAGTTATAACATCAAAATAATTTTTTTTAAACATTTATATATATACTCACGACCAAGAAATCGCAACACCCAGAAGGAGATGTTTAAATTTCATATTGTTTGAAAAAAACATAGATGCTATAGTGAATGATTAAAATTCGAATAAAAAATACAAAGGAGTTTAAATTGTTATTAATTAAGTTTGTTAATAATGTGTTTGTCTACCGCGGTTATCTTTACACTCCCCAACACGTTTTGGCATTGATTCAATCAGGTGGTCTATTTCTTCTTAGAACCTCCAAAGTCCGTGGGGCTTGGTAAATTTCCGAGCCTTCTACCCATCATATCCCAAATAAGTTCTATGGGCGAAAGATCGGGGGATCTGGGAGGCCATGGCAACATTCACATGGGTATCTTCAAAAATTTTTAAATTAACTTGAGCAACATGAGGCCGAGCATTATCTTGTTGAAATATGGGATCCATGAACCGATTAAGGCAATAAAGTACATACGGCTCCACTACTTCCTGAAGATAACATTGCGCTATCATGTTGCTTCCATGTGCAAAAGCACCCCATACTAAAACGCCTACTGTTCGGTATACATGTCGCTCAACATCGAATTGAGGTTGACGTCTTTCTCCTCAACGGTGTCTAACCTTTCTTCGGCCATCATGTCCACCCAAGTAGAATCGAAATTCATCAGAAAAGACGATCCGATGCCATTCCACATTTCAATGATGTTGTTCTCTGCATTCGTTGCTGTCGATAGTTAGCGGTCAGACGTAGCACACGATGGACTCGATAATGCTGCAGTCAAAAGACCTTATACGCCGGTAAACCGTTCGGACACTTATAAGATGGCCTTGTTCTCTTAACCGCTTATCAGCCAAATTATCGAAAATCTGTCTCTTAAGATCATAAGTCTTAAACGTCGATCTTGCCTTCATTTGTAGCGCTTCGATTGCCGGTGCCTACTCTTCTCCGATTTTGGATATTATCAAACTACGCTTGACAAAAATCTCATAACAGTAGTTGGATTTCTGTTCGTAAGGTAAGCAATGTCTCGAAATGAAAAACCCGCCTCACTCAAACCAATAATTCTATTTTTTCTAAGTTGGTCGGAGATACATTCAGCGTACAAGTACTCTAGACATTTTAACATTACTAAACATCGATTTTGGATCCAATCAAATAGTTTGTTTGGAAAAAAGGAGTAAAAGATTGAGAAAAAATATATAGTTTTATTAAAAATAGATCACTATTCGAATGAGTTTCTTAACAACTTTCTTGAAAAAGGTTATATACCAGGTTACCAGAAAATTACTAGACCTTCAATTAATGATTATAATAAAGGTACCTGTATTGATAATTGTTTTTATAAAACTGAGAGTTTAGAAACTAATACTTATACTCTGAAAAATTCTATTACTGAACATTATTCCTTAATAATAAACATTAAAAAAAACTCTATTTAAGTGATATTACCGATAATTACTTCTATGTTGATTACTCCAAGCTTAAAAATATTGCAAGCAGTCTAAATTGGAATAACATTTACTTCATTAGAGATCCAAATATTGCTATTGAAGCATTTACCAGGCATATTAACTACTGTGTAGAAAATGCTCAAAATATTAGAAAAATTAAAGTTAAGGGAAAAAATCTTGGATAACTAGAGCTATTGTAGTGTCAAGTAAAACTAAAGAAAAACTTTACCTTACATGGAGAAAAAATCCTACAAATTTATTTGCTGAAACTAATTTTAAAAAATATCTTAAACAACAACAAAGTTATAAATAGGTATATAATATAACTATGAGAAAAAATTATTTTACAACAAAGTTATAAAGTAAGCTAAATATAACTATGAGAAAAAATTATTTGAGGATAATAGAAATGACCCAAAAAAGTTATGGGAGTTTATAAATAAGAAAGTTAATAATAAAACTAAAAAAATACTCATTTTAATTATATAATGGACGAAAACAATCAAAAAATTATTTCGGAATGTAAGGTAGTGAATACTATGAATAATTATTTCTTAGAAATTGGTCAAAAATTAAGTAATACTATTCCCACAACTCAAAGTAATATTAATATGCCAACCATGAATGATAAAACTGTTTATCTGCAACCAACAGACTCAATTGAAATAAGCAAAATTGTACACAACATGAAAGTTAAAAGGGGGGAGTTGATAAAATAAGTTCTAAGATTTTGAAACATATTTCAATTTATATAGTTGATGCTTTAAGTTATATCATTAATTTATGTATTAGTCTTGCAGTATGGCCTGATGATCTCAAAAAGGCAGAAATTATACCTGTGCATAAAGGAGGAAGTAAGTCTTGCCTATCTAACTATCGGCCAATTTCACTTATTTCAAACATTGCAAAAGTATTTGAAAAAGTGGTACACTTTAGAATCTTTAATTTTATTAATAAATGTAAATTATTTTCAAAATGGCAGTTTGGATTTATTAAATATATTGGGACTTGTGATGCTCTTCAGCAAATTACTAAAATTATTCACTGTAACCTAGATAAAAGTAAACCTTTAATAATCACGTTTTTGGATTTGGCAAAAGCATTCGATACTGTAAACCACAATATATTATGCAAAAAATTATATAATCTAGGAATTAGAGGTAAAGCAGCAGATCTTTTAATTAGTTATCTTAAAAATAGACAACAAAGAGTGAAAATTAATGAATGTTACAGTACTTATAGAAATATAACTATTGGGGTGCCACAGGGTACTGTTCTAGGCCCTCTACTTTTTATACTATATGTCAATGATTCACTGTATCGAATGCCAGATGAAACTATACTGTCATATGCAGATGATACGGCAGTAATATCATCTGGAAACACCTGGGATGAAGCCCAACATAAGATGAATTTATTGTTAAGGGAAGTGGATGAGTGGTTAGTATCCAACAAATTATCACATAATATAAATAAAACCTTTTATATTGCTTTTGGATGCTACAGTGATAGTGTGCCAAAGAAAATGAATATATATATATAAATGACAGCCAGATTAATAGAGTTGAACATCACAAATACTTGGGAATTATTTTTGATTTTTGATGATTGTTAATAAAACTAAGTACTTGGTTTTTGTGTTCTACAAATTATCTAAAATAATGACAGCTGATATAATAAAAATAATTTATTACGCATTCTTCCATAGTATTATTTCTTATGGTAATATTGCTTGGGGTGGAGCGTATTCCAATAGTATATTTCATCTGCAAGTGCTTCAAAATAGATTACTTAAAATTTTGAACAAAAATTCTAATAATACAAGCAAAAATCCAGTTAATCTTGTACAATTATTTGCTCTTGAATCGTTATGTTATCATTATGACACACTTAAAACTGAGTTTTTAACAACCACTAGTGTTACTAGAAATAAAGCTATTCAACTACCTAAAATAAATAAAAGAATTTTTACTAAATACAGCTATATCAATGCAATAAAAATATTTAATATATTACCAAATGAATACAAATGTATGGTGAACTGTGACAAAGCAAACAAAAAGAAATTGGCTCAATGGATAATTAATAATATAAAATGAAGCTATTATTTCACTAAATGCTTTTACTAATTCTTAATGCAATATACACTGTGGTAGCTAAAATATTTATAGATTTGTGATAGATGTTACATGATTGTTTTTGTATTATTGAAGTTTAGTTTAGTTTTAAGGTTTAATCTTAAGTGTACCAGGCACGTACAGGGATTCCTATCCCTCTGTGGGTTTATTTAATGATAATTTTTCATTGTAAACTGTATACTGGTTTCAATAAATAAATAAATAAATAAATAAATGTTCACATGTAAAAACATTCACCACACTTTACCATATTTTAATCATTTACTCCTTTTACCAAAACAATATAAATTTAAACATATCCTTCTGGGTGTTGCAATTTCTTTGTCAGTCAATATATTTGCATGCAGTACCTACGTTTAACCTATAAATTCCTGGAATCGTCCTGGAATGTTTCATTTCTAATATTTCCGTCGCTTATCTGTGTTATATTCCTTACAAACATTAGTTGATATGGGTTCTTGAGATTTCTTGCATATTCTATCGACAATGTCCATAGGCGTAACCTTGAAAATTATTCGAGAAAGTGTAATTAGGGATCTTCAAAGAAGAGACTAAATGTATCGAAACATTTTGTTTATTTAAAGTAATACTATCACGTATTAGCATAAATACAATGCTTCATTCTCAAGGTTGCAAACTCCTGCAATGCAAACACTAGTTTTCTTTTACATTTTATTTATTTAAAGTTCCAAAATATGGTTCGTCATTTCTTACTGAAATACTTTTCTATTTCATTGAATGATTTCCCCAACGTTTCGGGTAACATGTAAAACATGAAAACTAAACCACACAAATTAATCACAAACAAACCATAAAAGAGCTTGTCGAAAGTAACAAATGCCAAAATGAAAGGAAACGATTTGACCATACCAAACATGAATATGTAAGCAACGGATATCATCGCTCCTCCTAATTTTCCTCGAACTTTTATTGGTAGAATCTCACTGATTAATGCCCAGGGTACAACAAAGTACCCAACAGAACTAAAGCAAATATAAACTAAAATTAAATAAGAAATTATACTGTTCGAGACCGAATTTGGTCTTCCAACCAAAACTCCTGCAGTGAAAATTGTGGCGCACATACAAACAGTTGAAATGAGCATAGTGGGTCTACGACCTACTCTTTTTGAAATAAATGCTGATGCGAGTGCCATCACGAATCTAATGGTGCCGAGAAGTACCAGCGCCACATAAGCGTCTAAGCTATTTTGCAGATCACCTCCAATTTTTTTGAAAATATCAACAGCATAGAATATAATAACATAAGCACAAGACATTTGTTGGAATAGTAAAAGAACTACTAGAATGAATACCGGTTTGTATACAGATGGATCGGTGTAGACGTTCAAATTATTTTTAATTTTTATCAACGCAGAGGTTTCGTTTTCGTCTTCATCTTCTGATCTGTTTCGTCTTGTTTCTAGTATTCTCTGGTACTCGTTGTTATATACCTGTAAAATTAAAGGAACTGTTAAAATCTGTTTTAAATAATTATAAAAGTGTGTGAAATAAACTTTCATAGATTTCACACTTTTCGAAATGTTTCAGTAATAAAAGTTGGGGAAACGAAACTTGGTAATTGGTTTCCTCAAAGCCCTAAAAATATTGAAGAATACTTTTCAGATTGACTAAAAGAGATAAGATCCTTATTAATCCAGTCTCCTTATGTGAATTTTGTCCCATTTCTTGTGTGGTATTACTAGTTTATTGCTTTGCGGATGAGTCCATTTCAGCTGGTGTTATTTATAGTATCTGCAGTCAGCATTCTTTGTCTAATGCTCTTCTGATGCGGTCAAATAGAGTTAAGCTACAGCATCTGCTCTAATTTGCATCTCAGTTGAAAGTAGTTTCTGGTGCATGTGTTTTTCTGTGATTCACACCTCCACCAATATGTCATATTTGACTCTATTAAGGTTTTATATACAGTGTGCACATAAAGTATGGAACCTACCAAATAAAATCTATCCAGATAAAAGAAGAAAAAACCATCAGACACGTCAACCTTAATTTAATAATGCCCAAATTTGGAAATAGATTTCTCATGACGTCATTTATGTGGTCTGTATGACATCATATACATTTTTTTTAAATAGCAACTCCAATATTTGATATATTGATTTGAAAGATCTAGTAATTCCACATAAAGGCCGTTTAAATTTTAAATCGGTTACATAACAAGTTTTTCTAGAAAAAAATCTTATTCAGTTAAAACAAAAAGAAAAAATCAAAACAAGTGTTCAAACTGGTGGTCACCATTTACTAGCTGACCATGAGCAATGCTATTTTCAAATTCGTTGGTTAACACTGCAGTTTTTTTATGTTTTTTTTTTCTCCATTTTTCATATGATTTAGTAAAGATCGATGTATTGCTCATTTTTAATTCGATTGTTTTACGAATAATTAATAAACAAGTTTATTTTGCGTTCCTCTCATAATAAATGTCAAATTTGATAGGCTTGAATTGTAATTTTGATTGTATTAAAAAGTAAAGAATGGTGAGATTAAATGAAACCCAACGTATTGAAAGTTTGCGAATTATTTAATAATACGTATCCTGATTGACCTAATATAAGATCAACCATAAGTAAGGTAGATACAGGCCAAATTTAGGAACTTGGGTCATGTAAGAAATCAAATATACAGACTTTCAAGTTTATCTGGTGTTGTTCCCAAAGAACTCAGAAAAAACAAAAACCAGAGATGCCACAATTATCATTCAGAAAACAAGTGTAAGAAGTCAATAATCAGGTCGTCCAGCAATACCAGAAGAAAAACAATCGGATGTTTTATTAACAGTTGAAGAAAATCCTTTCTTATCAAGTCGTTAGATCGCAATGCAGCAAGGAATAAGTCGGTCTTCGGTTTTGAAATTACCAAAGCAGAACAAAAGGCATCCATACTAATTACTATTCTGTGTCAATACAAAGTTCATTTTGTAGAAGAACTTATTGAAGATTATTTTGACCGAATAAACGAATAACGATTTGCAATTTGCAAGTCGTACAATTTTTATTAAAATGGTTCTGTCAATAAGCAGACTTGTAGATATTGGACACCCGAAAACCCACACTGGATGATGGAAGCACATACACAACGCCCACAGAAGATCAACGTATGGACAGGGGTTGTCGGCACTGCAGTTATAGGTCCGTTTTTTAATGAAGGTGCACTAAATGGTCCGAATTATTTAAAACTACTAGAGCAAAACATAATACCGGCAATTGCAGGAGTCTTTCCAAATACAGAGCGTCCCGGCATGCCTGATGATGTTCTATGGTTTCAGCAGGACAAACAAATTGGTAGGAGAGAGCCGATTGAATAACCTGTTAGATCTCTCGAAGTAAGTCCGTTAGATATCTTTTTGTGAGGCGATCTGAAATCAAAAGTTTACATCAACGGACCAAATAGTACCGAAGATTTAAAAACAAGGATAAAGGAAGGAATCAGACTAATCACTCCTTAAGTGTTAACCAACGTTAAAAAAGAATCTGAAAATCGCATTGCTCATTGTCAGCTAGTAAACGGTGGCCAATTTGAACACTTGCGTTGATTTTTTCCTATTCTTTTGTTACATATATATCTTTAATTTGATTTCTTTGGTTTAAGTGAATAATTGAGATTTTTTTCTGGGAAAACTTCTATGTAACCGATTTGAAATTTTGGTCCTGTGTGTAGAATTACTAGATCTGTCAAATCGATAGTCGATATATCAAATATTAGAGTTGCTATTTAAAAAAATATAAAATTAAGGTTGAGGTGTCCGAGGTTTTCTTCTTCTTTTATATGCATACATTTTATTTGGTATGTTCCACACTTTAATGGACACTGAGTATCATTTGATGTTTTCTTTTTTAAGTTATTATTCCACAAGATTGGATGTAATGCTTTTGTTATATTCCTTACTCTATCTATTTTTTCATTATCCGAGTATCATTGATGTCCCTTTCATCTTCACAGAATGTAATAATAGATCTATAGATCAATATTTGTTTTATAAAACCTTACACATAACTTAGTTACTATAAAATAATTACCGTTTGATCACGATATATCCAGGATAGAGATCGACTTGTTGCTTGAGAATCTTGTTTAAAAACCCAGTACCAGTGAGGACTTTCAGGTAATGTCCATATTAATGGAAGACCTGCTAGCATCAGAAAAAAGAAAATTGCTGATATTGTCCTCCAGTTGTACCATAATGCTGAAAAAATGGAAGTAATTGAAATTGTTTTTATAATTATACTTTTGTTTTTTATTTTGAAACGTAATATACATTATTAAAAACATAATATTTTGTTACATACGAAGTACACGAAAACAATTTTAGATTTACCCCAATACGAACTTGCAGTGGATTCAGTGTTTAGTAACTTTTAAAAATCATAGATAAATAGTTTATCTTTAAAACTAACAACAGGATATCAGTTGTGGGTAGGGGATATTTCTGACATCTTGAGTATTCATTATATATGTATATACTTTTGGTATACAATATTTTTTCCATCGGCGAAAAATTTGAAGAGAAAATATATTTCTTTATACCCTACCATTAATCCGCCACTATTTATGGGCTATCTAGTAATTAAATCTCAATGATAAATGTCATAAGTGAGAACCAGTGATATGTTGCCATATCACTGGTGAGAACTTACCTAACAGGCATGTCAGCAAAATACCCACTGTTACTGAAACGCTGTTCAAACCTAACAACATAGGCCTAAACCTGGGATGAGTAATCTCACTTACGTACACCAATGTGACCACTGTCAGACCTAAAATAAATTAGTGAAATAAGATTTTTGCAACTGTATTTTTCAAGTTATGTTAGGTTAGGGACTCGCTGTTCAGTATCAATAGAGATTAGTAAATGGTGTGAATATACTGTCGTATTATATATGTGCTATCCACACTTAGTAATTGCACTTGGTGCTCCCAGAACTGCCATCATAACTGTCACAGACGCGTATAATTTGTAGTAGTAAATAAAGTAGTAGAATTACAAAACTTTATAACGGAAAACTGCCGCAATCCAGTATTTTCTGGAAAATGACAAATTCCTCGAACTGTGTCTGTCTTGATTAGGATAGTTCTCTGCTCCGGCAGTAGATTTCCATTATTTTCGCGCTAATATACCATCCTGGTATGTATAGGTATGGTCTAGTAATATCCGGTCTCATATGGCACCATTTTATTGTAGTGTCTCAAAGAACCTGATGTTACTACTTTGCAATGGCCTCCTGATTGAAGGCCTACAGACACCATTTGTAATTTTTTTATTTGCACAATTTTTTTGTGTGTATTAAAAGTAAATGACCCTTGCTTTTATATTGATGAATATAATATAATAAAAAAGTGGAGTAAATTCCTGGTCCTATAAGATAAAATAACGTGGTCGTCTTAGTTTATTTCCATCCAACATGAAATTTATAAGAAAGCTTACAAATTTTCACAGTCCGTTGCTCACACCAACCTCCTTTCGGTCAACAAATACATCCCACAAAAATATTGTGATAAGTCGACTTTCCGAAAAAAATTCTTAATTTAATGTTAAAAACATTTCGCGTTGTTGTTGTCTTTAATATAAATAAACAGATTTCAGTTATATAAACATGGAGTAAACTATATTGACTCCATGAAGATGGCAGTTTTGCTGTTGAAACGGAATTGAGTGTAAAAATAAAGGTTTTGTGTTAAGGTGTGACACACCAAAGGTTCCACAGTTTTTTTATAAAAAATATGATTACGAATATTTCTGATACACAATTTTCCGTAGAAGTGGATCATAATGCCAGAAAAACATCTGAAAATCTAAAAATCCCATTTAAAAAAGATCGTCAGTGACACTTCCAGTTTAATCTCATTATTTAAGGTAAGTAAAGGGCCAGAAGGGTACATACAATCCAGTTAGTGAAACGACAGAGACTTTTCCGAATTTTCTAAGTAAAACTGATTGTTCGTTTCAGAAAAGGCATTCATATGAACATTTTGAAGGAAAAAATAGAATTTCGAGAAGCTAGTTTTCTCACGATAAGATTCACACCGTTAACGCGATAGCAATGACGAGTTTTTAATATGATTTTTTGCACTAAGCTATGCTACATAAATTTTGTGAACTTAATAATAGCGACAATTCCACCATTGTTAAACTGAACTTGCAGTTTTAATTGAATGAAGAACTACTTATCTTTCAATTTAAATAAATTAATGTAACCGAAAGTGGATGGGTTTAAAATTAATTGTTCACCATACCGTATTGTAGTATTAACTTACAAACAATTATTTAGTTATTAATAAATACTTAAACATACATTATTTCTTATATGTGCATTTACTTTTAAACATATTTATAAAAATAAATGTTTAGGGTGTTCAAAACCACCCGTACACTCCCATTACGATCCCACCAGCCGGCCTCGGGTCACATTGCTCCTCCTTAAGGCTATTTTGTCTCCGAATGTCCCAGAATCCTTCATGGTATGGCGATATTTGCAGATCTCGAGCCACACAATGGGCCAGGAAATACTCTATGGGCAACTCAAACAGGACTCGGGGTTCCTCTTTTGTCACGTCGTGCTGCACATTCGGCCCATCCAACTAAAGTGCCATAAACTGTTCGACAGTCATCTCTTCATCAGGTGGTTGGACGCTGCAAACTTTTGCTTGCTCAACTTTTTCATCACGACTTCCCTATCCTGTAGACAACTTGGTTGATCCTCTTTAGTATGGCCCCTTCCGAGATCTTTGTAGCGAATATCCACGACGACGTTGCGGGTTATACAACCACATCAACTTGGATTTCCCCGCCCTCGGCTTTGATATCATATGCTTCCTTCATTCGGGCAGTGGCATTCTTGATATTGAACCTGACTCGTTGGTGGCTGTCGTTCATCCAAACTTCAAATCGCAGTGGACTCGTGCACAGACGAACGATATGCCATTAGAAAGAAGTGAAGATACTGGGCCCAGTCTCTTTGCTGGTCAGAGACTACCTTTGACAAATGGCGGTTAATGGCTCTATTTATCCGTTCTACTATTCCATCGGATTGCCAGTGGAATGCTGTTGGTAGTGTTTTATTAATCTCCAAGTGTGTGCAGACGTATTGGAAAAGAGTAGACTCGAAATTTCTACCTTGGTACTACTCCAAGGAAACACCATCACAACTGATCCATTCCTTGGCAAGGACATCAGCAACGGTCAAAGCTTCTTGATTTGGCAAAGCATAAGCTTCTGCCCATTCACTGAAATAGTCCTTCACCACCACAATATACTTATTTCCGAAGTCAGATTCAGAGAATGAACCAGCAACATCAATGGCTACTCTTCCAAATGGACTGATGGACTGCCCACGTTATATTGCTTCATAGAAGCGTTACCTAAACTTCCTCAGAGTTTTCGCCACTCTCAGATGCCCTCCGGGTGTTTACCATCATGTAGTTTCGCAAAACCTCCTGTCGCCTATTTTTTGGGATTATAATCTGTTTCTGTCCTTGTTCTCCTCTGGAGTTTCCAGCATGCGCTTCAGAATTCCGTTCTCCAGGAAGAGGGAGTTCCACTGAGCCCAGTATGACTTTATGGAGGGAAGTATCGGAACATCTCCTGCCACATAGCTTTACTGTCTTCTTCCTTCCACCGGCTAACCTTTTTTAACTTTGGATCTAATATCTGTTCTTTTCGATCTCCTTAGATTGCCAACGTCATCGACGGCGGTAGTTCTACAGAAAACAGCCCTTTTTCAGCTTACTGACAATGTTTGCAATCATCAGGGCAAGTCGGTACTCCGTTGGTTACCTTACAATGACTCCGTATATGTCCTACCTTCCCATACTTCCTGCATTTCAGCTGTCTTTTTTCGTTAAGAACTTCCTCTACTATCTTCCTTACAGAGGGTTTATCATTTCATCGTCTGTCGAGCAATATCAGCTTCAAACTCTTGTAGGAATTCATTCGATTTGCTGGTGGCGATTTTTCAGATAGACTTGGTAAATGTGATCTAAATGTGTCTGTCCAGACCTCAGTTCTAAATTGACCAGTTGTTCGTAGTCTTCTTGCTTCGAAGTACGTTTGCAAAATATCTGTAGCATCCGCTCCGAAGGCGAAGTTTAATGCTATTGTCTTCTCCTCTCTCGTGGATTGTCTTCCCTTTGTATTGTGACTACATGTTCTTGTATTTTGCTGATCTCACCCTCGATTATCTGTTTTATCTCTTCTATCCGTGTTTCAGTCTCGACTATATTCTCTTCCAGCATTTCCGATTTTTTCTGTACCATGCTTTTCAATTTTTTTTCTAATCTAGTAATTGGTCTTCTAGGATTTTAGAATTTTCTAGTAGTTTATCTTCTAGAGTTTTAGAATTTTGTAGCAGTTTGTCTTCATCAGAATTTCTGATGACCCAGACTTGGCGAAACTTAAGTCACATTAAAATAAATAAAAAAGTGTTTGTTGCTTCTAAGTAATCTTTAAAAGATGTGTATTTTTCACCGTAGAATCCGAATGCACTATAAAAATATACACATTTTGTGAAAACTTTAATATCCTGCCTGTTTAAGACACTTTTGGTTTAAACCGGAAGTTTATTTTGCATTCATCAATAGAGCCTACCATTTTTACAAATGGTTAGGTCGTTAGTTAATAAAAGGTTGGTGGCATCTTGTTGGGAGTATACGGGTGGTTTTGAACACACGTATTCTGTGAAATTTCAAATTTAATAAGACTTTCAAAAAGCCCGAAATTTCAGATGTTTGAATTTTTCAGTTTTCCAGAGTAATTAACGCTTACTGAGACTTTTTTTGGATTTGTCATATGCAGAGTTATGGAGACTTGTTAAAAGTGTTTTTTCCAGAAAAATGTTTACACTAGAGTATCAACAATATTACAAAATTCATTTTACGCCGCCAAAACTTAAGAAACCCTCTAAATTAATCATTCTGATAAAAACATTGCCAAAACGAAATAAAAACGGTTGTACATAAAAAAGTATCAACAACGGTAGCCCCGAAAATTGAAAATTCTATGGATGTAAAAAGCTTAGTTTAATACTAAAGTCGAATACCATCTAGACTGGCAGATAAGATACGGGAGCTTAGTGCGTGGCAGTTTGAGCTGGAAGCAGCGTATCGCAGGCCACTTGATAGTATTAGTCATTGTGTTTTGTAAATAGGAGATCTTATTTTGGTAAAATAAAGACATTTAAAGTGAGTGTGAATATTCGTGAAATTAAACCAACGGAGTCTATTGCAATATAATTTTACTTACCATACTTGGGAAAATCTAGTATACTCTTAAGAATTAAAACGAAAAATGTGTAGCGCATACAGTAAATAATAGTAGGAAGGAGTATGGGGTTCAGAAAACTTATTCAATTGTTCACATTATTTGAACCTTAATAAAATTGTTAGTGAACTATTCATGTATTATATAAGTTCACTAAATTTATTTTTTTTTATCCATTTTAGCAATTTTGGTAAAATAACCAATTGAAGCCTTACCTGAACAAAATCCTGAAATTATTCTGGCTACATAAATATGCCAAATATTTGTAGCGTAAAAATTGAGCAACCAACTTAATGCTATAGGAATGGTGGTGATCATGCACATTTTTTTTCGTCCAAATTTATCCATAAGCGGTCCGATGATCAAAGCTCCAATTGGTGTTGACAAAGTCACAATGCTAGCTAATAAATATATAATCAAAATGTGACACAAGCTCATTTAAAATATACAGACCTATCCAAGAGCCTTGCGATTTTGAAATGTGAATTTCACCAGTTTCAGATAACTGCGGCAGAAGAATTGCACTGAAGGACATGTTTATTCCAGCTTGTATCACAATAATATTGGCAATAAAACTTGCCAAAATCTGAAAAGAAATCCAGTTATGGATATGATACTGAGTTAGTTTCGAAATTCCGAGTATGTCGGAATAAACTGAAATTTTGGAGTTCAAAAAGAGTCGTACTTTAAAAGTCATTGGACAATGGTGAAATATATAAACTTTACATTTTATGTTACTTGTATATGGTATCAAGGGTCTTAAACACATAGCCACTCTTCATAAAGAAATCCTTAAAGAAGAAGGAGAACTGTATTTTATGATATATCATTCAAAAGGTTATAATGGATTTTATTCAAATTCAGAAAGTCCTACTCCCACCCAGGAGAAAAATCAAAGTAATGATGGTGACCGGAGGACGAACCGTCTGATGGAAAATCTGAAAAGACCATTATATAACAGAAACACTTTGTATGTATGAGCTCTAATGAAAATAAGGAGTTTTTATACTATATTAACTACCTGTTTTACAGCCTGTTTCCAACCTATATCAGGGTACACTTTATTTACTGCATCTTCTCCTACATCCGAATTGCATTTTTCAACATCGTCAAGTTCAGCAGCCTCTCCGGACATATTCAATTAGATATTTTTGACTGTACCATCAAATAAGCACGTCTTAATTATTTCTGTTATATCTGCTCACGTTGGCATTGGATTTGACTGATTTAAGTACCTATAACCTGTAAGAAATGATCATTAATTAGTCTATAGATGGGAGTTGATGCCTACTACGCAATGGTGGTTCAACCTATGCAATCGTACAAGTCAAATTGACAAATCCCTTAAACTAAGAGAATTATGATATTTAAATAGAAAATAGTTATAGTTATTCAAAATTATTTTAAACAATGTGGGCCCTTAACCATTTTTGACTGCAACCCTGACCAATGTATAATATTCTCTTCGAGGTGTCATTCTTTTGTACGCAAAACAATATATAAAAAAGAACAATTAGGGAAATATTATACAGTGCTGAGTACAGTAGCTTCAAAAAACCTAAATATCTTAGGTACTAAAGGAGAAAACAAGTGGACATGGGCGTAGCCAGATTTTGATTTAGGGTGAGACAAAAAATGTGATCCAAAATTGCCTTATACAACAAAACAATCGTACCGATACTGATAGAATTTAAAATTATGTTTTATTATTTAAATTTTTGTTCATTTGACTTGAACTATAGGAGATCATGCATTGGTCAGCTAGAAAGGGCGTGAGAGCTGCTACGCCCATGAAAGTGAACATATTATGAGTAGGTAGTAGGTCGATTCTGAGGACCCATACATCTTTCGAGATTTAATTCTGATTGGTCGTAAGGTCAGTAATTCATACTCTATTATTAAAGTCTATTTGGTTAGTTCAAATGGCTGTCAGTAAGCTTTGTGCTCTTGTCGTTCTAAATAAGTATCAAGCGCCAAAAGCATATTACTGTAATAACTGGGTATCTCATGGTCATATTTCATAAAAAACCTGACCAAACATGCCTGAAGGTTATCTGGGAATCGCCATGATTTAGCAAGGCGCTGTCTCAAGGGTTTTGATTTTCCAGATCAAAGCTTCTCAGCAGCTAACCTCTGTTAAGGTGACAAAAGAATATTTGTTGTAATGAACACCAAACTAGGTCTTTGACTTGAAAACACTGGTTTTATGGTTTAATTTGTAAGAAATGACAAAAAGGTGTCACTTTATCAGAAGTTAAAAACTTGTGATTTATGTTAACAGTTTTGTTTTAATAAACCATGCCATCTCCTGAAGAATAACTTTTTTGATGTTTGCCCATTCTAGGAAAACTACTAACGATAAAACTATTTTATAGTACCTTTTTTTTAGCACTCAACGGTTACCTGCGTTGGGTATGAAGTACTTCCATTGCCACCAAGGAAAAAAAATGACGCATGGAAAATAAGTTTATTATTTTCTTTCTAATAAGATACTACTTCTTTTACTAGGCAATTAAATTACATTTTGTTCCATATTTCTAGACATAAAGCTTTAACTATCCATCCAGTGGAACCCATAAGAAAAGGTCTTTGTCTCCTATACACATCCTGAATTATCTAGGTGCTGAAATTTGTAATAATCCTAAATTGAAAAAAAACTAGCTTCCCAACTGAGTGCTTGTGTTATTAGAACAATATTTTTTATCCAACATGGGGAGAATTATTTAACTTTTCCAAAACAATCTCTCCAATCAGTGGAGTATATACGGAGGTATGAGGAAATATATCCCCCCACATCGATCTTCATTTAAAGAATTATTTCAAAACAAAAGTTAAAAACGCAAAAATGTACTGCGATATCGCTATGCAGTGACACTTAACATCAAAAGCAACCAGTAGTGCATTATTTTTGCGAAGCATGTCGCAATGTATTATTTGAATCTTTCTACTCCAATCCTATATCCCCCATGATAAAACTGCACCTACCCCACTGTCCCCAATCGTCGTGAAACTAAAAATAGGACCAAGCTGGATGGATAAGGTGTAATTGTATTAATGAGCAATAAATATTACGTTTTGTCCAACGACTTATATGAACGTTTGATCGTCTGATTAGTTATTGTGTCTTGACCGACCATTAAAGGAAATCCCTGCTTCCACCCAGAATGATCGATGAGACAGATTGAATAAGAGCAACACTTTTTAATCGAATTGAGAGAAGGTTTTGAATTAACAAGAAAGGAAAATAATTTTAAATCAGAAATGAGTAATGTGACATTTATAGTAGCTCGTGGTTCACATTTTCAAAAGCAAAAATGTTATTAAAACGGGCGCAACACAAATACCATTGTGCCAATTACTCAAGACTACCTTAAAGACAACATTTATAAAAGATCTTTCATACAAAATACCAAATCATATTTTCGACTTTTGTCAAAGACCTCTGTTCCGCTACTGCCCCGAGTTAAAAAAACACTGAATTAAATGTTTATTTGTTTACAAATTACCGTAAAAATGCCGTAATAAAGAGGATGTTATAAATTTTGCGGTACCTAATAAATGACAAAACATAAGTTTTTATTGTTAAAATGTTGCTAAAATTAGAACAGTTATAATTTTACTCTACTTTGATTGTTATAAAGGAATCGTTATTGTTAATTTTAACAACAAATTAATTAACTTATTTTTACGTAGGTCTATCTTTTTATACCAGATGTCACATCTATGATATGAATGAAACAAAATTTGTAGAACATGCTACATTTATTTCTTTATTTTTGTAAAATAGTCTTGAGTTAACTTACGTCTTTTCCAGCAAACACATTCACTTTACACATTCATAGACAATCACAATCCTAATTAGGAAGTAATTATTTGAGAAGATAATTCATGGTAATTTTCTACAATGAACTATTTGTATTAATGATAAGTGATAATAAACTGTGATAAGACCAGTTGTAGACATCTCGTGTGCCATTTTTAAAGTTACTAAATTAGTTAAAAATGAAAACGTTTGAACAACACAAATCTTTCTTAATCTATGAGCAGCAATTCTTTATGTTTATTATATGGTAACTGACAAATATCGTGCACTTTGATACTGGTAAATATTTGCCTTTTTTCGGAAAGATTTTTTAAAAGCAGTGGTGTAGGTGTAACTCGCCCAAATTGTACAAATATTGATTAGCTGTTGGAATTTATCGGTTTTTACTGGGTGTCAACAGAATCATTAGGCAATGTGTTATTCGTTTGTTTTTAACATTGAAAACATTTTAATTTATGAAAAGGTTTGTGTGAACTAATCTTTTTCAGAGAAAAAAAAAGTTACAGAACGCTTCCGGAAGTTGACCAAAGTCAAATATTTTAAATATGAGCATGTATGCTTTATTTGATCTGAAAATGGAGCCCGGACATGAAAACCCTGCCATGAGCATCCAATGCTTTGCATAAAGGGCCTCCTTATCATAAGATATGAGAAGCCAAAACTGTTCCTGTTTGACTAACTCTTAAAAATAAATAAACGCTGCCCCAACACTGAAAAGAAACAAATATCGATGAAGATGAATTGAAATTTATAAAAGTATGTAGAATAATAAAACATAAACTAATTGGATCTACAGTACAAAACCCGGACGATAGACCATTATTTTTTGGTTAGCTTACGATTGAAATATTAACAAATTCAGAGAAAGATAGTGACAATTATGACAGCTGTTTTGAAATTTCAAGGCGTTCAATACAGGGTGTTTTGGTGACCCAGATACTTAAGAGTAAAATTCTTTCAATTCAAATTGATCAGTAGGAAGATGTAACAATTTTATGACTATTTCATATTTTTCTATAAAAAAATAATATATGTAATGTAGCTCAGAAGCAGTTTAATATAATTGAATTGATAATTGAAACATATGGCGGTGAAATTTTTTTCTTATTCAGGGTGGTTGAAAAAATGTTAAAAGAAAGTTATACCTACAGGGTAGCCCATTAGCAGTTACATTTACAGAGTGGCATTTACGGAGTGGTGGAAATACATTGTGAAGTGGAATTATAGTTGTAAAGTGTGGCTCACAAAATGTTTAAATAACAAAATTTATACCTATAATTTTACTTGGCGCCATATGTCAAGTGTAAGCAACTACTTACGTTCCACACAATATAACATTTTTTTAACCATCCTGTATAACAATAATTCCACTCCACCTTATATTTCAATCATAATCGTGTATATGCAACTGCGTCTAACATTTTTTAACCATCCGCCTTATAACTCAAATATCCTTACCACATATGCTTATTTAACAATTTTTTTAACGTTTTTTGATCCACTCTGTATAAAAATATTTTTACTTCACTCTTATTTCTTATGTGTCACCCAATAACAACACTTTTTAAACCACTCTGTATAACCTTAAATTTATTCCACCTTCTGTTTCAACCTTTCTGTATATGTAACTGCTTATGTACCACCCAATATCACATTTACAAGTAAGATTTTTTGAACCCACATGTATAACTGTAATTTTACTTCGCCCTATATTTCAACTTCGCACATCGCTTGCTGCTTGAATTTCCATGCACGCACAGTGCACACACAAATCTACCACCGTATACCCTAAAGAAAGATCGATCACATACGATTTTTCTTTTCGATATTTCACTCGCTTTAAGTCCCGTAGAATGAAAACCGTTACAAACATTCTGTACGATATACTTTTATAGCATATCTTGACATTTAAGTTACATATTTATGATGAAAATTTGACCTAGATTTTACCGTTTTTTGCACATATTTTTCCAATTTTCAGAAAAACACTATATTTTACGTTATAGAAAATTATACGGAATCAAGCTGGAACACCTCTTTGTAGAATAGAATTTAAAATGTTCAAATTGATTTAGCTGTTTTAGAGAAAACAGTGTAGATTCATTGAAATTCACTTAAGTGTAGTCCCTTAACTACTGTTTTTTCTGATTTTCAGAAAAACCGTAAATCTCACGATATAGAAATTTATATGGGATCTTTTTGTAATATTCCTTATACAGCAAAATTATCCAAGCCGTTTTTGAATAATCACTGAGCCTACATAAAAAAACGTACCGAAAAAATTGATATCCCACTCGTTTTTGGAAATCGGTTAAAAATAAAGGCAGAGTTTGAACCTAAAAATAAAAGGACTTTTTTATACACTATGTACGTACACACAACACTCCACTCAAGGAAAACGGTATTCTGTCAACATTTTTTAAGTTGGACGAAGTGAGAGATAGGCTAGGTACCTATAAGTAAAAATAATACTTACTGAAGTGACGAGTCCTGCAAATAAAATTCTCATTAATTATTTCAATATATTATTTATAAAATAGCAAGTTAATAATAATTTTCAAATCTGAGAAAATGTGTGCTATTCAATCATATATAATTTATATTTAAAAAAGAACCGACTTCAGCTGACAACGGTCCTGAAATCTTTAAAACCACCCTGTATAAGTATATATCCTCTCCACACTATTGACTCTTTCTATTTTTCTATTGTTAAAATAATTCCTGCATACCTATGATTTTATTTCGCCCCATATGTCTAGTATTCCATTTATGCAACTGCTCATGGTCTACCCTATATAACAAAATTTACCTTTTTGAGCCACACTTTATGACTATAATTTTACTGTACCATTTATTTCAATCACCCAGTATATGCAACTGCTTCTAATTTTTTGAACCTATGTCTATAATTATACTCCGTCCTACGTTCTATAATTCAAATATCCAAACTGCTTATACTTATATAACAAATTTTTGATACACCTGAATAACAATAATTTTACCTTTACCTCAAACACCTTGTATAAGCAACTACTTATATTCCAAACTATATACCTTTTTTTAAACCGCCCTGTATATATTCAACTACTTCTGACAATTTTTAAACCCTTTTGTATAACTGTAATTATTTTCCGCAAATATCCGCTCTCTATACCTCTAGTTTTGCTCCACTCTTATTTCAACCACCTTGTATACGCAACTACTTATGTGCCAATACGATATTTTTAGAAACACCCTGTATAACTAGTTCAATTCCAACTTATATTTCAACCATCCTATGTATACAACGGCTTATGTACCACCTAATATCACATGCACGCAAGCACACATCTACAACCGTATACCATATAGAAGAGTTCGCCGACATATCTAACAAATTTTCGTTTCGATAAACTAACGGAATATTTTCTGCCATTTTACGCAAATATATCTTCGTCTCTAACAGAAACTGACTTTCAAATACATCAAATTGAAAACCATTAAAATCACCCTGTACGATAAACTTTCATGGCATATCATGACATTTAAACTAGATATTTATGATAAAAATTTGACATTTACCATGATGTTTACAGGTTTTTTTGCATACATTTATCCGATTTTCAGAAAAATGGTATGTTTTGCGTTATAGAAAAATGTACGGAATCAAGCTGGAACATATCTTTGTATACTACAATTTATAATATTCAAATTGCGTGAGCACTTTTAGAGAAAACAGTGAAGAATCATTGAAAATCGCTGAAATCTGGTTTCTTATTTACTTTTTTTCTTCTGATTTTCTAGAAAACGGCAAATCTCATGTTATAGACAATTATATGGGACCTTTCTGTAATGTTCCTTAATAAAATGCAGTTTAAATCATCAAAATTGCCCGAACCGTTTTTAAATAATCGCAGGACATACATAAAAAAAGTTCAATAGAAATTGATAACCTCCTCCTTTTTGAAAGTCGGCTAAAAGAGGCATATATTTATTTACACAAACTGCAACCCTCAACACAAACTCTTGCTATATGCATATTTTTTCCCATTTCTAATTTAGTATGCGTTTACTTACGCAATATCACCGATAGTGTCCGAAGAGTCTACGCTCCTATTAGTAATTGGATATATTTTCGGGTCCATTTCTAGGGAAAGTTTAGCCAAACACGTCAGGGTTTAGGGGAATAGAAAAAAAATCAGTAGAGTTACATTCCTATTACTATTACGGTGTTAGTTCCCCACTGGCGGACACACACGTACGGACAACAAAAATCCCTTTTTTGAGAACACTGCTGGATGTAAAAGTGTGGCAACAATGAAGGGGAGGTCCCTAATTATTTTTCAAACAAGAACATTAGTGTGAAAATTAAGAAAACATAATTCCGGAAATTCGTAGTGTTCCGTATACAGTGTGTTAAACACTTTGAATAAATTAAGTCGTTTCGGAGAAAAAAAGACGAAAAGTTTTTTTTTCAATATTTATTTTAAGAAACATAAAATATTGCCCACGTGGCGATTTCTAATTCCTTGAAATCCTTCGTTTATTCATAGCATTAGCTAATCGCTTGTATGAATAGACGTTTTATAAAAAGTTTCTGTGAAATATCCCCAAAAATTAAAATCCAAAGGATTTACAAAAGTGAACGAGGTAGTCAATTAACAAACAGGATCTCCACTACCAATCCAACGACCACTATATATGTTAGAAACATCTGTGATTTAATAATAAACAAATTAGCTAAAGGCCATAAGACATAACATTGAAAACAACAGGTTATGTATATAGGAGTGAGCTAGCACAATTTTAAGAGATATGTTACATAAATTGTTGTTCGCAAAATCAATAATCATCGCAATTGATCAAATATTTTATCTTTAATTGATAATTACCTATTCTGATGAACTACTTGAAAACATGATTTAGATAAAGTTCCTCTGGCAGATTAATTGGTGAGAATCTTAAAAGTGTAAGGTGTTCGTTGTTTTCAGGTCTCGGAATAATGGATATTGCGTAAGTAAACGCATACTAAATTAGAAATGGAAAAATATGCATATAGCAAACTGTATCTTTGGAACTGAGATTTTGGTTGAGTGTTGCAGTTTGTGTTGAGGGTTGTGTGTTTGTGCCTCTTTATGATTTAATATCACACATTTTCTCAGATTTGAAAGTTATTAACTTGCTATTTTATAAATAATATACTGAAATAATTAATGAGAATTTTATTTGCAGGACTAGTCACTTAAGTCTTCAGTAAGTATTAAGTATTATTTTTATTTATAACTAGCTATCTCTCACTTCGCCTACGTCCAATTTAAAAAATGGTGACAGAATACCCTTTTTCCTTGAGCGGAGTGTTGTTTGTTGTGTGTACATAGTATAAGAAGAGTCCATATATTTTTAGGTTCAGACTCTGTCTTTATTTTATTTAAACAATAAGACGAGAGACTAGTTTTCGGAAATAGTAGGAAACTGTGGGTTGTCGAGAAGAAGGATGTACATGTACAGAGAGTGGGTGCGCAATAAAAGTGACTGCAAAAAGTTGATAAATTAGTATAAGTAAACAACTAAAAGAGGTATAGCAAAACACTTTATAGTTTTTGTTATGCGTAGTAAAAGTTCTTTTAAGAGCTAACAAACATACATTTTCTGAAGCCTGAAAACTCTGCTAAAGATGAGCGCGTTAGGCGCAATAGTTATTGCAAAGTTCTATTTGTTTGTCCCATCAGTGAAACCACGAAGTAAGTGAAACATCCATCCTAACCTCACAGTTGCCAATCTTGAATAAAAAAATTGTACATGAGTTTTAATATTCAACAGTGGGCTAATAGTCTGAAAAATAAGTCATGAAAATGAAAACTGAAAATGTAGCAGGTCGGGATGAAATAACCATAGAACTGATTCGGCGGCCTAACACTAGAACTTACATCACTTAACTCTAGAAAAAGAAGAAAATAGCAGCAGTTATATCACTCTACCCAAATAAGAGAGAAACCTATTTGAAATAAACAGAAGAATTAGTAAGTTAAATTTTTCATACAAATAACACACAAAAATTATTAAGAATTAACTGAAGAAAATAGCTGACGCCTTATTGATGAAAGAACAAAATGGATTCAGAAAGGGACGACCTTGTATGGACAATATGACGATAATACTTCAGTAAGCCTGAATTTCAATTTCAACCATTAGCAAATTTCAGATATGTGGAGAACAACAGCCTGTCTAAAATGAAGCACAAATTAAAATTTTAAGAGGTCCAGATATAACCTAAAATTTGCCTATGGAAATAATACATAAAAGTTAAAGGCCCTTCATTCAAATTTAAGACAGCAAACTGGTAGGGGTTAACTTATTTATCCCCAAAAAAATGAAAAACAATGTCAGCAAAAAATTAATAAAAAACTTAACTGAAATTAGGCATGTTGTAAATATTTTGGTTACGTTACGTTTATTTCAAAGAGAATGAAACACTCTCTAAGCTATGGTCCGGCCCTGTCATCAAGTGATGTAATTAGTTATGTAGAATACTAAAAAAGTTATCCCTTAAACTGATTGTAAATTGTAATTATTTAGAAACTACTTAATGAGTATATTTAAGAGAGATTTTTATTTCTGCAATGTTAGTACGTTTATCATTTCGAATCGTATCTAATGAAGTAATCATAGGTACACGAGGTAATGAATATTGATTTTATCAGTAAACATATTGTTTCAGATTTTACTCAGTGATAACTGATTCATAATTTATTTTAATCACTTGTCATTCATCATCATTTCAAAACTGCAATAGATCGATTGTCGGTTCTTTGCTGAAGTGTCATCAACATCTTTAATGCATACAAAATTTTTAGTATAGTAAATTACAATAATAAGAACACTTCAAATTTAAAAACAATTCTAAATAACGTTAAAAACGATTTCTACTTCATGTTCAACCGTTTTTATATATCCTATATACTCTAAATAATTATTTACGCTAGTTTTGCTGCGGACAAGGTAAATTTTCGATACGTTTTGTTAACCACTTCGCTAACTTATAAGATGGGTCGTTTCAGCTCAGCACTTACAATAGATTTGCTTTAGAGTTTGTTCTATTCAAAACGTTTCGCTGCCACCTAGAGAAATTTTGGTATCGTTTGATGTTAGTTCCTTATTTCCTAGTGTACCCATTCCACCAACTCTAAAGTACCTGGAGCACTTACTGCGTAAAAACTCTTTTTGTGATTCAGAAATTAATGAGTTAATTTCCTTCACAAAATTATGTATGAGCCAATATTGTTTTCAGTTTGGAGGTTGCTTTTATGAGCAGAAGGAAGGAACGGCAATGGGAAACCCCTTGTCGCGTACCTTGCCTTGTTCATTGGCAGGTTCGAAGTTGAAGCAAAAAATGACTCCCAGTATTTTCCTAGGGTATGGTTAACAGTAGATTTGCTTCTATTAAATTTAAATATGTACAGGAAAATAAGGGTACTCTACCATTTTTGGATTAGTTTTAAGAAATGACAACAATAAGTTAGAGTTTGATGTATATAGAAAGGATACTAGCACATAGAGATAAAGGCGGAGATTAATTTCTTTGTACTTCTGTTGTTGACATTCCCTCTTAACAAAGAGAAAACTATAAGAGACATAACTGCATGCAATTGTTATCTAGCAGATATTCTAGATAAATTAATTAGGAAGAAACAGCTTCGGTAACGAATGAACTTTTCAAAATGAGTCACAAGAACAAAAGTTTGTCTGTGTTCCTTACAGTCGTTCAGATCTATCAGTACCCGTTTCAAAGAGCATATTGTCCATTTGAAAGAGCGTATAAATCTAGTGTTGTACATCGTGTTTTAGAACATACCGTAGATTCAAGTTCTTTAAAATTAGTTAAACAAGTAAATAATTTTAGAAAACTGGGCTCTTACGAAAGCATAATCATTTATAAAAATAATAAACTAATGAATTCAGACAAGTATTCTATCCCATACAGCTCATTGTATAGTTTACTTTGTAAGAATGCATAAAATAGGTCATTGCTTTATAATGTAGGGTAAAACTAGGTAGGTAATTAAGAATTATCCTAATTTACATAATTTCATTACATAAAATCTGCCTTATCTGTGAAATCTGTTATTTAGAATTCAGATACTTGGGATTTACCCTTTGTACTAATTACTGTAAGTTGCTAATAGGTTACTGGTAGGTATAAATTAGAGAAAATTGTAATTTAGATTTAGTTTGGTTTAGTCCTTGATGATGACAACTTAGAGTTGTTGAAACGGCGTTGAGTGTTTAAAATAAAGGTTTGATGTTTATACATTTATGACACACCAAAGGTTCAACAGCATTTTCATTCCATTCCCATAATCAACTATTTTCATATGTGTTTGGGCCTGCGTTAAGAACCTTTCGCTTCAAAAATAAGGACTATTGACTATATTACTGAAAGTTTATACAATTCCTGTTCTGGTTAGGTTTGTACCACCACAAGAAGGTCTTTTTCCTATAGAAACCAATGAAACAATTGATTTTACCAATTTTCGTTATTATAAAAAAATAATGTATCGTTTGATTGGCCCGGATTTTTTCTTTTTGAAAATATTTTAAGAATAATTGAACAAATGTTATTAAATAATATACAAATATAATCGGGGTTATGATTCTTTTACACGTGTGAGGTTGGAATCTATCGTGCTGGTGAGAAATCCTTAATGTTCACAATACATCATTAGTTCCTATTAACCTGCGCCAAATAATTACGTCATTTGGATTTTCACTTTTTTAACAAGGTTTTACTAAAACTAAAAACTGATTTTAATTTTAGTTTACCTTTTTACACTGTTATTTGAAAATTGTTGAATTTAATTGATATACGACTAATAACAATTAAAGACTATTTTTAAACTGATGGGGTTTTGTACATTGTACTGAATTGATGAAAATGTCAGTCAATATTTATACAGGCAATAGTAATTTAATAAACAATAATTCACTGTTTTAGTCTGATGTAACATTCATATTATTCATTAATGAATTTTCATGTAAAATTAATGTTAAAACAGTAATTTGAATAGTTTTGCCAGACAGACATGCGATCTATTATTGTTAAAATTTGCACTAACACTGGTAATTATCGTGCATAGTAACTCACTAATGAAGTAGGTTAAATTATGCAGTGCGTGTAATACCATTCACAAATTCATTACATGTTGATTTTTAAGGTAACAAATTTTAGTGGGACACTTACCTTATGAATGCAGGAAATTGTCAACTTGTATAAGAAACATTGTGCATTTTTTGTTAACCAATGCTACAGTAAATCTACATGTTTCTTATTTGCTGTACACTGTACAACCTAAGGTTAAACAATTTCTTTAAATTTAAAAACAATATCACTATTGATTCCAGATCTAGAAGCAGGAAATATTTGATAAATATCGGTGAACTGAAGCATCGTCATTGGCTGGGAATGTAGTAATTATTTAAATCAAATCAAACCTTACATTATATATTAATTTATTCTAACATGTGTTATATAGCATTAATAGTGTAAAGTAAGAATATTAATACAGCCATTGTTAACATTTTTGTTTTAGTCCTCCAATAAGAGAAAACGAAAGAGAGAAAATCCAGAAAAGTATCAGCTACCTTATACCTAGTTACCAGTCGTTGAGTGCGTTCGAGAGTACAAGTTTTAGGAGTTTATTGCCACAGGTAATTATTTCATTTTATTGGCATGTAATAGCCTGAAAATAAATCGTGAAGACAACTAAAAAATAAATACCCGAAAAATTGTACCACTGCTTAGTTTAAATATAAGATTTCTAATCATACAAAAATGTACATTTGTTCTTAGATAGTAAGAATGGATCAATTTCATTTAATTTTCCATCGAAACCAGGTGGAACATATTCCATAACGATTATTCGAAAAGAGTGTTCACTAGCGAGCTACTGTAACTATGCCTTTTTAACAGATTACCTACTTTTAATAATTATTATATATATTATATTAATATTGCAGGTGACAATAAGTTCAGCTCCTGAACTCTTTAACTTGTCTGTGCCTTTTTCTGCACTTTGTGCTTTCACCTTTATCATTATTTTTTCTACCTTCGCAGTCTATTTATTTTGGTATACTCATTCTCTCACTTTTTTCTTCTACTTAAAATATATTTTTATTCAGCAGTGGCAAATGATCATTGATAGTTCCTGTATATGTGTTGCCGTTGTACACCAGTTTATAGAGCAAAATTTAAATCATTTTCGGACATAAAATTCAACAGCTTATACCATCACGTCTGTAACAGTTTATAGATTATTATTGCTAAGATTTTAAAAGAAAACTCGTAAAAATACGAATTTCGTTTTACTTATATAATGAAAAGTAATGAAGGAATCATAATGCCGTCTACAGAAAAGTTGTAGAGAATCTGAAATCCTTCTTAATGAACGTTATACATTTTAATGGGATCATTTTGTACCAAGTAAACTCAGAAAATTTGGTCAAAAGTGGATATTTTTTAAATATTATAACTTTCTGGTAACTAATACAGGAATATTAATCATAATTAAAACGAGACTTTATGACGTAAAGTTTATATGAGCTCACGATAGATACTATTGAATAAGTAGTTAATGAAGAATTGAAATTTAAATAATTTAGAGAGATATTTTGCACATCCCACTGTAATAACGAGGTTAGTCCGACCGGGATATACTAATGGCATTTTGAAAGTTCATAAATTCCACTTCAATTTATCTACCTTGGATTTTCGCTATAATGTCGAAAAATTGGTTTAAACCAATAGTAAATATTGCATTAAATGTGCAAATATGCGACAGCCAGCCGTCTGTGTACTAACAATAGCTGTTAAGGCACATGGACGGATCTAGAATTTTCTTAAGGTGAGGGCACGAGTTGAAAATTATGGGAAATTGTATTATTATATTTTTTCAGCAGTTTATTGCGTTTTTATTTACATACCTATTACCAGACCATATTGGTCTTTTTTACCATTGGTTTATTACGTTAATGGTTACCTGTAACAGTTTACTGATAGTAATTAAATAATTTTTTCCACTGAGTGGATCCGCCACTGTCAAGACATAGGAGGAGAAGTAAGAGTCAGTCGTTTAAGCCAAATTTCACAAGCAGTAGTAATATATTTTACGGCACTATAACAAAAATCCAAGATACAGGAAGTGAAGTGCATTTTATGACCTTTCAAAATATGTTTTGCATGTTGCTATCACACTATCGTGGTTAATACGATACGTTCTGCATAATATTGCTACAAATTATTTAAATTGCAATTCTCCAGAATCTACTTAACCTACAATATCGATCTTCAGCGTTATTAATCTAAACTTTATAAGCGATCATTAGGAGGCAGATTAAAAGTCCATCTGTTAATACAACCAAGTTTTTCTTTATAAAAACTACTGAGATCAAAATGTATAAACAGTCATTTTAAAGATTTTCTGACTCTCTATTCTATCAGTAGATCATTACTTTTTACATTATGAGCAAAAAAACGAAAATTCCCCATATTTTTTGGGGTTTTTAAGGGTCAGATTATTTACTTCTACGAGTTTGCTGTTAAAATTATGTCAATTGTGTATAACTATTATTTACTTGATGGGTTTGATGTTGAATTTTATGTCACTTAAAAATCTCTATTGACTGGATTATTGGTGAATTATTTTGATTTGTTGTAGAACTGAATCGTACGATGACACTTCTGATACACGTGTTGAATATATTGAATATGTTGATTTCTAAGGTAGGGGGTAAAAGGAATCTTTAACAACTATTCATTTTGAGACAGAAAGACGGCTGCAATAAGTTTTTTGGGGAAAAATGTTGGGGTTTAGTGGAAATTTTCTGCAACTGTGCTGGCAGATTTCCCTTTATTCATTTACGCTACACATGATCATGCTTTTCAATATCGAATAAATAAGGAACAAATCCTTGACATGATCCGATGTTTGGAAGGGTAATGAAATAAAATTTGCAATGGTGTTACACAGGTAAGGAACTGTGACTCATCGACATAAGTTTCACTTCTGATGATAACAGGTAAAGTGTTGGAGCCATTCAAATATAAATTTGATCTAATCGATCAGTAACCTGTACATTTTTATATCGGGGAAAACCATTATTACTAGTACAGACCCACCAGTAAAATTCACTGCATATAACGTGTTATACTTGCTTCTTTCTCAACTTGTTGCTAAACTTCTGACTGTTGTTTCCAGGACCGTCAGTTATATTTAGGCTAGTTTCAACAGTTATTGATATATTTCAAACCAACTTTCTGATTTATCATCAACTGTTCTAAAAAATAGAATTATTGATTCTTATAAAAGTTATGTTTCTGTTCACACCGGTAGCTTCTTGATGTCATTCTTAAGATGCATTCCGAGCTATCATGCCAGGCGTTATTACCCAATTTCTGAATAATGTGTTAATTGATAAGATTCTGCATAGAGGAATGCTGTTTTCGTTATCTGAATAGAAGGAGTGTCCTAGAAATATTTACTAAATATCTAATTTGTTCTGCAAGAGCCTTCAAGTACTTTCCAACTCTATATACAGGGTGTTCTAATGAAAACGAGCCACCTGGAATATTTCCCAAAATACTCATTATTTTGAAAATCTCAAAACACACCTAAAAATTTACGAAGGGGAACAAATTTGCCAATACCAACCGTTAATTAATTTGCACTCAGATGTTCGATATGGTCTCCATTGTATAGGCTGTAGGACAAAGAGTACTATTTCGAAGTGTAATTTTTGTGGTGCGCCACTGTGTATCACTCTCGTATAACAAAAAGTTTAATAAGTCTTACTTTGTTATTTTTCTTACTCGACAAAATGGTTTACACATATAAAAATAAAAAATAATTGAAATTATTGCAATAATTGTGCTAGAGAAACTGCTCGTAATTTCAATGGGAGGCATCCAGAAAAACTCGTTACTGAACTGTAGAGCAAATTCAACGAAACGGGATCCGAAGTTAACAAGAAACGTGGACTAAGAAGAATCCGTCTCGTTGAAGTAGCAGTATGAGGACATGTAATGGAACCGAAATAAATCTTTAAGACAAATTGCATTGCAGGTGTTCCACGAAGTACTGTTCACAGAATTCTGCAACGTAATAAGTTCCATCCCTACAAAATCAGACCGGTCCAACCATTAAATGAAGACGACTTTGACAGGAGAATATAATTCTGTGTAACGGCCGATACTGGAATAACATTAATCCACAGTTATTTAGAGAAACTCATACTCAGCGACCTCTAAAGCTAACTGTATGAGAAGTAATCCTAAGTGATCACATCGTTGACATTTTTTCATGGAGATAAATATTTAGACTAACTTGCAAACGATGTAGATCCAAGATCCTGTTTTTCAGCACTACGGTGCCCCACCATATTATGTCTTGCTAGTTAGAGAGTTTCTGGATAATCGATTTCCTGATATCAAGTGACCAGCACGGTCGCCAGATATGAACCCCTGGATTTTTTTCTTTGGGGACATTTAAAGACCCGCGTTTATGCTACTCCACCAGAGCACTGGATGATCTGAGAGATCGTATCCAAGAAGAATGTGACCGACTTACTCCAGACGTTTTTTCAATTGTGCACCATGAACTTGAGGCACGATTATATCACTGCCATTTCGTACACTTGCTATAATAAAATGATTTATAATCCATTGTCAGTTTCATTTTCCTAGTCGTTATAGCAAAAAGTCTTTTTAAAATTATATGCGAATTATCTATTTTAAATGTTATTCGTCAATAACATCAGAGATCAGAAAAATATTCAGGAATCACGTTTAAATTCGCAAATTCCTTAAATGTTGATGGAATATCAAAAACGGCACACCGTTGAATTCCTTTTTAAACAGGCTTTAAAACGAGGTGTCACTTATGGTAGGGTTCCATTTAAAAAAATAAATAATTATGATTGAGATCTCGATTATGTAATAGAGATGAATGTCAATTTTAACATTTAATAAACTGCGCATAAATCAGGAAAAGAAGAATTGTGCATGTTTTGACTAGGAAGCTAAATACATATTTAGTATTGAATAAAACTAATATCCAAGCAATTAATAAGTAGATAAAATATTTATTTGGAATTTGTTACAATATATCATTAAAAAATATTGCTAAATATCTATCAATGATATTTTTTTTCAGATAATTGCTGCTGTTATCGCAGCAGCCTTCCACATTGGAAATGGAGTCTCTTTGTCTTACTCATCAGTTGTTATTGATCAACTCTCTAGAAATGACAGTGATTTTCATTCTACTGAGAGTGAAAATGCCTGGATAGGTTAGTATTGTTAGATTAGTGGTCATTCGCGTATTATCATGCAAAATATGGTCTTTTTGGACACCGTGTACCTTTGTAACGCTTTTTCCTATTTCTTTAATACATACTGTAACGTTTAAGTTGCTCCCCACCCCCTCACCTTAAACGCTTTACGTAATTTGTGAATGAACTTTTAGTTAAAATTAATATGAAAATAAATGGAAAAATGTATTTATAATTTTCGATGTATTAGTTAAATAGCATTAGACTGTGTTTCACGTAAACGCGATATACGCGGTGCGGGCGGTGCGATACGATTGTAAAAACTGCAACTGCAGGCGAAAACAAACCAACTGAGCGATGCGACCACTTAAAATTGCTGGAATCGTACGAATTTATTTTTCTGTAACGACAAAATGAATTATCAATCAAACACAAAAAAATAATTCATTTTTCTTTTATTAACCTAACTTAACCTATTGTCTCCTGGTTAGTAGAAGTTGGTAATTTTTTTCCAGACGTATCTATGTGAAAAACAAGCACTTCGCGAAACGTAAAATGCTCATGTAATGTTTTGCTATTTGATATTTTTTCTTATCAATTCCATGCAATAATTTTTCGTGATGCTTGTACAAACATACAGACAGTCAGACACAAATTCTAAAAACTGTTGTTATGGCTTCTGTTGCTCTAATAAAGCTGCCATATTTCTTCAATATCTATAATGTACAGACATTGACCTGTTACAATTTTATTATTTCTATAGATATCTGTTTCATTATTTGAATTATAAGTATCGAGAAAAAACATTTTATGGTGCAATTTACACTTTTTAAATGTGTTCCATAGATTATTGTGCTTGTTACTCAATTTACAATTTAGTAAATACTTCTATGCAGTCGGTTTTCTTTTATTAAAATTACAAGCAATAAATTAAACTTACGTCCTTGTTGTTTTTGGAGATAAAAAGATCACAAAATTTGCCACTAATTATTTTTTTTCAGCAAGTGTTCTTAGCATGGTTATACCATTTTGTGCAATAATATGTGGCATACTGATGGACAATACGGAAGGTTAAACACTATCAAAGTAGCATGCTTACCCGGAGTAGTGGGATGGTGTACAATAGCTCTCTCTAAAAATGTTCTTGTGATCATAGCTGGCAGAGTTTTACTTGGTGCATCAATGGGTAATTATTTTCTTTGAAAAGTAAAACTGTATTTTCATTATCTGTATTTTCTTTAGTATTCGGTTCAAATCCTGCAATGGTTTACATTACTGAAATCTCTAGTTCGAATATTAGGATGTCCTTACTTTGTGCAGCTTCAGTTTTTTCTTCACTAGGTAAGTAACTACATTTTTCTGTTTAATATTTCGAGGGAAAATATCTATGAATTAAAACCATTCCATAAAATATTACCTATACTGTTACCACGGATATCAGGAGTGATATAGTGATATAGTGGCAGTGCTAGGATCACATACGTCAAATTGAATCTCTTAAAATAAAATTACGAGAATAAAGTCAAAAATAGTCATTGAGAAAAATATAGAAATTGCGAGGCTACCCCAAAATTACTACTCTAAATTCGTATTTTCTATTAGTAAAATCAAATATATTTTTTCAGGTATGGTTGTTGGATATTCGTCAGGTTGGATATTCACTTGGAGAACTGTAGCTTGGATAAGTAATATTTTCATCGTACTTCCAATAGTTTGCTGTCTTTTTATTCACGAAAGTCCTGACTGGCTCATGTTAAAAGGAAAGAAGGAACAAGCCATGAAAGCCTTGAACTGGTTAAACAGAAATCAGCCCCAACCAACCAATAAAGTATTTAGTATTTTTTGTAAACAAAACAATATTTATTTTTGGTTTTATATACATAAAGTAGAACTAACTCTGTTTACCCAGCGAAGAACCTTGTACTCAAATACCCAAATTATTATTTCAGAATACGATTGAACCAGCAATAATTCGACATGATTGGGAGAACAATCAATCTGGAATATACAAATATTAAATAACTAGAAACAAGAACTTTCCTCTTGTTTCTAATCTCTCTCCTAGTCCATATTGTCCTATGACAAATTCGGTTTCATCTATCTTGCTTCCATATTTAAACTGAAATGACCTCACACAAGCATTCGACCTCAGAGTCGATATTAGTGCATACGCCAAGTTGATCTCTTCTAAATGAACTGTCAGTCAAAAGTCCCCTCTCCCCCCGTATCCTTTGAACGATTATACTTGCACTAATGAAATTTGGAGTTCTAATTTCAACAAGGACCTTATGGCAAGTGATAGTTAAATTAGCAAATCTAAAATCCTTCATTGCGTACTTATCTACTAATTCATCAAACTTGATTGTTGCTTGGCACCGACTTCAAAAATATACTAGATTGGTAGGTAATTAATTTGTATAGAATGAGCACCTTTTAATGTTTACATTTTTTACTTCCTGGGTAGGATGTACCTAACAACATTGAATGTGTTATTTATTCGCTAGAGTTGTATTTTGTTATAATTATTTTTAGCTTTTTAGTTATAGGTAGAAGTCGGTTATATTTTTTTAAAAAATGTTTTATTTTCAACTTTTTAGTTTTTTTGAACTCAGGTAGTTTTCATTCTTCATTTTTTATTTTGTATATATAACCTTAATAGACAGAACCAGGTAACATCTAGAGCCTCAACATTACACAATGATACTTTCTTATTTAAATTAACAGGTAAATCTTTACCAACAAAATGTACTAGTATACTAGTACGCGTTGACTTAATAAGCCCAAAATATATTTATGCTTTATGGACTACGCCATGTAACCTTTTTTCAACTTTTTTTGACAACTCTGTATAACTATAGATAATTCCACTCCGTCCTATGTACCAACCATCCTGAACATACGACTGCCCACGGACAAGCATAAATTTGTTAGTTGCCTTCTGTAAACTATAGGACGGAGTAGAATCCATCTCCTATTTACGGAGTCGAATCCATCTCATATTTACGGAGTCAAATCCGTCCTATATTTCAACCATAGTATATAACTCCTTGTGGGCTACCCCATAAATTATTTAATTTTTAACATTTTATATTATCGCCATGTGTAACATTAATTCCTCTCCACACTTTATGCAACTTCTTATCGGCTACAAAAGAACACACTGTATAAATATAATTCAACTCCAGCATATATTTCAACCATCCTGTATATGATTTGCTTATGTCCACATCATATAACAGTTTTTTAATCACCCTATATAATTTTAATTTCACATTTTTTCCAACATTTTTATACCACTAAACGTTCAGTCCACCCTATATTCCAACCATCCTGTATATACGGCTGCCTATGGACCACTATCATTCTAGTCCGTCCTATATTTCAATCATCATATAAATGCAACTCCTTTTAGCACTTTACTTTGTGATTTTGTTTGCTATAACTGCACACCCTGTGTATAAACTCACCAAATAGCAGTTTAAAGATTGACATTTGTGGTCACTGAATTTTCTATTAGGCCGGGAGAATGTGACAAACAAAAGCACCGTCTTCGCAAAATGGAAAAATTTGCATTTAAATAGGTATTTGCCTGGTATACAAACAAAACGAGCTTGGTACTCATTGATTTAAGGAGCCGAAAATATTATGCTTTACTACCTATATGCTTGAGATGTACATAGAAAATTTTCAAATTCGCAATTCAAACTTCCAGTGCCTAAAGCTACCGCACTATTACGTTGGAATTAAAATATTTATGAGGAAATGTCCTTTATGTCATTTCGATGAAATTTTTGATAAGAATTTTGGAATTTTCGGCGATTTTCTGCAAAACTGCTAGTTGCACGTCGCAGAAAAGTATATGAGATCACCTAAAGATCTTCCTTAATATATTAAACGTTAAAAAATGATACACATCCATAAGGAGTTATCGAAAAATCGACTAAAATTTAAGGGATATTGATTGATTTCCATGCACGCATGTGTTCATTAACAAATTTTATCACTTTACCAATAGAATTCTTTTCCAAAATTTGAAGTTTCACCCATCCTGATATATACTCTATTAAACAATACCATATTCATTCAAAACGGTTCACCACAGGAGAAGAAATCAGGTAACATACATACAAAAAAAAAATACGCGACGAATTGATAACCTCCTCCTTTTTGAAAATCGGTTAAAAAGTACTTTCATCACTGAAACAAATGGTTTTTGTATAGTGTTGGTTTAGATTCATTTTATTTGGCATAATCACATAGAATTCCAGTTTTCTTGCGGGGTGGTCATCTGAAAGTTGATGGACCATTTTTAATTTGTATGAATGTACTATTCTTTGACTAACTTCACAGATGCAAGTTTAGTTGTAGAGAGCATTTTTAATCATTTTTAGTAGAATTTACTGGATAAGTGGCAGCTTTAGGTATCATGACAAGTGGATAGAAACAGGCGGATAGCTAGCTAGAACGATCCACTAGTCCATGCCACATAAATGTAGATATACTTCTGTCAATTACGAAATCTTATAATAACTTCGGTTCTCTTCTATATTTTTAATACGAGTAATTTACCAGAATTTCGATAAATGTCTTCACAATTGGACAAAACGAAGTTGATATATATAATGTCCCACTCCAAATCATTTGACTTAAGTCCTAGTGATTTATTTCCGTTTAAGTGAAAATTGAAACTGCGTGGTGTTTGGGATATAACCAAATTTGACGATATAAATATCCAAATTGAGATCCCTTTTGCATCAACTTTAATTGTTTATTTCCAGAATAGTTTATACAGTTTTTTTTAGGTCGAGACCCTAGCCGAAATGCACTTCAATTTGCTCCAAAAGGAGCAACAAAAGAAACAAGAGAATGCGACAAATAAGGGTGCTGCTGCAGTGTTAAAGGAATTTTTAAAACCAACTGGATACAAACCTTTCATTATAACATTCGGACTGTCATTTTTTCATCATTTCACCGGAGTTTATGTAACGCTGTACTACAGTATTACCTTCATTCAGGTTAGTAATTGAGGTGAGTTTTTTAGAATTTTATTATATCGATCTCTACATCTGTAAGATAAATAAAGGTAGGATATATTGCAATAATTAAAAATATTTTACAGAGTGAATTTGAGGCTTCTATCACTTTTCTTTTCCATTTCTTGTCTTTATTAAGTTCCAATTTTTGTAAACTCACCCTTAGCTCGTATGCTTAGGGGCCGTGACTAAATGTCCTCACTACAATCAATCAATCAGACATCTATTATTAATAAGCTCATTATTATCATTATGATTAATTTGAAATCTTGTATCAGTCTTCTTGATCTTAGTAGCTTCTCATTGGCTTATCTGCAAAGAGTGTTTTGCATTGTACAAAAATCATGCATTGAACAAAAACACACGTAGGTACTTGGAATCTAATCTACGTTAGAAGTAAATTAACTATTTCCGTCAATATTATCTATTTCTGTCGTTACTTTTTAACGATTTTCGACTTTTAATTTTCTTTTGAAGTAAAGCTTATATTTTTATTTTTAAATTTTCCCCCTATCTTCCTTGCATTTGTTTCCTTTTCCCATGTCTTTTGTTACATGCTTCATTTCGTACTCCTTCTACTACGTTGTCTGTTATATCAAAACATTATTTGCATTTTGGTACCAGATTCAGTCATGATTTTAGTAAGAGCTTTCAGGGGTGAAGTGCATCCAAATTTTGAGGAGCATTTTTGGAACAAAAATTCTCTAAATGTTTTTGGTGAGTTCTAAAAGAATTGGACATCATTTGAGGATTTAGACTCATGATCAATTTGGATGACGTTAGGAAAGCTGATTAGTCAGATTTTGGCATTTTTCGAATGATTCACAGCACATGAAGGGAATGGCCTCAGGCTCAGTAATCCGTATCTTTCTTCCATAGTTTCACAAGATTCATTCTGCAAGTCCTTAATTAGATTTTGCCCTTGCACCTCATTTAAAATTGAAAAAAGAGATCTGTGATAATATATTGGACAAAATATATTATTAGAGGTAAAAAATGTACGTTCTAGCGGTTAAAGCCCAAGTACAATAAACTGTTATAGTTTCTCATGCTATCTGAAATAAGAATCGCTTTTTTCAGACCATTTCTTAAATACTTTTATGTTTACTAGAATAGATGACGATTTTGTATTCAGAAATACTTTAGAACCAGCCTACAGGCATATCTATTTGGGTGTATGAGATCAGTGAGGCGTAGCTCCATCTAGTTGGTGCCCTAAGTTGAAAAATCAAAAATCTACTCTGTCTACAGGGGCGAACCCAGTTGTTGGTTTAGGAGGGGCAAATCCGAAACAAAATTGTTTTAGGGAGGGGCAAATCAAGTCAGCAAATTTATGGGAAGCTTTTAAAGCTCATGACAGGTTTTTAACAGTTCAGGGATGGGGGGGTCAGTTACTCCCTTGTCCCTTTCGATTCGCCATGTATATCTAGTTGGCGCCCTAAGTTGAACCGCAACTGAGATCGTGTGACCTTACCAAATTGATCACAAAGTGATCAAATTGGCAATGGTTTTGACCAATTGGTCAGTAGATTCAAACAAATGGTCAGCAATACAAAAATGTTTATAGGATAATTACAAGTCTCAGGACTTTGAAAGTTACAAGTTTATTAATTCATTTCATTTTGAATTAGTTCCATAAGATCTACTTAGGCTACCATCATTTTATAAGTAACCTGGAATTTAAATATCTGTTGAAAAATGTGTTGCTTACCAACTGGTTAAAACCATTGAGCACTTATTACCACTTACCAATTAGGGATCTCAAAATTTTCATATTAGGTCACATAATAGATTCATAATAAAATATTCTCGCTTAGGTACCCCCTTACTTTTCTGGATCTGCCTGATCAACTTCAAAAAGGTAACCTTTAATAATTGTAATTGTTAAATCCATTTATTTCCGCTTGTCAACAAGTTCCAGAATGAACTAGACCATTCGTAAAGGCTTTGCCATGTTCACAAATTGCAGATTCATAATTTAGTAGAGGTTTTAATGTTGTTAATATGTTATAGGAAGCTGGAACTAACGTCAATGCATACGTAGCGTCAATACTTATAGGATTTGTGAGGCTGGTAATGTCTGTAGCCAGCATTTATTTACTAAAGAATTTCGGACGAAGAACATTATTTTTTATTAGTGGAATCGGTATGTGCTTCTGCATGTTTATTGCTGGTCTGTATACTGCATGGATTAAAGAAGGTAAGACTAATATTAATGTTCCTAGTCAACAGGTATGTAGAAACCCGTGGAAAAATATTCAATTGTCGAATCACTATTAGAGAAGTTGCTGAGGATGTCGGCATATCGGTTGGCTCATGCCATGCAATTTTTTCGAAACTTTTGGGAATAAACCGTGTGGCAGCGAAGTTCGTTCCAAAATTGCTGAATTTTAACCAATTCCTGAGCGATGGAACTGTTGAATGATGTCAACCTAGATCCAGATTAAAAGAGTCATAACTAGTGAAGAATCATGGGTATACGGTTATGAAATCGACACCAATCGTCCCAATGGAGAGCAAAGACAAAAAAAGCACGTCAAGTTCAGTCCCTGGTTTTGTTCACTGTTTTCTTGGATTACTGTGGCGTAGTGCATCAGGAGTTCTTATTACATGGTCGTAAGGTCAATAAGGAGTATTATCTTGAAGTTATGCGCCGTTTGTGAGAAGCAATATGAAGAGAATGTCCAGAATTGTAGAAAAACACTGCACGGCTTTTGCATCACGATAATGCACTTGCTCACTCGTCATTCCTTGTTCGAAATTTTTTGGCCAAAAACAAGGCCATGATCATGCCTCAGCTACCGTATTCGCCAGATTTGGCCCCCTGTGACTTTTTTCTTTTCCCAAGATTGGCGTTTTGCAACGATTAAGGAAAGAAAATATATAAATTATACAGGGTTTTGAATTTAAAATAAGAAAGTTGGTATTGGCCACTGTCACATGACACATCCTATATATTTTTTTATGAAAAATGCGCATTTAAAAATACAAATCGAGGTGTGCGTTTTTCCCAACACACCCTCCTTTATTCGTTATCAAATGTATTCCATTTAGCTGTTCCACACAGTAAGATTATTTATTAACACCTTTCTTTTGAAAATAAAACTTTGATTTTGAAAAATATCTGAACTGAAATTCTACAGGGGGATGGATTACAGTATCTAGAGGTGACTTCCTACGCACCGATTGTATTTAATTTTACAAAATTTACCTAAAAAGATTTAATAAATTTGTTGTTTTATATTTTCAGGTGAAACTACAATGAAATGGGTACCAGCAGTTGCTCTTCTTTTCTACGTCGTATTTTCCACAGTCGCATTCCTCTTCCTTCCGATCATGATAATGGCAGAACTGTTTCCACTGGAAATCAGGGGTGTCGCCTACAGCATGTGTCAGAGCGTCAATTGTGGGTTCATGTTTGCTGCTCTTCAATCGTATTACTATCTCATTCATTTGCTAGGAGGGATTTCGAATCTACAGTATTTCTTTTCTGTTATGAGTTTAGCAGGAACTGTCTACGTATACGTATTTCTTCCAGAAACGCGTGGCTTAAAGCTGAACGACATTTCAGAATATTTCAAGGATGGCTGGTTGTACATAGGAAGAAAACATGAACAAAAAAGAACACAAATTCGCGAAACAACTGATAGTATTTAATTTATAGTACCTGTATTGTTATTTATTATTAATTATTGTTTTTAATTAAAATATGTTAAAGATTTTGTTGTCATTTGGATCATCTATTCTAAATTTTTTCAAATATATGAATTATGAGACGAACCCAAAAAAATACAAACACTCGCTAGGCGTCGCTAGCTATCATTACACCTTAGAAAAGCGAAAAAAAAAAATAAAACAACTTTTCAAACCACATAGAAATAATGCAAGTAAATTGTTTTAGTGTTAAACTGTGGATCATGTAAGTAAGAATGTTAATTTAACAGCTCATCAGTTAAATCAAAAACACAAATTTAGTAAAGAAACTGAAAAAGCGAGCTAACTACAAATATTTTTGAATACAAAAGGGGGACAATAATTGTCATAACCTGTTGTATAGCTGAAGGTACATTTTTCCACTTGTTCCAGGCAGAGGAAAATTAAAATGTGACGTTGAAGTCGGAAAGCCCCCAAGTTTAAAAATTTTTAATTCTGAGAGAGTTTGAATACATAACCTTAATCTTACTTGGTTCACAATGTTATGCATCTCAAGAACCTAATGTTCTTAGATGCCAACTAGATTCACTACAATTGACTTAAAATGCTGGAATATGGGGTAGAAGATTACATAGTTGTTTTAAATACCAATTCACACATCAAATTACCTTCTACAGTCTGGATTATACTGGTAGTCATAAAATAAGATTGTCGTTCTGAATATTGTTACTAAAGCTTGGAGGTTCACAGAATATACTATTGCAGATCCCATACGCTAACACATATAAAAACCAAACCTTTGAAAATGAATTCCCAGTCGGGACAAGAAATTGGTTACCAGCGGTTCAGTATCAATAAAACTGGAACAATTTGTCTTTTTTCTGATTTATTTGGGAAACGGGGGTTAGATTGAGACTTTGAAACGTTTAGACGATTTGAAATATACAGAATTTCAAGCAATGGTGGTGTTATTCCCAAAAAATCAGATAAAAGACAAATCATAGATTTTACTCCAACGCAATTTTACTAGAATTATCTACAGTTACTCACACACTCCGGTCATCAAGTAGAAAAATCTGCTAATGATCTTCAAATGACTGAATAAATCTTCATAAATTATAGTTAAGAACCATCTCGATCACGTAAGCTTTCAAACACAAAAAAACGCATCAAAAGATGCCCATTGGTTTAAGGGCTACAATGCCACAGACAGACACACAAATCCACAGATACACACCTTAAACTTATAACACCCGTTTTTTGCGTCGAGGGTTAGAAATAGAGACCATAAAGAGGCTCATACGCCCTACAACTGAAAACAAGTATTATTTTAGTCTGAAGCTGGTAGACAATGTAACTCGTTTCTCTAAGTTTTCTTGAACTTCCATCATCTTGAAATAATTGATCTCACAACGTTTCAATAGCTTTGGATCTGCTGCCGTCATCAGGTGAATGATAGCAAATTCAGATTGTCTGTCGTATTTATACCCTTAACCGGCCATGCTCGCTCGCTCAATCCCCTGTTCCATCCAATCAGCTTCGCCGTATCTAGCGATTGGTTGTCGGTGATGGATAGCGGCAGTGGCTTAAGAAGAGGTCTCCAAACTGTCAGTAGATTCAGTCATGGATTTACTACAATGTTGCCTCAAGAACTTCTACTTTCAGGAGAGGGTCTGGTTCTTCGTGCAAGAAGATGGGCTCCCCGTTATCGCCAACCATCGCCAACATCTACATAGAAGGGATACGAGAAGCAACCAAAACTCTGGTTAATGTATGTCGACCACACCTTCATTATTTAGCAACATAGAGAGGGAGTATTACAGGCATTTCTGGAGCATCTAAACCGATCACAACCATTCATCGGATTCAACATGTAGAGGGAAGAGAGCGGGTGCCTACCACTCCTTGAGGTGAAGTGCCAAAGGACTAGCACCTGGAATCGAAACAACAGTATACAGGAAGGCTACACATATAGGGTTGTACTACAACTCTAACCACACATCAACAACATAAACTGGCATCATCAAAACACTAGTCCATAGAGCCAAAAATATTTGCAGCACACCACCGGCCCTCAAAGAAGAACAAATGAAAATTAGATAAGACCTTTTGACGAATGGATATCCGGAAACTATCATTATATAAGTCATTTGAGCTACTGGAGAAACCGCCTAGGCAGGAAGAGGAAACCACGATAGCAACCTTATTACTACCATACACTAAAGGCTTGTCGGAAAAACTTAGACAGCAACAACACCTTGAGGAGCATGATGACAAAAAGAAAGTCAGATAATCTGCAGTACCAAAGAACTGTATATGCAGCATACCCAATGAATGTGGCAATCTCTACATTGGGCAGACTAAGCGACTACGGGAAACCAGAGTTAAGGAACTCCGCAGAGCTATTCAAAGGAAAGAACTAACAAAGTCTGAATTAGCTAATCACGCATTGACCGAACACCATAACATCAACTACCAGGCAAGGGTAATTCACCCTGAAGAGCACTGGTATACAAGAAAATTCATCGAGACGGCATATATACCCTCTAATGAGAATATAATCAACCAGCCAAGCGTCCAAATTAATAACGTTTGGAGACCTCTTCCTGGGCCACTGCCGCTACGCATCACCTACAACCAATCGCCAGGTACGGCGACGCTGATTGGGCGAAACAGGGGATTGAGCGACCCAATGAGCATGACCGATAAATAAGATAGATACTCTGAATTTCCCATCATTCACCTGATGGCGATATCAGATCCAAAGCTATTCAAACGTTGTGAGATCAATCATTTCAAGATAATGGAAGTCCAAGAAAACTTCGAGAAAAAAGTATAATTTTATTCTGCAATAATTAATAATGTCGCCGAGTAAATAAACGTTCTTAAATAATAAAAGTAGTAATGTAATAATGACTCATTAAAACACACTTTACGGTCTAAAAAACTTTATTTCATAATATACGAAACATTGACATTTTTTAATCACTAGTAAGCCTTATAGTCGATTGGTTTGTAAATTGCTCGATCTGAGCTAGAAAGAAAAACCCATGAAGGTCTTTTCGTCTTCAAACATCTTGGTTGTCTGGGAGCGTATCTTCCAGGTCCAGGGTAAATAGTCCAGTTCAAAGGTGGTCTAGCATTTAGGTAGGACGTGTTGAAAGGATGTATATGTTTACCATCTGCTTTGATGCTAAAATTGTAATTCTGGTCATTAGAAGGAGAAGTCTGGAATTATACAAATTTTTGGGAAGTATTTTTAGTAAAATCGAGCATAATTTGTAGCGGGGGTAATTTCCCGTAGGGGTGGAAGGAGCAGGTGAATATATTTATTCGTTTATAAAAATTTACGTTTCGAGATTTTTCTAAATTCATAATTACGTAGAAAATGAATATATTCGTTACTTTAGGACCTCACTGTATATGAATTTCATATTTTCCCTTAAATTTGTATATAACTGAGTTACAAGCATAAAACAAAACGTTGAAACTTTGTTTTGTCTCGCTAATAACGTAAAAACAAAATCACGTTATCAGATTTTTTTTTCCAAATATACATGATGAATTTCTTCATCATATTGAATCCCAGATTTTCAACCAAACACAAGTTGAAACTTTATATTTGTCTGGCTAATAACTTCAAAACAAAAACTGGTCGGCAAGTTTTGTTTTTATCCTAAAGTTATCCTGAAAAATGTTATCAAAATTATCGTAATTAACTCCACTCTACTTCTAAATAAATTGTTCTTACATATTGTACCGGATGTAAATCAATAAGTGCGAAAGATTTCAAGATGTACTTCCTCGCGTCATTTTATGAGGAAAAGTTCCGCAAACGCTTGGTTACCGATGTACCAGGTGTTGAAATCTTTAGATTTTTTCAGTATTTTTCTTCTTGCTACTAAAGCTTTCGAGATATTTAGTTACATTTTGGAGCATTCATACATTGTGCAAAAAATTATTAATTTCAGGAATACTGTAGAAACAAACAATACTTCCGTTTATTTTTATGTTTTAAGATATATTTTAAAGCCATTGACAACGAAGTCGGAATCGACTTTGAAACGTTTGGTTTTTTTTCTATATACAGCTTGTTATTTCAATTTTGGTGTTATTTCCCAAGAAAACATAGAAATAATCAAGAATATGCCACAAATAACATTTAGAAGACAATACTTCTGTTATTTATTTTTCTAGTAGGCGGCTGTCATATTCACTCCTCTCATTGACAACTCATACTTAATTGTTGTTAATTTACTCTCGTTGATTTTTACTGACACACAGTGATAGTTGTGCCTGACTTCTCGCGAATTTTCACAAATATGGCGGGTTTATTAAAATGCATAGATGGCTGATATGCTTTTTGTCTGTAGTCTCTTTAATGGTAATTCCTTACAAGCGTCGAGAAGATATGCAGCAATGTATCCTCAACGTGTAGCCCCTCATCACACTTTGTTTGAAAGGCTTCATCAACGACTAAGAGAAAAAGGTAGCTTCAAACTTAGAAAACATGATTGTGATCGCGACCGGGATATTAGAACACTAGAATTAGAGGAAGCTGTACATAATTTAATTGACGAGCAACGCGATACCAGTACTATGACGGTATTTGCCATCTTAAAGGAACAGCTGTTATATCCATATCATGTACAACGAGTCCGTCCAGGCATTGTTACCTCGTGATTTTTTAACAGTTTCGCTTTTTGTTTTGGATGCTACAGATATGATTAGACCACACCCAGAATTTCTTGAGCATATTTTATTCACGGACGTTTCAAGTTTTTCAAGGGAAGCCATTGTTAATAATTACCTCAACCACATATGGGCGGAAGAAAGTCCTCATGCTATCGTTGAAGCTCACTACCAGAAACGATTTTCTTTAAAATTATAGATTTGAACTATTGAAGATCACCTAATTAGCCCACATTTCATTCTACCTACATTAAATGGGGATACATTCACTCAGTTTCTAAGCGAAGAGCTGCCAGTTGTACTTGATCCGATTCCTTTAGGTGTCAGAATGGGAATGTGGTTTATGACGATGGCGCTCCTGCCCATTGTAGCATGAAAACAAGTCAATATTTGAACAATACATGTCCAGATCGCTGGATAGGTCGAGGTGTGGACCTCAATTTTGGTCAGCTCCTTCATCTGATTTAAATCCGATAGACTTTTCAACTTGGTGACACTTAAAAACTTTGGTTTATAGTGGAACTCCTGATCAAGAGATAGAAGACTTAAGGAACCACATTCTTGTTTTTTGTAGAGTTATTCAAGATTCTCCTAAGATTTTCAATCGAATATGAATATTTATGTGTCGACATCTAGAATCCTGTTTAATGGCATTTTGAGCACTTAATTTGATCTCTTCGTTTTTAAAGTTAGGTAAACTTGTTTTTTGAGTGATTTTGAAATGAAAATAGCTTATTGCATCACAGAAGGAAATTGATAATTTTTACACAAAAACAATGGGAGAAACCCTAGAAAAAGAACAACCTTGTAGATTTTCATAACCGTTTCTGTGATCTCATTATGAAGACTTCATAAAGGCTAGAAAACATTCGTAATCGAAAGAAAAAAACTAAAAAAATCTAGATTTCAACACCTTGTATATCGGTAACGAAGCGTTTGCGGACATATGTTCAGACGAACTTTTCATCATAAAATGACTCGAGGGAGCACATCTTCTCTATCACACTTTTCATTTACCCCCTGTATATTTTAAATACATGTAATTATTTTGTCTCTATGTAAATATAATTAACTATGATTTCCATCTCACCTTTTAAACTTAGTGAGGTCGTAATGTGGTGGTCCGGGATCGTTGGGATCTCTGTAGCACAAAGTCAGATCTCGAAGCATATTTCTAACGCAGGGTTTCTTTGGAAACCGTACGCATTTTAAAAATTTCCCTGTCCTATAAAAGGTTAATATTAAAAGTCAAATGTGATAACGTGTTAATAAAATTTCATCACACCTTGATTTAGAAGGATGATGTAACAACACATCAAGAGGGCTGGGATTAATGAAATAATAGTTCGGTACTTTTGTAACGGAAGGTGTAAAGTGATTTTTTATTGTTGAATTATCTCTTGGACCGGTAAACAAGTCATATGGACCCCTAATGGAAACAACTTTTTTCAGCGTTGCATCAATACCTGGAAACAAGATCAGTTTATACAAATTGTTAAATGATCACATCAAGTCTCTATGTTAGTATTGTTATGTACTTAATCTAGAATTTATATTTACGCCCATGATTAACCTACCTGGACCACAGAATATAATATGCTGTTCCTGAACCAACACACGCTACGTGAGGAATAGATAACCGCCTAAAGAACTCAAGAAGCATGGCGAACGGCGAGAAAACTTTTCGATTCTCATGATTAGGTATATAAAAACGGGTTTTCAAGATAATATTAGTATTGTTTTGAGAGCGTGAATGTTTCAATTAGTGAAACAGAATTTGAATACGAGAGATGTAAAGACCGACATCTAGGATTTTCGGGGAAACTAGCACATAGAGGTTCTGAATCTGGAGCCGTTCCATTTAATTGCTATTACCCGTAATTCCTAGGTTAGAATGTCACGATGAAATTTTCAGGGTAACTTCTCCTGTCAGAGATATTGAATACTCTCTTCGAGGTGTCATTCTTTTGTACGCAAGACAATATATATATATATATATATATATATATATATATATATGTAATATATATTGTTTCTGGTTAGGGAACCTTCATCAGTTGCGCTTCCCACAATTGAATGTCCTCTCGAACACTTCTTTACGCATTTGATACATTTCGTTAAATTTGAACACGCGAGATGTAAAGAACGACATCTAGGAATTACGGCTTACAGCAATTACATGGAACGAATCCAGATTCGGAACCTCTATGTGCTAGTTTCCCCGAAAATCCTAAGCCTTGACTTTTTACAAAAATCCGAACGTGTCATTAAATTGGGCCAGTAAAACTGCCAATCTTTCCCAATTTAACCATTGCTCTATCTCCGCTAGTTTCCAAGATCCCCATACTGATCATCAAAAAAACTCACCCTGTATAAAGACGAATTTTGAATGTAAAATTAAGATTGTTTAAAGGATATGTCACTATAGAAATAGTTATAAAAAGAAAATGTGGTAAAGTATAATTTTAATATTGCTATCAATGACGGTATATTTAAATACAGTGAACCTACTTACCTCCCCGAGTAGGAAGTGTATAACGGTTTGGAGCCAATGTATGTCTCGGAGCAGTCGATCTAAACCGATCTATAAACCCATCTCGTTCGAATGTAGGGAGTTCCGAAAACGACTTAGATGAGACTGTAGATAATTCTTGAATTTTTCTAAAGTAGGTATCTAAATTTCAAAAACATTACACTAATGTTATATATTTATTTGAATATGGTAATGTCACAGACTTCACATTAATGAAATCTAGACATTTTTCCATAAAAATTCCAATATAGCCAAAAATAAAAAGACTATTTTTAGCTAAATTTATATTTTTGACAGTTCCTAATTAAAACACTTACTAGGTGTCGGGCCGTCATCCCGGCTTTCGTTACATTTGAATCGCTTGTCTGATCCAAACCCCACATCTACATATACAGACGATTTTTTCTGTTTATAAACATCTGGGTTTGCTCCTAGCGAAGCTGGTCCTCCAAGTGTCTTCTGAAATTGTCTTTCATGAAGAATATTTAGGTTCTTGTAGTTCAAATATTTGGAAAATGTTTCGAGTTCCAATTTACGTTCCCAACTAATAAGAACATATATTTATAAAATGATTCTTAATAGATTATGTTAACGTCAAACCTTATTCCTTTTTTGGACTGACAGCCAGGATATTTCGGGTCGTAACTATAAGGTCCCACATTCGACGAGTCTTTCTTATATGTACCAGATACGTCCAAGTTTGGATGAAATCCGATTTTAGCAAATCGTTTCGTATTTACACCGAAAGGAGCATTTGTTTTAAATTCCTTTTTGATCATATTTCAGAATTAGGATTGATACTATAAGTTGTAAACTTCAGAAATTTTCGTAATTGTCACTGACTTTGTTATAGAGGTTTTTTTAGACAGAAATCAACGGGTAAATTCAACGTCTGTCATAATGAAATTAGAGCGTCTTGGTAACGTTTGGGTGATCTTTTGGTTAGATTATGGTCATCGCATTAAGCGTTTAGGCAGCTTCGAGTTCGATGAGTCAACATCAGCACGTCAGAGTCGGAAACATTTTTGCAAGGCAGGGGGAGGGGTTTCATACCTCCCCGAAATTTGGGGTTGATGTTTCAGTTTTAACCAATTGACATTTTATTTATAAAAATAATATTATTATTCTATACATTTCTCATATACCTACTGAAAATACATGAATAGAAAAATAATTTGTGCGATCTTAATCAATCTATCCATCTTCAAGAAACATGCTAGAGTAATTATTTTTTGTTACAACCTTGCATATCTCCTCCAAGTAATAGTCTAAAGCCGGGTCCACCCGCTTGATACTTGTCGCAAGCTCCAAGCCTATACAAATGCTTGGTTAAAACTAATCATCCACATTCGTACTCAGTATGCCTGCAAGTTCCCGACAAGCAAGCATGACGGACGTCAGGACTGCATCGCCCATAACTTACAATTCAATAAAAAAACTGGGGTTCAAAATACACAAAAGGTACTTAACAAAACCGACAACACCTAAAAACTCTTTTGAGTCGGTCCAAAGTAGAAATATATAAACACCCACCTAATTATTGAAAAGTCATTTATTTAATGTTTATTTTAAAACCGACTTCTAAATTATGTATTGTAGTAAATTATGATTTATTGCGTTTTACTTAAGTTACTTCTGGATGCAGTTTTTAATACAATTTTTGATATTGTAAAAAGTAAAGTTTCCTTACAAAATTCATAGTTTTGATAAACCTCTTCTACAAATGAAAAAAGTGACGTAACTATTTCATTTTATGTTTCAGGCCATGCAGATTTTGAAGTTTTTTTCTGAATTTTAATAATAAGAAAGTTTTCCATATTATTCAAACTTAAGTAAACATACTGTACATTCAGACCGAATGAAAACCTTTATCTTTTTTAAGTGATTAAATAACATTTTTGGTATAATTCCAGTGTATTTCAATATACTCTATTACTACTTGCTCCTCCGCCAAATTTGATCGTAAAAAGATACCTACTTTATTTTTTGTCAAACCTCCTATACATTGTACTTTTGAAACTATGCAAATCATTTTATGGAGCATTATATTGCTGAGAACTTCGTGAATTCAAAAGTATTTATTAACGCTAAATATTAATCTTCTTTATTTTCTCACACAAATCATAACAAAATATTTCACTACTAATATTTTGGACCCCTCTGCAATGTGGAACAGCCAAATGGAATAAATTCGATAACATATAAAGGAAGACGTGTTGGGAAAAACGTTTGGACACGTCGATTTGTATTTTTAAAAGCGCATTTTTTCAACAAAAAAAATTATATAGGGTGTGTCATGTGACAGTGGCCAATACAATACCAACTTTCTTATTTTAAATGCAAGCCGCTGTATACTATTTATTTTTTGGATTCTCCAAAAAATTCTTGACATCAAGGCCGTAGCCAGGAAATTTTTTCGGAGGGGTTTTGGGGGGACCATTTTTTTGATTGGTGACGGGCTGATTAGGAGCGAAATATGTATATTTTTGTTCAAGTATTTCAAGAATATATAAAATTATATAAATATAAAATGTATTCTATGAAAACATGAGTAATTGGTTAAAATTGAATCTTGAAACCAAAAATTCCAGAATTTCGAGGGGGGGGTTGAACCCCCCATACCCCCCCGCTGATTACGGGCTTGCTTGACACAATTCATCTACAATGTCCTACACCTATCTTTTTCGGAAATATTAAATGTTGATTTATTACAAAAATTAACATTAAAAACACTCGCTACATTAAACTAAAAACCTAATAAGTTATTATTTCTTAATAACATAAAAAAACAAAAAACCATTAATGCCAGTGTTCAAAATGCTCGCCGCGTACGCCGTGGAAGTTGGCAACAAGCTAATCTGGTATAGATATGTCTTCTAACGTTACTCAACATCTCAGGCGTGACTGATCTAATCGCAAGCGTAATTCGTCTTTTTATTTCATCTAAGTTAAGGTGTTTAGTTTTGTATACAATACTTTTGACGTATCCCCACAAAAAGTAGTACAATAGCGTCAAATCAGGAGATTGTGCTGGCCATTCCATCGATCCGCGCCTCCCATCCACCAAATTGAAAAAAATTAGTTCAGGTACTACCGGACATTGATTTCGTAATGGGGCGGTGCTCTATCTTACTGAAACCATATTGTATTGACAGGGACTTGTGAGTTACTGGATCAGGATATGAGTATGTCAAAGTTGGTACGACATTATTTTGGAGCAGTTCTAAATATTTATCTCCATTCAAGTTCATGATGACTTGAGTAATACAACTGATTACAAATTTACAGTTTATTTAGAACTTGTGACAATAGTTTCGCGTCCGATGGAGCATATTCATACAATAGTAGTGCTTCATCGTAGCAATTGTCACAATTAATAAATAAAGTGGAAGTTTGTGCTCAGTTGTATTATTCAAGTCATCATGAATTTCAACTTCCACCAAGTAACAGCCAACTCAATCCAATCCATTCAAGTTGCCATCAATGAAAAATATACTACTACGATATGATTTCCAATAATTCCTACCCAAATATTAACTTTTTCAGGATATTGCGTATTTTTATTTGTCATCCAGTGAGAATTCTCATTAGATCAATAGCGGCAGTTTTAACGATTATCATGACCGTGAAAGGTAAATGTGCTCTCACCAGAAAACAAAACATCTTATAATTGGATCACATTGTTATCTAACCTAACCATCATTTGTTCACAGATCTCCCATCGAAATCGTATTCCATAAGCTCCTGAGTATGCATCATTCTATAGGGATGCATTTTACTTTCCTTTAAAACTCGAAAAATTGATGTGTGACTAACAGTGGGGCTGCTTTTCGATTAGAATTATGTGGGTTTTCTTGAAACTCAAGCATCCAGTTTCGTATTATCACTTAGAGCATTGGCAGCTACTTTTTTATCTGTCTTACATGTCCAAACTCGCGAAACTGCTTTTCTATTTTGCTAAATGTTCTTTACGATACAGGCGGCATAAATTTGGAAAATTTTCGTGAAATAAGCGAGAAACTTTCATTTGTCTAAGTGTGTTATCTCCTTAGCCAATTATTTGTAGAATGGTTATTTTGTGCATTTTGGTCAAATGAACCATTTTTCTGATATTATTATGTACACTTAACGAAATTCTAACGACAATAGCTCTGACATTGATCACCACTGTCATGCAGGCAGACTACAAGATGAGTTTTGAAGAAAATGAAACAAACCTGTTTTTTTAAAAAGTAAAAAGGAACGCAGGAATGGTTTTTGCTCAACATCTCAATATCAAGAGCTAAATGGGAACTAAGTATTGAGTGTAATGTGGCGAATTTGTGAAATAAAATAATTTTCTTTTTTTAATGTGCATTTTTGTCATAAATCTGAAAACACTTAATATTTCCGAAACAGTTGAAGATAGGTGTAGGACATTGCACATGAATTATTTCTGGAGAATCCAAAAAATAAATAATATACAGGGGCTTGTATTTAAAATAAAAAAGTTGGTATTGGCCACACTTACATAACAAACCCTATACAATTTTCTTTTTTGAAAAAATGCGCATTTGAAAATACAAATCCACGTGTCCAAGTGTTTTTTCCTACAAGCCCTCCTTTATTCGTTATCGAGTTTATTCCATTTGGCTGTTCCACACTGTATACTAGTCACGTATTCGCTTCTTCACTCAGCATCTGCCTACTGAATAGACTCGCTTCTACATTCTGTTGCTTTTTCTCCGCCTTCTTTGATAATTCGATCTCTCTCAGGACGTATCAGCTTGAATTCTTTAAGGCGTTCTACAAATTGTCACATATTTTATACCTCGATGACTAAATTCGAGAACACGCCTCTTTCTCTTTTTTAGTGACGTAAAATAATAACATTGTAACACAGCCTCGTTTTTATTTTCGATTGTTCTGATTGCGATCATCTTTTCCGTAAGAGGCAGCCAGTCTGTTTAAATACACCATCACTTTGGCGAATGCGATAGGCAACATCGTTGATCCACGGTACCATGTCATATGGTCCATCCCAAGCTGATGTGAGCTTTGAAGGCTTGGCTTTGCTCCTTTGGGGGTTGTATAACCACACCTTATCTCCTTGTTGGAACTCTACTGACTTTGACTTCAGATCGCCAACATCTGCGCACCGACTAGTTCATTGGTGGCTAGCATGCTTTACCTAGATTAATCAGCATAATCATTAACTTCCATCTGTTCTTCTGGCGAGGTAAAGGCCAAATTACACAGTAGCATTAACTCCTTTTCTGAGTCGGTCTTGTGCTGTTGTTAACACCTGAACAAATAGGCTAACAAAACTAAGAGTACATATTCATCCCAATCACACTGATTGTTGCTAAAAATCTTTAATAGATGTTGTTTCAAGGTTCTGTTGAAGCGTTCCTCCATTCCGTCAAATAGTGGATGTAAGGTGGTGATTCTAGTTTTCTTGATGCCTAACACCGTAGGTTTTCTGAAATATGTTAGACTCAAAGTTCCTTCCTTGGTCCCAGTACAACACGAATGGTATACCAAACGTGCTGAATAACTTCCACCAGCAGCGTTGCCACCGTGGTGACTTCTGTATTGCATGTATTTCGCCGCAATAAGAATGAGAATGAAACCCGTCACATTGCCAGACAGCACACTCATGTTTTAGTATATGTATTTGGAAATGAAAATTACATTTTTGTGAATGTAGATTGGTATTTTTCCAGGTTGGTAATGTTTTAAAATTCCCCGGTAAAAGCATAAGACGATTTATTGCGTTGTCTTCTTCTCTTGAGCGTTTTCAAACATCCTTAAGGAGTAATACACAATTGATAAACAAATCCGATGAAAATATTTTTATTACAAAATACATTTGAAGACTATACAAAGTTGTATTATACAATTTTATTTATCATAAACATCCATTGCCCCAACATCCGCACCAAGGCACCTTCCCATTCAAATGCACATTTGAAAAAGAAGACATTTTTCTTGCGTGCTCTGCGGTATCACAACTGCTCAAACTGTTTGTTCTTTCTCTATCAGAATGATCATCGGCCATGAAACTGGAACCGAAACCAATTCCTAATCCTAATCGATAATCTAAAGGAACCGAACGATCAGTACACACGGAAAAAGATCTTTCGCGCAGTGTTCTTGGTTCCATCGTGACGCTGGGTCTTATTAATCTACTTCTGTCGCCCCTTTTATGTTTTTTGTGTTTTTTTGATAATCCTGGAAATAAATATATGTGATTTATCGTTAATCGTTACTTATATGAGTAACACAATTGAAGATAAATTTGTACACTGATAGCTGCAAAAATTGTTAAATAAATGCCAGAGGAATGACACAGAAGAGGTAGAAGTATAGAAGATCCTAAACAACCTTGAAACAGATTTGGAAGCGATACCAATAACCATAAAGTAATCTAAAGGGATGCCAAACTTTCGATAATACATAATGATATATATAAGTGTACAAAAATGGAAATGCAAGTACCTAATGGTGTGATATTATTTAACCACGATTCCCTTCTCCAATTATCCAATCCTTTTCGAGCAGAATATCTTACCACCACAAGGATTCGAGGTATTTTGTACCCATGGGCTCTTCTTTTTATCTCTAAAGAATATATGGTTTGAAGAATAGACACACTAAAGAGCTTTAACAAACAACTTGAACTCTATTTCAGGTATGTGAACGAAATTTTCATTATTTGGCAACATGACAACATTTCACAGCCATCCATTAAATACACAATGGAGATGGCTGAAAGAGGAGGCTTACCATTTCTTGGTCGACAAAAATTCAATCAATTATATGATAATTGATTTATTAAAATATTGTTACTTCCAGGAGTAGAATCAGCAACACTAGCCAACATTTTTTACATGGAATAATTAGAAGAACCTAAATTATGACACAGCTAAGTCGAGGAGAAATCCATTATTTGACAACATAGGGAGTGGGAGCTCCAAAAGGTTCCTGATTCTACAACTACTGGTTCCTGTACATTCTTTCGAGCGACCAATGGTGCACACCTTGGAATTATGCCTGAACGCCTCTAAGGCCGTTTTCTTTCTAGTCAAAGGTGGCTAGGATATCTCTTAGAGTCGAAATGCTAAAAACGATGTGTCTCTATATTAGAGAGATAAAAAGCCGTTTGGAGATCAGGAATTGGGACCACCGTACAGCCAGACAAAGGGCAGAGAAAAGAAAAATTGGGTTAGCAAATCGCTATGGACTGACATTATCTACAACCCAAAGTAGTCCAGACTGATACAGAAGGAAAGTTTTTAGAATACCTAATTTCATTGCTTTATAGATATAACATGTTTTATTACAGACATTTGGTGTTCTTATTTCGTTTATGTATCCTATTATAGGTACTTATAATAAAAAATAATAATAAAAATGCATCTGGCAGTGGTCGCGGCTAGAAAGTCTTCCATATTCTTCGAAAATTTAATAGGATTACTTCGTTGCTTAGTAACACTGAAGATTCTGGTGACATCAAAAACTAATTTAAAATCAGAAATTTAATGAGGTCGTGCTGAAAGATCGACATTTGAATATTTGACAAGTTATGTTTGCGCAAAAAATCTAGCAGTATCAGCAAAATGTGAACAGAAAAACAATTCTCTGTTATCATGGAGCAATGAGCAGCATATCCTCAACTGATGCAAAAAATCATCGCATGAGATGAGATGTGGATCTTCCACTACAAATTACCCAGTTCCGGAAGGAACAAAAAGGCTCGACTGACCACATCTAGAATGACAGTCCTATCAGCCTATCTTTTTCTAGTATTCAAGGTTTGATTATGACTGATTAGCTGCCGCAGAGCTATATTGTAAGCCAGAAGTTGTATATTCAAGCTAAGAAAAAAAATTAGATCTGTTAAAAATAATAATAACGTATGCGGAAGTATGTGTATAAAAAAGGGTGATATGTTAAATGAAGTTAATAGCAATTTAATTAATTGTCAAAATTGTTTTATCACTCACCATCTTCATTAATGTGATGCTTCCCTCGATCCGGACTAACTGAATGGCTTTTTCTTAATTTCTTGTCGTTTCTACTTCCTGAAATTGGTGTTTTCTTCTCATTACTGTGTTTACTTTCGGAACTCGATGTAGTTTTTGGTTCCTGATTGTAACTTGTTTCTGTTGTCGACTTTTTCGACTCTATACTAGGAGTTTTCTGGTGATTGGCTTTATTTTTATCCCTATCCAAAAACTTCACGTCAAAAATGGAGTGTTTCTTTTCGTTGTTTGCGGAATTCGGAGCAGATGAATCAGTATTTATATTATTCATCTTCTTACTCTTACCTTTGAAATGAATGGACACCTTTTTTCTGAGGCTTAAACTTGGAGATTTCACATTTTCTTTACTTTGGGAATTATTTTTCGTTTCCGTTAATGCAGTTCCATTAAACTTGGGGTTGTTATCTTGTTCGTTTGAAGCGTGTTCAGGTAAAGTGACATCACGCAAATTAGATTTGGTTCCATCGAACAACTTGTCTGTAACAATGAAACATGTTTTAGATATTTACTTGTTCTTAGTAATTCTCTTGTGAAAAAACAAATGGTTGCTAGTAACTTGTTACAAACAAAATAAAAACAATTTATTTTGTTGTTTTAATTTGAAAAGTTACATTGATAAATTTAAAATGTTGTATAATTTAATACAAAACTAGGATGTTCAAAAAAATAGGTGACTTCAACTTACGGGGTCTACGCACATTAATTTTTTTATAAGAAAAACGGATTTGTGGCACCATATTCACCGGATTTGGCCTATGAAGGAGGTTGGCCACATTTGAGGAGATAAAGACAAAAGCGCTGGTACGCGTGAATTATTCTGAGGGGGGTTTATTCTGAAGGGGGTAAAATAGATATTGATGAATAAATTAATTTTTTTCGGGAAAAATAAGATATCATCTGTATTCGGTAGCTAATTGATAATGTAAAACTGCCAGGTTTTATTAAATTTACTTAAGCGGTATGAATAATATATCTTCCTAATTTTAGAAGTTTCATTTTTAGGTTTTTATCGATATTTTGAAAAGTCATGCAACTTTTAAGTTAGTTGTATTTATTTTGCATAAAATGGCAATTTAAAACACAACCTTTGTCCAATTTAGTTTCATAGAACACATAGTAGACATTCAATCAGTAGCAACCCTGTACACTAGAGTCTAAAACTTATTTTTAAATCCATTATAAAAAAATTTATTTAAAATGAATAGTTAAAAAATATAAATTTTGTGAGAATGTTCATAGGATATTAAAAACAGTGTATGCATACCTTTACTGCCTATGTTGCTTTTCTTATCTTCATCTTTTTCCACGAAATTATTGGGATTATACCTGTTGAAAAAATTACCATCAACATAATTATCTTTAAAATTTCCAAAGAAGAAAGGATTTGTTTCCTTGTCAGTGCTTTCGGTAGTAAGTGGCATGACAGGGGCGCTCTGGATTTTCAATGCTTCAGCAGAACGAGATTTTGGTAAAAGTGGTGGTGGCGGTGGTACAAGGCCAAGCTCCTCTTGTGATGCTGATACCTCTAGTGGTTTACTGTGTAGATTTTCAAAACTCCTGAAAATATTTAAAATTTTAGCCACAATCACCATCGGCTTCGCATAAGCATTAAGGGAATTTTTGTGTAATAAAAGGCAAAAAAATAAGAGTAATGATTATGATATCCATCTACACAGTCCATTAATATCGAATTAAGTTCAGTGGATCTAAGATCTAATGCGGAAAGGAGTATCGAGTTAACAACATGACATTCAACAAACTGATTCTACAGCAAAAACCGACATTTACTCGAAAAAACACGGCCGACCTAACATAAATGGAACTAGAAAATAACAAAACCGAGTGTGACTTGTGAGGTATTTAATTGAATACCGTCTCGGCCAACGATTTGGCTAAAAGATTATGTAATTTGTGGGGGTAAAACAGCGGTATTAAAATTAAATTAAATTAGATACCAATAGGAATACCTTTAAACAATTTCCGATCGTCAAATAAGACATCATTATTCTCTCCGTAGACAAAGGCAACACTACTACACTTTTAGATCAGTGAACTATTCAAGCAAAATGCAGACATGATACAAGATTCAGCAAACAAACAAAGTTAACGTACGCCAACAAGGCTGAATCGTCCAAATATGTTAAAAAATTGGTTTTAAGAGAAAAGTCATCGAGATCTCAAATTCTACGGGCTGCCATTAAACATAAATAGCTTGCACCTACAAGACTAATAGTAAACTCAGTTAGCCAAATATGTAGTCTAAAAACCATTGTTAAAATTTCAGCACCTGCCAAAGAAATACGTACCAAAACTCTTTTACAAGCATATTGTCTACCTGAAGAATGGACATGTACTTTTTAACCACCATTCCTGTCAACGAAGCCATAGATACAAACTACCTTAATATTTGTGAACTCAATGATGGAGTGACTACTTCATCTATGGGAATGCTATAAAAAACTATTACGGGCTCCATGTAGAACACTTCTCTCTCCAGCAATAGTAAACCTTTTCATAGAAAACCGAGAGAAATGCTCTCCCATTTGTTTCACTTGAATAGTGTACATTACTTACAAAAAATCACTATTGTGAAAACACTCATCAATTGTATTTTCTTGACGTCCTAACAAAGAAGAAAGAAGGCATATCTTATACAGATTGCGTTCAACGGATTGAAAAATCTCGAAAAGATAGTATCGTAATTTCTTTGGCAGGTTTTAGTAATCCTATTTTTTCGTGTGATTTCTATCCTATGAATCACAGGGAAACGACGTTTCACACAATACGACTCCCGATTTGGAGTCTCTGTGAGCTAGATTTTCCTGAAACTCCTGGTGGTCGAAATTCATTTCGCGATAAAACAGATACTTAAGCTATTTAATACAACAGATAACTTATCACTGGAAATGTAATTGTGAGCATTTTCGCTTGAGCTGTTTACAACACTTGTGACAAAATACATATGAGTCGTATAAAACCTTTATGTTGAAAATTAGCAAAAAAATGTTGGAAAATTTGTGGAAATCATTTGCTTGCTTATGTCATATCGCACATATATAGAAAATATATATAGTAATCTAAAAAAGGAGTTAATTTTTCAAATGTAGTACGTTAACACTGTATTACAGAAATTACATTCTTCCATTTCAAACATGTTTTCAAATAATTTGTCTAAGAACCACTAACATATCCAACAATTTAGAGTCAAAGTCTATTCGGTGTGTTGTTGTGGTGGCGTGTTCCGCAATGGATATTGTTTTTTCTTGCTTTCTTATGGCTTTCTGGTGTTTATCACGTCTAGCTTTAATTCTTCTGTTAGTTTGCCCTACATATATTTTATGACAGTCCGCACATGGCAACTCGTACACTCCCTGTGGTTCTAAAAGAATCCTCGTCTTCGGATTCCTCAACACCGTGCTTATTTTTCTGTCGGTATTGAAAATAGTACTGATATTGTGTCTCCGTAGATTTCTCGCAATACTGTCTGTCCGTGGTAGCCTTGACACACGGTTTTGAGTTTAGGGCTCTTCGTATATTTCGGTTTTTAATACAGTCGATGCTTCCCGTCTTAAATGCAATTCACAAATATCGTGCCAAGACTAGAAAGATAGGGCACTAGCGAAAGTAGAAGGCTATTTCACTCGATTGGGAGCGACTACCAATGAGCTGCGTTCATTATGTAGTCCATTGACCACTTCCACCGAGATGCTCTCTTTATTGCCGTCTCTTTCTAGTCTTGCCACGCTATTTGTGCATTTTAGGCTATCTCAAAAATTTACTATTCCCTTAAGAATGAATTAGGAACTTGTGGCATGAAATCTGTCACCCGCTCCTGATGATACTTATATGTTCACAGGATTTAGGCTTGTCGACTAATCTTTAGTCGCTGTGATACGATTATGCCCAAAATAAAATCAAACGCTGATTTTTGTGCATTCTATTATAAAACATTACAGAACATTATTATTGTAATAAACTTTTAAAGAGAGCAATAAAGTGAGTAACACACTCAAATATTAAGCCCATTACTATCCAAGTGAAATAGTACATTGCGTTTTCTTTATTCCTCTTTCTAAATTGGTCACGATAATAAATGTTGCTTACCTTTGTACATTTTTGTATTTGTCAAACGTTATCAAAGGCATAGGATTGGGTAACAGAACTACGTTAAGTTCGCTGGTGTATGCCTTATCCCCAGAAGTTTCACTCTCCATTCTTTGATGAGCGGGTGTTTGCGTTTGTGCTGTTATTTCACCTGTAGAACAGATTCCGTCATTTTGAGGAATGACTTGGTTTCTTGCGTTCCTCTGCAAACATGACATCTTCAATATTTCCTGTTAAATAATGTCTAGTGATTGACAAATGTATAGTAAATTTTACTACACACTATCAAAGAAAGGTTAGATATTATGGACTTCGTAATCAATGGGAAAAATTAACTGATCATTCTGAAAATCATCTGACTAAAATAAATAATTTCTTTAAAACAAAAATAAGTGATTGAAAAAAGCATGTAAAGAACCGACTTCACATAAATAAAAACAATTATTAACTATTAATTAATTATTAATAATTATTTTCCAATATGTGTTGAGATTTAAATATAGTGATATGTATAGAAAGTTGATCTGACACTTCGATGTATTATCAACTGGTGTTTACATAGACGGATCCAAAGGGGGGGCGATTGCCCCACCGAGAACCTCAAAGTTAGTAAATTTAATATTAAAACGAGGTAATCCTAACTCCAAGAGCCAAGAAGGAGGTAACTTCTACGGGTTTAAACCTCAGAACCACTATTTTTAATGTAAAACAAAACACATACTACTAATGACAAGTAATTCGTGTGTTTTACATATTTATGTATCACTGATATCCAGAAAAACAATCATTTGATAATAATTTGTAAGTTTAAATTTACAAAATATTACATTTCGTCGACTTAGAATGCAATGTTATGTAAACTTACAGGAGAAGAATACAGTCTCATAAAAATATAAACAAATTTTAAGCTTAATTGTCCCTTCTTATATAAAATAGAAGAAAGATTACTAAATGTATACTAATAATATACAGGGTGTAAACGGTTTGAGTGCAAAGATTTTGAGGATCAATACTTCAGGTCAAAACAAATCAAAAAGCTTTATAACATTTTCAGAAATAAACTATAGTTTTGCCAAAAAAAATGAAAAAGTTAGAAGTTCTGTAGCCTTTATTACAGTGAATAATAGATTATTTCCGGCTTCAAAATGATTGTAAAGCTAAATATGTAAATACTCAATAGCGTATACACCTTTAATAACTGTATTAACAAAGAAAATTATTATTTAAACTCTAAATATTCTATTATAATTTGCCCTACGTTTCTCCGATCAGATGTGGCAACATAGCATATACTCAGTACTACAGCTGGCCGCTGCCATGAATGCTTTTTCGCTGCCCGGTTCTTTTAAGAAAGTGAAAGTGATTTTTGCGTGACATTCGACATAGCGTAAGTTATTTGATTTTCATTTTAAAATATAAATTGGAAAAATAAATAAAATCTGTTGTGAATTGTGAGTTCGAGTGTATTATTTTGTGACAAACAGTGACAATCATTCAATAAGGTAAAGACCTGACATGCTATTAATTTGTGGGGAAAGCAAATGTAATAACAAGAATTTTGAATATTTACTATAAATAATCCGTTTGCTCGCCAGAGCTCTATCATAATGACATCCAGCAGGTCAAAGGTTTTTATTTGTCTAAGATAAGTAATATTAATTTCTTAGTAACAATTATTTCTCGAAGAATTTAACAGATAAAAGAACTACATATAAGAAATGTTTAGTTTAATATAGTTTGTATCGCATTATTTTTGTATCATAATGTAAACAACTTTGTATCCTCCCTTCTTCAACTTGATTCATAAAATAAATCGCCAAATATAAATATTCATTTCAATACATAGATATTAAAAGGGTACATTTTTGAAAATAATATTTCATAAAATTTTATGTACCTAAATAAATCTACCGGCACTCGAAACTATGAAATTATTTAATACAAAAAAATAACAGGTGTTCATTTTTTGTGGTGACTCATTCCTTTATTATTCACGCTACAAGCAAATCTCATTTTTAGCGCGACGTTGCCACATTGACAATAATTTACTTAACATGTATTTCAAATTTTCTAGCTTATTAAGGCGTTTAGACCATAGTGTTATAAGAGTTTTTTGTTTTGTTTGGTGGGTACTATCTGCACCTAAAATATATGCAGTCAAACTATTTACACCCTGTATATTGTAACGAAACTTTAGTCAAAACATTTCAAAAATTATCCGCAAAAGTTATATCAATATAAAATTTAGAACATAATTGTATACTCATTCACAGCCGTACATAGACAGGCATTCGGTAATACACAGTTAGTTCTACAGGATAAACTAATATTTTTTCTTTAGGTGCCATCAGGAAGACCTACAAGTCGACTTTAAAAATAAAAAACGTCAAGCACATATCTCACATTGGTACTTTTTGGAACAAATGGATAAAATGTGGACGTTACCTGTTTTACACCAATGGTTTACATAAAAATCATAAAGGACACGTTGTGATCATCACTCTGACAACAAACACCTTTTCTGGGTTCTAACAAGACACTAGTGCGATTCCATTCCAAGTTGAATATTTCGTTTCATGTGATTCATAATCTTTTTTGTCCATTTTAGAAACAGTTACTCGTTTACTTTTCAAATTGAGAACAGTTCGTCTTTTGATTCCAAAAGTTTTTAGAAACATAGTTCATGTGACTTTGATAGACAGATCTTCTCTTTTTTTAAATAGTAAAACAAAGGTTGTACTCTTTTCGATTCTTTATCGCTTTGTTTCTACCCTGGTCTGTTGACATGTAAAGATGTCACAATACTATCAACATATCCTTTTTCTTATTACTGGCCAGCCCACATTAAAATTCATTGAAAATATTCTGCCTAACGGTTTCTACAAACCTTAACATTTTCTCAATTCATTTACACAAACATCTGTTCTTCATTACACTAGGTTGCCTTGGAATTTCGTAACTCCATTTTTGTCTTTTCTTCTACCATTTTTTTGACAGTTTCTCTTCCCTATCTGTTCCTTTTAGCTAACCAAAGAGATTTTTTAATCTGAACCCGCTTTTCTTGCTTTGTTTGAGTGGTATTCGAAATCAGATTTCGAGTCACAAATTATTTCTTGCGGTCATCTTAGATTAGATGTTTGGTTGAATAGATTTGATGAAGTAGGGCTATAAGTAACCCCTGTGTGACACTTCGATGACTGTTTGTAGTTAATTGTAAAGTGCACTAGTCAATACTATCTAAAATCAGATTGTTTCTGCAGTGGTGCACATCAAAATTTGGTAAATTGTCCAAGTTAGGGAAGGAAGAGTTTGAAGATAAAAAGGAAATGACTTTGTTGTCTTTTGATTGAACTTCTTGTCCTACATTTTGCGAATCAATGTCCGTATTTGTTTTTGAATTCAGCGTGACTTAAAAAGTATTAATAACAGTATTATTCGGTGCGAGCATATTATAAATATCTTCCGATATTATCTCATTTGATATGGACGGTGACAGTCAATTGCAACTAATCTTGATATCAATGGGAAACTGTTTCAAATAAATGTATATATTCAAATTCAAGTTTCTTACTTATCATACGTTTTATTATTATAGTCCACACCTGCAACCTCAAACCGTGTTTAACACAGTCGGTAAAGCAGGTCCGCTAGCTGACCGGGACCATCGTCTGCACATTACAGAAATGGTCTGCGTGTTGATTCAGCCGAGAGGCGAGATGTACGTTATACCAGGCGCCTGCCGCAGACTGCGTAAGCTTTAATCCTGTGGGTTTACAAAATGCTGTAACAGTGGCTAACATTGTGGTGGATACACTCAAGCGTCCAGGATAAACTCGTCGGACGACCGAGCCAAACACAGCGGTGCCAGGTTCTGAGGCCGTCGTTTGAGGTTAAGGACCAGCTGCTTCTAACAAAGTTAAAGCTGGCACTAGAATCCGAGTCGCTTGCGTTCGCAATTGGTTAGTTTTGTTATAGTCAGTCTGGATTACAGAACAATATAATATGTGGAGAAAGATTTTAGATTTTCATGTCTATTATCTAGATAGAGTAAGCGAGCTATTCATGTTGAAAACTGTAGGTATTAAAATAAATTTAATCTTACCATTGAAACAGATTCGATATCGTTGAGTAATTCTTCCAAATTTCCACCGTTGGAAAACGTACTTTGACTCGGAGTGTTGCTAAAAACACAATCTTTGTTGAAATTTTGATTATCGATTTTAACTATAAGATCGGTTAAGGATTTCTGCATTGTCATGATCTCTGGTGCTTGTTGCGGAACGGGCGGCATAAGAACTATATTTTGATAAAAATTATTGGAATCACTTTGTATATTCGTTTGACTAAGGAAATGATCACCTATGCTCTGTTGGAATGTTTCATTGTAAACATCTCCTGAGTTGTCCGTTTTTTCTAAAACAAAACAAATGTGTCTAAATTAATAATAAGTATTCCTTTGAAGAGTATTTCATACTATTGCAAACTTAATCGTCAACTAGTACGTACCAAAAATAACATAGTAAATTTAAACAATCCGGAAACCCATTCAAAAACAGAAAATCATTAAAATAGGTCAGAGTTCAAAAAAGTGTTCTTGGAACCAGTTTACTGTGCCACCTACATGGCTCAATTGGAAATCTTCAAGCATCCAGGAGCCCACTCTAACACACACCCCAAATTTCATCAAAATCGTTCCAGTAGTTTAGAAACAGTTAAAACAAATTAATAAGAGTTTTTTGTCAAGTAGGTAAACGACTGAACAAATCTACATAAATTACAACTGACAACCATCACAATCACATTAGCTTTCAAACACAAAAAAAACGCATCAAAATCGGTCCATTCCATTCATTTAAGAGCTACGATATTACAGACAAACACACAGATCCACAGATACACCCCGGAATATATAACTCCCTCTCTTTGCGTAAAGTTTTAAAAACAGTTCAAATGTAAAGTCGTCCATTACAAAATTTTCTATGGAAAAGTTCTAGTCAAATTTTCTACCTGCAAAAGTTTCTTGAGACATGCTGGATATCCTGACAGGCACATATAGAACCAAAGTTTAGTCCATTGTATCGCTGCAACTTATACGAATCAGGCAAATTAGCAAATGCGTAAAACAAGGTAAACAGTATAGGACTAGATATTATAGACAGTATAGTTAGATGTCCTGTCACAAATAAATTATTTTAATTTATTACTGAAGTGTAGGTGACAGAGACCACATAATGAAGTATAAATTAAACTGAACTAGAGTACTACAGGATAGTAGTAGTACATTTTACATACTCCAATTTAGAGGCTAAACCGAATAAAGAATAACATTCTTTAGACATTTTAACAATAAAAACAGTGTTCGCTTTAAATGCGGAAAACCGACTAACACTAACAGGTATCTCACCTTTAGCTCTAACCATCCAAATACGGTCAAAAATCGTGTCATTAAATGTCTACAAATCAGAGAAAAAAACATCTGCTCTAAATCCTAAAATTTGACAAAAAAACCTTCTGTTATTATTTTTCTTCATTAATAAATTAAATGAATACAAAACAGTTGCTAACAATCAACACCAAGCCACCAGGGTCTTCCAGAAAAACAGTAGGTAACTCGTTTAATATTAAAACCACATTCAAAACTGGAAATATTTATATTAAAATCAATTTTACCAAAAACAAAACCAAATAATGTAACTCAAGTTGTTTCTTGGACAGTAGTTGTGGCATCTTTAAATTAAAACAAGACACATAGTAAAATCAGTTACTTCGAAAACAAAACCTAAAAACACAACTTAAAATACAAAAAATTGCATTTATAAAATTCAAAAGACACAAAGAAACGACAATTCGAAAAGTCGAATATGAATGAAAGAGATGAAAATACTAACCAACCTACCTAGATGCATTATAAGATATAAACAATGGAATTGGGAAATCATGAGTAGAAGAGAATGTGAAATCCAGATGTAAGATGGAAAAGTGAAGAAGAGCTTCGAATAAACACTTTGGAAGAATGTCAAATGATACACTAGCAAAGAATGTTAGAGATGAGAAACCAACAAAACAATGACAGACATACTTAAAAATGAAAAATCCCAAGGCTGAAACCAAGAAGGTGAAAAAGAATAACAAATTTTATTTGAAAAAAATAATATGGTCGTTGCAGTAATACTCAGTCATAATTAAAATGTATGAAAACAATTTAACTAGGTTTCCTATTATTCATATTTTCACTTTGATGTGACTAGATTCAGCAAAAAAAAACACTATGCCATTATCAAACAGGAATAAGCATAATAAGGGATAAAATTATAATAATATGAAGCTTAGGGAAAAACCGACAACGGTACTATTTGAATACATGCAAGAGGGCATTTTTTAGCAAATCTTGCTGGTCACTTAAAAACAAACTCTAAAAAGCTAATTATAGGCTAATTATAGGGTTCAAATAGTGTAGGTGAATAATTTCTGTGTCTATAAATTTTCTGAAGGGGTGGCCGGTTTGTAACCAGTAATAATAATTGTCATATATTTCAATTTTACTTTATAAATTTATATCCATTGAAAACGAAATCCGACAGGATTTTGAAACGTGTGGTTTTAAAATATACACAAGTTTGAACTCTGATGTGGTATTATTCCCAAGAAAATCTAAAATAAACTAGAAGATGCCACAAATAACATTCAGAAAACAATTGTAACCAGTAATTTGTGAATCTTGAATTTATTTTGTTAAATATTAATGAATGTTCATCGCAGCGCGTGGTAAAATATCTGCATGGCATGACGACGTAGAAACTATTGCATTCCAAACATGGAAGCTTATAAACCGCAGAATTTAGATATTTGTTACCTGTTCTGTCTTTGGCATTAAATAAAAGATTACTCAGTCTATATTTTGACTTAAAATTGACTTTAATGTTGTGTTTGGACAATATTTTGGTAATTCTGTCGGTCACATTTCCAAAATATGTGGGGGAGACTTATTTTGACGGTTCGTCAAAAACCGAGAGAGTGTGATAAATTAATCGTTGAACTAATTGGTGTTCTTTTTGGTTGATCAGTTTATTAATCAACTTTTGGTTATAAGCTATTAATTCTATATTTTCCAGTTCATTTTTTGAATTATTCTTCGCCAATCATAGACTTATACATTGCTAGTTTATGGAGGTAGGGGGCGTAGGATGAGCATTGGAATGTGTTATTCGTAAAACTGGATTTTCTGTAGATCTTGACCTCTATGTTATTATTTTGGCATGTTAGGTCTAGGACAGTAATTTTTGGTAGGTTTCGGTTTCCACGGTTATAATAATAGCTTTTAATGGTGAATATAGTCACATCAAAGTGAAAATATAAGTGATATAAAACTAAGTTAATTTGCTTTTATTAATTATAAATTTTACATACAATGCTTACCAAAAGCTGATTCGGCTTTTTCCCGATTTGGACTGCGTCATTTTTTCGAATTAATTTATTTATATATCTGAACCAACATATAAATAAATACCTTCCTCGAATTCAAAATAGAATCACAATCATAAAACAATTGAAAAATAAGTACCTAGTAATCTGAAATATCCGATGCCCAATTATTATTTTTTTACAACATTGTTGCCTATATTAAAAGTGTCGTTATTTACAATTTGTGCTTCAGACTGAGAAGTTTAATGAAGTGAAGATTCAAAGTGTGCTATGAGAAAAAGACTAAACGCTGTAGTCTCCGCAAGATAAGCAACATTTGTATTCCTCATCGTTGAAAAATCCCCATACAGGTGTATGCGAAATGTAGGAAAACTTTGTTTATTATGTTGGTTCAAATATATAAATAAATTAATTCGAAAAAATCACGCGGTCCAAATCCGGCAAAAGCAGAATGAGATATGCCGCGAAAACATACGTTCCCAATCAATGCTTACCAATATTTGATATTAAGTAAATTATTACCAATGACTTACTAATATGAAGTTTCATTAGTGTCTGAGAACCAAGTTAGTGACACGCATTTTTGTACCATACAGATTTAATAAATCTACCCACCTATTTGTTCTCCAATTTGAACGTTGGGAATACTAGTAGAATTGTTCGTAAACTGGGCATTATTGTAATAATCAGGATATACCATTTCACTACGAATCTGATTACAATTATTCGATTCAAAGTTATTTTGGGGATCGATAGGGGAGAAATAACGCATTTTATCTTCAGCAGGAAGCGTCTTATTCTTGTCTATATTACTATATATGGGATAACTCTGATCTGGCTGTATCACGTTGTTTTCGAAGTCATTCCAATCACCGACTGGGGAAGGTTCTTTCTGAACACTGTGTTCTGAATTCTCCGCGCTTGTTTCTTCTGTGACGACGGAGAGTTGTTCAAATTTTTCGTGGATATTCCTTAAATTAGTCCTTTGTACGTTTTGAATATTTTGTTCTGTTTCTACTTCGTCACTTTCAGCTTCTTCACTACAGGAACTACAACTTTCCTGAAATTGATAAATAAATGTAGGTAACTATAAAAGTAAGGGCATATATTGTGGCCACAAATTTTAAATTGGCAAAACCAAGGTAAAAAATCGTGTCTAACTTTATGAAATTCTCAACGCTCCCAATAAGAGACAATAAACTCCTTGTCAATGAGGATATAACTTTTATTCTTAATGGTAGAGGCAAGTCCACCATTTCTAAACATAAGGACATATACGTACTATATTCGTGCACAAAATGAATATAATACCTACAGACTACAAAATAATTAAAAATTATGTACAGAATCCATCTTTCGATAGAAGTCAGAAAGACGATGGAAATTCCAACCTAGAAATTAGCCAAACAAACACAATATCTCCTCTGACATTTCACTTCAAAATACTTTGTACAGACAAGTTCTTGGAACCGTGACGGGGTCACCTCTTTCTCTCATACTTTCCAACATTTTTATGAAATGAATCCAAGCCACAAATACTTTAACTTCTCCCTGTTAGCTCAGATATGTTGATCACACTTTTCTCTCCAGATTCACTGCAGAAATTCACTAACCCCGTTAAACAACAACTCAACAGTATATGTTTAAATATCCAGTTTAATCCAGTTGATATCCTCATAACCAAAATTATAGGAAACTTTACTGTAATACCAACGTATATTGACAATACACAAAACGCACTAAATATTCTTCAACAAATATCTAGATAAAACGTTATCACTACACTGCAGCGTCTTAAGGATTTGGTAATCTCTACAACTCAGGCAACCAATAAAGGCACTTTTCAACGCCAACCAAACAGTAGCCAAATTAAACAGTAGTACAAGGAACAAGCAACCTAACGAGAATCGAGCAGTTAACGAAATACCTATTATCTGAAGATTGTCCACAAAGCTACATCTATTGGACTAACAGTCAGATCATCATCTCATCGAATACATGAACTCCCTCAGTCTGCTTGCTTGCTAAATAGTTCCAAGTTCAGCAATCGCACCTCATTTGAGGAAAAGGTGATATTCTATCAAGTTTGCAGAGAACAGGACTATCTTATTTCTCAATTCTCTAGGTTTCCTCAAGCTATTGACTCAGATAAAGAACAACTCTGGATTAGCCAACGCGACGATAGCACTCGTATTCCAGATTTAAAACATTCAGAATAAAGCAGAAACATATACAACAACATCACCAAACTAATTACTACACAGCCTACTAATCATACCATACCCTCCATACCAACTGACAGTTATAAATACACCAAATGGGTCAAATTGAGACTTAATTAAGTGATCTAAAGAGATTTGAGGAGTAGGCAGAGTGAGACCCGGAGATATTGACTTCCAGTTTGTATTTAAACTACTATTGAGATTTAGGGAGTAACGAATTTAAGGTTAATTTATTTTCTTCGCTAAACGTACTGCTTCTCAATGTTACAGTTACTTTCAAATACCACATTATGTTATCAGATGGATCTCCACTACACCATGCGAAAACTGCCCTTGATTGGACTAGAAATAAGTTAGATACCCGAGCCTGCTAGACCCCAAACGTAACATCAGTCTTTTTTGAGGTGGGATATCCCAAGAAAGCCAAATCTGGATAACTTATGAAATGGAAAAATTTCTACAATTAAATATATCTCTTTAAAAATGACGGAAAATGTACAGCTGCAAAATTTATATGATGCAAATCACCCAAAAATACTAATCCCACGGGAAAAATGAAAGCGATATTCCAAATTTTGAGAACTATCAAGACAGATAACGATTTCAGTCGGATCCCACACACAGCTTCCTATTTACCAGTAAATTAACAAAATCTTCGTTAAACCTATGTTGAGTTGAGTTTCACGAACGAACCTTTTCTTTTTGTAGACAAAATAATCGTACATAGTAAAATTTATTTTATTCTTCAACGTCTCTAATACTACTAATCAGAGGCTGATCCAAAGTGGAAGAGCGATGGGGGCGTTTGCCCCTCCAAAAGCCACAAGACCAGTGACTTCAATACTAAATCACAGAAATTTTAAATCTACCAGCAAGTTTAAACCGTAGATCGACAAATTAATATGCAATAGTGCAGAACATACAATGTATGAAAAAGCCTCCTCCTCCTTAGGTACGATATAGCTCCTTCTACTATTAGTAAATAACATTATGCAGGAAATTTGTAGCAAACAAAATGGATTTAATATTATGAAGTATTGGATTAATATTAGTTCACATAATTAACACTTACTGAATCATTCGACGTTGAACAGGTAGACGGCGATGATAAACCGATATTTTTCTCCTTTATTAATCTTTCCAGTTTGTCATATTCGTCTCGTAAATACCACAAACCCTTCTTTAACATTTCATTTTCTTTCTTCAGTTTTTTTATATCCGACTGTCCTGTTGAGTTCAAATCTTAGTCAAACAATGTAAGAAAATATTTAAAAAAATTATAATTGCCACATTAATCGTTTTAATATGGTATAATCAAATATTTATAATGTAACCAGAAATACTTAAGTTTTCATTAGATTTTCATTTTTATGTATTCCTATAAATGGAAAAACAACAAAGTTTCAAAAAGAAATGATCACAGTCATCTATTTTTTTTAATAAATAAAATTTTAACCCTTGGAAAATGCATAGACGAAAAAAGAGGAGGAAAATAAGAAAACAGGTGGTTGATGGTGGAAGCCATTAATTTGTGATATACTATCACTATGATTGTAGAAAAACGAATTCATTCAGGAATGTGTTTCCGTTTGAAAATGAGATAGTATTGTCGGAACTAGTCACGGTTTCTTATGTTTAATTATTAAATAAATAAATTATTGATATAAAACAAATTAATTTGTTTTTCTACACAAAAAAAACAGTTATCGTATAGAGAGAAGGACAAGCCCACAACGACTTCAAGAAAGTTTCACTCAGAAAATGATGAAGTCTGTTAGTTTACATTTAACATTCGAAGGTCTAATGTAATTTTTGTCAAGGGATTTTAAGTGTACTTATAGTATGGAATAAATTAATTTTTAGCTAAACAAAGAAATTTCAGGAAAATCCTGAAACAGTTAAAGTTCTGACTTTAGTTTAGTGTATTTTTTACATAATAGTGAAATGTATTGGTACAACAGAAATGGTTTAAAAGATGGAATAAGCCATGAAATATTTCGCAGGAAACCCTTAATAGAGTTCACAAAATTTATTGGTGGCCTATTATTCTGTGCCAATTTAATGCAACCACTGTATTATTTTGTTGTTTTCATTTAATTAAAGTTCTGCAAAAATACTGATTTTTTAATTATTGTATCTTCAATAATATTAATTAATGAACACAACTATGATACATGTTGAAATCGCTTTCAAATGTAACATCTAATAAATATATATAGAGGGCCATTTTAAAAAATGTCGATTTTACTATTATGTAAAAATACATTAAATTGAAATCAAAACTTTAATTTGTCAGGATTTTTCCTCAAAATTGTTTTTAGCTAAAAATGAATTTAATTCCATACTTTAGGTACATATTGTTTACTAGAATACTAGAAACACACAATTTTGAAAGTTTTGATTCAAATACTTATTAAAAACCTGTCATTTTTTCCTGTACATGGTAGTAAAAAATTCCAAAGTTCATATATAGAGTTTCTTTGGAAGGCTAGGAAATTTCGAAATTGAAGCAAAATATGTGGATATGATCATGTTTACATTCGTCCAAAAGTTGATAACTTTCAAGCAAACAGGCCCATCAATTATTAGTTTTTCTATATGAGTAGTGATTCTTAAAACTAAATATGAGTCATTGAATCAGGCCAGTCACTGAAGTTTAAACTAAAGATAGAAGAAGGAATGGTAACCAAACGTTATAAAAGGAAGTTAATGAGGCAAAATCAAAAACGAGATGTCAAGACGATGTATTGTGGGAAAAACAACATACGAATAAAACCTACAAATTAAATTACAAAGCAGTTTAAAGGCCAGCTTCCACAAAAACAGGCTGTCTAATGACAGTGAAGACAAAAGAGTAAGTAAGAAAAGAAAATTATAGAAAAAGCGTACTTAATTTTAAGATCTATTAAGAACAAAAGGTTTTACCTAAAACTATTTTAAGTTAATTAACTACTTACTGCTTTCCACCTCAGCGTTAATATTAATAGTTTTCAACCGTAACTCTTCATTTTCATATAACATACCACGAGAAGACTTCCGGTCTAATCTATGAAGAAACAGAAATTATGTTTAGATATATAAATGATGACAAATTTTAATAAATAACAAAATGCCTGATAATAAGCTTTTTATATAATATAATAAATAAATAAGTAATATATAACTTATTTAGAATCGAGATAATATATATATATATATATATATATATATATATATATATATATATTATTAACAGTAATACATAGACAGTTTTGATAATAAAAATAGTGTTGGCTGAAAGTTTGATGGACTTAAAAATTTATAGACCGGGAGTCCACGTAATATTTTTTTTACTAATAACAGGCTACAAATTTTTGAGTGGGTTAATTTCGGTGAGACGCCCAACTTTTTCCTTTTTGAAAATTTTTGAAACAGATAACTAAGAGTGCTACCAGGTGTTGATCATCTTAAAATGGTGAGTGATTTTTTTTTATTAATATCAGTTAGTTTTTTAATTTAATCTTTTAATAATTTGATAAAGAAAAGCGAAAATACTTGTCCTGTCCTACGCCTCCGATGGTATGGCCCCGCTCTAAACATGTTAATTTAATGTGAGCAAAATATTTACTAATGACGCCTAATTTTTTCACTATTGCTTACTACTTATTATTACAATCGAATGGCATCTTTGTCCTACAAGTTAAATGGAATGTTTTCCAAGTCATACACGCGAAACACATCGATATTAAAGATACATACGGTGAAAGGGAGAATAGGAAAGGAAATTGACTTTGATGGTGCATAACATTTTATATTGAATGGTGATAAAATTTGTTATATTCCAAAACAAATAAAAGCTTTGATACGAGTTCATTACATTTAAGCGAAGTCACTGACTATCGTGAATGCACTACGAGGCAGCATGCTGAAATGAGAAATTTCATGTTTCATATAATTTATATTATCTCGAAAATTGTGTAAAACTTTTCTGTTGTAAAATTTTTTGAGTTTCAGCAAACAATTGTTAGATTTAATACTCAGAAAAATTGGAAAACTCGAAATGCATATCAACTAAGAATAATAATAAATTGGTCAAGTGCGAGTTGGACTTGCATACTAAAGTTCCATTTCTCATAATATACGTAAATTTTCTTGTTTGTTCACAAAATTCGCTTAGGGTTTCTTGTATCCTATTTTAAATTTGTTTCAAAGATATATTTTCCTGAATATCCTTTAAAGTATTCGTTTTAAAATAATAAAAAATAAACACTATATCGAGAATATTTACGCCTCTTGTTTATTTTTATTTATTGCAATTATTTAAACAATAACTTATAATCTGACAAGTCTAAAATAAATCATTTTTTAAAACCTGTAAACAACAAAAAAGTGCAAAGTTCTTGGGAAGTGTATTTTAATGCTGCAGAAAAAATCATTTTATATAGGTCTAATCTGGAACGGGATGTTTTATGATTTACATGTATTAAAATTTTACTTGACTTGGCTCAAAAGCTTCAATACGACTTTATATTCAGTACGTTCAAGCGAATTCAGTGACTTTCGTGAATACGCATTATGAGAAATTCCATGCTCCATATAAATTTATACTTTCTTGTAAATCATGTTATTACTCTCTCGTAAAAGTTATTCATTGCAACACTTTTTGAGTTTTATCCAACGATTGTTGGATTTAATTTTTCAACAAAATTTGGGCAACTTGAAATGCATCTTAACTGAAAACAATACAATGCCTGTTGTTGATCTAAATTTAAATTAAAGTCGAATGACCTCAAATATATGCACTTAAAATAATAAGCTTAAAATAAAATAATGTACTAATTACCCGTCAAGGAGATCCTTATCCTGGCGCATACTTATAAAATAACCGAAATCACACTTTTATAACAAAAAAAAATGTTCACGACTTTTCACTGAACACACTGAAATGAATGCACCATATACTCAAAATGCGGAACACACGCTAATGGCTTAACTCCCACTTTATCCGCAGAACCTTACAAAACAAAGATCCATTATTAGAATTTTATTATGAGCTGCTTCCGATGATAACTTGGCCATTAATTCTAATAACAATCAAGAAATTTTTATGATTTTGCTCCTTCAGTTTGTTTGGATGATGTTTTGAAAACGGGAAGTTCCCAGTGGCGGGACACCAACAATTAACCGTCCAAATTTATTTGTGTTGCTATATTCACGGAAACAGGACATAAATCAATGGGATCTCGCTAGTCTAATATCCGTTCAATTACTGCGTCCATCTGTTTTTTCATTGAACTACAATCCAAAAATAATATTTATAAAGGATTACGTTTCTGCTGGGTTAGGATCAAAATACTCCCGTGAGTATTTCTGAGTGAAATGTTGTTAGAAAATTTGTTGTTAAGTTTCGTTCACTCAGTTTGTAAGAACCATTATAATCTATTTGAGAGAAATATACGAGAGCTGGAACAAGGCCGTAGCCAGAAAAAAAAATTCGGGGTTGGTTGAATATTTTTCGGGGGGAGGGGAGTTAATTTTTCTGATTGGCAAAATTTATATTTCCAGAATATATAAAATTGTATAAATATAAATGATGATTAATTGGTTGAAATTGAATATTGACACCCAACATTCCAAAATTTCAGCCCGGAGGGGGAGGATTGCTTGAACCCCTGTCTTCGGCCTTGGTCTGAATATTAAATAACGAGACTGCTTATGAAAAAGAGTTTTAGTTTAAAAATTATTGTACAATGTAGTCCCATCCCTTCGCAACACACCGTTTCATTCGTTTGTTTTATTGGTCAAAGCAATTTTAAGTCAGACTTGATTCTCGAAAACAAGAAGAAGTCACAGGGCGCTAAATTAGGTGAGTATGGCACGTGTTCGAGCACTGAAGTGCCTCTAGCGGCTAAATAACGCTTTGTCTTCGCCTTCTATGCGCACAGTCTCGATATTTAATTGGCAGACCTAATATTTGGTCAACTCAAAATACAAAATGTTCCTTCATAATATGCTAAATTTTAAGAGAATAATTCTTGAACGCATTTAAAAAAACTTAATATGAACGTATGTCTACAAGAAGATAAAGTGTTCAGATAAAAAAACTTTTTTCTTATAACTTTGAAATTACTGAAGATAAATTTATGACATGTGGTACACATCTTCTATGCATAATGATTCATTTTTATTATTTCTGTCAGTGGCGTCCGTACGGATTTGGCATTGAATATTTTTGAAGGAAAAAATGGTACGCCACTGATTTCTCGTTAAATGGAAATTATCTTTGAAATTCTCCTTTATTTGTAAGATAATTGATTTCCTTTCGTTAAAAAAAATAAAAACCGTTTTATTTTAGTTTAATATCAATTAGTAATTAATTCAGATATAAGTAATTAATTTTAATTTAGGAAAAAACTTTCAATTGCAAATAATTACTACATGAGAATTTTAGCAAGTGTGTGAACAAAATTTGTGATTAAAACTTGTGATTTAGTGCAATATTCTGCAGATAACACTGACCGAAATTCGGTGCTGTGGAGTAATGCCTCTATACTTAGAACACGGTATGGATATTACAAAAAAAAACAACAACCAAAGTTCGCCAAACAATTTTGGGACAAATATTCAGCGCTCTAGCGATCTTCCTCGTACACGTCTCAGGATCTTCGTCGAAATTTTGCAGTTACAGATCTACCTTCGAAGGTACCATTATCGAAACTACCAGTTTCGCTAAGTAGGCGAGGAATATTTGGAAAGAATTACATATCTGGCAAGGCGCCTTTAGGAAGTGTTTCCTAATAAATACGTAATCTATGTAAAAAAACAGCGAAGATATACTAAAAATCAAAGAAATGTCCGCTATGCTGGTTTTGAAAAGTAACAACTTAGTTTGAAAATAAGTAACCAAGGCCGTAGGGCGAACTTTTGTCGTGGGGGAGGAGGAGGGGGGTTGATTTTTTTGTTGGGTGATGGATCGATTAAGGCCGCAAAATTAATTTTCTTGTTCATATATTTTCAGGATGCATAAAAATTTATAAAGATCAAGTTAATTTTTATGAAAATTAAGGTTAATTCCGGGATATCTACATTAATGTGTACAAAAATTATTAGTCCTTTGAGGCATGAAGCAATTTTGATTTATTTTTATTTTTAATCTAGATTCGTGCATCTGAAGAGAAGGATCTGGTTTTTTAATTCTGTCATTTTCGAACAAATTTGAGCTTTTAATTTTCTTATTTTTTACTGGACATCACAAGTAGGTCAAAAAAATAGAGACAAGTTTGCCCAGAAGTTAATGAGGATTCAAAACTACTTTTTAATTTTATTAAAACTAGTAGATATACGTAGAAGACGTGTACCAAATTTCATACAAAGTTTCAGTTTATAAGGTGTGTGTTTTCCCCACAATTAAAAACAATTTCTGTTTTTTCTTCAATTTGATAACATGACTAATTTCACAATCTAAAATATTTCTAAGCTTGACACTTCAGTCAGTAGAAATTTAATAAATACACTATTCACTAGAACAACCAGGAACTATAAACGTTATATAAACGCAATATAAAAATTATTTGAAAATGTGCCTAGATGTTTATTATTATTATTTGAAAAATAAGTTTTGCGCATTTGCTCAAAATATTGGTGACATTATTCGAACTTTGCCAGAGTCATGTTTAAATTTCAAGATTTTATTTATGAATTTCGTAAAAAATAAACATCTGAGTAAGAAATTTGTAAAAAAAACTATGACTGCACCATGCATTTACCATGTGTTTACACAATAATCTGATTAGCTCAACCGACATTCAAAAAACAAGAAAAAAATAACTGACTTGCATCATTTTTGTTTAAATTCTAAGCACAAATTGGTGAGCAAGTAACCTTTTACCTACGACTACTAATAAAAAAAGTTTGACTTATCTTGGGGACTATGGTGCCACTATATATAAAAAAGGGAATTTTGAAAATCTTATTTGGTTGATTTGTTTAATTAGGATTTGTCCATAATAAGATTAGTATATAAGTTTCAAAAGTTACAATATAAACTTTATATTTAATTAAATGTTAATATTTAATACTATATTTTTCAAATATTTTCTATTGGCACTGTGTTCAAATTTCAATTAGACAAACTGTAGATGTATCATAATAACCCATCAATATCCTACGTGTATAGGAAAAATAACAAGCAAATTAATAAAAAACAATCTTGGAAAAGGTTAATTAATCATAGAAATTTTTAATTAACCGCCACTGGTATTGGAATTTTTTTCGCAGAAGCTATAATTAAATTCTGGTTTGAATCTCAAAGCATTGCGGTTAATATTCTCAAACGTCCTAATAACTAAGACGAAACTGATTTGAGTGAGCCGAGCTGAATAAATGCCAAGGAGGTGAAGGAAATCGGAAACATAACAGCTGTTTAGGTAAACACCAATATATGCCGAATTACTCACCAAAACCAATCATATGAATATAGTGAGCGGCTAAATTTTGGAATAAATTCTGTAAAATTGTCATAATTTATGTTTTGTACACAGGAACGCACGGATCGATTTATTTTCTACAGGCTGCTTCTAAAAAGCTGCACGAATAGAAATAAGTAGCCCTAAGTTTCCTTGAACTTCCATCGTCTTGAAATGATTGATCTTACAACGTTTCAGTAGCTTTGGATCTGTTATCGTCATCAGATGAATGATAGAAAAATCAGATTTTCCGTCGCTCATTGGGTCGCTTAATCAGCGTCGCCTTACCTATAGGTTGCCGGTGATGCGTAGCGGCAGTGTTTCAAGAAGAGGTCTCCAAACGTTTTTAATTTGGACGCTGGGCTCACTGATTAGATTCTCATTAAAGATTATGTATGCCGTCTCGATGAATTTTCTTTTATACCAGTGCTCTCTCTTCCTTGTGAAATACAATTGCCTGGTCCCAGTTTATGTTATGGTGTTCGGTCCATGCGTGATTAGCTAATCCAGACTTCGTTAACTCTTCTCTTTAAGTAGCTATGCGATGCTCCTTATGCTGTATATAAAGTTTTTTGGTACTGCAAGATTATTCGGCTTTGTATTGGTGATCATGCTCCTCAAGGTGTTGTTACTCTTGCAAACTATTTTGATTCCGTATCCCCCTGTCCAATAGTTTTTCCGACAAGCCTTTAGTGTATGGTAGTAATAAGGTTGCTATCGTGGTTTCCTCTTCCTGTCTAGGTGGTTTCTCCAGTTGTTCAAATCCCTTTGTTAATTTTGGGTTTCGGATATCCAGTCGTCAAAAGGTCTTCTCTAAGTTTTATTTGTTCTTCTTGAGGGACTAATGTTTTGATGATTCCAGTTTTCGTTGTTGATGGGTGGTTAGAGTTTTAGTGTAGGTATAACCCTGTATACGTAGCCCTCCTATACACTGTTGTTTCACATCAAGAAATGGTAGGCACCCACCATCTTCCCTCTCCATGGTGAATCTGATGGATGGTTGTGATAGGTTTAGATGTTCCAAAAATGCCTGGAGTTCTCTTTCTTCATGTTGCCAAATAATGAAGGTGTCGTCGACATACCTTAACCAGAGTTTTGGTTGCTTCTCGTACCCCTTCAGTGTATTATCTTGGAACCATTCCATATAGATGATGGCGATGGTTGGAGATAACGGCGGAGAGCCCATAAGCAATCCATCTTCTTGCATGAAGGACTGGTCATTCTTCTGAAAATAGTAGTTCTTGAGGCAACACTGTAGTAATCTCATGATTGAAGCTATTGGCAGGTCCGTCCTCTCCATCAGGGTTTCGTCCTTGGATTTAACCTTAAACCTTATTTTTGAGGGTTTTTTGAGGTCAACCTCAGTTTTTTAAATGAGAACCCCTATTTGTTATTACGGAATCGGAAAGAGCGGGAAATTTTACGTCCGAACATGTTTTGAGGTATGAGGTTGAGGTAACCCCTAGAGATCAAATAGAGCTCAAATAATGACTTCGTAAAAATCTCGCGAGTTCAGTGGTAAAACAAAAGAAGGTTCATACCCCAGGTAAGTCTTAACGAAGAGCTCAATGGTGACCTTGAATTTGAACTTCAAGGTCATTTGAAGGTCAATCTCATTTTTTCATATAGAAACCCTTATTTTTTATACTGCATTCGAAAGGAGCGGAAAATTTTACGTGTGAATTAGAACTAAGCGATCTCCAAAATCCCAAAGTAAGAAATTTCCAATCAAAAATGTGCTATTTCTATGATTTTCATCCGCCATCTTGAATTCATCATATTGGATTAGAAAAAAATAAAATTTCGTTAGTTGATTAGAACTCAGCGACCTCCAAAACCCCGATTAAGAGATGTCAAGCCAGAAGAAGTCATTATTTGACCTCTAGTTGTTGCCTCAACCTCATACCTTAATACATGCCCGGACGTCAAATTTTTCGCTCTTTCCGATTCCGCAATAAAGAATAGGGGTTTTCTTTTAAAAATTGAGGTTGACCTCAAAATAACCTTAAAAATGAGGTTCAAGGTCAAATCCAAGGTCACCATCGGATTCCTTGGTCAAAGTTACTAAAGGAATGACCTTGACCTCTTCCAGAAATGAAGTACTTTAGCAAACATTCAGCCGTCCCGGGACTTAATTGAGACCCGGTATATATATATCATTGCAAAGAATGAGCCACGAACCACAAATAAGACTGTACTACCAATAAGGTAAAGCAACGAAAACAAACCAAAGCCAAGCTATTCCAACAAGAAGACAGCGATTATGCAGAAGGAAAACTGCCTTAGCGTGAGGACCTGAGTTAACTCTCAGGGGGTAGATGGCAAGGGAGCTGTAAGTGTCCTCAGTAATTTTCTGGAGGGCAAATCCAGTTCCTGGGCTCGCGTAAAGGGTGTGTGGTGTATTAATGTTTCCAAGATTAATGGTTTCTAAGAGGAAAAGTTTCTGAGACTAATAGTTTCAGCTTGATTTAAAAAACATTTAACATCAATTACATAACACGTCACCTAAATGTCATATACCTTGAAAACACAAAAGTACTGGCAGATGGAATGAAACAAAGAAAATATCACTTTCATGAAAAATGTTACTAACCACCATACTTCTATCAACTCGTCAAGCGAATACCAATCAGCGAACAATGTGAGAAACTACTGCACGGCAAAGGCCAATACCACGTATGAAACGAATTAAAAACTTGGGAAGCACGACTACTAAACTGCCAGTGCCTGTTAACCTGAAACATGAGTAGAAAGATACGAAGACAATGCGAAAATACCTACACAACGTTATTATTTTGCCAACTCATTTGACTTCTTCAGGTTTGTTCGAATGACCTAGTATCCATAATCTGAAGAATAAGCAGATATATACAACACACTATGGTAGTTTTAACAGAAACCTGATAATCGAAAAAGGTTAGGCACATATAAAGCTTGCTACAAAAATACATGTAACAGGAAGAAAGAAAAAGCGGAATAAGTGGAAGAACTTTTAGACAGAATGGCGGAAGATTTCTTACCAATAAGTTAAAATATATAATTATAAATGTGAAGGAAGAATAAGTATAGGTTAGCCGAAGAAAATATTTAACAAGCAATATACGTAATACTAGAAGAAAAGAAACAAAATACAATCAGGAAATCATGGTTATGGGGCGCACGACCTTGTCGAAATATTGCAAACTAATGGTAAACAATTCTATGTTAACGAACACTATGAGAAGTAATAATTCAACAATTTCGAAGATACTGCTTAAGGTTGCCAGAATAACAAACATCAAATGTAACGAATATGGTAATAAAAAGACACCAAGAAAAGAAAAGTAAGATTTCATGATTTCACCACCAAACCACGGTCAACTTTTCGTCGAGTCTGAAATTAAAGATCGTTTGCCTATTAAAATCAGTGCAGCCGTTGGGCTGTTAAGACGGAACAAACGTTTTTTATACATGGAAAATATCTTTGGCCGTCCTCCCACATATGTTTGTGCTTTTTACGAACTTACTGACTATATAATTAATTTTGGTGATACATTTTTTATGATGATTAATTATAACCGTTGAGTTTGTGTTTGTAAGTACACAACGATCATTTTTAGATGTCCTGCTCCTGTACCTCTGAAATTGTAGCAAACAGTTTTTGTATACTAACGACGAATTGTACGTTTGTATTATGTTAAAGTGACTAGAAGAGGCAAGGGTTTAGGAAAAGGCGGTGCAAAACGTCACCGTAAAGTGTTACGAAATAATATCCAACAAAACCAGCCATAAGACGTTTGCCAAATATGGTGGTGTTAAACGTATATCAGGATTCATATACGAGAAAACTAGAAGTGCCTAAAGTGTTCTTTGAAAATGTTATAAGAGATGCTTTACTTACTAAACATGCCAATAGGAAAAGTTGTCACAGCTATGGATGTTGTTCCTTGTTTGGCGTTAATTAATACAATTGAAGTACAAGCCAAATATATGAATAAATAAATTATGCCATTAATCATATTGGTATGTAAACGACACACTAAACAATAAACATTATTTCTTATGATGAGAATGTGTATAAGGAATTCGACAGCTCTGCATTTGAAATTGAATCAACTGTGGCTTGTGGAGTCGAATCTTGACAAATGTCTGCGAGTGAATGTGGTTTTAAAAATTATACAAAAACTTGTGAATGGTCAATGTGCCCAACGACTGGAACCAATGAAAGAACATTGAAGAGCGAGTGATCGTAATTTCCTAAATCTATGTGATGGACATATGTGACTTATTTCATTAGCATTAGAAAACCGAACTTTTCATTAGTAGGCTGATGTAAAAAAAATATTGTTACTGTATAGAATTGAATGTATGATGGGCATTAGTGGGACCATATATTTTTGAAAGGGCTACTGAATGTTTTCTCAAGAAAGCGAATAGGAATCCGTCTTGTATTTGCATGAGCACCAAGATCGCCACCAGCAAATTTCTTGTAGGTATTACATCAGTCAATAGAGCAAAATTGAAGGCATTTTGGGACATAAAATTCAACAGCAAACCGACGATGCCATCACTTCAGTATTTGTACAAAGGTGATAGTTGACATGATTTTAACAGCAAATTCGTAGAAATAATTTATTGAAACAATAAAAACTAGCAAATATATGGATTTTATTTGTTTTTGGCTTGTTTAGAGAAAAGTAAGGAATGAATCTTGATCTTGTCAATGGGAAAGTTGTAGAGAATTGGAATGCCTTTAAAATGAGCGTTTACAGGTCCTGAAAGGGGTATTTTCTGCCGAGAAAAGTTTGAAAAATCGAGTAATTGACTTATTTTCAAAAATTCATAACTTTTTTGTATTAAAAATTAAAAGATTAATCTTCCATAAAATGGCAGCTCATGATGTTACGATTAACTATTCTCAGGATAAGTATTGTGAAATAACTGGTTTTTGCTGAATTACAATTTAAACAATTTAGATGGATATCTTACAAACCGTATCATATTAACCACATTCTTTCTATCGGAGTGTTACTTGGATATTTTGAATTCTGTAAAATTCTGTAAAATTAATTAAAATGTCTTAAATTTTCGTTAAAATCCCGTAAAGGTGGTTTAAAACGGTTGTGAATTTTTCATTATAGGCACAATTACGTGAAAGGTGGGGAGCGAAGCGTCAGTCAACAGACAAGTTGTTTAAGGGGAATTGGCATAAGCCTGGTTGCTCGCTATTAGGGGCCAAGAATTATTTAGATGTAGAATTTTTTGAATGCGATTAGTTGTAGAATGTTTTGAATGGATTATTTATAGATTAATGAATAAATCTCAATTTATATTTTAAAATTTGTGTGTTTTTTTTAAATTTGATTTCATATAATTTACTCATTTCTTAATATAACTGTTAATATTATGACAGCTAATTGTTTTTCTGATTTTGTAGGGTATAGTCGAGCATGCCAAAAAATAGTGATAATTAGATTTTGTAATAAATAACAGAGATATGTAGGATTATGAATTTTTTTAGATATCTCTTCGAATTTGCTGTTAAAATCAGGTCAGTTATTGTCTATTTACTATTAGTAATGTGATGGCATAAGCGGTTTACTGTTGAATTTTGTCACTTAAAAATCTCTATTGACTGGGGTATAAAGAAATAGGTTGTCACATCAAAAATCACTTATGATCCTTATATAATTTTATGTGTTTTATTACTTATGTTTTACTTTTTATTTAATTTTAGTTAAATGTAATGATCTTAAAAAAGGTGCAGCTATTTCCTAGATAAAGAAGCCAGACGTCTTAAAATGTACATCCTGTAGAAGCAACTTATACAAGTCCCGGCATACAAACATGAATCGAAATACACATATTACTGCTTGACTTACCTTGTTTAATTTATAATTCAAATTTAACAAGTATAATTCCTAGAATTCTACAGTAATTACAAATTTGCTATTAGTCATTCATTCTAACATTTATTATGGCCAAATTAAAATCGGAAACAGCTACTTGCTCACGATTGAAAATCACAGTAAAAACTGACTTGTCGGCATTCTGATTAAGAAAATTTCATAAACTTCAAAATCGTAAACAAGATGATAGAAAATAAACGAGCGATTGCAGAAATATTTTTATTGGCAATTAGTGGAGGACGAAAGTAAGAAAAACCTATAAAATTTGAAGATATTCACGTACGCGTTTTTTTAGTTTGATCGGATTCGTCATCATTTCGGATCGATACTGAGTCAGGGAAGAATTTAAAAATAATAAATAACTAGTAAATCGGCAAGTCTATGATAGCTTTAAGCGCTTCATTTAAACTATTTGCCGGAATGATTCATTTTTTATTAGGGTTTTATGGCAAACCTCTTTTAAAAAAATATACAGTTTAATCAAAATCTCGCGGAACGCTTACGTATGAGGTGTCCTTGAATTTCCAACGCTTATGAAATGAAATTCTGTAATAAATTTTCTGCAATCCCGTAGTGATTTGAACTCAAAAATGAAAAGACACTCAAGATATATCGTTAGTGAACAAAATAAATAGTGCAAGTCTTGAAGTGTTTTCATTTTTGTGTTTAGTAGCATGGATTTACTTCAAGTGACAGCCAGATCTATTATCTGATTGAAATCTAATGAGATTCAAGGGCCAGAAATAGTAGGTTTTGGCTTTCAAGGTGGAGGGGAGTAGTCGGCAACCGTGATCGTCCGATTTGAGCCCGTTAGACTTTTTCCTTTGGGGCGATATTTAAAACCTGTAATGTATCGTTCAGTTGTTCTGAACAGGCAGTCGGAAATTATAAGTTTTTGTTTAAATTGACATCTATATGTATGTTTCTTCTTCAAGTGGTATGACAGCCATAATATACAGCACCTCTATCTATGTATGCTTAATGAAAGTTAATAAATATATATGATATATCCCGCCAAGGTATACCCATGTAATCTGATGAAAATTTGGCCAATTGTGGACCTTCTCACTTGATTGATATTCTCCAATAAGTTCTACAGCAATGGTATTATTCTTGCCATAGAATATCTGTAAAAATCTTATAAGTGACGCACCTTAACGAAATTCCTCGAAAATGTTCACATTTTTATCTTTCTCCCTTTTTTTGTACGATGCATATTATTTTTGTGTTTCATATGTTAACTAACAGGTTAAAGTCTCCTTGTTCTATCGTTCTATTGAGAAATTGCCTATAATTAACTGATATAAGCTATAATAACTGATATTAACTATATTGCCTATACCAGAAAATTTATTCCTTTTCATTCCTATCTATACTTCAACTATTATAAGTTGCGCTGCTTCATTAAATTCTTGTTCTGTCCTATATATTCGTACCTTGTTTATATTTAGGTTTAATAGCTCCTCGAAGTAAATTTTCATCCATCTACCACTTCTTCACCCCATAATAGAATCTTTTCATTTTTATCCCTGCACGTCACTTCTCTGGGTTGGCGATTTTCTCCCACTGCCGTTCTACTGTTGGCATGTATCTATCATTTTACTGTGATTTACATCCTTCAATAATTTTGTTTCCATACATCTTTAGTATGGATGTTTATACGACTTTAGTGTGCAAGCAAGATTTTGCAAGATTTTAAGCACTTCTCGATGTCCAACTAAGTGGAAATTTGGAACAGTTATGTGTCTTTGGTAACGATGCAATAATCTGGTAGTAAGAAGCTGGTCTGATGATGCAGTAGGAAGGTTGCCATAGGAACTCCTCAACGAATGAAGATATCCTCATCGTGTTTTGGGCTAGTTAGATTGGTATCAATGAGTAATGATCAAAGTCTTGTGATGAACCCAGAAGCTGGTGACTAGAACTCCCCCAAAAAGTTAAGGTAAAATCTGGGAATTTGAACTCGTTACATTTTTGTTAATTTGTAATTTCCAGAAAACAAGTAAGATTAAACTCAAATTAAATGAATGAAGTGGCATTCTTCCTGGTCTAAAACGATGTCTCAGAAAACTAGGGCGCAGTCTGTCTTATATTCGTATTTAGGCGAAGCACTGCAGATATCCTATCCATTTCAATCTATATATAAAAAGGCAAAGACATGACAGTTCAGTACCATTTTCTCCGCTTTCCCTCAACCGATTTTCTTTATTTTTGTTCTCTTTAGTAGGTATTGACGAGCTTTAGTGCAGAAAGGTAAAGTTAAATTATAATATAAATAAAATAAAAATGCATTATTTGCGTGCATTCTGCTAATGCCAAACATATAGTAGTGACAGTGCCGCCAAATTGCTTGGACAGAAAATCCTAATGATGGATTGACTTCAATGTGGAAGACAAATTACTTTAAATGTAAACCTAACACATTTTGGCCCTTCGTTAAAATTAATCTACATAGTCATCCTATTGAAATAGAATCCACGAAAAATTATATTACGTAATAATAGCCGTTTATTGGGCTCTCGCAAGCTTGCAACTTTCATTGCGTTTTAAACATGGTTTGTCAACTCAAATCCTTAGAGCATACACCTCCTGGAGGTAGCCTGCAATACACAAATATCGTGCCCAGGATAGAGAGAGCAAGAGGGTATTTCACTCGATAGGTCGTTGCAGTTCCCAATCGAGTTAAATACCCTCTTGCCCTCACTATTGCCCTACATGAGTGGACGTAACACAACATGAATATCTTAGGGAATGAAATATCTTAGTTAATGAAGAATCTTAAGGAATAGCGTAGGGAAAATTATTGTAACAGCTCTGGGAAAAATTGAATGTAACATAGAAAACAAATTAGGGAAATAAGTATGAAAATATGGACTAGGAGTAAAAAATGTGTAATAACAATTTAACTCTAATAATAAATACATGAACACAACACTATTGCTCTGTCTTTTTAACCTTGGCACGACATTTGTGCATCGCTTCAGAGGTACAAACTTTATGACTAAAATTAGAATTATGTAGCAACTTTACTGATCAATTTAGTTCTGATAATATCATATTAATTTTTACATTATACTTTTTAATTAATTTCTTTGTGTTTTTGCGTTTTATATAATATGACTGAGATTACAAAAATTATGATCTGGCAACCCCTATAACATGGCCATCGTACTGTTTGGCATAATATATCTCTGGTAAATACTCCCTTACACTTTGCTTTAATATTAATTACAATTTTTTGTTATAATTGAATGTTTCTTTGTTTATACCCCAAGCATTCCTATACTATTAATTCGGTTCCAATGAAATATTGCTGAATTGTGCAATTTTTCAATAAATAAAATTAAAAAAACAAAACACTAACCTCAAAAGTCACAAAATCAATTAGGTTCTTTTTTTAATTTATTTAGTCTGTTAAGGAATTTAATTATGTTAGTGCTTTCACTTTTTACGTATAATATTTGATTTTTGTAAAGGACTTTCCAAAACAAGCAACTATAGCAAGAAATAAGGAACTAAATTTTCAACTGTAACTCTTTTGATATCGTTTAAAAGATGTCTTGGGAAATATTATGAAAGCGTTAGTCAATTTACTGAAGTACCATTTAAATTTACCATAAACTTTTCAAAATCTAAAAATACCACCTTTCCATAAAACAAATTTGCCATCTAGCACACCCTATCGTCGTTTTGAAGAAACACAGCTCATTTTCCAATCACAAAAATAAATGTTCGGTGAAGTCAATGCCATAAAATTCTTCTAAAAAAATAAACATCTCGATACGTAAACTTGCACACGTTTCCCAATGAAAACTGGTAAACCAACAAATTTCCAAAACATTCAAAGTGTAAATCAGTTCAAGGAATCCGAAGTCTTAATTTGTTTACGCATGATGAATTTCTTCAAATAAAACGGAAACTGAACGTGTGCTTATTCGGAATTAACAAAAGCGTTTTCATGTTATTCTACTTGTTTTTGAAATATACATGTCACCTTGACAATTCGACCGCTTAATGAACCAACATAAGAAATATGATCTGAGTAATTCAACTTTTTCGTGTTATTCAATTTAATATTTTGCCTGTACATAGGTATTTCTCTCCTCAGATTTTTTCCACAATTTAAAGGTGGAACACAGATATTCTGAGAGAAGAAGTTACCGAATAACAAATTCCAGAAGAAAACCAACAAAGGTTAGTCCAATGAAAGATGAACAGCAAAACCTGTATCTTTACCGTAAAAGATGAACAGCAAAACCTTGTCTCTATCATGAAAAGTGAAGAACAAAATTTAACTCCAGGATTATTTTCTAAATTACAAAGTGATCATAAAATATCAGAATTAAAAAGGCAAGATGAACGATGAATTAAAAAGACAACAGCAAGTTGAGCAACTAATGCAATTAGTAACGCAAGTTAACGAAGCATTTAATCAGAGAATGGAAATAGTGGAATCTGATATGAAAGAAATAATAATGAAATGAGAATACTAAAAACGTCAAAAAGATACTTTTGAAAATAAAGTAGATAATGGAAATTATAAAGAATTTGGCAAAACACTGATGGCAGAGAAACAAAACCCCAACTGGTAGTCCCAAACAAAAAGGTATCCGCCGTCCTGACTGAAGTACATATTGGGATTACCGGAGGTCATCTGGGCAACAATAAAACTTTGGATAAAATTCGCTACCGTACCAGTAAGTGCCCGAAGACACAGGACAGGGGCAGATTGTAGCAATACAAGGTGCTGTGTCCAAACAAGAGGCAACCAGAGTGGCCACGGTGCTTGTGGAACAACTATTCAGCACATTTGATGTCTCGTTGGAGTTACATTGTAGTAACCAAGGGACAGTGGGGCCAAGCGTTTTGAATCCAATATATTTCAGAAAGTCTCTACGATGCTGGACATTAAGAAAATGGGAAACACACCTTTGCATCCACAATCGAACGGAATGGTGGAAAGATTCAACAGGACCTTGGAATAAAATCTATCCAAAGTCGTCCGCAACAAACTCCGACAGAGTATGCTGGCCATAGACACACTATAATCGCAAGTCAAATTCAGTCGTGTTTTAAGAGAGAGACAGTCTGGCTATACAAGCCCCAGAAGTGTATAGCCAAGTCTCCAAAGTTCACACCAGCCTGGGACGGTCCATACTAGGTGTTGAAGAGGATGAATGATGTTATCTATTGTATTCGCACGAATCCGAGAGCTAAAATGAAGGTGGTTCATTTGGATCGATTGACTCCCAATCCCGGAGAGGAAGATTCCGACTCGACGATCAGAATTAAAGGGAGGCAGTGTTATAACATTTTATTTTACTCTGCCAAAATAAGAACCTTTCGAGAAATTAATCATTCTAAGTAAAAACTAAATTTGCGAATAAACGATAAAACCATTAAATAAACAAGTGTAACACGAAAGGGATTCCAGAAAATACGGTGATCATAAAAAATGAGTTCAAATTCATTTCGGAGTCAGAAATTATAAACGATTGGCGTTCCAGACCAGTGAGAGAAGCATCTCGAAGGCGATGAAGGTATAAAAAGGTGACAGCCAGGCGGCCCGGTAGAGTTAAGTTCAATCGACCGCATCCAAGTGATCACCTGTTAGTACTAGTTATGGTTGTTGATAAATAAGGAAGTATTGTGACTTATTTTGGTAGAATAAAGACGTTTATAGTAAGTGTAAAAAAATTGTAAATAAAACCCTGTAATAATATGATCAACCAATATTTTTCTGGAGGCATTTCAACTCCAAATTTATGTGTTTTAATAGTATAATGTTCTTAAATTTTCACTTGAACATAAATTTTTTTGTTTGTCAAAAAAAAATTGACGATGACAACCCTGACTGGTTGGCAATCACTTGATACTGAGGGTTTCGTTTTTTTTTCATCCCCGGTCCAGATCTATTGGTGTTGCTATTTTCGCTTGGTTTACCGGCATGCAGTTGGCTCCCTCAAGTTTTATTTTTTTAAATTTTCTTCTTTTAATAAGATCTTTGCTTTATCCCATTCTACTCTGTGGCTGCCAATGCTGGTTAATACATGCTTGGCCAAGTTTGATTTATCTTATTTCTAATGGTCTTAAAGTTTTACTGGTACATGTATGACCACAAACCCAAGGTATACACACTTCTAGAAATTTTCAATTGCACTAAATGAGTTTATATGGATATGTTTTTCACGTCGTATATACTGTCTACTGATTGTACTGATATTGTTGCTTTGAAACGTTGAGAGATCGTAGAAGTTCTACTTACAGCAATGTGTTAGCACTTCTTCGAGTAGTTTGTGAAACTAGAACAAGTATTTGTAGCAGATATGAATTTGGATTTGCAATCAGTTGTAATGTGTTGAACATGTGTGGAGTGATGCCAGTGGTTCAATTGCTGTTTCCATAGCCTCTGAACTTCACTGACTAAATCTGCCTACTTTGTTATTTTTTCATTATATTTAGTATACATATTGATGTCGTTCGGTATAGATAATGAATATGCCTATGAGGTAGGTGATTTGTTCGTTTTTGTTTTAGCAGTACGAATTTTCACACCCCAGTTTAATGTGTAATTGTTGATCATGATTGAGGTTTATTTGAAGTATGGATTTTCACTTGCGGTGGGTTTATATGTAGTGGCAAGGAGTGGGTGTATAATTTTTCCTGTATGTTGGATTTTTCAGTGTATTGTATGTATTGTTATTAATTTTCTGTTTCTTTTTATTTCCACACCAAATATTCACGATCGATAATACACTACTTTTCTTAGACAAAGACATGCGTCAAGCGAACATCATTTGACCCGTTACTGCTTGCTTCTGGTGGTCGTTCTCGAAGAATCCCGTTAATTCAGACTAGACATCGTTTTGGGATCTAGGTCTTTGAAATATACAGCATTTTTAAATATTGTGGTTTTATTCCGAAATCTATAAACGTTAACATTGTTCCGTTGTCCAGTCTTCATTTATCTGCACCCGAATCTGTCGGATGGAGATACCATACAGATATTTGTGAAAATGATCCACAGCACTGATCATTCAGAGAAGTTATTTTCTGGTTATACAGTAATTCCTAAGACCAACTTGCCGTACTGTGTTGGAAATGCTAGGATTGGACTGAAACATAATGCCGCTTTCAATTGTCTAAAGGCTGCTTAACCATATCGTTTGTTAACGGAATATTTGGTACTTACGATGTTCTGATATTTTTCTCGCTGACATTTTCTATTTCATTTTGCATTGTGTTTTGAATTGAACTGATTTTATCTTGTACCTTGCTTTGGATAGAATCGATCTCAACTACTTTGGTTTCAAGAATATCCACAGAAAGTTTAAGCATTTATTTCATCTCTTTTATGTCTGATTCCACTATCTGTATTTTATGATTAACTGCTTCATTGCATTATTATTATAACCAATTGCATTAGTTCTTCCAATTGCACTTGACTTTTTTATTCAATTTGGTCTTGTTTTTATTCTAATATTATAAGTTCATGTTGTGCATTCTCTTCGAATATCTTAAGTTCATCTTGTCTCTTTTCTTCTAATATTTTAAGTTCATCTTGCCGTTTTAAATTCAAATTTCTAAAATAACCCTTCAATTAAATTTTGTTGTTTCATTTATTGTGGTTACAAAATTGTCCAATTCAATTTTACCTTTTAAAAGATTGCACTGACCTTTGTTGGACTCCTTTTTGCCTTTCCAGTATGTAACTTATTTTCTCGTCCAACTTTCAGGTAACTCCATTGAGTTCCTTGTTAGTCTCGTCCATTTCAGCGGCTATAATTCTAGTAGTGTGAGATTTTAAAAACCCCTTAATCGCACTTATGACACCACTGTTACAAATTTTCACACAAAAAAATCACAACAATAACACACTACTTTTCTTAGAGATGCGTCAAACGCACATCAATCGATCCGCTATTCTCTGCTGTTGGTGTATAGCGCCCATTTATTATCCATCTCAGTCACTCTGGAGGAATCTCGTTTATACTAGAAATTTCGGTCCTTTTATATCCGCAATCGTTCATTAAGGAAATAAATTTTTGCCAAAAGTTTGTTTTATTCGATGAATTAGTTTTTATTTCGGCGATTAATTTCCAGAGAATTCAGCTATCAATAATGTCAAATTAAACGTTATAACAGTATTATTGTTGTTGTTGGTTAAATACCCATAAACTCAATCTATGGGCCACCCATTAAGCCATTGTACAAATACATTGCAGGTAAATTTAATAACAATTAATATTAATTAATTATTTAACTTTCAAAACACTCTCTTTGGGAATCGTTGTCGTTACTTAAACATAACACATAAACCAACACAAGGAGGAATCTGGCTGGGAATGTTGGGACTCGTATATGGAATCTTCTCCCTTAATAAGAGCGCACGCATCGAAGATGTGACTTTTTGTTACCTTCGGCAATGGAACACGTTTCGGATGACATATGACATTCATATTTCTCATTGGCGTTGCTTAATGTTGTCTTAGACAACATAAGGAGTAAATTGGTAAAGTTTCGAAGAGCTGAGGTAGTTTTCCAATTACCACACGACAGCGCAGAGTAAGGCACAATGCTCACAGCGAACTGTTCCAATTACAGCATTGCCGCGCACAAATGGGCACAAGAAATAGGTGTACCTTCGGATGGTTTATGTAATTTTACCAAGTTACCATAAAACGTTAACATAAAACATGAAGTATGTTCCAATTAACACCCGAAAATTGCGGCATTGTGCGGCATAAAATCACTTTGACCTATGGTCATGGGAAATCTACCCGAATTTCCATATGAATTATAAATTTTTGTTATTTACTATTTTAGTAAATATAGAGGGTATTCTATATGATAACTCCATAATATTTTCATTTTCGTTCGATTCTTATTTATTTACAGAAACAAAGAAAGATGCCCAAATTTTGAAACTATTATTATATACACCAGTCAATAGAAATCTTTAGGTAATATAAAATTCAACAGCAAACCGTTTATGCCATCACATTAATAATGGTAAACAGTCAATAGCTGACCTGACTTTAACAGCAAATTCTTAAATTATTTAAACAATAAAAACCCAAGAAAATGTGATTTTCTTTTGTTTTTTTCTTGTTTTATGAAAATGCGGAATCGTAATCCTCTCAGTGAAAAAGTTGTAAGGAATCGGAGTCCTTTAAAATGAGTATTTACAAGACCCGATCAGAAGATTTTTCGTTGAGAAAATTGAGAAAAACCGATAAAATATTACTTTTTCTAAAAAATTTATAACTTTATTCTAATACAAATTTAATTTTCCGCTCAATGGCTACCGTGTTAGAATTAATTAAGCTCAATATGGATTTTGTCAGTTAAGTAGTTTTTGCAGAATTATATTTAAAGATTAAGAGAGATATTTTGCGTACGGTACCATATCAACTTCGCCCGTCTGTTATACCAAATACTTTTTAACAGATCGTATCATGTAGTTCAATTTGTATATCTTAGATTTTTGTTGAAATGCTGTAAAAATGGTTAAAATGCTTGTAAATATTGCATTTTACCTGAGACTTCGTGCCAGAGGGAGACAGAAGAAAATGTAATAGGAATAGTCAAGCTAACTTAGGGTTTTATATACAGTAATGGAAAATTCTTATTCTATATTTTATTTTCATATATGTCTTACATATTTAAATATATTATCGCTAAGATATTAACCTCGAGTGTGGCATGTCCAAATGAGTAGAGTCATATAACTGGATGTTAATGTCATAATTTATTAAGCATGTTATGTACTGAAAATATGCAATATATGTAATCATTTTTAAAATATCTTAATTGAATTCTTTTAGTGAACTAAAAGATTGATCAGTACAAAATATTATAATTCTTGATTCACTTTAAAATTGTTTAAAAGTACTATACATACATACATTATAAAGCATCTGCTCTCATTTAATTAAAAAAGTGTACATCAATTGAATAAACTGTGTTTTCATCTATAAAATCTTATAACCCTACATATCTCCGTTATTTGTTACAAAATCTAATTCCCACAATTTTTTGGGATGCTCAACTATAACCTACAGAATCAGGAAAACAATTAGCTGTCATAATATTAACAGTAGTATTATTAAATGAGTAAAAATTATATAAAGTAAAATTTTGAATAAACACACAAATTTTAAAAATGTATAAAATGAAAGCTATTCATTGCTGTATAAATAATCCATTGAACTGAATACAAATTTAGTTCAATAAAATAAACACATTCAGAACATCATACATCTAAACAATTGTTAGCCCCTAATAGCGAGCAACCAGGCTTTTGGAAATTCCCCTTAAATAGCTTGACTGTTGTTTTAAACCACATTCACGGGATTTTAACGAAAATCTAAGATAGACAAATTGAAATTCATTTTACGGACTGTCAAAAGATCTAAGTAAGAGTCTAGTAGAAAGAGCGTGGTTTTATGACAGAGTTTGTAAGATATCCATCTAAATTGTTTAAATTGCAATTCTGCAAAAACTATTTATTTCACAATACTTATCTTGAGATTAGTTAATCTTAACATCATAAAATGCCATTTTCCGGAAGATTAATCTTTTATTTTTTTATTAAATTATAACAAAGTTATGAATTTTTGAAAATAAGTTAACATTTCTCGATTTTTCAACTTTTCTCGGCGAAAAATACCCCTATCAGAACTTATAACGCTCATTTTGAAGAATTTCCAATTCTATACAACTTTTCCATTGATAAGAACACCATTTTTTCATTGTTTTTATCAATACCCGCCAAAAACAAATAAAATCTATTTTTGCTAGTTTATTATTTTTTAACTAAATTTTGCTGTGAAAATCATTTAAAATATCACTTATGAACTAATACTGAAGGGATGGCATAGGCGGTTTTCTGTTGAATTTTATGTCACAAAATGCCTTCAATTTTGCTCTATTGACTGATGTAATACCTATCAAGAAATAATCTTATTACTCCGACACTTACAATGAATAGCGGCAAAACAAAATGAATACGCGATATGTTTAGAACAATGTCCGCCTAATAATTCACTACATACAAGTATAAATTTGAAATTTGTAAATAAAAAAAAAAGAGTTTTCTTCTTACCTTCTGTTTGGCTTAACATTGCAATCTTTCCTACGAGTTCTTAGCATATTCATTCGACCAGCCATATCGATAGATTTTCACTGATATACCGGTTTAACACAATGAAGACGACGTACTAACTCTGAAACTTCTCCAAACTTAAAGAGTTTATTTACATCACAGGAAGGCAGTGACATATGAGCTGTTTAAAAACCCTTCTTTTGTATAAATAAATAAATTCCGTCCGAAATGATTCTGTTTATCAGCGGGTGGTGTATTTTCCGTCCATGTCGTAATGTTTTTCTCTAGCTGGAATGTTGATCAATCTACAAACACAGAGAAATAGATATTTAAAATCAGATTATGATGGAATTATCTCGTATTTTTAAAACTTCAATTTGAAAATTGATTGAAATAAACACCCAGTAATAATGTAATTGCGAACGAAAGTAAAGCTAATATAACGGTAGTATTGTTTATATTATTTATATAAGATTTGAGTCTATGCCAGATTTCTGTTGAAACTAACCAATTATTTCGATTTTACACCGATTTCATTCATTATATTCTTGTATCCGTATTGTCACGATATAGTTCGAACCAAATCGCAAAATTTCATGCAAAATGTCGAATATGACTGTTTTGTAGAAATGGGTTCTAGACCATTTGTATTGTTATAAAATTTATCTACGCCGTCCCTGACTAAACCAACGTAAAGCATTATTATTCATTCCGATAAAACATCAATCGCTGGGATAATAAAAAGAAAGAACTGGAATCTTCGAACGGGGCAAAAACTACTTATCTCGACGCTGGGCGAACAAATGTAATACCCATACGGAACGACGAGAAAATTCAATGTAGAATATATAAGGCAATATAGATTTCATGATTTAGTTAGTATAGCTTAAATAGTTGAGTTTATATTCCGTGTGAATTGTTTTTCAAAATCAGCTGTTGTAAATATTGAATTTTTATATGTAAATAAAGTTGTAGAAAGTACAGTGAATATCAGTAATTAAAAGTTTTAATTTGAACCCACGGAGTTTATTGCAGTATTAATAATAATTGTATCTATTTTTTTCTATAAAAAAATAAATATTGAAAAATGGACATATTTGCAGTTTTTTTTATATCATCGTTCCTGTAGGATTTAGTAAAAAATCTTTTTAATAAAAGTTATTTAGAATAAAATTTCTTACATGGCAGATGACACGGTATTTGAGAAAGCAAGATTTTCTCGAATAATGGAAAAATTGTGAAACTATATAAAAAAATATATTTAAAATTTGATGCTGAAGATTTACAGCAATTTTATAGAAACTCCACAATATATTTTATAGTGGTTACTCTTCTCCTGAGTCTATCTGTATCGGTCCATTACTAGAGATACAACTAATATGTCAGTTAAAAAAATAAAAATTGCAAAAGTTGCCAAATCTGAAATATCAGACTCAAATATTTGAAATACTCTGTGCATATAAAGGTAGATCACCTTTATTATGTACAAATGTTAAAACTAGATTTTTTCGATATAGCAACGTTTTTTCCATTTCACAAATAAAAAACTTGTAAACAAATTCTAGTTACGTGGCAAGTTTTTAATATTGTTAGGAGAATTCATCCGACAGCTGGTGCAATCGGCCATCAACCAATTCGTGGAAGGGACGTTATTCCGATACTTCTGAGAATCCGAAATATTTAGTCTCTCAACAGGCCGACGGCTGCCGTTACTGGAAATTCCCTTGAAGCTTCCAAAACACATGAAAGAAGTTTCCCGATAGTTCGTTGATTTGCCAGAATAATTCCGAGAGAAATATATAAATCCCGACATCTGGCGATGGGATTCATTCATTATTCGACGGTCCTATTGTTAAGATAAATTGTAAATAGTTCTTGTGAATACAAATTGTGTTAAAGTAGTGGAAATAAATTAGAGTGAGTTGGACTGTGTTTTTAAATAAATCCAAGAACTGAACTGAACCCGAGTGAAAATAAAAACATTACAATATGTTCTATTTCCGTAAAATTGACAAGTAAGGTTTCTCCTAGTCTTCTAATTTCTGCTTTCGAAAATCCATTTTGCAGGATTAAAATTATTAAAAAGGGTTCCAGAATATTAAAGTTGTTTATAAGGATCTTTAGTGTGAAATAAAAATAAATGCTTTATACAGTACAAAAATATTTAAATTTACTTTGGCGGTTTTATTTATATTTAAGTGCTGCAATTTTCAGAATTTTTACTGCTCTGATAGTATACTGATACCGACCTTTTTTTCGGAAGAAGTATCTAATTTAGAGAAAATATATTTTTTTAAATTAAGATAAAATTGCTATAAATTTTCTGTACCAAATTTTAATTTTAAAAGATACTCATTTCTTCAGAAATATCCCAATGTTTGACAGAATGTGGTAATTTTCAAAATGTAATGGCATTCAATAACTTCCTAGAAAATTCTATTCTAACTACCTTCTGTTGAGATTTTTTTTTTCTGTAGCCGATAACAACAAAGTTATAGAAGAAAAACTTTAAAATTTCAATTTATAAATCTATAATTGTTTATAAATAATTTTCCATAAATTTTTGACATGGCTCATACAGATACCATTATTATAAATATTGTCTAGAATCCACTCCTACAAAAGCAGATATGTTCCCCATTTTGCAAAAAATCGCTTAATTTAATCTAATCTGTTCGGTGTAATAATATCGAAACAAAATTGTTGTTTACACTAATATAAACACTCAGTAGTAAATGACCGTTCAGAGAAAAAACAACGCTGTTGTAAGTAAACCCAAACTCCTGCATTGCTTATCTAACTACAGGCGCAGATCCAGAGGTGGGAGGGGACATGATCATATTGCAAGAGAAAACTAGAATTATAGAAGAGTCGGGGGCGGATTCCGATAATAGCTTCCCGGGTGGAAGCGATCTCATACTAAGTTGCCCTAAATAGAGGGCCGGGGGCTTCTTTAAGGTTTTTAATCAAATTGAAAATGGTGATCTAGAATTTAAGCCCATAAGTAACTTTATCCAGACTCTTGGAGTTAAGATTCCCTCATTTTACTTTTAAATTCACTAACTTCGAGACTGTCATCGCTCCCCACTGGTTCAGCCCTTGAAAAAAAAAAACAAAAATGGATAGGAATACGTATTCTAGAGTATTCCAACACATTAAAAGTCCACAGAACAAAGTCCTGGATGCCAACAACACGAATAAAAGGTGATTAAGTCAATAACAGAATCGAAATGGAACTACGTCGGCAATCTTAAAGTGCATGTGAATGATGTGGATCAGAGGGGCACAAGACAGAGACAAATAGTAAGCCCCTTCGAAAACTAAACACAGCCTAGCCCAGCACAAGGCCACCCCAGGCGTGACAAAAATGTGTCATGTCGATTAGAATAGGTTATCGCATATTGAACCCAGCCGAAAGCCATTCCATGAATTTCTTACGCACTCATGGGTCTGTTTGTTCACATGGTACAGTTTTCATGGGCTGGGTTAGAATTTTTATAAATTGTTTGGTTATGATAATTAGATATAAATGGTCTGTTAACGATTGTTTTTGTTTGTTACCATTCAATTATTGTATACTTATTTTTCCAATGGATCTTGGAAAATTAAGTGAATTGGTACGACAATCCAGACTAGACGAGAACTAACTGAAAGATGATATTGTTCGGTCACCGATGTCAGAGGCGTGGCAAGTGTGTAACACAAGCAATTTTATCGATAGATCATCCCCCATATGACATTGTACTCTTACCGTTATAAAATGGCAAACAGTTTAATTTGTATGTTAGGGAAAACGAGACAGATCACAATTGATAGCTCAAAGTGTCGATAATCAGTCGACACTAAAATTAATCAAAAAAAAACCTAAAAAATGTAGAACATGAAACAAGTTATTTTTTTTATTTTTACTGTTTCTTATCAATAAATATTTGCTAAACGTAATCGAGAAAATTGAAAATGTGGACCAAGAGGCTCATCTTGATTGTGTTTCATTCTTTCAAACTACTGTGACATATCCTCATTGACCAAAAGTTATAATTTATGTTGTTTCATGATATATAATGATACCGGATGTTCCTATCCTTTTGAAGACTTCTTTGTTTCAACTATTCCGATATACAATGTTCTCAAACAATAAGCCCATATAATAATTCCCTATACCTTCTCACACAGGTATGAATGGTCCTACAGTTTGATTATTTTAATGTTTTAATTTACTTATTAAGTTTTACTCTGTGCTGAAGATGCCTGACTACTTCGGGAGAAATATGTACACACCTCAATATAGTTTTATTGTCAAAGTGGAGAGGTTGCAAGTTCACTTACCTATTTCTTGTTAATAATTCGTATTCATTTAGTATGTTGAAACAAAATTTAATTAATATTCCAAATCGCGGGGTGGATCTACATGGCTTGGGGTCAATATGCGATGGAAAAACCATCTTGTCTACGCTGTCTGTGCTGTGCGTAAGGACAACTTATATTCAGATTTTTATACGTCAATAGTAGATAAGGTGAGGTTGACAACGTTAGGACATTCAGCTTCAATATTTCCTCTAGATATGGTATTAATACCATTGATGTAGATAGATTAAGCAAACCGTATGAATGTTTATAACTACAAATAAGGAGAGAACTTCAGTTGATATTGAAAAACACTAAAAAACTAAACCTGGCCTCTTAGCTACACTTCCAGACTGAAAACCTAATTGAGACGGGTGTAATACATAAAAAGTGAGTCGTTGACCTCAATTTGTTCATGCAGATACTTAGTTAACCAACAACTTCCAAATTGATAAAAAAATATGTGGATTAGAGAGGCATAAGAAAGAGACAAATAGTAAGGAATAAGGGAAACTTATCTTCAAAAATGGACAACAGCAGATTGAGTTGAATTAATGGAATTAAACTAAATTATAGCGAATTCTCTTGACTTTCAATACCTCCTCTAGATATAGTAATGGCATTAATGTAGATAGAGTAGGGAAACCGTATGTATCTTTATAACAACTTTATAACAAGTAATGAGAGAACTTCCCTTTATATTCAAAAACACTAAAAAAAGTAAACCTGGCCCCTTAGCTCCACTTCCACACTGAAAACCTAATTGAGGCGGGTGTAATATATAAAAAGTGAGTCATTGACCACAATTTGTTGATACAGATACTTAGTTAACCAACAACTTCTGAGTTAATAAAAAAAGATAAACCGGAGTTATGTGGATCAGAGAGGCACAAGATAAAGACAAATAGTAAGGAAACAGGGAAACTTACCTCCAAAAATGGGATAACAGCAGATTGAGTTGAAGTAATGGAGTTAAACTAAATCATAGCGGACTCTCTTACGTCGATTGTATGCATTATATTATGCTGACAACATTATGACGTTGACCTTCAATACCTCCTCTGGATATAGTAATGGTATTAATGTAGATAGAGTAGGGAAACCATATATATGTTTATAACTAAAAATAAGAAGAGCACTTCACTTGATATTAAAGAAAACTAGAAAACTAAACTCCAATTTCAGGCTGAAAATCTAATTGAGACGGGTGTAATACGTAACAAGTGAGTCCTTGACCTGAATTTGTTTATACAGATACTTAGTTAACCAACAACTTTTGAGGTGATAAAAAGATATGCCGGAGTGATGTGGATCAGAGAGGCACAAAATAGAGACAAATAGTACGGAATAAAGGATACATATCTCAAAAAATTGACCATAGCAGATTGAGTTGCAATAATGGAATTAAACTTAATCATAGCGTACCCTCTTACGTAGATAATATGAATGATATTAGGCTGCCAATATTATGACGTGGACTTTCAGTACATCCTCTAGATATAGTATAAATTGTATTAATGTAGATAGAGTAGGAAAACCGTATGTATGTTTATAACTACTAATAAGAAGACTTCGCTTGATATTGAAGAACACTCAAAAATTAAACCTAGCCTCTTAGCTCAACAGCCATGCTGAAAACTTAATTGGACGGGTGCAATATATAAAGTCAGTCCTTGACCTCAATTTGTTTATGCAGATACTTACTTAGCCAACAACTTTTGAGATGATAAAAAAGATATGCCGGAGTGCTGTGGAACAGGGAGACAGGAGATACAGACAAATAATAAGGAATATGGAAAACTTATCTTAAAAAATGGACCAAAGCAGATTGAGTTGAAATAATGGAATTAAACTGAATCATAGCGGACTCTCTTACGTCGACAATATGAATGATATTAAGCTGACAACACTGTGACGTTGACCTTCAACACCTTCTCTAGATATAGTGTTAATGTAGATAGAGTAGGAAAACCGTGTGTATGTTTATAACTACTAACAAGGAGAGAACTTCACTTGATATTGAAGAAAACTCAAAAACTAAACCTGGCCACTTAGCTCCCGTTCCAGACTGGAAACCTAATTGAGACGGGCGTAATCAATAAAATTGAGTCCTTGACCTCAATAATTTGTTTATGCAGAACCTTAGTTAACTAACAACTTTTGAGGTAAGCCTCTACTAATACTCAACGAACAAAGAGAATAATACTCAATTGACTCTTTTAAAGTTACTACTGTCTAATATGAAAATCCACAACCGTCTCACTAACATTGTAGGTATATATTAAAATTTTGTTAATTTGAAAACCGATATTGCATATTTGTCGGACTTAAACTATTTGTGTCAAAAAATGTTCGAATGGGACTATATATAAAGATATTCTATATGTATGGATACTTACATTCAAACTTTAATTAAATGTCTCCCGAACTGACTCTCTGTCCATTTTTTTTAAATCGAACGTAGTTCACTTATGCACTGATTTCATTCACTATTATTATATACATATTATATTATAAATAAATTTTATCACTTTCACTATTTGTACACAATGGACAACTAAAAACTATCTTCCTCGCATCAAAGTATTTTTGAGTTTTATTTTTGTATCAACTGCTAATTAATGTTTCGTCAGTAAATCACGTTAGAGTCTTAAAATTTCTGGTTACATGCCGACTTCGATATGTTTATATATCTTTAAAATCTTGATTCTATAAATACCGCCTATTTATTTTCAGTCCACCACGAAGAGGCAAATTTCGCCTTTAATTCGAACTGAAATATGGCCAGTTGACGGAAAAGAGGAAAGGACTGATTATGTGTCCAATAAAATATTTTATACATATTAATTGGTTTTATGGTTTATTTATTTGAAAATATTTAAAGTTGATACCTCGCTATTTTTCGGCTACTTCGGTTCGGTTTATGAACTTAAAGACAAACTTCAAAAGTGAACGATCTTTATTCGACTAAACTAATCTACAATGTCGACTATATTTATATATATCATAGGTTATTTTTTCTATGATTAGGTAGTGATTTTTCGCTGGATCATTCTAGTTGATTCCGTATACTTAACATTCAGTGTTCACCGATATCATCAATTTCTGTCAGTCAGTGGTGTGTTGAGAGATGGCCAGCGGTTTACTTCGCAACACTCTTTAAGTCCTAATCTGAGTAATACGATAAATCTTTGCTCTGGAGCCAATTACATCAGTTAGTAGAGCAAAATTGAAGCAAACCGCCGATGCCATCGCTTCAGTATTAGTTCATAGGTGATATTTTAAATGATTTTAACAACAAACTCGTAGAAATAATTTATTTAAACAATAAAAACTAACAAAATATTGAATTTATTTTGTTTTTGGCTGGTATTGATAAAAGCAATGAATGATGAATCGTGATCTAATCAATGGAAAAGTTGTAGAGAATTGGAAAGTCTACAAAATGAGCGTTTATAGGTTCTGATAAAGGTATTTTCCGGCGAGAAAAGTTGGAAAAATCGAGAAAATTTGACTTATTTTCAAAAATTCATAACTATATTGTCTTAAAAAATAAAATATTAATCTTCCGCAAAATGATAGTTTATGATGTTACTTTAACTATTCTCAAGATAAGTATTGTGAAATAAATGTTTTCTGTAGAATTACAATTTAAACAATTTAGATGGATATCTTACAAACTATATCATATTAGTAATATATTAACAAAGCTTTTTCTATAGGAGTGCTACTTGGATCTTTTGAAAGTTCGTATAATTAATTTTAATTTGTCCATCTTAGATTTACGTTAAAATCCCGTATTAAAGGCACAATTACGTAAAAGGTGGGGAGCGAAGCGTTTGTCAGAAAGTCAAGGTATTTAAGGGGAATTTGCGAAAGCCTTATATATTATATTTTAGATGAAACACAGTTTTATTCAGTTTATGTACACTTTGGTAAATAAACGAGAGCAGATGCTTTATAATGTATGTAGATAAATACTTTTTAACAAGTGAATCAAGATTTATAATATTTTGTACTGAGCAATCTTTTTTTCATTAAAAGAATTTAATTAGGATATTTTAAAAATGATTACATATATTGCATATTTTCAGAAGGTAAAATGCTCAATAAATTATGACATTAGTTTATTTTATTTCCACTTATCTGACTACTCATTTGAACATGCCATTCATGACACTCGAGGTTAATACCTTAGCGATAATATATTTAAATCTGTAAGACATATATGATAATAAAATATAGAATAAGAATTTTCCATTACTGCATCATGTTTTACCTGGAGCATTCACCAAAATTCACTTGCGCCCAATAGTCAGCAACCCGTCTCGTAAGCTTCCCGTAATTTAGCTTGACCATCCCCACATTTGCTTCTATCTCCCACTGGCACGAACTCTCAGGTAAAAGGCAATATTCACAAGCATTTTTAACCATTTTTACAGGATTTCAAAAAAAATTCAAGATATACAAATTGAAATACCCACATGATACGGGCTCTTAAAATATCTCTCTTAATTGTTTAAATTACAATTCTGCATAAACTACTTATCCGACAAAATCCATATTGAGTTTAATTAATTCTAACAGTCTATCATTGAGGGGAAAATTAACTTTGCAGTTTTTATTACAACAAAATTATATTTTTTTAGAAAAAGTCATATTTTATCGGTTTTTATGAATTTTCTCAGCAAAAAATCTTTCGATTGGGACTTTTAAATGTTCATTTCCGATTCTTTACAACTTTTCCTTTGAGAGCATTACGATTCCTCCCTAAGTTTTCATAAAACAAGCAAAAAAGAAAATCGCAATTTTCATTGGTTTTTAGTGTTTAAATAATTTACTTCTTAGAATTTGCTGTTAAAATCAGATCAGTTATTGTCTATTTATTATTACTAATGTGATGTCATAACCGGTTTGCTGTGAACTTTTATATCACCTAAAAATCTCTGTTGATTGGTGTAAATATATCCCGATGGATTCCTAGGAAGTTTTTCCAAAGTGATGTTCTCCTAGCTGATTTGCTTTCTGAAGATTACCTTCCAAGAAATAATCACCTGGAGAGGGACTTCTATATAACACTGCTCCTTTTATTGTCTACTATAGAAACGTTTCCTACTATTTCTTTTCCTTTCTACCAAGCAACAAGTCTTGGGTCAGAGATCATACAAAGAGAAGTCTTGGGTTAGGTTAGGTAACACCAACACTGGTACAAATCCAATAGCTAAATTCCAGACGTCAACGCGCCCTCTGCTTTCTATCAGCTAGAGTAAATCAGTTGCACATCAGTTGCTTGTGTGATCTGTGATCAGTTGCAAGTCTTGTGTTTGATCTGTGGTTGTAAGGTGACTTTCAATCAGGTTAGATGTGCCGTGGACGAAGGGGGAATTTAAACGCTATCAACAAAACGATGCGTTAGAAAAAAATCTAAAAGTAACTGTAACTCAAGTGCAGTGAGATCCTAAAGTAACGGATAAATTCATTTTCGATAATTCACTTACCGGTTCAACCACCTAGGGTTAATCACTAGTCCTAAAAAAATTGAATGAAAAGTGGTAGTGTTTAAAAGGGTTTTAAATTCTCTATTCAGCAATTTAGGACTTTTTATTTTTCGACGTGTAAAATATTAAAGACGCGATGCAAAGGAATAATGTTTAAAGTAATTAACAATATTTATTACGTATCCTGCAAATTGAGCACCGTTCATTTCTTGACAAAAAAATAGACGGAAATTTTTTGACAACGTTTTGCAACATCTCTTCACTGATTTTATGAATTTCTTGCTTTATTCGACAGTTTAATAAATAATCAGTATCAGTAACCTCACACAAAATAATCCAGTTGAGTCAAATCGCCAACTTCGCTACGTCTACCGATCCATCGATGTGGTAAACATAGAACAATGATTTACGTGGTAAATCTTGATGAGATAGGCTCGTATTGCTGCTGCATAATGTGATGTAGCTCCATCTTGTCGAAATCGTATGTTTCTATTAATGTGAGCGGGGTTAACAGAATCAGGAAAATACTTTTTTGTTGCCTTTAGATAGATAGTTTTTGTTCAGATGATTCATTTCGTGAATGATTCCTTTTTATCAGTGTAAAATTAAATGCTTTAATAATGTTAAAAGCACGGTGTTCAAAATTTTAGTATAATAAATTTTTGTTCAAGTGGATGCTGGTCAAAGCTCCCGAAGAAACAACATTCAGCAGGTAAGGTGATGCTGTATTTTGACAAATGTTCCGATTTTTTTTCTCATCGACTGCCTTCCGATGGGCCAGACGATTAACAGTGACTATTGCGTTATTGCCTGAAGCAATCAAGCAGAAAAGGCTTCATATGGTAATGAAAAAAACACCTTCTATCCTGGCGGTACACACGTCCGTCGTCCGCAAAAGATGACCACACACGTTGAGTCCGTACCCTTCTTTAAACGCTTTGTTTATGAATGGATATATTCATTCTATTCCCTCAGCTACCCAGACATTTTCCGAGGATTTTCGACCAATTGTACCCTTTTTTGCTTGCCTTCGAATTTTATTCACGCATGTGTTTTTCGATCCGTCAGTCCTTACCGCTAAAGGTCGGTAACTACAAAAGCACGACTCGATGAAAGGGATCGATGGTTTCGGGTCGTTGTTTCCTAGTAGGAAGTTTCAATAACTGCCAGGCCAAAATATTCAGAGTGCAAAAGAAGTAATAAAATATAAATCTGCAAATGCCGAAAGAAAGAAAGTTTACCACATTAGTTCAGTTTTTAAGTGATATAATACCTAACAACCGTTAAAATTTCTATATTGAATGCCCTTAAATTTGCTCTTTTCACTGGTAGATTGAATCCTAATAATTTTAAACGTTGGTGCTCGTCTTCTCGGACGACGGACGTGTAGGGATGTGTGTGTGTGTTAAAAAATGGTGCTTGCGATATGTTTTTTATGTAAGTGGAAGATTTTAAAGTATCCCCGAATTATACCTGGCATCTTGCGGACGAAGGACGTGTGTACCGCCAGCTTAATAACGAAATCAATGCATCGATCTACAAGTCGATATTTCGCCCCATGCCGTTTCTACCTGTTCACAGATCTTAAAATGATGCTCCATGAAACAAGATTTCTCTCTGATGATGAAGTTAAAGCCGCAACTGAAGCTTATTTGGAAGGAAAAGAGAATCACTCTATAAAAACGGCAACGAACGTTTAGAAAACCGGAATGATTGTGACTATTCTGAATAAAGTCGAATTTTGCAAAAAATACTAATTTGTAGCACAGAATTCGTAAATTCATCACTATTGCCAATAGGGAAATGTCTAGAGACGCTTAAGAATCAACCAAGAGATATATTAAAAATTATTCCATATTGTAATGTTTTTTATTTTCACAATCGGGTTCTTGGATTTATTTATTAAACACAGTCCAACTCACTCTAATTTATTTCCACTACTTTAACACAATTTATATTCACAGACTATTTACAATTTATATTTACTATAGTGCAGTCGAATACTGCATGAATGCTTCCTCAGCTCACCGTATTTATATATTTCTTATCGGAATTCTCCAGAACGTCACAAATCCGCCGAGACTAAACTAGATTCTTCAAGAATTACATCAAAAAAAAACCCGCCGACCTCGATGCGCCAGCCGAACAATATTTCGGATTCTCCAAAAATGTTTTGCCTTTGTCGGCAATTGAAAAAATATAGGTTTGACAATAGATACGGCTGTACTAATGTCGAATATGATGTCTCTATCCTTGCTATTAATGATATTCTGGATTACGAAACCGCAATTACTCTGGCTGAATCCCAATCTAGTTATTGTTCTGAGAATTGGTGGCGGATAATTAGCCTCAAATTGACTTTATCTGTATGAGGAGCGTTGTGACAATCCAGCCCAGCAGCCACTCTTAAAACGGAAACATTATACTCTGGTCTCATTTCTCCTTGTCTATTTAAATATATTTCCATCGCACAAGATGGTTGATTGCAAATACAGTTAAAACAACAATAAAAAACGAAAATCGAAATTTAAAAAGTTACACATCATAGGCGTACCCAACTCAGAATTTATGCTTAACTTGACAGAACAAAATGATTTCATTTATATAGTAATTATATTTTATTAACAATCTCTTGTACAGAAGTTCTAATGACCACTTAGTAATAACTATATATATATATATATATATATATATATATATATATATATATATATATATATATATATGTATATATATTAGATAGTTTCCGGGAATTCATCCGCGTAGTTGATAACTGATCCCTGCCGGGATCGATGGTAAAATGACGACGCTCGGCGCCTATCGGTTGACACCGTGAACGGCTGCGTGTGATTGGCCCTTGGCGCTCAGTGGGCACGGCTCCATCCTGCTGATTTATTTCTGGTTGAGTTGTTATTGGACGGGTCCGGGCCGGTAGGGTGTTTAATAGGATTTTCCAACAATTCGATAAGTTCTGAATTTCATTGCATGCGTTTAGACTGTGAGGTCTCTTCGCTAGTTCAATTGCCTCTCTTAGGAGTCTTGATTTCGGGTGTTCTATATTTGCCAGTACTCTGGTGTTCTCAAAGTCTATTCGGTGTGACATCGTGGTGGCGTGTTCCGCAATGGATGTTGTTTTTTCCTGATTTCTTACAGCGTTTTGGTGTTCATCACGTCTAGATTGAATTTTTCTATTAGTTTGCCCCACATAGGTTTTATGACAGTCTGCACATGGAATCTCGTACACTCCCTGTTGTTCTAAAGGGATCCTCGTCTTCGGAGTCCTCAACACCGTGCTTATTTTTCTGTCTGTATTGAAAATAGTATCGATATTGTGTCTCCGTAGAATTCTTGCAATACTGTCCGTGGTCCCCTTGACATACGGTAAATAAGCCTTGGTTATTGGTGTCTCATGCTCCTCGTCTGTTTGTCTCGGTTTTGACTTTAGGGCTTTGTATATTTCGGTCTGTAAATCCGTTTTGTCTCAGAGCTGTTTTTAAACTGTCCATTTCCTGTTTGATGTTGCCCTGGTCAGCTAGCCTTTGTAATCTGGTTACTAAAGTCTTGACGACGGCTTTTGGTTGGGCTGGGTGGTGATGAGAATTAGCATGAAGGTATCTGTTGGTGTGAGTTGCTTTCCTATATACTGCATGGCCAAGGGTTCCATCTTGCTTCCTATTTATGAGAACATCAAGGAATGGCAGTTGATTGTTGGCTTCAACCTCCATGGTAAATTTTATTTTGTGATGGATGCCATTAAGGTGATCTAAAAAAGTATTGAGGTGTTCCCTCCCATGAGGCGAACTCACAAATGTATCATCCACATATCGCAACCACAAACTGGGTTTAAGAGTTGTTGTTCTTAGTGCCAACTCCTCAAAGTTCTCCATAAAAAGATTCGCTATAACTGGTGAGAGTGGTGATCCCATTGGAGCTCCTTCCACTTGTTTGTATCGTTGGTTCTCGTAAACAAAATAGGTGTTCATCAGACAGTGCCTTGTTAAGTCTACAAGGTGTTGAGGTGGTTTGTATTTTTCTATTATGATATCCAAGGCTTCGTCGATAGGGATGTTGGTGAAAAGGGACACTACGTCAAAACTTACAAGAAGACACTCTGGTTGTAAGACCGTTTTTCTAAGAATTTCGATGAAATGTGTCGAATTTTTTTACATATGAGTCTGCCCCCTCTGCAAACGGTTGAAGTTGTTGGGCTAGGTATTTGGCTAGGTGTTGTGTTGAGGATCCAATTGAGCTTACTATTGGCCTCAAAGGTGCACCTTTGAACCACCAAATCCCCCTAGGTACGCCTATGCTACAAAATATGTTAAGTACAATCACAATAACAAGGTAATAAAATACATAATTCATATAGGTACTCAAAATTACTACATATACTGTTGATGAAAACCTTAAAATATTGAAACAAAACTCGTCGTTAATGCAGCTAAAACTAAAAGCATTCAACGAATCCATAAAATAAAATTTGAAAATGCTATTTTGCAAATTATTTTAGGGCAAAAACCTAAAATTGCCAACAAAGAATAGGGCATAATATAATTCTCCATGGATAGGCAGACTATAATATACACATAAACAACACGAGGATACTATAACAAATGAGGTGCTGTCAACTGTTGTGAAAAAAATGCTAATTAGGAATGTCCAAGACCAGGCAGAACACAACTACAAACGATAAGCCAATTGAGAAGAACTCAACAAAAAAGTAAAAACACTAAAAAACATACACCGAAAATCCAGAAAACCTTACTGACTCATCAAAATTCCTCTTAAAAATATACAAAATTATCACTACCACCATCTGCAATAAAATAATTAAACATCTAGCCCAGAGGCGGCGGGGCCCTCATAACTGAGACCACGGTATAATTCACAACGTGTAAGTTGGTATATTCAACGTTTATACGTCGTATGCATAGTGTATAAACGGTGTATACATATGATAGTAACACGGTATATACACGATGCTTAAGCATATATGTACCATTTAACGCGGGTTGATAGACACGAATATGTAAAAATTGTGATGTATTTAATCATCTTTATTGAGTCAGGTATGACTGCAAACAGTATATAACTTAAATTCAGTACATTTTTATACTTCATTTAGGGAGTTGTACAAAGTTATTTATACAGGGTGTTAATCGATAAGAACGAAAGGTTTCAAGAGGTGCTTCCTCAAGTCATTTTATGACGAAAAGTTCCTATGAACATATGTCCGCAAACACTTCGTTAACTATGTACAAGGTGTTGAAATTTTCAGTTTTTTTCTTCTGACTACTAAAATTGTCGAGATGTTTATTTCAATCTTGAAACATTAATGCCTAAAGTACTGTTTACGCCAGGTTAACAGCCTACACATAAGGACTAAAAACAAAAAAATCCATAGAACCAAAGTTGTGTCTGGGATACCTATATAGGAGGAACTCACCAATGACGGAGTATCAAATTACTAAACACAAGAGGAAAAAAAGGGGAAAAGCCAAACTATGTTAGACAACTACCTCATGATATACAGTGGCGTATCAAATGAGATAACAGTCAAGGAAGGAATTTCCATTTGGATCCAGAGAAGATTAATTAACCTTTTTGAAGAGTACAAATACATATCCGAGAGAATTTTGCGAATCAAAATGAAACTGAGGAAAGCAAGTCAGCCTAGGAATATACATACTGGAATAATAAAGAAGACAGAGACGAATTTTTGAAGATTATTATAGAAGACTTGAATACTCGAGTCGGTAACATTACTCAGCGATTCAAAATATTAGGAACGAGAATGGGGATATTTTTGCGGACTTATACAGCACAAAGTAGACCTTTGGGAATACGTGAGGGCCCAGATTCATCATCAACTATGTACTAAGCAATAGAGTTATGCAGTTGTCCAAAATTATATACGTAAAAGCCCATTAACCTCTGCATACATAAGGAGTGGTCATAAATTAATAATGGGGAAAATACGAACGAGACAAAATCAATTTACAACAAAAAAAAAAAGAACAACAGAATTCACCACAAAAATAGGGGTTAAAAGTCTCCAAGTCTGAAGTACTTGTAAGAAAGGAACTGACAATGGAAGGTGCTGAAGTAGAGAAAGGTTGTCTAAAAATCAGAATTAATATCTTAAACGCCTGCAAGGTAAGCACTGGCAAGAAACTAACAAATAAAAATAAATAATATCAAAGGAAAACACCATGGTTCTCTAAAGAAATGAAAGAAAAAAGCAAAAAAGTTGAAAAACATATTTGGAATACAGTAGGGCAACAATACATCAGAATATGAACATTACAAAAGAATCTGTAATGAGACACACACCTGAATAGATTACTTGTAATCAGATGACCATCCTCCACCAAGTAAACCAGAAACACAGGAAATGACAACCTAGTAAGATACCAAAATAAGCATACCATAATTCAAATAAGCCCAAAGGTAATTGAAAAACAGAATAGTTAATTAGGTTGGAAGGTTAATATACAAAACAAACCAATATTTCCAAGAAATCCAAAAATGAATATCCAAATAATTTTCATTTTCAAATTCTGTAGTCCAGACAGCAGTCCCTCCTCCCATTCTATCTGTAAATACCAATTTTTGAAAGTTAGTAGAAAAAGCTCAAGGAAAATAAATTATACAGTGCCAATATCTGTTTTAATACTAACAATGGATATCAGCTATTCCAGGTGGAAACTTTTTCACTCAAAATTTCCTGGAAATCGATAAGAGGCACATCAAGCAAAAATGTGGTGTTTTTTTTTTGACAAACCAATACTATTGAATTTGTGTGATTAAAAATATTTTTTTTTCAAAAAAGGGATTTGATCAAACAGTTTGTGGTAAATAAATCAAAACCTTCTAAAGATAACTTCATTTCAACAAGATCTGTTGTAAAGTATGAAGCCATTTGTAGATGCTATTACAAATATTATAACAGAGTTAAAAGCAGAAAACAATCAGATACAAAAAAGACAGGGCACTCACAATGTTAACAACTTAATTGTATAACTATGTAGGATATTATCATGGCATCCAAACCACCATTACCAAAGATACATACATAACAAAATATACTAACAAAAACTGAATAGAACAGTACATGTATATTGCTTTACAATAAAATATAATTGCATCTGTAAAATATGGTAAATTTCATAAACAATAAAAAACCATAAAAACCTCACTCTTAAAATATTTTATAACAATACAATCTATTATAATGTTGTGTGAGACGTAAACTCTTCATTTTTCTTTAGGAAACTTTGTATATATTCCTTTATTTCTTGTTCATCTAAAAAATAAACATTTAAATAATTAATGTTAGTATACCATAAAATATGTCACCTTTATCGTAAAGTGCATGAGAAATATTTCGTGCTAATGTTTTAAATATGTCCCTAGATTCAAATCTTTTCTCTACATAAGCTGGGGTCAAAAGTTTTACAACCAAACTACCAATTTCAGTTTTTTTTAATTTCACTTTTTTCTGGCTGTCACCATTCTCACTATGTGTATTATTTACAGATTTGACATTTATATTGTTACTCTCTGTTGGGTCAAACCCAACATGATTTTTTTGCTCTGACTTATCACTATCATGTTGTATTTTAATTTTTTTCTTTTGTTGTTCATCATCGATGGACTTCAACCTCTTACCTTCAAGAGTATCTACTCTTTCAATTTTACTATTTATTTCTTTTTGTTTATCATATTTGTCCTTTTGTGTACTTTTTGTATGCTTATGTGTATCCTTTAATGAATGTTTTGATTTGTTTTTATCGTCATGAGTAATTTCTGATACTCCTTTAGTTTTTTCTATCACACTGCTATTTGGAAATTCTGCTTGCAGATTTTCCTCATCAGAATCATCACAACCAAATAAACTTTTAAAGTCCTTGTGCTTCGCCATTATGATTAAAAAACAAAACAATCATCTGGATTTTAAATTTAAATAAAGTCCAACATTTAAAGAAATTAACCTCGGAACTATTTTCTATTAATAACCAGAATATCCTTGCTATGAATACCGAATTTATTCAACTATATATCGTACCACAGATGAAAAAACAGCATTTAGTTGAATCATATTCAAATTAATTTATTTCCAGCATTACATTCGCATTTACTCTCTTAATTATATAGACATTTGGAGAAAGTCAGAATTAATAAAAGTATTTTTCTTATTTGATTATCAATCATATTTATCAATCCAAAGTTGCATAAAACACAAACATATCCCAGAGTCACATTATTTGCCATAATGAGCCAAGTAGTATATGCTCTAAGATGATCTAAGGCTCTTAAGAGAGCCACGAGTGGAAGTAGAAAATGATCTCTATGGTAAGTAGAAATTATATACCAATTTATACTATTTATTTAAAATGGGCTAGCTGTCAAGAAAAAATAAACAGATTTATATTTTCTAACATAAGATATGTACGTATATGTATAAATATTTTATAAAACTATTAACAAAAGTATATTGTCTACATTAAATTTACAAAAATATGCAAAATGCCAAACACCAAAATTAATTTAATTTATGATTTTTTATGGTTTCCTTTGTCTATATAGCTTTTTCTTTAAAATTAATATTTAATGTTCAAATTTACAAATACATTTTACAAAGAAGGATACTTGGCATTAGTATATTTAAATCTACACTTTCTGTCTGGTGTCAGAGTTTCCCCACTAAAAAAAATTGTTGTCATTGCATTTAGTATAGGGATGTTCATGAGCCAAAAATATCGATATTTTTTTCGATATAAAATATCGGAATGTTGTATCGATATTTTCTGATATATCGATGAAATATATCGATATTTTCGATATATCGTATGTAATTTGTATTTAACTAGTATGTAATAAAGAAAAGAAAGAGTTGCAGTTTATCATGTGTAAATAAGGAACAGCGGGTTTAAGAAATGAATCAACTTTATTTACATATCCCACTAATTTTTAAAAATCATGCAGGGTTGCCAGATTGCTTGAAGAGAAAATTCCTAAAAAAATCAATAACTTTTACGCATTCGATATATCGAAAAATATCATTCAAGAGATCAGCCATTGATATAAAAAATTGATATTAAAATAAATTACCTACAAAGTAAAATGATAGCTAATAAACAAGTTCGTGAACCTATCAATTTAATCTTAAAAATAAAATATTGATAATAGAGTTATTAAAAATTTTCTGAATACCTTTATGGGGTCAGTGAGTTTTATTTTTAGATTCCACCACTATCTAAGTACGCAAACAGCAACTCTCAATACTTTGTAATATCCAATTTGTCCACTAAAAGCGGGTTGATGCTGCAATCTTCTGATGACTATTGAATACTGTTGTCAAAATTTTATACTTTAGGTGATTTTTATTTTTACGGCTTAAATTTAATAAAATTTAACTAAGAATGCCAAAATGATAAAATTATACAAATATCGTGAGATTGACTTTATATCATCAGATCTGGCAACACAGCACACAGTAACACAAATACTAAACATCTATTCTCCCGTGTTGCTGAAGTAAACCGGACATTAGTCCAAAAAATGGCAGAACCAATCAGCATTTAGCCTGTACCTTGGCAATATTCTTCTTATACGCACTCTGGGTATGTCCTACAAGTGCTGCCCTCATACAAGAGGGCTTTTCATATTTGAAAATTATTTGTGCGAGAACGTCAACTTCTGTCATTTTTTTCGGACGGTTTTCTCATCATTGGCATGTAAATAAAAATTTTCCAAATTTTGAAAATGACTTTTTTTAAAGGTTAGCTACAAATAATTTGTATTTTTTGTAATTATCTATATATTGATTTATTTTGAAGGCTTATTTTAAACCTAATATGTTTTTTAACCTGTCAACTAATTCTGCCTCATTTCCACCTTGTGAACGACCATGATAGCACTTTAACCATCGTCCTAATTGAATACAAGTATGTGTCTACTGTAGAATGCACTAATGAAGCACCATCAATTAATTTTTCACTCAATTTCATAGTTAATAAGGGCAATGAAGTCTATTCAGTATTCAAATTTGAAAAAAAGTCCGAAACATTCGAATTACCGCCTTGTCAACATAGCGAACGCGCACGCGCGTTACAAAGTTTGTAATGGTCTATATGAAGTACTAAATAGAGAATAATTGAAATTTGTCATTGTGAAATGCTTTTAATTTTGTACGATATTCATATATCGGATAAAATATATCGATATTATATATCGATATCATTTGATTCGATAATATCGGATTGATTCGATATATCGACAACATATATCGATATATTATGATATATCGATACATATCGAGCATCCCTAATTTAGTAAGAAAATCTATTTTCTGTTTTATAGACCGCTTCAGAAAGATGGTTTACCCAAGTAAGTGAGGTTAGATATACAATTACATTGCGTAATTTTTAGTCAGTTAAAGAGTATAAAACTCAAACTTTGCAAAATAACAATAACATAAACAAGTACTTATTATTTTTTTATAAAATCCACACTTCGAACATATATATATATATATACCTGGGTCGAAAGTCCACATTCGGCATTTTTTGCATTCTTATGAGGAAGATTCACGGAACGTTAACCGCATGGTGGCGCCACTGCATACAAGGGTACAATGGTCTCAGTGATAAGGTTGCCATATCACTGAATGGCCCCCACATATACAAACTTCTCATGTATAGCGGCCATTGTACCCTTGTATGCAGTGGCGCCACCATGCGGTTGATGTTCCGTGAATCTTCCTCATAGTGCTTTTTTACTGAGGAGATCTCTGCAAAGTTGTTTTTGTTACATGATGAGAAGGTATTGCTTTACTTTCAAATTTCCATTTCTTTTGAGTTTTTTCAACAATTTATCTTTTAAGTAACATCAACTTTCTACAAAATGATTTGAACGCATTGTTGTTGTTTCTAAATTGAATTTATGTTTCGTAATATTTGAAAACCCACAATTGCTAAAGAACAAAGAGTTTGTATTTTGTTCTTTGGCAATTTAAAATAATGGTAAACCAAAAAGTCCTTGTTTTCTTATTGTTGTTCTGGAACAAGCGACCACAGCACAATACACTATAGTCAAATAATTAACCAAATCTAATTTCAATTAGAAATATGTAAATGTAGGTAGATGAATCAAAGAGGTTAATACTGTAGAGCACGTGAAGTAGCGAAATTCATGTAATATCAATAGAAAGAGAGAGAGAATAAGCGTGTCGTTCCTGATTGGTCAGTGTCAGTGGTGACGCCTACTATTGGTAGGGTAGAGATATAGCAAGCGCTCCCTGATATTGTCTTTCTCTTTCTACTGTTATTACACTGCCACTTACAATAACGCCCATACCTATTTCACTCTACGTATAAACCTCTTTGAGATGAATAACTCAACCGGCGAAAGTTGTCACGTACTGACGTCGATCATGTGAGAGAGATATCTCGTACGGGTGAGTTGATCTTTTCAGTAATCCTAGTACTCTATGATTTTTTAAATTTTAGGTTATAAAATGATCATGATTATAACCTAAAATTTACATACATAAACTTTCAAATAAAAGTTTTCAAATTTGGTTCGATAATATAATCTAAATATGCTTAAATTTAAATTAAAGTATCAGCAGTTTTTTAATAAAAAAATTAGTTTTTCTGTAATAAGGACAATTTCTCAAAAAGCGGACCAAGCTCCAGAATTGAAAACAAATTCTAATAGGAAAATTACTGCAGAAATACTCAAAGAATATGGGTATGGATATGGATATAAACTGTTATTTAACAGTCAGATAGAGCAAATTAAGGCAAAATTGGGATATAGGAATGATTATTATCACAACCAAAAAAAGAAACAGTATGCACAGAAATTACAACACATTTTGGAAACAACTCAACCCTTACCAATAACTTTAAAGTATTACACTGGAGAAGAAGTCGTAAGTCAAGAAAATGAAGCGATTCAATCATTAGACGAAGAAATAGTAGCAGAACTTGCAAATAAATCTCAACATGAATCGAAACAGATACATTTTCCACTAGGCACAACTCAGTCAATTGTACAAGATATTAGTGATAATATTAAGAATGTTCAAACTTTAAATAAAGCCAGTGTTGTTGATCAAGAAATTCGAAAAAAATATGAAATTTTGAAAACTACAAAAAACTGGATGACTGCTTATGATAATTATGAAAATGATCTTGAAGAAGACGAAGATGAAGCTGTTTTGGAAGATTTTACAGTAAATTATGGAACCCCAGATCCTTCAAGTAAAATCAGCTCTATACCTTGTGGTGGTTGTGGGGCATTACTTCATTGTAAGGTAGGTAAATTGTATTTTTGCCAAACAATGTGTCAAAATATATTTTTAAAACATTCTATAGCTTAACACTTTGGCTCCCGACCATATAAATGGGAAAACATCTTTCACCACCAATCTTAATTTTTATTTTAATTTAATTCATTACATGTTGTCAGTCCTTCAATCTTGTTAAAGAGTCAAATGTGACATAAATAATAGGTTTAATATTGTGCAATAGTCACTACTCAGACCTCATTGCATCACCACAAACTTGTAGTTAGAAAAATATTGTATTCAATATGGATGACCAAAAATAGCATGATGTTACAGATAATAATCAAAAATATGCCAGATTTTGGAATAGGAGGAAATTACTCCTCTAAAACATGAGACTATAGTCTATGATAACAAACACAATCAGGGCATTAACATTTCTGATCAAACACAGATTTTATAGTGTTTTAAGAAGAACAATAAGCTGGTACCACAAATGAGCACTAGAGTTACTCCTGGGAACTACAGCTGTCAATGCACAGCTTTTGGATAACAAAATAATAAGAATAAAGTGTACTGGCAGAAATTTTCATGTTCAAGTAATTGAAAATCTTAGTATACTTATTACAGAAAGAGTGGTAACAAAAAATATGAGCTGGTGGAAAACAACAAAAATGATAGTAGGAACCAAAAGAAAAGAATGAAAGAATGAAAATTTGCACAAATTAAGAGCAAGCAGATATCAACATTTTGTAACATATGTGCAAAGAAGCTGTATAGGTTTTTGGATGACTTTAACTACAAGCATTACTATATCTTATTTAAAATTTTATGTTTTTGTACAAGTATGTTTTTTTTTATTTTGTTTTGCATATTTTTAAGGAAAATAAACTCAATTTCTTTTATTTTAACTCTTTTATCCAGAATGCTATCTGGTACCTTAAAAACATATTTCATCTTTAGGAGACTTACATACACCATTCCTAGAATCCTTGCCCAACATAGTATATTTAGTTGTTTTCTGAAGGATATTTGTGACATTTTTTCAAAGTTTAAGAACTTCTTGGGAAATAACACCACAAGTTATGAAGTTACTATATACTCCCAAATGTTTCAGAGTCTAGGTTGACCCCATTGTCAGTAGTGAAGAAATTATGAAAAATGGCACACTTCTAAAATTTTAAATTAAAATGTTTTACAATATCTATTATTTGACTCTTGATGTAACTAAGAGAATTTACTTTGATAATATACAGGGTAGCACATAAGCTTCTAAAGATCATATAATAATAAAGTTCCTTTCAAATTGGAAGAATTTTATGTGGTGCTCCTAGGTGAGACTTTGATATAAGATAGTGCATTCGTCCAAAATGCGGTCTAAGAATATTGTTTATTCAGTGATCTGATTAAAATCATAAAGGAAAACCTTATGAATTATCCCCATACTGGCTTGTTCACAAGGACATGCCCATTAGCAATTTCTTCCCTAATCATTAGCATCGGGAACGAGGTAGTAGCGATACAATCATTTTCATTTAACAAAATTAAAGACTCTTTTAGTTTTTGTTTCATGTTGTGTTCTTCTTTGTGTAATATAACTGAATTTTGAAATTGTATTTTATGACCAAGGTCGTCCCAAGCATGTTCACAAATTTTGAATTTTTCAAACTGTCGTTTTTTAATGTAATTTTTGTGTTCATTTAGTCAAACATTTAGAGGTCTAGAGGTTTCTCCAATATAGAGTTTATTACAGTCACAAGGGAATTTATAAATGCAATTTTTTGTATTTTGAGTTGTGTTGTTTGGTTTTGTTCTTGAAATAACTGATTTTAGTGTATTTCTTGTTTTAAATAATGTTTTAATATTATATCTCTTTCCCACTCTTTTTAGTCTTTCTGAGAGAAAGAAATGTCGATTGTGTTTTTGATATTAAAATGTCTAAGTTCTAGTGTAAACTACATAGTTTTTGTTGTCAGTGTGAGGCCGGCATCTCACACGGTAGAACAACAACAAGAACTGGAAGAAATAGGCAATTCTGTTTAATTAAGATGTAGATATCTTTGACCAAGATATTTTACAAAAGATTTTATCAAATATGTATTAGGAATGCCAATACAAATTTTATGAAATGATATTACACAACATCAAATATTTTAGTTGTTTTCTGAATGATACTTGTGGCATATTTTTCAATGTCTACGTGCTTCTTGGGAAATAACACCACAGTTTAAAGAAAAATTGCTGTATATTCCAAACGTTTCGGTGTCTAGATCAGACCCCGTTGTCAATGGTTAAGAAACTACGGATTAAAAAGGCACAATTCTAAGATGTAAATTAAAATATTTGACAATTTGTATTATTGGATTTTTGACGTAACTAAGAGAATTTTATTTGTAATATACAGGGTAGCACAGAAATTTCTAGAGATCATATAATCATAAAGTTCCTTTCAAATTGGAAGAATTTGAAAGGGAGATCATCAGAATTTTATGTGGCGCTCCTAGGTGCGACTTTGTTATAAGAGAGTGCATTCGCCAAAAAAGCGACCAAAGAACTTTGTTGATTCAGTGATCCCATTAAAACTATAAGGGAAAACCTAGGAAAAACCTTATGAACTATCCCGATATTGGGTTGTTCACAAGGACATGACCATTAGCAATTTCTTCCTTAATCATCGGCAACCTGGAACGACTGAATTCTTCGGAGGTAGTAGCGATACAATCGTTTTCATTTAACAAAATTAAAGCAGACTCTTTTAGTTTTCTTTTGGTGTTGTGTTCTTCTTTGTGTAATATAACTGAATTTTGAAACTGTATTTTATGACCAAGGTCCCAAGCATGTTCACAAATTTTGGATTTTTCAAATTGTCATTTCACATTCAGAGGTCTAGAGGTTTCTCCAATATAGAATTTATTACATTCACACGGGATTTTATAAATGCAATTTTTTGTATTTTGAGTTGTGCTATTTGGTTTGGTTTTTGATATAATTGATTTTAGTGTATTTCTTGTCTTAAATGATGTTTTGATATTATATCTGTTTCCCACTCTTTTTAGTCTTTCTGATAGACCCTGTATGTATGGTATAGTTATTGTATTAATGTGATTATCTTGGGAGTCATTGTTGCTTGGTGAAGTTTGATGTTGGTTGTTAGGGATCGTTTGGTATTCCATTTTGTTTAACTCGTTATTAATAAATTTATTTGGGACATGATTGGCAGAAAGTACATTTTTTATAAACGTTTTTTCTTCATTGAATTTATTGATATTAGAACAGTTCTAATATCAATATAATAATAAAGCAGAAGATTACCTAAACAATACAATATGGAGAAATAAACACATTAAAAAGTAAACTAAAACAAAGAATGCTAAAGAAGACACAGATGAGAGGTCTAAGAAGAATCACGGGGAAACACTAAATGATCGGGTGTAGTAAAGAAGTGATGAAAAAAGAACAACATGCGAGGAGGAAAGCATTAAGGAGTGCATATTGAAGAGGAAAAGAGAATGGAACAACCACATAAGGAGAATGGCAGATGATAGGCTAGTAAGAATAGCAAGAGACAAAGCATCAGCAGATAGACGAAATGTGGACCTACCCCGGAAAAGATGGAGTGATAATGTAATATAAAAACCAATCCAATACAGGAACAGACAGAACTGCCTAACAAGAAAGATAAAACAAGAAGCTCGCTAGTTGACACATTTATTCTACAATTACAAATATTGAGATATTGTAATGTTTTTATTTTCACACTCGGGTTCTGATCTTGGATTTTTTTAAAAACACAGTCCAACTCACTTTAATTTATTTCCACTACTTTAACACAATTTATATTCACAGAACTATTTACAATTTATCTTAACTTGACAATACGGCAGTTGAATACAGAAATGAATGCTATCGCCAGCTGTCTATATTTATAAATTTCTCTCGGAATTCTCTAGTAGGTCAACGAGCCATCGGGAAATGTGTTCTCGAAGCTTCGATAAAATTTCACGAATTCCCATTAACCCAGAAATTTCCAACGAATGCCAATTGCACCAGATATCGGATGAATATTGATTGCACCAGATATTGCATGAATTCTCCTAACAATATTAAAAACAATTTACACATATTTATGATATTACATTATGTTCACATTTATTATGATTATCTTTCAAATCATTTAATTTCATATGAACACTTTTATTAATACTCTATTTTTTAGAATTCATCCATTCCTGGCTACATCCCATCAGAAATATTTAAAAATTATAAGAAGCATGGTGGAGCATCTCTAGAAGCAATAACTTGCCAGCGTTGTTATTTTTTGAAAGAACATAATGTAGCTTTGGAGGTACAAGTTTCTCCTGATGATTACCCAAAAGTTTTGATGACGATCAGGGATCAGAGAGCATTGGTTCTTGTTATGGTTGACCTGACGGATTTCCCTTGTTCAATATGGCCTGGAATAGCAGATATTTTGGGATCCCGTATGCCAATTTTTGTTGTTGGTAACAAAATTGATCTTTTACCAAAAGATGATGGTGATAAACATTTCTTAAGTAATGTGAGAAATAATTTATATAATAATATGAAGATTTTTGGATTTGGGTCACTGAGGGTACTAGATGTATCTTTAATTTCTGCCAAAACTGGTTATGGTGTTGAAGACTTAATTACATCCATACATACAAAATGGAAACACAAAGGTAAATTTTTAATTGCTAACCTATAAGTGCAGGTCTTATGTACATACCTATAATTTTTTGGAGCCCACCAATCAATAGTTAATAACACACAACTAACACTGAGAATAAAAAATGATCAGATGACTAAAAAATTCAACAGGAAGATGTTTATTTTGTTACATATCCTCAAAATTATCGCTATAAAATTTAACATTATGAAGCAAGTTATTATAAACTCTACTGAGTTCTTTGTTGCTTAGATAATCTAAGTTAAGAGCCAGGATAAAAAATAGTGTTTATAATGTATTTATATTTATGTAAAAACCTTTCTTATTAACAGGGCGTACCGAGAGGGAGCAAGGGGCGGCAGCTGCCACCCCTGGACGTAAAAAATCTACCGTGAGCCCACAAAACTTCCCATAAATTTGCTGACTTCCCCCCCAGGCCTAATTTTTTTTCTGATTTGCACCTCTTTCTAGGACATTTACTTCCTGTTTTGCTCCTCTCCATGACAACTTGTTTCAGATTTGCCCCTCTTTAAACCGAAAGGTGGATACGCCACTATTGGATATGTATCATAATCTCCAAACAATTGCATGTGACATTGATATCTTTCTTACATGAGATATTTGTTAAATACTACTGTTTTTTTTTTCTTAAAATACTCACTTGCTGTAACTTGTCCTGTAAAATTCTTTTTTTTTATATTCTTTTCCCAAATATTTCCATAAATATTAAAGCAGTCTTGCATGTGTTCGAACCAACTCTCGAAGCAGTTGTTTCCCTCGTTTGATGGTTCAGTCAGTATTGCATTATTGAAGGCGTGAAAATATTCTTCTCAAGTTTCGAACATTCGTCCACGCAGTCTGTTATTCATTTACGCAAAGGTAAAAAGTCCCCTCTGTTGATGAGGGATGATTGCTTAGGTGGTTTGTCGAGGCTGAGCCATGACTTCCGACAAACATTTGGTAGTAACAATTTTTTGAACTCGAAGGGGCAACCATCTTTATTAAGACATTTGTTGAACGAATGATATTTATCAGCTGTTCTTCACGTTGAAACACCCCAACGGACGATTATCGTTTATTTTAAGCTTCACATTAGTAAATTCAATACAATAGTGAGAAAAAGACAACATCAGAGGTCACTTTAAGTTCGATGAACGCAGCAAAACCGGCTGTGTAGGGGCGACCTCTTTCGCTCAATTTGTAAAACTAACTTTTGGCCATTTACTTGCAAAAAAAAACGTTGTGAAAAGTGATAGTAGGATTAAGTATGTAATGAGTAAAATATATATTTTGTGCGCCAGTGTATTATTTTGCCGCATATTCAATCAATGACTTACTACAATAGATAATGTACCCCGTGGCTTCGTTCAAATTATTTAAGTTTCAAAATAAAATCTTTATTTACTCACATAAGTCAAACATACTAAACACTAATTCATAGACCACTAACACTAATGACACTATTGTCAATTCCCTTTTTCTAAACTCGCTGATTAGCGCGACTTTAACAATTTCATAAAACTGTCCATAAGAGAGGTGCCTCCAAAATTAAACTTTGTAACAATATCTATTTTTTTTTTTTAGGTGATGTCTACCTGGTAGGTTGTACTAACGTTGGGAAATCTAGTCTTTTCAATGCTCTTCTCCGGTCAGATTTTTGCAAAGGTCAAGCTCAAGATCTGATACAACGAGCAACTACGAGTTTGTGGCCCGGGACAACTTTGAATTTATTGAAATTTCCAATTCTAAATCCTTCACACTACCGACTTCACCTGAGGCGGATGCGAATGCAGGAAGCGAAAAAATTGTCGAAGGAACAAGATAAACTACGACGTGAGGGATTGAGGACATCCAACAATGTAAAAGACGCTACATTGATAGGTCATATTGGCCAAACGTTCGGAAAGAAAGTTATCGTAAATGAAAGTAAGCTTCATTAAAACAGTCTAGTATCTAACTTATAATTGATCCGTTTTAATGCTCAGAAAGTTAATAATACATAAATCATATTTCTAAACGGTTTTGTAGGCTTTATTACCACATTGTATAATCTTCGGCAATAGTAATCAGTGTTATAGCTGATCCATAACAAATTTAATCTCAAGTGCCGGTACTAAATAGAAACTGATTTAAGGGCGTGAATAGTATGATGCAAACAGTTAAACCCAATAACAAATTCAGATACCGAAATATTGCAGTAATTATTTGTAGATATAATACCTAAATTAATTATATGATCTACCTTTTGTGAAGTGCTAACATGATGAGAATACCACGAGATCACTGAGAGAAAAAAAAACAAAATTTATCTGTAAACATCGGAATATTGGCAGATATAGATCATAGTACTTTAAGACTCATTAACAACTGAAAAAGAATTTGGCCAGGGTGATAGTCCAAGGACTAACAGTCGTTATCCGCTGGTGTCGATAGAACAAAGGGTAAGTCAACAGATATGAGGGTAATGCGAAGGCGGAGCTCAAATATGAATAAAGTGAACAAATATATGTAAACCTTAAACTCAATAACCATGAAATTGTAAGATCTAGCTTGTCTATGAGTGTCTTTTAATTCCACGAGAATATAAGGTGATATGAGTGTGCAACAGGTTCCACATTCTGAGAAGTCAGGGAAAATTAGAGGAATCGAGAAGATACATGAAAAGTCAGGGAAAATTTGAGATTTTAAACTCTTAACATTTAAAGTCAGTAATATGGACAGACAAGCTCTACTTTCATATGACAAGAGACTTAAACATATTAAAATTATTGAGTAAATAAATACTATCAAATCTGACGAAATGTCAACTTCCATAAGTGAGCATAGAGACGACTGCCAAAAGTGGTAAGAAATATGCAATTCTTTTCATATGAGATACCTTGGGTGTTACAAATTGTATTTGAAAAAATATTCTCTGGCAGAAAAGTCGCCTAAATTCTTTTATTGGGACAACAAACTCTTCATTTCTATTGATGAATCACATGATCATAAGATTTTAGATTAAAAATACCGACAAAGTTCATTCAAGATATATCCGGCATATTTGTAGAGAATTCAATTGATAATAATATAATCTATATCTAATAACAGAGTGTGGAGTAAATATGCAGGAAAAATTCTGATACAGTTAGTTTTGATTTCAATTTAATGTATTTTTACATAATAGTGCAGTGTACAGGGTAAATCATGTATGAGTAACGACAATTTGTTACAATTGAATAAATACTCTGTATATATTTTTTGATTGTACATTTCAAGGGATTCCAAATATATATCATACCTATGTTATTTTTAAAGGCATTAAAATCAGTACATCTATTTTTTGAATCAATGTTACAAAAACCTATAAAATGTAGAAAAGTGATTAGTATTCGGAAGACTAATTTCTAATAATCACTTATGACAGTGACACTTCTGAAGTTAAATTATTTTTAATTTCGTGGAATTTGAGGTGCTGCCTTTAGTGGGAAAGTTCTTACTTGACTGGTTGTAGACAGTTCGTTGAAACTCAACATTCAAACAATGGAATCACTAAATGTTACAATTCAGAGCCTTCCTCAGTGTTTTATAGTCAATACTGTTTTCCTCTTATGTGGCGGATATAGCTAAGAATTATTATGTTTGCTGACGATCTATCAATTATATTAGCTGAAAAGTCTCATAATCAAATAGAATTCTGATCTTTTAAATAAGTTAGAAATTTGTTTTTTTTTTTTAATAATGCATTATACCTAATTGTGCAAAAAAACACATTTTCTACTCTTTCATACCAAGCAAAAGATAGTTCAGAACATAATAAATGCAGTAAATTTTCTTAGAACTTTATTAAATGAGAATGTAACCTGGATACATTTTAGAGCCCTCAAGTAATATTTATAAAAATAAAAATATATTAATGTTTTTTATATCAGTTTTGTACATATTTATTAATTTTGTACTTATTTCGTATTTTTTGTACCTATTTTGTATCTTATGTATTTTCTAATTTTGTGACTGACTTGTTCTGTGCGATGTTTTTATAAAACCAGTAAATGATAATGATGGTTCTGGGATAGGACGCGACTCAGCAAGAAATATGTGAAATGTTTAATAATAAATATCCAGAACCACTTACATAACTCGATCCTCAGTAAGCCGTAAAGGATCTGCTACCGTACAGCTATTTCGGACGATCTAATTTAAACATTTTATTGACTGTGGCCGAAAATCTACACAACAGCGTTCGGTAAATTAGTCGTGATTACGTTGTTCATTTTACAACTGTTCATAAAGTGTTGAAGTTTGAAAAGTGGTACTCTTTTGAAGGTGGGTATTCACAAATATCGAACGAATTATTAGAAACGAATTCGTTCGTGTTCGCATTCTATAAGATTAGCTCACGGCAGTACATAAAGATATGAAGACGCGAGATGTAAGACCGACATCTAGGATTTTCAAGAGAATCAGTACACAGAGGTTCCGAATCTGGAGCCGTTCCGTGTAATTGCTGTTTTCCCATAACTCCTAGGACAGAATGTCACGATAAAATTTTCAGGTTACTTCACCTGTCAGAGATATCTCTGAACGAAATGCATCAAATGCATAAAGAAGTGTTCGAGAGGACATTCAATTGTGGGAAGCGCAACTGATGAAGGTTCCCGACCAGAAACAATATATCTTATATTTATATATAATATATATTGTCTTGCGTACAAAGGAATGTCACCTCGAAGAGAGTAGTACATAAAGATAATTGGGGAAAAATTCGTTTGGTCTAGTTTCCAGTATATACTAGGACTATTTGGTTATTACGTGTTGTGATTGTCCTTAAACTTTATTAACTGTATTTTAATAAACAATAAAGTAATTCTACTTGCCTATAGCTCATATATTTATATTGATAACGTGATCCTACCCACAAAGATTATAAAACTATGTTATGGCTATATAGGGGTATAAAACTGCGAAAATAAGAGTTTCCTGACAAGATATTCATTTAGAGACCCGTGGACATTTTGTTAATCTACCGAATGTCGATCACATTCAGACGAATCCATTCTACCAAATTGTCATCATGGTGGTGTCGAATAATTTCATACCGAAATGCCCGTACCAAGCAATCTGCTCGAAAATTGACTGGTGGTAAGGCACATAGGAAACAGTTTGGAACAAAAGTAGGACTTAAAAGTTTGCCCCCTAAAGGCGATGATAGATCCAACACAGTAGCTTTTCGTGAGGTCCGTCGCTATCAAAAAAGTACCGAATTGATGATCTTGGAGAAATCGTCCAGGATTTCAAGACTTATTTAACATTTCAAAGGTCAACAGTAATGCTCTTGCAAGAAATTAGCAAAGCTTATCAGGATGGTCTTTTCGAAGATAACTATTTGATTGCTATCCACCCGAAATAAATAACTTTTTCGTTATCGTTTTTGTTAAATTTACTTCTTTCTTTTTGTTTTTCATGTCCTTCAGTTCTATTTAGTATTATCTTTAATCATTTATGCAAATTTGTAATAAAAATATTAATCACAAAACTCATCATACATGAAAAAAATGGGAAACTACTAAAGCAAATACGAATTACAAAACATGATCACTAAACAGATAGAAAGAAGGTAACGAATTTAAATAGGGCCACATGGACCAAATGAATAATAAATAACTACCCAAATAAGCTGTGAATTAGGTAGTTATATATCTGAAGAAGAGGTGAAAGCCAATGAACTATATTGAAGGGATAAGAAAGGAGAGGACCAATAGGGAGACAAAGCAATAAATCAAAGGAATATGACAACAGTCCGAAATAATGAATATAAAGGACGTTTATGTTTAGGCGTAAGGTTTTGTGGCTGATTAGATAGACTTTCATCTGCAATTTTCTTAATTATTTTGAAAAATGTAGTTTGTAACTGCTGCCATTTCGAAGCTTTTAACTTGTCTGTATATACTTTATTAAAACAGTACTAGGTTTTGATTCTTTCAAAAAAATGTTTGATATGTGTTTGTTACAGATAATGATACATTTATGGAGTTACATAACAGGTTCGATTCCGGCAGAATCGAGATGGGTATCAACGAGAAACACCCAGATTTTGCTTTTAGCAAATGGTGTTATGACACCCCTGGTGTTGTTCAACCAGATCAAATCCTCAATATACTCACCGCCGATGAACTCATGTATGTAATACCTAGAGAGCTGATTAGACCAGAAACGTTCATCCTCAAACCGGGTATGTCATTGTTCATCGCGGGCTTGGCAAGGTTGGACTTTATCGAGGGCGCTCGATATGCTAGGTAAGTTTTGTATGCAATTATCCTTCATTTGTTACCGACTTCAAAAACAAACGTTACCTTATTCACCCTTGAGTGTTTATTGTTTGTTCACTGATATCTTCCAAACGACTAATCTGATTTCAATAGTTTAAACTGTGTAGTTAATTAAGGAAGATGTTGTCCCATGTGTAACTTAAATTTGCAACAAAATATGTCTGTATTTCAGGGATTAATTACTGACAGATGATGTTTCTAGAACGATATGCATATGAAATCACAAAATAACTATAATTAACTGTGTTCATTTTTGCGACTATTAACAAAGAGGCACTATATTCTTCACATAAGTTTGCTTATTTATGCATATTCACCGATTTCTGGGAATCTTCTTAATCGATTTGAATAGTTTAAACTATATTGTATTAAGCAAGATCCCTATATGAAATTTCTAGAATAATATGCACATGATGTTATTAATAATAAACACAGAATAGTGGATACTAAAAAATTTGAAATAAAGAAAGACTATATTCCACTCAAATGTTTGCTTTGTATGGATGTTTATCGGTTTCTCGTAAACGTCTTATCCGATTAGGATAATTAAAATTGTATTCTTTTAAGAAAATTCCCGATTGGTGCTATATACTTTGGCTTGAAATGTTTTTCAGAAAATTGTATAGAACATGATTTTAAAGTTAATTAAATTTAATTAAAAAAAAATAGCCCGCATGATCAAATAAATTACTTAAATTAACAACAGAAATTGTTTTACGGCCTTCACAGCTAACTGTTGAAGGAACGTGCGCTCCAGGCGGCAAGGGTTTGAACTTTCACGGCCCGTCAGTAATAGACTATCAGTGGTGAAAGATGAGAATTCGCCAATGTCGCATTAGTAGATGTAAAAATATATAGTGATTTTCAATTTTACAGTTTACCCAAAAAAACAGCATAAGCAGAATCAAAAATACAAGTGGATTTCTACCATGAGAAAGCAGAATTATCATAACCTAAATAGTGCATTCTAAATACCCAAAAAAATCAATTGAAAAAGTTTTTTTTTGTAAATATTCAAATACAAGAATAAAAGTGATTCTCAGGTAACAATTGCATCAGGTTTCATTGATTTGCTAGAAACGGAAATTTATTGCTATCAATTTAAATAACTAGCTGCTATTGACAGTGAAGGAAAATCAAAATTTTCACTGATGAAAACTGACGAAATTTCTACTGGGGCGAGGGTTAGAACTAGCTCATCAGCCCTGATGAAGCTTTGAATATAATAAAGCGAAACGTTGGCAAGCATTTAAAAACCTGTTTATTTTGTTTGTCATATTCCGACTAGTCTTGTTGGCTTACTGACACTAAGGACTGTAATAATTTTCTGAAACAATTTTAATTTAATATTTTTCCTTTAATTCGGTAATTTGCCCTCCAAAATTAATATTCGGGATTTTGTCCTCATTTTTCCGGTAAAATTCAGGTGAGGCCCTACATCTCTATTTTTTTCAAAATTTTACATCATATAGCTTCGAAGATAAGAGGGGGAATTAGTAACAAAAATTATATTTTTGTTAATATTTTTTAAATAATTTTAAAAAGATGAAAAAAATACATTTGTATTCGTCATAATGAGCACCTTGATTTGATATATTACATGATGCGTTACAAACAATTTTAATTTTATATTTTCCATTTAATTATGTAATTTGCCTCCCAAAATTAATATTAAGATTTTTTTTCTTATTTTTCCGTTAAAATTCAGGTGAGGCTCTATATTCCTAATTTTTTACAAAATGTTACGTCTTATACTTTCGGAGATAAAAGGCGGGGATGAGTAAATTTTTATACATTTTTGTTAATATCTTATAAACTAATTGTTTTAAAAATATGAAAAAATATATATTTGTGTTCCTCATAATGAGCCCTTTCATTCGATAAATTACGTGATGTGTTTGGAAAATGTTTAACTTTTAAATTTTCCTAAAATTCTATAATTTGACTCCCACAATTAAAGTTAACGGTTTCTCCTTATTTTTCCGGTAAAGTTCGAGCAACGTTCTATATTCCTCATTTTTTAGGCTCAGTTTCGGAGACGGGGGGGGGTCGATATATTTTTTTATTCCATCCCAGAAGTATCCCTAAAAACAAAATTTACGATATGTAATATTTTGTCTATTCATGGGTTTTCTCTCCTCCAAATTTTTTCCTGTAACAGATAAGTATTTAAAAATTGTATATGTAGAACAAAGTGTAGTAAGGCAATTTCGTAAAATTGCCCGGATTACTGGCTGTCTGTACAGAGATTCTTCCTCACAGTTTTTCTGAGAGAAAGAGATGTCTATAAAATGATCAACCAGTATTCCTGTATATAAGTAATGTATCGTATATTGTGTAATACTTATCTGTGTATGGAGACGTTTCAACTCCGAGTCTGGAGTCGTTGTCAATCGTTTAGTGTTGTTTTCGAGGTTTTTTTCTAAAAAATTTTCGCTTTGATTTTGAATTTATTGTTTGTCAAAAAATTTGACACTGACAATTTGTCGTTTGGCGATCACTTGACTCTGAGGTTACCGTTTTTTTGTTCTGTTAGCAGTAAATTCTTCCAGTCCAAATAAAGGTCGGCTGAAGGTGTTCCGATTTCAGTGTTGTTTATCATCATACAGCTGGCTTCTTTAAGTTTTCTCTTTTTTAAATTTTCTTCTTTCAACAAGATCTTTGTTTTATCCCAGTCTATCCTATGGCTGCCGGTGCTCGTTAATACATGATTGGCCAAATTTGATTTGTCCACATGTCTTCTGGAAATGTTATATTGATGTTCTTTTTTCCTTACTTCTAAAGGTCTTGAAGTTTCACCGGTATAAGAATGGCCACAGTCACACAAAACACTGTACACACAATTTTTAGAACTCTGGGTTGCGTTAAACGGTTTGGTATGTGTGAGGATAGAGCGCAAGGTATTATTTGTTTTAAAAACAGTTTTAACGCTGTATTTATTTCCTAACCGCTTAATTTTTTCGGATACACCTGGGATATATGGAATTATGTTCATAATTTGGTTGTCTGTTTGTGTTTGGTTGGTATTAGTGTGATGGTTATTTGTGCTGGTTTGTTGTTGCGATTTTCTTTCTAACTGATTTATGGTTTTATTTATAAAGTCTTGGGGATATTCGTTTTGAAGTAGATGTTCTTTGATATAAGCACTTTACAACACCTTTCTTTACATTTAAAGGATGGTTGGAGTGAAAATTCAAATATCTATTAGTATTTGTAGGTTTTCGATAAGTACTTGTACTTATTGTGTTGTTTGTTCTATCTATAAGTACATCAAGATAAGCAAGTTTATGCAAATTTTCCATCTCCATTGTAAATTTTATTGTGGGTTCTTGACTATTGATGTAATCTAGGAATGAGTGCAGTTCTTCAGCACCATACTCCCAAACCACAAAAATGTCATCAACGTATCTCCACCACACTTTTGGTTTATTTTTATATTTGCCTATGAATCTTTCTTCAAAATATGTCATGAATATATTACTGATTATAGGAGATAAAGAAGAACCCATGGCCATACCAAATTCTTGTTTATAGAAATCTCCTTCAAATTGAAAATATGTAGTGTTTAAGCAAAGTTCGGTTAGTTCCATAATTGTGTCAATGTTTAGTTTTGTTTTGTTGTGTAAGTTAATATCTTGTTGTAATTTATTTTTTATAATTTGTAATGATTTATCAACAGGTACATTTGTAAAAAGACTAACTATGTCGAAACTTACTAGTATATCATTTCTGTTGATAATAATGCTTTTTAATTTTGTTAAAAAATCATTAGTGTTTTTTAAATTGTTTGGATTATTTTCGTAAGGTTTAATTATATTTAGTAAAAATTTTGATATGTTTTGTAATGGTGAATTTATTGAACTTACAATGGGTCTCATTGGTATTGTGTCTTTATGTATTTTTGGAACACCATATAAATGTGGAGGTTTACTATAGTGTGGTGTTAAGTGTTTTCGTTCTAATGGAGTGAATTCTTGTTTGTGTTTTGTTATAATGTCTCTAGCGGCTTTTTCTATATTTTGCGTAGGATCTTTTTTGAGCTTAGAATATGATCCTGTGTTAATAAGGTCCATCATTTTGGTGTTGTAATCATTTTTATCAAGTATAACCGTAGCGTTACCTTTATCGGCAGGAAAAAATTTGGAGGAGAGAAAACCCATGAATAGACAAAATAATTCAAGACCTCCTCAACAATCTTTTCGAAATTATTTACGATATGTACTGATCGGGTCACCAAACTATACACTGATACCAAATTTCAACCTTTTCCGCCTGGTAGTTTTGGAAAAAATTGCTGTAATGTGAAAGACTGAGAAATCCGGAGTGATATTGTAAATGTATATACAATATACGGAACCCTAAAAATGGTCAAAGGAAATTAAAGTTCTTTATATGGATCTTAAGTGTGAAATAAAAAAAGCGCTTTAACAGGGTGCAAGAATATTTAAAAAAATCATTTTGACAATTATTTAAAGGTATCCTAACTTTATGGGTCCAAAAATTTTTATTATTTTTTTCATATTTGGCAGTTGCAGCAATTTTCAGATTTTTTAAAAACAAACAACTACATACTGCTCTGATACAGACCCATTCTCGGGAAGATTAACTACTTTACCATTATAACAAAATTGAAATATATTTTTTTACCTAATTTTAATTAAAAATAATTCACAGTTTTTTCGAAAAAATCCAATGTGATCATGTGATCTAATCCGTTCGAAGTATTTTGTGTTGTGGCTTGTGTGTGTGAAATGTAATTTGTATACTTGGAAAAGTTGTGACACACCAGTTTACTATAAGTTCTCCGTTTGTATTTATCTCTTCTTAATATTCACTTTATTCCATTCAGTATGTTATGATTAATTTTATAATGTACAATAAATATTGTTTCAGATTGACCGTTTTTAGATCTAATGAACTTCCCATTACAGTTACATATAATGATTGTGGTGATAAACTGTACAACGATTTCTTAGGAACAGATTTTTTCAAGGTTCCAATAGACGAAGGGAATAGGCTGTCACAATGGCCTGGTTTAGAACTTGCCAAAACATTTACCATTACTGGTGTCGAGAAAGGACTATCTTCCAAAGATATTGTTTTATCAAGTGCTGGTATGTATGTTGCATTTTGTTAATCCATATAATTAACCTATTGCTTTTTTTTAAAGGTTGGGTAGCAATAAACTGTGATCCAGGGGCCACTTGTAAATTTCAGGCTTGGACTCCAGAGAAACGAGGAGCTTATATTAGAGATTGCCTGTTACCCAAGGCAGTCAAGTTAAGGGGAGAAAAAATTAGAAATACTGTAGCATATAAAGAACATAAATTAGTTTAGGTATTTAAAAGTGTTTTATTTTCACACCTACCTATCTCCATTTTTTTATACTGCATATCTTGGAATAATTCGGGGTTATTCCCCAAAAGCACTTGCACTTTCAGAAAAGAAACATAGCAGTGCAATAAATGGTTTAAGGAAAATTAATATAATTATCACCACTTTGTTAAGAAATTAGTATAAGTTCTAACGTCTAATTTATTTTTTAAAATAATATATACCTATGTGTTCTGCAGCTTTGAACTTGTTTTCATTTATTTTGTTTAGATTAAAATGAAAACCATTTCCTGTCATTGCATATTAATTTTCTGTTGTACTTCTTTATTTACCCACCTTTATGAAAACTACTAGTATGACAATCAAACTCGCTGAAGTCGTCAATGGTCATTTCTGAGATTTTCGAAACAAACAACCCATAGTTTTGTGTATGTGGTGTTTGGTTTGCATAACAGTATATCTCATTTGGTCATTTGATTTGATGGACATTTTTTTTTATATTATTACTAATATTAAAAAATATTTTAATGCAGATAGAATGAATACTTTTATCATCAGTCTTCATTTCTTTTTGTGAGTATGTGTGTATAATATTATATTTCTATTAATTCTTAGGGTCCTGTACATGCAATATACGGAAATCATTATAAAATCACTCCTGATTCTGTGACTCTCAGCGAATTTCCTCCGAAGTTACTCTACGGAAGAAGTTCAAATTTGATATCAGAGTATAATTGGTAACCCGACCAAGAGTACATGTAAATGTTAGGTAAAACTACCTGACCCGTCCCGATCTAGACAAATGCGCATATTTGTCGTATTTATCTTGGCCATATTTTTTCATTTTTGGTAATTTTCACATACCCTACATTTTTAGATTTTTTGTGAAAACCGTTTTAATATCATCATTCGAGGGAAATTATTCTAAAATTAAATTATTTTGGGATTTAATATGATTAGCTTAACATAAATGACGTATTTGAGATTTTTTATTGTAGTTTTTTTTACATGCATTGTCATTCCCATTTTTGACGTTTTTGACATTTTTTGAATTTTCTGATTTTTTATCCTTTTCGCATTTTTGAGGTTTTTGGTATTTTTAAAATTTGGCAAGTGTGACCTTTTTGATATCCTTGACATTTTTGGATTTTTTGACATTTCTACCAGTTTTGACATATTTGAGATTTTTTCTTTTTTTTACATTTACGGTGACGACATTTTTGACGTTTGGTATATTTTATATTTTTGAGATTTTTCTCATTTTAGTTTTTCGACAGAATAATTTTGACAATACTGATGTATGTAATATTTTTAACATTTCGTAGTTTAATATTTTTGTCATTTTTGAATTACGCTTCATTTGTCACTTAACATTTTTTATATTTCCGGCATTTTCTAATTCACACTTTTCAGTCAGGAAAATGACGAATAATGTCTCCAAGTAAACTGCTCAACATATTTGTATTTAATGTCTTGTATAGGTAACCAATAGAAGTTACTAGCTTCCAAGCTTATAAATTAAAAATAACTTTGTTTTGATTTTGAACTCTTTGACTTTGAGACTCTTCGGGAAGTAGACAATTACCTTCCCTTGAGATCCACCCCTCACAATAACTAGAATAGAAAAATTAAATACGACGTAAAGTGGTAGAGGTTATATAATTTCGGTAGAAGTTTTTTTTCAATTAATATGTTGAAAATCATTTAAAACAGTTTTGATAGCCGTTACTGTCTATGCAAAAAGGCCAAGATTGAAATAAAACTAGTTTGGTATATGCATGATTCTGATCAATCAAACCAAAGCTGTCTTGATTATTTAAAAAATAGATATTACTGGAACAAAAATGTTTATGTTATATTTATGTAATAACTGTTTAAATAAATAACCTACCTACTTTACCTATAATCTTATTTAATTTAAACAATATTACTAAATTTGTTCAACTGAGTTTGTCATTGTTAAACTATGTCATTATGCATTAATATTTCGACATACTTTGTTTTATTTTTCCCTTTTCTATACATATAATATTTTTATTATTAATTTTGTTATGTATTGCAACATAACGTCACAGTTTACTATTTTTATAAAATTTCCGTAGTAGTTAGAAAAATATTGACTGAAAAGTCATGTATAAGACAAAAGTATTAAAATAACTGCAAGCATTAATACCAATATGTATTAAGAAAAAAAGTTTTTTGATGGTTTTATTACATTAATTGTATTTTAAGAATAAGAGTATAAAAGTAGACAGTAAAAACTATTGTCATCTTGTAACTATCAAAATATTGTTATGGACTTCATGTGGGTTTTAGCGCAATCATTTTCATACAAAAAATTAATTTGCACTAAATAATTTTCATAATCTATATACCCTTCACCCAATAGTATTAGTCATTTGAATATCAGCTGACCCACTCAAGTGACCTGGTCCGAATGCAACTCTAACCATAGATAAGAGATTTATATATGTATAAACCATAGCGACTAGAATATATATGTAACCCCCAAATCTGTTTCCAGCAGGGCGGGTGGGATCTGGAATTTTTGGTTTGGAGATTAAATTTTAAGTAATGAATCATGTTTTTCATAAGAATAAATTTTATATTTATACAATTTTTTACATCCTGGAAATACATGAACAAAAATATACATTTTGCAGTCCTAATCAGCCCATCACCAATCCAAAAAATTCTCCTGGCTACGGCCTTGGTAACCCCTCTCGCACTCAGAGAAGGGCGACATATATAGCTGCACAGATGTCACATTTTCGACACCATTCGCTGACGCCCTCGAAATAATATACCCAGTAGTATCTTTCACGAATTTTGGCTAGTTTTATTCATACCCAGATGACCCCCGGTAGTCCGATTGTATACTTTGGTCAGGACGACGGGTATCTTTTTGTTTGGGGTTACCAGTTGTGAACTGGTTTATCTGGGATCATTGCTTTCCAAATAGTTACATTTTCTAGAATCAGGGAGTCTCATTGTCCAAATAGCAAGCTACCTCTTCCGATCGTGGCCTGGATGCCGGTCTCTTCTTGAGTGAGATTCAATATCTAATTTTGCCCCCGATGTGTTGACTGGTGATCTGTCTGGTAGCCTCATTCTGCAGTCACGTTGTAAATGCCCTGTACCACAGATCAAACATAAGCCCTGTACCTTAACAACTACATATATATATATATCCCTGTTTCTTCGTTTATGTCTTATCTGTTTATTTATTTCGGACTACATAGGCGTACCCAGAGTTATTCGGGGGGGTTCAACACCCCGAAATAAAGTAAAACATTCACTACTTCCAAAGCACTTCTCAGTGCTTTTATACTACTAACTCTACAAAGTCTCAGATTTCTTTGAACCTCGAGATTTCTAATATACCACTGATAAAACTTTGTGCCAATGGACCCTTAAAGTGTTTTTGTAAGCCTGGGTTAAACGGCTAATTCCTGTTTCAAATTCTTGTCTTTGCTCTCTCTCTCTCTCTCTCTCTCTCTCTCTCTCTCTCTCTCTCTCTCTCTCTCTCTCTCTCTCTCTCTCTCTCTCTCTCTCTCTCTCTCTCTCTCTCTCTCTCTCTCTCTCTCTCTCTCTCTCTCTCTCTCTCTCTCTCTCTCTCTCTCTCTCTCTCTCTCTCTCTCTCTCTCTCTCTCTCTCTCTCTCTCTCTCTCTCTCTCTCTCTCTCTCTCTCTCTCTCTCTCTCTCTCTCTCTCTCTCTCTCTCTCTCTCTCTCTCTCTCTCTCTCTCTCTCTCTCTCTCTCTCTCTCTCTCTCTCTCTCTCTCTCTCTCTCTCTCTCTCTCTCTCTCTCTCTCTCTCTCTCTCTCTCTCTCTCTCTCTCTCTCTCTCTCTCTCTCTCTCTCTCTCTCTCTCTCTCTCTCTCTCTCTCTCTCTCTCTCTCTCTCTCTCTCTCTCTCTCTCTCTCTCTCTCTCTCTCTCTCTCTCTCTCTCTCTCTCTCTCTCTCTCTCTCTCTCTCTCTCTCTCTCTCTCTCTCTCTCTCTCTCTCTCTCTCTCTCTCTCTCTCTCTCTCTCTCTCTCTCTCTCTCTCTCTCTCTCTCTCTCTCTCTCTCTCTCTCTCTCTCTCTCTCTCTCTCTCTCTCTCTCTCTCTCTCTCTCTCTCTCTCTCTCTCTCTCTCTCTCTCTCTCTCTCTCTCTCTCTCTCTCTCTCTCTCTCTCTCTCTCTCTCTCTCTCTCTCTCTCTCTCTCTCTCTCTCTCTCTCTCTCTCTCTCTCTCTCTCTCTCTCTCTCTCTCTCTCTCTCTCTCTCTCTCTCTCTCTCTCTCTCTCTCTCTCTCTCTCTCTCTCTCTCTCTCTCTCTCTCTCTCTCTCTCTCTCTCTCTCTCTCTCTCTCTCTCTCTCTCTCTCTCTCTCTCTCTCTCTCTCTCTCTCTCTCTCTCTCTCTCTCTCTCTCAGAACACATTTACTGCCTTTTAGAAATACTGTGCAGATCTTTTCAGATATTCTTCTGCATCCTATATCAGTGATTCAAATAATAGGGCATTGTTTTGCTAAATTTGTCTGGCAATTTTACAAATCTCTTAGTTGTGGTCCAGACAAGAAATACTCAAAATTACACGCGTATATACTATCACCCTTTTCTCTCCAATTTTAAGTAAGTTTTACAGCTGGCGTTTCTAAACTGCTCCGATTAACGCAAAGACATTCTATTTAGACAGTTCTAGCCGTTTGTTCGATCACGTGCGTTTTTTCGTTGTTAGCTCTTAGTCGATATAACATTGTTGACAAACTTCGTCTCATGCCGTTGGAAATTTGTCTCGCTGACTTTCAAATTCATTTTAAGAACTATAATTGCTTCTTAAACAGTGACAACTAGGCAAAATGATTTAATACCTTTATTCAAATTGAACAAAATCCAAATTTAAAATTCACATTTTTGTTTAATTTACTTAAACAAAATTTGGAATTTACTTACTCATTGGCATTTTAAATGGGTACTCTGGTGCTCCCAGTTACGCCACTGGTTCGGTGTTGATATTTCATTTAGGGAGTACCTGTTGAGTCAGTGTTACATCCCCACCAATGTTTACTTCACGTTACGACGTTCGAACACGTTGACTGAGTCGGATAGTATCGCACGTGCACAATTGCACATGTGAGGTGAATTTGTGTGAGTCATTTTGTCACATAAAGGACTGATATATTTATACATTTTTTTATCTCTCAACAAAACAATTTGGATAAACCTCTGACAAACTACGTAACATCATGATTGTTTCTTAATTATTCATCCAAAAATATCTGTCGATCAGTCGGTTTTATCTTTGATTCCCACAAAGTTAAGAGAAACAGGTTTAGCAGGATTGATGTGAACACTGGAAATAAATCTAAAAGTGTGTGAGCTTTTAGGGAAATGTGTGATTCGTATTTTGCTAGAATTGTTAAATTTGAATAGAGATGTTTGATGGCATATGAATTTTACGGAAAAGGTAAGTCAACAGAAATATGACATTTTACAACCTTCTTAGAATGCAATTGTTTTCGTAATTTGTTTAAGAACTCATAGGTAACTAAAAATAAAAGAACCGGTAGCAATACTCAAGTATCTTTTACAGATATGGTTTTTTAGTGAATTATTCTGACTTATTATTGCATAATATTCTACATTTTTGCATAATCTATACGTGTCAAGTTATTTATTAAACGACTTGGAAATTGTGTACATTAAATAATAGCTAGGTATCTAAATATACCCAAGTAGTTCGGACTTCCTGTACAAGCGGCTACCCTTAGCAGGACACAAGCACGGGTATACAGTCCGAGAGATCCCTGTTAAACATTCTTTGTTCTTAAACTTATCCGTCTTTTTATTTATGACTAATTAATTAACCGGCCCCCGTTTCCCAAGGGTACACAGACTTCCGGTAAAAGTTGTTATCAAAATAAAATATTGTAATGTTTTATTTTCACACTCGGGTTCAGTCCAACTCACTCTAATTTATTTCCACTACTTTAACACAATTTATATTCACAGAAATATTTACATTTATCGTAACTATACAATACGACTGACGAAAACAGAATGCCTCCTATCGCCAGCTTTCTATACTTATATATTTCTCTCCGAATTGTCTGGTAAGTCCACGAACCATCGAGAAACTCTTTCATGTTCTGGAAGTTTTAAGATAATTCCCAGTAACGGCAGCGGTCGGCCTGTTGAGAGACGAAATATTTCGGATCCCAGAAGTATCGGGATAATGTCCCTTCCAAGAACTGGTTGATGGCCGATTGCATCAGCTGTCGGATGAATTCTCGTATAGGGATGTTCATGAGCCAAAAATATCGATATTTTTTTCGATATAATATATCGGAATGTTGTATCGATATTTTCTGATATATCGATGAAATATATCGATATTTTCGATATATCGTATGTAATTTGTATTTAACTAGTATGTACTATTGCAGTTTATCATGTGTAAATAAGGAACAGCGGGTTTAAGAAATGAATCAACTTTATTTACAGTAATCATGCAGGGTTGCCAGATTGCTTGAAGAGAAAATTCATAAAAAATCAATAACTTTTACGCATTCCATATATCGAAAAATATCATTCAAGAGATCAGCCATTGATGATATTAAAATTAATTACCTACAAAGTAAAATGATAGCTAATAAACAAGTTCGTGAACCTACCAATTTAATCGATAATAGAGTTATTAAAAATTTTCTGAATACCTTTATGGGGGCAGTGAGTTTTATTTTTAGATTCCACGACTATCTAAGTACGCAAACAGCAACTCTCAATACTTTGTAATATTCAATTTGTCTACTAAAAGCGGGTTGATGTTGCAATCTTCTGATAACTATTGAATACTGTTGTCAAAATTTTATACTTTAGCTTAAATTTAATAAAATATAACTAAGAATACGTGAGATTGACTTTAAATCATCAGATCTGGCAACACAGCACACAGCAACACAAATACTAAACATCTATTCTCCCGTTGCTGTAGTAAACCGGACATTAGTCCAAAAAATGGCAGCATTTAGCCTGTACCTTGGCAATATTCTTCTTATACGCACTCTGGGTATGTACTACAAGTGCTGCCCTCATAAAAGAGGCCTTTTCATATTCGAAAATTATTTGTGCGCGTACGTCAACGTCTGTCACGGACGGTTTTCTCATCATTGGCATGTGAAATGGACTTTTTTAAAAGGTTAGCCACAAATAATTTGTATTTTTTGTAATTATCAATAGATTGATTTATTTTGAAAGATTATTTTAAACCTAATATGTTTTTTAACCATCGTCCTAATTGAATACAAGTATGTGTCTACTGGAGAATGCACTAATGAAGCACCATCAATTAATATTTCACTCAATTTCATAGTTAATAAGGGCAATGAAGTCTGTTCAGTATTCCAAACATTCTAATTACCGCCTTGTCAACATAGCGACAAGCAACATAGCGCGTCTTTGTAACGGTCTATATGAAGTACTAAATAGAGAATAATTGAAAATTGTCATTGTGAAATGCTTTTAATTTTCTACGATATTCATATATCGGATAAAATATATCGATATTATATATCGATATCATTTGATTCGATAATATCGGATTGATTCGATATATCGACAGCATATATCGATATATTATGATATATCGATACATATCGAGCATCCCTATTCTCGTAACATTGCCCTCTCCTTAAGACCATTTCGTCCCGGAATGTCCCAGAATCCTTCTCGGTGTGACGATATTTGCAGGACTCTCCATTTCGACAACGGGAAGTTTGGTGGAAGTAACAGTCTACGGTCTTCCAATCTGGGCTGCGAATTTTGAGACAGCATACCAAGATGTCGATGCCACTGAATCAAAAGATTGTTTCCATCATACTTCTCACCACCCTCAAATTCAGGCCATCCAACCCGCAGGCTATCTTTGGGACCGCCAATTTCTTCCAGATTCTTCTCCATCATCACATTCCTCAATTATACCAGAGTCTTCCAAAGATCGCTGTATGTTGGCTTTTCCTGCGAGAATGTTTTCGTTACCAAATAAAAGATGTCTCTGGTACCCACTGGTTGTTTATCTTCGAGATGAAGGACCTTCCCTACCACTGGATTTTGCTCCCGTAGCTTCTGGAACTGGCCGTACTTTTTGCCAAACACCTTGGCTATTCCTCTGGACATCCGGAGATCTCGAGCCACACAATGAGCCAGAGCATATTCTATTGTACAGTGCCATAAACTGCTCGAAGGTCATCTCGTCATCGGGTGGTTGAATGCTGCGGACTTGGGCTTGGTCAACTTCGCTGTCATGACTTCCGGGATAAGGTGCTAACCTGTTGAAATGTACCTCGAGGTAGCTTCTTTATTCTGTAGACAACATCGTTGATCTTCTTTACACTTTGGTAAGGCCCCTCCCAAGATCTTTGTAGTTTGGGCGAATATCCACGACGACGTTGCGGGTTATACAACCAAACAAGATCATCAGCTTGGAATTCCCCCCCCTCGGCTCTGATGTCCTTCATTCGGGCACTGGCATTCTCGATATATAATTTATAATTTTTGTTTAAATAAAACAAGTGTGAAAGATAAAATAATTTGGTAAAGTGCGAGTGGACTGGCATAATAAGAGTTCCGTCCCAGCTTTGAGATTTGATACAATGTAGGTTAATCAAAGTATCTATATATATATATATATATATATATATATATATATATATATATATATATTGTAATATTCCAGTTTCGGACAAGCAGGGGATGAGTAGATTTTCCTACATTTACCTTAATACCTTTTAAACTGAGCATTTTAAATTTATAAAAAATATATAGTTTTATTTCTCACAAAGAGCCTTTTTATTTTACCTGCTACATGATTCTCTTGATTTTTATAAAAATATTTGTTTAATTTTCGAATTGGGCAACAAAATTAAGATCAGGATTTTCGCTTTATTTTACCAATAAAGTTTCACTGAAGCCCTGTAGAATCTTTTGTTTGAATTTTAGGCTCAGTACTTTGGAAGATAAAAATAAAAAAGAAGTTATTTTTTAAATGCAAGTAAAATATATTAGTATCTTTATGATGATTCTTTTTATTTGATGCATTATGTTTCGGGTGCACTTTAAGAAACAAAATTTTGTTTTTCATTTAAGTTTATAAATTACTGTTAGAATTTGTGTTTTACTTTTCTTAATGGGTCGAATTTTGTATATTGTTTTAATAACTTTTTAACAAATTATTTTTAAAGTGTGAATAAAATATACTAGTATTTCTCATTCTTCCACTTGATATATTACATGATAGGTTTGAATTCTGTAATTTGGAGCCAAAAACTTAATATCTCCGTTTTCCTGTATAGTTCAAGTGAAGCCCTATATTATTATTTTTTTCAAAATTTTAGGTTGTGTTGTTTCTGAGATAAAGGGGGAATAAGTCGCTGTATTGTTAATATCTTTTAAACAAATGATTAAAAAAAAGTGAATAATATGTATTTGTATTTCTTATAATGAACCTTTTCATTTGATATATTAAAATAATTTATTATTTCCATTTAATTCTATATTTGCCCCCCAAAATTAATATTAGAGATTTCTACTTACTTATCCTATAAAGTTCAAATGGGGCCTTAGACCCCTAATTTTCTTCAAAATTTTAGGTCGTATGATTTCAGAAATAAAGAGAGAATGGGTATTTTTTAAAAATATTCTCTTAATATCTTTTAAAGAAATTATTTTAAAAATATGAAAAATATATATTTGTATTCCCTTTCATGTTATATATTGCGTTTAAAAAAGGTATTTTTTATTTCCGTTTAATTCTATAATTTGTCCCCCAAAATTAATATTAACGATTTTTCCTTATTTGTCCTGTAATTTTTTCAAGATTGTAAGTTTTTTAATTTCGGAAATACAGGCGCAGAATGGGTAAACTTTTTTATATTTTCGGTAATATCTTTTAAATAATATACTTTAAAAATATACAAAAGATGTATTTGTATTCGTTATGATCAGCCGTTTAATTCGATATATTACATGATGCGTTAGAAACAACAATTTTAATTTCATATTTTCCATTTATCTTTGTAATTTGCCCCCCAAAATTAATATTGTGTATTTTTTAAAAATGTTACGTCATATAGTTTCCGTTATAAGGAGAGAATGGGCATTTTTTATATTCTTCTTTTAAACAATTTATCTTAAAAATTGTTCGTATTCGCTATAATGAGCCCTTTGATTTGAAATATTACATGATGTGTTATTTTTCCGGCAAAATTCATCTTTTTTTTTCAAAATTATACGTCTTATAGTTTCGGAGGAAAAATGCTTAATTTTTAAATATTTTTAAATAATTATTTCAACGAGTTGTCATCATAAAGGATTTGTTGAAACAGCGTTGGGTGTTTAAATAAAGCTTTGGTGTTAGGGTGCAAAACTGTGTTTGTACATATATTACTCCTGCAAAAAACGGTTTTTATAATAATTACCCTAATAAAATGATTTAGATGAATCATTGTAACTCAGCTCTCGGAGTGATGTATCGTCATTACTGCTTTAAAGGTGACCCTGTGCCGGTGGTTGCCTTTTCCGGGGGGGGGGGGTTAATGCTACCCCTTTTCGGGGGTGAACAATATATGGAAAAAAGCCCGGGGATATAAACTTTTCCAGAAAAAAATATTGTTTTTCAGTTATTTCAGGATAAACCTTTCAATTATTGATTTGACAAATAAAAACAATATTTCAAAAAGTTATAACTTCGTGTGTATTGGTTCTACAGAAACCATAAACCCAACAATTTTTTTTTTGTTTTTTATAAGCTACATCGTTGATTTAAATGATTTTTACTTAAAGTGCATATTTTTTTAAGTTATTTACGAAAAACCGGATGAACATTTTTTTCGATACTTTCACTTGTGACTCGAAAAGAATGGACTTTGAAAAAAAATATATAGAACAAAAGTTGCTTAAAATCTGTTAATTTATTGATTCCCGGACTTTTTTGTATAATATTTTTCACCCCCCGGGTAGCATTCCCCCAAAAAGCTCGTCCGTCAACACATCGGGTCAGATTTTCTTGAGAAGTTAGGAGAAGAGCCTGAAATTATGAAAAACATCATTACTGGCGATGAAATCTGTATATTCCAATACAAACTTAAAACTAAGAGGCAATTCATGCACTAAAACCTAATTTTTTTAAAGTCATCAACAGCATTGTGTTGACTGAATGGGTTCCAGAGAGTCAAATTGCAAAACCAAAGTTACTATTTAAAAGTTTTAGCAACATTGCGGGAGCGAAAAAAGAAATGTCTGGATTTGTGCACAACCAAGTCGTGGATCCTGCACACGGTGTAAGATTAGAAGGTGGACCGCATTATTGAGGATTTAACTCTTAAGGTCACTAAATGGCGCTGCATAGCATGTGTACCATTCAAGGTCATTACCAGTACTTTTTTCCATCATTAAACTACATTGTCACACGTAATTGTAGCAAATACTGTGTACAAAAAATCTCTTATTTTATTTTTCTTTGCAGCAGTTTGAGTTTTTCAAAAACAAGAATATATATGCTCTGCCTTTATGATTCTTCATTGTTGTGTTGAAGTCAAGTTACCTTTCTTGTTCTTTTTGTCTTTTAACAACCCCTTCGTCGCCAGATGGCCTGAGTTTCTAGAGTTATATTTTAAAAATTGTGCAAATTTAAAGCACTATTTACCATTTTAATAATATTGGTGTATCTAAGAAACTAACCCAGGTTTAATTTTTACAATATTTTCCATTTTATTAGGGTTCCGTATATACAATATACGGATACCCTTATAATATCACTCAGGATTTCTGCCCCTGTCACATCACAGCAATTTTCTAATAAACTACTGGACGAAAAAGATATTAACGAAAATATACCAAAATTTACCCATCCCCCCCTTATCTACGAAATTATAAAACGTAAAGTTTTGAAAAAAATTAGAGGTATAGGGTCTGACGTTCAGTTTACTGGAAAAATAAGGAGAAACCTCTACTTTTAACTTTGGGGGGCAAATGACAGAATTAAATGAAAAATAAAAAATTAAACTTGTTTCTAACGGATCATGCAATATATCAAATCACAGGGCTCATTATTCGATTTTAAATTTTTTTAATGAATATTTTAAAATATATTAAAAAATTACCCATTCTCCCCTTTATTCCCCAAACTATAAGACCTATTTTTCTGTCTACAGGAAAAATACGAAGAAATCCCTAATATTAATATTGGGGGCCAAATTATAGAATTAAACGGAAAATAAAAAAATATTTTTTAACGCCTCATGCAAAATACATCAAACGAAAGGACTCATTATCAGGAATACAAATTATATATTTTTGATATTTTTAAAATTAATTGTTTACAAGATAAACATAAAGATATAAAATATTCTCATTTCCCCCTTTATTTCCGAAACCATACTACCTAAAATTTTGAAGATAATTAGAGGTACTAGGGCTCACTTGAAATGTATAAGAAAAATTATTAGAAAACCCCCATAGTAATTTTAGGGACAAATTATACAATTAAATGGAAAATAAAAATTCAATTTTCAAACGCATCATGTAATATATCAGATAAAAGGCTCTTTATGTGAATTACAATTATATCATATTTTTAAATCGTTTGTTTAAAATATGTTAACAAAAATATTATACATGGACTTAATTCCCACTTTAGAAACTATACTATTTAAATTTTGAAAAACATATTTTATTTGTATTTTTAAATAATTTTAATCACACATTTAATAATTTACAATTCAAAACTTGACCTATTTTGCCCTATATCTTCCAATTTACAGAGCATCAAAATTGAGACAGTATATTATAAAAGGCTTCCCTGAAAGGTTATAAGTAAAATAAAACTCGAATGTTAATTTTTGGGGGCCAAATTAGAAAATTAAATACATATGTATTCTTATAAAAATCAGGCGAATCCTGAAACAGATAAAATAAAAAGTCTATGTATGGAAAATGAAAGTGTACCTATATTTTTTATAAATTTAAAACGCTTCCTTTAAAAGATATTAGGGTAAATATAAGAAAATGCACTCATTCCCTGCTTGTCTGAAACTGGAATATTAGACTCTTGAAGGTGGAACGGGACCCTTAGTATGCGAGTCCAACTCGCACTTGACCAAATTATTAAATCTTTTGAACAATTAATTGGTACACGTGTTATGGTGGCGCCATCGGTGGGTGTTAACTGAAATCGTCGTTAATTACTCAGTTTTCCAGTGCTCGAATACACGCCTGATTTAGCGCCTTGTGATTTTTTCTTCTTTCCGAAGATGAAGGCTGCATCAAAAGTAACCCGGTTCGAGTCGATGGGAGAGGTGAAGTGAAAATTGGAGGAGCTCTGAAAATTGGAGGAGCTCCTAAATGCTTTTACAAAAGAAGACTTCTAGCAGTTCTAGCATTGCTTTAACTAATAATAATAAACGAATCAAACGATGTCTGTTTTTCATAAGCAGTTTCGTTTTTAATGGCCAGACCTCGTATTTCAGTATCAAATATCTTAAATTTGCTATTCTGTGACTTTTACAGCGTCGAAAATAAATCAACTTAATTTTTCCCATAAAAAATATAAATAAACTATAGGTTTTAATTTATGTTCTAGTATTGGAGCCGAGATTATCATTGTTGGCACTAAGTAGTTTATTTTTAAGATAGTTACATGATTGAAAAAATACATCTGACTAGGTACAATTTGGAAGGACTTCGAAAGCTTCGCCATTGTACAACATATATTTTCCTATAAAATCTGGATTCGCTATTTCAAAACAGAAACTGCAGCTCACGTACATTTTTATAAGTCAATCTATCCCCTCCACCCGGTGTATGTGTAGTGACTGGTAACTGGTAACTGGAAAGAGGATTGCATTCAGCGATTCAGCTTAGGACTACCAACACCAGAACATTTGTCAAACCGTCACTCATGACGGGTTTCATATTCGTAATAAAACAACTTAACACATCAATATAATATTACGGAAACCGATTCGAGTGAAAAAACTCGGTATCATTTGGATTTGTCCACCTGGTATAAATCGATCGATCAAATTATTTTTCAACAACACGCTCCAATTTCTATTAATAGATAAGATAATTTTGCTAATTGAAGCAGGTGGTTCCCGCCGATAGGTATTTAGATCCCAGAAATCGCCGTCGATATGACAACAGCGTTTCGCGTATGTTGTGGCGTTTGTTAACGCGCATACTAACTACGCACCACACACCAGTTTGGGGCACGCGGTAAACTTCCCCTCTCCCTTCGATTCCACCTTAGCTACCATTCAGCATTGAACAGCCTGTCTCCGATCGCTAGTGCCTGCAATTATTTTCGTGGTTTGTCGTTGTAACGGGCGGAACGGTGGACAAGCTGCGGGTTGCTGTTGCGGAAATCGCCCTGAAAATCCGAAATCCAGTCACCGTCGTGTGGTACAAGTAAACAGCGGAATCGCGAAAGCGTTCGAGCTTACGAAAAGTTTTTCTCTCGAAAGTAACACACGACGGTGACGACAAGTGAAGTGCGACAAAACCATTGGTCGATACAGCAAGTAGCGCACGTGATGTCCTTCTCGTAGAAAGCGTCATTAGCCAATATTTTCCGTAACTAGGCGAATACGTTTTTTTCAATTTCGACTTCAAATTCGAATCGTGCGGATTTGAAATGAGGGAAAACTTTCCTAAATGACTGACACAAGTGAAAGTGCGACACGGAAATAGGCGACGTTTTTTTCCTCCCCTCAGTCGAACGTCAAATATTAAAAGTAAGTTTTCAATTGTTTAATTTTGAGATTTTCCAGAGCTTTTTTTCGATTAGAATTTTGTAAAAGGGTGTTTTCTATTCGGGGCATTGCCCGGGCTGTGCCGCGTGACGTGAGCATGTGCGCTGATGCTATTGGTCAAAAGTCCGCAGACACCTCACTGTTTGATTTGATTCTTTTGTTTATACGAATTACTGATTTTAACAGTGCTCTTTTTCTGCTTGTACCTACTGGTAAATATCGATTTTTCTATCAATATCTCAACCTCGAATTGTTGTTCTCAGATTCCTTGTACAAAATGCAAACAGTAAATTTTATCATCCGTTATATTGTTATCTGACACGTTGTAAACGTATCGACGTGACCGGCGATGTTGCCAAATTTCTTAGGTGTTTGCCACTCCTTTAAATACGAACTCTTCTCTTTTGTCTGTTCAATATTTTTTATTTGTTTAATTACGCTTTGAAATGCCACAGTAGCGATATAATTGTTGATTTTTAAACTTTTTAAATGTTATTTTTAATCAATATTTCAGTTTGATTCTTTGTTTGAAAAGTGATCCGACGCCAAATGGCGTGCTCCTAAAACCGAATGCATCACAATTAATACTTTGTACTGCTGCAAATACGGTTCAACAACTGTTACGCAAATAATTGTACCAACATATAGCTGACCGCTACTGATTAGCTTACCAACTTTGGTTATACCATAGCAGGAGATAATGCGACTGCAGATGTTTTGTCCTTGGGAATGAAAAATTTCGAGGATTAGCACCGTTCTTAATTGTATCATGATATATTACAAATAATTGAATGAATAATGCATATAAATTGTTTAAAGCTACCGTGGAAATGTAAACCGTCACCAGCTTTTAAAATTAGTGTCAGGGGTAATAAGATAGGAACAATGAAATTACTTGGTGTGTCACAAACTATTTCTGTGTCAAAAAAAATCTGAAATGTGAACCTTCTAAGATCTACAAATACACAGAGAAAAAACGAAAGAAAAAATACGCATTTTTATACTAAAAAATATTTGCACGGAAATAAAAAATAATCCATTATTGAATGCTGATCTGCAAACTATGTAGCAAATATATACAGTGTGTCCCAAAATTCAACGTGAAGCAGGGAATAGACGAGAAGCAAAATTATGACGGTTATGAGAATATTAAAAAATAATCTCTTGTAGGTTTTATTCTTTTCCCGGAAATCCCTAGATGCGGAACATTACATATTACGTCAGCACATTAAAAAACTGAAAATGTTGAAAATCGAAGCACAGAAGTATATTTTTAGGTGCTTTCCCAAATGTTAAGTTTATTTTGTAACGTTCCCTTAAATCGCGACGCTATTAAACGCAATTACTTCAATGAATGTTATATTTAGTAAACAGTTTTCTTTGAGGTAAGACTTCAATATATTTTTTCCACCCTACATTGTGAAAAGCAGTATTAGTAGTATTTAGCCCAAGAAATATTCTTAATAAATTTTCCTATTAAAAACAAGACATTCGTAAGTGTATGCAAACTGAACTGATTTGAAATTAATTCTTTACGAAGCAATACAATTGCTGCTCAAGATTCTAATTGTCTGTGTAAATAGTCCCTGACGTCATACGTAAGTGAGAGTAAGAGAGATAGTGGCATCATATGACAAAGGGTGTATGTCGTTTCTAATGACTCGAACGGTGCATAACGTTTAAATTAAAGGCATGTTTCAGTGTATTTTAATAGGGTACATGCCCAAATTATTTTCTCCGGAGCAAAGTTATTTTCCATGTTTTAGAAAAAAAAAACATTTACATTAGTTATGTATATCTTCGATTTGTTGATTCAGCCGAGCCAGGGGCTGTTCAAGTATTACGTAAGCAGATTTATTACAATTATTTACCCCCCCCCCTTCCCTTGTCAGCAAAAGTAAGCAAAGCTCTTACCACCAATGTAATGAAAAATACCAAAAATAAGCATGGGGGCCCCTCTATATTGCTTACGTAATACGTGAACTACCTCCCATGTGCTTAATGGGTTTTGAGTATACCCTTTCTTTTAGCCACCTCATTAAAAGAAATCCAGAGATTCAAAATTTGGGAACCAGGTTTAAGTGAAATTTACTAACATATACGACCAGTTCACATTCCGTGATAGTCTCGATTTATATAATCCCTTACTACCAAAGCATAATGGACTGGGTAGCCTTCATTTTGCAGCAAGTAATTTGTCGGACACGTCCAATGATTTGGCCGCTAATATCCCAATTCATGGATACATTTTGTCCAGAATTTGCGGGTTTCTACTATTTTCAGAAGCATTGCTTTGAAAAATGTGTGTGACGGGGTAGTTGCAAGGTAGTATGGGACCCAGGCGTAAAGTGGGAGGTAGTTCGGCCGTTACAAAAGTCGTTTTGCTATTCCCTATATTTTTCAATATTACGAACTCAAGTGCTCCAGTGTTTTTGCCTTTCATCTAAAACCACATCGTCGATATTCATACGATGTGTTTTTGCAGGCCTATGATCAAAGGCCACTAGATACTATATAAGAATGAGTTTTTTCCGATTTACTAAAAAAAGGTATGAGTCATGTCATTGAAGAAAATATAGGACCACTTTTGGATCCTCCTTCGCAGAATACAATTAGGATAATTAGATGCAGTTTTCAAATTTAATTAACTTTTTCTATATTGCCAAAAATTAAGTTATACTACTTTTAAGCAACATTCATTAATTTTGACCAACCTCTTTTACTATTGAATAGAATAGAATAATTTGTTTTTTAAATGTTAATATAATAAAAATGTATTAAGAAAGTTTTGCAAATGATTTCAACTTATTGAGAATCTCCATCTTTTTTAAAGCCTCTTATTTATCAGTTATTTTGATTTAATATCAATTACATTCATTTAATGTAGTTGGATGTACAGTTTTCGTTTGTAATTAACTATGTTAAATAACAATTTTAAATACCTATTTCAAAAATAAAGGTACTTCACTTTTAAGCCCAAAGTTCATATTTTTTACAAAGCTCGTATACACTTCAAACAGTGTCTTGTAATGGTTTCAGTTTAGCTTTCATACCATGCAGATTTTTTTATGAAGAAAAACTTTTTCTAAAAATATTCATAAGAAAATTTGCCATTTGTTCCAACATTATGTAGACTGTACCTCCGTCCGATTACAATCTATTCTCAATTAATTCTACCTCACGTTTCGAACAGCGACAATTACTTTCTTTGATATCGCCTTCGTCAAAGGTTACTATGTAAGAACAAGTTTTTGCAGATTTTCTAAAAAACTGTATAATTTAGTTCAAAAATTGAAAAAAAAATTTAGTACAGTAATTGAAGCGAAAAATAGGGTTTTACCTCTTACATTTTTTACTAGTTACCGATTTGCATGAAATTCTGGAATTAGGCTTATCTTACCCTTAACTTCAAAAGTGATATTGACCCAAACCCCGCTTTTTATTTTTAAGGGGTAAAAACAACTCTAATGAAAAAATTAACATTGAGCCTTTTTATAGCTAGAAAACGTGATTAATATAAAGGAGTGCCATTCTGAAGTATTTCCTAACACAATTACCTCATGTTTAACTCATTTTTAACCCCTAAAAAAACATTACAACCCCTGCAAACGACCCATAAATTGAAAAAATCACGAAAACTGACTTTTATATAACTTAAAAAGATTTAAATATAGAGTAAATATTGTTTTACGTTACCTACCTTATTTGTCATGATTTAACCCCATTCCAACCCTTAAAAACATTGCATGAAAATGTTTTTTTACAAACTGAAAAGAATTTAAAGGCTGTTCCACGTTCTCTAAAAGGACTTTCATATGTTTAAGCTTTTCAACCCTTAAAACTACTAAATTAAAACATTGAAATTATAAGCGCATACAATTACAAATAATTTGATTATAGAGTAAAAAATCACACTTTTTATTATAAATCAAATTAGTAATTAATTATAAAGAATTCAGCATACAATACATAAAAAAAAAATTACAAACAAAGAGCATTAAAATATATAAAAAATTATCGTCAATAAAAATAAGTATTTATGACTCAACATCAGAGTCGTCTGATCTGCTGTCGTCAAGATCTTCCGGATCAATTGAAGGGCTATTCTGGCAGTTATCTCCAACGCATGTTCCACAGGTTACATTGCAAAACATCCCGAGTCTTCGGCATCTGGAAGTGGCTCCGCAACCATTTCTGCAGTTGCAAAAAATCATTTTGAGCAACTCTTGCGGTGCAGGTGGATCAGTAGTTTTTATTAGGTTCAATAGCCCTTCATTACTGCCCCCCCCCAATCAGTTGGTAAAGTTGGTTGAATGTTTTTGTTTCTGAAATATATTTCGCTTTGCTCCAAATATTCACGCTTCGAAATTTGCAGTTTACTAAGTAGAAAAAAATACGATTAGTTTCTGGACCAAAACTCCGTGAATTTTGAAGCTATCACAACTTATAAAAAACCATTTTAAAGGTAATTACAATATATAGTGAAAAACCTTTTATTTTGAAACGGTGAAGGGTCAAAGGGCTTGAGAGAGACTGTGATGGCGCTGTCGCGCGCTCTTTAAACAATCTGTCAATTTTTATGTAACAGGAAAATAAAACAAACCAAAATTTTTGTCAAAAAGGCCTACATTTTTCATCATTATACTTTTTTACGTATCTTTTATTATTTTTCAGATATGAAAAGAAGTCGGTTTTTTTTAAATTCGAAATTTTTTTTTCTTAAAATCGTGATTTTTTTTGAAAAATATGTGTCTTAAAGCAGCCAAACTGCTAGAATCCATCAAACTCTTTATATTACCGGTAATACTAGACGGAATTCGATTAATTTCAATTTTGGTGGAAATGGCACTATAAAACCCATTGATTTAAAAAAACATTAGGTGTTCCTCTTATTGGCATTACAGCTCACTCATTTTACGTGCAAAAGACTTTTAACAGTGCTCATTTTAAAGCTTATTTCAAGCACTATAAAATCATTTTTCATTAGAATGCATAAAATGTATCGGCTCGCCGCTAGATGGCATTGAATTGAATTTCAGACAAAATAAAAAACGACTTTGATCTTTAATATCTTATTATTGCATTTAGAACATTTTATAAAAAACCGATTTGTTCAGTTTTTTACCTGCCACAATTTTGTTCATAACAAAATTTTTGTTAAAATGCATATTTTTGGAGATATTTGCAAAAAACCAATGAAAAACGTGAAAAAATTCCGAATTTTCAATTGCCAAAAGTATTGGGTTTTTGGAAAAATTTTAAGAACATTTTTTGCTTAAAACTAGGTCTTCTATCTGTATCTGATATTATTTTGCAAAAAAAAGTACACCACGGAGAAGGAGTGGCAACCACCCCGGGGTGAAAGAGAAGTTCGGGTCAATATCACATTTGAAGTTAGAGGTTAGATGAGCCTAATTCCAAAATTTCATGTAAATCGATTACTAGTAAAAAATTTAGAAGGCATAATGCTTCAATGACTGCACTATATGACAACTTTCGGATGCTCCTTAACAAAATTCAGTTTAAACGATCCAAATTTATTGAATCGGTTTTGAGTAATCGCCGAATACACATAAGAAACATACAGACAATTTGAGAACCTCCCTTTTTCGGTAGCTTATAAAAGGTAATTTCCTGTTAAGAAAATTCATATTTTTACAAACCTTGTGTACAAAAAGGATGATTTAATTTTAGGTTGCAGAGCTAAATAGGCACACTGTATATACAGACGAATTGATCTTTTTTGAAGTCGGTAAATTAACATTTAATTTCATCATATTTTCAATTAATTTCATCCTAGACTTCGAATAACTTACGTTCAATTAATACTTTCCCTTCGCGGTGCGGGCGGTGCGTTGCGTCAAAGTCAAAGCCGCAAACTACCAAAAACATAAAAATAATTCGGTTTGTCCTTACTGGAAAATAGATTCATGCGATTGTAGTGATTTTGTGTTCTCGCATCGTACAGTTGGTTTGTTTTAGCATTTAGTTGAAGCTTATAATTGTTACATTGACGTATCCCACCGCCCGCACCGCGCATATCGCGTTTAAGTGGAACACATCCTTATAGAATGCAGTTGAAACTATTCACATTAGTGAAGCCGTTTTCGAGAATATAGCTGGGGAACTTAAACACAAGAATACAAACATTTGTATCGACGAATTCAGAACCTTCTCCTTTATTTGAGATAGGTTGTAATGATCTGTCTTTCGTTTTCATGTACAAAAATAATGTGCGGCTTCTACCAACATTGCATTTCACACGAATATATGAAAGAATAAGCAATTTAAGTTCAGAACAACAGATTCAATATCTGAAAATAGCTCATGATTATTATGTAATAATGGCGAATATCAATTTTAGCAAGTTCCAACGATATCCAATTTGATTATATGTGTCAGATGCGATTGTAATTAATCGACCGATTGAAATGTAACAGGTACATTAATCAATGCTTTTTATCCGGATTACCTATTGTACTTTCCAATTCGATTAAAATGAACAGCGGTGTTGGAATATCAGCAGTATTTTACTACCAATGTTTTTGTATTAAATTCCACAGGTGTTTGTTTAACTGATTTTCTTTAAAGAACGTACATCACACAACACATAAAATTATTCATTTTATTAAGGGAGATTAAATTAGTTTATTAATATACGGAAACATTTTCAATACATATTTTAAAGCCATTGACAACGAAGTCAGAATCGACTTTGAAACGTTTGGTAGTTTTTTTCAATTCAGAGCTTTTTATTTCAATTGTGGTGTTATTTCCAAGAAAACATAAAAATAATCAAGAACATGCCACACATAACATTTCGAAGACAATACGGAAACCCTTATAATATCACTCCTGCATCTGTTACAGACAATTTCCTCTGAAACTGCTGGACAGAAAAGGTTGAAATTTGGTCTTGTACACAGTTTGATAACCCGATCAGCCATGGCACTCCGATCAATAGGAAACTTTTGTAGAATCGAAAAGTGACGTCACTTTAAAAATGTTCCTAGTCATAACTCGTATCATCATCATACTACGGTTATGTCTTATGATGTCACTTTTCGATTCTACAATACTTTTCTATACATCAGAGTCCCACGACAGGTGTACTTATCATAAAGAAGAAATTCTGATTTTGCAGGGTACTTCTAAAGGGAATTTTTATATTTTTTAAAACCCATCACGTAATACATCAAATAAGAGGGTTCATGTTGAGAAATACAGATGTATTTTTGTCATATTTTTAAAATAAATTGTTTACAAGATGTTAACAAAAATCGACCCATTCTCTCCCGCTTTATCCCCGAAAGTATAAGACCTAAAATTAAAAATAGAAATATGGGTTCTCCCGTGAACTTTCCAAGAAAAGTAAAGTAATAACCCTATAATAATTTTGGGTTCAAATTATAAAATTAAATGAATTAAATGAAAAATACATATATGCATGATGTAATATATCAAATGAAATGAAAAATTTATTTTTTAAAATTTTTAATATAATTTGTTTAAAATATATTAACAAAAATATACAAAATTCGACCCATTCCCTCCTTTACCTCCCAATAACTGAGTCTAAACTTTGACAAAAAAAGAGTATAGAGCCTCACTCAAAATTTACAAGAAAAGTAAAGCATAAGTTCCAATATTAATTTGGATAAGAGTGGCAATTTATAAACTTAAACGAAAAATCAATCCCATCATGTAGCAGATCAAATGAAAATACTCATTGTGAGAAGAAACGCATAGTTTGAAAGATATTAAGGAAAATATACGAACACTTCTCTTTCCCTTCTTATCTGAAACTGAAGAAAAATTACTTACATTATAATAAATCTCAAGAGTCGTGCCGAACCCTTACTATGTGAGTACAAATGTTATTATTTTATTCAGCGTACATGTATATTTGTTCTGACGCCTGTGATTGTCTTGTCGGGAGATCTTTACTGATCGTCTGGCGTTTCTTTTGTTAACTCGGTTAGCTTTAACCAGGGTGCACCACGTGGAGGCGAACTAACTGTACGTCCCCATTAACTTGGTAACAAAATTACACTGATCAACCGTAGTCAGGCCACACGACCTGTGGTAGGTAATTGTGTTTTGACAGCCTACATTTTTTTAACTCCACGTGCGACGAAGTTCGATTAATTAATTCGATGGTATCGTTGCCGGTCTCAAGCCTGGATAAAGGAACCTACTCAACAACTTAAAATTGACAACAGCTCATAGAAACATGGTTATGGCTCAGATAAAATGAAAGATTCGTCAACGACGAAATTCATCACCAGAAATAGCAAGAAATACATCCCTCCCAGCTTTTGATTGTACTCATTTCAGCAGAAGAGGGGAATAACCACAAGCTAATATGAAGTAAATTAAATACCCATTAAAACTGAACGACCACAGTGTATTGCAAAGATAAGGGTTGAAAAATTGCAGGATGGATGAATCCGTAACATATCTTTATCAATGGTGACTAGGAGAAAGGATAAAAATTAAAGGAGATAATTGAAACCGAGGGAATAGAGAAAGTTGGATAAAAATCAAATCCAAAATTGTAAAGTTCTGCTGTGTATAGAACTCATTAAAATAAGCCAAAAAGTCCCTATTAACATGTGCCCTAAAACTCACCGTTAGGAAGTTACATGCCCTTAGAAGTGCTCAAACAAAACTGTTTTTTTTTTTGTTATTGAGAAAACGGTAGAAAATAAATAGAGGAAAATGTATGGGTCTTACATAACTTTTTACGGTAAATAACAGGTGCTACTCCGTTTTTCGTCATGCAAATCGTAAGTGTCCTATTTAGGTTGGTTTCAATTTTTTTACAATTTTTTCTACAGATTTATAAAATCTTAACAATTTTACGTAATCTTTGTCCAAATCGATTATATCAACATTTTTAGAGTAAATTGAGTTTGAAAATTCAGTAATATTATTTAAATAGTTATATAATAGTGCAGTTATGAAGACTCCGATCACTTCAAAATAATTTAGGACATAAGCTAACAAGCTAAGACTATTTAAATTTAGAGTTACACTTACTACTTAAAGAACTAATTACTGATTCACACAATAGCTAAATGTGAAATAGAAAATAATGTGATTAAAATAAGTAATAATTGTTAAATTTCAAGAACTGTTCGAAGTATATGTCAGTCTTTTGTTTGCTATGGTAAACAGATTTTTGTAATTTTTGGCCTATTAACTTAAAGACCAGAGTAATTTTTAAACTGAATTTACTACTGGAAATATCGATTTGGACAAAAATAATATTTTTTACGTAAAATTGTTAAGATTTTATAAATCTGTAGAGAAAATTGTAAAAAAATAAATAAAAAAAATACGGGCTGAAAACCTCCTTCACCACCCTAAATAGGACGCTTATTTTTTGCATGTCGAAAAAAGGGAGTAGCACATGTAATTTAACGTAAGACCAAAACATTTTATTCTATTTATTTTCACCCGTTTTGTCAACAACAGAAAAAAAAAAACAGTTTTCTATCAGCACTTTTAAGGGATAAAGGAGCGTTTTTTACCAACTGGATTTTATGTGTTTCACTCGGTCAGTGCAAGTCTCAAAAAGACACGGCAATTTTTGTTACGATTTTGCAGTTCGGTCTTGATTAAAGTCCAACAACTATTCAGCAGGCTAAATATACTATACCGATACGTCAATGTGACAATTAAAAACTGCAAATAAAAGCTAAAACAAACCAGATGAACTATGCATTAACACAAAATCTCTGCAATCGCTCGAATTAACTTTCCAGTAAGGACAAAATGAATTCTCTTTATGTGTTTGATAGTTTGCAGTTGCTGCATGAAGAGAGTCAATATTAACCGCATCTACAATTCAAAATTCAGAGAGCACTTTCCGATTCAATTCCTCTGATTTTCGAGCCAACAGTTTTTTGCTTTCCGCTGAAGGTTCTAAAAATGTTTGTTTCCAAAAAAATATATTAGCTACCCTGTTTTTTAATTGGTCCTCAAAATTCCGCAATGCTTGAGAGTATCAAAAATAGTGAAGCTGTCATTTTCGTCCAAAGGCAATATGACTTTTGTAAATTGAAAAAACACATATTCTAATAAAGATAAGCTAAGAGTCTGTTAGACCTTCCTTTTTGCACTCTTCCTCATTATTTATACCATTCCTGTTGCAACTTCCAGACATAAAATAACACACAACCATGTGAATGTTGTATCCTTTTCCCAAAAAATAATGTTTAATTGAGAACAGTAAAATCTAATTACTGGAGATGGGACCAGACTCAAAAGTCCGAGACAATCCCATATTTCCCGGCCGTCTAGCAGCCGTAGTAAGATTGCAGAAAAAATAGCAAACGAAATGCTAAAATATGGTGGAACAAAAATGATGAGCTAATTAATCGAACTGGCCTTACTTCGTTTTATCGTAAAAAAAGTAAGAGCAACAGAAATGATTCACCTCCTATATAATATGGAAATCCCCTTATATACCATCAAAACTTTTGAAAATACTTATACACATTGCAAAATAGGAGCTAGAATAGATGGAAGACTAACAGACCTAACAAAGGTTGGAGCGGGAATCAGAGACAAGTTGGGTCCCTTATTATTCAACCTATTAATAGACGAAGAAATGAGAAATATCAACGAAGGAAGGGATATAGAATGGAGAACAAAGAAGTCAATACTATGCTAGACAGACGACGCAGTACTGATAGTTTGAGGTACAATACAGATTCAACACAACAGCAAACATGTTTAACATGAATATAATTATAAAATAGTGGTAACTAGCAAAGATCTTATCAGTTGTAAGATAAAAATCCACCCCACAAGCATAGAGCAAACTATGGAATTCAATTACTTGGGAATTACAATATCCAGTTATCGAGAAATTGGAAAACAATCAAAGCTCAGATTCAGTAAGCAACACATTTATGGGGGAACAAGCGCATTAAAAAAAGAATATATGAACCAACGATAAGAATAGCATACACCACCGAAACGACACCTTACATATCTCGGACACAAGACCGCGGACATAAGAATACTAGAACAATAAAGAAAATGCGTTAAGGAAAGTTTACAGGTCAGTGAGAGAAAACGATGGATGGCGTTCTAGATTCAACTTTGAACAGGATCGGTTGTACAAGTGCCATGGTTGGCACCAACGTTGAAACCAACATTAGGACATTCGTCATCATTCAGTCTGAAACAGGATTTTAGCAGGAAACAGAAAACGACGTTGTCTAAGAACTCAATGGAAGTGCAATGTGCATAAAGATGCCAACGTCATACTTAGTATAAAAAACTGGCAAGTGGTGGCCAACAGGATTGCAGTAGGTCCTACCATTGAAAGAAGAACATACATTACAAATGTACATAAATATGCATTTTGTCAATTTCCATGAAATCATGTGGATTTTCCTATTTATTCCGAAAACAATGTAAGAAAAAAAAATTAATAGCCAAAAAGTTGTATTTTGAATGACGTATTCATAAAATAATTTATATTAAAAATAATTTGGTCAAGTGCGAGTTGGACTCGCATACTAAGGGTTCCGTACCACCTTCAAGATTCTAATATTCCAGTTTCAGATAAGCAGGGAATGAGTGCATTTTCTTATATTTACCCTAATATCATTTAAAGGAAGCGTTTTAAATTTATAAAAAATATACACTTTGATTTTCCACACATAGACTTTTTATTTTATCTGCTTCAGGATTCGTTTGATTTTTATCAGAATACATATGTATTTAATTTTCTAATTTGGCCCCCAAAAATTAACATTAGAGTTTTATTTTACTAATAAACTTTCAGAGAAGCCTTTTATAATCTACTGTCTGAGTTTTGAGGCTCTGTAGATTGGAAGATAAAGGGCAAAATAGGTTAAGTTTTAAATTATAAATTATTAAATCTGTTATTCAAATTATTTAAAAATACAAATAAAATATTTTTTCAAAATTTAAATAGTGTAGTTTATAAAGTGGGAATTAAGTCGATGTTTAATATTTTTGTTAATATCTTTTAAACAAATGATTTAAAAATATGATATATTTGTAATTCACATAATGAGTCTTTTATCTGATATATTACATGATGCATTTGAAAATTGAATTTTTATTTTCCATTTAATTCTATAATTTGTCCCTAAAATTACTATGGAGGTTTCTAATATTTTTTCTTATAAATTTCAAGTGAGCCCCAGTACCCCTAATTATTTTCAAAATTTTAGGTACTATGGTTTCGGAAATAAAGCGAGAAATTAAATTTTTTAAAATCTTTATTTTAATATCTTGTAAACAATTAATTTTAAAAATATGAAAAATATATATTTGTATTCCTCATAATGATGCGTTGATTTTTTTTTTTATTTTCCGTTTAATTCTATAATTTGGCCCCCAAATATTAATATTAGGGATTTCTTCATATTTTTCCTGTAAACAAAAAAATTTAGGTCTTATAGTTTGGAGAATAACGGGGGAATGGGTAATTTTTTTAAATATTTTTTTAATGTATTTTAAAATATTCCTTTAAAAAATAATAAAAAAATATATTTGTATTGGTCATAATGAGCCCTGTGATTTGATATATTACATTATCCGTTAGAAACAATTATAATTTTTTATTTCCATTTAACTCTATAATTTGCACCCCAAAATGAATAATAGGGGTTTCTCCTTATTTTTCAGTAAATTTCAGGTGAGGGGCTATACCTCCATTTTTTTTTCTCAAAATTTTCCAGTTTATACTTTCTGAGATAAGGGGGGGGATGGGTAATGTTTTTAATATTCTTGCTAATATTTTTAATTTAATTTATTTTAAAAATATAAAAAATATATTTGTTTTCGTCATAATGAGCCCTTTCATTTGATATATAACATGATGAGTTAGAAACAATTTTAATTTTAACTTTTCCATTTAGTTCTGTAATTTGCCCCCCAAACTTAATATTAATGGTTTCTCCTTATTTTTCCTGTAAAGTTCACGAAACGATCTATATTTCCTATTTTTTTCAAAATTTTAGGCTCAGTAGTTTCGGAGATCAGGAGGGGGGGAACGGTCAATGTTTTTTAGTTTTTCCCCCCAGAAGTACCCCTAAAATCAAGATTTCTTCTTTTACGATATGTACTCCTGATCGGGTCACCAAACTATACATTGATACCAAATTTCAACCTCTTCCGTCCAGTAGTTTAGGAGAAACTTGCTGTGATGTGACAGAGGCTGAAATTCGAAGTGATATTAAGGGTATCCGTATATTGTATATACGGAACACTAAAAACGACTGCAAAAAAATCAAAATGAAAACAGAAATTTATTTGATATTTACTTTGACATTTACGGGACTTTTGCCTTTATTTTTAAAATCATAATTTATTTAAAAAAAAAGAATAAATAGGAAAAACATTACAAAATCTCCGTTTTTTTTTCGATTTTCTGTAGTAAATCTCTCGTTATATAAAATTATATGGTACCATTCCGTGATAATTCCTTGACACAAGTCAAAATCATCAAAATTGCTTAAGTCGTTTCGCTAAACACTCAAAAAAATGCCGATGAATTGATAACCAGAGTTCGTGGCGTACTTTATTGTTTAACACTCTGTATCTAGAAAGTTAAGTTCTACCGGACCCCCGTTTATATGCACTTTTGTTCTCATTTTTGGATGACTAGTCTTTAGTCAAGTTTGGGCGTATGCTTTTTGGAAAACCCTGTATAGACAGGTTGATTGTATTTAATAGTAGACTGTACATCTAGCTTTAAGAAGCCAATAAGTATATTTGCAAATTTACAATTTTCATACTTCTCAATCTTTTTATTCATCTCTCACGAGACAGGGTTGCCTTTGACCTTTCGATCTTATTAGGCAGAAACAAGTGAAAACTGATTTGAACTGTTATTGAGAATTGTAAAGTTTTTTTATTTTAAACATAACACCATCAATCCGTCAATTTCTTTATCCAGAGAACGTAAATTGAAAAAAACTGACTCTCGATTATAAAACTGAACGTATTGTAATCATTTCTTGAACGCCTATACATTTTATCATTTTTTAGCATATTTTAACGGTAATTGAAAATCGATGTAAACTAGGTATGTAATTTCGAAAAGATTGTTGAGGAGGTCTTGAATTATTTTGTCTGTTCATTGGGTTTTCTCTCCTCCAATTTTTTTTCCTGTAACAGATAAGTATTTAAAAATTGTATATGTAGAACAAAGTGTAGTAAGGCAATTTCGTAAAATTGCCCGGATTACTGGCTGTCTGTACAGAGATTCTTCCTCACAGTTATTCTGAGAGAAAGAGATGTCTATAAAATGATCAACCAGTATTCCTGTATATAAGTAATGTATTGTATATTGGTAATACTTATCTGTGTATGGAGACGTTTCAACTCCGAGTCTGGAGTCGTTGTCAATCGTTTAGTTTTGTTTTTGAGGTTTTTTCTAAAAAAAATTTCGTTTTGATCTTGAATTTGTTTGTTGTCAAAAAATTTGATACTGACAATTTGTCGTTTGGCGATCACTTGACGCTGAGGTTACCGTTTTTTTGTTCTGTTAGCAGTAAATTCCTCCAGTCCAAATGAAGGTCGGCTGAAGGTGCTCCGATTTCAGTGTTGTTTATCATCATACAGCTGGCTTCTTTAAGTTTTCTCTTTTTTAAATTTTCTTCTTTCAAGAAAATCTTTGTTTTATTCCAGTCTATCCTATGGCTGCCGGTGCTCGTTAATACATGATTGGCCAAATTTGATTTCTCCACATGTCTTCTGGAAATTGATGTTCTTTTTTCCTTACTTCTAAAGGTCTTGAAGTTTCACCGGTATAAGAATGGCGACAGTCACACAAAACACTGAACACACAATGGAGATGGAAAATTTGCATAAACTTGCTTATCTTGATGTACTTATAGATAGAACAAACAACACAATAAGTACAAGTACTTATCGAAAACCTACAAATACTAATAGATATTTGAATTTTCACTCCAACCATCCCTTAAATGTAAAGAAAGGTGTTGTAAAGTGCTTATATGATAGAGCAAAAAACATATCTTCATCCACCCAAATCTTTAACAAAGAAGTCAATATTATCAAAGAACATCTACTTCAAAATGAATATCCCCAAGACTTTATAAATAAAACTATAAATCAGTTGGAAAGAAAATCGCAACAACAAACCAGCACAAATAACCATCACACTAATACCAACCAAACACAAACAGACAACCAAATGAACATAATTCCATATATCCCAGGGGTATCGGAAAAAATTAAGCGGTTAGGAAATAAATACAGCGTTAAAACAGTTTTTAAAACAAATAATACCTTGCGCTCTATCCTCACACATACCAAACCGTTTAACGCAACCCAGAGTTCTAAAAATTGTGTGTACAGTGTTTTGTGTGACTGTGGCCATTCTTATACCGGTGAAACTTCAAGACCTTTAGAAGTAAGGAAAAAAGAACATCAATATAACATTTCCAGAAGACATGTGGACAAATCAAATTTGGCCAATCATGTATTAACGAGCACCGGCAGCCATAGGGTGGACTGGGATAAAACAAAGATTTTGTTGAAAGAAGAAACTTTAAAAAAGAGAAAACTTAAAGAAGCCAGCTGTATGATGATAAACAACACTCAAATCGGAGCACCTTCATTTGGACTGGGGGAATTTACTGCTAACAGAACAAAAAAAACGGTAACCTCAGCGTCAAGTGATCGCCAAACGACAAATTGTCAGTGTCAAATTTTTTGACAACAAACAAATTCAAGATCAAAGCGAAAATTTTTTTAAAAAAAACCCCAAAAACAACACTAAACCATTGACAACGACTCCAGACTAGGAGTTGAAACGTCTCCATACACAAATAAGTATTACACAATATACAATACATTACTTATATACAGGAATACTGGTTGATCATTTTATAGACATCTCTTTCTCTCAGAATAACTGTGAGGAAGAATCTCTGTTCAGACAGCCAGTAATCCGGGCAATTTTACGAAATTGCCTTACTACACTTTGTTCTACATATACAATTTTTAAATACTTATCTGTTACAGGGAGAAAAAAATGGGAGGAGAGAAAACCCAATGAACAGACAAAATAAACTAGGTATGACTAATCACTAACACTAATCACTCATGTCCTACTTAGTTTATGTATTTGCTGTCACTTATTCTTCACAAATCTTAATTTAAATCGTAAATGTGTAAATATGTCTGACCCGCCATCTTAACCATAACTTCCTTCTACATACCTAGAAATATTTTCGGTAAAATAAAATTAAAAAACTTGTCGACCAGCAAGTGCAAATCCCTGGGCTATATGACAAGTTCAAATATATTTAATACCACGACTATACATATCTATCTCTCTTATTACACGAGTAACTGCGTATAACCAAGATTAGAAAGGTGTTGTAATATTAATCATCTGCAATTTACATTTAGCGTAATACTACGTATTTAATCGTATTGCTTATTAAAAAAAATCCAGTAATGTGTTTCCAATGCATATTTAAAATGGTACATTTTAAAATATGTATTTCTAAAATAAAATCATTATCTATGTTGTATTTTGCAGGTTTACCCGAAAACACATCATCACATCCAGGACGGAAAATGAGTTCTCTAAAAACGCTTTTAGATGCTGCCCGTTTTTTGGAACTGCAAGAACTTCAAGAACAACAAGAGAAACAAAACCGTGCCACAGTCGTTGAAGCTGCTCTTGCAACGATGGAACCCACTCCAGCTACTCCGATACCGATCGTCCCCGACAGCATCTTGATGGCACACAACAGTCTTAAAACTGTTACGGCAAATTCTTCTCCTCCGACTGTCGTCATATCGTCTAACAACATTTCGTCAACATTTCTGCAAGCTCCTATCACGTTTCCAGCAGCTACTTCCGCTCAGGTATGGCAATTTTGATTTTAATTGCTCATTTAAAAGTAATACAAGTGGACTAAAACTGATAAATTTAATGTAATGACAGAACTGATTAATTTTTAAGTGACGGAAATGATAACTAAATGCAACCTTCCAGTATTTTAGGCGATATCTCAAATTTTTAAAATATCAACCACATACAAAGATATTGATGTGAGTTGGTAATGACTCGAAAAAAGCAAAATCTAGTAAGCACCGTATTGAAGGTTAATGCCAGTGGCGGCTGGTGAGTTATGAAACTGGGGGTGCATTTTACGGGTCAAATATTGGGATTCAAAGATGCAACAAGCTTTGCAAATACTACATTTATTCTTTATCAATTAAAATATTCGTCGACTTTCTTCGAAAGCGAAATGTTCAATGACCTTTTTATTAAAGTCTGGCATTGATAGAATATATTTTTTTCAATACTAAGCACAGAAAGAGCATTTAGCCAGTTCTGAGACATCGTATTTCTAAGAAACGTTTTAATCCTCCACTCCAGTTTCCATCCAAATTGATCCCCGCCATAAATAATGCAAGGAAAACAATATAATGTATTAATGCGATCACATCCACACAACCATTTCTTTTTATTATAAATTTCACTTTTATAACCTCCTGTAAATACTTTATTTTTCATTTTACACTCTTGTTTTCAATTAAGATATGGCCTAGTTGGACCAGCCAATTTTATATCTAATTTGTTTTGAAACGATTTATTATTGTTTTTAATATAGTCAATATTAAAGTTGATACTCATTTTCACAATTATGTAAACACACACACTCTGTATATTAAATATTCTTTCATAGACTACGAGGACAAAAACAAAGCAACCACTAATTAAATCACGTAAACAATATCAATATCAGCACAACTCGGTGTCTCCGTGCGGCGTACGAGAATCAGGCCATTACTCCATATAGTTTACATTAACCATCTTCTATCTTACGCGCTAAGCGTGTTTTATATCGTATCTCATAGAAACTATATAACTTTCACCGTGCGCTAACCGAAGTGTACGGTGAAATATTCTTTCAAGCGAATATAAGTCTTAATACAAGTTTGGATTAGAGCTTAAATTGTTTTTTGATAAATTGGTTGGTATTGAAATGATATTTATTAAACATTTTGTGTTGATTTTTAAGCTTATTACATTTGGTGATTCAGCGCACGAGTGCACTTTAGGGACAACCGCCCGTGGTTAACGCATTCTTCGCTTTTTGAATGTTGATTTTCTTAAACTTGCAATATTTGAAAAGTACACATGATGGAGTGTAGGGTCTGAATTCTAGGAAAACACATACACCAGTTATAAAAGATTTTTAAGTGAAATAAAATTCAACAGTAACCGCTTACGCCATCACACAAATAATACTTTATAAGTCATAATTGACATAATTTTAACAGCAAACTCGTAGAAGTAAATTATTTGAGCAAATGATGGAGCTCCAATACGTCATAATGCAGTAATTCATGACCAACTTAATGATCAATTTTCAAAACGATGGACATGTTTAGGAGGACCAATTCATTGGCCAGCTAGATTGCTGGATCTAACAGAAGTTAATTTTTTTCTGTGGGGTATGTAAAAAATGAGGTGCATAAAATACTTGTAACGTCAAGAGAGAACATGAAAGATCGAATTAGGGTTGTTTTTCAAAACATTAGTATTCCTGTTGCTACCAATGTGGGGAGGCCATTTGAAAATCGGATACAACTCTGTTTAAATGTGAATGAATGTCATTTTGAGGAGTTATTAAAATTATGTTGTTCTAATTTATTTCGAATTCTTTGATTAGTTTATTCCTGTTAATATTAATATTATAGTATTGTTAAACAATTTGTAGTTTAATTTTAATTTTTAGAGTATTTATAATTGAGATGTGTTTTTTAAGCTCTAAGAAACTATCAGTATTTGCCAAAAAATTCGTTTTAGTATTAAAAGTCATTGTGTGTTTTTCTACGAAATTGTTCTGCTCTTGAGATATTAACTCTGGATTTTAAATATTGTTTGGAGAATTCATCCGATAGCTGGTGCAATCGGCCATCATCCAATTCGTGCAAGGGACATTCTTCCGATACTTCTGGGAATCCGAAATGTTTTGTCTCTCAACAGGCCGACCGCTGCCGTTACTGGGAATTCCCTTGAAGCTTCCAGAACACATGAAAGAAGTTTCCCGATGGGTCGTTGACTTTCCAGAATAATTCCGAGAGAAATATATAAATACAGACAGCTGGCGATGGATTCATTCAGTTTTCGACGGTCGTTTTGTATGGTTAAAATAAATTGTAAATAGTTCTGTGAATATAAATTGTGTTAAAGTAGTGGAAATAAATTAGAGTGAGTTGGACCGTGTTTTTAAATAAATCCAAGAACTGAACAGAACCCGTGTGTGAAAATAAAAACATTACAATATCATAGATTGGCGATTTCATTATGATTTTCACATAAAAGTGGCCATATCTTTAAAAGTATCATGCAGAACGTAATGAAAGCTTATATTTCCGGAATAGGTAAAATGAGCAAATGTGGAACTTGACTGGAGGTATTTAAAACTTTTTCCCTCAAAATAAAGGAGATATCAAACTCCAAAGCTTAAGTTGATCTCACTGTATGTCGTTTGGACCACAATACAATAATTTTGAGTCATGGATAGGGACACGATATCGATACTTCATTGTATCGAGTACTTTTCTTAGAGAATGCCCACACAACTAGACATCATGACTCAATGTCAGTCCGTAACGTCAGTTCAACTTTGGTAGTATTCCAGGCAGGAGCTTCGCTCCCCATATTAAGATTATTCCTATTCGTTTTTTTTTGCTGATTCGTAAGCAAAAAAGTCTCTTAAAAACAAATCCGAAGGTTGCCGGGCGGTAACTTGGTCGAGGAATTGGTGAAACAATTTTTTTGCTTGCTTTTTTGGGTTATTCTGAACAACAATTCTGATTTTCTCCAAGTTTGATCGTTTTTTAGTTTATATTATTATTTAATTACGTGGAAAAAACCAAAAATGACCATTTTCAAAGCGCCATAACCTGGATAAAAAAATGACAGTTCTAATATTCTTTTGTTTTCAAATGCTTATAACACTCGTGCGGGCGATAGCGTTACTTACCATACCAGTGATGTCGCGTCTCTCTCACATTGAAATTAAAAGAATAAAATAATTAACAATACATCTGTTGAGTACCACAATATGAACTTATTTTATTGTCATGTATTAACGTGATATCAACTAATTTTTGATTTTGATGGATTGCAGAGCAGAATAGAAAGTGTGGCAAATGAAATAGCCTCTTGCCCTCTCTATTGCCTTCTCTTTTTAGTCTTCTTACGGTATTTATGCATTCGAGGCTATCTATAGGAAATGGATCCTCTAGCCGTAAACATGAGCCATAAAGCCGGGTTTTAAGATTTATTCGATACGATACCTACCTAAATGAGTAAAAATATCGAATATAGTGTATCGAGTACAAAAGTATCGGTATCGAAAAAAAGTACTCGATACCACAATGTATCGATACTGTTTTCGTGTCCCTAGTCATGGAGCTCATCTAATATATACAAACAAATGAGCGTTTCCCTTGTCAGAAATTGTAGTTGTGACCAGCGCATCCACCCGATTTACTATACTCTTTTTTGCTTATTTTATTTCTGTAACCTCGGCGAATCCCAGACCATTCGATATAGAATATGTCCATCCTAAATTTTATTAGATACATCAGATGTCTCCCTACTTTCGGTTTTTATTAAGATACGTTTTTTTTCTCTTAATTTCAGGCAACAAAAATCATAGATCAAGACGGCCAAGTAACAAGCACGACAGCTAACCAACAATTACCGAGGCATCGAATTCTAAATAACAGTTTCGACATCATGAATCCTTTAACTGTAGATGAAACAAACGGAAACGACTCGAAAAGGAAACAACCACCAATGGTATTTCGAGCGGGTACGAGGGAAGTCCACAACAAATTGGAAAAACATCGACGAGCGCATCTGAAGGAGTGTTTCGATTTTTTGAAGAAACAACTGCCTGCCACTCAGGATGAAAAGAAAACGTCCAATTTGAGTATTTTGCACTCTGCTTTGAGGTAAATACCTAAATGTTGAAATGTTTAGATTTATATAAATTATCTACAAAATTGTTCTCTGGTGATATAAAAAGTAATTATACAGGGTGGACCAATAATTATCATTATTTAGTTTGAAAACAATAAAGTTAGATTGATTTGTTGAAGTACAAATTCTTTGTCGGGTAGTTAGTGTGCAGCCAGTGCCTCAATACAACTGAGTTTGGAGTGTTCTTACAAAACTCCTTTAATGTCTTCAAATTCTTTTCTTTTCTAGCACATCGAGATTCATTCGTCTGCTTTCCTCTGGAAAGTTTCTTGAATAGGTTTGTCGTCGATAGAATGTGTTTTGTTATACTCTGTGAAGAGACCAACAGTAATCACCCATCATTTTGATATTCCACCGTCTCTGGTATCGTTTCTATATATCATTTACGTCATGAAACCATTCCCCTTGCTCTTCACTCGCATCACCTAAGTTAGTTAATCAGTGAAGATGTTTGTGGAAGAACTTGAGTTTAAGGTTTTTAAGTTTTTATAATTCAAAGCTTTCACATCACCCAAAAACTTAAGTATTACATTGTCAAAGACCTTTGATCAAATCTTTTATAAAACATTTGATTAAATATTTGATATGAATGTCAGAACAAATTTCATTAAATGACATATTACACTACATCAAATATTTGATCGAATATTTTCTATTCAAAACGGGGATTTTTTAAAATTTAATGAATGTTTGTGTTATTGTGGTGTGTTTTTATGGCTGCAATTTGAGAATTAAAAAAAAGTAATGGGCACCTAGAAAGGAATGGTTTATTAATAGTGGACTTACAAAGCAAAACTTAACTAATATAGTAGTCATTATTGATAGTATAATTGTTTATTCCTAAATAAATACACAAATGAAGAAATTGTATTAGTATAGAGGATCCACATACATCATTTTAATCAAGTAAAACACTGCGCTTCATTATCTATATAGATCGAGTTTTCTTCAACAGTCTTTGTACCTCCACACAATGGTACTAACAATTTTCATTGTAGGCAGTTAACCTCTTGTTTTTATTTTATATATAACATTATACAAAATTAATGGTCACTATCAAATAACTTTGACAAATATGTTTGATTAAATATTTGACAATGTAATTGCGGCCTAATCACTACTTCTGTAAATGTTATCCCAGCTTTTATATATTATTTCATTAAGCACTATGTTATGTGTAATGGTGGTAGAAGAATCTACTTGGGGTCAATTAAAATTTTATACAAAATGTTTTTCTCGTCAGATATCAAAGTTTTTGTTGTCGGTCAATGTTTTTGTGGCCAATGTCGATTCCTTTTTAAAAAACAATTAATTCTCCGCACAGCATCTAACCGTGTGAAATGGGAGAAATTGTTGGGTGATACTACTATAAATATTTTCTTCGGAATCAGTGCACCAAAATGCATTGAGTCAAAGTACATATTTCTAATTCGTTTCTAGTGTGAAAATTTCGTTCTTAAAATGATGTCTAAGAGGAGTTAGAGAAGTGATATGAGTTGGCCCCTAGGCAGTCTTTATTTGAGACATATGGACTTTTTGTGATGGGGTTATATCAGATCTATCTGGAACGAAAAGGAAACGAAAGGAAAATAATCACAATCTAACGGAAGCGTGATGGACTTACATTACTTACGCCAGCTGGATTTTGCTCTTTTTGCATTTTTTTCACATGTTGTTGACATTTATATGATGTTGACATTTTTTTTGGAATTTCACCAAACTTGCGCATTTCTATCATTCATGATATCTATTTTTTCATTTAAACAAAAAAGCAACTCAGCTTATATTTGCATGATTTTTTTTTCCGAGAAATTCATTTCCTCTATAAATACTAGAAACTCACATTGCCCCCCCACTAATAGTATTACTGTATAATAATGGAACATGTCTCTATTAAATTAAAGAATTAATGTCGTAATTTAGGTGTCTGTATTTTTTTTTTCAATTGAATCTCGCCTATTCCAATAACTCGATTTTCAAAAAACTAACTGATCACATATATTTTCATGCTTGTATTACTTGATTTTACAACTTATGAAATTATGGTATCGGGTACTATAAATGAAAATCGATTGTTAAGGATCAAACTCCAATAAATAAACATTTTATGAAAATATGTCAAGAACCACATTTTTATATTGACGCTGTATTAAATGTAAACTTTATTTCGAGATACATACTTCAAGGTGTTAATTAAAACAATTTATTTTTTTTAGGCACATTCAAACGTTGAAGCGAAAAGAACGTGAACTCGAACACGAAATGGAACGCTTAGCTAGGGAAAAAATCAGTTTGCAGCAACGGTTGGCCATAGCGAAGAAAGAAATCTCTTTACATAACGACAATGTCGATTTCTCCAAAATCTTGCCGGACGTTGCGTACGTCACGCATGGGTCGATCTCATCGTCTGATGGAATTATCGATCCTAGAGGTGAAGCTATCACTCTGAGTCATTCAAACGGCGGCACCAGTGAAAAGGTGATTCCTATATTAGCTAAAACCAGTATTCCAGTTGTAACACAAACTCAGGCACCAATCAAAGAGGTAAGTACGCTGGCAATTGTTTCAAACATTAGATAAGGTACTTGAGGCATATAAGGCCCACCTACTTTCTATTTTGAAGTTAAAAAAGCTCTTTACTTTCCTATAATGTTTATTATTCTGTTTTTAAAAATATTAGACATTTAAAAATTCTTTCTCTGGGCCTTATTAAACCGTCGTAGTGTACATAAGGCTCTAATGTAAACTTGCAGTTTTTGGAAACGAAATCATCCAACGGCCCCTTATAAAGGTTCTTAAACCTGAAAAAAAATTATTAAGTATACTTATTAATAACGGCCTTTTAAAAAATTAAATAATTTCCATATATCAAAATTTAGGTGCAGTAAAAACATCCTAGTACAGTTATGACAATAAAATACTTCTTTATTTTCGATTGTTGGTGCGACACATTCTAATTGGTACAGTTCGTACATGGAGTACACTGTCGCATGTCCGATATACTCTCTTTTTTACAAGTATGGCAGTACCAACGAAGATTCGGATAGTACATTGGCTTTCTTGGCCCTTAGCTTTATCTATTTCAGATTTATGTTTTTGTTTTTATATTCTCAATTTTCTGTTTTGTTACTTTTTGTAGTTTTTTGGTTTGGCTTCCTTAATTTCTTATTTTCTTTCGTTGCTGCATTATCAAAGAAAATAAGAAATTAAGATCCCTAGTAAGCTTTTGCCATTTATAATTGATTGCGTTTCTTCCATTTTATGGTATTCTCAGTTAGTTCCTCAGAGGGCATCTTGGAATATTATGACGATTTGCTGCAGCACGCTGCGGAAATTGAACAACTCCGGGCCTTATTTGCCTTATAGTAAATAGTTGAGATATCATAAGCGTTTTTTCTGATGGTTGAAAAATATATATTTTTTTATTGCAATACCAAAATTAAAATTTACATAAAATACACTATCACGCCAATGACTACTATTGACATTGTAAATCGAACATTGAACAGCCAACATGCGGAAAGCAATTAATTGGTATTAACTTGAAATATTTATTAAGTATTATACCGTGTCAAAATAACTGATCAGTCGGGTTAGTATACTATATTTTATAATAAAACATTTTTTTTTAATATTTACCGACTTCCACACCTAACACCAGACCATAAATCGCATATTCATTATTGTTAGGCACCTATACACAAAGTAAAAAATGGCAATAATAAAAATTGCTCTTTCTGTACAAAGTAATTACCTATCTATTCGGTATATTTTTGCAGTCGGTGCCAAGCAAACCTAAAATTCATCCAACTTGATTGTTGATTTTTTTTTGTTGTTTGTAATTATCATGATAATGATTCTGTTAAAGAAAATTGACGAAAAATCCATCGGCGAAGTCGGAAAAACAATTACCGAATATGTACGTAAGCAATATAGTCAGGCTGCACCTAATGGCACGTGCTTTCAGTCGGACGGTGCCACAGGTCATACCGGTCGTGAAACATTAACTGTCTTGCATGTGTTTCCTCCTGGCCGTGTCATTTATTGAACTTTAAAATCTTGCTACTACTATAGTAGCTACATTTGATTTTCAGCCAACACACAAATCATTTCAAAGACTTACTCAAGAACTTCTACAAATTACGTCTTGAAAATGTCATTTTCAAGAAGTCTTTAACTAAGAGCTCCTGAAGACATCAAGTTGGGAAACTGAAATCACAAGGAAATCTTTTTTTACTTCTACTAGACGTCGGAAAAATGAAATTCTAAAGAAGTCTTTATCTGAACTTCTGTTTCTATTGAGTAATGCATATATCTCTTGTGTCATAACCTAATATTGCAAAGTTATTATTATTTATTTGTATTTCTCAGACTGGTCGTCATTAAAGTTCTATTAAAAATATTATAATAGAAGTAAAATCTGATATCTGATACAATTTTTCTTGAGTATCACTACCAACATTTTTTGAGATCCAAGAAAAATTGAATCACTCAAAATATTGGCGAATATAACTCCAGCTAAAACATACAGTGATTGGTATGACTCCAGATTTGGATGTGAAATGTCTCCAAATACATATAAGTATCTTAGTATATTAAAAAACTCATTTATGTACAGGAATATTGGTTGATAATATTGTAAACATCTCTTTCTTTCAGAATATTTGTGGGGAAAAATTTCGATAACGACAACCAGTAATCCGAGCAATTTTTGAATCGAAATTCTTAATACACTTGTACCCCATTTACAAATTTCAAATACTTATCATTGTTCCAGGAAAAAATTAGGAAACAGAACCATAATTTACAGTCAAAATAAACCCAATAAGAATTCATTGCAATATTGTTTATTACTCTTTTTAGGAAGTCAAAAAAGTCTTCTTCATGAAAAATGGCTTGTTTATAAATACGAATATATGACTAGTTTATGAGGGCTTTTAAGAACTCATTATGAATTCTTTAGGTGGCGCATTCGACTTTTTAAAGAAGTCATTTTGACACTGACTTGGACATCTAAATCTTAAATACGAATTCTTTAAGAATTCATAATGACATCATTTTGTTTAAACTATTTTGAACGGAGGTACAAAAATAAAGAAAACCATAGAAACAAATCGAACATAAAAATATTTTTATTTATAAATTTTTTGGATATGTCGTTGCACCCCTACTTATGACTCCCAAATTGGAGTATCTGGTGGCTCATTCCCCTGAACGTGTTAAAAATGCTGCCTTTAGATATTCTTAAAATTATCATTTAATATTCCTTTTCAGGTAACTCAACCAGTACAAACAGCAGCTTTATCTGTGCTTCCAATGACGTACCCAGTAAATCCAAGCCTTGTTCTTCAGAAAGTTGCCATCGTTCCTAAGGGTTTAGACGGGCTAACACCTCTAGTCTCTACTCACTTCATCACGGCACAACAGCAAATCAACGGCAAAGTCGTACCGATCACGCAGTACGTCGTCAAACCAGTGGTGGTCGTCAGCACTGCTTCTCCACGTCCGAGCTAGTGGCTACAGCTCCGATTGAAATTGAATGTCTTTACTATGATATATCACGTCGATTTTTATCTACTATCCTGACGCTTTGGAGTGGGTCCAATAGTTGTTGTAGCTGAGGTGTATTAGAAAGAAGCGGAAGCAAAGAACGGTGTAGAGTATTTGATGGTTCTAGAGGTTATCTATTACTGTATTAGTATTGATAATTTTTTAAGTCTTTGGTCAATCAGTATAAGTGTTGCTAAATTTAACTTGAGAATCACATTTTTAGTGTGGAAGGCAGACAGAATAGAACACTTCAAATGATTTTTTGTCGCGTTTATATTTGTTTCTGAAATATTACGAATATTTAAGAAACATTTCAGTTAAATATTTCAAATGTTAGGATTTTTTAAATTTTTTTTTATTGAAGAAATATTTGGCAAATTTTTAAAAATATTTCAAATCAAACATTAAATATTTAGGAACTATTCCATGCTATGTCAGTACAAATTAGGACACTGCAACTATCAAATATTTATTTATTTATTTATTTACGGCAATCGGCATTGCACATTATAAAAGTATACAGTTTAAAATAAAAATTACAACTAATTAATAAAGAACAAGACAAATATTGGTAAAATTTCACAAATGTAGTGTGTCATTATGCCATCAATTTTGTAATGTGAGTTGTGAATGAAAGATAAGTGCCTCAAAAAAAATCTCCCTGGAATACTGGTTCACAAATCTGGCTGTTCTACTCTTCAATCCAAAAATAAAATCATTTTTATTTGATTTCTCCACCGCCAGTAATCTGCTAGATCTAAGGTCAACATTTGGAGCCAATAAAACTAAATTGGCAAAGTATTTCCGGTGAATCAATCATGCCATTAACAATTTTGCAGAAAAATAGGTTTGCCACTTTTCAGTGATCAATTAAGTCACTTGTCGAAGTCTTCGACATTCCATGCATTATCAGCTCGTAGTAATAAAGCAAGTGGATTTTTTCAATTCTGTCAGTTTGTTGTTTTATAAAAGGACACTATCACAGACCTATATTCCAGTATTGGTCTGACGAAAGATGTGAATTAATGAAGCAAAGTATCTGCATTTCGAAACTCTTTAACAGCTCGCTAGATAAAACCCAATGCTGGATATACTCGAAGCGTTATGTGACGATTTGAGAATGTTAACCTGTCATTAACAATCACTCCCAAGTCCTTTATGGTTTTTACTATTCTGACAACCTGGGCATCTAACAAATAAGTTGCAGGTAGTTGAACATTTGATCTCGAAAAACACATCATCGCACATTTTTTTTTATATTTAGATTCAATTTGTTAGCTGTACACCATTTGTCCAAAGTTAAATATATCACATAAATGCTGTTCACCTGTTATTTCTCTAAAAAATTTTAAGTCATCTGCATAGAGTAAATACACATAACTGAAATTTTCTCCTATATCATTTACGAAATTGAAAAGTATACGACCTAAATGCGACCCTTGTGGTACTCCAGATGTCACCTCATACTCATTTGTCAAGTGACCACCTGCAAAAGCTTGTTGGAAAGATATGAGGGCAGCCCATCCAGCATTCCAGTATACAAAGCCTTTGTTAAGTGAATTAAGAATGAAGTTGATATACATGTAAAGGTTTGTTGACGTGGATCTACCGCCAATAAAACATTGTTGATGGAACGTCCGAAAGTCAATTATGGGGGAACTGTCTTCTCGAAAAATTTGACTATCGAGGATTGAATACAAATTCGCCTGTAGTTCACGCTTAATTTATCGCCGTTTTTATGAATCGGAGTGATGTAAAACAGCTTCCATGCTGTTAGAAAGTAACCCGTTTCTAGGCATTTGTTAAAAATGTGTATTAATAGCTCACATCCCCTCAAGAATACTTTCGGAAAACCATCAGGTCTAGCTCCTTTACATTTAAAAGCAATCCTTAACGCAATACCTCCTAAGAGCGACCTTCGAAGCCCGAAATATCCGCGTCTAGCTTGTTGGCAATGTTAGCTTCACCATTTCTTATAAGATAGATGGTTTGTTATGTGATGTCTCATAAATACTTTTAAAGAATGCGGCAAGCAGGTTACTAACACCATTACCACTGCTGGCGGAGGTATTACTCCTAAGTCATGGTTGATGCAATATCCATATCACTGCGTATAACCATCACTTAATAACTAATTATACATAAAAAATGTAGATCAAAATCACCATTTTTTTTCATTTTATGGAATCGCTGAAAATGTAGCTATATTTTTATATATAATTGTAATTTTTTTTTCAAAATACATTTTGATGCGTGAGAGAATTTGTTAACCACGGAAATGGGAATTATGTTAAATTTAGCAACATATACAGCACGGAAATGTCAATACTGTATTATATATTTATTACCAGAATATAGTCATATACTTTGTTAAACAATTCGGTGAAAATCGTTAAAGTTAAAAAAAACAAGCCATTATAGAGACCATGAACAACATAAACTATTTAAATATTAATTCTTCTAGTTGATATTATAACAAGGTGATTAAACTGAACTTACATCTACCTGACATTTAGAAAAATGAACGTCTGAGGATTTGAGATTTTGTTGATTTAATTCAACTTGCAATCCAGGTTATATGATCTAGATTGACCAAGATATATATATATATATATATTTTAGTGATTATAAAGAGTTTTTGAATAAAATTATTCAATATTTTTAGTTCATTTTATATGGGCTAAAATACTTCAACTAGAAATAATTTTTATCTAAATACATTATTTGTTGGAAATTCTAAATAATTTCGTTTGTATTTATTCAATTAATGTAACATTTACATTTAAAATACAAGTGCATGGAACAAAATGTTACAAAACTAATAACCAAATAAAAGATCTCTGAGAAAAAATCATCTTGCTAGTTTTTTAGATTGTAATAATTTGATATGCTTGAATGTTTTACAATACAAATGTACCTAAACTACGATATTTACTACTAACTAGTATTTATGAGACAAGTAAGACTCAAAATCAAAATCTATAGACATGATTTTATTAAAAATTCATCCTTATGACAATAACTGTTATAAATAATAGTCAGAAACAAAATTAAACCACAAAATAAGGATAATTGAAGACGGAAATCAAAATTGAAGTGTATACATTTTATTTGTTCCTTGATTTATATTTCAAAATTGAGAAGAACTGACTGATATTTTAAATTAATTTATGTTTTGATTTTAGTGAACTTATAAAAGTCACAGGCAAATATGATAAAACAGAAAGGTTGCCTGTTATACAGTAAATGTACATATAATATATTTTAAATGATTTATTTATTCCATTTATTTAGAGCCAAAAAAAGAAAGTTATCATGTTAGTTTTTAAGATTTCTTTATAGTAATAATCACCCATACTATAGATCTCTCAGTAAATTTTTTGTATGTTTATCTAATTTAGTAATTGTACATATATAGATCTATTGGTGTGTGTTACAAACCTGTAAATATTAGAATCAAGATGTACATGAAGTTGTTCTTAACATTTTTCTGCTCCATTTGTATATATTTCATTCCCAGATATGTTGGAGCATACTTGAAATAAATTATTATCGAAATATGTATAGTTTGAATTTTACTCACCTTATATCCAAAAATGCAAATATCTCCTTTAAAATATGGTGGATTCACCTATGAGAAAGTGTTTTGAATTTGGGTTTAAAGGCATTACTTACTGAATAGAATGCGTACCGAACCTTTGCAAAATTTAATGGTTCTCAGCTCCATAGAGTACATTACTACACAAAAACTGTAGTTTTTCACGCTGAGCACGATCTGCTGTCAGTTTTGCTTCAGCAAATCCTTGAAGAATCTTCTATATTTTTATTTCAATTTTGCCTATTCATGAAAAACCAGTTCCAACATATAAAAATTGATACAAGCAATTTCGTGACAGTATCACAGCGATACCAGTAACTGTAGGTTAGAACAAACAACTACTAGAAACAATTGCACATTCACAGTTATTAGGAAGTTTGGTACAAAGTAAAGTACTATCAATAACAAGTGCTGCTTCAACAACGGCGGGGAGAAACGCCGCCATACTGTCAATAGATCTATACACCCTTTGTATCGCGCAGATGCGTTCGTCATGTTAAAAAGGCATAAATATAAGGATATCGGACACTTTTCACAAATATAAATTGAGAACACGTATCACTACCCTTATAACAAACCAAATTAAATGCATTTTAGGTCAAAAATGATACTCATACAGGTTTAACGTAATTAATATACTGATAATTAATAAGATAAAAATTTAGTAATAAATAAAAACTACAAATTTATTTATTATTACTATTGTTAATATCAGCCCTTGCCTTTTTTGCTACAATCAGTAATTTCAATGACTAGTCTGTTCATCTTTAGACTGAAAAAGATAAGAATGTACAATTTATAAGATTTCCACGATTTTTTTTTTTTGAAAATTGTATGTAATATTACTTACTGAAGGCTGTATAGCTGTTACAAATCGGTACAGTACAGAATTCAGTATATAAATATTTATTTAAACTTAATTTGCATGTATGTATGGTCACTTGTATACCATTTTCAACTGATTTTGAAAAGCTTGACATTGGTTTTATTTAATGTTACATCTTTTAGCAAGTTATTGTCTTCACATACATATAAACAATATGTTTATTTGCATAATCAATTACTTGCACTCCACAAGTTTTTGTAAAACTAATAAAGTCATATAAATTCTCGTAAAATGATTTACTGTACGTATGGCTTTCACATATTCCATGACTTAATGGTTTTTGATACATTCCTTATAGATAAAATATTATTTTTTAAATTAAAATCGTTGTGTTGTCAGTTCACTTTAAATTTAAAACTATCAAAACACTACTAATTGTAAACTAATAAATTACATTGAAATTCACTTATTTTCAGTAGTTGTAAACATCTTAAAACGTGTATTACATTATACGTGTTTAAACAGGAATAAAGTGCCAGATAAAATATGGCCAGACGTTGGCGCATAAAAAATTAGATTAAAACTACCACGTCAAACGACAGTGGAAACTATTATTGTGCTTATTTTCTTCAATCGGATAAAGAAAAAAAATTCTGTATGCATAGAGTTCAATGACCTAATCATGAACACATAGGACTACATGAACATATTCCCCTGTAAATCATTCCTCTCTGTTACAAAGCTTTCTCAAGATTTTGGAAAAACCATTTTTTACACCTTATCGTTTAAATAAAATAATGAAGCGAAAAAATGAAAGAAACAATATACTTCGATACTAATGGTTGCAATGTATTAGTTGAGTGTCCATTGAACCACAGGTAGTGAACCAAGGCTCAAACTTATACCATGTAGTAAATGGTTATCAGCAGCACTAACAATCACACATGTTAGCTAAGACCTTTAATAACTTCTGGTCAGTCACAGTTGCAGTTTTGTCAAAATTGCATTGCATAAATTATCAAAAATACAGACATTATGCTGGTTAAAGGATGTGCCTAATTGCATCCTTCCGGTGTTCGTAGTGAAATATTAGACTTGCGTCGTATAAAAATTCGTATACAATCTTCTGCAATTTAATTTCTTCTTCACGATTCAGGCAATTTTAAATTGTTTGTTATAGTCAGTTTCCTGTAGTCAAATGGAAAGCCATAAAATATTCGAACACAGTTAATAATTATTTTGTCTATTCATTGGGTTTTCTCTCCTCTAAATTTTTTCCTGTAACAGATAAGTATTTAAAAAATTGTATATGTTGTTACAGGAAAAAATTTAGAGGAGAGAAAACCCAATGAATAGACAAAATAATTCAAGACCTCCTCAACAATCTTTTCGAAATTACTTACAGTTAATAATGTAATCAGCTAAAGATTTTTCTTGCTCTTCAGTGAACATTTTTAATTATTTAGTAATTTACAATATTTGAAATTAAAGTATACCTACTATCTTTGTTTTTCGTCACATATCTGTAGCTTTACCAATTGGTTACATTCTTATCAATTTAATAACTTATGTCTATTTAATACCGATTCTACCGCTATTCGCATCTTTTTTTATTTATGATCCGCTTATCTTCACAACCCCAAGGAAATAGGAAATAGCTTAATAAAGTAACACTTTTCTTTGTTTAAATTTATTTGCTTTTCACAGAAACAGCCAAGTATAATCTATAATAAAAAAGTCAAAACAATACTATACAATCTATAAATCTAAACAATTTCGAAAATAATAATGACAAGGCGTTCTAATCCCATAGGAGATGACATTTCGTTTAAAACACCTTGTTTAAATGCTTTAAGTTAGAGATGAAATTAAAATCTGAGTGCTCTGAAATAACAGTAATTCATATTTACAAAATAAAGGATACCAATCAGACATCAAATAAATATGATGTGGTTTCTTTCTACACCTTACATTAGTTGAAATTTAGAAATACACTTGAGCGATTCACAATACAGTCTGTTATTTTAGGATAATTATTAGTTGCAAATAGCCACTTGAGAGAATTTTGATATATTTCACACCAGGTATGAGAAAACTATAGAATATCTACTGAAACACAAAATATTAAATCAAGAATTGAGTGCAATATGTGAGCCTCAATGCCAACATAGAATTTACATTCTTAGCTCTTAACTGTGCTGTGCGATCCAAGAACATCTATGAAAATAACAAATCAAGCACAAGAGCACCATATGCAGTTTGATTTTCTTGAAAATCTCAACAGAAAATATCAGAAGCTTAATATTTTGAATATTTACAAAATTGTTAGATGAAAGCGTCATCAAAATTGTTAGATTCTTTGTTTTTTTTTCATCTTGTGACAGTTTCGATTCATATAACTACACTAGCATCCAAGAGTTGTTTTTAAAATCTTCAGTATGAAAAATTCAATGTCTACTCATTAGAAGATTCTGAGGGTGGTTTTGAAAACATAACCATTAGTTTAAATGACTATGTTAAACATATACCAAGGTTGGTACTGATTTAAAATTATTATTTCATGGATGCAGTTTATTTATTTCCACTTTTTTCAAGTTATAGGATCAAAAATATAAAAAAACTTCATATGTTGAAAACTATATATTATATTTGTTTTCTGAATGATACGTGTGGCATTTTTTTTAATGTCTAAGTGCTTCTTGGGAAATAACAGCACAGTTTAAAGAAAATTGCTGTATATTCCAAACGTTTCGGGGTCTAGATCAGACCCGTTGTCAATGGTTAAGAAACTATGGATTAAAAAGGCACAATTCTAAGATGTGAATCAAAATACTTGACAATGTGTATTATTTGATTTTTGACGTAACTAAGAGAATTTTATTTGTAATATACAGGGTAGCACAGAAATTTCTAAAGATCATATAATCATAAAGTTCCTTTCAAATTGGAAGAATTTGAAAGGGAGATCTTCAGAATTTTATATGGCGCCCCTAGGTCCGACTTTGTTATAAGATAGTGCATTCGCCAAAAATGCGACCAAAGAACTTTGTTGATTCAGTGATCCCATTAAAATCATAATGGAAAACCTACGAAAAACCTTATGAACTATCCCGATATTGGGTTGTTCACAAGGACATGACCATTAGCAATTTCTTCCTTAATCATCGGCAACCAGGAACGACAATTTGAAAAATCCAAAATTTGTGAACATGCTTGGGACCTTGGTCATACAATACAGTTTGAAAATTCAGTTATATTACACATTCTACCTCCGTAGAATTCAGTCGTTCCTGGTTGCCGATGATTAAGGAAGAAATTGCTAATGGTCATGTTCTTGTGAACAACCCAATATCGGGATAGTTCATAGGGTTTTTCCTAGGTTTTCCCTTATGATTTTAATGGGATCACTGAATCAACAAAGTTCTTTGGTCGCATTTTTGGCGAATGCACTATCTTATAACAAAGTCGCACCTAGGAGGGCCACATAAAATTCTGAAGATCTCCCTTTCAAATTCTTCCAATTTGAAAGGAACACTATGATTATATGATCTTTAGAAATTTCTGTGCTACCCTGTATATTACAAATAAAATTCTCTTAGTTACGTCAAAAATCAAATAATACACATTGTCAAATATTTTAATTTACATCTTAGAATTGTGCCTATTTAATTTAGTTTCTTAACCATTGACAACGGGGTCTGTTCTAGACCCCGAAACGTTTGGAATATACAGTAATTTTCTTTAAACTGTGGTGTTATTTCCCAATAAGCACTTAAGACATTATATATTATATATTTCTAATTTTTAATTTGCCAAAAAATGCTTTTTTAGTTAAAAGTAATAAGGAAGTTTTAGTAGTAGGTTTGTATTTTTTTCTATAAAGTGTAAATCTACGTCGTAACTAATGTCGATGGAATTTGAAAGAACTTTTTTATACTTATATCACTACCGGAAAGCAATTTCCTAAAGAGAAAATAACTAATTAACTGCAAATTTGCAAATTTTTGGGTCTAATTCGCATTTGCGTCAGTAGTTGTCCATACAGAGTTTGATCGGAAATATTTATAATTCAATTCAGACCGGAAACTTAACTGTGAAAGTGGTATCTGCGATTTGGAAATTTGCGAATTGGCAGTTATTGTCTACTTTCGGTAGTGATATAGAAGTACCAAAGTCTTCTTTCAAACCTAATTTGCATTAGTTACGACAATTAATCAAAATTTGTGGAAAAACTCTCAAAGACTGCATTTTCGAAAAATGTGAATTCAGACAAGAGTTTTTTTTTTCGTTAAATGTGAATTTAAAGGAAAATTATTCCCAATCCACTAAAAAAACGACTTCCGATCTAAATAACCTAATTCCGTTTGAAACCTGAAACTGTGACTAGCGCCTATTGATGAGGCATACCAAATTTCCTTATCTGAACCAATGGCCTTGGCCAAAAAAAGCATTTTTGACAATTTAAAAATTGGTGGAGAGTAAATCTCCAAAGTCTGTTAACTAAAACATTTTGAGTGAAAACAAACAGTAAACAAATTACACCTTAACGATTCGGCTAAACAATGCAAAGAAAATAATCACATAATTTTATGACTGAAATAAAATGTTTGTGGAACATAAATTCATTCCTTAAGACAGGGAATCCAGAGACCAGCATCAGAGGGGCGATCTCGTGCGTGAGAGTGGGCGATGTCGTAAGAAATTAACCCAAATAGGGGTGAACTCTCAATGGCTTTGGATACATTGTATTTCCAGAAGTATTGTATTAAAAAATAGTCGATCTTCGGTTTAAACCCTCAGAAATTACTTTAGGCTTTTAGATGTAAGATTTTTCTTGATTTAGGGTCAAATTTACTGACCTTCAAGCTCTCGAAGGGGTGCCGAGGACCCCCTTAAAGAAAACAAATCCAGGCATAGATCCATTTTTGCTGCGGCGCCTTTGTTTACTTGAGGAATAACTTGTCATTTGTTTTTATATGTATGCAACGCCGCTAAGGGAAGAATAACAGACTAACCAAAACGCATGGTCATTCGAACGAGGACTGAATTTGCTATCTAAATGTGAAAGTAGTCATATGGGATTTGACCCACACCCGAGAAAGAGAATAGTCTCTATATTTCAAAAGCGCTAAACGTTTCAGGGTCTACGCCAGACCCCGTTTCAGTGGAAATTATATTAAAAATGAAAATTTCTATTCTATATTTAAGAATTAACAGACTTCAAATAAATAAAAATGAGAACAAATAAAGCCACCCTGTACAATCAAAATTTATTTTCAAACTGACAATAAAATTTTTATGTTTGTTCAGAAAAATTGTGTTACTACTTTGACGTGTATGATTTTCTGCATTTAATTTTGCTACTTTCTAAAAAAAAATGATTTTAACATTATAAATACAGGGAAACTATTTTTCCAATTTACTGGAAAACGGTAAGTCTCATTATAGAAAATTATATGTATATTCCTTAATAGAAGACAGTTTAAATTATCGACGCCGTATTAGAGTAACTGTGAGCATACAAAAAAATCCTTATTTAATAAAATCAGGCACAAATTTAAATGTTAGGAGCTTATGAAATATAGACTGTTGCCGAAGTAGAATTTTGTAATAGTATTTTTTTGTGCTAGTGCATGAATGTATGGATTCACAAAAGGTTGGTTGAAATTTATTCATCAGGTCTGTCATCAGCATGATTGAGCAACCATCAACAGTTTAGTAAAAAAAATTTGTGCTTCACTAAAAGTATCTCTCTTTCATCATAATGGTCAACAATTTTGATGATTAAATCACACTTCTAGTAAAATTTAAAGTGAAGTTAATAGTAACATAAATAGTAATGGATTTGCAACCTCTATTAATTTCATATTCACGTTTTTCAAATTTGCGTTTTTATTTATTTTGTTTTAACTGTTAGTTTCAATTAAAAATGTTTTGTGTTTGGTGACTTGTTATAAACATTGTAAAATAATATAATGTCCTGAAATGTAAAAATTTTTCAAATTTCGGGACGCAACACGGTATGCAATGAAGGTCCAAGGGCGGGGTCATAGGCGTCATGTTGTTGACGATGTCTTGAATTACATTGCCTGTTAAAATAATCAAGAACAGGTACTGAAAAATGTGCAATGTCCCAAAATTTTTTGGCCGCGGTCGCTCTTGACGATACTCAAAAGAAAAGAAATGTTTACCAAGCAAGTTCATAGCTGATAAAAAAACGTCAAGATATAACTTTTATCAATAGCAGTCAGAAGGATATGTCATGTTGGAGGGAGTTATTTGTCCCCAATTACTTTGACTATAATTCCGATATGGGATATGAAGATGAATCTGAGATGGCAAAATCATGCAATCAAATCAAGAGAAAAAAAATACAAAATACGGGAGTAAATTAGAATTGTATATTGCAAAAAAGGAGCAAAGGGGTACGATGAATTTAAATGAGGTTAAGTTATCGGTATCGGGATTCGAGCAAGTGAGGCAGGGTAATGGAGAAATTAGTAGCAAGTAAGTTGAAGTGATTTATGCTAATAGAAACTAATACAACTAGTATAACCACATCTACACATGTATCATTATCCAAAATTAGGAAAATACCTCGACCAAAGGCAGTGTTGTTAACCAAATATATTTGTAATTTGAACTTGTCAAACTTTCATTCCTCATGTTGTGTTGTATCCGGTATTCGACTCTGCTATTGATTTGTCGAAAATTTTAAGCTGACTGACTCTCGCTGTTCCAGCAGCTCATGTAGTTATGAATTATTTCAGGTATCAGTTCAAGTTAAAAATTCGTCAATCTCATTTTGAATCACAATTTGTTTTACTTTTCCACAAGCCATACGAGTTAGAATATGGTTGAAACAACTTCAGCAAATAGAAATTTGGTAACTTGAGTAGGTAGATATATAGGATTAAAATTTTTATGTCAGGATGAGTTGTGGTACTCCTAAACAGATTCTAAAAATTATTTCATTATTAAAAAGCTGCACTATTTTTGAATAATATATTGTGTTCTGACAATTAATGTTTAGTTGAAAATCTCAATATTTGCTGCCTACATGGTTTGTTTTTGTGTTGGACCTGATCCAAATTATTAATATTTTATAGCTGATGAGATTGAACGCGCTAATCTCATAGGATAGCCTGTTTACTGAGGAAAGCTACAAACATAGTCTAATTGAATTTTGTCCTAGTATATAATCACCAAATTTTCTTTCTCCAAGTCGGCTTATTTTTTTGGTGACTGGTTCTTTAGTTCAAGAAGCACTTGGTTATGCATTTGTCATGAAACATGCATATATTCATCATTTCAACAGGAATTTAATGCCTGGTCACTTGAATATTCAATATAATCAGTAATTGTACTAAAGTACAATTAGTGAGACAAATAATCCAGAGAGTCATAGATCGTAAAAATTCACAAAACAGCCGATGAAAGAATCCTGAACAAAATTTTTAAACTGAATCAAAAAACCAACTCCATGTTCATAGGAGTCATTAGTTTTGTACTTCTCTACCAGCAAAATAATGCTGGAATGGTCTCACGTTTTATTTTGCAACAAATCTCAATAAAATAAAATTTATTTAATCTATTGATTTTTTCTACAATTTTATTTTTCAACAATTGAAAAACATAAAAAACAAATAATATAAGACTAAATTTGGTATCTCCTTAGTCATAATTTTTTCCAAATATATTTACAAACCTTAATTTATTTCACTTTCTGTTATGTCCAAAGAAACTAAAACTGATTTGTATATTTTACTATTGTCTAGGTATACTTAGTTCTTAAAAATGCTACTTCTTTTATTACAAATGTTCCTTACAAAGAAACTCAAGAGCAAAATCAAAAATTTAGGATTACCATTTTTCCTTCGGACGGTTTTACTTATTATCATTATTTAGGAATTATAGCAAATCTGCTCAAAAACTGCATACATTTGATGTCTGACCACGAATTAAGATGTCACTGAAAACATTGTTTTCACAAGAAAAAAACTCTCGGTAATAATGAAAACAAGTTATAAAGTAGATATGCAATAACACTTAAAAAAATAAATACTTTCCGGCTCATTATATATAGTAACAATTATGACAAATCAATCACACTTTTCTAAAATCTCTCGACAATTTCTATTATATATCACCAGTACTTATTTACACACATAAACTAGTTTAATCTTAACATTCTGAGACCATATATTATTTTAGAAAAGTGGGCAGCTGTTCGAAAACATTTGAAAAATTAAGGAATTACATTTATAGTATTGCTGCATCTATGCTTCTATTTGGTATAAGGGGGCTCAGTGTGCCAGCTACTTTATGTCCTCTTTCCATTTCGTAATGAGTGTCAAGGGGAATACCTACAAAAAAAAATATTGTTTCATTATTCATAGAATATTATGGCTGATTTTTTGGGGAATCATATCAAACTTGAGAAGAAGAAATGTATGATATTTTTCAAAAATGTCTTCCTCAATATAACAAAGAAGTTACACAAATAACTATCACACAACAATTTTACAGTATCAGATTTATTTAGACTATCACGCTTTTAACGCTACAATATTTTCCTATGTTGCCTTCCAAATGATACTTTGTTTTTACAGATTTTTGGGAATGACACAACACTTTGTAAAAAAGTCTCTATATTTCAAAACTTTTAAACATTCCAGGTTCTAATTTAAAAATTTACAATTTGAAAATTTTACGTGCCAAATGTTTCATGGTCTAAATTAGACCCGGCTCCCAATGAAAATATTTCACATAACTAAGGGAACAAACTGTAATTCAATATTCAGCATTACTCTGAATCTTTTCAGCATCTTTTGTTTTTACATGTTTTGGCCTCAAAATGAATTTGATCCTTATCCAATGGCAAATGAACCTCGGATTCCGATCCAGCTCATCCAAAAAATGTATTGCAATGAACTTCGTGGGTTCAAATTCAATTTTAAAACACTGATATTTACTTTCACTTTCAAGAACTTTATTTACACATAAAAATCCAATATTTATAACAGCAGATTTCGAAAACAATTTACATCGAAATAAATAACACTATCTAAGCTAAACTAACTAACTCATGAACACTTACAATGGCTAATATACCCTGGATCGAATTTTCCCGACGTTCTGGTTTCCAGTTCTTTTTTTTATATTATCCCAGAGATTGATGTTTTAGCGGAATGAATAATGTTTTCTCCAGTGACGGCGAATAAATTTTATAACAGTATATTTATGATGGTGGTCGTTCTCACATTAAATATTGTAATTAATTTTGAACTCGATCTGATGATTCAAATCGACCGCTAATTTGGATTCAGAAAACTTTTTTCCATAATCGTGTGGTTGTTATCGCTTTTTGAAGTGTTCAGCATCCACTAGAAAACTGAAGTGTTCAGCATCCACTAGAAAACTGAAGTGCGGTGGATCATTTTTGACCCCAGAATCATATTCAGAAAAGTCATAAACATATAGGAAAGTGTTTTGAAGGCAGATTTAGCTTCATATAAACCTGCGTCAAATATTCTAAAGGTGTTTTTATACATAAAGCATTTTCTGCATTTACCTGAAAACAAAAGGGTGATGGGACTATTCTGAGGGAGAACTCGTTTTCAGCAGGCCAAAACACTTCAGATAACATATGTCATATTTTTGTTAACGAAAAAAATACGGGTGCCTGTATAATTAAAAAAACGAGACTAAACAATAATTACTTTACAAGAAAAGATGTGATAACAGGGAACCAACATGAGTTTGGTGTTTATCAATCTAAGATCAAAGTTAGACACAAAATAACTTCACTACAACATTATTTTGTTTGTACTTTGTATAAATTAATGGTCTTAATAAACAAAACAATACGTTTTCAATAAAATTTAGTTAGCAATACAAATAATGGGAAATTGTTTCCTATTAAAATAATTCGAATTATAATTAAAATAGTGTCACAATGTACTTGTAGTACTTACTTGTATCTACTTGTGTTTTGGAAGGTATGAACGATGCCACAAAAATGGCACAAATGACTAGAAAAGCACCAAACACAAAAGGAGGGCCGGGTACCAGCTGAAAATAAAGACAGTCATTCGATTGTTTAAAAATTTTGAAAATTACAAAGCATTACCTGTGAGTATGGTTCAAATAGCGGGGTGGAATGTGTCGTGTTGGAACCTTCTTCCGTTAAATCAACATGGAACATGTAAAAAACTATTCCAAACATTGCTGGACCTAATCCGTTGCATAGCCCTCGCATTCCGGTAACCATTCCTTCAATAACAAGAAACATATTTGAAAATCATTTAAATTTGGTGAATGTAAGCAGATGCAGACATAATACGTACCTTGAACAACTCCTTGCCTATCAGCTGTGCTGTGTAAAGAAACAAATGCAGAAATGGCAGGATATGTAATTGAACTCATCGAAGCAAGTATACCAGCACCCCACATCATCCATGTTGTTGTACCGAAACCATACCACAACAACTGGAGCATCTCAAACAGTAACCCCAACATTATGGTATGTTTGGAACCGAGATTCTTAATGAGAATGCCTAAAATGGATGAATTAGAATCAGTAATGTCATAACTTCTTAAACAAAAAAGTTAAAGTTATAATATAACTTGACTCAAATTCATCATTGTTATTTTCGATGTCTTGATGTCCTGGAGATGGTTATATAATTCAGAAAAACTCTATCATAGTAAATAACTAACAAATGTTGTCTTTGAGTATTTTGTATCTAATTGAAAATAGGTATATTGATTGATTCCAGTTTATGTATGGAACATAGAGGCATAAATGTTGTTCTTTAATCGTTCAATTTTGTCAAAATTTTTGCCGCAGGATGTTTCTAAATCAGCAGAGTCAGAAGTCGTTAAAACTAGAGAGCTTCCGGGGCAAGAAAATCTCAAAACGAGAAATAAAACATACAGGTTGCCCCGTCTTGATGTTGTCGAGATCCAATTCCTCTATCTATTTCATTTTCAAATAAATAAAACCCAATTATGCCCTAGCTCCAAGAAGACACCAAACTATGGAACTACGCGGCGGTTCTGTTTATTATGATAATGGGTTCCATCATTATCCTCATCATTAAAGCTTTTCCTAAAAATGTTCATATTCATTTCCAACGGTTTACAACGTGAAACTTGGGCAGTTCGTACTGGACAAATTACTTAACACTGTCTTAATTGTATGTTAAAGATTATACCAAGAGATCTTCTTTGCTGCTATATGCTGAAAGATGCTGAATGGCCGAATTCTTTATTGCAGAACGAACTGTAAAGGGAGACAAGTATGTGCAAATGGTGCTCCGTATGTGGTTGATGAAACAATTTGAACAGAATTCCCAAGATTTCATTTTCTAATGGTGCTCCGTATGTGGTTGATGAAACAATTTGAACAGAATTCCCAAGATTTCATTTTCTATCATTTCTCCACCCTACATCTATAATTACGTGAGATGGTTTGTGAAACAAAATTTCCAAAAGCGTTAAATAGATCGCACTGGCCCTGATAATGAAACGTTTTTGAGATGGTCCCTGAGGTCTCTATGAGTATTCATTTGGTGAGTCTCACAGACCAAACTTGAATTGCAAACAAACAATATGTTTTAGAAGTCATAGATATATTTCTCAAATACAGAGTACGTCAGGCATCTAGAAAAACAGAAAAACTTAACGCGCGGTGAGAGAAACAAAAAAACAAGTGAAGCTTCCTATTGGTTTGCCTCAGTCAAGTGATGTCTAGCTATTTATTGTATGTAACTCTAGACTGAGACAGACACATTCAACCTGTTTCCTTTCTCTCTCATCCAGCGTTATGATTCTACTTGTACCTTACCCATTCCATCTTTAAGTATTACCTCTATGTTAAAAGTAGTGTTACAGATTTCTTTGTTTTCGAATTACATTGGTCTTTCAATCAATAAAAACTCTATTTAACAAACATCACAAATTCGAAACACTTTTTTACATATTTTTTAGTTGTTCATGAATTTTCCTGGGAATACTTATTGATGACAGTGGCCTATAGTTGTCAGGATTTTTCCGGTACTCTCAATTACCATTTTTCTGTCAACACTTTTAAATATATTTTTTTGTCCTTCTTTAGATTTCCACAGAATTCTTGTATGTTTAATGTCAGTGAACTAGAAAAGTCAGGAATTTTGCCAGACTCCCAATCACCATTTTTCTGTCAACACCTATATAATATTTTTAGAGTTCTTGAGTTATTCAAGAAGAAGAATTCTTGTATGTTCCATGTCAGTGGCCTAGAAATGTAAGGAATTTTGTCGTACTCTCAATTACCATTTTTCTGTTACCATCACAGTGTCAATTAATTCCTATATACAGTAATAACTTTTCGCGACATTATTATTCCTGACACTTAAATAGTGTAATTAAATAATGTAAATGGAATTAATAATGTTTACGGCTTACCTAAGCCCAATTGAGTGATGACGGCTAAAAGACCGACTAATCCCACAAAAACCGCCACCATGGGTGCGCTCCAGCCCATGACTAATTTGAGATATACGAAAATGCAACTATACTGTCCGGCTTCGGGTAGGTACGATAAAAATACGGTAATACAAAGTAGTAGAATAGTAGGATCTTGTCCAACGTTTCTTAAAGATGCGAAAGGATCAGCCTGTTCCCAACTGATTGGGGACACTCGAACTTTTTCCGGCAAACTTTCGGGAACTGCTACCAAAATGAAAAATACGTCTAAGATTGCGACAGCTGTTGCTAGCGCTACAACTAGCGACACTGACCATCTGAAAAACAAAAACAGTCCATTAATACTATCTCGAATGTGAAATCAACTAAGTCATTAATATTTCTTAAAATTTAAATTCAAGTGTTTAGAGAATGTATAATTTAAAATGAGATCAATATAGATAGAAGTTTTCCTTCTAAAAATAATTGTGAATTTGGTTAAACAAGCAGGTTATCACATTTAACGTGTGATATATATATCGACATCAAAGAATGCAGGGTAATCTGGCCCACAGAGACTTCAAATAGGAAATCATAATGTGTAATGCTGTTATACGCGAATGAAAAAGGTTAATTAAAAACTACAAAGTAATTCTAATACTAGTTTTTTTTAGATTTTACAATCTATTGAATGCAAAGACATTATTTATAATCGAGACCCTTCATCAATCGCGCGTTGCTCAATTGATTGAAATCGAGAATAATTAATTACATATTTCGTACATACAAATGGATTTAATATTTTAAAGCGAAATGTATACCGACATCTATGACTTTCAGGGAAAACTAGCCTACAGACAGCCCAAATCCAGTCGTACTGTGTGTATCACCGATTCCCTGGTATTCTTAGGATATGATTCGTAGGTTAACTAAAACATATGAAAGTAATTATATTATTTCTAGTAAAGAACCTTCGTCAGTTTCGTTTCCATCAACAGAATGAAATGTCGAATAATTGTTCATGTATGAGTGAAAGTTCTTGACAGCAGATAAGTATGTACAATACACTATAGATTTCTTTCGCTCAGAGTATATGTAATTAACATATTCTGCGAAAGACAGTAAACCACACAATTTTTTAAACTGATCTGGAGTAGGATTCTGTAACTCGTTAAGGTTGAAACGAAATGGAACTTTATGTCACTATAATACAAAGAGCTGTGCAAAAAGCGATTCCGAGTCACAAAACATTGAAAACGTTTACGTTCTATCGTAACTTTATAATGTATCGAGATACAGAATACGATTGCTGAAGAAGTGAGAAAATCCCAATAAACGAACAGAAATATTAATATTATCCTCAACAATCATTTCGAGATTATCAATTTCACACTAGACATTAATATTTTCGTTAATATCTCCCCAAAAATTTCAAAAATGAGGTTGGGTATACTATGTCTACTCGAAATACCAATGGTGGTGAACGCTAACATGGATTGACTGTTGATATGTAATTAATCGAAATCGCCCAGTAGAAGGCAAGTTCTGAAAGCATGAGAGATCACAACCAACTTGCAATGAAAAAGAGAAAAAGAGTCCAATTCAGACAAAAAAAGAACCATTCCAAGTGATAATACAGATACTACAAATTAAGTTTAGTACCAATCAATGTCTTAGGAAGGGCTGAGCATCCTGCTGGTAAAGTTTTAAAATAGAGCACAATATCTACAAAGTCTCGTGTAATACGCGGATAAACTTGGCTATATTTTGAGATTCAAGTGAACAAAGTCAACTAAGTATATCTAGGAAATTGAACATTTCTTTTCAACTTTTCGATAATGTCGTGTTGATTAATAATAAAAGATCATAAATCAATGGACTTACCTTTCCATGAGGTATGCACCAAGCGCAGGTGATATAACCATACTGGCAGCAAAAGTTCCACTGACCAATCCGTATGCAAGGGATCTTTCCTTTTCGTCTGTCACATCGGCCACGTAAGCAAAAACTACGCTAAAAGTAACGGCGAATACGCCCGATATACTGATCATGGCAAAGAACCAGAAAGTATTGATAGTCATGAGTGGAATTGGCAAGCAAGTGAAGAAAACTGTAATGAGTAGAAACAGTTTCCGTCCGCAGACGTCAGAGAGAGCTCCAACTAAAGGTGCGCTAAGGAACGACAGCAAACCTTTGATACCCATGATCAGACCGTTCATAAGGAATGTGTGATCAGGAAATGTGTTATTTAATACTGATATTAGAGGCATCGTCAGGAGACCCCAGGCGAAAAATTCCAAGAATATAACCACGAGAGCATGGTAGAGGCTGGGCTGGCCGATTCCTGATGTCTGAAACAAAAAACATAATCATTAGAAATTCACTACTGGATTGTCGGCAGTAAATGAGCAATTATTAGTGTAAATGATAAAATCAACACTGCAACTATAAATCTACAATTGTATAGCATAATTCTATATTCAGTACGCCGGGAAGTAATGAGAAGCACCTCAACTACAGCTTTCTGATGTCAAATTAGAGCTATTAAACCAAATATGTATATTAGTACAAAAGCGATTCCTTAAAAAGTTCTGGCTCTCTAAAGATGAAAATTAAACAAATAAGTAAAATTTTGTAATTTTCAGTAATAATCAAAATGGTGATTAAGCTGAAAATTGATATACATGGATTCCACGGGGACCTTTTTTTCGTCCTTATTTTTAATGTTTTTAGTGTTAACAATTTCACAACTAAGGGTGATATACTCGCTTAAAAAAGCTACAGTTGTTTCGAGGTGATAAACTGTATCATTTTCAAGAAAATTACACCCAGCATTACTCACGAATCAATACTAATTATTAAATTTTATCAAGTTATCTCTGGTTGCAGTATTAATATTGCTATTTATCTAGGTAATAAAAACAACAAATTATTCATAAAACATTCTCAAAAAGGCAACCATTAACTTCAATACACTGACAACATTTACACCTAGACTATGTCTAACACGGGAAAATGACTGCATTATTTCTAACTTCATTTCCAACTTATCTAAGTTTCCTGGATAAGAATGTCTGTAAACACTATATTTGATATGCCTCTTAAAAAGGAGACTAATGGATTGAGATCCGGACTGCACAGTGGCCAGGGAATCAGCGCGAACTGAGCACGAGCGTCATCTAGCATACACCACAAAGTTTTTGTAATGTTAAGAGGAATATCTTCTAGTAAAGGGGGAAGAATGTTATCTAACAAATGCAGGTATGATTCTCCATGTAAGTTTATAGGACCCAATTAATTAAGCCCCAACCACACATTAACTATAAAAATTCGGTTTGAATATGTTTTATTTGGGCTATACGGGGATTTTCATCATTTCATGTATAAAAATTGCGTGTATTAGTTCTATCCCGCGGGTTAAGAGCAGTCGACTCAAAAAGAGGGGTGATTATTTTGTTTATTACGGAACCACTGACAAAAATGTAATTTTTTTGGCAAAATCAATCGGCAGCAAATCCTGCACATATGTATGATGATGTGAACACAAAAGTTGAGTATGTATGCTAGTCCGAGTTACAGCTGTAGCTGCAGATAATCATCGTTATGTGACATAGAATCCGATGTGTTGTTCGCCTGGCGCATCGAGGTCGGCGGCTGGAAGCTGTTGAAGTTCTCGAAAAATTCCATGAAAGAAATCTCTCGACGGCTCTTTGACCTTCTGAGAAGAAATATATAAATACGGAGAGCTATGGTAAGGATTCATTCAGTATTTGGTCGCAGTTTACTTAACATACAACAGGTGTTGAAGATAAATTCTAAATAGTTGTGTAAATGTAAATAAGTAGTGGAAATAAATTAGAGTGCGTTCGAGTGGGTTTTAAAATAAATCCAAGAACCAAAAGAGTAAATAAAAACATTACAGTGCCCTGATTTTAGGCTTTTCTTCCACTAAACGTAGTATTATATCCTCTTCTGTTTCAACGTTTAGAGCAGTTGGTCTAGTAGCATGGCGCTTCACTTTACAACTTTTGGGTTCTTTTAAGTGTTGAAATAAATTTTGGAAGAATTTTCTGTTGGGTTGGCGACGATTAGGACAATTCATTATACCTTCTTGCTGCAGCTCTCCCATTAAATTGCTTTTGACAATAAGCAGCAACGAAATCTGTCATCTTAGAATTGGAAAATCATCACATCACCAAGCAGTTAAACACGAGACATTTAATGTAACAGCTGTCTGACAAATTAGATAAAATACTATAAATACTCGGCACAATTACAATAAAATAATTTGTCAATTAACTGACAGAAAGCATGAAAACTACTAAGACAAATAATACATAAATATTACTGCAACAAAAGGGAGTATGCCGATTGAGAATCCAAGTTCGATCTGAAGACTGAAACACAGAATAATCAAATATTCTGTTGAGGCTTGGGGAGTGGGAAATTGAACCCCGAGTTCGAATTAGACCATATTTCATTTCTAGTTTTTATTTTTGTCTCTAGATAATTGCTCCAGAGCAGCATAGTTAGATTTTTGATCATTTGTCTCATAACTCCTTCTATGCTCAGAAATGCGTTTTTTTTAATTTCTATAGAAATGTCTATAAATCTAACTTCTGAAAATCATCAATCGAAATTTTGCATACAGAAAACTAGAGTTTAAAACTGAATTTGTTAGAAACTTTGGAAATCAATAACCTTAAATATTCAGGCATTTTGTTAAATGGCCAATTAGATACAAATTCCTCCCCCTAATCTCTTTAATGGTTTTGTATGAGATTACTATAAATAGGATAAATTTGGCGTACAACAGTAGTTGTTTAAAATACATTGTACACCTGACGAAGCCATAATATGGCTAAACACGTGTAGTGTAAAACATTTTTTATGTGAAAACTTCTGAACTAATTAGTTTGTTATTTAGTGTAGGGAAAAGAACCATTAAACATAATTAACCAATTATTTAAATTGACTACAAATAACTTAATTCACTATAATTCTTGATTTATGAGGGATTTTTTGAATATCAGAAAAGGCTAAAGAAAGTATACGCCCTTAAAATTACTTAAATGTCAAAATATTTCAAAACAAATGAATACATTAGCCTAATAGATGAGTAACATTAGCAAATAAATAAATTTACAATAATTTAGACTATTTTTCGAGTAACAGTGATAATAAAAAATATGCGATAATTTTGTCTATTAGTGTATTTTAAATGGAAAATAAAAATTGTATTTTTAGCGGGTTAATCATCAAAATTAAGAAAGGGTTCGGATGCATTTATTATTGTATAAAACTATTTTAAAAACTAAGCATTTCCAGGTAAACGTTTATATCAACTTCTTATTTATTTGCTATTCGTTGGGTGGCCCACGTGTATTGAAACATCCTATATAAACGAAACAATTAAGTGATTCGTGCTAAAGAAATGACATGCGAACATTAATTACTTTTTATCAAGTTGTTATTTCGGTATTTACAACAATCAGTTTAATCTAGTTATAACTTTGTTCGCTATAAAGACATCTGTAATGATAAATAATTCAAGATAAAATGTGACACATTATCGCTTTCGAGAATGTGGTTTAGTTTAGATTTTATAGATATTTTTAGATGTGCGTACGATAACAGCTGTGGTGCGAACACATAAAATTGATTCTCAGGTTGAGATTTCTATCTGTTTTTCCACTTGAAATATAAAGAATTGTAGATAATTGCCGTTTAATGCAATTGTATTATTTTCACGTGTTAAAATATCCATCAATTCTAATTATGTGTAGGTACAAACATGTAACTCCACAAAATGTAGATCTGAGGATCAACTTAACGCAAAGTATGTATAACTTGTCCGAACAAATAACAAAATTTAATGTAAAATGAGGACTGCATCAAAGATCATACAACAGGAAGACTAGATCTCATTTCTATATAGTTGTGTTCTAGACATGAGCGCCTCCAGACAGGGGCAGGTGGAACAATCCCTGGACCTCCATTATCGATATCAAAAATAAATCATAAAAAATATATTACATTAAATAAGGAACTAATACACATATAATTAATATAACGTAATTCCATTAAAATTGTTGTATTCATTTTATGAAGAATATATTTTTATTAAATCCGTAAATGAAATTTCTACTTACTACGTGTTAAGACTGCAATTTTTTTATTTTTTTATTTATTTATAACTAACAAACACCTAGGACGACAATATACACTTCATTTATATTAACACTCCAGCCAATTTCACACATTTTCCCTGAATATGCCTATAGAATGAACTACATTTACATCTTGTGGCATGCTATTATATATTCTCTGACAAAGAAATCGCCACACTCTGAAGGAAATGTTCAAATTTAAATTGTCTTGGTAAAACATAGATGCTATAGTCAGGAGTAAATGATTAAAAGTTTTGGCTTTTTCATATTTACCAAAAAACAAACTGTTCGATGAGATCCAAAATCGATGTTTAGTAATGTTAAAATAAATACCGTACCTTTACACAGAATGTATCGCCAGCTAAATGAATTTGAAAGAGGTCGAATTATTGGTTTACGGGAGACGGGATTTTCATTTCGAGAACTCGCTTACCGCACGAACCGAAATCTAACTACTGTTATAAGATGTTGTCAAGGAGGTTTGATAATACCCAAAATCGCAGAAGAATAAACATCGGACGTCGAAGGGGCACAAATGAAGTTCAAGACCGACGTTTAAGACTTAGGGCATTTGGAGACTCGAATTTTGGCTGACGAGTGGTTAGAACACAGCAGCCATATTGCAAGTGTCTGAACGGTTTTCCGCCGTATTAGGTCTATTGGACTGCAGCATCTACGACCCCATCTTGTGCTACCTTTGGCCGCTTACCATCGACAGCAACGACTACAGTGGTGCAGGCAACGACAAGATTGGATGTGGAATGGCATCAGATCGTCTTCTCTGATGAATTTTTATTCTTCGTGGGTGTACGTGATGGCCCAAAAAGGGTTATCTGACTTGAGAAGAAAGACATTAACCTCAAATTGATGTTGAGCGACATTTCCATTGAACAGTAGGCGTTAGGGTATGACACCCTATTGTGTAAAAGTATGTGTCAAAAAACTTTTCTATTACCATTTTTCGATGTTGGTTAAAATAAAAGAAGTAGAAGCAAAAAACAAAATATGACAATATTGGTTTTTCTAGTATAAATTGAGAAAGGTAAGTAGTAGTAATTTACAAAATTATTTATGCATTTTCAATAAATTTGCCAAGCCTCTTCCTTTGTTCTATTGATTTTCTTCAATAATAAAAATTCTTGGTTATCTCAAAACGTTGCACTTCATAGTATATTATCAGTAATAAAGAGATCAATCAAAGTTTCACTATCTCTAGTCGCTTTGGTTGCATTAGATATCATCTGTTTGAATCCAGCTCCTCTTATACAGTAATTGCATCTACACAATAATCTTTAAACAAATCAATATTAAAATCATCTGTTATTGCACAGTCTTTCTGACTAAGATCTAATTAGTTTCTCCATGATTACAGAGAATCTATCTAAAAATTCCACTATTTTTCCGTCTGTATGACTAGAGCCCGCATCAAATTGTTGAACACCCATTTATTTTAATTAAAGCATCATCATCTTTGTCTATTACATAGACGTCAATAAGTATAAGTATCGGATTTACTCCAGCGATAAAATGTGATATAGTATGTATGCATCATGTACACAAAACATTTTCAGCAAAATTTTTGTTTTTTCCGACTAGTCATAAATATTTCGGAAATCATAAATCACACTAAAAGTAATGAGTAAATTCTTATTATATGTTTAACTATAATTTTCACGAAATTAACATTCTCTTATGTTTTAAAATGTTTCAAGTTTTTCCTAATGATTTCCTTATTTTTCCAATAGTCATCAATTAAGCGTCTTTTGGAAAAAATATACCGATAACTTAAATTTTCGGTGAGATTAAGGTTTTAAGTTTCGCCCGGTGTGGAAACAGATAGACAAAGAATATTTTAATTATTTAATAGAATTATAACTTTTTTAATTAGACCAAAAGTGTAAAATCATTAACATAAATAAACACATTCTATCACACAAAATACGAATTAGAAATTGCTTGACAATATACAATTACATTTCAACTGGCCCATAAAAATACCAATTTGCTGTTCAATGATTCGTACACATTTCCCTAATAGTTATTCCGCGATCCTTCATGATAACGCGAATCATTACTTTTACACAGGAAATGTATAAATTTCCGAATAATGCACAATGGCACAAACGTAATAACTGGTAAAAAATTACATTCAAATTGCATTAAAACATTACTAAATGCTATAGCTTGTATATCATGGAGCATCTTACAAAGATGATGATTCTATTAGTGTCAATAATACTGTCTCAAAAATCCGTACACTCGGTAAGATATCTTCGATATTCACCTTTTTTGAAAGTAATTACAAATTAGGCATATTTCAAGAGAAAAAAATTAACTTTATAATTCCAAAAGTGTATTCGTGTTAGGGCCGACTGTATTAAAACGATTATTCAGATAATCTAGAATCTTTGCAAATAATGATTAATTCCTTATTTAGTTAAAAATCCTCATACAGTTAATTTGGTAGAAGATTGAATTTCAATTTAATTGTGATAATTTCGTTAATCTCAGTACGTCAATTTATTGGGGGTTTTGTTATGTGTCTGCTTTGATAAGGGATGATAATTTTCCAAATATGAGATAATTTTAGGGTCTCGTCTTTTTTATTGACGGGATTTCGACTTTCAAATATACGATTTTCTTTTTCATCATTGACTTGGGCAAGTTGTTTACAACTGTTAAAATCTATTTTGTGTCCTGTTTCCAGTTCATGTTTATAAAGTTGGGGTGGTTTGTTTGTTTCTTATGTTTAATTTGTGCTCATGTCCTTTGGGTTCCCTTGCAACTTTCTTATTGCTATGTGTGCTATGTACGTAGTTTGAGAGTCGTATTCCCTTATCCATTCTGTTGTCTTTGATATATGGTCTTGGTATGGTAACTAAAGCCTTTTTCTTTGAGTATATTCCATGAGGGCCAGTTTCGTTTTTTTTTTGTTTGAGTGCCTATTAGTTCCCTTGATCTGGATATGAGTGTGTTGGAGCTGCCTTCTAAATATCTGTTGGTGTGTGTTGCTTTTTTCAAAACGGTATGTTGCAGATAAGTGTAGTTGTCAGTATACTTGCTTATTTTGTCATATGTCTATAGAGCGAAGCCACAGTTTCGGTTTTAAAGTTGCGTTTGCTATGACGTTTTTCTTCTAATTATATCATAAATAGGTTAGATACTACTAGTGATAAGCATGCTTGTAAAATTTTCTGAGTTGTCATTCATCGACATATTGTCAAGTACCACTGCATACCAATCGAAAAAAAAAGTAAATAAAGCTTTCTTAATTTGTTAGAGCGAAACAAAGTTACAAATGGACATGGAACATTTTGGAGCTTGCACCGGTCCACAATATTCAAAAGTGGAAAGTCCATTACTAAATGTCTCTATGTACAGAATCAGCAGAAACACAAAAGCTGTAAGTTTTGACATAGTTTTGAAACAGCCTATAGGAAACAGCACTGCGGTAAATAAAGTAACGAAATATGTTATGTACACTCACAAATTTCATCTTCTCAATTAGCCTTAGTTTTCCCCTCTTATAGTTGATCTATTTTAATAAAACATAATGTATTGTTAGGAGTATTCCAAAGTTATCAGTTGAATAATTCGACGTAGGACTGTGGTTCACAATACAAAACAAATCTAAATTCTGAAATCTTTTAATGGAAAAAGTCCTGATTATCATTTTCTTCAATTTATTTTTATAAATATATTGTAAATTATCATAAGCAGTCAACAGCCCAGTAAAATAAGTTCTACCCAATGGTGAAACTTTGTTTGTCCAAACAAACAATTAATTTGACCAAGTCAAATTGAACTTAAGAGATGTTTGTAGTCGTTAGAAACGGGAACACGGTTTTTAAAAATAAGGGTTGGGTAAAATAATAAATAAAAATAGTTGTTTAAAAAAATCAATAGGTTATTAATCATGTTCTTTAGATGTATGTTTAAGTATAATTAATCAATTTAATACAAAAGCAGACATTGTGAGATCATTTTTTCATGTGTTTTTTCCATCAATTTCGTTTAAATGAATAATAAATTATTAATATTTTGAACCATCTGTAATATACCGTTTATTTTTAATTATCAATAAATAATAATAATTTCGTTCCTAAATCCAGACTTACAAATGGTATTGATACCAACCAACCAACAAAATTTTCTAACAATAATTTAAAAAATATATAATAAATTGGCATGACCAAAATGAGTAACCAGTAGATCAAATGTTGACTAAATGTATAAAATGTTAACAATTAACAATAAAATTAATTAATTTTCACACAAAATTGACCTAACGATTAAAAAAAGATAAAAAATTACTCGTAAATTAGAATTTGTTTGTGGGGAAAACTATGGTGGTCACATCTGCATAATTTTGTAACAGATCCTCCATAAAATTTTTGTTGTGCAAATCTCATTTAATTGCAGATTAAATCGATAGTGGAAAAAAGACCAACAATGGATGGATTGCATTTCCGTTTTTGCCAACATTAAAAGATACCTGCAACGTTTTAATGAAGTATTATCATAAAACTTGGATAGAAGTCTTAAAAAACTTTAATGTCAAATCATGTCCAATACCAGCAGTAAGTGTATAAAATGATATTTTATGATCATTTAATATGTTTCTATATGCGTTTTCAGTACTAGAATTAACGGATAGTGTGTTCACAAAGTAATTCTTAAACTCATTATTAGCAAAGTAAGCAATTTTAAGGTCTATTTCTCTCTAAATTCAGACTTCAAAACTATGCTAGAAAGGTAGGCAAGTGTGTGTCCCCGTATTTAAATTCCAGCGTAATAGTCCGAGAGCTCGTGACACTGAAAGCTCCTAAACATGAACTTGAAAATTTTCTATGTATACAAACCAAATAAAAAATATCAGTTTTCGTGTGGCGCTCCTAGGTACCACTTTGTTATAAGATATTGCATTCGCCAAAAATGATATCAAAGAAATTCAGATGTTTCTACGATCCCATTAAAGTAATAAGGGAAAACCTAGGAAAAAATTGATTAACTATTCCGATATAGGGTTGTTCAAAATGACATTACCATCATTAACTTCATCCTTGTATTGAGTACTTCTTTGTGTAAAATGGGTGAATTTTGACATTGTATGTTATAACAAAGCTTCCAGGTATGTCCACAAATTTTGGACTTTTTGAATTGACATTTCTTTAATTAACTTTTGTGTTCATTTATTCGAACATTTATAGGTCTAGAGGTTTCTCCAATATAAAATTTGTTATATATAATTCTGAAGATAAATCTTTCAAAAACCAATTTGAAACAAGGTTTGTTATTCCACATGATCTTGTTCAGTTGTGTTAAGTTTTCTTATCATTGAAAACGGGGTCAGCCTTAGACCCTAAAATGTTTGGACTATTTGAAATATACAGACTTCCCAGCAATTGCTGTAATATTAAAAAAACAGAAAATAAAAACCAGAGGTGACACAACTATCTTTCGGAAAACAAACCCTCTTAATTTATAATTGGATCTAGTTCAATTTTGTAGTTTAATAATTGAACATGTTTTTATTTCAGGGACATCTCAGACTGAATAAATTTGTATTCGACTACGAGCAGATTCAAAAAAGTGGTTTCCCAATTCCAGGGCGATTTAGAACGAGAACAGTAATTCTGAACATGAAAACTGACATAATGATCATGTGTGTAGAAATTGTGGTCAATATCGAAGAAAACTTAAAATCCTCAAATTGAATTGTTAAAACAATTATGTATAATGACATTATATATTCATTACTGACAAACCTAGCTTTATTTCTTAAATTGACCCTACGCTAAGGTTGTAAAGAAATCCTAATCTGGGTTATCCTAGGTTTATCAGGAGATAATTTTATAAAATCCTGCATATCCAAACCAAAACTATATTGGTGCCTTGACTTTTCTTCTATTAAAGACTCAGAACGAAATTATTTAACGCGTTTGGTGAAAGGAATTGACTTATCGAAATCGTCAAGTAAGGAAAAAGCGGTATGCCACCTCCATGCGACTTTCTCTCTGCGAGTATCGAGATTCGAGGAGATGAGCATTGTACGGGGCTGGTTGTATAACCCCAACCTGAAGAACGCGTGGTAATTTTGTTAAAATTTATTTGTTATGTGTTTTCATATAAATCATACGAGAGTTATATTGTCACATTATTGCAAGTTTGCAGTAACGTAGTATTTATTTACTATTTTCATACATTACAGAGAGACAATAGTGAAATATTATGTCAAAAATAGTATCGAATGAACAAAAAAGCGAAAAAGAACTTTACATATCAAAGTTTCGATTGCTAAATCGACCGGAAACTCAGTGGTGGTAATCTGGCAGAATATAATATATAAATGTGTGAAATATTTTTTTACGTATTTGTTATTGTAGTCAATTGAAATGCCACATTTTTTGGGCTTAGCGTCCAAAAGTCCTAGCACGCAATTTTATTTTTTGAATTTCAAGAGGGGGTTAGTGTAAAGTTAAATCAGAATTGTCCCCAGGCCGCCATCTTGTAAGAAGGGTGCGAATAGTTCCTACGCTATATCGGGCAAAGCATTTCCATATGATTTCAATTAGTAAAGTTTATAACCATTTGTTAACAACACTGCAATATCAATCATTAAAATATTTCTTAAAAAATAGTAGAAAGAGGACGAAAAACGGCCTAATCATTCATTTTAATCTATACTTACTAGTACTGGAGAATAGTGTAAGTTTCGCATCGCTCTAAAACCGTAATAAATAAATAAAATTTCAAAGTTTTGAATGAAAATTATTCTTTGAAAACCCCTCTATCAATATATTGCGATGCCATTTTTTGTAAAATGACGATCAAAAGAAAATTTGTTCCCAAATTTTTAAATATGTTTGTCAAAAACCTTTGGTTCTACTACTAAAAGTTATAGAAGCAAAGTTGTAGAGAATTGAATTTGCAACGAAAAATTTTTTTTGCAAATTTTCTGGGCGACGAGGTTTGTCCGATATAGCCTATAAACAATTCGCACCCCTTTTTACCAGCTGGCGGCCAAGGGACATAGGTAGTGACCCCAAAAACTTGGGTATAACTTTACACAAATCCCCTCTTGATATCCAAACAATTAAATTGCCTGTTCTGACTTTTGCAACCCCAAATGTAACTTTTCAATGGACTCATTGAACAGTATATTTCTGCCGAACCGATTCGATATTAAGAGTAAAAATCAGGTAGAAGTTGGTTTTGTCCTTGCAATTTCAAATTCAATTCGTTCAAATCATAAAATGTAAAATGATAACTTCCACAGCCATTTGCTATTTTGTAATTGTTCAAGTTCAAAAAGGTGCACTATTGGTCAAGTGGCATTTTCTTTAATTGAAACCTAATATTTTGACGAAAAAATAGAGATATCAATACAATTTCTTTTTTTAAAGTGAACCTTAGATTATGTATGTTAAGGAAAAATTATTTAAAATATCATCCACTATTGCAGGGGTGGAAATGAGTGGTGAAATGGTGAACAACTCAAAATTCGATCTTTTTAAATCCTCACAAAAGTATAGGTGAAAATAGGAGGTAGGTGATCGGGTAAAAAATTCCCATTTTAGGAATGAAAACGGGGGTATGGGAGTAAAAAAACAAAAAAAATTGTTGATGAATCCCGAAAGTGAATTTTCAGTCAATATTTTGAATATTTTTTCAGAACGTTTAGTGAGATCTTGAATTTTCGACGTATTGTGTTAAATGATTAGAGCCAATGTATCACATTCATACTTTTTATATATTTTTTTATGATCCGATATTCTTTGGGTACCTACCTAAAAAGTATATAACTATTGTTTTCCTGAAAGAAAATTATTGTACTGAATACTGAGATCAGAATGAATTAGACATCTATTTTAGATGCCGATAGGGAAAAATGAAACGATAAATGATCTCCACCGTAGGAAATGATAACGAAATTGTTTTTACAACTGTGGTCAACGCCCAATGGACCACTAACAGTACTTTTTGGTGAGTACTTACGATTTCATCGGCTCATGCCCATTTTCAGCTATATTTCAGTTTTCGTTGGTCGTTTGTACAGTTAAGATAAAATGTAAATAGTAGTTTCTGTGAATATAAATTTGTGTAAAAGTAGTGGAAATAAATTAGAGTGAATTAGACTGTGTTTTTGAATAAATCCAAGAACTGCATTGAACCCGAGTGTGAAAATAAAAACATTACAGTGGTGACAGGTGTGCGGTGTATTTGTGGAACTTTCGAAGTGAAAAATAAATAGACGGACAATGTTTAAAACAGTGAACTTGGACCAATTGAAAGTGACGGACTTAAAAAAAGAACTTGAAGAAATTGATTTAGAAATTAGTGGGAAGAAAAGTGAATTAATACAATGGCTACAAGATGCCCTAATAAATGAAGGTAACGATCCCGATACTTATCTGTTTGAAGTCTCTGGCAATGGGGACATGAGTATGCTATTAAAAAAATGGAAGAAAGTTTAAAAGAAACATTACAAGACAAATTGCTAGAAAATTCAAAGACTTTAGAGGATAAGCTACAAACAATACAAGATAATTCTAAAACCCTAGAAGACAAATTGCTAGAGAATTCTAAGTCTTTAGAAGATAAGCTACAGAAATTGCATGAAAACTAGCAAACCCTAGAAGATAAATTAGTAGAAAAATTACAAGAAAATTCAAAAGCCCTAGAAGACAAATTACTAGAAAATTCGACGTCTTTGGAAGATAAACTACAAAAATTACAGGAAAATGCTGAATCCTTAGAAGAAAATTTGAAAAGCACGGTTCAGGAAAATTCAGAAATTCTGGAAGAGAAAATAGTCGAGAATGAGGCTCGAATAGAGGAGCTAAAGCATATAATGGAGGGTGAGATCAGCAAAATAAAAGAACAGGTAGTCACAATGCAAAGAGGAGAAACACAATCAAACACCGAAAGCAGAAGCAGTACAGAGGTAGTGGATTCAAAAATTGGCCTCGAGGGGACAAGACAGAAAATGAAACCTCCCCAATTTGATGGAAAATCATCATGGACTAACTATAGGCGCCAATTTGAGGCTGCAGCAAAGTTAAACGGATGGTCGGCAGAGGAGAAGGCAATAGCACTAACACTCGCCTTACGAGGGGACGCTACAGATATTTTGCAAACCTTGAATGCCTCTGAGCAAGAAGACTACGAACAACTAGTCAAACATTTGGAACTGAGGTATGGACAAACGCATTTGGAGCACGTTTATCACTCCCAATTGAAAAATCGCTACCAGAAATCGAATGAATCCCTTCAAGAGTTTGAAGCTGATATTGCCCGTCTAGTTCGCCTTGCTTATCCATCAACACCGGAAAATGTGATAGAAAGGTTAACAGTACAAGCGTTTTTAGATGGACTGCGGGACAACGAAGCCAGACAAGCTTTAACACTAGCTCGACCAACTCAATTAATGGATGCACTTGCTCGAGCGCTAGAATTCGAGGCTGCGAAAAATACCTGCAGAGGTCAAGCCAGAGTCCGAATCGTTGACGGAGAATCCGAAGATGGCGGAAACGATGAAGCCTCCGTAAGAAAAATAATAGAAGTCCTTACCGAAAAAAGACTAGTGAGATGTCGGAAGTGTCGTAAGGTAGGACATGTCCAGAGTCGTTGCAAGGAGAGCAACGGAGTCCAGACTTCCTCGCCGGGGAAACTAAAGAAGGCCTATGTAAAGGGACCATCGTCGACCTGTAGCAAACAAGTGTCAACTACCAACGCATATGTCGCTTCGTTACGCAACCACGTTAACAGTGTCTTCGTAGATGGCCTTATTAATAGAAGGCAATTTGCAATGCTGCTGGATACTGGTGCGACGAAAACAGTACTAAGGCCCAACATTGTTTTAGAGACAATGATAAAACCAACAAAATGGCAACTGCGAACAGCGACAGGAGAAGCAGCGAAAGGCCATGGTGAAATAGAGGTTGAAATGACCTTGGGAAACACAACCTTCCTACATCGAGCATTAGTGGCAGACATCGAAGACGAAGTAATTATTGGAATGGATGTCATGAGCTCCAAGGGATTCCAGTTAAACTTCAAAGATGGAATTCTGCGAGTGAATGACGAAGAAGTGGTGCTTCATGGAAAGGATGACATAATGCTGCGAGCTATCTTAGCAGAGGATGTCAATGTTCCGGAAAGAGCTGAAATCATTATAGATGCTTGCTCAGAGGGGAAAGCTAAAGCTGGAACAGTAATGATGTTTGATCCCGAACTTAACGACGGAAATGTAGGCAGAGGAGTCGCACTGGGGAAGACTCTGTTTCGGGTCAAGGAGATTGTGCCAGTAAGAGTAATGAACCTGAATCATTACTCGGTTGTGCTAAAGAAAGGAACAACTTTGGGCCATTGTTCAACAGTTTCCTCTGTAGTCAGAAGCACACAGCATGCAGAAATACCACCAGGTAAACTATCTGAGGAACTGGAAAGACTCATAACAGATTTGTCGAAGAATTTGAAAACAAACCAGAAAGCAAAATTGAGGGACATTGTTAGAAACTACCAGGATATCTTCGATGTAGGGAATGGCAAAAGAGGACGAACTGATCTGGTGAAACATAAAATTAATACTGGGGACGCTCAACCTATTCGACAGTCGGCGAGAAGACTCCCCCTAGCTAAAAGAGAAGAAGCCGACAGGATAGTCCGCGAGATGGAGGAAGAAGGTGTTATTGAACCATCCAATAGCCCTTGGGCTTCTCCAGTTGTCTTGGTTAAAAAGAAAGATGGTTCGACCCGATTTTGCGTGGACTATCGACAATTAAACCACGCTACAAAGAAAGACAGCTATCCTCTTCCAAGAATAGACGATACCCTAGATACGTTGGCTGGATCGAAGATGTTTTCCACCCTGGACTTGAAGAGCGGTTATTGGCAGGTGGAACTTTCTAAAGAAGACCGAGAAAAGACTGCTTTTACCATCGGCTCAGGACTTTACCAATTCACGGTGATGCCCTTTGGACTGTGTAATGGTCCAGCAACGTTTGAAAGATTGATGGAAACAGTGTTAAAAGGGCTTTCATGGAAAACGTGTCTGGTGTATCTTGACGACATTATCGTGGTTGGAAAATCTTTTCAAGACCACAGAAGGAACCTGGAGGAGGTATTTCGGCGACTTCGAAGTTCCGGACTAAAGTTAAGCCCGAAGAAGTGTGAGCTGTTCCAAGAAGAGGTGCAATATCTTGGACATGTAGTTTCCGCACAGGGAGTAGCTGTTGACAAACAGAAAATCAAAGCCGTCCAGGAATGGCCGATACCTAAAGATATCCACCAGTTAAGAAGTTTCCTGGGGTTATGCACGTACTACCGTCGGTACGTAGCCGGATTTGCCAACATCGCAAAGCCACTCACAGAGGGGAAGGTGAGGTACCAGTGGAACGAGGAATGCCAACGATCATTCGAGACACTGAAAAGAGCATTGACCAGTGCCCCCATTTTAAGTTATCCTTTGCTTGATGGGAACTTCGTTTTGGATACCGACGCAAGTAATGTCGGAATTGGTGCGGTGCTTTCGCAGATCCAAGACGGTCAGGAGAAAGTCATCGGTTATTTTAGCAAGACCTTGAGCAAGCCTGAACGAAATTACTGCGTTACTCGCAGGGAACTCTTGGCTGTGGTAAAGGGGGTAGAACATTTCTATAAGTACCTCTATGGTAAAAGATTCCTCCCGAGGACTGATCATGCAGCACTGAAGTGGCTTTTGCAGTTTAAAAACCCCGAAGGACAAGTGGTCAGGTGGATAGAGCGATTGCAATAATTCGACTTCGAGACTGAACATCGAGCTGGAACAAGCCACAAGAATGCTGAAGCCCTATCGAGGAGACCATGCCCTGATGATTGCAAACATTGTCAGCGAGTAGAAGAAAAAGGGGCTGTTCTCGGTAGAACTACCGCCATCGATGACCATTGGCAATCTGCGGAGATCCAAAAAGACCAGAAATTCGATCCAGATCTAAAAGAGGTTATCCGGTGGAAGGAAGAAGACCGCAAACGTACGTGGCAAGAGATTTCCCGATACTCACCAACCATAACGTCGTACTGGGCTCAGTGGAACTCTCTCATCCTGGAGAATGGACTTCTGAAGCGCGTCCTGGAAACCCCAGAGGAAGGCAAGGACAGAAAGCAGATTGTAGTCCCTAAAAATAGGAGACCAGAGGTTTTGCGAGAACTACATGACGGTACAACTGGAGGACATCTGGGAGTAACGAAAACCCTGGGGAAGTTGAGAGAACGCTTCTATTGGGTAAACTGCCAAGTAGATGTTAAGGAGTGGTGCCGGAAATGCAAGTAATGGGCCTCAGAAGCGACCAAAAGCTCCTATGAAGCAATATAACGTGGGCCGTCCATTCGAAAGAATAGCCATTGATATTGCCGGTCCATTTCCTGAATCCGACTGTGGAAATAAATACATTGTGGTGGTTATGGACTATTTTAGTAAATGGGCCGAAGCGTATGCCTTGCCGAATCAAGAAGCCTTGACCGTTGCTGATGTCCTTGTCAAGGAATGGATCAGTCGTTTTGGTGTTCCCTTGGAGTTGCACTTAGACCAAGGTAGAAACTTCGAGTCTACTCTTTTCCGAGACGTCTGCAAGCTCTTGAAGATCAATAAAACACGGACGACAGCATTACACCCGCAATCCGATGGAATGGTAGAACGGATGAATAGAACCATTAACCGCCATTTGTCAAAGGTAGTCTCTGACCACCAAAGAGACTGGGACCAGTATCTGCACTTGTTTCTAATGGCATATCGTTCGTCTGTGCACGAGTCCACGGGTCAGACCCCGGCCAGTATTATCATGGGACGAGAATTAAGACTACCATGCGATTTGAAGTTTGGATGTCCCCCAGGAGAAGAGACCGCAGATGAAGACTATGTCAGCCAGCTACGTCAAAAGATGAACGACATCCATCAACGAGTCCGGTTAAACATCGAGAATGCCAGTGCCCGAATGAAGGAAGCCTACGACATCAAAGCCGAGGGCGGAGGATTCCAAGTTGATGATCTTGTTTGGTTGTATAACCCGCAACGTCGTCGTGGATATTCGCCCAAGCTACAGAGATCTTGGGAGGGGCCGTACCAAATTGTGAAGAAAATCAACGATGTTGTCTACAGAATAAAGAAGCTGCCTCGGGGAAAACCAAAGGTCGTACATTTCAACAGGTTAGCCCCTTATGCCGGAAGTCATGACAGCGAAGATGACCAAGCCCAAGTCCGCAGTATCCAACCACCCGATGACGAGATGACCTTCGAACAGTTTATGGCACTGTACTCTAATGGGCAGAAAGTGCAGCACGACGTGACCACAGAGGAACCCCGAGACCTGTGTGAGGTGCCCATAGAATATGCCCTGGCTCATTGTGTGCTCGAGATCTCCGGATGTCCAGAGGAATAGCCAAGGTGTTTGCCAAAAAGTACGGCCAGTTCCAGAAGCTGCGGGAGCAAGATCCAGCGGTAGGGAAGGTCCTTCATCTCGAAGATAAACAACCAGAGGGTACCAGAGACATCTTTTATTTGGTAACGAAAACATTCTCGCAGAACAAGCCAACATACAGCGATCTTTGGAAGACTCTAGTAGAATTGAGGAATGTAATGATGGAGAAGAATCTGATGAAATTGGCGGTCCCAAAGATAGCCTGCGGGTTGGATGGACTGAATTGGGGGGGGGGGGTGAGAAGTATGATGGAAACAAATATATAACCACACATATACATGCACACATAGGCGCATGTACAAGTGTACCCATATACAGATACCACTACATGTCAGATGAAAATAATACGTCTCAGAAAAAACAATGTAAAACCTAAAAAATAAGTGGAAAACAGAGTCCTTAAATCGTGAAATCAAAAATATGAACAACTTAAAAAAGGAGGAAGTGAAAAAAAAAACAGGAAATCGTAAAGTTAAACCACCCCAGGTTATTGGGTGTTGGACAATAAGTTACTGTATATCATGTTTAGGCTTTTTTATTCCTGATATCGCTTTTGTGGGAAACAAACCGATCTTTGAGATGTCTTTTTGTTTGCCCTTCAATATGTATATTGAAGTGGACAATTTGAGCAACTGATTTTATAAATGACGTTTGATCTATTTTTTGATTCTACTTTATCTTTAATTTTGGAGAACATATTACCAAGTCTTTTAACAGGCTTTACGGAAATCTTCAATCTGTTAATCGGTTGTAAAATTTTAAATAGCTTTGGTGTAAGTTCTCGAATATATGGGAGTGAAGCAAACCTGAAAGTCCCCTGGGAATCAGAGTCAAAATTGCTTCCATTGATTACATTATTAGAGATAGTGTTATCTTTTAATTCCAAGTGAGTAGTGAACAACAGTTCATTAATTATTTTTTTTGGATAAGAATTAATCAGTAGTTGTAAAGCTAGAATATTAAGATTCTTTACCCTAAGGGTAGGGTGGCAAATATTAACTATTCTATTAAAGATTAAGTAGAATCAAAAAATAGATCAAACGTCATTTATAAAATCAGTTGCTCAAATTCTCCACTTCAATATGTAGGGCAAACAAAAAGACATCTCAAAGACCGCCTTGTTTCCCAGAAAAGCGATATCTGGAATAAAAAAGCTTCGTGTGCTCTAGCTAAACACCACATAGAAAAAGGACATCTACCGGCATTTGATGATGTTGAAATTTTAGACACCAGCATTAATTTGTTTAAAAGAAACTTTCTAGAAATGACGTACATTTTCCAGTGTGATAACTGCATGAACAAAAGAACGGATCCACAAAACCTAAACATGATATACAGTAACTTATTGTCCAACACCCAATAACCTGGGGTGGTTTAACTTTAGATTTCCTGTTTTTTTTTCACTTCCCCCTTTTTTAAGTTGTTCATATTTTTGATTTCACGATTTAAGGACTCTGTTTTCCACTTATTTTTTAGGTTTTACATTGTTTTTTCTGAGACGTATTATTTTCATCTGACATGTAGTGGTATCTGTATATGGGTACACATGTACATGCGCCTATGTGTGCATGTATATGTGTGGTTATATATATATATATATATATATATATATATATATATATATATATATATATATATATATATATATATATATATATATATATATTGTTAAGAACGATGAAGAAGCCGAGACCACTAGCAGTTTTTTCTTGTTCTGTGAATAAGTAGTAAAACGTTTTCTGTCTGACAGTTCTGACTTTTTACCGACTAACCTTAAAGTAACATGCTATCTCGGCTTTTCATGTTTTCACATTGCACTGCAGGCAAGATGTACGGTTATTGTAATCATCATTTTTTGGTAAATATCTATATACAATTTTGTTAGTTTTGTTCTGTTAATTTTGACCCAGTGTGTTTTTTACTGTTTTTGACTAAAATTTTTTTGTTGTTTGACTTTTTTTGGAATGTAAAACTTGTTTCTAATGTATGTCCTTTATTTGATAATTTGTAGATATTTGATTCTAAAGTAACCTGGTAATTTTATTGGAGCAAAACCCCAAAAAAAACTATCTATATTGTAATATCTCTCCAAAGAAGAAAATTTTGAACTTATAATATATATATATATATATATATATATATATATATATATATATATTTATAAATTATGTAAAATGATATAAAGAAGAAACAGATAAATACATATTTCTACCAAAAAATGCTACCAACGTTTATAAAAAATTAGTTCAAAACTAAAACATCATTAATAGAAATAAACAAATTCTATCTCATAAAATACGAATTAGATGTTGCTTGAAACTAAACCATTAGATTTCAACGAGTCCATGAAAATACAAATTTGCTGTTCAATGATTCGTACAAATTTCACTTATAGCAGTTCCGCGATAGTTCAAGATAACGAAAATAATTGTTTTACACAGGATATGTATATAAATTTCCAAATATGCAGGATGACAAAAACATTAAAACTTATAACAAATTACATTTAAATTGCATTTAACCATTACTAAATGTTGTAGCAGGTAACCCATGGAGCAACATATAAAGGTGGTAGTCCTATTAATATCTTCAACATTATGTCAAAAATCCGGACACTCGGTAAGATTTATTTAATGTTTCATCTTTGTTTTTAAATAATTATGAATAAGACTTATTTTTAAAATAAAACGTTTAAGGTGGGTAGATATTCACTTAAGTTAACCATGTAAAGAAATTTTAAATTAACTTTGCACTCATCTATTCCCAAATCATTGTACAGTTAACTTGCAAGGAGATTGAAGTTTGCGGTTACTCAGGGTTGTCAGAGCTTCAGAGGATAAAAAATAGAATACGGAGTTATCTTTAACAGAATTAGTGACATAATAGTGATTATTTCTTCTAAATAGTAATAAAATAGTAAAATTTTTCCAATCAATTTAAGAACTTTTGTGTATTTTTTTCAGTATTTCAGAGCTCATTTGCAATATTTTCATGAGAAATTTGTAGAATATGGAAAGCAACTACAGAACAGCCAAAAAATGATATGAGTGCTTATTTAATCAAGCGTTCAAATCATCAATTCTTAAAATTAAGGCAGAGGGTCATGATTTTAAAATAACTTCTCAAGTAAAGTAGTTATTTTTCCCTTTACTTTCTTCTGCAGGCTCAGTTTCCTTGTACCCCTCAGCTTTCTCTCTTTCATAGCCTTGACCCTTGCTAGCAATCCTTGAGCAACCATAGCCGCTGTCATATAGTTTATTTTCAATGCATTTACAAGGTATATAACTTTATCTATAAGTGATCGTGGTGAGCAACACATAAAAGTTGGATATTAAAAGAACTGTTAATCCTTATGTCTACATTTTTGAAAGTAATAACTTAAGGACAGATAATTTGGTCCATACCAACTTCAAGATTTTAATATTCCAGTTTCAGACAAGCAGGGAATGAGTGCATTTTCTTATATGTACCATAATATCTTTTAAAGGAAGCGTTTTAAATTTATAAAAAATATACACATTTAATTTCCACATATATTTTTATTTTATCTGCTACTGATTCGCTTAATTTTTATAAAAATATGTATTTAATTTTCTAATTTGGCCTCCAAAATTAATATTAGAGTTTTATTTTACTAATGAACTTTCAGGGAAGCCTTTTATTTTACTTTCTCAATTTTAGGCTCTGTAGATTGGAAGCTAAAGCGAAAAATAGGTTTAGTTTTAAATAATTAATTATTAAATCTTTTAGACAAATTAGGTATTTGAAAATACAAATAAAATATATGTGGTTTCTAAAGTGGGAATTAAGTCGATGTTTAATATTTTTGTTAATATCTTTTAAACAAATGATTTAAAAATATGAAAAAAATATATTTGTAATTCTCACAATGAGCCTTTTCTAATTTGTCCCCAAAACTAATACTGGGGTTTTCTATTAATTTTTCTTATAAATTTCCAGTAAGCCCCAGTACCTCTAATTATTTTCAAAATTTTAGATACTATGGTTTCCGAAATATGTTGTAAACAATTAATTTTAAAAATATGCAAAATATATATTTGTATTCCTCATAATGAGCCTTTAAAATTTTATATTCCGTTTACTTCTATAATTTGGCCCCTAAAATTAATATTAGGGATTTCTTCGTATTTTTCCTGTAAACAAAAAATTTTAGGTCTTATAGTTTGGAGAATAAAGGCTGGAATGGGTATTTTTTTATATTTTTGTTAATATATTTTAAAATAATCATTTTAAAAATATGAAAAAAATATATTTGTATTCGTCATAATGAACCCTTTGAATGATATATTACATGATGCGTTAGAAATAATTTTAATTATATGTTTTCCATTTAATGGAAATGGAATATTAGGGGTTTCTCCTTATTTTTCCAGTAAAGGGGGTTCAGGTGAGGTCCCATATCCCTAATTTTTTTCACGTCTTATATTTTCGGAGATAAAGAGGAGGACGGGTAATTTTTAAAATATTTTTGTTAATATCTTTTAAATTATTTATTTTAAAAATATTTTTCCAGTAAAATGCAGGCCCTATATCTCTATTTTTTTCAAAATTTTACGACTTATAGTTTCGGAGATAAGGTAAGGGGAATTTTTTATATTTTTATTAATATCTTTAAAATAATTTATTTTAAAAATATGTAAAAAATATATTTGTTTTCGCCATAATGAGCCCTTTCATATGACATCTTACGTGATGTGTTGGAAACAATTTAAATATTATATTTGCCATTTAATTCTGTAATTTGCCCTCCAAAATTAATAGTAAAGGTTTGTCCTTATTTTTTCGGTAAAATTCAGGTGAGGCCCTCTATTTATAATTTTTTTCAAAATTTTACTTCTTACAGTTTATGAGATAAGGGGGGGACGGTCGATTTTTAGTTTCCCCCCTCCAGAAATATCCTTAAAATCAGAATTTCTTCATTTAACATATGTACTCCTGATCGGGTCAGCACACTATACACTGGTACCAAATTGCAACCTTCCGTCCTGTAGTTTAAGAGAAAATTGCTGTGATGTAAAAGAGGGAGAAATCCGGAGTGATATTATAAGGGTATCCGTATATTGTGTATTCGGAACCCTAATATGAATTGGGTTTCATAAGCGGGTTCGGAACCACAGAAGCCATATTCACTGTGCAAATTTTAGTACAGAACTGCCACGATCAGAGACATAACATGATATATCAATGATATAGGGCTAGATGAAATATAAAAATATATAGGAGTTTTTGTAACCTATACTGAAACCAAAAGACAGATATTCGATTAAACAACTCAGGAAGGAACAACTCAGGAAGGAACAACTCAGGAAGGAACAACTCAAGGGTCCAAAACTCACTGAAGTAAGTAAAAATTTAAACCTAAAAATTCACATTGACAAAACCAAGTTTATAGTGGTTGGTAGAAACAGTACAGATATTACATCGAAACAGTCACACTGTCACACAATTTAAATACCTAAAACGCATGATTAATGAAATACAGGCTAAGAAATAGACAGGAATGATACAGAATGGTAAAATGCTATTCGATATTTTGTATGCAATGGAGGCGTGGACATTGAAAGCAACCACAATTAACAAAATTGTAGCGTTTGAAATGTGGATCCTACGTCGAATAGTTAAAATACACTGAGCCGATAATGTAATAAATGAAGAAGTTTCTGATGATCGATAATTCGTCGATGATACAATTAAAAAAAACAGCATACCTGGAACTAGTAATACTTAATAAACTGTTGACGTATTACTATCCAAATTTCTTCCAATGCATTTTCCAATTGTTGTAAAATTGGTGGAGGTTACAGGAGGCTGCATAATTGCCTGGTCATTTCGGCTCAAACCTGCTTATTTCAGTTCATAACTGATGAATAAAGTGGGGATTCCATTACTGAAATCCCATGTGTGTATATATAGACCCAGTTGTTACATATAGACTCCAAGTTCAAAGCACGACTTACATCACAGTCTCTAACTCATTAATGGTTCAAGCTATATTATTTCTAGTCGTCGTAAAAGTATAATCATATTATACTGTTGTGTTGCTAGTAGCGACAGTAACCACATTTGTACAATTTTCTACAAAGAAATAACAAACAAGATAAAGTAAAAAAATATTAGCTTATAGCTCATATTAGTTTATGACATATTACACCTCAATTTCCAGTGAATAATTTTCCATATAAATTGTAAAAAAATTAAAAATATCCCCTAAAATCGCATTTCAATTTATATAACACATTAAAAAAACATTTAAACATTAAATTTATTCAAGTAGGTTTTGGAGTAATTAGAATTCAATGTACGTCAAACGGAAAGCAGAGATATAGGATAGTTTAAATATTAACTTTCTTTAATTTTGTAGGTTGAAACAAATCTCCAATTGGACATAGAAAATTTTGGTGCTTGTACCGGTCCACAATATAAAAACGTGGAGAGTCCTTTGCAAAATGTATCTTTGTACAGAATCAGCAGAACCACAAAAACCCTAAGTTTTGACGTAGTTTTGAAACAACCTATAGACAACAGCACTGGGGTAAATAAAAATACATTTTTTAACAATAAGGTTACAATCATTACTATTTGGGACAACCTAAGAAAAATTAAATTCATTCAATAAAATCTAAATGCACAACTATATATTTTCTATATTGACTCTCTCATGCCTACTGCACATGAAATGGAGGCCCTTAAGCTTGGCTGCGGTTTCTACAGATTTGTTGGGAGATGAAACCGTGGAAATTTGACAGACTTGCTCAATTCAGTTATACAAGGATTTTTTTACCTTACAGTATATTAAGAGTGCAGCTTGAAATTTTCAGTGTTTATTAGTCACTCGCAATAGTACAAAATACAAAAATTGTTTAACAAAAAAGTAATTAAAAAATTACAAATACGTTAAAAATATTAGACAAAATGTCATTATGACAGTTGTTTTATTACGAAGATTAAAATGACACTTTGACATATATACAAATACTGGCTAGAAAGAGACAGATCGAACCATGATGAGTGTTAGTGCGGTAATATTACACATAGTACATATGTCAGGTCAGAGGCGACGTTCAATTGACCATGATAGTGTTACGAGAATTCATCCGACAGCTGGTGCAATCGGCCTTCAACCAATTCGTGGAAGGGACATTATTCCGATAATTCTGGGAATCTGAAATGTTTGTCTCTCAACAGGCCGACCGCTGCAGTAACTGGGAATTCCCTTAAAACTTCCAGAACATGAAAGAGTTTCCCGATGGTTCGTGGACTTACCAGACAATTCGAAGAGAAATATATAAATATGAACAGCTGGCGATAGGAGGCATTCAGTTTTCGACGGTCGTATTGTATAGTTAAGATAAAATGTAAATAGTTTCTGTGAACATAAATTGTGTTAAAGTAGTGGAAATAAATTAGAGTGAGTTGGACTGTATTTTTAAATAAATCCAAGAACTGAACTGAACCCGTGTGTGAAAATAAAAACACTACAGTGGTGTCAGGCGTGGGGTCGGAAATGTACGGTTTGTGCAGCAAGTAATGGGCCTCAGAAGCGACTAAAAGCTCCCATGAAGCAATATAACGTGGGCAGTCCATTTGAAAGAGTAGCCATTGATGTTGCCGGTCCATTTCCTGAATCCGACTCTGGAAATAAATACATTGTGGTGGTGATGGACTATTTTAGTAAATGGGCCGAAGCGTATGCCTTGCCGAATCAAGAAGCATTGACCGTTGCTGATGTCCTTGTCAAGGAATGGATCAATGGTTTTGGTGTTCCTTTGGAGTTGCATTCAGACCAAGGTAGAAATTTCGAGTCCACTCTTTTCCAAGACGTCTGCAAGCTCTTGAAGATCAATAAAACACGGACGACAGCATTACACCCGCAATCCGATGGAATGGTAGAACGGATGAATAGAACCATTAACCGCCATTTGTCAAAGGTAGTCTCTGACCACCAAAGAGACTGGGACCAGTTGGATGGACTGAATTGGAGGGTGGTGAGAAGGATGGAAACAATCTTTCGATTCCGTGGCATCGACATCCTGGTATGCTGTCTCAATATTCGCAGCCAAGAGTCGAAGACTGTTGACTGTTACTTCCACCAGACTTCTCGATGTCGTAATGGAGAGTCCTGCAAATATCGTCACACCAGGGAGGATTCTAGGACATTCCGGGACGAAATGGTCTTAAGGAGGGGGCAATGTTACGAGAATTCATCTGACAGCTGGTGCAATCGGCCATCAACCAATTCGTGGAAGGGACAGTATTCCGAGACTTCTGGGAATCCGAAATGTTTTCTCTCTCAACAGGCCGACCGCTGCCGTTACTGGGAATTCCCTTAAAGCTTCCAAAACATGAAAGAGTTTCCCGATGGTTCGTGGACTTACCAGACAATTCGAAGAGAAATATATAAATATGAACAGCTGGCGATAGGAGGCATTCAGTTTTCGACGGTCGTATTGTATAGTTAAGATAAAATGTAAATAGTTTCTGCGAACATAAATTGTGTTAAAGTAGTGGAAATAAATTACAGTGACTTGGACTGTGTTTTTAAATAAATCCAAGAACTGAACTGAACCCGTGTGTGAAAATAAAAACACTACAATAGCATTCACCTATGAACATCGTCAAATTTCTAACATATTTTATACCCCAACAAATCTGTAGGAAACGCTGCCAAGCTTAGTAGCCTCCAATTTCTTGGTAGATATGAGAGAGTAAATGCCGAAAATCAGGATTTGTGTAATATACTCATTGACAAAGAAATCGCAACACCCAGAAGATGTTTAGATGTAATATTGTTTTGGTAAAACGTAGATGCTATACTACGGAGTAAATGATAAAATTTTTAATAAAAAATCGCAACGAGTTTACATTTATTTTAAAATTCAGTTTGTTAATGTCTTTGTCCATCGCGGTTATCTATACACTCCCCAACACGTCTTGGCATTGATTTCAAAAGGTGATCTATTTCTTTTTGAAGAATATCCCAAGCTTAGAAATTTCCAAAGTTCGTGTGGGCTGGAATAAATTTCCGAGCCTTCTACCCATCATATCCCAAACATGTTTTATGGGTGAAAAATCGGGGGATCTGGGCGGCCATAGCAACAGATTCACATATGACTCTTCAAAATAATTTTAACTAACTCGAGCAACATGAAGGTAAGGGAGTACTACAGCTCCAGCACTTCCTGAAGATAACGTTGTGCTGTCATGTTGCCTCGAAAGGTGACCTACTTCCATGTGAAATAGCACCCCGTACCACAACGCCTACTGTTCGGTGTACATGTCGCTCAACATCAAATTGATCACAGATCATATATGCAAACTGATGTTGACATCGTTCTCCTCGACGTCGTCTAACCCTTCTTTAATGTATGTATGTATGAAAGAACTCCATCGGACGCGAAACATTTGTTACAGTTTCAAAATAAAGTGTAAGTTTGTAATCATTTGTATTACTCAATTCATCATAAAATAACAAATTATATTAAAATGAATCCGGAGTTGGTGCTGACATCTGATTTTAGTTTTATCCGGCTTTCCCCGTAAATCTTGAGTTATTTCCGAAGTTTTGCCATGATTCTGTGAAAAAAGTAGGCCTCAACATGAAATTAAATGATATTAACATAAATCTGATCTAATTGCAGATCAAAATTCAAGTGGAAAAAAAGACCAACACTGGGTGGATTGCATTTCCCTTTTTACCAACAATAAAAGGTGCCTGCAACGTTTTATTGAAATATTACCATAAAACTTGGGTAGATGTCCTGAAAAACTTTAATCTCAAATCATGCCCAGTACCAGCAGTAAGTGTATATTAACATATTTTATTTTCATTTCATATGTTACACTGCCACAGTTAACGGATATTATATAATATTAAAGATAACAAAAATAGTGTGAGATTTAAAATACTACCTTCAGTACTGTTTGTACTTTACAAAAAACATTTTTGAACAAAAATACGTAAGTATGGAGATATTATAACTTGTTTACAAGACCTATTTATCATACTGATGGAGGGTATAAGGGTTTATAAAGTATGTCGGAGGTAAGCAGAGTGGCGGAAGGCTAGGAGGGATCCCTTCTAGTTGACTTAAGGCTGTTTGCGGACAGTTACCAGGTCTAGGGATTTTTGAAGCGAAAAATGGAAAAGAGATTTTGTTGAGTAATTGAGTCTGGAAGAAATTTTTGCATAAAAAAATCGAAATATAATCAGAAATCAAATAAACATTAACATAACTTAGATTTAATTGACTAACTTAAATATGAAAACTGGCGTTTTTTGGTATCGTTTTCAGAGTCATCTGTTATTGGGGCACGAAAATATTAAACAGAATGTGCAGAATATTCTTTTTGCATTCCAGAGAAGATACATTCCTTAGGTGATACTTTAAGTGAAATCATAATTATTGCTATTCTATTTCTACTATTCATATATTATCACGCATAATTGCAATATTGTAGAACGGAAACTAGACAACATACTATTCCGACAATCAGAAAAAAGGTTCTATAGAAAACTTAACAACATCAATAATAATGAAGCCGCTAGCTATCCCAGTATCGAGGAATTCTGGAAAACACAGCTTTCCACAAAAATTTCCTATAACTCCAGAGCCAGCTGGATTAATGAGGAGGAGGCTGCACTTCAGAACTGAGATACGGTGCAACACAACCATTTACAACGGAAGACACATTCAACATAATGAAACACTTCCTTAACTGGAAAGCACCAGGACCAGATGGTGTGCAGAATTATTGGATAAAAAACTGTACGTCACCCACGAAACATTAACAGCTATCAGAAATGACATAATTAGTCATCCACATAAGATGCCTAGTTTTCTTACAAATGGTGCTACATACCTCTTACCAAAGGACAATCTATGTACATAAGACCCAGCAAAGTACCGACCAATCACTTGTCTCCCAACCTTATACAAACTTATAACCTGGTGCCTCAATGATCGCTTTTTCAGCCATTCAGACAGCTGAACAACATAATACTCAACAACAAAAGGTATGCGCGAAAAATTCGATGGGGTGCAAAGAACAACTGATCATTGACTCCGTTCAATAAAATTCCTTCCGAATGCAATAAATTTTATGTTAGACATCTAGGCCTCTAAATGATCAAATAGATGAATATAACTTACATAAAAAAGTCATAATGGAAAAGTCGAAAATTTGTGAAAATACCTGGGACATTGGTCGTAAAATAGAATTTCAAAATACAATTATATTTCATAAAGAAGAACACAACATAAAACGAAAGTTAAAAGAGACTGCTTTAATTTTATTGAATGAAAGTGATTGCGTCTACTACTAGTGGTTGTCCATAATCAAGAATGCAAGTAGTAATGTTCAACTCCATTTGCGCAAGCCTTTACCGGGATCGTTAATAAGGTTTTTCCTTATGACTTTAATGAGATGTCTGGCACATCAGAATTTTTGACTAATGCACATCTTACAACAACGTCGCAACTAGGAAAGCCTAATAAAAATCTGAGATAAGCATTTCAAGTTCTTCCAACTTAAAAGTAGCTTCATTATTAAATATGATCTTTAAAAATTGCAGTGCTATCCTGTATATAACAAATCACAGTATATTGTCTTAGTTACCACACTTCATACTGCTAGTCTTTGTAATTTCAAAATGTACATTTTCATATAATTGTTATTTTAATTATTTTTGGGTCATAATTGCCATTGAGAAGCTGATCTGAGTTACACCCTGAAACATTTGAAATATATCGTAGTGTCTAAGTACTTCTTGGGAAATAACACCACAGTTTAAACAAAATTACTGTATATTCCAAACGTTTCGGGGTCTAGGTCAGACCCCGTTGTCAATAGTTAAGAAACTATGGATAAAAAAGGCACAATTCTAAGATGTAAATTAAAATATTTGACAATGTGTATTATTTGATTTCTGACGTAACTAAGAGAATTTTATTTGTAATATACAGGATAGCACAGAAACTTCTAAAGATCATATAATCATAAAGTTCCTTTCAAATTGGAAAAATTTGAAAGGGAGATCCTCAGAATTATTACTTTGTTATAAAATAGTGCATTCGCCAAAAATACGACCAAAGATCTTTGTTGATTCAGTGATCCCATTAAAATCATAAGGGAAAACCTAGGAAAAACCTTATGAACTATCCCGATATTGGGTTGTTCACAAGGACATGACCATTAGCAATTTCTTCCTTAATCATCGGCAACCAGGATCGACTGAATTCTACGGAGGTAGTAGCGATACAATCGTTTTCATTTAACAAAATTAAAGCAGAGTCTTTTAGTTTTCTTTTGGTGTTGTGTTCTTCTTTGTGTAATATAACTGAATTTTGAAACTGTATTTTATAACCAAGGTCCCAAGCATGTTCACAAATTTTGGATTTTTCAACTTGTCGTTTTTTTATAAAATTTTTGTGTTTGTTTATTCGAACATTCAGAGGTCTAGAGGTTTCTCCAATATAGAATTTATTACATTCACAAGGGATTTTATAAATGCAATTTTTTGTATTTTGAGTTGTGTTATTTGGTTTGGTTTTTGATATATTTGATTTTAGTGTATTTCTTGTTTTAAATGATGTTTTGATATTATATCTGTTTCCCACTCTTTTTAGTCTTTCTGATAGACCCTGTATGTATGGTATAGTTATTGTATTAATGTGATTATCTTGGGAGTCGGTGTTGCTTGGTGAAGTTTGATGTTGGTTATTATGGATTGTTTGGTATTCGATTTTGTTTAACTCGTTATTAATAAATTTATTTGGGTAATGATTGGCAGAAAGTACATTTTTTATAAACGTTTTTTCTTCGTTGAATTTATTGATGTTTAGTACAGTTGGTTTTTGCTCTGTCATATAGAGATTTACTGATACCTCTTTTTACTGAATTAGGATAATTAGATTTTAAGTTGAGATACCTGTTAGTGTGATTCGGTTTTCTGTAAACTTCTGTTTCAAATGTCGATTGTGTTTTGGTTATTAAAATGTCTAAGAATGGTAATTTGTTATTGTGTTCAAGCTCTAGTATAAACTGAATAGTTTGTTCTGTATTGTTTATGTTATAAGGTTTTTCCTAGGTTTTCCCTTATGATTTTAATGGGATCACTGAATCAACAAAGTTCTTTGGTCGCATTTTTGGCGAATGCACTATCTTATAACAAAGTCGCACCTAGGAGCGCCACATAAAATTCTGAAGATCTCCCTTTCAAATTCTTCCAATTTGAAAATATGATCTTTAGAAGTTTCTGTGCTACCCTGTGTATTACAAATAAAATTCCCTTAGTTACGTCAGAAATCAAATACACATTGTCAAATATTTTAATTTACATCTTAGAATTGTGCCTTTTTTATCCATAGTTTCTTAACCATTGACAACGGGGTCTGACCTAGACCCCGAAACGTTTGGAATATACAGCAATTTTCTGTAAACTGTGGTGTTATTTCCCAAGAAGTACTTAGACATTAAAAAATATGCCACAGATATCATTCAGAAAACATATCGTAGAGTGTGGTGTTATTCCAAAGGAATCCTTTTGATACTGACATAAAGTCTAGCTCAGCGGTACCGAGTTATGATAATAAAATATTGCAAGATTGCAAATCTTTTAGTTGGCCACGACAATTATATAGAGCGCAACGAAGAGGAACTATAAAAATAACAGAAGTAATGCTATGCCTTCCACCTTCCATAAGGGTCATTCCAAACTAACAAATAACCGGTACACAATCAGTTACCGAGATGCGGTTTGACGAGTTACCATTCACATAGACTAGTTAAGTCCGCTAAGACTGTGTAACAATGAAAATCTTTCGGTCTCACCTATTAGCTTTGGTTTTAGAAATTTAAGTTATTATTTTCTATATGGTACAATTCTGTTCCTCATTCAGATGGTTTACCAGTTGCTACTTCGCACCAAATTTATGGGTTGACGTTTGAAGTAGAAAATGAACAAAGCGTAGAAGAAGATAACAACTCTTCAACATCCAATGACTTTTTTTTTTGTTGTCACTTTAATGGTTTGATTAGAAGTTTGATTATGAAGCAAGAGTAGTTTGAAAGCTGTGTTGCTTCACAATGCCCACCGTCTTCTTGCAATTCCTGTTGGTCGTGCGTTTCATATGAAGGAGACTTATGCAAACATGACAGCCCTCAACTCCAATAGAAACATAAGTGGTAAATCTGCGGCGATCTAGAAGTAATACTATACTCTTAGGAATGCAATGACATTACACCAAATACTGTTGCTTTTTATGTATGTGGGATAGTAGGGATAGGATTTCACATTTTTTTCAAGCAAACTGGATTGCAAGAAATCTTAACCTTAGTGAGAAAAAGGTAATTGGCGAGCTACTCATAGATACAAAAGATGTTTTTGTTTCACCCCTACATTTCGAGCTGGGCTTAATGAAGAATTTTGTTTTAAATTCTTGAGAGGCAAATTTCCTTCATTAATGATGGAAATGTCAAGGAAGGCACCTTTTTGGGCTATAAATAGGCCAAGTTGTAAAGGACACTACATTCAATTTAGGTTTGGAAGGGAAAGACAAGAAAGCTTGGATTTATAGGCAACAAAATCTTTTTCACGCACTTAATAATATGAGGTAAGTAGTAGGTTTTATTAAGTTTTTTGTATCACTTAGATGAAAATATGCTCAAAATAATAAAAAAATGGTTTTTGGCTTAATTCTTGGTCTTTCCATGTAGCATAGTGAAAACTAACCAACTGACATATAGAATTTCTTTTAGTTTGCGAAGCGCTACTTAACTTTGTCCAATTTCAAGTGAAAATATATGATAGTGGACCGTGATGTGTTTTCGTATGCTATGACAAATTTTTGGTGGCTAAAAATGCCATCACAAGTCAAATGTCAAACAGCTGATATGGAATGCTAACCATGCAGGATGCTGAAAATACAATGATCTATCGGGATCATACATTTTTAGTCCGCAAATACGGGAGCTCAAAATAATATTTATTATTAATTTCTTTGTACAATATAGTTTAAGATTTGATTTATTTCGATTTCTTATATAATTATGCACGAATTTTTATTTCAGGGTCATCACAGCCTCACAAATTTCTTTTTTGACTATGAACAGCTGCAAAAAACTATTTTTCCACTTCCAGGACGTTTTAGGGCGAGAACAATATTTATGAACATGAAAACTGATCAAAAGATCACGTGTTTAGAAACGGTAGTATATCTCGAAGAACATTTAGGAGCTTCAAATTAAAACAAATTCTTTATGTATATCCAATGACATTACAAACATATTTATTACTATAATATCTTTAATTTTTGACCTTGACAGCTCCACTGTAGTAAAGTGATTTGCATAATCCAAACCGGGATTACGCTAGCATTGCAACTATTTATTGTGAGAAAATTTTGGTAAATTCTTCCGCCAAGTTATGCAAGGTGCCCCAAAAATCTTTAAGGGAATATAAAATTGATGAAGTCTAGTTGGAGAAGCATATTAGTACAATTTTTTATGCAAAGGTTCAGGCCTGGTGTTGAACAAGATTGTTCAAAGCAAAAAAAACTAACTAACAAACGCAATGTGCATATCGTTCCAGAAATATTTTTTGTAAATAATTATTTTCGACATTTAAATTTGGGTTTCAGTGACGAAAAGTTATGTGACACGTTTTGGTTATTTATAGTATTTATTTCTCCAATTTTCTGAAAAATTGGTATATATTTGCATAGATATGGTACTACTTCGGAATCTCCTGTTTACAGTTAAAATTATCCAAATCGTTTAAAGCATTTTTAAAAAATCGATGAAAATACATAAAATACAATTATTTCCACAAAATTAATCCATTAAATTCGGGTTACACACAACGAAGAAATTAAGTAACCCAAATAAACAAAAAGTTTATATGTGGGTACTAACAACATAAACTTAATATAGACCTGAATATAACTATGGGTCTCATCTGATAACGAAACATTATCTTCAGTTTACACGTTTTCCACAGAAACAGTGAACTACATTGCTTCAATAGAGATAAAACGTAAAAATCTAGTTTGATTATTCATATGAGTTTTCTTTACTCACAACGATTTCTGAAAAACAGTAAGGTCGCTTATATTATCAAAAGTCTTTGATCAAATATCTGTGATAAAACATCTTTGTTAAAGATATTTTATAGTGTAATACCTAATATTTGATAGAATATTTCTTTGACATATTCGTATATTTTTGATCACAATTATAATTGTCAGTGAAAATGAAAATGTGGACCTCCGAAATTTACTGTGAATTGTATAGCAAAATTTTATTATTTGAGTATGAGGGCCGTTGATTTTATATACCGTTATATATAAAAAAATAAAAACAAGACGTTAATTGCCTACAATGAAAATTGTTAGCAGCATTGTGTGGATGTGTAAATGGCGGATTGAAAAGTTAATAAATATACCAGGGTGTATTAATACACCATGAAATATACCGAAAAAATTAAAGCAATTATGTGAGTTGTTAAATAGCTATAAATCGTATTGCAGATCTATACAGATAATGAAGCGCAGTGTTTTACTCGACTAACATGACGTAGGTGGACCCTCTTAATATCATTTTTTCATTTGTGTATTTCTTTAGGAATTAAAATAGACAATTATAGTATCAACATCTATAATGTGGTCTCATCCATTCAAAAATAATTCTTTTGCCATTCTTGCCTTCTGTCTCAGCTCTTTTAATACGTTCAGGTGTGGGGTAGTTGCTTGCTGTGTCGCGTCGGTTTGCTGACCGTTGGTAGTTATCGGCCCCTTTTCTATTCTTCTTCGAAGGATAACCTACGCCCATTTGAAAATAATCCATTCACAATCGTAGAATTAACATTCTGGTAAAACTGCTGTTTTGCTTAATTAGGCCCACCACTGTTGATAAACTATACCTTTCTAGGAGCCCATTACTTTATTATTTTTTAAAGACTGAAACTGTAGTCATAAAAACACACCACAGTAGCATAAACAAGGATTCAATTACATAAATTCCTCATTTTGAATAGAAAATATTTGATAAAACATTTGATGTAGTGTAATATGTCATTTAATATTTGTTCTGACATTCATGTCAAATATTTGATCAAATGTTTTATAAAAGATTTTATCAAAGATCTTTGACAATGTAATACCGAAGACGCGAGATGTAAGACCGACATCTAGGATTTTCAAGAGAATCAGTACACAGAGGTTCCGAATCTGGAGCCGTTCCGTTTAATTGCTGTTCTCCCTTAACTCCTAGGACAGAATGTCACGATAAAATTTTTCAGGTTACTTCACCTGTCAGAGATATTGAATACTCTCTTCGAGGTGTCATTCCTTTGTACGCAAGACAATATATATTATATATAAATATAATATATATTGTTTCTGGTCGGGAACCTTCATCAGTTGCGCTTCCCACAATTGAATGTCCTCTCGAACACTTCTTTATGCATTTGATGCATTTCGTTAAATTTGAAGACGCGAGATGTAAGACCGACATCTAGGATTTTCAAGAGAATCAGTAGACAGAGGTTTCGAATCTGGAATGACACCTCGAAGAGAGCAATGTAATACCGGCCTAATCTAAATTGAAATTGTAATAGGTGTACTTTGTGAAAATTGCCCGGGACCCAAAGTGCTTTCTTATTAGTTAACATATTAATTTTTCTCAGTACAGATTGTCTAAAACAGGCAATTAATAATTCGAACCGTTTTTTTGAAACTGCTCTGCTACACTTTGTTTCGATTCCTAATACCTATATCCTACGGAAAAAAATTGATCTGAGAAACTCTCAATCTTGTTCACAATAAACAAGGATTTCCAAATTACATAAATTATTTGTTTGAGTTTCCAGCCTATTGAGGATAGCGCAACCGATGAAGGTTCCCAACTAGAAACGATATACCGATTTGCGTTCAAAGGCATGTAAAACTCAAAAAGCTAGTAACGTATACTTATTATGACCCGAAAAACCTGCGATGAGTTTTACAAATATACATATCTATCATTAATTGTTCTATGCAGTGTAGTTTATGATTTATTTCAATTTGATATTGATAATAAATAAATTTTTAATTTTAGGGTCATTATAGACTGAATAATTACTTATTCGACTACGAGCAACTTCAAAAAACTGCTTTTCCACTTCCAGGACGATTCAGGACTAGAGCATTATTTGTGAACACCAATACTGATAAAATGATCGCGTGCATAGAAAACATAGTAAACGTCGAAGAAAATTTAAGGCCTGCTAATTAAAATACCTTATCAATTACTTAAAGACATTATATCTTTATTATTGATTTCTGTTTTAATTTTTAGCTTGACACCTACGCTAGAGCAGTAAAGATATTTGCAAAACCCTAATCTAGATTATGCTAGGTTTATCGGGGGAGATTTTCAGAAAATCCTTCGCTAAGCTACATAATCTGTAAATTAAATAATATGTAGGAGTTATATTAGTATGTTTGAACTGCCAATTTTCGTGAGTGACATTTATTGGAAACAAATTAACCGAGTTGAAATATAAGTAAATTAAAATTAAAAAATCTAATAAACACGGTTAGCAAATCAAAGTAAAAAGTAAATATAATACTGCCTGAGTGAACTTTCGGTATCGGTACCAAATCTGTACTTATGATGGTTAATAAGGTGGTACATTAGACGTTTTAGGGAAATTCACACGTTAAAAGATTTTAAAAACATATTTTTGTTATAAAGAATGCTCTTTCTAACTAAAATAATTTCAACTGTTATACTGTAACTGTATGATATAAGGAGAAGGTGTTATCAAGTGATTTTTTTATGTATGCTCATCGATTATTCAAAGACGGCTTATTCAATTTTGATAATTTAAACTTCACTGTATTGAAGTATAACATTAAGGACCTTGAACTCATCTATTATCTTTTTCCACAATTTGGGAAAACAGTCATTTTGGTTTAGAAACCCACAATTTACTGCATTACTTGTAGATAAATCAATATTCAATTTGTATTAAGTTAGGGTTATTTGTAGATATTTAGTACATTTAAATACTTGCTAATTGGAAGGTCTAAACAATTCACACCTGAATTTTTTCTATTGGCAGCTAGCCTATTTTTAAAAAGTCTGAGAATGCGGTCTTACAGTAAATGAAATGAAATAGAATAAATAGACTAGCGACAGGAAGCAAAGCGCAGGAACCTTTTCGAAGGTTTTAAAAGCTACAAATATAACGCGGAAAACAGTCAGTGAGTCCTCGAATGAACGGAAGGAAGGCTTTCCGTTGTTGGTCTGTTTCCGATGAATTGTGAGTGCAATGTGGTCCGGATATCATCCGGGCAAAATAGCAAGGATTCTACATCGACATTAAATAAAGACAGTCTTCAACACTAATCAGACTATAGCCAACTTCACTGGGAACCCAAAAGACAAAGTACAAAACGCCTAAACGAGGATCGAGAAGTTTACGTAATTCCATGACGCGATTGCCCACGAAACTCGTACCAACAGGCGCGTCAATCGTCGAATATAAGAACACTCTATCAGTTCAACTTCAGCTCTCACACATCATCATATCCAAATAAGTCACTGTATCAACTTCGAAGACAAACACTATCATATTCCTCAATTCCTTTAGGAAGCTGTAATAAAACATTTTAAAAAATATATGTAACCATTTCCACCTATAACTAAAAAGCTGAAAATAATTATAACACAATACAACTCTAGCAAATAAATAACACATTCAATGTTGTTAGGTATCTACTCAGAAAGTAAAAAATGTAAACATTAAAAGGTGCTCATTCTGTACAAATTAATTACCTACCAATCTACTATATTTTTGAAACCGGTGCCAAACAAATCTAAAACCTGCATCGCGTACTTACCTACTACTTCATCAAACTTAATTGTTGCTTGGCACCGACTTCAAAAATATACTAGATTGGTAGGTAATTAATTTGTACAGAATGAGCACCTTTTAGTGTTTACATTTTTTACTTTCTGGGTAGGTACCTAACAACATTGAATGTATTGTTACGAGAATTCATCCGACCGCTGGTGCAATCGGCCATCAACCAGTTCATGGAAGGGACATTATTCCGATAAATTCTGGGAACCCGAAATGTTTGTCTCTCAACCGGCGGAGCGCTGCCGTTACTGGGAATTCCTTTAAAGCTTCCAGAACGTGATGGAATTTCCCGATGGTTTGTGGACGTACCAGACAATTCCAAGATAAATATATAAATAAGAAGAGCTAGCGATAGGAGGATTCAGTTTTCGTCGGCCGTTTGTACAGTTAAGATAAAATGTAAATAGTAGTTTCTGTGAATATAAATTTGTGTAACAGTAGTGGAAATAAATTAGAGTGAGTTGGACTGTGTTTTTAAATAAATCCAAGAACTGAACAGAACCCGAGTGTGAAAAATTTAACATTACAGTGGTGACAGGTGTGCGGTTTATTTGTGGAACTTTAGAAGTGGAAAATAAATAAACTAACAATGTATAAAACAGTGAGTTTGGACCAATTGAAAGTGGCGGACTTAAAAAAAGAACTTGAGGAAAGGGATTTAGAAATTAGTGGGAAGAAAAGTGAATTAATACAACGGTTACGAGATGCTCTAATAAATGAAGGTAACGATCCCGTTACTTATTTGTTTGAAGTTTCTGGCAATGGTGACATGAGTATGCTATTAAAGCAAATAGAGGATAAATTGCTAGAAAATTCTAAAACACTAGAGGACAAATTGATAGAAAATTTTAAAACCCTTGAAGATAAATTACTAGAAAATTCTAAGTCCTTAGAAGATAAGCTACAAAAATTACAAGAAAACTCGAAAACCCTAGAAGATAAACTACTAGAAAATTCTAAAACTTTGAGGGAATCCTTAGAGGCCCAATTATTGGAAAATTCTAAATCCCTAGAAGAAAATTTGAAATGCATGGTAGAGAAAAATTCAGAAATGCTGGAAGAGAAAATAGACGAGAATGAAGCTCGGATAGAAGAGCTAAAACAAATCATGGAAGTTGAGATCAGCAAAATAAAAGAACAGGTAGTCACAATGCAAAGAGGAGAAACACAATCAAAAACCGAAAGCAGAAACAGTACAGAGGTAGTGGATTCAAAAATTGGCCTCGAGGGGACAAGACAGAAAATGAAACCTCCCCAATTTGATGGAAAATCATCATGGACTAACTATAGGCGCCAATTTGAGGCTGCAGCAAAGTTAAACGGATGGTCGGCAGAGGAGAAGGCAATCGCATTAACCCTAGCCTTAAGAGGGGATGCTACAGATATCTTACAAACATTGAATACCTCGGAGCAAGAAGACTACGAACAACTGGTCAAACATTTAGAACTGGGGTATGGTCAGACACATTTGGAGCACGTCTACCACTCCCAATTGAAAAATCGCCACCAGAGATCAACTGAATCTCTACAAGAGTATGAAGCTGACATTGCCCGTCTGGTTCGCCTTGCCTATCCAGCCACACCAGAAAATGTAATAGAAAGGTTAGCAGTGCAAGCATTTTTGGATGGACTTCGGGACCACGAAGCCAGACAAGCATTGACCCTAGCTCGACCGACTCAATTAGTAGATGCACTGGCTCGAGCTTTAAAATTCGAGGCTGCGAAAAATACCTGCAGAGGTCAAGCCAGAGTACGAATCGTTGATGGAGAATCCGAAGATGGCGGAAACCATGAAGCCTCTGTAAGAAAGATAATAGAAGTCCTTACCGAAAAAAGACTAGTGAGATGTCGGAAGTGTCGTAAGGTAGGACATGTCCAGAGTCGTTGTCAGGAGAGCAACGAAGTCCAGACTTCCTCGCCGGGGAAACTAAAGAAAGCCTATTTAAAGGGACCATCGTCGACCTGTAGCAAACAAGTGTCAACTACCAACGCATATGTCGCTTCGCTACGCAACCACGTTAACAGTGTCTTCGTAGATGGCCTTATTAATAGGAGGCAATTTGCAATGCTGCTGGATACTGGCGCGACGAAAACAGTAATAAGGCCCAACATTGTTTTAGAGACAATGATAAAACCAACAAAATGGCAACTGCGAACAGCGACAGGAGAAGCAGCGAAAGTTCATGGTGAAATAGAGGTTGAAATGACCTTGGGAAATACAACCTTTCTACATCGGGCATTAGTGGCAGACATCGAAGACGAAGTAATCATTGGAATGGATGTCATGAGCTCCAAGGGATTCCAGTTAAACTTCAAAATGGAATTCTGGGAGTGAATGACGAAGAAGTGGTGCTTCATGGAAAGGATGACATAATGCTGCGAGCTATCTTAGCAGAGGATGTCAATGTTCCGGAAAGAGCTGAAATCATTATAGATGCTTGCTTAGAGGGGAAAGCTAAAGCTGGAACAGTAATGATGTTTGATCCCGAACTTAACGACGGAAATGTAGGCAGAGGAGTCGCACTGGCTAAGACTCTGTTTCGGGTCAAGGAGATTGTGCCAGTAAGAGTAATGAACCTGAATCATTACTCGGTTGTGCTAAAGAAAGGAACAACTTTGGCCCATTGTTCAACAGTTTCCTCTGTAGTAAGAAGCACACAGCATACAGAAATACCATCAGGTAAACTATCTGAGGAACTGGAAACACTCATCATCGATTCATCTAAGAATTTAAAACCAAACCAGAAGGCAAAATTGAGGGACATCGTTAGAAAATACCAGGATATCTTCGATGTAGGAAATGGCAAAAGAGGACGAACTGATCTGGTGAAACAAAATTAATACTGCGGACGCTCAACCTATTCGACAGTCGGCGAGAAGACTACCACTAGCTAAAAGAGAAGAAGCCGACAGGATAGTCCGCGAGATGGAGCAAGAAGGCGTTATTGAACCATCCAATAGCCCTTGGGCTTCGCCAGTTGTCTTGGTTAAAAAGAAAGATGGTTCGACCCGCTTTTGTGTGGACTATCGGCAATTAAACCATGCTACCAAGAAAGACAGTTATCCCCTTCCAAGAATAGACGATACCCTAGATACGTTGGCTGGATCGAAGATGTTTTCCACCCTGGACTTGAAGAGCGGTTATTGGCAGGTGGAACTTTCTAAAGAAGACCGAGAAAAGACTGCTTTTACCATCGGCTCAGGACTTTACCAACTCACGGTGATGCCGTTTGGGTTGTGTAATGCTCCAGCGACGTTTGAAAGATTGATGGAAACAGTGTTAAAAGGGCTTTCATGGAAAACGTACCTGGTGTATCTTGACGACATTATCGTTGTTGGAAGATCATTTGAAGACCACGTCAAGAACCTGGAGGAGGTGTTTCGGCGACTTGGAAGTTCCGGACTAAAGTTAAGCCCGAAGAAGTGTCAGCTGTTCCAAGAGGAGGTGCAATATCTTGGACATGTGGTTTCCGCAGAGGGTGTAGCTGTTGATAAACAGAAAGTCAAAGCTGTCCAGGAATGGCCGATACCTAAAGATATCCACCAGTTAAGAAGTTTCCTGGGGTTATGCACGTACTATCGTCGGTACGTCGCCGGATTTGCCAACATCGCCAAGCCACTTACTAGACTCACAGAGGGGAAGGTGCAGTACCAATGGGACGAGGAATGCCAACGATCATTCGAGACACTGAAAAGATCATTGACGAGTGCCCCCGTCTTAAGTTATCCTTTGCCAGATGAGAACTTCGTTTTAGATACCGACGCAAGCAATGTCGGAATTGGTGCGGTGCTTTCGCAGATCCAAGACGGTCAGGAGAAAGTCATCGGCTATTTCAGCAAGACCTTGAGCAAGCCGGAACGGAATTACTGCGTTACTCGCAGGGAACTCTTGGCTGTGGTAAAGGGGGTAGAACACTTCTACAAGTACCTCTATGGTAAAAGATTTCTCCTGAGGACTGATCATGCAGCACTGAAGTGGCTCTTGCAGTTTAAAAACCCCGAAGGACAAGTGGCCAGATGGATTGAGCGATTGCAAGAATTCGACTTCGAGACTGAACATCGAGCTGGAACAAGCCATAAGAATGCTGATGCCCTATCGAGGAGACCATGCCCTGATGATTGCAAACATTGTCAGCGAGCAGAAGAAAAAGGGGCTGTTCTCTGTAGAACTACCGCCGTCGATGACCATTGGCAACCTGAGGAGATCCAGAAAGACCAAAAATTAGATCCAGAACTAAAAGAAGTTATCCGGTGGAAGGAAGAAGACCGCAAACCTACGTGGCAAGAGATTTCCCGATACTCACCAACCATAAAGTCGTACTGGGCTCAGTGGAACTCTCTCATCCTGGAGAATGGACTTCTGAAGCGCGTCCTGGAAACCCCAGAGGAAGGCAAGGACAGGAAGCAGATTGTAGTCCCTAAAAATAGGAGACCAGAGGTTTTGCGAGAACTACATGACGGTACAACTGGAGGACATCTGGTAGTAACGAAAACCCTGGGGAAGTTGAGAGAACGCTTCTATTGGGTAAACTGCCAAGTAGATGTTAAGGAGTGGTGCCGGAAATGCAAGTAATGGGCCTCAGAAGCGACCAAAAGCTCCTATGAAGCAATATACCGTGGGCAGTCCATTCGAAAGAATAGCCATTGATGTTGCCGGTCCATTTCCTGAATCCGACTGTGGAAATAAATACATTGTGGTGGTAATGGACTATTTTAGTAAATGGACCGAAGCGTATGCCTTGCCGAATCAAGAGGCCTTGACCGTTGCTGAAGTCCTTGTCAAGGAATGGATCAGTCGTTTTGGTGTTCCCTTGGAGTTGCACTCAGACCAAGGTAGAAACTTCGAGTCTACTCTTTTCCAAGACGTCTGCAAGCTCTTGAAGATCAATAAAACACGGACGAGAGCATTACACCCGCAATCCGATGGAATGGTAGAACGGATGAATAGAACCATTAACCGCCATTGGTCAAAGGTAGTCTCTGACCACCAAAGAGACTGGGACCAGCATCTGCACTTGTTTCTAATGGCATATCGTTCGTCTGTGTACGAGTCCACGGGTCAGACCCCGGCCAGTATTATCATGGGACGAAAATTAAGACTACCGTGCGATTTGAAGTTTGGATGTCCCCCAGGAGAAGAGACCGCAGATGAAGACTATGTCAGCCAGCTACGTCAAAAGATGAACGACATCCATCAACGAGTCCGGTTAAACATCGAGAATGCCAGTGCCCGAATGAAGGAAGCCTACGACATCAAAGCCGAGGGCGGAGGATTCCAAGTTGATGATCTTGTTTGGTTGTATAACCCGCAATGTCGTCGTGGATATTCGCCCAAGCTACAGAGATCTTGGGAGGGGCCGTACCAAATTGTGAAGAAAATCAACGATGTTGTCTACCGAATAAAGAAGCTGCCGCGGGAAAAACCAAAGGTCGTACATTTTAACAGATTAGCCCCTTATGCCGGAAGTCATGACAGCGAAGATGACCAAGCCCAAGTCCGCAGCATCCAACCACCCGATGACGAGATGACCTTCGAACAGTTTATGGCACTGTACTCTAATGGGCAGAAAGTGCAGCACGACGTGACCACAGAGGAACCCCGAGACCTGTTTGAGGTGCTCATAGAATATGCCCTGGCTTATTGTGTTGCCAGGGTGTTTGCCAAAAAGTACGGCCAGTTCCAGAAGCTGCGGGAGCAAGATCCAGCGGTAGGGAAGGTCCTTCATTTCGAAGATAAACAACCAGTGGGTACCAGAGACATCTTTTATTTGGTAACGAAAACATTCTCGCAGGACAAGCCAACATACAGCGATCTTTGGAAGACTCTGGTAGAATTGAGGAATGTAATGATGAAGAAGAATCTGATGAAATTGGCGGTCCCAAAGATAGCCTGCGGGTTGGATGGACTGAATTGGAGGGTGGTGAGAAGTATTATGGAAACAATCTTTCGATTCAGTGGCGTCGACATCCTGGTATGCTGTCTCAATACTCGCAGCCCAGATTCGAAGACCGTTGATTGTTACTTCCACCAAACTTCCCTTTGTCGAAATGGAGAGTCCTGCAAATATCGTCACACCAGGAAGGATTCTGGGACATTCCGGGACGAAATGGTCTTAAGGAGGGGGCAATGTTACGAGAATTCATCCGACCGCTGGTGCAATCGGCCATCAACCAGTTCATGGAAGGGACATTATTCCGATAAATTCTGGGAACCCGAAATGTTTGTCTCTCAACCGGCGGACCGCTGCCGTTACTGGGAATTCCTTTAAAGCTTCCAGAACGTGATGGAATTTCCCGATGGTTCGTGGATGTACCAGACAATTCCAAGATAAATGTATAAATAAGAAGAGCTAGCGATAGGAGGATTCAGTTTTCGTCGGTCGTTTGTACAGTTAAGATAAAATGTAAATAGTAGTTTCTGTGAATATAAATTTGTGTAACAGTAGTGGAAATAAATTAGAGTGAGTTGGACTGTGTTTTTAAATAAATCCAAGAACTGAACAGAACCCGAGTGTGAAAATAAAAACATTACAGTATTATTTATTTGCTAAAGTTGTATTTTGTTATAATTATTTTCAGCTTTTTAGTTATAGGTGGAAGTCGGTTATATATTTTTTTAAATGTTTTATTTTCAACTTTTTAGTTTTTTTGAACTCAGATAGGTTTCATTCTTTGTTTTTTATTTTGTATGTATAACCTTAATAGACAGGACCAGGTAACATCAAAAGCCCCAACAATACACAATGATGCATTTACATTTAAATTGACAGGTAAATGTTTACGGACAAAATGTACTAGTACGCGTTGACTTAATATGCCCAAAATATATTTATGCCTGGACCACGCTACGTAACCTTTTTTCAAATTTTTTTGACAACCCTCTATAACTATAGATAATTCCACTCCACCCTATGTACCAACCATCCTGTACATACGACTGTCTACGGACAAGCATAAATTTGTTAGCCGCCTTCGGTAAATTATAGGACGGAGTAGAATCCATCCCATATTTACAGAGTCAAATCCGTCCTATATTTCAAGCATAGTTACAACGCCTTGTGGGCTACCCCATAAATTATTTCCTTTTTAACATTTTATATTATCGCTCTGTGTAACATTAATTCCTCTCTACACTTTATGCAACTTCTTATGGGCTATGAAATAAATAATTTTTTAATCAGATTGTATAAATATAATTCAACTCCAGCATATATTTCAACCATGATTTGTCTACGTCCAAATCATAAAAGTTTTTTAATCACCCTATATAATTTTAATTCCACATTTTTTTCCAACATTTTTATACCACCAAACGTCCACTCCACCCTATATATCAACCATCTTGTATATACGGCTGCCTATCGACCACTATTATTCTACTCGGTTCTATATTTCAATCATCATATAAATGCAACTCCTTCTATCACTTTACTTTGTGATTTTGTTTGCTACAACTAAACACCCTGTGTATAAATACACCAAATAGCAGTTTAGAGTTTGACATGTGTTGTCACTGAATTTTCTATTAGGCCGGGAGAATGTGACATCAAAAGCACCGCCTTCAAAAAGTGGAAAAATTTTCATTTAAATAGGTATTTGCCTGGTACACAAACAAAACGAGCTTAGTACTCATTGATTTAAGGATCCGAAAATACTAAGCTTTACTACCTATATGCTTGAGATGTAAATATAAAATTTTCAAATTCGCAATTAAAACTTTCAGTGCCTACAATCCCAGCACAATTACGTTGGAATTAAAATATTTATGAGGAAATGTTCGTTACGTCACTTCGATGAAATTTGTGATAAGAATATTGGAGTTTTCGGCGATTTTTTGCAAAACTGCAAGTTGCACGTCGCTAAAAAATATGTTATCACGTAGGGATCTTCATTAATAGATTAATCCATAATTTGGAATAAATAAATAAATAGATTTCCATGCACGCATGTGTTCATTCACAAATTTCATCACTTTACCAATAGAATTCTTTTACCAAATTTGAAGTTTCACCAATCCGGACATAGACTCTATTAAATAAGACCATATTCATTCAAAACGGTTCACCACGGGAGAAGAAATCAGGTAACATACATACAAAAAAAATACGAGACGAATTGATAACCTCCTCATTTTAGGAAGTCGGTTAAAAATAGAGAAACGACCCTCTGGCAAAACCGACGCGATGACAGCACCCGCCTTCCTATAGCGTAGAGCTCCGTAATAGGCAGACTGAACAAACTAGACACACCCAAAAACACACAACCAATCAGTACATAGCCCGCTCAACAGGTGACATCCCTTCTAATAGCCCGATAACTATAAATAAAAGATGCAAAACAGATTCACACGCAGTTCAGTTATCTAGTGACACTTGGGGAGTAGGCAGATTCAGACCCCAAGTGAGTGATCTAAAATATAAACAGCATATATATATATATATATATATATATATATATATATAAATTTATATACATGCTGCTGTACGATCGCATATATAAACCATCGCAGTCATTCTCGACTATTCCCGTTCTCTCTCTGGCAAAAGACTGGAAATTTCGATACTTTTATTATATAAGTACTGGTACGTTCAGTAAATACTTTTGTCAGCTTTTGTTTATTCGGATAGTTTTTGTTAAAACAATTAATTTCGAGAAGGATTCCCTATTTTAGCAGTGAAAAATAAATTGTTATAACAATATGTTAATGTTCAGTTACATCAAACTGATCTTCACAGAAATAAACTGTAGAACTGTTCAATACATCATTGGAATTTAAACCCGCGAGTTGAAACAACTTTTTTCGAAGTTTTGCAGAATCATTTGTGCAAAGTGGCACTGAACTCCATTCATAAACAATTACTTCGTTATCTTTTAAGTGAGGTTATAAATCTGATGTATTATTGACAGCAGTCACTGTTGAAACAGAATAATACAATGAAACAAATGTTCAACTTTAGGGTTATTACGTCACAGGAATCACGTAACGGGATATTAGCTGTTTTCTGAAGAATATTTGTGGCATATTTTTCAATGTTTAAGAACTTTTTGGGTAATAATGCCACAAGTCACAAAAATTGCTGTATGTCCAAACGTTTCGAGGTCTAGGTCAGACCTCGTTGTCAATGGTTAAACTATGTATAAAAAGGCACAATTCTAAAATGTGAAATTAAAATTTTTGACAATATCTATTATTTGATTTCTGACGTAACTAAGCGAATTTTATTTGATAATCTACAGGATAGCACAGAAATTTCTAAAGATGATATAATAATAAAGGTCCTTTCAAATTGGAAGAATTTGAAAGCGTGATCTTCAGAATTTTATGTGGCGCTCCCAGGTGCGACTTTGTTATAAGATAGTGCATTCGCCAAAATTGTAATCAAATAATTTTGTTGATTCAGTGATTCCATTAAATTCGTAAGGGAAACCCTAGGAAAAACCTTATGAACCATACTGATATTAGGTTGTTCACAAGGACATGACCATTAGTAATTTCTTCCTTAATCATTAATTTTGAAAATGTATTTTATGACCAAGCTCGTAAGCATGTTCACAAATTTTGGATTTTTCAAACTGTCGTTTATGTAACTTTTGTGTTCGTTTATTCTAACATTTAGAGGTCTAGAGGTTTCTGTGATATAGAATTTACTACATTCACAAAGGATTCTATAAATGCATTTATAAAATCTAAATTCAGTTATATTACACAAAGAAGAACACAACACCAAAAGAACACTAAAAGAGTCTGCTTTAATTTTGTTAAACGAAAACGATTGTCTCGCTACTACCTCCGTAGAATCCAATCGTTCCTGGTTACCGATGATTAAGGAAGAAATTGCTAATGGTCATGTCCTTGTGAATAACCCAGTATCGGGATAGTCCATAAGATTTTTTCTAGGTTTTCCCTTATGATTTTAATGGGATCACTGAATCAACAAACCCTTTCAAATTCCAATTTGATAGGAATTTTATTATTATATGATCTTTAGAAGTTTCTGTGCTACCCTGTATATTATCAAATAAGATTTTCTCAGTTACGTCAGAAGTCAAGTAATAGATATTATCAAACATTTTAATTTTACATTTTAGAATTGTGCCTTTTTTATTCATAGTTTCTTAACCATTGTCAACGAGGTCTGACCTAGATCTCGAAACGTTTGAAATATAAAGCAATTTTCGTGACTTGTGTTATTTCCCAAAAAGTACTTAAACTTTGGAATATTAGCGTTTACACGGTATTTCCTTATTTGAATTTAATTTCCGATTTTTTTTTACAAAATATTGAAAATGATAAGAAAAAAACATGGTAAGTTCCCACCAGAGGCTGCCGACTTCTGGAAGAATAGAATAATACTAAAATGACATTGGTTGTTGGTCACATAAACAAAGGTAAAACTGTAAACAGTATACATTCAATTCCGACTAATACTGAATAAGCCCCTGTTACGATCAGACAGCTTTAATCTTTCAATTGTTTTGTTGATAGTCAAAATGAAGTCTACATTCATGAGGACTATAAAACTATTCAGATTCATCACATTAAAAGAATAAGTTATCTATAATCAACACATTCTCGAGATAATCGTCTTTGATAATTAAAAACTTACTGGTATTTGTAAATACACTTTCTTAAATCTCCTGAAGTCTAACACATATTTCTTGAAAAACCAATACGTTACAAACATACACATCACATCATTGATGAAAAATCTATCAGTACGTTCAATTTTTAATTTTTCCTTATCTTTATGGATGCGATAGAGATTATGGAGTATCAATTTTACTGTAATAAATCAAACATATGCCTAGACATCGACCGCAAAAGGATACACAAACTTCAAAGAAACCGAACAAATCACTATTTTTTTGTATAAAATGGATTTAGCAAAAATATATATCTCCATATGACAGTATAGTTTGTAATTAAAAAGTAAAAGACAAAAGATTACTATAATAAATCTTTAAGAATGGAACAATACAAATTTTATTCGTTCATAATTCTATTTTTACTTTCAATAAACAATTAAAATAAAAGTGGTTAGACCTCCAGCATTCGAACATGAAACTTCACTTATTCAACACGAGTTTTACAGTGTGGAACAGCCAAATGGAATAAATTCGATAACGAATAAAGAGGGCGTGTTGGAAAACGCTTGAACACGTCGATTTGTATATTTAAATGCGCATTTCTTCAACAACAAAAAATTATATAGAGTGTGTCATGTGACAGTGACCTATACCAACTTTCTTATTTTAAATGCAAGCCCCTGTATATTATGTATTTTTTGGATTCTCCAGAAAATTTTAGACATAATTCATGTAAAATGCCCTACACCTATCTTCAACTGTATCGGAAATATTAAGTGTTTTCAGATTTATTACAAAGATTAACATTAAAAAAAGAAATTTATTGTATTTCACAAATTCGCTAAAAAACATTAATGTCAATGTAGCAAATGTTCACAATGCTCGCCGCGAACGTCTTGGCAACATGCTAATCTGGTATAGAAATGTCTTCTAACGGTACTCAAGATCTCAGGCGTGACTGATCTAATCGCAAGCGTGATTCGTCTTTTTAGGTTATCTAAGTTGAGGGGTTTAGTTTTGTATACAGTACTTTTGACATATCCCCACAAAAAGTAGTCCAATGGCGTCAAATCAGGAGATCGTGTTGGCCATGCTATCGACCCGCGCCTCCCAGTATACCGGGAAAAAAATTGGTTCAGGTACTGCCGGACATTGATTTCGTAATGGAGCGGTGCTCCACCTTGCTGAAACCATATAGTATTGACAAGAACTTGTGTGTTTGCTAGATCAGGATATAAGTTTGTCAAAGTTAGTACGACATTATTTGGAGCAGTTATAAATATTTATCCCCATTCAAACTGCCATCAATGAAAAAGGGACCTTCGATGTCTTCTAATTGGATCACATTGTTATCTAACCTTACAATCATTTGTTCAAATGAATACGTTCTCCTATCGAAATCGTGAGCTCCTGAGTCGGCATCATTTTCTAGGGATGCATTTTACTTTCCTTTAATACTCGAAAAATTGATGTGGGGCTATGTTGAACAGTGGGGCTGCTTTTCGAGCAGAATTATGTGGGTTTCCAATTTCGTATTATCACTTACACTTTACAGCATTGGCAGCTACTTTTTTTATCTCGGTTACATTACCTGACAAAGAAAATTTTCGTGAAATAAGCAAGAAACTTCCATTTGTATCCGTGTGTTGTCTCCATAACTAATCATTTGTAGAATGGTTATTTTGTGCATTTCTGTTAAATGAACCGTTTTTCTGATATTATTACGTACAGTTAACGAAATTCAAACGAAAATGACAATAGCACTGTCACTGATCACCACAGTCATGCAGGCACACAACAATAATAAGGAACGCAGGAATGGTTTATGTTAATTTTTGTAATAAATCTGAAAACCCTTAATATTTTCGAAACAGTTGAAGATAGGTGTAGCCGCAGGACATTGTATATGAATTTTCTAGAGAATTCGCCACTACCACATGAAACACTCTATATAATTCTTTTGTTGAAAAAATGCGCATTTAAAAATACAAATCGACGTGTCCACGCGTGTTTCCTTACAAGCCCTCCTTCATTCATTATCGAATTTATTCCATTTGGCTGTTCCACACTGTATGTTGTAAAAGATGCCTAGCAATAATTACAAACCGTTAAATAAGTTTCAAGTAAGATAAAAAGAACCAGTATGTGTCAAAATTTAGTTGTAATAATCCAATAAGAAAAATAAATTGAATCATAGCAATTATTTCCTGTCAATTGTTATCGTAAAAATAAAAATTTTGGGTATATACTTATCTCTATAATGCTTATGTGACTAATAGAAGACATAAATACCTATCCTGTCCCTGATCAGTCACACTATAGAAATTTATATCGAGATCCATATTTATTGATGATCTATCCAAGATCAAATCGTCAGTTATTAGCTCGGTTTGAAAAGCTATAGCCTAATCAATGCAGCAATACTCTGATTTTGCAGAAAAACGACTTAAAGGTAGTTCACATACGACATTTTTTAGTGTTTTGCATACATCATGGAAAGTATCTAATGGGTTATGTTACTTCGAATTCGTTATTTTTAGTGAATTAAAAAACCTAAATAACGAGTTTTAAAAAACACGATTAGACTATTTTTAACTGAGAGAAATAATAAAAATCAAAGCTCAAAATTAAGAGAAAAAATGCCAGGGGCCACATATTTACGGATTTCAATATACCCTAACAAGAAATATACATTGTTTCATCCATGGTGACGGAACAGCGCAACGAACGAGTCTCGTTCAGATTGCAACTGAACATCGCCAAACACTCCTTTGAAGTGGACACACAGTTGCGCTTATTCATTCATGTAAACCATGATGTACCTACTCACCTGAGAGATGCCTACAACCTCAGCCACCTCACATACTTTCTTCTCCAATTATTCAATTAACATTCCATGGATTTTATCGACGATTTTTGGATGACATCTTAATGACGACGGTTACAGAGGACCTCAGTTATCCTCTCCTTATTCATTAAAACTGATGAAAAATTATTAAAGCTACAAAATCTATCTTCTGTCTGTTTGTAGTTTACATAATAAATTATTATTCCCCTTTTTAAATTTTAAGTGAGTTGTCGACTTGATTTTTCAGTAAACATTCATACAATCGAGTTTCGTACAAAGCCGTTTTAGACTTAACTATCTACAAATGGTCAATTCAAAGTAAGGCAATTCATTCAATAGTTTCTATGCAATATAATAAAAACAAAAAATGACATTTTTAAACATATTTGTTTAAAAAAATCTAATATTCAGTTGGAAAGTTTATGTTTCAATTACCTACAAACATCCCATGTGAAAGGCACTGTTATTTTTATTACAAAAATAAACCTTTTTTAGAGAAGTGTAAGCCTCTTCACCCATTTACACCAGTTTATAGAGCAAAATTTAATTCATTTTCGGACATAAAATTCAACAGCAATTCCCTAATAACATCACGTCAGTTTATAGATAATTGTTTTAACAGCAAAAACGCAAAAGTAAACGATTTAAATAATAAAAACCCGCAAAAAAAACGATTTTCTTTTGTTTTTTGTGTATATAATGATAAGTAATGGAGGAATCGTAATGCCGTCAACAGGAAAGTTGTAGAGAACAAGAAATCCTTCTTAATGAGTGTTCATACATTACCGAGTAAACTCAGAAAAACAGGCCAAAAGTGGATTTTTTTCAAAAATTCATATATTTCTAATATCTAATACTGGAATATTAGTCATCATCAAAACGATAGTTTATGATATTAAGTTTATATGGGCGCACAATGGATACCATTGAATAAGTAGTTTTGAACAATTCGAATTTAAATAATAAATAACTATTTTACACATTCCACCGTATTAACGAGACTAGTCCTACGGGGATGTACTAAAGATATTTTGAAAGTTCTTAAATTCCACTTCAATTTGTCTATCTTGGTTTTTCGCTATAATGCCGAGAAGTTGGTTTAAAATAATAGTAAACATTGCATTGAATGTAAGAGTATGCGTCATCCAGCCAGCGGTGCAATGACAATAGACAAGACAGATATATTTACCTAACTATTGCCTGCTCATATTGGTCTATTTTTTCATTGGTTTATTAAGTTTATGGTTACTAATATTAATTAAATGACTTTTTTTCCACTGACTGGATCCGCCATTGTCAAGACATCGGAGAGTCCATCGTTTAAGCCAAATTTTAAAAGCAGTATTAATACATTTTATGGCACTATGACAAAAGACCAAGATATACAAAATGAAGTGCATTTTATAAGCTTTCAAAATATATTTTGCACATTGCTATCGAGCTATCGGGGTTAATACGATATATCCTGCAAAATATTTCTACAAATTATTCAAATTGCAATTCTGCAAGGTCTACTTAACATATAATAGCGATTTTCAGCTTTATTTATCAACATTATAAGCTATCAGTAGGGGACAGATTTAGGTTACAGCTATTATTAGAAGCAATTATTATTACAAACAAGTTATGAATTTTTTTAAAATCACTCACTTTACATTGGTTTCTCCAGTTTTTCTTTATGAAAAAAGCTGCGAAAAAAATTTATAAACATTCATTTTGAAGATTTTCTGATTCTCTACAAATTTTCTATTGACGGCATTATGAATAGGTCATTACTTTTTACACTACAAGCAAAAAAAAAAAAAATACCCCATATTTTCTGGGGTTTTTAAGGCTCAAATAATTTACTTCTATGAGTTTGCTGTTAAAATTATGTCAGTTATGACTTATAAACTATTATTTACATGATGGCTTATACGGTTTGCTGTTGAATTTTATGTCCCTAAAAATCTCTATTGGTGTATAGTGTTTCAGAGATTTAACAAGAATAATGTTCAGAAATTCCTCAAAGCATTTTCTATCTGAATTGTAAAATAATTTCAAATAATTTAAATTAAAAAAATGTTATATAATTGTTTAATTATTGTTATCTATAAAGCAAACCTGTAAATATTAGCTGGATTTTATCAAAATATTGGGTCACAATTAGGTTCATTTGACTACAATTGTTTCAATAATAAAATGTTTCAACTCTCAAGTTTGATCTTAAAATTCAGTTACAAAATTTTATGATGATTAACTTACATTACAGATTCAATTACTAATACAGTATCACATCAAATTAATATTGTGATTATTCCTATCACCTAAATCAAAGAAAAACAGGTTTGGTTTTGTAATAATTTGTTTAAAGTATGTATTAAGGGTATTTGAATACCATGCTGCATTATAACATTTTACATTATACAACTATAAGTAGATGGGGATTTTCTCAAGATTATTTATCCTACAACTAAAAATTTGCATGTAAAATTTAATTCAAAAGGTCAATATCTAAATATTTGCTTGTTTCAAAAAATATTCATTTTAAATTGTTATGGACTTCTAGTAAATCTGTTCAGTTCAAATGTTTGTAAAACAAGAGTGTACTGAACTATCCAAAAATGAAAACAATCAATATAAATTATTTTACACGTACATTTAACAATAATGTACATTTGAAATGTAATATAATTTCAGGAATTTTCGAACTCGTTTTCCTCGCAAATAAATGTTGCAATATAGGTAATTTTCTTATCACAAATGTACGTAAAAATATGTGTTACATACGGATTACTACTACTACTACAGCATTAATGAGTCATTTTAAGGAGTGATAATTTCATATTTTTGCTAATTCGCAAATTATTGTTAATTCTGGAAACTAAACCATAAAGAATAATTTGGTACTGGGAAGATAGTATTTAATATTATTGCCCCCTTCAGAGTTAAAAATACGATGCCTAGAAAATAATTTTAAATTATTCACAATACGAAGCAAATCGTGTAAAGAATCATATTTAGATAACAGTTTTCAGAATAAAAGTAAATGTTTTTTGTGGAACCTATAAGATTATCAAAATGTCACTTACTGTCACTACGGCATCCTTAGCAATTGATTTTCTGGACCTAATTATCATTCCCACGACTCGTTTCGACGGTTTCGCCTTCATTCTCAATGTTTATTATTTTAAGGTCTTTAAAAACACTTTCACATACACTTTAAATCCATGGTTATTGGAAGTTATAAACTTACACTGGACAAAATTGTCCTTTCAACCATAACCTTCCATACATCGACATAACTGTCAACTGTCATTTAAAATATAAAAATTTGCAATCATCTTCAAACACATAGAACAAACCTCAGTGTAGATACATTAAGCTATTCGATCCGTTAAATAACTAGCGGCACCACCTAGTGGTTGGTTCCAGTACTATTTTTCTCAATTCAATACCGGTTTCAATGCTGATAGTTGAGGTAGAGTGATATAATAAAAGGCTATAAAAGTACAATTTTACTATATTATTATTTCAATATTATGACAGAGAAATATTTCTTAATTTGATTATCAATATAAATATCAATCAATTTTGGCGGACGGGTCTATTTTGCAAAACAGTCGCGTGAGGCTAGCGATCTCTCAAGAGGTCGAATGGTATATTTATCCTCGAAGGAATCAACTCTTCACTCATACGTTTGCGAATGTGTGCTTGAACCATATATATACTTAGATCATGTACCTTCTAGATAAAGCCTGTAATGCACAAATCTCGTGGTAAGACTAAAGAGAGAGAGAGAGAGGGCAATAGTGAGGGCAAGAGGCTATTTCACTCGTTTGGGAGCTGCTTCCAATGAAATACGTTCAGCATGTTGTTCATTGGCTGCTTCCACCCTCTAAGTGAAATAGCCTGTTACTGTCTCTAATGCCCTCTCTAGCGTTGCCACGATTTTATGCTTGACAGGCTATATCCAGGATGTACATGATCTAAGTACATACATATTTTAGATTAAAACTTTTTAAATTAACTTTTTTAAAAAATATATTTTATTACAACTGAAAATTGAAATAAACAGAGTTTAGTCTTACACAGGTTGCAAAATGATTTCCGACGAGATCGTTTATTATTTAGTATTTATACAACTCAAGACGTTACAAAATCTGCAATTTAGTGTCTACAGGATTATACTGAGAATTGTCAAATTGTTAATGTAATATACGAAGTGGTAAATGATACTTGCTGAGTAAGACACACATGTGTATATGAATTATCATATAACAACTCCCATCACATATGAAAAGTTGATGGTGAAAATATAATATATGATATTTAAGTGAAAATAAACATAAAATTCTTAGCAATAAAGTAATGCATAATAATTCATAAAAATAATAGTGTGGTGGACGGGTTAGAATGGCACCATGGTATCCACCCCCTGTCGTATGAGGCGACTAAAGGGGCAGCTGTCCGCTGACCTACTACCTAGCTTTCCTTCCGTCCCACAAACTGCACGGGATGTTCTGGTTTACATCATTTCATCTGGGAAGTGACAACCCCACGGATTCGAGTTACAGGGGTCACCAGGGTCAATTGATGACACCATCCATGAAAATGGAGCTACGGAGTAGATGCCTCGGAAAAGAGACGCTGCCTGGGGATCGCCAGGGCAAGTCTGGAGCCGGCGCTGGACGTGACAGCATGCGGGACGTCGGTGGCAGGGTGCTGAGGAGGCGGGCCCCTGTCGCCCAAAGAGCTACAGCCCAAGAACATTAAGAACCACATCAACACTCACCAATACGGTCACAGACTCAACGTGACCATCACCAACGGAGTCAAACGAGAACGAGAACTCCACCCGCAGAAAGTGTTGCGCAGGATCAACAGCCAGCGCTTACTCAGGCGGGACTGAAAAGACAGCGCATGAAATGGACTAGCGCCATGAATGAATTTATAATGCGCACGTTTTACAGAATTACGAACCTTGGCCAGGATAAGACTGGATATCGCCAAATACTCCATCAAGAATTCTGTCGTGAGTAACCAGAGCTTCAAGTTACCGAACAGAGAGTCACAGATCAATATCGTGTCATCTTGAGAAATGACCTTATTTCGCATGATCAACTGTACACAATAAAGAGCGAAATGGATCGAAAAGTGGTCGAATTACAATCGATCCAGAGCTTGAAACAACTTTGGCTACAAGAACAGCCAACCAACACTGACCTGCTTGAGAAGATCCAAGCAGAAATGGAAGGACAAATTTATCTTGCCAAACTATGTTTTAGGTGCTAATACGTTAGAGTCGCTACACACAATCATCTACTGTGCTGCAACTTCCATCTGCAGAACAACTGGGGTAGCAATAAGACCAATTCAAGACCCTCCCAATTTAGACAAACATCTCGGATACCACCTTGGGAAAAGAGTCTTGAACGGAAAATCAATTCTCTTCGGAAAGACGTTGGAAGACTGACCGAGTACCAACGAAGGGTCAGGAACAACAGAATAGAAAGACTCGGTAAGACTAAGACAAGTCGATTGAGAAGGTACAAAACCAGTAACCAACGGAAACTAGACAACACACTTTTCCGACAATCAAAAAAGGATTTTATAGAAAACTTAACAACATCAATAATAATCAAGCCTCTAGTTACCCCACTAAAACAGACATCTAGGAATTCTGGAAAACACAACTTTCCACAACAATTTCCTACAACTCCAGAGACAGCTGGATTAATGAGGAGGAGGCTGCATTTCAGAACTGTGATACCATGCAACACCAACCATTTACAACGAAAGATATATCCAACATAATGAAGCACCTCTATAACTGGAAAGCACCAGGACCAGTTGGTGTGTAAAATTACTGGATAAAGAAACTGTACGCAACCCTCGAAACAGTAACAGCCCTTATAAATGACATAATTACCCACCCACACAAGATGCCTAGTTTCCTTACGCTACATAATTCTTATCAAAGGACAACTTGTGTACACAGGAGCCAGTAAAGCACCGACCAATCACTTGCCTCCCAACCTTATACAAACTCATAACAACGTGCAGATCAATATCGTGTCATCTTGAGAAGTGGCCTTATTTCGCCTGAACAACTGGACAGAATAAAGAGCCAAGTGGAGCGCACACTATTTGATCGAAATACAATCGATCCAGAGCCTGAAACACCTTTGGCACAAAGAGCGGACGAGACTCAAGAACTACAACAAGAACAGCCAACCAACGCTGACCTGCTTGAGAAGATCCAAGCAGAAATGGAAGGAGCTCTTATAGAGTATAGTGGAACAGATCCACTGACTAGACCAGCTCTTCTCAAACTAAGATCTTCTAAGAAACTCGGTATCGTCTTGCAGGCTATGAACAAATTTATCTTTCCAAACTATGTTTTAGGTGCTAATACAATAGAGTCGCTACACACAATCATCTACTGTGCTGCAACTTCCATCTGCAGAACAATTGGGGTCGCTGTAAGACCAAAGCAAGACCCTCCCCAATTTAGACAAACACCTCGAATACCACCTTGGCAAAGAAGACTTGAAGGGAAAATCAATTCTCTTCGGAAAGACGTTGGAAGACTGACCGAGTACCAACGAGGGGTCAGGAACAACAGAATAGAAAGGCTTGTCAAGACTATCATGGACAATAACCGAATACACTCCCAGTGGGATGGAGAAAACATCACATCTCAGCAGTGTCTGGACAGTCTACGACTAAAGCTCTCCTTCTACACAAGTCGATTGAGAAGGTACAAAACCAATAACCAACGGAAACTAGACAACACACTTTTCCGACAATCTGAAAAAGGGTTTTATAGAAAACTTAACAACATCAATAATAATGAAGCCCCTAGTTACCTCAGTAAAACAGACATCGAGAAATTCTGGAAAACACAACTTTCCACAACAATCTCCTATAACTCCAGAGCCAGCTGGATTAATGAGGAGGAGGCTGCATTTCAGAACTGTGATGCCATGCAACACCAACCATTTACAACGGAAGATACATCCAACATAATGAAGCACCTCCATAACTGGAAAGCACCAAGACCAGATGGTGTACAAAATTACTGGATAAAGAATCTGTACGCAACCCACGTAACACTAACAGCCCTTATAAATGACGTAATTACCCATCCACACTAGATGCCTAGTTTCCTTACGCATGGTGCTACATACCTCTTACCAAAAGGACAACCTATGTACACAGGACCCAGCAAAGTACCGACCAATCACTTGCCTTCCAACCTTATTCTCATAACATCGTGCATTAATAATCATCGAATTTTCAAACATTGTGAGCTGAACAACATAATTACTCAACAACAAAAGGGATGCGCGAAAAATTCGATGTGGTGCAAATAACAACTGATGATGATTTCGTTGTCTGCAATCAAGCCCACGCCAAACGATGAAATCTCTACATGGCATATGTGGACTACAAGAAGGCATTTGATTCAGTTCCACATTATTGACTCACTCACGTCCACCTGGCAAACTAAAATCTCACTGAATGAAGCCAACTGTTCGATACAAACTGACCCCATTCCAATCAGAAGGAATATATTCCAGGGAGACTCTCTTAGCCCGCTGTGGTTCTGCCTTGTCATGAACCCTCTCTCAAACAAACTGAACTCGACTAATTTTGGGTTCAGTCTCAAACACAACAACGTATAAGTATTAAAGATAAACCATTTGTTATACATGGACGACTTAAAGTTGATGGCACCTACGAAACAGCAGCTGCATGATATACTTGAAATAGTAGAACGGTTCTCTAGTGACATCCATATGAAATTTGGCCTAGACAAATGCCGAATTATTAATATAGTTGAAGGCAAAATACAGTAGGGGAACTGCGAAATGGGAGATGCTCCTCAATTGAATCTATGGGGGAACGTCATACTTATAAATACCCTGGAATAAAGCAGGCTCAACGTATTGATCACTTGACCATGAAAAAGGACCTAACAGCAGAGTTTTATAGAAGGGTAAGACGACTGTTGAAACCCAAACTAAACAGTAAAAATCTGTTTCAGGCTATTAACACATATGCGTGTTCAGTGCTCAGATACTCTTTCGGTATAGTTAATTGGTATAAGACTGACATTGAACAATTACAACGAAAAGTTCGAGTTTTACTAACAAAAGCTCAAAATCGCCATCCAAAGAGCTCTGTCAAACGTACAACTTTGCCAAGGTTTGAAGGAGGAACAGGATTGGCAGATCTAAGCAAACTATTTGATCAACAAATTTCTATTTTGCGTAGTCATTTCCCGAAACTCGCAGAATATTTCTGATCTGCACAGCGTCATGTGCCAGGTTAATGACTTAAGACCACTGCGACTGACACAACAACACGTCTAATTAAACTACTGGTTGATCTCTGGTCATATGTTTCCTGAAACGGAAGGCTTTATATTGGCAATTCAAGATCAAGTAATTCCAACTAATATAAGAACTATCTAAAGTACATCGTTAAAGACAACGACAGATGCAGGTACGGTTGCCAAACATCTGAATCTATCCAGCATATCACAGGAGGTTGTCAAGCGGTCGCTACAACTGAATACAACGAACGACACGATGCTGTGGCAAAAATATTGCACCAGGAACTAGCACTGAAACTTGAACTATCACAGTCGGTGAGATTACCATACTATAAATACAAACCGGAATCTGTTTTAGAAAATAACAGCTACAAACTGTACTGGGACCGCACGATACTGACTGATCGAAATGTTGCTCACAATAGGCTAGATATAGTTTTGGTAGATAAAGTCTCTCGGAAAACAACTTTAATTGACATAGCAATTCCTAACAACAATACAAAACCAGTAACCAATGTGAACTAGACAACGCACTATTCCGAAAATCAGAAAAAGGGTTTTATAGAAAACTCAACAACATCAATAATAATGAAGCCCCTAGCTATCCTAGGAAAACAGCCATCGTGCAGTTTCCCATAACTCCAGAGCGAGCTGGAGTAATGAGGAGGAAGCTGCATTTCAGAATTGTGACACGATGCAACACCAATCAACCTATGTACACAGGACTGAGCAAAGTACAGACCAATCACTTGCCTTCCAACCTTATACAAACTTATAACATCGGGCATTAATCATCGCCTTTTTAAACTTTGTGAGCTGATCACATAATTACTTAACAACAAAAGGGATGCGCCAAATAGTGCAGTCAGTGAAGCATTATGCCTTCTAAATTTTTTAATAGTAATCGATTTACATAAAATTTTGGAATTAGGATGATCTAACCTCTAACTTCAAAAGTGAAATAGACCCGAACCCCGCTTTCACCCTGGGGGTGGTTGCCACTCCTTCTCGGTGGTGTACATTTTTTTGCAAAATAACCTCGGATATCGATAGAAGACCTAATTTTAAGCAAACAATGTTCTATAAAGTTTTTCCAAAAACCCAATACTTTTCTTTTTTTTGGCAACTGAAAATTCGGAATTTTTTCACGTTTTTCGTTGTTTTTTTGCAAATATCTCCAAAAATAATTTAACGAAACTTTTATGATGAACAAAATTGTAGCAGGTATAGAATTGAACAAACCGGTTTTTTATAAAGTGTTCTAAGTGCAATATTAAGCGAGATATTAAAGATCAAAGCCGTTTTTTATTTTGTATGAAATTTAATAGATGTATTCAGTGCCATCTAGCGGCGAGCGAATACATTTTATGCATTTTACTGAAAAAGGATTTTATAGTGTTTAAATGAGCTTTAAGATGAGCACTGTTAAAAGTCTTTTTTGCACGTAAAATGAGTGAGCAGTAATGCAAATAAGAACATCTATTTTTTTTAAATCAATTCCCCGCTTTATTCCCCAAACTATATGAGATAATTTTTTTTGTTTGCAGGAAAAATACGAAGAAATCCCTAACATTAATATAGGGGGCCAAATTATAGAATTAAACGGAAAACAAAAAAATATTTTTTAACGCATCATGCAATACATCAAATGAAAGGGTTTATTATGAGGAATACAAATAAAAATTTTTTTAATATTTTTAAAATTAATTATTTACAAGATATTAACATAAAGATATAAAAAATTCTTATTTCTCGCTTTATTTCCGAAACCATACTACCTAAAATTTTGAAAATAATTAGGGATACTGTTTGGTGCTCACTTGAAATTTATTAGAAAAATTATTAGAAAACCCCCATAGTAATTTTAGGGACAAATTATACAATTAAGTGGAAAATAAAAATCAATTTTCAAAAGGCTCATTATGTGAATTACAAATATATCATATTTTCAAATCATTTGTTTAAAATATATTATCAAAAATATTAAACATCGACTTAATTCCCACTTTAGAAACTACAGTATTTAAATTTTGAAATATATTTTTTATTTGTATTTTTAAATAATTTGAATAATATATTTGATAATTTAAAACTTGACCTATTTTGCCCTATATCTTCCAATCTACAGAGCCTCAAAATTGAAACAGTAGATTATGAGTAAAATAAAACTCTAATGTTAATTTTTGGGGATCAAATTAGAAAATTAAATACATATGTATTCTTATAAAATTCAAGCGAATCCTGAAGCAGATAAAATAAAAGTCTATGTGTGGAAAATGAAAGTGTAGATTCTTTATAAATTTAAAACGCTTCCATTAAAAGATATTAGGGTAAATATAAGAAAATGCACTCATTCCTTGCTTGTCTGAAACTGGAATATTAGAATCTTGAAAGTGGTACGGAACCCTTAGTATGCGAGTTCAACTCGCACTTCACCAAATTATTTATAAGTTGTGATAGCTTCAAAATTAAAGGAGTTATGGTCCAAAAACTAATCGTATTTTTTCTACTTAGTAAACTGAAAATCTCGGAGCGTGAATATTTGGAGGAATGTATATATTACACATTTGAAGGGCTGTTCAACCCAATAAAAACTACTGATCCACCTGCACCGCAAGAGGTGCTCAAAATGATTTTTTGCACTTGCGGATGCCGATAAACCGGATTCCAAAATTTCATGCAATCGGTTACTAGTAAAAAATTTAGGAGGTAAAACCCTAATTTTCCCTTCAATGACTGCACTAAAAAACTCGATGGGATGCAAGAATAACTGATAATTGATTCCGTTGTCTGCAATCAAGCCCACGCGAAACGACGAAATCTCTACATGGCATATGTAGAATACAAAAAGGCCTATGATTCACTTCCAGATGACTGACTCATTCAGGTGCTAAAACTCTATAAAGTAAATTGTATTGTGTACTTTTTAGAATATGTCATGACTAGTGGCAAACCAAAATCTTTCTGAATGAAGCCAACTGTTCGATACAAACCTACTCTATCCCAATCAGAAGGGGTATATTCCAGGGAGACTCTCTTAGCCTTATCATGAACACACTTTCACAAACTGAACTCGACTAACTTTGGGTTAAGTCTCAAATGCAAAAACGTACAAGCATTAAAGATAAACCATTTGTTATACATGGACGTCTTAAAGTTGATGGCAATATATAGTATCATATATCATCGATAAATAAGGTAAACAATGAGACCGGAGTGTGAGCCTTGATTAACTTCTGACATATACCCTTACATTTTTACTATTTCTTTCAAATCTATAAGGTAAAAGTTAAAACAAGCCAACAATTTACCTTGTACACCAAATGAAATAATTTATTATAAATTTTGCAGTCTTTCAATTTGGATTTCCCAATAACTCAAATAGGAGTGGGGATCCAGACTAAAGCTTCGGAGGGGGGGATTCTTATGCTTCACCAAATTTACCCAAATAGAGATTATTTTCTCAGTTATTACATAAAAAATAGTTGATCTGAGTTTTAAGTTAAATTCTCTTGTTTTAGTTTTAAAAACACTAATTTTGAGGCTCTCATGGGGCTGCAGCGATTGCCTCCGTAGGAAAACTTGTTGTCAAATTCATTTGAGCTTAGAAAAATCTTACATACAATTAGATACGGGGAAATATAGTAAAGCAGGTTGGTTAGTACAGAAGGCCAGATTTCCATAAATACTTAAAAAAGGGAATTCCACAGTTTCGCAACACAAATTTGGCGCTAGCCATGTTCGGCATCTGCTTCTGGGGTTACCTTAAAATCAATATATACAAGCATAAGCTAGCTAGTGCAAATATGCAAGTTATTAACTTATTTAACAGTTATTTAACAAGCATTTTATTAACAATATTTTTACATTAATGGAGTACCTTGAAGAGTTGAACCGGAAGGTAGTGAAATAAAACAAACAAATATTACAATTTTTTTAATATTCTTTGCGAAATAAAAAAATAACAAAATAACAAAAATGAGGTAACACAAAATTCCTCTTTTCATAAATATATTTATCAAAATACTAACAATATAATAATTAATATTGTTAGTCCACTAAAAATGCAGTTACACATTATTTATACATTTGTTTATTGTTAACAGCACTCAAGAAAATCTACAGAATTTTAGACATTATTATTATTATTTAATGAATAATTACATTAGAAATACACAGAGAGTTTACACAAGAGAGCCTTAGATAGGAAATACTTTTAGAAATGAATTCTAAAAGAGATTTCTTAAATAATACCCAATTCACCTATTTATACAAAATAATTTTGGTTGAATGGGTTACGCATTAAGCTTACACTTGTAAAATATATTAGAGCTTGTTTGATTTTTTTTTCCTTGTTCGTCTTAAAAAGATTTATTCAACAAATATATTTCTACAGTTTATATAAAGGGCAGTGATTTCTATAATTAGATAATTTACATGTATTTCCTTAGTAGGTAATATTATTTTTTTCGTTCAGGGGTGAAAATTACTTCTATTTAGAAAACACCTTGTAAGTTGTTCATCTTAGAAAGATCTTATCAATAACTATATTTGTACAGTTTACGTAAAGGGCAGTGATTTCTATAATTAGATAATTTACATGTATTTCCTTAGTATGTAATATAGACTGGTGCTAATAATAAAGTGACTATAGCTTATTCATTTTAGAAGTGCTATGACGCATTTTTTGTATGTAGGTTAATATTACATTACATATTACATATTATACAATTTGGTTAATTGTAATTACTTAGCTTGTTAAGCTTGTAATCTTACGATCTGACTCAAAAGAATTTGATGTTTATGCAATAACCATCATTTCGTTAGATTCTCAGTACTGGTACCTACACTTGTATTGGTGAGGATGGATGTCATTTAGGCAATTATTACCCTGAACTGTTTTTAATCAAATACGGTCAAATTTTTGTTACGCGATAAACGTGAAGAAAAAAGTCAACACTAAAAGGGAGGAAATCGAGGAAAATATTTTCAAGTGAAACTTTAAACAGTATTTTCTTAAAGGGTTTGACCTCCCTTAGAGATAAATTCATACTGGTAATACTGTGGAATTTATGGGTGACAGTTTGTGTTTACTCCATGAAGATGACTCTGTTGTATTCATGGGTTCAGTTCATATCAGTATTTTTAATTACACTATTCAAATAACAAAATATTTTAGTTATAATTGTACATATTTAAAAGAGAAATGTTTTAAAACTGGTTTAGAAGACATAGAATATCTGAGAATGAATTGAACTAGATATTGAAAATAGGAACGCTAGTTCAGAGCCGCAGTTCATATAATATGAATACAGGACCCCGATTCTTGATTAACTGACCTAAATGACGTTTAATCGGTCTTCCAATTTGCCCTTCAATAGACCAAACTTCATGTACGATCTTATAGCAGTATTTTTGTTGCATCGCAATATATCAATAATTAGGACATAGAGCAAAGGAAGCAGAAGGTGATAAGAGTATTATTGCTGACTTGGCAGTATCTTGTATCTTAGTGTTGGAAAAATAAAACTAAATGGTTGAAATACTAACCAAAACAAAATGCTTGATCAAAAATTTACATGAAGTATATACACGATTGTATGTACATGAAACACAAAATGCTCTACAATATTGGTGATTGATTTTTAATATACATACCTAATTCATGTCAATGTGAAACTGTTTACAAATAGAATTTGCGGAGATATTTAAAACAGAGGCCGATCCAGAAACGAGTTTCAGAGAAGGCGATCTCGTGCAACAGGGGAGGGGTGATTTCATACGTCAGGGGGGATCTCGTATGAAATAAGAGATGGGGCTTCTCAATAGTTTTAGTTATCCTGTGTATTCTAAGCTAACACATTAAAAATTATTGATCTTCAAATGAATCCACACTAATTAGTTTATTTTAAGCTCTTGGATATAAAATTTCCTCGCTTGAGTGTTGAACTCATTAACCTTGAGGTCTCGCAGGGGGCGATCCCCAGCCTCCTGAGTCCGCCCAGCGTTAAACAATTTGGTAGTAGTTCTGAAAAATCAACACTGCAGATCTATGGGATAGTGAATAAGAGTCCGACCTATAGGTTAAAACTTTTAATAATTTACAACAACAAAATTAGTTTAGACGATTAGAGGTATCTGGTAGATCTTAATATCTAACTATGAATTTATTCTGGCTAAATAAAAATTAACATGCGACATTACATCATTATATTTTGCAATATTGTTACACTTTACTATTACTATTTTATTTTTGAATAACAAGATAAATATTAGCCAACTTTATGTTCTTTGATTTCAAGATTTAAGCAGTACTATATTTGAAGACGCGAGATGTAAGACCGACATCTAGGATTTTCAAGAGAATCAGACACAGAGGCTCCGAATCTGGAGCCGTTCCGTGTAATTGCTGTTCTCCCTTAACTCCTAGGACAGAATGTCACGATACAATTTTCAGGTTACTTCACCTGCCAGAGATATTGAATAGTTGCGCTTCCCACAATTGAATGTCCTCTCTCATGAACATATTTATTATCTTATGAAGTACATTATAGAATTACATATTTCAAAATATTAAAATTCACAATCTTTACTTCCATTGTAAGTGTTTTTTATTTTATTATTCAATGGCCTTGTATGCTTGAAGTGTGGGAGCTGTTCCCTGGCTACTCTTCCTCTAGCAGAATTGTCCTTGGTCTTTTGAATTTAAAATCAACTGGATTGTAGTCCGCCATTTCCCTTATTCTTTTGTTTGAATGTGTCTGAAAGGCCCCGAGAGATTTCTTGCTCATCTGTCTGAGATGTTCCCCTATAGAAAGTATCTTTAGACTGTTTCTTATATCGCGGTTCCTCATATACCATGGAGCATTCGTGATTGTTCTAAGTATTTTAGACTCTGTCGCTTCAAGTTTTGCCATGTGTGTTCGGGCAACTTGACACCATGTGGCTGATGCATATGTCATGCATGGCCTTATACAAGTCTTGTAAAGAGTAAGTTTGTTCGCTATGTTAAGTTTACTATTTCTCGCTAGGAATGGATACAGCTGAACAAACTTACTAGTAGCTCTCCTGGTAATTTCTTGTATATGGGCAGCCCATGTCAGTCTTTTGTCAAATGTTATTCCAAGGTATTTGACTGTGGAGGTCCACGGGATAGGTTCTGAGTCTATTCGTACCATGCATTCCGGGTTATTGCGTTTCTTTGAAAAGTGTATTGCTTGACTCTTGTTGGGGTTGTACTTTATCCTCCATTTATGAAGCCAGATTTGTAAATCGTCACACGCTCGTTGTAGGTATATGACGCTTTGTTCTTGACATATTGAGCTAGCTAGTAATGCTGTGTCGTCGGCGAATATCATATATTCGGTATGTGGTGACTTTTTAGGGATATCAGCTGTATATATTGAATATATCACTGGCGATAACACCGCTCCTTGAGGGACCCCAGCAGTTATAAATTTTGATTCAGAAATTTGTTTCCCAATTTTTACCCTGAATGTTCGGCCTGCAATGAAGTTATGAAGGAGTTTAATTATGTCCGGTATTATGGCTAGATTATTCATTTTCATAATGAGTCCCTGATGCCAGACTCTATCAAATGCTTGAATGATATCTAACAACAGGGCGCTACAATGGCTGTTCTTGTGCCTTTCCCTCAAAATGTTTTCACTTAGTCGGAGTGTCTGTTGAGCAGGAATATGATTTTCCCTAAATCCGAACTGTTCGTCTGGAATGATGTTCTTTTCTTCACACTCACTGTTGAGTCGAGCAAGTATTATTCTCTCAGTTATTTTGGAGAGCGACGACAATAGACTAATGGGACGGTACCCGTCTGGTCTCTTGTGGTTCTTACCAGGTTTGTGAATTAGAATTGTTAGGGATTTTTTCCAATGGACGGGGAAGTACATGGTCAGTAAGATGCCGTTGATGAGATTGGTAAGGTATTTTATATATTCTTTAGGGATATTACGTAATTGTCTGTTTGAGATTCCGTCTTGCCCTGGAGCTTTTTTAATGTCCTCTCAAACACTTCTTTATGCATTTGATGCATTTCGTTAAATTTGAAGACGCGAGATGTAAGACCGACATCTAGGATTTTCAAGAGAAGCTGGAGCCGTTCCGTGTAATTGCTGTTCTCCCTTAACTCCTAGGACAGAATGTCACGATAAAATTTTCAGGTTACTTCACCTGTCAGAGATATTGAATACTCTCTTCGAGGTGTCATTCCTTTGTACGCAAGACAATATATATTATATATAAATATAATATATATTGTTTCTGGTCGGGAACAGCTCCAGATTCGGAGCCTCTGTGTACTGATTCTCTTGAAAATCCTAGATGTCGGTCTTACATCTCGCGTCTTCAAATTTAACGAAATGCATCAAGTGCATAAAGAAGTGTTCGAGAGGACATTCAATTGTGGGAAGCGCAACTGATGAAGGTTCCCGACCAGAAACAATATATATTATATTTATATATAATATATTTTGTCTTGCGTACAAAGGAATGACACCTCGAAGAGAGTACTATTTTTGTCATAGATTTAATGTTTGAAGTGAATTTTGATGCATTAACTGAGTATATGCACTAACATGGCAATAGCTAATAAGGCTTAAATTATAAAACAAAGGCGATTTCAGTTAATATCAAAGTGGGTGGTTTACCCTGTTGTCTTGGGTGAGTAAAAAAAACATATAAAGAAGTCATTGCTATCAACCAGATCATTGCAGAACTAAAATGAATAGGCTATGGTCCAATATTTAATGTTAATTCTAACTAGAGAACCTCTACCAAAAAGTGTAAAGCTTAATAATAAAACTGAGAATAATAAAATTTGGGATATGTTGTATTTCATATCAATATTTTTTGAGTGAGTCATTGCAGTAACTGAATCGTAAAAGATATGATCTGAAAACAAATGTCAGTTTAAATCTTACACTTCAGTTATTGATTCTGCACTTTATGCAGGGTTACTACATTAAAAAAAACTATCGTTCGAATATAACTTATGTTTTTCCTTCACATTTCAAGGACAGGTAAAATTGCAGATAATCTGGGTCGCTAGTTGTTACTTTTTCACACTTTAGGATCTATTTCAACAAAAAATAGAATAAAGAAATTCAGCAGTACGGGTTTATGTATTTTTTTAAAGCACTTGTAAACAATTTTGTTAGTAAATGGAATAATTGTCTAGGAAGTTACCATAGCATTTTGTAAAACTTGTGATTAACCTATTTATTTTTATTTTGTAAGAAAATTTGAATTGGATGAAGAACACAGGAAAACATTGACATATTTTTAAAATCTGATCCGATTCTTAGGATTTCGTTTAAAAAAGCAGGAGTTCCGGATTTTTTTTTCTATTTCACAGTTGGAAGAAACGTAATATTTGAATGGAAAATGTTAGTATTACATCTTTTAATATTTTGTAACAAATATTACTACTATTCTAAAAAGAAATATATTTTGTGTATCCCATCAATTGTTGTTAAGTATAAAGGATGAAACAATAACGATACATTTTAATAAATAATGTAAACACCCGCGGTTTCACCCGCATAAGGAAATTACAAGTCTTTGCAAAAATTAATAACTTATGAAACGTATGGGTTATCCTATAATAATTTTTGATACACCCTACTTAACCATAAATCCACCAATCCCGAATATATTTCACCCAAACTGCAAGTGTTTATGTGTCACCCTATATAACAAGTTTATTCGACATTTTTTTTAATCACCTGTAACTGTAACTCAACTTCACCCTATAGTACAACCATCCTGTAGATGCTGCTGTTTATTTGTCACCCAACATAACGTTTTTTAACACCTGCTTATAACTCTACTCCAACATATATTTCAGTTACGCTATATAACAATTATTGCTAATATTTTTTGAGGCAACTTGTAAAGTACAATTTCTTTCCGCACTATATTTTAATCACCCTTTATATGCAACTTTTTCTACCATCACACTCTAAAACTATATTCTTGCTTTGCCCCATGTTTCAGGTATTCCATATAGTAGGATGTAACTGTCCATGCCCTATATAACAATTTTTTAAACTTTCAATCCACCCTAATGGAAATGCCTGTGGAACCCTTGGTGTGTCTCAAATGTAAAAAAACAGTTTGGCACCTTTATTTAAACACTCACCCAAACTACAACTGCTTTTTGGCCACCCTATATAACAATTTTAATCATTTTTTAACCGCCTTGTATAACTGTAAGTCTACTTCTATCTACATTAAAACCATCCTGTATATACTGCTGCCAATCAGTCAAACCTTATACATTATTTTTGAACCATCCTGTATAACCATAATTTTACTCTACAAAATACTTCAACCACCCTGTATGTTCATCTGCTTAGGGGCCACCAAATATAACATTTTTTAAACACTATAATTCTGCTCCACTCTTATCTACGCAATTACTTATGGACTACTTATATAACCATTTTTAACCACCCTGGAAAGTATAATTTGTCTCCACCTTATATTTCAACCACACTGTGTAACTATAACTTTACTGTGTTCCATATTTCATGTACTCCATATATGCAACTACTATATAACAAAATTTTGCTACCATTTATTTCCACTCTGTATAATTATAATTCTACTCCACCCTATATTTCAACAACCTTGTTTATGTAACTACTTATTTGCCACCCAAGATAAGATTTTTGTACCACCCTGTATGCATAAAATTTTACTCCACCCTATATTTCAACCATCCAGTAAACGGAACAGCTTGTAGAACGTAACAATTCTTTATAATATTTTTTAAACCCACTTGTATAGCTGTAATTAAACTCCTGTACATATTTCAACCATCCTATATATGCAACTACTTGTGGATATAAAATAATTTTTTAACCACTCTATAAACTATAATTCTAACATTTTTTCAACCCATTTCATAACAATAATAACTCAAGAACATAATTCCTAACTGCTTACATAACACATCTTCTTCAAAAAAAATTTATCCACCCTGTATAAATATTCTACTCTTACCTCGACCATATTATATATATGCAACTACTTATGAGCCAAACAATATATCATTTATTTATCCACCCTATATAAATATAATTCTACTCCACCCATTTATGAACCACCTGGTATATGCAACTATTTATGGCCAACTCAATATAACTTTTTTGAACCACCCCGTATAACTAATTCTACTCCCCTTATTTAAACCACCTTGTGGTACTCCTAATACAACTTTTTTCAGATTTTTTAAGGCGATAAAATATCGACCAGATTTTAAGTCAAATTTGCAACAAAAAAAGATAGTTCTTACGTGATGCCCGAACAAACAAACTAACAAACAGAGAAACTTACCATTTTATAATAGCATAGATAAATGAACATTTTGAGGGTATCAATATGCGTTGAACAGCATTGTGGATTAATTAGTTCATACTATATTCATATATTTATGTACATATGTACAGGAGTTTTAGTGCAAACTAAAGGAAAAGGTGCATCCGGTTCCTTCAAATTGGCAGCTTCGTCCTCTTCAGGAGCTTCAGCATCGAAACCGGCCAGCGGCGACAAAAAGAAAACTGGGGCTGGAGGTAGAGCAAAGAAGTCACCTGCAAAACGAGCAGCTTCCAGCGATAAACCCAAGCCGACAAAGAAGCCGGCGGCTGCGGGGGCAGCAAAAAAATCGGCCAAAAAGACTACGACTGCAACCAAACCTAAGAAAGTTGCCGCAACTGAAGACTTCGACTCCGAAATCCACCCCATCGACAACAACTTCATCGTCATCATCATCAGTTTCGCTTGCATCCAAAGCGAAGTCTCCTTCCAAAGCAAAAAAAAAAACAGTAAAGGTGCCCCTACAAAAAAACCGAAAGCTCCAAAACCGAAAACAGCAAAATCCGCGGCATCCCCGAAGGCGAAGAAAGCAGCTTCTCCCAAGAAGAAGAAATAAATAGAAAACAATTTCATCGACATTATTTACGCTCATATATGTATATGAGAATATATTACTTTGTTGTTGTTATGTCTTGTATACTGTTATATATTTGTTTGAAAATTGAGATTTTACGTAAGTTTTGGAGAGGTAGGTGGGTTTTAAATTGTATCTTACAGTTTCTTACATGGGGGGTGGGGAACAGAAAAACTTCAAAATTCATCTTACGTTATTTATGGATATCCCCTGATATGCTTCATCTTGTAATTATTGACAGCAATAGAGTGTGATCGGAGTCGATATCAGCTCCCGGGTAAATTTTTGTAATTTTGATGCTGTTCTTAAATGCTTGGTTTGGTTAAAATGAAGTCAATCTCATACCAAGGCTGATAAGCCTTTAAAAATGGTAAAAAGTGGAAAAAATAGTAGGATGAAACCCATTAGAAAAGGAAGAGAGTACCTAAACTGACTATACGTCCCCTTTTGAACGGGACTGTCCCGTTTCTCGGTCACCTGTCCCGTTGTACCCAAACAAAGCGTCGGGACGCCAAATAGTCCGTTTTCCGGAACCGCGCCAAAGTTTTAAATTACGAGGTTCATGAGACACGCGTGGGCGGGGAATCACCGAATGGGATAATTTAAAAGTCTCCACAGAGGCTCGTTGGGTGGAAGTATTCAAACACTTTCGCACCAACAATCTTCAACATTAAAATTTTTGTATTTTAATTGAATATATTTTATGTCTACCTGGTACAAATGCTCTTATGAATAAATTGTGGACGTCTGAAAAAAATCACTTACAGGTACCAGTTCTCAAAGCGATGTTGATAACTAAGCGCAAGATAAAAAAACGTGCCATGAATTTTATTCTTATTTAAAATCATCACCAGCTATATTATAGCACATTTATTCCTCTGATAGATATAAATACAATTAAAAAAAAATTGCATATAATTTAATAATTTCTGTCAGAGGAACTTTGCTTTAATAAAGCTGGTTAACTGGTGATTGATTTTTATTTTCTACAACTTGTTTTAGTAGTAGTAGTAGTAATTCCATTAACTTACACTTTCCCTAAATAAAGAAACCTGCTAACTGGGGTATACAAACTTATGTCCCGTTTTGAGTTCAAAAATATATGATCAGTTTAAGAATACCACAAAAATGAAAGGAAAAATAATTAACGAGCGATCTGAAGTCGGGAAGTGGAAGATGTGAGGTTTTAAGGTTAAAAAACGGTTTATCTTGATTTCCGGCAAAACTACGAGTCCTATGGAAAAGAGTTAAATGGCAAATTTGTAGATAATAAAAAGATATAAACTTTTTCACATAACCTCAAAATGTATGTGACAAATTCAAAAAACCAAATTTTTGTTTTTTTATTTTTCTTTTACAACAAAAATTTATTTATTTTTTAACTTCATTTTGACTTAATATCAAAAAAGCACCATTACTTTTAATCGAAAATTCTCACGTCAAAATCTTGCTTTTTTAAAAAAGTCGTTTCGGCTTTTTGTTCCTTCTTGGTTTTTTGATTTTTATTACACAAATTTTGTATTTATGTGAAAAAAGTGTAAACACAAAAGTTGTACTTAGATATTTTTATTACCTACAACTTTGCTATAGGACTTGAAGTTTTTCCGGAAATCGAGATAAAACGTTTTTAGGGTTCCGTATATACAATATACGGATACCCTTATAATATCACTCCGGATTTCTGCCTCTGTCACATCACACCAATTTTCTCCTAAACTACTGGTCGGAAGAGGTTGAAATTTGGCATCAATGTATAGTTTGGTAACCCGATCAGAAGTACATATCGTAAATAAAGAAATTTTGATTTTAGGGGTACTTTCGGGGGGAAAAAACTAAAAAAATCGGCTGTTCCCCCCTTGATCTCCGAAACTACTAAGCATAAAATTTTGAAAAAAATAGGAAATATAGATCGTTGCGCGAACTTTACAGGAAAAATAAGGAGAAACCAATAATATTAATTTTGGGGGGCAAATTATAGAATTAAATGAAAATTTAAAAATAATTTTTTTTCAAACGCAACATGTAATATATCAAATGAAAAGTCCCATTCTGAGGAACACAAATATATTTTTTTCAAATTAAAAAAAATAATTAAAAAGATATTAACGAATGTATATCAAAATTTACTCATTCCGCCCACATTATCTCCGAAACTATAAAACGTAAAGTTTTAAAAAAATAGAGGTATAGGGTCTGACCTGAAGTTTACTGGAAAAATAAGGAGAAACCTCTACTTTTAATTTTGGGGGGCAAATTACAGAATTAAATATAAAATATAAAATTAAAATTGTTTACCTAACCCATCATGTTACATATTAAATGAAAGGGCTCATTATGACGAAAACAAATATATTTTTTCCATATTTTTAAAATAAATAAATTAAAAGATATTAATAAAAATATAAAAAATTACTCATCCCCCCCCTTATTTCCAAAACCATAAGCTGCAAAATTTAAAAAAAATACAGGTATAGCGCCTCACCTGAACTTTACTGGAAAAATAAGGAGAAATCCCTAATATTTATTTTGGGGGGCAAATTATAGAATTAAATGGAAAATAAAAAATATAATTGTTTCTAACGGATCCAGTAATATATCAAATCAAAAGGCTCATTATGACGAATACTAATATATTTTTTTAAATAAATATTTTAAAATATATTAAAAAAAATATATTTAAAAAATTACCCATTCCCCCTTTATTCCCCAAACTATAAGACCTACATTTTTTTGTTTAGAGGAAAAATACGAAGAAATCCTTAATATTAATATTGGGGGCCAAATTATAGAATTAAACGGAAAATAAAAAAAAATATTTTTTAACGCATCATGCAATACATCAAATGAAAGGGTTTATTATGAGGAATACAAATACATATTTTTCATATTTTTAAAATTAATTGTTTACAAGATATTAACATATAAAAAAATTCTCATTTCTCGCTTTATTTCCGAAACCATACTGGTGCTCACTTGAAATTAAAAGAAAAATTATTAGAAAACCCCCATAGTAATTTTAGGGACAAACTATACAATTAAGTGAATTACATTATGTGAATTGCAAATATATCATATTTTTAAATAATTTGTTTAAAATATATTAAAAAAAATAAACATCGACTTAATTCCCACTTTAGAAACTACACTATTTAAATTTTGAAATATATATTTTATTTGTATTTTTAAATAATTTGAATAACGCATCATGTAATATATCAAAAAAGCCTCATTATGAGAATTATAAATGTTTTTTATAATTTTAAAATATTAAACATCGACTTATTCCCCCATTAGAAACTACACTATCTAAAATTTAAAAAAATACGTTTTATTTGTATTTTTAAATAATTTGTCTAAAAGATTTAATAATTTATAGTTTAAAACGTGACCTATTTGGCCCTATATCTTCCAATCTACAGAGCCCCAAAATTCAGACAGTAGATTATAAAAGTCTTCCCTGAAAGTTTATTAGTAAAATAAAACTCTAATGTTAATTTTGGAGGCCAAATTAGAAAATTAAATAAATATATATTAGGGATGTAACGAATGTCCGATTTTCGATATTCGCGAATACGAATGCGAATGCGAATTTTCTCTTCCAATACTCGCGAATACGAATGCGAATATCAGATTTTATTTTGGTTTAATCAAAAATTATAACCTAAATTGAGCTTCGTAATCATTATAGAAAGCCACTCTTCTATTTTTAATATATAAATTGAAATAGCTGTGGTCTCACAGATGTATAAGCACAAAATTTTGTATACTAATACCAAACCCTTACACTCAAGTCTCTTTCAACAGTTAAGTCATATTGAAGTGAACCAAAAAAGTTCTTTTGATTATAAGTTATAAGAAGTTATTATAATTAAACAGAAAAATTATATAATTAAATTTATGGAGTCAAATAAAAACTAAACTTATATGAATTGCCAAAAAAAGGAATTTTATTGGCATGTTATAACTTATCTTATTTATGGACTCATTTACATATTTTGAAAATCAGTTTCAAAAACAAAGTGACGAACGAGTCTAAGCTTTATATAGGTTTAAAAGTAAGATTCTGAAAGCTTGTATATTTCTGAGTAAAATGAGATTAAATGCTTGAGAATTGGTAAAAAAATAACGACTTATGACGAGGTATGTTTTAACATCTTGACAGCTAATTTCTCTTATTTTGCAAAATTAACTAGGCCTAAACACAAATTTCGCTTCTTTGGGTATCGCTACTAATTTGAATTGACAGCTGCGAAAATGGTACTAGCTAAGGAAGATAAAATTTGCATCAATACTTTAAATTAGAGAATGATACATGGCAAGTTCTGCCATAAATTGCTAGGCGATATAATAAAAAAACATAACTTACAATTTTGTTAAGAAATTTCACCTCAAGTGATTGAATCTCTAGAAGATTGTATCATAATTTCTTTGACAGGTTTTCATTAACCTAAGAATTCTTTGTCCTAGAAATCACAAGGAAACGGCGTTATATGCAGTATGACTCCTGATTTTGAGTCTCTGTGAGCTAGTTTTCCCTGAAACTTCTAAATCTCTAAATTCATTTTGCCATAAAACCCTATATCATGTTATGAAACTGAGATAACTTGCTTAATTTTATTTAGCAATTAAATTGTTGCCTGATTATATATACATGTCAGGATTCCAGAACAAATGTATATATGTAGTTGACATTTATGTACAAGTTAATACCTACGTGTAAGACTTAACGTTTGAAATCACAAGTCAGTTATACAGTGTGCAATGTTCCTAATGAGTAACATCATAATATTTACGCTTTTCATTGTCAAATATATTCGCAGAAAATTCGCATGAATAACCGCGAATACGAATGCGAATATTAATAAACAGGCGAATATTCGTTACATCCCTAATATATATGTATTCTTATAAAAATCAAGCGAATCTGGAAGCAGATAAAATAAAAAGTCTATGTGTGGAAAATGAAAGTGTATATTTTTATAAATTTAAAACGCTTCCTTTAAAAGATATTAAGGCAAATATAGGAAAATGCACTCATTCCCTGCTTGTCTGAAACTGGAATATTAGAATCTCGAAGGTGGTACGGAACCCTTAGTATGCGAGTCCAACTCGCACTTGGCCAAACTATTTACTTTTAAAACCTACCCCCTCCACTTCCCGACCTAAGATCGTCCGTAAATTATTTTTCCTTTTATTGTTGTTGTATTCTCTATCTTTTCTAATGGGTTTCATTTTACTATTTTTTTTGGTTTTAAAACTTATCGACCCTGGTCTATACCTTTTTGAGTCCTCTGGATTTTTCTACGTATACAGTCGTTGTTCATGTTGTTCGAACCAGGTATTCGAAATCGAAAAGTCATATTGTTCTCAAAATTTCACCAACTTATAGCCCCCTTGGTTCTTTTGCTGTATCCAAAATTTGCAATTATGCCGTTTTCAGTTACTTGTTCAACTACAGTATTAAAATCTCCCATTATAATTCTTCTAATTTGCCCTTTTCCAGTTTCCTGTAAAAAATCCCCTATCTGTTTATATACTTCGTCTACATCTTCACCAGTTGCGTCGCACGTGGCCATATAAACTTGATTTATTAGAGGGTCGACTGGTTCAGATGTTATTTTCATTTTTGAACCTCCTATGTAAATCATTTTGTATTTTCCAACAATTATTTCACCTTTGTCTTTCATCTTCTGTTGTATTCTGTATTCTGTTGTAGTCCAAGTTAAAAACAATTACCATTCATTTCTACAGACAAGCACAAAATTAAAACAATAAGAACATCGCTGGTATTGTTCTCTTTCTCTTTTAAAATCTAATTTTCAAAATTGCACCCATTGTTCTTTCGATACAAACCGTATATTAAAATAAAAATAAATAAGACCTGCATCACTGTGATCATTTCATGCTCATTGACTCTATACTAAAATATTACAAACCATTAACATCGAATAATGCACGTATTCAGATATATACCAACAAAATATTATATAAACGAAATAATAATTTGTGTCAATTATTCTGACATTAAATTTTATGCCCTGTAAATGTGTCTGTTTTAAACATGATGTCTATATTTAATTCACTTCTATGTATAATAATTCCACTGAAAATTTTGGTAAGGATATTTTAATTTGTCAGAAATTGTTTTACATATTATACTAAAATAATCTTCATTTTTGTTTTTGAATAAACATCTTGTTAATAAAAAAGTGCATGTTTCAAAAGAAATGCTTGAAAGAGTGTACATTTGTTTGAAACACTCCAACGAAAATTTTGTTAGAACGTCAAAAGTGCATCTTAGGTGAGAATTTATGGAATATTGAATGATTTTGAAGAAATGAAGAGAATATTATCACAACCAATGGGCTCAAAAAAGTTTATAAAATGTATTTTTTAAATGTAATGAAAGGAAATATTAAAATTGCTTGTAAGAATAGGCAACAAAATTACATTTCTAGAGACAGAACGTTATTCGTCGAGATAATTCCAGTATATTCCAGAGAACGTTAGAGAAGCCTTATCGAAAATTCTGGAACTGCTCAACCTCATATTAATAGATGGTTGATACACAAGAGTAGGAAACAGGTAATTGAGACAAAGTAAATTCTGATCGTGAATTAGAAGTTAGAGTATGGGTAAAGCAAAAAGGTATTGTGTATGTGATCAATCGTTTTGGTTAACTCCAGAAAAGTTGCCGAAACGGTGCTGAGTGTGAAAAATTAAGGTTTAGTATAATAATACAAAACATTTTTATAATTTTGTCTGAACCTTCCGTCGATTTTCAATTTGTTAGTATATTTGTTGTTCTAATAATTTCTGTTGGTCAACTGTGTCGAATGTCTTCTGAAAAATCCTGACATTCGAAAAATATTTCTTTGGTTTTATTGAGGTGGTCGTTAGTCCCATATTTTGTTTGCGCCTGTACTTTACAATATTTGTATGCAGTTTCAAATTTTTAAGAACAGTATTAACTCATTTTTTTGTGTGAGATGACACGTTGTGCGCTCCCCAATTGAGATGGGGTAATTTCTTCAAGCAGACATTTGTTGAATAAACTTTTCATTACTTTTGGGATTAATATTCTTCATACTTCATTCTTCTGTTCCTTGGCTTATTATTTTTGGGCAATTGGTGTTAGGTTTTTTTTTATAGGTATTGAGTACAATTGTTTATACAGAACTTCTGTAATTATTAAAGCAACTTTCCTTCTTGTATAGCAGTAGGTTTGTCGACCGCATTCTCAAGAGTCCTCGTTTATCGATGGGTAGGTCTGGACTATTGCATGTTTCTTATGCATATAATCTGTGGATAGTATCCTCAGCTTATCATGGTCTGGTTTGTCAAGTTTAGATATAGTTTGCAAATTTTGGCATGGTCAGAATCCTTGACACAGACTGTGTGTGACTAAATGATCTGTCAGCTTGAAAGTATATATCCACCTATATTGATAAGTCTCGGCTATAATCTTCGTTGGCTACACGTGTTGGAAGATAGTGTGGGGTGTCTAGGAATGTATGGGTGAGAGGGAAGGGTTCCAGCATTATTTCTACTAATCTTTCACCATAACTCGCATAAGCATGTAAATGATTTTATTTTTTAGGCTTCTCCAGCATACAAATGCACTATTGAAAACATGATACCATGTGAGGGTCCACAATTTGAAAATATGGAGAGTCCCATGGAAGACTTAATTTTCTCTAGAATCAGTCGGAAGAGTAAAGCTCTAAGCTTCAAAGTAACATTTAAACAGCCAGTTGGGGACAATATCGGGGTAACATTTATTTATTATTTAGCCAAATGATTAAACAAAATTCTCATATCCACGTCCGTTTTAAATAATCAATTTAAAAGTAGTTTTTTACTAGAATTTAAGATTTTCAACTATTTAATAATTTAACATGATATATAACATTATAATTATCTACTAACTAAAATAAAATTTAAATTTTAGACAAAGCTGGTCATAGAAAAGCATGGAAATAATGGTAGGGTGGAACTCCCATTCATACCTTTAATAAAAAATGCATGTAAAGTGTATTCAAAACATTTTCATAAAATATGGGTAGAAATACTAACGAAAATGAATGTGACAAATCCAAACGATTGTCCGATACCTCCAGTGAGTACAAGTATTATATTAATTTAAAATATCTACTTAGGAAATATACAAACAGTATAATGCAGATATTATGACAAATTCTAGGGACTTCCACAATGACATCGTGGAAAACGACTAAAGAGGATATAAAAAATTATGACAGACTACTTCCGTTTTCAACTGAAAAGCGTAAAAGCTACAAAAACGCTAAGAAACGATTACTAATAAGGGAAAGCTAAGTAATCGCATTAACAGACGAATACATCCAAATAATAGAAAAAAACAACAATGAAATACATATGACGAACAAAGAAACACCAGAAGTACTCATGAAAGAAGTTGAGTTCGCGGTCAACAATATATCAGCAGGGAGTAAAGGCCATACTACTAAAATACACTGCATGAGGAAATCTATACACATTGTCTAATGACCAGACATTTACTGGAGTAATAAAATAACTCTTTCATAATGCCAATACACAAGAACGGGAGTAAAGATGACACCACGAATTATAGGCTTACAAGTCTTTTGCCGGCAGTATACAAAATATTTACTAAGATCGTATAGAACATTACACACTGTTCAACTAGAGACCAGGAGGGATTTCGGAGTAGATTCAGCACCATTGATCACATAGATACTATAAGGAAAGTTATAAGTTGAACTAAAGAATATCAAATACCATAGTGGCCAGCTGATGACAGATTTTGATCCACCACTTTCTGCTTTACGCCTCGAAGGGCGCTGAAAAGTGTGATACTCTTATCTATAATTAGTCAGTTGACATAAGAAAAATTCATTTTTCAATGACTAATTGAATTCTATAATAAAACCGATCATTGGAAACGACAGGCAGAAGTGTCGCACTTGGCCTAAAGTTTGAGATTAGGACGTGATTCTATATTTAATTAACAAATTCTCACAATTTTTTCCGTTCTGCCAATCGGGAGTACGGAAGTTGATACTGTGAGAAATCCATAGAGAAACTGGTGTTTGAGAATGGCTAAGTAAGATCGGAATCGATAAACTTTCCACAATATTTCCGATCCTTAATCCTACTTGACTATTCTGAAATCTTTCCCAATATTTCTATGGATTTCCCACAATATCAACTTTCATTCTTCCAATTATCAGAAAGGAGAAAATTTGCTTACATGATGACAACTCGGCCTATCGTTCTTCGATTATCTATTTTACTGTAGAAAAGCTGTGGAACCTTTGGTGTGTCGCAGATATATAAACACAAAGTTTTGTACCCTTACAGCAAACCTTTTTTTTACACTCAACACCGTTTCAATTTTCATGGAGTAAACCAAAACCGTTTTGACGAAAAACGAAATACCAGAAGTGCTCGTGAAAGATGTAGAGTCAACTGCCAAGAACATGAAAACTGTCACAACAGCAGGCAATAGGGCATATATTACTTACGGCAGTTTAAGTAGCTAATGACGTAGAACGTTGAACCAGTTTCATTGTTTGAGAAATCCAGACTTCCCAATGATGGAATTGCTAAATTACGAAAATATGGTGGCCCATAGTACTAATTCACAGGAAAGGTATACCGAAGCTATTCACAGGAGCAGTTGAAAGTATTTTTCGAATATTAGAGTGGAACTTCAATATACGAGATGGGGCACTTATCGTGGGACAAGGTAACATCTCGAGTGGAATTGATTATTTCGTAAAGCTTCAGATACAAGTTGTACGTACGGTTTCAAGTGTGCCATCAAATGACTAATATTACGCCTTTTAGAATTCGATATAACGGTCAAATGCAAGCACTTTTGTTCTAGATAGTTTATCGAATCGATCCATATTTTGACCAGATAATGGCTAAAATCTGGCATATGGATTAGTATTTTATTTTGCGACAAAGAAATACCTCGAGTCGATTCCTTGATTTCGAAAAAACGTTTACATAAAAGTTGTAGGGTTTCAAGTACGCAATCAAATTGAACATATTGCGATTTCCAGTCCAAACAGGAAATGGCCTTTCGCGATCTGAATGGTTCTTAAACAAGCAGTAAGATTGAACCCGTTGTCAATGGCAAATAATCTATGAAAAAGGCACAATTCTAAAATTAAAATGTATGACAATAGTATTTGTTTGTGACGTCATAAACAAATAATATTGTCAAAACTTCAAGTTCATCTCTGAAAATAAAATTTAGCGTTTTTGATTTCTGGAGTCAAAAGCATGTATTCAAAAAATTTGAAGATTCCTTTCCATATCTTCAAGGATTTGATTAGGTACATAATTTATTCTAGACTGTATAACGTACATTAAAATAGAGTTAAAATGAAGTGACAATTCAAAACTAATGTTAAAATACCTGATTATTTCATATTGTGTGTATGAAATTTGTGTAAATAGCACGCTGAAGTTAATAACAGTTATTATTCCTTAAAGGGACACTACAGACTGGATAAATATGTATTTAATGAACAAGTGATTGAGCAAAGGGTACCAATAAAAGGAAGATTTAATGCAAAAACCATCATGGTGGATTTGAACAACAATAATAGAGTGATAACTTGCATTGACACTTTAATGATAATGGAAGAAGATGTATGACAATAAACTTCATTAATATTATATCATAAAAAAAACAGTTTAAAAAGTAATTTTTCATATCCGTTTATAAATAATCTGAATTCAGTAATAATAAGAAAGTACCCACCTTTTGTTTGTCCTTGAATGCATGAAATTAAATGTATTTAATGTATATACAAATACAGAACAATAACTAGATTTTTTAGTTGTTTTCTGAATGATAGATAGCATTTCTAGTTTGTATTTTAGATTTTTTTGAGAATAACACCACACTTCGCGGGTCTGTATATTTCAAATATTCCAAATCTTTAAGGGTCTAACGCAGACCCCGTTCTTATTGGCAATTAAAACCCAGAAAAAATATAATATCAATTACATAAAATTGTACCATTTTAAATTAAAATGATTGGCAATAAATAAAAAAATATAAAGACCCCAATGACAATTGTAGAATACCCAAGTTTATATTAATGAACTTTTTAATTCCTTTAATTTATTGTGTTATTTTTATTGCCATTGAGAACGGGGTCTGAAACCTTTGAATCTTTTAACTGTACTGACTATACCGTAAGTATATTATTATTCACAAGAAATGCTAAAATACAAACAATAGTTTGTATTATAAAAAATATAACTTTGGTGGTGTGATCTCCAGGCATGATGATGATGGTTTGTGATCAAATGATACTTTTGAGTAACATATGTTGTACAATACAAAGCCCCTAATTGGTTTCTATATGTTTCAAACTTTGGGAGCGGCTTCCCTCTCCACAAAATCTCGAAAATGTCACGTTTGCGAACTGGCTATTGGATTTTTGAAAAAAAGTATCGATTTTGTTATTTTTATTATTATTAAATAAGTTTTTAAGTGTCATATTAGATTTTGTGATTCGAATCGTAGGATATTTCATACTACTACTCATTAGGCTATGAAAACCAGAATATGATGTAGTCTTTTACTCACAAATAGATCGTGGGAAATGTACATCATGTTTCGTCTCTATAAAAACAAATCTGTAACGAAAAGGATTACTTATTATGCCATTTATGTTAGATACCAGCTTCATTAATATACCTAATAACGCGACTCAATAGAGCTGGAACATAAAGGACATGAGATTCAGCTGTAGTCATGATCTGTAAAAAGCATGGGGCATCCCAATTTATAAGTGGCATAACCAAAAATTTGTGATTACTCCTTTCGTCCTTTCCAAATGAAATTTCGTATCAAACTTTTGCACAGTTTCAATGTCGATATTTAGATATATCTATTGGTAGGTATTTTTAAAAAGTCTAGCAATCCCATACTTTGGAAGTACTGTGGCTGATGTGTTTAGAGAAGCAAAAGTAGATACCCATGTCTTTAAATTCACTGACTTGTTCAGAAATAGCAGACTCAATTTTATAGATGGATGTGATCTAAGCTAGCCTGCGATTTAATGATATCTTCAAAAGTATTTATAGGAAGGTAAATTTTTAGCAGTCAGCATAAAGCAAAATCGTACAATCATGTATATTGTAACATATATCATCGATGAATAAGTTAAATAATGTGGGACCGGGGTGTGAGGCTTGAGTAACTCCTGAAATGGCATTGGTCCAATCTGATATATACCCTTACATTTTTATTATTTGTTTCAAATATATAAGCTAAAAGTTACACTAAGCCAACAATTTACCTTGTACACCGGACATAATTTATTATAAAATTTGCAGCTTGGATTTCCCAATAATTCAAATAGGACTGGCGGATGAACTTATGCTTCAGGAGGGGTGAAGCATCTTTTACCAAATTCACCTAATAGAGGAGGTGACATCACAGTAGTTTTTGGACACAGTATTTTCTGGGTTATTACATAAAAACAGTTGGTCTGAGACCATAAAAGTTGCTTTTTTCTCCGGCTCCTGGAGTTAAGATGCCCTCGTTTCGTTCGTTTTAAAAACACTAATTTTGAGGGTCTCAAGGGGCTGCAGCGCCTCCATAAAAAAACACGTGTTCAAACTCTTTTGAGCTTAGAAAAACCTCACATATAATTAGATACGGAGAAATGTAGTAAAGCACGTTGGTTAGTACAGAAGGTGATGATAGTAGCTCAACCTAGCCAGCTTTCCATACATACTTAAAAAAGGCAATTCCACAGTTTCGCAACACAATTTTGACGCTTGCCACGTTCGGCATCTGCTTCTGGGGTTACCTTAAAAACAATATATACAAGAATAATCTAGCTGGTGCAAATACACAAGTTTAATGACAAGCATTTGTTATCAGTATTTTTACAATAATGGTGTACCTTGAAGTGTTGAACCGGAAGGTAGTGAAATAAAACAAACAAATATTACAATTTTTTTAATATTCTTTGCGAAATAAAAAAAAATCACAAAACAATAAAAATGAAGCAACACAAAATTCATCTTTTCATATATATATTTATAAAAATACTAACAATATAATAATTAATATTGTTAGTCCACTGAAAATGCAGTTACACATTAATTTATACATTTGTTTGTTGTTAACAGCACTCAAGAAAATCTACAGAATTTTAGACATTATTATTATTATTATTTAATGAATAATTACATTAGAAATACACAGAGAGTTTACACAAGAGAGCCTTAGATAGGAAATACTTTTAGAAATGAATTCTAAAAGAGGTTTCTTAAATAATACCTAATTCACCTATTTATACAAAATGATTGACAAGTAATTTTGGTTGAATGGTTTACGCATTAAGCTTAAGCTGTTGTAAAAAATATTAAAGCTTGTTTGAATTATTTTTTTCGTTCAAGGGTGAAAATTACTTTTATTTAGAAAACACCCTGTAAGTTGTCCATCTTAGAAAGATCTTATCAATAACTATATTTGTACAGTTTACATAAAGGGCAGTGATTTCTATAATTAGATAATTTACATGTATTTCCTTAGTATGTAATATAGACTGGTGCTAATAATAATTGAGTGACTATAGCTTATTCATTTTAGATGTGCTATGACGCATGTTTGTTATGTACGTTAATGTTAGTAGAATCTAGAATTTAGTTTATTGTAATTACATAGCTTGTTAAGCTTGTAATCTTATGATCTGGCCCAAAAGAATTTGATGTTTATACAAGAACGATCATCTTGTTAGATTCGCAGTACTGGTACCTACTTGCATTGGTGAGGAAGGATGCCATTTAGGGCATTATTACCTTGAACTGTTTTTAACCGAATTCGGCTAAATTTTTGTTTTGTTACGCTATAAATCTGAAGAAAAAAGTCCACACTCCAAGGAAGGAAATAGAGAAAATATTTTCATGTAGAACTTTAAACAGCTTCTCCCTTAGAGATAAACTTCATACTGGAAATACAGTGGAACCTATTAGGTGACAATTTGGTTTTACTCCATGAAAATAACAGTCGGATTGTTGTATTCATGGGTTCAGTTCATATCAGTATTTTTAATTATACTATTCATATAACAAAATATTTTAATTGTAATTGTGCATATTTTTACGGGCAAGGTTTTAAAAAGCATTCTGAAGTCATCGAAAATCTGAGAATTAATGAACTGGATACTGAAAACAGAGACGCTAGTTCAGAGCAGAGTTCATATAATATGGACAAGGCCCTGATTCTTGAACCATGCGAACGCCCTACCATTAGAATGATGATGTTAATCTAATAACAACTGACCTAAATGACATTTAAACTGCATTTCCGAAGATCGTGTACGAAGGAACCAATTTGTCCTTCAATAGAACAAACTTCGTGTATGATCTACGAGTACTTTTGCTGCATTGCAAAATTTCAAGAATTAGGACCTAGAGCAAACGGAATAAGGTGATATTGCTGACTTGGCAATATCTGTATCTGAGTATTGGAAAAATAAAACTTAATGGTTGAAATACTAACTTGATTTGTCTTAAAACAAAATACATGATCAATAAATTACATTAAAAAGCATTGTATGTACATGAAACACAAAATGCTATAGAAATTTATTATTATTTTTTTAATATGCATACCTAATTCATGTCAATGTGACTGTTTACAAATAGAATTTGTGGAATATTTAAAACAGAGGCCGATCCAGAGTTTCAGAGAGCGATCACGTGCAATCGTGCAACAGGGGGGAGGAAAGATGTCGTATGTCAGGGGGCGATCTTTTACAAAATTTTCCTAATTAGAGAGTGGGCTTCTCAATGGTTTTGGATACATTGTGTATTCTAAGTTAACACATTAAAAATTATTGATATTCAACTTAATCCATACAAATTAGTTTATTTTAAGCTCTTGGATATAAGGTTTTTTCGTTTGAATGTTGAACTCATTGACCTTGAGGATCTCGCAGGGGGCGATCCCCACCCTCCTGAATCCGCTTCTACTTTAAACAGTTTTGTAGTAATTCTGAAAAATTCACACTGCAGATCTATGGGATAGTGAAGAAGAGTTCGACCAAAAGGTTAAAATTTTTGATAATTTATAACAACAAAATTAGATTAGTAGAGGTACCTGGTAGATCTTAATATATATGAATTTATTCTGGATAAATAAAATTAACATGCGACATTACATCATTATATTTTGCAATATTGTTACACTTTACTATTGCTGTTTAATTTTTGAATAATAAGAAAAATATTAGCCTACTTTATGTTCTTTGGTTTCAAGATTTAATGTAGTAGATTAAACTATTTTTGTCATAGATTTAATGTTTGAAGTAAATTTTGATGCATTTAACTGAGTATATGCACTAATAAGCCAATAACTAATAAGGGGCCGTTCAAGTATTACGTAAGCACTATAGGGGGGGGCTTTGTTTATTTTTGATGACATTGGTGGTAAGAGCTTTGCTTACTTTTGCTGACAATGGGAAGGGGGGGGGTAAATAATTGTAATAGATCTGCCTATGTAACACTTGAACGGCCCCTAAGGCTTAAATTATTAAATAAAGACGATTTCAGTTGATATCAAAGTGGGTGGTTGACCCTGTTGTGTGAGTGATTAAAAAAAATATACTGCATAAAGTAGTCATTGCTATCAACCAGATCATTGCACAACTAAAGTGAATATGCTATGGTCGAGTATATAAAGTTTATTCTAACTAGAGAACCTCTAGTAAAAAGTGTAAAGCCTAATAATAAAATTGAGAATAATAATTTTTTTTAGGATATATACAACATATCCTAAACAAATTTTATTCATATCAATATTTTTTAGTAAAAAGTCATTGCAGTAATTGAATTGTAAAAGATATGATCTGAAAATAAAGCTCAGTTTAAATATTACAGTTAATGATTCTTCACTTTACACAGGGTTGCATCTGGTCAAAACATCTTGAAGCTCAATATACTGCATTTTAAAAATAATTTTCTTTCGAATATAACAATGTTTTTTCCTTCACATTCACATAATATGGGTCGCCAGTTGTTACTTTTTTACATTTTTAAGTTCTATTTCAACAAAAAATTGAATAAAAAAATTCAAACAGTAAGTGTTTATGTAATTTTTTAAAGCAACTGTATACATAATTTTGTTAGTAAAATTAAGAATTGTCTAGGAAGTTAACATTAGCATTTTGTAAAACAGTATGTTTAAAAAATTTGGTTCTGAGGCCAGTAAATATTAAATACATATGTATGTGTGAGTGTATATACAGTTAGTAAAACTACGACATATTAAAAAATACTCCATTTTTAAAATCAGTTTCTGAGATGATTTATCATTACTCTCACCAGAGAGTCTCTAATTCTAACTAGGTAGTGTAAAAAATTGCACAGTGAAGGAAAATGGAATACATTTTCAACCACTTTAATTTATGATTTTCATAGCATTATTTTTAAAGTAAAATAAATAAATATATTAATTACGTTTCTACCAATAAATGAACGTCATCTTGACAGCAATTATGGAACGATGAGTAGAAATTGTTCTACACAGAACAACAGAAATAATTGTCTAATAAAAATGTCATGAAATTGCACGACTCCATTTTAGTTGGAAGCAGGATTTATAAACTTTTGTGCGCTTTATCAATATTATCACTTAATTGAGCATATTAATAAAAAATTGCAATTATGATTGGCATGTTGGACCTTCTTTGGAAGTCTTTGTCTCGAAAGTTTCGTATTTCTAAGAACATTTCGTTTACAAAAATATATGTATATTTATTACTAATTTTGACACTGCAAATATCTAACTAAATATATTAAAAATAATTTAATAAGTTACTTATTTTTTGTTCTGAATATCGAAAATTCTGTAGTTAAATACAAACACTAATATTATTTCTAAGTAAGAAATCATTTGTTGCGTTATTTCATTACATCGACAATAAACAAATACATAACACATTATGCATAGGTATAATAAGAACACTCCTGCTATGTGAACATTCTATTAGTTATTAAAATTATGATATGACAAATTTATGATTAAAAATAAATAGAATGATGGGACTTACATGAATAAGCAAGGCATCTGAAGATAGAATCCAGATACCTAGAAAGATATATCAGTTTAGTATTAATATAAATAAATATATACAAATGTTCGAATTCAAACCTCACCACTGAGAACTCAGAAATGGTAATTATCAGTTAATTGTGGTATCCTCAAAATTTTTAACTTTTGTCTATTCTCCTTTACCATTTAATTCTGCGCGGACTCGTTAAATTATGTAATTGTTATTTGTGCCTGTAATGTGGTAACTAACATTTTGTAAATGGTTCTACTTTTAACACATGGCCTCTCCTTTCACTACACACCCTCCACATGGCCTTTTTAATTATATAATAAAATTAATAACTCTAATAGAGGACTATAATTGATTTAACATGTTATTGTAAAAACAACATGTCTTGCTTCTATTATATAAATTATAGGACATGTCCGTGCCTTCTGTATTTTACATTTATGGAGGTTCTGGACAAAAATATAGAAACCATTCTGAAATGTGATAGCCATTTAAAACATATTCACAAATGTAAACATATGTATTCAGGTGATTTATTTTTAATAAAGAACAGACTTCAAATGAATTAAAATCAAAACTGTTACAAACACCCGGTACAGTCAATACTATTTTAATAAATATTTTGATATTTAATTTTAGAGATTTGCGTAGAATATATTTTGGCAGTTACTTATACATTTGCCGATGCCGATTTTATACATATTTTTCCGATTTTCTTATAAAGGTATGTTTTACGTTATAGGGAGATATGCGAAATCAAGTCGGAATATGTCTTTGTAGAATACAATGTAAAACATTCAATTTGATTGAGCCGTTTTAGAGTAATGTGAAGATTCATTGAACTGCAATCCCTTAGTACCACGGCTTAACATTTTCGAATCGGTGGATAGGGAGACGAGGATCGTTAGAATGGCCACTACGACCACCTGATCTTACATTATTAGACTTATTTTTATTGGGGTATGTGAAATGTATTGTGTACAAAACTAAAACCATTGACTTAGCTGACTTGCGATTAGATCGGGTAAGAATTGTATTTTTTCTGAGTTCTTTGGGAATAAGACCACATAACTTGAAAGTTTGTATATTTCAAATGTCCAAACGTTTCAAGGTCTAAATCAGACCCCGTTTTCAATGGTATTAACAAAAAATGAACAAGAAATTAAAAGGATTCGCAATGAAAAATATCGTAATCACAATATGACATTAATGGTTGACAATAAAACTGATGTAACAAAGGTAATTTACTGCAAATTTGATATATACAGGGTAGCACAAAAATTTTTAAAGATCATGTGAAATAACAAAGCTTCCAATTTGAAATTGAAAGAGTTCTTTAGAATTTCATGTGGCGTTCCTAGGTACGACTTTGTTATAAGGTAGTGCATTCGCCAAAAATGAGACCAAAGAAATTCAGATGTTCCAGAGATCCCATTAGTCATAAGGGAAAACCTAGGAAAAACCTTATGAACTATCCCGATATAGGGTTGTTCAAAAGGATATTACCATTATTAATTTCATCCTTGATTATTGGCAACCAGGAACGGCTGAATTCTATAGAAGTACTAACTATAGTATACTATAATAAAATTAAAGCAGACTCTTTCAGCTTTTGTTTTCTGTTGTGTTCTTCTTTGTGTAATATGGTTGAATTTTGAAATTGTATATTATGACCAAGGTTCCAGGCACGTTCACAAATTTTTGACTTTTTGATGTAGTTTTTTGAGTTTTGTGTTACATTATTTGGTTTAGTTTTTGATAAAATTGATTTCAGTGTATTTCTTGTTTTGAAAGTTGTTTTAATATCTGTTTCCCACTCTTTTCAGTCTTTCTGAAAGACCCTGTATGTATGGTATGGTTGTTGTAGTAATGTGGTTGTCAAGCGTATTAGTATTGTTTGGAGAAGCTTGGTGTTGAATGTAAGTTATTGTTTTGTGTTCAATTTTATGTAACTCTTTATTGATGAACTTTTGAGGATAATTTATAGCAGATTTTTGATAAATATTTTTTCTTTATTAAATTATATTCTTTATTAAATTTATCTATATCAGAACAGTTGATTTTTGCTCTATCATATAAAGATTTAATGATGCCTTTTTTACAGTATTGGGTGATTAGAGTTAAAATTGAGATATCTGTTAGTGTGAGTCGGCTTTCTGTAGACTTCTGTATTAAATGACGAATGTGTTTTTGTTATTAAGATGTCTAAGAAATGTAGTGCGTTATTTTGCTCAATTTCTAATGTGAATTGTTATACTTGGTTCTTTGTTATTAATGTTGTTTAATAATTCATGTCAGTCTTCAAGAGAGTGTTCCCAAATAGTGAATATATCGTCGACATAACGCCACCAAACTAAAGGTTTATTCTTTTTTGTAACTTTTGGACTTTTGAAATATACAGACTTTCAAATTTATGTGGTGTTATTCCCAAAGAACTCAGAAAAAATAAAAATCAGAGATGCCATTAGTATTAGTATTGTTTTGTTAACTTTTGTAATAAATTTGAAAACAATGACTTTTTTAATAGAGAATGAAGCGACCTTTCACACGATATGTCACAAGCCCCTACGCCACAATTAGAAAAATTTAGTTGAAACTGTCACTTAAAGGGGGCTCAATATAGGGATAAAATTTATTTGTTGTAGGTGTCAATTCATAAACTAAAATTGACAACTCTCGTTTTTTTTTATAAATATGAATAATATCTGAAAAAATGAATTCATTCTATTTGGCTATTCTACACTGTGGAACATACTGTAACTTTCTCGATAAATCTTGATAAATCAAAGTATATTTCTAGGCATTGTCTTTACACCTTATTTATCTTTCTCCTTGGACATTATTGTATGTGGTACACTATGTCATTAACAAAGAGCTTGGGGGATGTCTTGTTGTAGGCTTAGTGAGGAGGCTTCTCTTTGGTTTTGCGGTTGTAAGATGAACCAACAAAGAGCTGGAGGGGGGATCTCTTGCGGCAGGCTTAGTGGTTTTGGTGACATTGTATTTCTTGAGCTATTGTATTAAATAAAATAGTCAATTTTTTCCAGGTTCTTAGATATAACATTGCATCCTTTTAGCTTTTAAGTAACTGAATTGGCCCTTGAATTCGCTCCTGATTCCATCTCGGTTACAATTCTTGCAACTTGGCCTTCGGCCTTTACCGGGTACTTATAGAGAATATTAGCACCGTTGCCAGTTTGGCAATAAGTTTCCCGTAGTTGGCCTGCATAATTGTTAATTTATTTAGGCCATTCCGGTCCAAAACGACCCATCACCCCACTTCCTACTTAAACAAAAAATGGGTTGCTGTTAATCCAGAGCAATCATGTGTAATGGAACTCTATGTAATTCCAATTCTGTTGGTTTCTAAAGTTTTTTTTATAGATTTTTTTGCCTTTTTTAACATGTGGTCTGACGGTGCCTCCAATATTTTCACCTCCCAAGCCCTTTCAAAACCACCAAGATCTTTTTTATTGAGTTAAAACTAGCTATTATCCGATTTCTCACATTTCCAAATTTTTCGAGAGTAGAACAAACTTATGATTTCAAAGGGCCCCATAGAAAAGTCGAATAGGTCATAAGTCCACCTCGATCTATCTAGCGATATCTATATGTAGCTGTTAAAATGCAGGAACAACCCAACTAAAATCTGTTAGGGCACCATCGTAGTTAAACCATTTTGCACGGACCACTTTACTACTAAGCAAAGTGGAAATTATCAGAATTAGTATTAGTATTAAATTATACAATAATTATTTGATTCGAATTTGTAAGTCAAACGTTTTGTCGAGTTTTTTATTAAAATATTATAGTATTTAACTAAAAAATTAACGGTTTGTAATAAAATTTGAACAATCACCCCATCAACCAAATGAAACTAGTTAAGAAGATTCCATCTGTTAATAGTAATTAACAAAAATTTGTCCATATTTCGTTATATATAGCTGACAGTCGTAGTAGCTTTATTCTCACTCCCACTCAACAACCTATGGTCTACGCAAAACGTATTTTTAATTTTCATTGTTATTTTGATTTTATGTCTTAACTGGAGAAACGAGACCGTAATGGCGTGGATCGAATTAGAGAAGGAAGAAACAAAAATAATTATGCTAACCTTTAAAATAATAGTTGAGCAGTCATTTTAAAACAGGCACTTGAGCATCATTATACTTCGTCTGACGCCATAGTGGGCTGAGTATTTAAGCCATCCCCACCGGCGCCATCTTCATCGGGATGCGCTGCTTTACTCAGGGCGACTTCCGCTTCCAGTGCTCTAATTCTGTTCTCGTGTTTGACGATCATCGCCTTCAATTTTCGAATTTCGTCGGCGAATTCTTGGAGCGTTTTATCCTGTAAAAATTCTAAAGTTAAATAAATGATTATATTATACTACTGAATACATTTTTAATTGTCATGTTAAAGATGCTCTCATAAAACACCCATTTTGAAAAATGATTCCATTTTGCTATGATAAACATCAAGGGATATTATCTGATAATGGCCATGTTGAAGTTTTGTCATTTTAAAATGTCGCGCTATTCACTTGACTAAAACTTGTTCATTATTTAAAGGCAATTCATAAGTAATTTGAGAATAAAAATTTTTATGAAGATTCTTACTAGCAAAATTCAAATAAATTATTAAATGAACGTTGGAACGGAATATGTCAATCATTACCCAGCTATAATCAAAAATCATGTACGCCAAGTGGAAATTTATAATAGCTATGGCGAAACCCAATTAATTATTTTACACTTTGATATAAAAGATAAATTTCTTATTCTAATTTGCAGTTTTTTTTGTTCCTCTCTCGTAAATTCTCTTATCTCCTTAGCTCAGTTTCATTTATTCTCCTGTTCTCAGCTTTACCTTTGTCGCTTTTACTATTTTTCCATTTCTATCTTCCATTTAATAAAACATTTCGTATGTTACCCACTCCTTGGTTTTCCTTGTTTTTCGTCTTTCAGGTAGTTCGGTCGGCAGAGAACAATCAAATTAAAACGTTAATAAATGTTTGCCAACGTTTCGCTTTAATGGATTAAAATCTTCATGAGTGCTTGCATTTATTCATTGCTTGCCGGGTTGAAAAAATAAAACATTACAGGAGTTTATTAAGACACATATGCAAATATATTTGGCGACGGAACATTATCAAATGTAATAATTTCTTTTTCTTTATTTTAAGAACACTTCTCAATAATGTCAGGCCGAACCCAGATTTTTAGTTTATTGCATACGAAATTGTTACATTTGATAAAGTTTAGTCGCCAACTATATTCAAGTGTCCTACAACGTTGCTCTTATGTCTTAATAAACTCCTGTGATGTTTTATTTTTTCAACCCGGCCAGCACTGAATAAATGCAAGCCCTGATGAAGCTTTTCATCCATTAAAGCGAAACGTTGGCAAGTATTTAATTTCTTTAATTTGATAGTCCTATGCCGACCATTCTCATGTCTTACTGATATTAAGGACATAAGGACTTCTGTAAATAGTTCCATTCATTTTGTTCATGATTCGGATTCGCCTGTTTATAGTTTTTCTGTGTTCCATTTCTTTTGGATATATTCTTGATATGCTTGATCTGGGTTCTAATTATTGACAGCAATAGAGTGTGATCGCAGTTGATGTCTGTTTTTGTAATTTTCATGCTGATCTTAAATCGTTGATTGGTTAAAATGAAGTCAATCTCATACTAGACCAGGGCTGAAGCTTTTGAAAATGGTAAAACGTGAAAAAAAAAGTAGGATGAAACCCTTTAGAAAATGTAGAGTAAACAACAAAACTGAAAGGAAAAATAATTTATAGGCGATCTGAAGTCGGGAAGTCGAAGGGGTGAGGTTTTAAAGGTAAAAAAAGGTTTATCTCGATTTCCGGCAAAACTACAAGTCCTATGGAATAAAAGTTAAATGGCACATTTGTAGATAACAAAAAGATATACAACTTTTGTATTTACAGTTTTTCACATAAACTCAAAATTTATGTGAAAAATTAAAAAAAACTTTTGGTTTTATATTTTTCTCTTACAAAAAAATAAAAAATTCACCAAATTTGGTAAAATATTAGTTTTATGTCCCAAACATACAATTTTTTTTATCTAAAATACTTATTTTTTCATCTCATTTTGACTTAATATCGAAAAAGCGACCTAATTTTCAATCGAAAATTCTCACGTCAAAATATATGGTTTTTTAAAAATATCGTTGTGCTTTTTGTTCGTTCTTGGTTTTTTAATTTTTCCCATAAATTTTGAGGTTATATGAAAAAAGTGTAAATACAAAAGTTGTAGATCTTTTTATTACCTACAACTTTGCCATTTAACTTTTTTCCATAGAACTTGTAGTTTTGCCGGAAATCGAGATAAATCTCTTTTTTTTCTAAACTCAGCCCCTTCCACTTTGTTGTATTCTCTAACTTTTGCAATGGGTTTCATCCCACTATTATTATTTTTTGGTTCCTTAAATTTTCGACATCGGTCTATATCTTTTTGAGTCCTCTGGATTTTTCCACGTATACAGTCGGCGTTCGTGTTGTTCGAACCAGGTATTCGAAATTTCACCAACTTATTAGCCTCTTTTATTTCTTTTGCTATATCCAAAATTTGCAATTATGTCGTTTTCAATTACTTGTCCAACTATTAAAATATCCCATTATAACTGTCCTAATTTGCCCTTTTCCAGTTTCCTGTAAAAAATCCCCTATCTGTTTATATACTTCGTCTACATCTTCACCAGTTGCGTCGGACGTGGGCATATAAACTTAAATTATTAGAGAGTCTGGGACAGATGTTATTTTCATTGCACTTACTCTATCTTTGTAAATGTAAATCATTTTGTATTTCCCAACAATTATTTTTCCTTTGTCTTTCCCTTCTTACTTCGGCTAATCCGAGAATGTTGATGTTGTATTCCTCCATTTCAGTTTGTTCATTTCCAAATAATCTTCTATTTAAAGTTTTTTTTATGTGTTAGTTATTTCCGAGTTTACATTAAAAAAATTACTCTTCTTATTTTGTATCATTTTCTTCAAATCTAACTGGTAACGACCACATGTCTTCTATGATTTGAATGTTTGCAATTAAAATTAATTCAATTTTGGTGCTGTTATTACTACTACCTTTCTGTCTTTTTATTGTATTTTTTATTTTCTAATCAAAACATCAAATTGTGCCTTTGGCCTTTCTGCCTTTAATTTTCGTATCAGTTACTAGTTTAGTATTATTGAATCGTTAAAAAAGGAATTGCCATTCATTTCTAGAGACCCCACACAAAATAATTAAATCTATAAGAACATGGCTGGTATTGTTCAACTGATAAAAGTTACAGATTAATGTTAACTTTAATATGTATATTGTATAGGTTGTTTTAAATGAGATTTCTCTTTCAAAATCTAATTTTCAAAATTGCACTCATTGTTCTTTCGATACAAACCGTATATTAAAATAAAAATAAATAAGTCCTGGACCACTGTGATCCTAATGATGATCATTTCATGCTCATTGATTCTATACTAACACAATAAAAACCATTAACATCGAATAATGTACATATTCAGATATATTCCAACAAAATATTATATAAACGGAATAATAATCTGTGTCAATTATTATGACATTAAATTTTATGCGCTGTAAATGAGTCTTTAAACACGATGGCTATATTTAATTCACTTCTATGTTTTATAATTCCACTCCAAATTTTGGTAAGGATGTTTTATATTGTCAGAAGTTATTTTACATATTATAGTAAAATAATATTTATTTTAGTATTTAAATAAACTTTATGTTAATAAAAAAGTGCATAGTTCAAAATAATGCTTGAAAGAGTGTATGGTTGAAATAATCTAAATTTTGTAAGAGCTCAAAAGCGGTAATTTAGAATAATTGACGAGAACATTATAACAACCAAAGACAGAGCAAAAAAGTTTAGAAAATGTCTTTTTTATTGTACTGAAAGAAAATGTTATTACTCCTAAGGATAGACAAAACAAATTACATTTCTAGAGACAGAACGTGATTCATTGAGATTCCAGAGAATATTAGAGAGGTTTCATCGAAAATTCTGGAACTACTCAACCTTATATAAATATGTAGATGGTTGATACGCAAGAGTAGGAGACAAAGTAAATTATGATTGTAAAATAGTGATTAGAGTGTGAGTAAGGCAAAAAGGTATTATGTGTGTAATCAATGGTTTGTGTAAACTCCAAAAAAATTAGTTGTCGAAACGGTGCTGAGTGTGAAAAATAAAGGTTTAGTACAATAATACAAAACATTTTTATTATTGTGTCTGAACCTTCCTTCTATTTTCAATTTGTTAGTATATTTGTTGTCAGTTTTATAATGTGCACTGGTGCTGTTTTATATATGATTTGATGTTATTGTCTAAATCAAACATTCAGAGTGCTTCTATTAATTTCCGTTGGTCAACTGTGTCGAATGTCTTGTTGAAAAATTCTGGTATTCGATATTTTGTTTCCAATTGTACTTTACAATATTTATATACAGTTGTTAATTTTCAAGATCAGTATTAACTTATTTTTTCAGTAAGATGACACTCTGCGCTCACCAATTGAGATGGGGTAATTTCTTCAAGCAGAAATTTGTTGAATAAACTTTTGATTATTTTTAGGATGTTATGACCTCCTTTTTTGATACTTTCTATCACTATGCAATTTTTGCCTGCCGCCATACTGTCATTAATCTTCTTCATACTGAGAGCAATTTCTTGTTTTTTAACTGAGGAATATCCTCTTTTCCTTAGCTTATTATTTTTGGGCTATTGGTGTTAGATTTTTATGATAGGTATCGACTAACGTCGGTAATTATTAAAGCATCTTTCCTTCTTGTATATAAGTAGGTCTGTCGACCTCATTCTCAATAGTACTCGTTTGTCGATAGGTAGGTCTGGACTACTGTATCTTTCTTAGGGTGCGTTTATGTTGGAGCTGCAATAAGTGATAAGAGCATCGACGAGAGCAACGATAAGAGCATAGCGTTGACCCTCTGCTTGAATGGGGCGTTCAGTTGAAGCTTCGATAATAGCGAACAGTAAAGTTCTCTCTATACCGACATTGCATTTTAGCAATTAAAACATTGTTTAAAATGAGCGACTCCGAGCAATAAATTCATTCATAAAAAGAAATAATTCATTTCAGTATTAAATTAAATATTACTAATATTCATTTATAAAAAACAATCCCTACAAAAATCTGCCATGTTGAAAAAGACCAGCGTTCTTCTAGATAGAATTTCCCAAACATAACAAAAATCTCTTTCAAATATTTGTATACAATTTCAAAATCCAACTGCTGCCATTGAGGATATACTAGAAAATAAACAGTGTTGTATTTAATTTCAAAGCCACTTCATTCCACAATTTGTCCAAAACAAATCTCTTGTGGTGATTTTTGTCTTTTTGATCCCACAATGGGGATCTAATATAAATTTTACTCATTAAAGTATTAACGCCGATACTTGACTGAAGCAAAAAAAATACGTTGGTCGATTATCGCCGCTCTTATCGTTGGTCGACACTCAAGAACGATTTATCGCGCTGCTCCAATATAAACAAATCTGTGGTAAACAGTTTTGAGATTTTCTTCGCTTTGCTAGTATCGACGCTCTTATCACTTATCACAGCTCCAACATAAACGCACCCTTATGCATATAATTTGCTTAATGCATTTTTTCTGAACTATGAATCTAAGCCATCTTATGACGTTTCGTTCTGAATAAAAGAGGGCGTTTTCGGAGTTTAAAATGAGTTGTTTTCCTTTGTTTTTCATATTTCACTTAGCCCTATTACATCCCCTTTGGTATTCTTGAGTTCTTCCTCAAATTCCATTAGTTTGTCATCTGTGGATAGTGTCCTCAGCATATGATGGTCTGGTTTGTCAGGTTTGAATATAGTTTGAAAACATTTGCGTTCTTCAAAATCCTTGACATACCGTTTTTAATGTGACTAAGTGATATGCCCACCTGAACGTACATATCCATTACCTAATTTGATACACTTGTTGGAAAATGGTGTGGGGTGGTTAGGAATTATGGGTAAGAGGGAAGGGTTGAGTCATCATTTCCACTAAGCTTTCACCATGACTCGCATAAGCATGTAAATGATTTTTGTACTTTTTAGGCTTCTCCAGCATACAAATGCACTATTGAAAACATCACACCATGTAAGGGTCCACAATTTGAAAATATGGAGAGTCCCATGGAAAACGTAATTTTCTCCAGAATCAGTCGGAACAGTAAAGCTCTAAGCTTTGAAGTAACATTTAAACAGCCAGTTGGGGACAATATCGGGGTAACTTTATTTATTATTTAGCCAAATTTCTGATTTTTTAATTAATTTTCATGGGGTTTTCGCGGAAATTAAAATGAAATTTTGATGGGGTAATGATTAAACAAAATCTCATACCTATGTCAGTTTTAAACAATCAATTTAAAAGTACTTTGCTATACCGTTTTTAATTAGAATTTAAAATTTTCAACTATTTCAAAATTTAACATGATATATAACATTATAATTATCTACTAATTAAAATGAAATTCTAATTTTAGACAAAGCTGGTGATAGAAAAACATGGAAATAATGGTAGGCTGGAACTCCCATTCATACCTTTAATCAAAAATGCATGTAAAGTGTATTCAAAACATTTTCATACAGTATGGGTAGGATTATTAGCGAATATGAAGGTAACGAATCCAAACGACTGCCCGATACCTCCAGTGAGTATGTTTATATTAATTTAGAATATCTACGGAGGAAGTTTACAACTAGTTTCATGCAGAAATAATGAAATAAATTCTAGGGACTTCCACAAAGACATCCTGCAAGACCATAACGAAAACGATTAAAGAGGATATAAAAAAATTACGAGAGACTACTTCTGTTTGTTATTGAACAGCGCAAAAGCTACTTGATCGGGAATAGCCAAGTAATCGCATTAATAGACGAAAATATTCGAATAAGAAAAAAAAGGAGTATGTCACCAAATTCTACAGAACTTGAAATACAGATGTCGAAAGAGAAAACACCAAAAGTAGGTACTCATACAAGAAGTGGAGTTTGCGGTCAAGAACATAACAAAAGGAAATCGAGTAAAGGCCTTAATACTAAAACACACTGATTGAAGGACATGGAAACCCCTAAATCTATACGCGTTGTCTAAGAAGCAGACATTTACTGTAACAATGAAATAAAAAATGGTAGTAAGATGACACCAGGAATTAGAGACTGATATGTCTGCCAGTAGTATACAACATTTTCATTAAGATCATACAGACCAGAATGCAAAGTACTCTGCTCAAGCACGAGAACAGGTGGGATTCCGCAGTAGCTTCAGTACCAATGATCACATACAGGGGCGTACCCAGCTTTTAGTTTAAGGAGGGGCAAAACAGGAAAAAAATTGTCCTAGACAGGAGTAAATCAGATCTTTTTGGACAAGGGGGGAGGCAAGTCAGCAAATTTATGGAGAGCATTCAAAGCTCACTGCAGGTTATTCATTCATTTCGGGAGGGGACTGCCCCCCCCCTCCTCGGTACGCCCATGATCATATACATACTCTAAGGGAAGTTATTAGTTGAACTAAAGAATATCAAATATCACTTTGGCCGGCTGATGAGATTTTGGTGCATCACTTTCTTCCTTCTGCCTTGAAGAGGGCTGAAGCGTGATACTGTTGTCTATAATGAGTCGAAATTTGCGTGGTTATCATATGAAAAATTCGTTTTCCAATTTCTCAAAAAAATAGAAGATTTTCCGAGCACGATAAGCAGAAGTTGTTGCACTTGGTCTAAATTTGTAACAATTTTTTTTTTCATTCTGCCAATCGGGACTATGAAAGTTGATACCGTGAGAAATCCATAGAAAAACTGGCTTAAGGTTTAAGAATGGAAAGTAATACCTTTTTCAAACATTTGCGCCAATTTTTCTATGGATATCTCACGATATCAATTTTCATTATTCCTATTGACACAAAGCAGAAAATTAAAACAATTTTTCAATGATCTATTTTACTGTAGAAATCATATACTGGAAAAGCTGTGGAATTTTTGGTGTGTCACAGAAATGTAAACAAAGTTTTGTACATTAAGTGCAAACATTTATTTTTTACATTCAACGCCGTTTCAACAGCTAACCTGTTCACGTTTGAGAAAAAACGAAATACCAGAAGCGCTCGTGGAAAATATAGTATCAACGGCCAAAAACTTGAGAAATGTCAAATCAGCAGGCAATGGTGGAATAACAGCTAAATTACAAAAAACGGTGGTAAAAATTGTTTAAGATCCATATACATACTATATTAATCGAAGAGCGCCCTCATAGTACTGATTCACAAGAAAGAAAGGAATTAAAGAAGACATGCAAGTTTAGATTAGTAATACCAAAGCTATTCACAGAAGTATCTGAAAGTATTTTTCGATAATTAGACTGGAACTTCAATATACGGGATGTGGCATTTATCGTGAGACAATGTAATATCTCGAATGGAATCTATTATTTCGTAAAAAGTTTCAGATTCAAGTTGTAGGGTTTCAAATGTGTCATCAAATTACCCATATTAGGACTTTTTGATTTCGCAATAAGGGTGACAAACAAGCACTTTTTGTTCTTGCTACTTTTTCGAATCGATCCGTATTTTGGTCAGATATTAGCCATATATGGGTTAGTGTTTTAGTTTGCGACAAGGAAATATCTCGAGTCGATTCCATTATTTCGATAAAAGTTTTCCATAAAAGTTGTAGGGTGTTAAGTATGCCATCAAATGGAATGAATGAATTTTAAGCCTTCCGGTCTTGACAGGAAATGACATTTTCCGTTCGGAAGTGTTTTGAAATAAGTAAAAAGATCAAATTTGAATGGATGAATTTCGCAAGAAAGTCAAGAATTTAGAATGTGAGTAAAAAGCAATTCTACAAGTTTTAACATACGTTGGTAAGAGCAGAATTAGATTACATTTAAAATTACACAACAGTTTTTGGAGGGTCGCTTAATCGAAATAACAAGTAATAGCTTTATCTATGCAGCATTTCCCAAAAACGTACACAGTTTTGTCCAACTCGACCGTTTAATCTTGAAAGAGTTTAGTGCTTTCAATTTCCGGGGTTGTAGCATGTATTTTCATTTAAAAAATTTGGTGTAACCTTGATTATCTTGGAAGGATTTCCCCAACGTCAACCTAAGATTCCTTCTCCTATCTCCTATGATTTGTTTACATAATTTATTCATAGTACATAAAAATAGAGTTAAAATGAAGTACAAATCTGGAAACAGATGATTATTACATAATGTGTGTCTGAAATTTTGGTAAATAGCACGCTGAAATTACTAATAGTTGTTATTCTTTAAAGGGACACTACAAACTGGATAAATATGTATTTAATGAAGAAAGGTTTGAACAAAAGATACCAATTAAAGGCAGATTTAATGCAAAAACAATCCTGTTGGATTTGAACAACAATAACAGAGTGATAACTTGCCTTGACAGTTTAATATTGATGGAAGAAGATGTATAACAACAAACTTCATTCAGATTATATCAAAAAAATATTGTAAAAAGTTCCTACATAATATATGGTAAACATTTTCGTTAATTATCCATATTCCGGTTATAAATAAAACAAGAATCTTAATCCAGTAATGAAACTACCCACTTACCTCTTGTTTCTGTCCCTGAATGCATGAAACGAAATATATTTAATACCGAAAAAACTACAGAAAAAGAACTAATTTTTTTAGTTGATTTCTGAATGCATTTCTAGTTTGTATTTTATAATTCCTTGGGAATAACACCACACTTCACGGGTCTGTATATTTCAAATATTTCTTTCAGGGTCTAACTCAGAACCCGTTCTCAATGGCAATTAAGACCCAGAAAAAATTAAAATAGCAATTATATAAAAATGTACAATTTTAAATTAAAATGATTGGCAACAGAGACATGATCCCAATGACATATTATAGATTACTCAATTAATTAATGGACTGTTAAATTTTTTAATTCCTTTTTGTTATTTTTTATTGTCATTGAGAAGGACCTTTGAAACTTTTTTAATTTTTTGAAATACGCAGACTATCCCGTAAGTGTTATATTTCACAAGAAATGCTAAAATACAAATTTTTCTTCTGTATTATAAAAAATATATCTATACCTGTTGCTTGGGCGGAGTGGTCTGAAGCATGAAATTAAGTATATCCAAAATTAATTACAATTGTGCATATTATTATTTTTTACCTAATGTTCTCTGTGCTTATTTCAAGTATTTACTAGTTAAATGTCTGTAATGAAATGAGACATATGTTGTACAGTTCAGCGCCTGTACCAATTATTGATTCTAATTTTTTGAAACTTTGGAGTGGCTACTCTCTGGACCAACCTCTAAGAGATAACGTTTGAGAACTGGCAATTGAATTTTTGAAAAATAGTATTTGCTATTTTCAATTTTCATGACAAATTACCATGATTATTGATGCGTTTTTAGTAGCTAATTATAAACAATTCAAAACCGACATAATTTAAAAAAAAATCAGATGAATACGAACATGCCATGAAGTCATTATTATGTTATAACGATATCTGGATAGTACAGTGTCAACGGTTTCTACCGATGAAGTTAATAGTATGGAATTTTATTTGAATTTTAACATTGTATAAGTTTGTTATTGTTAGCTTAAATACCGAGCTTACTTCTGGGATGTAAGATTTGGTAAAAGTGTGCTTTTAAGAATAAATGTGCACAATAAATTGTAGGGGCACTCTATTTCTTTATTTCTTACATACAAATTTTGAAAATGTTAGCAGATTTATCACTTTTAATACAAGGTGACTTTTTCTTAAACTAATATAAATAATGCACCTACTGTTTATTTGGTTCATTATTCTGATTAAGTTTAACATATTTTTATTTGAAAGAAATTTAACATAAATATTAAACCAAACATGGTTTTCCAAAATAAAGCCACTCTTGAAGTTTTGAATACACTGTAATCAATAATTTCGGAGATTAAAAAATTTAGTCGGTTGAAAGTCGCCTGCTGTTGTTTCAAGAGCACACTGGCAACTGAACAGTTGCTCAATATGAGTTTCAAAATGTATTTCGTCAACAATATGCGTTTGGGCTATTTTTTAAGCAAGATAAAAAAAATACAAAAAAATGTGGGTCCATCCTTTGATTAGCACAAAGCTTATAGCTAGATAATATTATACATTTCTTGATAGTTTAAAAATCAAGAGCAACTTTTTAATCGCCATTCTATTTGTCGGCAACAATTGGGTCGCCAAGAAAATTGAATGTGTTGGATTTTTTTAATTGCCGCGAGTAAATAATCCACTACGTGTGGGTTCTCATAAGAAGTAAATTCTTTTATTTTTATGAGGAAAAAGTTGCGTGACAAAATTTGCTACTGTGCGGCTTGCCAAAATGGCGGCTAACATAAATAATTTAAAAAATGGGTCAAATCTATATAATCTATAAAACAACGACAACAACTGTTAGTTATTGACGACTACTGCATTTTTTGTATTTAAAAAAATATACATTTACCTGTTGCTTTGGTGGTGTTGTCTGTGAGCATGAAATTAAATATAACCAGAGTTATTTATAATTAGTGCTTATCATTTTTTTTGAAAAATGTTGTCTGATCAGTGTTATTATTGCAAGTCATATTGATGTTACATGTTTGTTATGACATTAGCGACTTTAAATTGGAAATTCACAAACATGTCAGTATGTCAATTATTAATTTTAACAAATTTTTTCAATGATATTAAAAGATAACTTGATGAAAATAGGAAATTGAAATTTGTCCGATAGAGTTATTATTATGTTGACGATATGAACATCTCTTTTTGCCGGTGTTATTACCACACGTCGGACCAAAAATATATCCTAGTAGGCGATAAGAGTGTATTTTAAATGTTTCTAAATAAATACGTATAGCGTTGTACATTGGAATGTAAAACTACAATGAAATTTAGATTTACAAAGAACGATGAGTTTTTAAGATCTATTTTTAAGAATTCACAATAATATTTTGTATGCATTTCAATTTAAAAAGTACGATTAACGAAACTCGTGAGAAATCGTTAAAAATAGGCAATTTAATTCAGTTCTATTATTTTCGGTTACTTTTTACTATATCGTCATCCTTATTAATATCGAACCCACAGAAATTCATATTACGTAATAATTACCATTTTTCCTCAAGTTCTATCATTCCCTAGGAGTCGCAAGGTGGTCGCAAGTTTACAATTCTAGATTGTAAATATGTAGTCTGTCAGTTAAAATTAGAATTATGTTGCAACTAGCCAATTTATTTCTGATTTGTACTTTTGAGGGTATTGTTTAAATTTGCCCGTTTTTACAAACGTCATTTCATACAATAGAACTTAGGTTACAAAAATCGTGAAATTATTTACAGTAAGATCTTGAGATCGTAAGAATCACTTTAAAATCATGCAACCATGCATACGATTGTATATTTTGCGTCCATTGTACCCCTGTATGCATTTGCGCCACCAAGCAATTAACGTTTCCTGAATCGTCCTCATCAGTCCGATAAGAAATAAATTCTTCCATGTCAGCTGGTGAATTGATTTCAATTCGGGCCTTCAATTTAACTAAAAAATTCCACCATTCCTGTGCTGCAAAATAAATGAAAATTCGTCCTCGTTCAATTTTTATATAAACTTATATATATATAACTTGTATCCTTAGTAATTTATATATTTAATGTTATATGATTTGTTTCGTTTTTTGACTGCTTTTTTGCTTATTTCTTTCATAATAAGCTATAGTAATTTTGTGCAAAGAGTGGAAAGCGTAAAACATTTCCACGAAGAGCTGAAAGCTTAAATCATTTCTCATTTCACTGGAAAGTATGGCACAATATGTATTAATTAATTTGACATGTAAACAGCACGGTTTTCCTAATTTAAGCTTGAACTTGTCGTTTAGCCTGACTTAGATTACTTGCTTATAAATACCTTTGAATTAGTTTTGAAATTATACTGTGCCCTAAAGATAAAATTGATGTTGCATGTTAGGCGAAGCGCAAATTCAGACACGTATAGTATGTGTGCCACGATGTAGCACAGCATGATCTTTTGTAACCTATAGGATTGAATAGAACAGCGCAAATTGACAACAAAGTGCTGCGACGCACGACTCGCGTCTAGTGACAGTCGCGTGGCGTTGTAGTTGAGACACAGAGTCTCGTGCGGCGAGTGTGAACAGATTGTCAAGTGTTTTGATAAATGGCTAGATATAGATAGATTAATAGTATATGAAGACGAAATTGATACATCAGATTTATTCGTTGGTGAATCACACATTTTCCGACCCAATTCGCTACGAACTGCGTCTCAATATGCGGATCACCACAAGCCGTCTGTGACACGTGCGCATCGCGCCACTTGTATCATGTCACCTCACACGACCCATACGCGTCTCAATTTGCGCCTCGTCCGACCCATACAGGGTGGTCAAAATTTTATTGTTATGACCGATTACTTGCGAAATCATTTACTATACAATCCTACAAATAGTAGATTAACGATAAATCAGTACATATAACCTTGTCATTTTGAAGTATAGCGCTTGCTAGATTAGTTGAACATCAAAATTACGGACAAAATCCAATTTGTATTTTTTGTACCAGCATCTTTTATTTTCACTGGAAAATTAGTAAAAGGTACTCGGTAAATAAACACTGTCAAACTGACATTTTTTGAAATTATCACATATTAAATAGGACACTTTTTTGGAATTCAGATCTTAAATGGCACACCTTTTTGGAATTATCAGATCTAAAATAGGACACTTCTTTTTGGAATTATCAGATCTTAAATGGGATAATTTTTCCCAGAGAAAAATTAACCGATATAAAAAAATAATACAATTATAGCTTTTAATGATCAAACAACTAGTTATAATAGCATATCCAACACATTATTACATTATTTACCTGTGGCTTTAATGGCGGTTTTGGAGCCTTTAGGAAAGCATGAACAAAAAAATAAGAGTTTGTTATATTAAAATAAAAGTTAGCACAAAACAATAATAATTTAATTTAGACTATTATTAGAGTTTTCTCTCCTCACTTGTTTTCGGTAACAGATAAGTATTTGAAATTTGTAATAGTGCAGTAGGGGCAATTTAAAAAAATGCACACAGATGCTCTGACTGAAGATATCTGTAAAATTGATGAACCACTCTTCCTGTGTACAAATAGGTATGTTTCACATAAAAATAGACGAGCAGAGAAGTTAGGCAGGGCGCCACTATAGGCGTGTTCCAACACGACCTGAAACCGATAGGCAACCGGTAATCGTATTGCGTGTAACATCATTGTAAACTCGTCACCGCACACGCAGATTATCGGTTGTGTATGGGTAATTCGTGCTGTTGGAACGAACCTTATATCACCCAAGTTATTCATCTTAGCACTGGAAAATGTATTTTAACAGAATGATTGGAAAAAATATGGGTGTGAATGTGGATGGTGCACGCTTGAGTCACTTGAGGTTCGCAGACGATATAGTACTGGTCAGTGAAGACAGAAGAATTAAAAAGCATGGTAGAAGATTTAAGCAAATAATCTAACAAAATAGGGCTCGAAATGAACATACACAGGACCAAAATAATGAGCAATATGCAAAATGATAATACTATTGACAACGTTGCCCTAGAACATTAATCTCGGTAACACCATTCAAACTGACTGAAATATAAAGAAGGATTTGACTGTCATGGGCAGCCTTTGGGAAACTCAGTTCCTGTACTAAATTTACCAAAATATAATTTTAAACTCATATTTCTGGGACTATTACATTAAAAACAATCGTTATGTGGTTTAAACCCATTGACTTGACCTTCTTCTAGGCTCTTGGAGTTAAGATTACCTCGTTTTAATAATAAATTTACTAACTTTGAGGCTCTCGGTGGGGGCGATTGCCCCCATTGCCCCCCCCCCTCTTGGATCGGTCCATGATACCGAGGAGCTGAAAGGGTAAAGTACAGTGATGAACTTACCAGTGATTTTTTACGTTACCGGTATACCGGTGACTTGCAAATCACTGTTTCTTTAAACACTGACTGAGGTCGTTGTTTCAGTCTGTGTTTGTCGATGTGATGTGTTAAGTTAATCAAAATCAAGTAGGATGAATACATGTTTTATAAGCGTTGCCGTTGAACGATACTACGATTTTTTAATATCAGAGACTAGACATACTCGTCACAAGTCCACGACCGGCGAAAAAAAGGATACGACTATACGAGGATTAACACTATAATGAGAAACGTGCCCCGTGCACGCACTTACCCAATTCGGTACTTTGCGTACAATTAGGTCACCGTCGTCGGCTGTGGTCGACAGTATCGATCGTAGGACGATACGAGGTACCGTGCGGCGTGCAGGCAGTGACTCAATTTACAGCTTTGCAGAGAATTAGGTCGCCGGTAATAATAGCGAACATCTCAGTCACGGATTAAAGTCACCGGTATAGAAATATCGCTTATCACCAGTATATTACCGGTGAATATATATATATATATATATATATATATATATATATATGGATTGGAAACGATAGCCTTGACTAGAATAACTAAGGAACAACTAGGTGTAACCAGAAGAGAGATGCTGGACACCACTTTGAGAGACAAGGTACGAAATAACGACATTTGCAATAGAAAGAAAGTAACAGATGTCATGAGTCGTGTAGCTAGGCTCAAATGGCTATGAAACTCAGAAAACTGGGCACAGAGTTTTAATAATTTCGAAATCAAATGAGAGAGTAAGAAAACCGAGTGGACGTTACGATTCCACTTTTATAGGGTTAGCAGATATACCTCTGGAGGTGGCTTGCAATGCACAAGACCAGAACGAGAGGACAATAAAGAGAGCATCATGGCATCTCACTTGCTGGGTGGAAACAGCCAATGAGCTACATACTGGACGTGATTCATTGGAATTTATCCTAATCGAGTGAAATAGACTTTTGCTCTCTCCATTGCCCTCTTTTTCTAGCCTTGTCACGACATTTGTGAATTACCGGCTACCTCTAGAGGTATAAGCTCTAAGTGCTACTATATCTCACGCACTCTTTCTTTAGGTATTTTCTCTAAGGAACTAACTCTTCTGTCGCACAACACTTCTTTATATGTTCTTGTGTTTTTAGACTATCCCAGGTCACTAACCTCCCGAACGTCAATTAAAATTTACTGATAGTGACATTTAGTTTGTATAAACAAGGTTGTTCGGGAGCAGTTATAACTTTCCGTTACTATATATTACTAACTATAAGTAACAATGAAGAACCCATGACCATACCAAAATTATGTTTAAACAAATCTACTTCAAATTGTAAATATTTTTACATGTATAATGAAATATCTTATTCTAATTTACTTTTTATAATTTACCTTTATAATACAATATACAAAACACCTCTTTCTCTCAGAAAATCTGTGAGGAAGACTTTCTGTAAAGGTCAATTAACAAGCAGGGCAATTTCTCCAAATTGCCCCTACTATACTTTGTCTCCACTACAAATTTCCAATAATAATCTGTTACAGAAAAGAAGTAAGGAGAAAAATAGAGGATCTCCTCAATGATCCCTTGGAAATTATTTCATTTATTATTTCATTCTTTGAATAGAATTCATAAAGTACATTGTTTAATTTGTCAAAATATGTGTGTACTCACCGATACTGGAGCAGCCTGGCCGCTACCAGTTTTTCCACCTTTAGGTGGCATCTTATCCAGAACGTTGCTCCTCCTTGAAACCGATATGGAAGATTTCGACTCAGGTGGCTTGTAACCATCTTTCAGTGATATCAGAACAGGTTCAGCATCTTGACCACTTTTCCAGTCTTCTGCACTTTGCGCTGCCGTATCACCGATTGTGTCTGGGTACAAATCTTCTTGGAACAATTCCGATTTTCTCGGCACAGTCATCGTTATCACCTGTTTCATAAAAAAAGTTTGTAAATAACACAATGTACAAATATTAATGAATGCACAACAGAGTCTTGATTTTCCTAACAAAGCCAATCCGAACACCTCTATAACCTGATGAAAAAGTTGCTAAGAAACAAAATCCTCAACAGCGTTTATAAATTCTGTTCAAATCATTTTTCACCGAGAAAAGCTGGAAAACCAATAAAAAGTGATTTTTTTCAAAATTTCATAACATTGTACTACAAAATGGAAACAAACAACTCTTACTGTCCTCCAGTTGCTTTGACTGCACCGCATACCGTTTATCCCTTAACTGAGCATTTACTCAGTATTTTAATCAATTTCATGCATCATATCTAAAATCCCATAAAGGCATATCAGGGTGTATTTTGCAAAAAATAACTAATCCGACAGTCCAAATCATAGGCCAATTAAAGTACACGTCATAAACTATCATTTTCACAGAGAATAATGTTTCAGTTTTTATTACAACAAATTTCTATAACCTTCAGTCGATGTTGACAAGGTCTAGATGCCCAACATTATTGGGTCACAAGTTCTTATAAACTTGAAGAAACCGCTTTTCGAAGGAATTTTTGAATATTTAACACTGACTTCTAAAGACTATTCTAAAAAAAAATAAAATATTATTTATTAATTAAAACTTCCTGCGTTTTTCACATCGGGTGTTAAAATAGGGGTTCCTATTTAAAAAAATCATTAACCTTCAAATGATCTTTAAAATTAATCTTAAAGTCAAAACTGATATGAACGGATGATGGCCGCCATTGCCCTGAAGGACTTCTCCCTGAATATATTTTTTGTACAACGCCAACTTTCCCTGATATGTGGTTTGCACGTAACCTAAAAAGTGTTGCGTACCTTTCGGTTTTAGTTTTTACGTTTTAAAATGCTTTTAAATTAAGAAAAGTTGTGTATTTTGATAAAATATATTTTTATAAGTGCAGTGGTTCAGGCTGCAATGCAAATTACAAATCAGAAAAAGGTGTAAATCATGTAAACTTTTGTTTGTTGAAAAATTAACTAAAACAGTGGCTTCGAAATATCCCTACAGAATTCTGTTTATTAAAAAATTCAAGAATTTGCATAAAACATTTTGAAGAAACGAGGGTAGACAAAGTTTACATAAATATTGAAATAAAAGAATTTGACGGAATTAATCCTAAACTACAAGAGGATGCTGTATTCTGGATACTAATACTGTAAAAAAACTTCCTACTGTTGAAGAAAATAACTTGGAATCGACCATAAAGGCCAGCTTAGAATCATTTAAGGATTATGAAAGGTCTCAACAAATTAATAATATAAGTGCAATATTAAAGTTCTACAAAAGTAGCAATTGCATAAATAAACACAGGATATTTTATCCAGAAGACGAGTACATTTTTAAAAATCATTTAAAAATCAGTGATAACATTACCAAAATTGAAACTTTGGTGTGCATTCGACTCGCCTTTAGTGTATGATTGAATGTGAAAAAAGAAACTAAATTCCCAAGAAGTTGTAGGTAGTGAGTTATGTTTCTGTTTTAGAGAAACTTTTTTTTAAGAAGATAAAATGGAAAGTAATGTAGACCTTGATGTAATAGATTCTTGTATTAACAGTTTGTGTTCAATTGAAAATGAGTGTGAAGATATGAATACATTAAAAGGTCTGAGTAAATGTAATTAACTACACATTTATAATAGAACAGTTACAATTATATAAAATAAAACCCAATTCTCAAGGTATAGTTGAGAGATGTTAATTGCTGAATCACTATATATTCAGTTTCAGATGCTTATTTCTGTTTATATAAAAGACCATATTTTTCCTTATCAGAGAAATATCAGAAAATTAGTATTTAAAATTTATTAATTGATACATATCTTTCAGGTAGTATAAAATACATAAAAACAAAGTTATAATTGGTAAAACCGACAAATTTTTAGTTAATCTGCACATAATAATCCAATAATATCCCTTAGCAAACTACTGATTTTAGCCGCCTATGGTCACGTGACTGAAAATCGCTTGATGCGCCAGGGCCATTTGTTTGTTGATGGGCCGTGGCAAAATAACAAATTATTTTTAAAGTTTCTTGGGAATAACACCACAATTGAATTAAAAAAGCTGTATATTGAAACAAAATATTTGAATTTGAAACGTTTGGTATTTTGATTTAATATACAGCTTTTTTAATTCAATTGTGGTGTTATTCCCAAGAAAACTTAAAAATAATCAAGAACATGCCACAAATAACATTTAGAAGACAAACTCACAAATGTAATACAATTAACTATACTACTTACTTGGCAAAGACCTGAATTGTTGAGCCTAAAAAATCGTGCAATTTCACACGAAGTTACATCACATCCCCTCTTTGGCATCATTCCGATTCCTCTTTGAGGATCCGGCGTTTGGAAAGTATTAATATAATGGACAAAAGGTGGTTCTGCTGTTATTTCAAAGTATCTGATAACAGAATCACCTTTACCACACAGGTACACAAGATTTGTATCTGGATCATAGAGTGGGAACATCACTCCATTCGATGTATCCAGTTCTACCATAACTATGGGTTCTTCTAAGCAATCTGGCGTGCGCAGACTGTATTGTCTTTCTGACATCTTCGAGAAACCGGTGGTGAACACCAATCCGTGTCGCAGAAATATTGCTCTCGTTGCTTTCGAACCTTCAGAAAAATTATTGCATTATTTAAAGAAATTAAACTAAAGTCTTTTACCTTCATGGCATATTGCCTCTGTTTCAATTTCTCCAGTTCTTGGGTTAATTATTCTAATTTTTTTATCTTTACACGTTGTTAATAATTTGGAACCGTCCCAATTGAAACACGCACTGTAGACAATGTCCGGGTGACAATCTATTTCAACCAGGGCATCTCCAGTACCTGAAATTGAAGTGTTGTTAGACGTTATCAATTTGGTATATTAGATTGTATTTAAAAATTAGGATTGAGAATTAAGTTGAACTACATAGTTATTTCAAGACTAGACAAATAATAAACAATGGAATTTTGTTGTTATTTTCTTACTACATAACAAACAAGGATCTAGCTTTGTTAAACATTGAGCTCATATTGAAATGCTGCACAATATATTTTTCCCAAGAACTAACAGACATAACAATTAGAAATACTGTAGTTAACAAAAATGTTTTTCTATCCTGTACGAATGTCGAAAGTGGAAGGATACTTTTAAAAGGGAAATAAATGGGTATAAATAAGTTAAAAACAAAATAAAAACTGATTTAAGACAGAAGTAGCATAAAGATGATTCCGAATAATTTCTCTACAAACTTAGATTATGCCGAAAACTATCCAACTAAGAAATGTAGCAATATCCAGAGAAAATTATTATTATGGACAAGTGGATAAAACAGTGAACAAAAACGAACCTGAGTGGATCAATGATGACCTAAAATAAACTATTGATTATTGTTACAAGAGAAGTAAAGCCAAAGGCGACATGTAGTTATCAAATGTGAAAATGTGAAGAGACTAATAGGTGAAGAAAGTAATTTGTCGATCATAAACATGGAAGATTGAAAAAACAAAAAACAAAATTTGCTTAAAAAAATCAGACTTTAAGGAAGAGGGGGAGGAAATAGCTGTAGAAGAAACCGATAAAGCCCTTAAAACAATGAGAAATAATAAATAATTGAGTTAATGAAGCAAAGTTCTAAAATAAATTTTAGCAGAAATTTTTACACAGTATCTAAAAGGAGTGAAGCACACATAGATAAACCCAATACACATGAAGGGCGACAGAAAAAATTGTGAAAACTATAGAGGGATCAGTGTGACTAGTTCGATTGGAAGGCTGTACGGGCGTGTAATAAAGGCCAGAGTGGAATAGGAATGAAGCGATATAGAACAAAATTTTAGGGCAGGTTGATCATGTACAGTCAACATATTCTGTCCGATACAATTAATAGAAACACACCACACAGGAAACTGGGAAACACACTTATGACAGCGTACCACGAAGCAAATTATTTGAAGTTCTTGATAACACAAGCATAAACCGGAATTATGTGAGGACCGTAAAAATTAACCTGCACAAAACTGAGAATATACCAAACTATAATGGAAGATATTACACTATATGGTTGTAAACCAAGGGATATCTCAAAAAGGTATAACATGAGACTATAAGCCCTGGAAATGCAACAAGCTCTTGGACAGAGTTGCAGCATATATCGTCTCCAAAATGTTCCTAATGTGATCATTTTGCAAAAAATGAATGTTGACCAAGGTACGGAAATAATAGACAGGCTGGAGAGAAGACAAAAATTGACATCGTATGGGCACTTGGCCCGACTGAAAAGGTAGAGAAAATGTGAAAGGAGAAGTCCTCGGAGTCATGGGCGGAGAGCCTGAAAATCAATAAATTTAATATTAAAACCAGGTAATTTTAACTCCAAGAGCCTATAAAAGGTCACTTCTATGGGTTCAAGCTTTAGAACGCCTATTTCTAATGTAGTAGTCTAAGAAATCTGGGTTTAAAATTATATTTAGGTAAATTTAGTGCAGGATAAAAGCATAAAATCGCCCCCGGGAAGCTCGTGTCTGACTGCCAGAAAATTGTTCACAGCAGGTACAGAAGAAAGAACACAGTAACGTATTGGTTGCGGGAAACGGCACATGCTGTAAAAAAACATATATTACACATATGTTTACCTACGTTTCTAACCGAAAAATCCACAATAGTGAAATTGAAAAAAATTCCTTTATACGAATTACTGCATAGTAAGAAATTAACATCAGAGTCTTGACGTTATTTTCTTTGTAAAATCTCGCTTTTTTTCAAGTTATTTAAACGGTTAAATATTTTAGTTTATAAATGGTATAACCAAAAAACAGGGTTGTACAAAGGAAATTTTTCTTTAATTTCTCGATGATGATTTCGTAAATATAGCTTAGTACTATATGGTTGTGTGGCAAATTAAATTACCTACTTCTCAAATTATCGAATAAAAAATCTTAATTCGTATTTCAGTAGTGACGGCCAGAACACGAAACGTCAGAAATAAAATTTGAAGAGACCATGTGGATGGGAAAAAATTATTTATCTTTCAACAAAGTTCATTTAGGTATTTTTCACAAATCTTAGAAACTAATAGGAATTTTGCAACAATGCAAACAGATCTTGAATGAGTTTTCAAAACGCCCACTTTTCTCTAATTTAACCGTTCTAGTAGTACTTACCTTTTAAGAGATAGCAACAGTGGCACATAATATTTAACACACCCAATGTATTAAAAGTAAAAAACATTAAAAAGAAGTTTATATTTAAAAAAGTGAATTAAAGAATAAAAAATAAATTTAAGTTACATTTATCATGTATGTATACAGTAGTTATTCCGAGTTATTATAAATGATGAACCCAAAATTTTTATGTCAATGGAAAGTAGAAGTTTGAAACCTTTTTTTGCAATACATTATAAATGTTCAATGTGTCCACCGTCTGATGTACGATAAACATCTATGCTGTAGCCGAACTCGTCCCAGACACGAGTAAGTGTATCTACTGTTACGGAGTGCACGGCAGCTGTGATACGGTTCCGCAGATCGTCCAGAGTTATTGGTAGAAGTGGGACGTAAACAGCTTCCTTTACATAACCCCATAAGAAGTAGTCACATGGGGTAAGATCTGAAGATCTTGGTGGCCAGAAGCGTGTAGACCCGGATCTTCATTTTTCCTGCGATCTATCCAGTGCTATTATTGGAAAATGAACTCCTGTGAATCTTCCATAACTTGACAGAAGAGCAGTTGTTCCAACATGCCCAGGTACGTTGTTCCAGTTACAGTTCTTTCCGCAAAGAAAATTGGCATTTAAACCTTTGTACGCGCGAACTCTACTGGCCGCTTCTGGAACCATCATTGTCCGCCAAAACTTTGAAACTTCCTCTTTACAATGGTACAAAGATTGTTCATTTTGGATTTGTACTTTAATTACTACGAAATTTTAATAATGGGTCCATCATTCTAATAACCCTTTATTCTAGGTACAGCATAACCCATCCCTTGGTAACTCATCATTAACCATACGATCATTTGACAATAAGTACTAGTGACGATAAACCAGCCTCGCCATAATGTGTAATAGAAGGTACTTAAGAAAACAAAGCAAACGAGCTCAAACTTGACTATCTTAGCACTTTCCGTCATGGGGTTCCAGTGGGAATCATTCGGCTCCATATTCAGACCCTCTTCATCATGTATGTTATCATGTTTAATGGAAAGTACTTATGATCACAAAACATACTAGCCCGAATTCCACCTTTATACGATTTGATATCAGAGAGTTCCAGTCCCTACATCCCGGTTCCATCATCAGATACCTGAGGGTACCATGATACTGCATTGTCACCTTCCTTACATAAATCGGCTAAATTTCAGCTCAATCGGATGTTATTAAGTGGTTGAAAAATGGTTTGCAAGTTTTGAAACAGACAACTTAAATATAAACATCGCAAGCTAAATGAATAAAAGCTTGTGAAAATATTACTTATTTATTTTATGTTTAACTGGGTACTGACTACAAACTAAGTATTTAAATGTTGCTTAAAAATTGTTGCTTTCTACTAAGGATGCTTTGTGAATGGGGAATTGCCCGTTATTTGAAATATAAGACGAACAAACGAAACGCTTAGGTTACCACAAATATTAGAATAATTCGGAATAAAATGTCCACAGGCTCACGAAAATAAATTTTCCGTTATGGGAGCTTAAGTTAAATAAATTAAGAATCAAAGTCTACAAAAACGATACTATCTATACGCGATAAGTTAAGTATGATAATCTGATCAACACCGTGCTGAATGCGTGACCATGGATTGGAGGCGATTGTGGATCTTTGAAGTTTAAGACCATTAAGAACTTGGTGAAAATATGAAATGTTGTTATAAACACTGAAAACAACATCATACAAGAAATTACAGCAAATTTGGCCGAAGAGCAATTTTCACAAAAACTTATAAACATATTAAAAGTAGGTTGTTTATTGTACATGGATGCAGTTATTTTACAATTAATCCATGGCTTGTACCTTGTAGTAACAATATGCCATTGATATTGTTCACGTCTGACCCCTGTATGAAGTAACAATTTCATTGAAAATTTTGAATATTTATTTTCAAAACTTGAGTTGAGTTTGGAGATATGATTTGCATGAGTAATTTTTACACTCACCGACGTTTCAACATCCAAATTGTCATCTTCATGGGTAAGAAGTTATGAGTTTTGGTTTGTTAGATTACAATAGTTTATATACATGTGTGACATACCAAAGGTTTCTACTCCATTTCCAACAATAAAAATACAATTCTCATCCGACTATCATCAATATTTTTTCCCACATTTGAAAAGATAAATGGAACAATTCAAAGGAAAGTTTTATCACAATCATTAAAGTTGTGTTGGTTATTTATCCGTGAATAAATTAATAATTGGGGACATTGTGACTCATATCGGATTACAGAAAAGCGGTAATCTACCGCCACTACGGATTTGTATTGGCTGATAAGAAACATACTTGATAATAAAATCTAAAGCCAGTAACTAAACAGCAGAATATAAATGTAATCGGAAGAATGTTAGATGTTATAAAAACATCCAGTCATTCAAATATCAATCAATCTTAATTTGAGTAAGGTATCTACATAATAATTCAGCACATTATCTTTTTTTTTGTAATTTAAGCTATTATAAAAATGAGATAAAACAGTGAAATTGTAGAATATGATCTTTAATACAGAGGAAACACATTTTCAAATTATTTACCATAAAAAAGTTAAGTACTAAAAACTCTAACCACGAGGTGACAGCTGTTTTTGAATAAATTAAATGTTGGCAATTTGGAGAATAGTGAGCACAAACAAAAAAATATATTTGTATTTCTTGAATGAACCCTGGCCTTTTAAATTTTCTTTGATATCTCTTATGAACCAAGCATTTTAAAATTATATAATTTTTTTTTATCCATAACAAGCCCTTTCATTTGCTCAGTTTAAATCTTTTAATTTCTTTTAAACATACATTTTTATGCACAATTTTCGTGTATTTTGTATATTTTAAATTACCTACTTTAAAATTATTTAAAAATTGGCATATTTAATTTCATTTGATACATTACATGATGCACTTATCGCCGTCTTAATTTTCCAATTTGCTCCCAAAAGCAGAATTCATTTATTTTTTCATCGTATGTACGCAATCCGACTATCTCAAGTCGGCTAAAAGAGCAATATAAATACCTTGATGAAGTTATGGAGAAGTGAAATTTGTACATTTGGCAACATACAATTATTTTGTATATAAATTGATGAGAACCCTGTGGTATACCAAAAATAATTCATCTTTATTTATTCAAAAGCAAAAATTCACAATAAATATTTACATAGAAGGTCAACGAATTCGCACACTTCGATATCAGCTGTTCCACTAAGTTGCTATCTAAAGAATTCTGGTCTGCTATACGTCGTCCTTTAAATAATGTCTAATTCTCTCTCCAACATTCCCGTAGTGATCATACCAACGTGTATAATTTATTATTTTCTCAAATAGAATGGAATTTCCAGAATAATTTTTATCAGCATTCGTGCGTTTAGTACTAGTTTTTAACGGCGTTTGTTTATTCTGATAGATGGTTTTTTGTTATGATGAGTAATTTCGAGAAAGATTTGTTTTTTGAACAGTATAAAACTAAATGTTAGAATAATATGTGTTTTTTATTATTTTTTCTGTTAATTTTTGTACATTTCGGAGTAATAAAATAAAAAATCGTGCATTAAGGGTTATATAAAAGATGGCAGTTATATGTTTTCATTAAAGTATACTTACCAACGTTCCATATAACGACTTGATTGTCACTCCCAGCAGTAAGAAGTACGTTCTGCGCAGTTGGATGCCACAAAACTAGACCAACTCGTCTTTGGTGATAAACCAGATCGACAATCGGTTCTGTGAGAGTTTTGATAAGACCGCCGTCAGGAATATGCCAAACTTTCACAACGCAATCTTCTGAACCGCTGGCGATTACGTTGTCGTTGTGGGGGCACCAAGCAATGTCTAGGACGGGACCTTTGTGGCCACCAACTAGCGGATGATCAGCAGCAATTCGACCCACCTGATCGAAGATTACGTTATATTATTATTCATTATACAAAATTATATTCAGAAATAGCCACCCAAAATAACTCTTAAAATATCTTTAAAAGAAAAAGACAAAAAACACGATAATTTATATTTATGGGGGGATAACACATTTTACACGAATCGGTCACCCTTAGCGGGGCTGAATATCACTTGTACAAGTTTAAATACAAAGGGGTATCATGTGATACCTCGTTTTAAAGGTCTCTTTTTGCCAATCTTTTGAGACATCATTTTTTAAATCAGATTATTTTTTACAGAGTAATGTCCTAGAAACCGTAAAAAATAAAACATTTTGAATTGTAATTGAAAAAAACATGAGTGTAAATACCGAGATAAACAAAAAGAAAAAAAACCTTAAATGTATTTGCGAAAGAAATTTGCTACTGTTAATGTAAACAATTTATTAGTAGTAGTGATTTTGTTGTATATTGACCATCAAATTTCGACAATGGTTTATTCTTTGCCAGAAAGAATTGATTTAATATTTATTTATGGGGAAGAACAGCGATGTGCACGCAACTGCTCATGTTTTTTATCAGAGACATCCCGATAAAAATGTTGGGCATCAGTATGTGTTGGAAAAACTGGAATTGTGTGCAACAAAATTGTCAAGAATCATAGAGTTTTAACTGAAACTGCACAGGTTGAGATTTTATGTCAAACATCAATAATCTCCAGGTTAACAAATATTTCGGTCCTCTCTGTGTCTAAATAAATTCTTTCCTTACAAAAATACAGCTTTTAGAACACATTGCTGAGGATGATTATCACAGAAGGTTGGAATTCTGCGAATTAAAGACTCAAATAGCAAATGTAGAGAGAAATTTTATTAAAAATATGTATTTGTTTTTCTGACAAAGCAGGTTTTTTAAAATGGACTTTTCAATAAATATAATTGTGGATACTGGGACAATTTTCGGAAATAAAATTATTCGTCCTTTATCCGTGGAAGAAAATTTAACTGGAGAATTGTTTTTGGACTTATTAGAAAATATGATAAATAATTAAAAAATCTGTCAGAAGATTGACAAAAGAGAAGTGAGACCTTTAAAAATAGGCTACTGGCTAAATTGCTTAATCATCTTTCCATGGCTAAGATTGTAGCATAACCTCTACATAAATTAGTTCTTGTTTTGATAATTTCTTTTAAGGATTTATTAAGTGATAATAAAAAATGCAAAAAGCAGAAATATTGGCAGAACTTGATTCGATAAATATTTGTGATGAGTACAGTTCTTTGGAAGTTCCTTCAAGTTTACCAATTTTTTTAAAGTAAGACTTTACTTTCATCAACTCAGGTATACAGTATAAATTATTTTACAAAATAAGCTGATAATAATACATTGAGTGAACTAATACTAGATTATTTAAGAAGTATCCAAGCAAAATTATAAATATCAGCAATTTTGAGTCTAGATTCAAATACTGACAGAATATTCACATTTAATGGGTTTATAATTTTATTCCATTTTATATCTATGTTTAGGTACAGTTGAAAAATGGATATAGTTTCTAACCAATGACTACTAATATTAGTAGCCAATGTTTCTAACACATTTCCTTTCAACAAGCTCTCTTATAAGTCTTAATTGATATATCTCCACATTTGAAAAAAAAAAACATTTAATATTAACTTACTTATTTCAAATTAATTTTCTTTTTAATAAATTATAAGTCATAGTAGGTATGTATGAAGAGATTTAATACATTCTAATGTCCATATAGGTCAACCATATAATTAATGGTCTAATCAAACGATTATAAAATGAAATGGTGGAATTCTAGTAACAATTGTTTAAGAAAAAATCCTAGTCAGATTGAAAGGTTAAATTATCACCAAATATTGTCAAAAAATAGTTTGAGGTTGGGAGAGAAAAAAAATATCTTTACTGATTACTGATTTGACTTAACAGAAAAGTTGAGTTTTGGCATTGCACTAAATTCTTTTAGCCATCAGCTTTCTATGAGTATAAGTAAGTTGTGGGATTTTTTACAAATAAAAAACAATTGTCAAATACTAAATAACAAATTCTTAAAACACAAAAAATTACAGTATTATTTTCTCAAAATTTTTACTATGCAATTAAACTGTTTGAAAATGTTTTTTTTTAGAATCTCAACAAACATGTAGTGCTCCAGAAAATGGGACAGATTCATTCTTTATTAATAGCTATGTTGTGATATATTTTTAGAAAAGACTATTAATCAATATTAGTTTGGAAATTTGATAAAGATTGGGTAACTATAATTTTGGCAGGATTAAAATAATTTGTTTGAAACCAAAGTTAAGAAACAATTACTGGAAAACTAGAGCTGCATATTCATAATGTATGTAAAGGCTTTTTAAGACCAACACAAATATTATTTATGCACAAGCAACACAATAAGTAAGAATAGAGTAACAAGAACTGTGAATTGAAATTATAAACAAAAAATAATTTGCTTGCATATCCAAATTTGTATGATATAATAAGAAAAACAAATCCAAAGAACTGTTATAAATAAATATGTAGGTTATTGGAATCAAAAATCATTGGCAAAACTAATTGGGTAATCTGCTAAACATGTTGATTAAACCCGAAAATAATTTTGAACTACCCAAAATTATTTGGCAATGATCCAATTTCAACATATTAGTAACTACTTCGTTTTCAGAGCATAAATGCAATTTGATGAGTAATACTCTTAAAATGTAAAGAGATGTTTAAATTAATTTGCACAATTTATTAAAGCCTTTAAGAAATCTTATAAATAAATAAACAACTTTTTGTTATTTTGAAAAATAACCTTCAATATCTTCAATGGCCAATATTAGGTACTTAAAATAGATATGATCTCTGTTATTCTCAACTTATTGGAAATTGGGGAAGGCTATTTTTAAGATATTCACCATGCTTTTATATAGTTATATGTGCAACATACCTTATTAAGAGGTAAAACTACAAAGGCTCCTCCTCCTGCACTTTCAACTATGATTGCAAGGAATTTAGGATTCACAGCACAAAAGGTAGAGTCCCAGGAACTCTTTGAAACACGTATATTATCAAAGCATTGCTCCCTTTTTAAAGCTTGGCCATAAACATGACGAAATTTTGACGTTCGTACTACTCGGAAAGACATCTGGAACAAAAATTTTATGAAAATCCTAACTATACCCTAAAATAACACATAAATAATATACCCCTTCATAACCTAAAAATTACATGTTTTGATTTTCACTAACAAGTACAAACCTTGGGTTTCTACGGTTAAAAACAGCTCCAATAATTTGTGCGTATAATATTTACATTTAAATTTCCGGCTGTTTTGTAATATAATGATTTTTTACATACTATTCGTATCTAGTTCACATCTACTTGAAGAAACCCCATATTTGGTTATGCGAAAATTTTTTGAAACGTCAAACATTAACGCTGCCGGCGCTTTCTGAGAATTCCTCATCCCAGTGTTTCATGTCAACGACAGAACAGCAGACACACCTTTAAGTTACTCACATCAAAATTTCTCGCCGCCATCTGGCGGAATCGAGAGTAGTTAATATATATTACTACTAAATCAGAATTTAGGGCTAAAACTAAACTAAATCTGCATGTCGAATAAAATAATCTTTTATATACATCAATTGTCTATACAAGGTAGTACTTTACATCATTTCTTCATTAAATAAAGACAGCAATCGCAATTAAACCACAAAAGTTTTTATACACTTCGAAGCTATTCAATTTTTGTTACTGTTTCATGATCTTTGTTTCACAGGTTATGAAAATTTAAAGTCAAAGTTGTCAAATAGAATGTTAAATTGGTTTCCTGTGAAGTTAAAGAAAATTTTCAATACTTAAAAAAATGAATTTACTTTGACATCAAATTGCTAAAAAATACTCACATTTAAAATTACAAAGTGAATTTTCTTGTTGTTATCTTAAATCTGTAATAATTCTAATATAATGGTAAGTTAAGGAGGCGTAATATCAGTTAAATGAGGTTATTGTTAACCTTAATGAACTTTGTAGAGTTTTTTTGGATTTGGTCAGTCCGCCGAAATAGATGTTTATTTAGATGGTCAAGAATCACGTAAAACTGCTGAAGTTAAAACGGAAGATGGAAAAAAGGAAAGATTGTTATTATATTATGATGGGGAGACTATTTCAGGGAAGGTTTGTATTTAGCATAGTACATTTGAAACTATACTGTATTTCTTAACTATTTTATCTTGTAGGTGAATATTAGTCTAAAGAAACCTGGCAGCAAGTTGGAACATCAGGGAATAAAGATTGAGTTTATTGGTCAAATCGAAATGTACTATGACAGGGGTAATCATCATGAGTTTATCTCTTTGGTCAAAGAACTAGCAAGGCCAGGAGAAATGATTGCACATTCTAGCTATCCTTTTGAGTTTAGTTGTGTTGAAAAACCCTTTGAAGTGTACACAGGTATTAATATTCATTGCCCTTGAATATAATGAATTAGATCACAACTGAAAATAATCACTTTTTATATTATTATATTATACTTTGACAAAAATCCTAGACTTTTAAATAAAATTGAAAAAGCACATTAATTGCATTAAAGAGTAATCATCAATGAAACAATTTGTAAGATTGTAAATATTAACATACCATTCATGGTTGGTTCTCATTAAAGTTTTTAATATAAGATGACATCTATTAGCAAAATTACTTATAATCTGTTGGGTTCAAAGTAAATAAAACTCAGTGTATCATAATAAAATCCTTTTAAAATAAATATTTTTTATATTTAAATAAAAACTGTACATGGCACAATTATCATTCAGAAAACACATAACAAAATATATTAATGTGTCTCTTCAGCAATGTTGCTATCATCAGGTTTGATACAAATTGTGTTGGTCTTCTTTGTTACAAAACCAATTAGATAATCATTTGAATTACTTACCATCGAAATGAATCAAATATAAGATAATGGAAGTCCAAGGAGAGTATGAAGCCATATTGTCTACCAGTTTCAAACTATTATTGGAAATCCTGTATTGATCCATTATTAATTAAAGGGTATGAGAAGATTTTGTGAAGAAAATTATCTGGGAGACCATGGGATCATTCCAAATGATTTTTCAAACTAACCAAATCTAGGAATTACTTGACAAGGTCACCCATGCTTTATTGGGGTCAAGTTATCAGACAATACACAGGCTTTTCCCCTCAATACAAAATAAGCTGTGACAATCTTGGGCCCACCAATTAAAAGCCACCTATTAATTATTACTTTGGTAAATCTAATAACATTCCACCCTTTGATGAAGGAAATGCTACATCCTCATTGACAAGATATAACATGAGAATCAGTGATGTACTGACAAAGGGAAAATATAAGCAAAAACCTGCAATACTTTTAGGAATTATATAGTACCTACAGGAAATGACTACATAACAGCATGTTATCATTACCTAAGATATGGAAGTTTGGAATCTTTCAGAAGTATGAAAACATTTTCTTAAGGATTTAAGGCATTTTTTTTCAAATCATCAAATTACAAAACTTTGCCCATAACATGACCTGGTAAGTTTAGACATTAAGTCCTGACTCACAGGTGCCATTAGACAAATTTCTCAACATCATACAACTACAGTAGTTACAGTTTATTCTATTTTTAGGATTCTGTATATACAATATACGGATACCCTTATAATATCACTCAGGATTCCTTTCCCACCTTGATCTCTGAAACTACTGAGCCTAAAATTTAAAAAAAATAGGAAATATAGAACGTTGCCCGAACTTTACAGGAAAAATAAGGAGAAACGATTAATATTAATTTTGGGGGGCAAATTACAGAATTAAATGGAAAATATAAAATTAAAATTGTTTCTAACCCATCATGTTATATATCAAATGAAACGGCTCATTACGACGAATACAAATATATTTTTTTGATATTTCTAAAATCAATTAATTTAAAGATATGAACAAAAATATAAAAAAATTTACCCATTCCCCCCCTTATCTCCGAAACCATAAGCTGTAAAATTTTGAAAAAAAAAATGGAGGTATAGCCCCTCACCTGAACTTTACTGGAAAAATAAGGAAAAACCCCCAATATTTATTTTGGGGCGCAAATTATAAAATTAAATGGAAAATATAAAATTAAAATTGTTTCAAACCCATCACGTTATATATCAAATGAAAGAGCTCATTATGACGAAAACAAATATATTTTTTTCATATTTTTAAAATAAATTAATTAAAAGATATTAACAAAAATATAAAAAAAAATTACCAATCCCCCCCCTATCTCCGAAACCATAAGCTGGAAAATTTTGAAAAAAAATGGAGGTATAGCCCCTCACCTGAACTTTACTGGAAAAATAAGGAAAAACCCCCAATATTTATTTTGGGGCGCAAATTATAAAATTAAATGGAAAATATAAAATTAAAATTGTTTCTAACCCATCATGTTATATATCAAATGAAACAGCTCCTTATGACGAAAACAAATATATTTTTTTCATATTTTTAAAATAAATTAATTAAAAAATATTAACAAAAATATAAAAAAATTACCTATCTCCCCCCATCTCCGAAACCATAAGCTGGAAAATTTTGAAAAAAAATGGAGGTATAGCCCCTCACCTGAACTTTACTGGAAAAATAAGGAAAAACCCCTAATATTCATTTTTGGGGGCAAAGTATAGAATTAAATGGAAAATATAAAATTAAAATTGTTTCTAACCCATCATGTTATATATCAAATGAAAGGGCTCATTATGACGAAAACAAATATATTTTTTTCATATTTTTAAAATAAATTATTTAAAAGATATTAACAAAAATATTTAAAAAATTACACATTCCCCCCCTTTATCTCCAAAAACATAAGCTGAAAAATTTTGAAAAAAAATAAAGTATAGCCCCTCACCTGAACATTACTGAAAAAATAAGGAGAAACCCCTAATATTCATTTTGGGGGGCAAATTATAGAATTAAATGGAAAATAAAAAATTATAATTGTTTCTAACGGGTCATGTAATATATCAAATCACAGGGCTCATTATGACAAATACAAATATATATTTTTATTTTTTTTAAATGAATATTTTAAAATCTATTAAAAAAATATTTTAAAAAATTACCCATTCCCCCGTTATTCCCTAAACTATAAGACCTACATTTTTTTGTTTATTTGAAAAATATGAAAAAATCCCTAATTCTATTATTTGGCCCCCAAATAATAGAATTAAACGGAAAATAAATTATTAGAAAACCCCCATAGTAATTTTAGGGACAAATTATACAATTAAATGGAAAATAAAGATTCAATTTTCAAAAGCATCATATAATATATCAGATAAAAGGGTCATTATGTGAATTACAAATATATCATATTTTTAAATCATTTGTTGAAAAGATATTAACAAAAATATTAAACATCGACTTAATTCCCACTTTAGAAACTACACTATTTAAATTTTTAAAAATATATTTTATTTGCATTTTTTAATAATTTGAATAACAGATTTAATAAGTTATAATTTAAAACTTGACCTATTTTGCCCTTTATCTTCCAATCCACAGAGCCTCAAAACTCAGACAGTAGATTATAAAAGACTTCTCTGAAAGTTTATTAGTAAAATGAAACTCTAATGTAAATTTTTGGGGGCCAAATTAGAGAATTAAATACATATGTATTCTGATAAAAATCAAGCGAATCCTGAAGCAGATAAAATAAAAAGTCTATGTGGGGAAAATGAAAGTGTATATTTTTTATAAATTTAAAACGCTTCCTTTAAAAGATATAAGGGTAAATATAAGAAAATGCACTCATTCCCTGCTTGTCTGAAACTGGAATATTAGAATCTTGAAGGTGGTACGGAACCCTAAGTATGCGAGTCCAACTCGCACTTGACCAAATTATTTTTCTTAAGAACTACTACTTTCAGAAGAAAGACCAATTTATCATGCAAGAAGATGGATTCTCCATATCCCCCTTTATTGCCAAAAACTGCCAACAGCAGCAAATGAAATGATTTGAAAAACAGACCTTGAAGTGCTATAACAGACAATCCAACTTTTGCCTTAGGTATGTCTATGGTATATTCATTATTTGGCAACATAGAGCAATAATAAGTTCTTGGAACATTTGTACCAGTCACAACTTGACATTAAGAGTCAGAGGACTAGGAATGGCATGTAGATAATATTTACAAGAAGATTATAACTCCATATGTGGGTAAAATCCCAACTACAACTCTAACAGCAGTGAAAATTACCATAAAAAAAATCACTTCCCAATAGTCAACTCAAAAACATCTGCAGAACCCCAGCAGATTTAAAAAAAAAAAAATGCAGCTCAGAAATGATCTATAGGAGTGGATATAATAAGGAAGGGGGCATTTGATAAATTCAAATCAGCAAGACAAACTGCAATTGCTGCTCTAATATTGTATTAGAGGCTTGCCTCAAAATACTCAAGTCAAATTGTACACCAGTATGGATCTAGATAATTTTCAAGAGCAATAATTAGTATGATAGTAATAATCAAGTAGGACATTCATGTAGTATCTCAAAAGTGTATTTACATTGGGGAGAATAAATGACTTTTTGGCATCTGGATTAAGTTAGGATTGATTTCACAATCATGGATGGACTGAACACCACAATATCAACTGAAACCAGGCCAAGGTAATGAGGAGCACTGCCCAGTGTCCAGATTACAAACATCTGCCAACCACTTCTCAAGTCAGTACCACTGCAGCAAAAACAAACCACCAATTGAGCAACCTACATTGGCACTGGTTAGACCACCTAAGGGATTTTGTGGTCTAGTGAATGTGACAGCATGACTAATTTAGGTTATAATATTCACCTGATCGATAATTGCTTTACTTTCACAAACAACATCCATTGTTATTTGTTTCGGCTATGAGTACTTCACATCCAATTTTGCTCTTTACTTGACCATGAATTATTTGTTTGTCTGCCTGTTAGTCATATTATCTTGTCATGTAGTCTTGTCATCACATTGATGACCAGTTGTTTTTACATACATTTACTTAACTAATTGGTTCTCATTCTATACACATGCTATTTTTAGGTTGCATGTCCTTTTTGTCATTATTTGTCTAATATTTTAATGTTAGAATTTTATTATTTAGGCCGTAAGGTTTTTATGTTGACATTGCTTAATTTATTTTTTGTTTTATTTGTTTCTGCCCTTGTCCAATATGTAGGCATATTTGTCTTACTCTCTGTCTTCTTGTATCTTTCACATTATTAGTAGTGGTCAGAAAATTTTCTTGCAACTAAATGGTTCTTGTGCCATTTTTTCAGATTTAATTGCTTTCCTTGTACCTCCTGTTATGTCTACTTTTCCATACAATTCTGAAAAATACTTGTTGAATACATCATTCTCTTTTATATAATTTGTTGGTATGAATTCATTTGTTCAGTCTTTTCTTCCTGGTTTTCTTATTGGACCCACTCTGTCATCAGGAAAGTTGGGGTATTTTAGCAAGCTCAGAAACTAATTTTATATAGAAGTCATCCAAATTCGTTGATATGAAACTGAATGATAGAAAATCATTACAGATAAGAAAAAATTACACACCATGTACAAAAATCCTTGTAAGGATAACTTTTGTCTCTCCCTCTGACTGTAACAACTTATGTTCTCCAAGTGTATGGAATGTAGAAAGTTGATTTTTTTATTTATATAACCTTCAGTGACTCAATCACAGACAAAGAACAAATAAAAAAAATTCTGAGAATTTAATTATAGCAGCAAGTTAGTTTAAAACTGCAGTATGAGTCATATCAAATGAAAGGATTCATGAGAAATGGAAATTTACAGTATACTATGATGTTCCGGAAGGTATAAGCCCTTGTGAAATGATTAGTAGGATGAAAATTTTGGCTCCAAAATACTCCCAGTTTTTGAAAGAACAATTTTATTTGAAAAAATAACTGACTGACTAGTTCAGAATTTCCAAGGATTAAGAAAATATTCATTACTAATTATCATTAACATATTTAGAATAAAAAAATATATAAGTAAGTGAATTAGAGTTTATCATTAAAATATATGAGTAAAGTGGTTTCAACACACATTTTGGATTCCAAATATCGGATGAATTTCCGCCACAATACTGACCGTTTAAATTTTAAACAGTAATTATAAAGAAAATATAAAATTGTGGGCATTTCCCCTTGTCTCTGAACTGCAAAGCCTAAAATTTTTAAAACATGGAGAATACAGGACTTCACTTACTGTCTGCTAGAAAATCAGCACAATTATTAAGGTTGCCATACAATGAATCTCCACTTCTTTCTCTGAAGCTGCCTAATTGATTTGTATAGTTTATTGTTTTAAGGTGATTACCATTATTTTTACGATACTTAAGACATATCGTTTAAAAAAAAATCGATATTTAAATGTAATTATTAATTAATGCCGTCACATAAACCTTCTTCACAAATTTCCAAATTTAAATGTCAATTTATGTCAGAAAATAATTATTAATCTCTCAGTGTTTGTAACTGTTTTGATCATTATTTATTTTTACTCTGTTCATATTAAAAAATATATTGTTTCTTTTAATATAAAGAACATCAAAAATTGATTCAAGTTCAGATATATCCAATAATATAGTTTCCTATATGATATTAAATAATTTTGACAAACAGCAAAATAACCTTATATAGTCTCAGAGCAATTTACATATCAAACAATCTCTGTTGCAGGTGCAAATGTGCGGTTGAGATATTTCCTGAAAGTGACAATCATAAGAAGACTAGCAGATATTGTGAAAGAGATCGACATTGCCGTTCACACTCTTTCGAGTTATCCAGAAATGAACAACTCCATTAAAATGGAAGTGGGAATTGAAGACTGCCTGCATATTGAATTTGAATATAACAAATCAAAGTAAATCTATTTTAATATAATTTTTTAGCATATATGTAAATTTTATTCCTTTCAGATATCATTTAAAAGACGTTATTGTTGGTAAAATTTACTTCTTATTAGTTCGAATAAAAATCAAACATATGGAAATTGCCATTATCAAGAAAGAAACTACTGGTTCCGGGCCTAATACATTTACAGAAAATGGAACAATTGCAAAATATGAAATTATGGATGGTGCTCCAGTTAGAGGTAGGTTACAATTTTTTTGTTCATTATATTTATAGAAACCAATTCAAATATGTAACAGTTGGATTGGTAGCATCTTTTATGTGATTCATTTTTTAATTGTAATTGTTCTTTTAGAAAAACTTTAATTTTCATTTCAATAGGGTTCTCTTCATCAGATGAACTGGAAGACTTGGTCAGAGCCAATGTTCTCCAAATCAACTGGTCCAAAAAGAAAATCACTTAAGAAAATCCACTGCATAACAGTGGATTTTAAATAAAAAAAAAACAAACTACTTAATAAATGAACGATGGTAATAGGTCGGCATATTTGTCTCGAGATCCATGCTAATTGGCTAAACTTATTCTGTAGAGAGTTCCATTCGCCAATTCTAACAGTACAATCGCATGCAGTCGAATTCATCTTTAATTTAACAATAAAAACATATTGCTTCTGACTGCATTTATTAAATTTATTTTATTTGTGTGACTCGTTTTACTCCACTGAGATTCCAGCAATTGCCTCCGTCCATTAGTAAAAAGTTAATGTGGGAACATAAGAACTTTATCAAGTTTCATTACAAGTATTGAAAATTTAAGTGAGAACGGTTGCTAACCATTTTTAAATTGTAGATCCTAAGTGGTCATTTGAAATGTAAAATGATAATGGAAACGTAAATATGATTTTCAAATTTCTGTCTAGTTGCCGCCATATTGGATTTTGATTACTGTTATATCTTTAGTGACACTTTCAAGATTATGACTACCACCAACTTTTGAGGTGCTAATTTTATAATTTATTGTTATAATTATAAATGTATATTAAAACGTTGAAAATGTTTCAACTGTAAGGAACTAAACAACATGAGCTCTCAGCTATGAAGAATCGTCATAACTACGGGTGTAACGTTGTGCTTTCAATAGGAGCAACTAACACAGGAGGTCAATAGCGAGTGCGATTGTGAAAAATAGTTTTATATGAGGCTCAGAGGGGGAATACAGAAATTTGCGTTGTGTGCTGTTGTTTGTGGAAAAATAGGTCATGTTCTAGTGGATTATTATCTTTAAGGAAACTTGTCGCTATAGTAAGGCAATGGTCCCTTGAACAGTCAGGTACTTGGTGTTGATTTCAATTGCTCTTTGATTAAATAGAATCGTTTGGCAACATATATGTAAACATTTTGTTTCCACTCATACAATTTTCAATACTAGCATGTGTTTTTTATTGGCAGTAATAAAATAATTTGTTTATAGCTTCTTGCCTTTCTGGGTTTTCTTGAGCTTTGTAATTTTAATTTTATTTTTCAACAGCTGCATTATCTATACCCTTTCTGGATATGTAGATGATCATTTACTATGAGACACAGAATTTCAATGGATTGCCTTAATATGTTCTTTGTATGTGATAAATTAAAGCCCAAACCAATTGTAAATATTTTAGAGTTTTATTAAAATTTTATTATTAAGCGATAAAAGAAAATTCAGTTTGTAGTCAATATTTTCCACCTTATTTTGAAATTTTGGTGGAGGATTACTTCAGCCCACTGTCTGTTTTGTAGGACAAACAGTCTTTTATTTTTATGTTTTCTCAATTTACATTTTCAATACATATTTTAAAGCCATTGACAACGAAGTTAGAATCGACTTTGAAACGTTTGGTATTTTCTTTCAATATACAGCTTTTTATTTCAATTGTGGTGTTATTCCCAAGAAAACATAAAAATAATCAAGAACATGCCACAAATAAAATTTAGAAGATAAACATTCTTTTGTCTTTCACACAACATCTCCATATTCAGCTAAAAAATAACTGCCATTGTTAGCCAGTTCTACCGAAAATTTTGTGAGAGAAAAAATTTGGTGGCCTTGTCAAAAGGAAAGATGCTCAAGCAATTTTAGCTTCTATTAATCAATGAAAAAAGGTTGCTGTACTGTGGACTATTGACCTTAGCACCAGGAGATTACTGGTTGTGGAAACAAAAAGTATGTTATCTTTGTAACACAAAGTCGAATAGCGGATTTAGTGAACAAGTATTCCAGGAAAATTAATTTATTTGGTTAGCTTCCATTTAGAATTCAGTTACAAAAAAGTTTAAACAATTTACTTCTCGGGGGAGTAGGCAATGGTCATTTTCAAAATTTTGTATGAATGTCCATTGATGTGGAATGACTTTTATGTCGAATTGCTCTGAGACTTACAAAAGACGACATTCCGATTCCTTGGGAACGTCTTGATTATTTGTCTGTATTTTGTCAATGATTTCAACCCTCTTAATATTCCCTCCTAAAATAACCAAAATATTTGTAACCATTATTTAATAAAAATATTATTACTCTATTACACTGAAAGGTATAATAAAGCCGATAGCACATATTAGGCAAAACAACTTATCAAGTTGAGTAGGAGTGCTTTTTGAATTATACCAATTTTGTTTTAAGTTTACTTATTAGAGATTATAGAAACAGTTGAGATTTTTTGTATAACAGAGGCACTTTTAGTAACACTTTTGGGAACAACATAAATGTTCCTAATTGCTACTCTGGTGGAGACATTACTTAAAATATTTAACAGGTTTTATTTAACACACTGTTATCTAGAGATGATGTATTACTGATAGATACATACTTTGAATAACAAGTTGTATTTCTTGTTTCAGGAGAAAGCATTCCTATCAGGGTATTCCTAGCCGGATATGAACTCACACCGACAATGCGAGATATAAATAAGAAATTTTCAGTCCGTTACTTTCTAAATCTAGTTCTAATGGATACGGAAGATCGTAGATATTTTAAACAGCAAGAAATAACACTCTGGCGGAAAGGTAACTGTTAAAATCCTAAATATTTTATCACCAGAAACACAATTTAAAATAGAATCTTAATATGAGCGAAAGCCCGAAATTATGAGAAAAGGTAACTAAAGTGTAACTCTGTGTTGCAGGGTTTTATAGCAATATACTATATTTTTTATGAGGAAAATGAATTCTATAAGTATATATTAACATTGATTTATTGAATTGTTACAAAAAATAAACTGTTCGTAAATGTTAATAAAGTTGCGAATTTGTAAAATAAAACGTCTCTTGTACATATAACAGACAGGGACACGGTAAATAATAGAACAACAATATTTCTTATAACTGCTGGAGTATTTTGAAAGTATAGGTGTTAGATTATTTCCTTAGTATACACTGGCTAATAATTGTGATTTTAGACTCCTATGGGTTTACCATGAAAAATTGTTTATTATAAATTTCCGAAATTTGTAGTAGATGATAATTGACCAATTCTAGCATTTTTTTTTTTCATTGTTCCTTCTAGGTTTTTGTCATAAATCTAATTGACCACTTATTCCAATTCTGCTAAATATGATTGTTGTTTTTTAAATTAATTTTTATTTTATTTTTATTATTTTACTTTGGCGAGTGAATGGTTCTTTACCTTCTAGCACGTTTTTGTATTTTCATATAAATGTATACATAGTTATTGAAGCCTGTTTTAAGAAGATAGATTGGTGTCATTTTTAGGCACTTTATAATTGTTCATTGATCTAATGAGATGAAAGCCTCTTAAAAGTTAGTTAGATTAAAATGATTTTATTGATTGGAATTTTCATTGTCGTTTAGATTTTAATGACAAAAAATTGTAGATGTTCAATTTTTGAAATTGTTAAAAAAACTAATATATTGTAGTTAATTTCAGTTGTAACTCCATTTTCGATAGTCAGTAATGCCATCTTTTCCAGGAATGAAATGAATGGCTTTTTGCAATATTAAATTTTCATCAATGTTTGACAATTGAGATATATTTGGAGTGCACATATAATTTAACATTTTATTGATTACATGATTTTTAATTGATAATGAAAATTGTAGGAGACAAACTGCGAAAGCCAAACCTCCAAAGTCCTGCAATTATGGCTGGAACGCAGAATCTCCAAAATACCGCTCAGCAACATCAAGAACTGAGCGAGAACGATAACGAGAACAAAGTGACCCAAAAGGAGGATTTCATGAGAGTACCGAACTCGCAATCGAATGAAAAACTGAACGATTCGGATCCATTCGACGAACGAGTGTCTTCTCCGACCGAGAGTCCGGTCAATCAAATTCAAAACATGACTCGTGAAGCAGGTGATGGGCAAAACGATAATGGCACTGAAAACATAGAGTGATATATGGTAAGTAATTGAGCAGTTCTTGCCGCCTCACTCTCTTTCCTATAATGGTGGTTTCAAGTTGATTTTTTGTACATATTTTGTTTGTCTTTTTGTGTGTGAGAACAAGCATTATTTAAGTATTGCAACTTATGATTTACATGAATTCAGAAAAAGAGAAACGTGCAAACTTTAGATAAAAAAATGGTAGTCTCTCTCGTTATCTATCGGTCCCGTGTTTCTCTTTCTTTGTGTCATTCTTAGTAATGGATATAAATGTTCAATATTTTGTTACGATTCGAGTACTACTCCTAATGTGTAATTTAGTTCTTAATTTAAGTATAATTGCAAAGGGACATATGATGTGTAAGTTTTTAGAATATTTCATAAGACAAAAGTGGTGGTTTAACATTAATATTGTTTTATATTGAGCACTTCACATCATACCTGTTTTCTAAAATAAAATAAATCTTTATATAAACTGGTCCCTGTTTCTCACACAGAAAATTAAGTTGTATGGGTATCTAAAGATCAAGTTAGAGTGGTGTCGGTCTGAAGTGAGTGTTAAATGCAATTTCAGTTTTTACATTTCTTTACCATACTTAAGTGTGGGCCTCCGTTAAGAAGCTTTCGCTTCAAAAAACAGTTCACACCAAAAATTGTCAAAAGGTTAAATGAAAAAAAATAATAACAGTTGCATGTAGAAAAATTAAAGTCCTAAACATTTGGATATGTTCATTGTTTTACCTCTTATTATTGTAACAATTACTAGCATGTTTTTCGGCACAATATACAAAGTTGTCCCCTGCACTACTTCTGTCACCTGACATAAGACAATATGTAAAACCTTAGTTACAGTATAACAGAACAATACATGCATATCAGGACATTTACTGTGAGCAAACAACCGCTCATAATTTACCATTTCTTCCTAATGTTTAGGTTTGCAGTAAAAGAGCCACAGTTCCTAAGCTTTTCCGTTTTTTGTAAAATAATGCCTAAAAAATCAAGTATTAAGTTAAGCAATAAATAGACGTTTTTAACGCCCTACGCAAAAAGACGGGTGTTATAAGTTTAAGTTGTGTATCGGTGTATTTGCCTGTCTGTGTGTGTCTGTCTGTGGCACCGTAGCTCCTAAACTAGTGAAACGATTTTGAAGGTTTTTTTTGTTTTCGAAAACTGACGTGATCGAGATGGTTTTTAGCAATAATAAAGATATGTTCAGCCGTTCGAAGATTATCAGCTCATTTCCTACTTGACAAAAGGGTCTTACTAATTGTTTTAATTGTCCCTAAACAAGTGTACCGATTTTGATGAAATTTTTTGTATGTGTTTGAGTGGATCCCTGAATGGTTTGGATTTACAATTCGACTCCAACTATGTAGTAGGCACAGACGGGTTCTAGGTGTAAGATGAGAATGTGGACCGTCTTCCTATTACGACAATACCATAAACGCGTTCCCTTAAAGAAGATTCAAATCTTTAGTTATTAGATGGCGCTGCGTAGCATGTGTACCATTCAAGGTCATTACCAGTCTGCTGGTACTTTTTTCATTATTAAACTACATTGTCAGACATAATTGTAGCAAAAACTGTATACAAAAAATCCCTTATTTTATTTTTCTTTATAACAGTTTGAGTTTTTCAAAAACAAGGACAATGTATATGGTCTGCCTTTATGATTTTTCATTGTTGTGTTGAGGGGTCCACCTTGATATCTTACACTGTGGTCTGGGGTTATTTAAATTTTTAATTTTACCTTGTGTTATAATATTTAGGAACATGTCTTTCCTAAGTAGTCATTACCTATTCTGTATTCAAATCACTTGACTGGTATGATATTCTTTATTTTGTATACCCCAGAAAAATTATTCTGTAGTATCTTACAACAGAAATTATAAACTAATTAATAGCCATTATGTCTACAAACAGAAATCACTGAAATGTAATGACCGCCAGCATGCAAACACGCTTGCAACAAGTCTTGACGATCAACAATCACGCCTGGGATGGCGTCCGGTGGGTGATTTAATGAAAACTAAGCGTTTATTCCGAGTACAGAGGGCGCTTAAAAAATGAATCAAATTCCTTATCTCAGTTTCCACCCCCAACGAAATCGAGTCGGATATACGAGTTTCAAAAATGTAAACGTTCCAGTTTGATTCTATTATATTTGCCGTTAAATAGGAGACGCATAAGTTGTGATAGATAGATTCAGGTTCTTGTACAAATTCGGTATAGTATAAATATTTTTGTATTTTGTGATTCAAACTGTCGTGTTTTGTTGACTTCAAGTATATTTCATTATAATAATTTTGATTCTGGTATATTTTATTTTCAGGATGGTACGTGGAACGTGTGATGTCAAAAGGACAGGAATTATATATAGTTAGAAAATATATTTTTAAGGTGAATATGTTAAGTATGTGCACCATAATTTGTATATAATGTAATTGTTACAACTATTTACAGTTATTAATATTTCTGTATATTAAGCAAATTTATTGATTTAGACATTAATATTTTATTGTATATTTCTCATATAGCTAATTAAACATTATAAATTGAAAATATATATTTTGCTTCTACAAATTATGTTTGGTTCAGGGATACAAGTTCTCAATATGAACGACGATGATTCGTTTAAACTGTGCATCCTGATGATGGTCATCATCATCATCATCATATTCAGTTGTTTTCTGAATGATACATTTCATACTTGTGGCATATTTTTCAATGTCTAAGTGCTTCTTGGGAAATAACACCACAGTTTAAAGAAAATGGCTGTATATTCCAAACGTTTCGGGCTCTAGATCAGACCCCGTTGTCAATGGTTAAGAAACTACGGATTAAAAAGGCACAGTTCTAAGATGTAAATTGTCAAATATTTTAATTTATATCTTAGAATTGTGCCTTTTTAATGCGTAGTTTCTTAACCATTGACAACGGGGTCTGATCTAGACCCCGAAACGTTTGGAATATACAGTAATTTTCTTAAAACTGTGTTATTTCCTAAGAAGCACTTAGACATCATATTCAGTGTTATATTCTACCATTATAATTGTGGTGTGGGCTCCCTTACATATTCATTTCTCATATTTTCCATGCGCTTCTGTTGTTAGCTCCTTGGGGACAAGTTATAACGGTAATTGTCCTGAAGTCACAGTCCCATCTTATATTAGGGGTTTACCTGGTTTTGAAATTTTGGGTTTCAAGATTCAATTATAACCAGTTAGCCATCCTTTTCATAAAAATAAATTAATATATCCTGGAAATACATGAACCAAAATATACACATTTTGCAGTCCTAATCAGTCCATAATTAATCAAAAAAGAAAAAATCCCAACCCTCTCCGAAAAAAATTTTTAGCTACGGCCTTGACCTCTGGTATACTACTAAATGATTTCTGTTGACCACCGATTATCGTTGTGCCCATTACCTTGGTCTTATTTCATATCTACTCTATTCTCTTTCAGTCTCTCCTTGCTATTCCAATCATGGATCCCGCCATAAATCTTGTGTAACTTTAAGTTTGTGTGTGATGTTGGCAGTTCAGTAGAATAGTCCATTGAATTTGCAAAATGAGTTGGCTGATAATTAACACAGAACATTTATGTTTACGAGGGCGCGGATTACGAATCTACAATTATTTTTTACCGCAAGCTTGCAATAAGGGGGGGAAGCCCCAAATAGACCCCCAAAACAGAGTTTTTTCCATTATTCCCGAAAACTACAATGATTGTGAAAAAAGTAACTAGACCATCGTGTTCCTTGTCAAATTTCACACCGAAAACGTAGTAAGATAACAAAATCGACGAATTGTGCAATTATTTATGTTTTCAATTTAATTTAATCTTTGGAATGCAGGCATATTGTGCACAGACACTCCATTATGTGAATATCCAATGTCTAATGATTGACAGAACTGTCTGTTTATGAATAATTTTCGGTATTGTTTTTTGTATTTGGAAAAAAATCGTACTATAGAGAAGTAGCCTATAGTAGTACAGCTGGATTGTCTGTGACTGGGCAATTGTGAAATATTAATTTAATGTTAAGTAATAGTCACGATTGTTTTTAAGGATAATAGAAATAGATGCAAATTTATTTACGGGGATTAGCTTTTACATCTGGAGAAGTATGAATGTAGAAAGTTTCATCAAAATTTATATTTGACCTTACCCTTAATTACAATTCAAATTGAATATAAATTAAAAACTGAAATGTAATTGAATACCTTTTTGTTATATACATACTTAATATACTTCTCTTAAGTGCATGTTGATGCAGTTGTCATTATAAAAATGGGATTGTGTAACCATAGATTAAATACAATACAAAAAAAAACTTTTTTATATACACACATATTATGGAATATAGGAGTTACGCTGCGTACATATTAATTATAATTTCAAGTAAAATTATGATCAAGGTGAAAGGTTTTGAAAAAAGCCAATTCCTGCAAATATTATAAACAATTTACCTAAAAAGAAGTATAGTTGTTTTTCTCGAAAAGAAGCAGGAAACTTTCTACAACAAGCCCTATCTAAAGGAACTCTGCCACCAATATTTATAATTTTAAGTTAAACGAAACCCTTTGATATAGATTCGTCATAAATAATATTAAAGTTTTCTTTTGGTTTTTACCTGAATCCATCTGAACAAGTAACTTACACTTTTAGAAATTATTAAAGAGGTTCTCTTAGAAATTTTATAAATAATACAAATTTTGTTAAAAGGTACATCCACAATAATTGTTGATGAAGGAATGAAAAATTTCTGTTCCACAAAAAGACAATATAAAAAAAACAAATATAACTATTGACTATAAATTAATACTACTGAAATGATTCAGTTAATTTCGTTCCACTCCTTTAATATCATACTATTTAATACATATTTCAAATTCAAAAACCAATATTGATAATTTTTTCTATAGCAATAATCTTCCATGTGAGTAATCTTCAAATATTTAATACTTCGTTGAAATAAAATTTGTTTTTTTGTTTGCACCGTAAATTTATAATTTCGTCGACTATCTTCAATAACAAATGGATATGAAAAAATATCGTTAGCAAAATATTCAATTAATAATAAAATCATAATCCACCATACCTCAAACACGATCTCTTTGTATTCTGAATAGAAGCAATTCCGATTGACAAATCTTTATGAGATATTGGAGTGTTTACGCCCTCTAGACGTGTATTACTAAAGTAATGAACTGCACTGAAAATTTAAATAATTGCACAATTCGTTGATTTTGTATAACTTACTACGTGATTTTGATGTGACATTTTACAACGAACACGATGGTCCAGTTACTTTTTTCATAATCATTGTAATTTTCGGAAATAATGCAAAAAATCCTGTTTGGGGGGTGTTTTTGGGGCTTTCTCCCCTTATTGCAAGCTTGCGGTAAAAATTAATTGCAGATTCGTAATCTACACCCATAATGATGGTATTGATGACAATATCGTATAGGATTATAATAAAATAAGTTATTTACGGATTGGTATACCTGAAGTATGGGGTATACCATATTGTAAACTGGATGTTTTGAAAGCAGCAGCAACTGGTCGTTGTTCAATACTTGATTCTAAGAGAATTCGTAAATCATGATACAGACGATGTAGAAAATTGTTTATTTTTGTTTTCTTGGGAATAACACCACAATTGAAATAAAAAGCTGTATATTGAAAGAAAATACCAAACGTTTCAAAGTCGATTCTGACTTCGTTGTCAATGACTTTAAAATATGTAATGAAAACGTAAATTGCAAATTGATTCAATTGTGGTGTTATTCCCAAGAAAACATGAAAATAATCAAGAACATGCCACAAATGACATTTAGAAGACAATTAGAAAATTGTTGTTTTTAGAACATTCTAAAATTGTAGGTAAGACCTATTCATCACATTGGATGAGTAAATTTATTGGAACGATGTTCATTATGGCACGTTGCACTCTATAAACTTGGCGAATGAGAGCTAGGCTGAAAAAAGTGTAAGATTTCGACTGTCACGACATTTCCGCTCTGGCACTTACTATACATCTCTGCACTTACTGTAGTCAATGTGTGTGAGTATTTTCAAGCATATGTGAACGTGATTCAGTAGTCGTTGTTGTTGATAGTGTTATAAAATTAAATTGCTAAAATCGGGAATCCTCGAAAAACAGCATCCCAAAATACAAAGGCGACAAAACATATTTCCTGACCGTACGATTGTTGATGTACAAAAGTACCGAAATTTCCAGTCCGTTACCACAGAGAACGGGAACAATCGAGAGTGACTGCGATGGATTATCAAGGACGGCGTACAGCACAGCGGAGTTGTAGATAGCGAAGACATGAATCATCATAATATTCGATTGAGTTGACGAAGTGTTGGTATTCGAAGAAATATAACACCAGCATACAAAAAAGTGGTATGTGCATTTGACCACACCCATCTAGGTTTTTGTATTTTGATACGCCGAATCCGATTTAGATGTCCGTTTGACCCGTACACCTCCAAAATTGGAGGAAATGCAAAAACACTAAAAATGGCAAAAATTGCAGTTATGCAAACAATTTTTTTTCTTGAACCAAATATTTCTTGTGTATTTCGATGTGCTGAATGCAAATCCGAAGTTTGTTTAGCTCGCTAACCCTCCAAATTCAAAGTAAAATGCAAAATACTGCTGAAATCGATAAAATCGCAGTAATGCAAACAAAAAAAATTAAACTAGATCAGGTATATATCTTATAAATTTTGATCCACTGCATTTCAGTCTCAAGTTGAATTAGCTGGCAAACCCTCCAAATTTGCAGTAAATCGCTAAAAACTACTTCAAATCGCTAACAAAATCAAAATTGCAATTATGCTAACGAATTTTTTTTGACAACTAACTAGTTAGTGTGTGTACCAGCCAAACTGACTTCAGATTTGGATTAAGCGCATCAAAATACATAAAAAATATAATTGATTTAGTTTAGACTGATTTCAACAGTCGCATACAACATAGTTTTCTGTGAGTGTTCTTTGCCTAGTGTTTCAAAATTGTGACCACTGTTCAACACATTTTGGCAACTTTTGAATTTTTGAAAACAAATAAGTGTTTGTTGCTGATTATTGCTTAGTTAAATAACACAAATTACAAATGAGTAATAAAACAAACATAGTTTTAAAACATTTAATAAGACATTTTTAATATTCAGTACTAACAACAATAATCTGATCTTACAGATGGAATTTATTCATAAAAAATCATAGAATACATACATGCTTTGCCTAAATTTTAAAAAGTGTATAAATAATTTGGTAAAACAAAATATATACAGAATAAAAAAAGATGACCGTTTTCCACTAACATTTTCCTTCACAACAATCTAGATCTAAAGAGATGCATTTATTTGGATAATTTAATAAGCGTGGTTTTTAACGAATAGACCGGTGTCCCCAGCTTTTCCTTCTACGCTGCCGGCAACGTATTTACCGAGGGAGGCGTCACTGTTGGCCTGAAAAGAAAATATTAGTTTAAAATTTTGATGAAACATATAAATAATTTAATGAGATAAATTGGCATATTTTCGTTAACTAAAGTAACTAATTGTTACTAATTAATTTTTCCTATTAAACAACCTACCTTAGCACGCTTCAACAGCTCATCCTGACCAGCTTTGACGTTTTCGTCTTTTCCTGCCCATGCACGGAGCACAGATGCTTGAAGGGCACGTCCGTAGCTGAAGGTGAGAGCCCATGGTTTCTTGCCAGCGTACCTATAAAACACAACAATTTCAAAATAACATATTCCTAGATGTAACTATTCCAATCATAATATAGCAATTTGAAATACAGTACGTACTTGTTCATGGCATCCAAATTAACGGTAGCTTCTTCTTCAGACTGTCCACCTGACAGGAAAGTGATTCCGGGAACTGCAACAGGGACTGTACGTTGAAGAGCTGTTACTGTCGCAATAGCAACATCTGCGGGGCTAGCTTTGCTGGCTGCTCCTTGACCGGCGGTTACCATGTTAGGTTTCAGAAGTGTACCTTCCAAGTAGACATTATGATCAGCCAGAGCCTAAGACAGAAATTATTGTTGAGTAGAGGTTTCGCACAAAATAAACAATTCGAATATTTTATACTATCTTTTATGTTAAACACTATTTGTTGTGCGTGTTTGTCTTCTGTAAATAAGTAAGATTTGAAATTTTAGTATACACATTCAGCTACGTACCCGCAACATTGGTTTTAGAAAGAAGCAACATTTTTTGGCCTATACGGGTAAATCAACAAATTTATGAGAAGTTTTGAAGGCTCACGGCAAGTTTTTCAGGTTTAGGGGCCAGCTGCATTTTTGCCATAAAAGTAACATCGGACATTTATAACGTATTTAAATTTTAGTAAGGTAGACGTCGGTAATCATTTTTTGTTATTTAGAAATTTCTAAACAATAATTAATTTTTTAAAAGAGCCTTTCTGATGCCCAAAGAATTAAGATATTAATATTAATTGGAGTGAGTGATAAAACAAGAACACATTCTGAAGTACGCAGAATATTTAATGAGAAGTATTCTAATCGTCACATTTCCCAGTCTACGGTGAGTAGAATAAAACAAAAATTCCGTCAATTTGGAACTGTCAAAGATCTTCCCAAATCTGGGAAATCAAAAGTGAATGATGAAAAAATCATATCTATTGTTAAATGTTGAGAAAGACCTACAGAAACCTATAAGAGTATTTATTAGCTGGTGATAATGATGTAAGTATACCATCCACATAAAATTGAACTGGTTCACTAAATAACAATAATCATGATTGTAGATTGAAATTTTGTGAAATGGTAACGAATAGATACCAAGGGTATCCGATGTTTCCCAAAAATATTCTTTTATCCGATGAGGCAATGCTTACCCGATCAACAAGCAAAATTGTCCGTATTGGATGAGGGAAGGTCACACTCAGTATCCTATTAAAGTGAACGTTTGAGCTGGCATAATAACTAACAGAATAATTGGACCTTATTTTCTTGAGGGGGTAGTAACTGGGGCGAATTACTTGGATTTATTCCAGAATCTTTTAATATCTAAGTTATGAGAACTTTCTCATACTGTTAACTCCGATGGATCGGTAGACGTGTCGAAATGGCTATCCCAATCTTGCGATCTGATTCCACCACCTTTTCTACAAGAGTAAACCAACTAATATTGATTTAAAACACCGAGAGATGTTGCAAAATGTTGACGAACAATCGGTGACCAGTTGGAGCTTAGACTATAATTATTGCAAATATTGTTAATTACTTTAACTTTGAATTTATGGAATCCAGGTCAAAGTTGCAAATTATAGTCAATATCTACGTGAAGAACTGGATAACCAGGGACAAGTTGATGTGGTGTAAAAGGACATTTCCAGGGCCTTTGACAAAATTCACCAACAAATACTTGTTCATAAAATGATCTGCATGGGTTTTAATGATATGTATGTTCAGCTTATATATTCATATTTACTGAAGGACAAACAATATGTTTACTACGGCGGATTTTCTTCCAATTTTTATTATTCAATAAGTGGTGTCTCTTATTGTAATGTATTATTGTTTGCAGATGATTTGAAGTTATACAAGAATATATGCAACTTAGGCGATTGCCTCACTTTGCAAACACAAATTGATTTGTCATATAATTGGTGGATCAAAAATTGTCTGAAACTGAAAATTAAATCCGTTTCAATATCTATATGCAATAAATAAGAGAACTAAGATTATTAAGGATTTGGGTGTATATTTTGTTGTTTGTTTTTGTTAGTTGCATTGTTAATTCCGCATATCGTTTATATGCCTTTATAACTAGAAATTGTAAAAATTTTAACAATATTGCAGCATTATGTACATTATTTTATATAATTTGATCCAAATTAGAATATGCCTCTTTAATCTGGAGTCCTATTTACTCTCAATATATATTATCAATTGAGCAGGTACAATTTTTTTTAAGTTTGTAACTTTTAAGTTAACGGGGCTATATCCGCCAAGAGGTTGTAATTACACCGAACTATTAAGCCGATTTGATTTTGTCTCCCTTCAGATATACAGAAAAGAACTGTCTGTATTATTTCTTTACAAATTATTAACTAGCAAAGTTGACTGTCTTTTATTAATTGATATATTGGTTCCAAGAGTACCAGCTAGACAAATTAACACATTTTTGCGCAACAGAGCTCAGACCAACATCTTGTTGAAATCTCCAATTAATAACGTGTGGAAATGCCAAAAAGTTGTCAAATGATTGTCCTGTTGTAGTCACGATTATTTATAATTGTATGTCACGATTATTTATAATTTTATCTTTTTTATTTAAATTTAAATGTTTAAACTTTACATAGTTGTAATTGTATTTTAACTGTGTTTTACTTTTTAACTATATTTTATTTTGTTATACTATCATGGTCTTGTTTTATATATTGCTCTGTGAATGGTGAGCTAATGGACAATAAACGCTAATAAATAAATAAACTTTATCTCTTTCTATGGCATCACTAATTATTTTAAAACTAAACAATTGACAATTGATTTTTCTTGTTACCCCGTACAAAAATCAAAAAGTCATATATTACCGAATAGAGAATTGAGAACTCCTTTAAAAGCGGTATCACACGCCTCCTCTTTTCATTTTACTTTTTTTGGGCGTAGTTATTACTTAAAAATAGTTATTGTACCTGACATGAAAAAATCCCCGACACTTTCCTCTGCGACCCAAGAAGGTTAAAGAAAAGTTGGAACGACATTCATGACAAAATTAATTTCAAAAATTACATCTACTGTGAAATTATTTACCTTGTAAACGAAGGCGAGTACTGTTTCAGTCACTTTTTGGGCCCGTTCGAGGTTGTGGGCACCGTCAGGTAAGACTTCAGGTTCGACGATAGGAACAATGCGATTCGCCTGACAGATCGAAGCATAACGTGCCAAAACGTTGGCGTTCTCAATAAGAGATTGAAGAGATGGTGTGTGCTCGTTGATTTTCAAGACGCAACGCCATTTGGCAAAATGACAGCCGTCTTTTTTGTATTGGGCACATCTTTTGGCCAAATCATCCAAACCTGCAAAATGGATAGAAAAATATTTAATACTACTGAAAACATAATATCTGACAGAATTTATTAGTATTAAACGATAAAGTAATACTCTTATAGTTGCTAAATTCTGAAAATGTTAGGCCTCACCTTGTGTTGTGCATTCGTCATTGCTGCCGAAAAGTGGGACAACACCAGTGTCGACTTTGATGCCAGGAATGATTCCTCTTTGTTTCAGCAATTCTGGGAATGGTGTGCCGTCGTCAGCTTTCTGGTAAAGAGTTTCGTGGAACAAAATAACTCCTGAGATGTAATCGCCGATGGTGGGGCATGTTGTGAAGAGTAATTGTCTGAAAAATGGTGAATATATGAAAATTTATGTCAAAAGTTATTTAGAGATGCATTCAAGCTTATTTCAACAAGTGAAAAATGTCAACAGGGAAAATGCAGGCCGAATATGCTTATAAACTAATGCTAGATTGTAAAACAAAATACAGTAGGAAATCCCCAAAAACTTCATTTTTACCTATAAACCGTCAGCTTGAGACACATTTTGGTCTTCCAGTTTCTCGCTCCTGCCTCGAAGGGGGTTGAAAAGTGTGTTATTTTTGAAAACAATGAGGCGAAATTTGTGAGAGAACCGCGTGTTTAAATTACTTATAAAATTTACTTGCTGAAGTTCCTTTCCACCGTTGAAGGGTGGTAACTATTGCATCAAATTGTTTATAAACTTTGAACGAATTATGAAATTTCAGTGACATTCAGTCAGGTTAACTGGAATAAGTCAACTGAGGTTCATAGTACTTTGAAATAATTATCTTTTTACTTAAATAATTAAACAGGAAGTTGTTCCTGCTTTTATTATTTTTTGCCATTCATGGATTATAGTATCGTTCTTGATCAAATCTGTTATATACATTTCTTTGTATTAACATATGTTTTTTTTATATTGAACCTTGATTTTCGTAATCACTATTGCAATACCCTAGTGTACCTACCTCTCCTGTAGAGAGTAAGAAGTAGTTTTGTAACTGTAGTTTTGATTTTATTGGTAATACTCTTGGGCAATAAGTGTGAGCGTAAACAGAGAGTTGGTAACCATATTGAACTAACATTCCAGTTCTTATCTGATCGAAGTTCCGAACCGAGGTCGAATTTAGAAATTTGGGGGAGTCCAATCAAGTGGTAGCAAGTTACTATTTCCCTTATATTTATCTTTTTCTGTATACACTGATATTGCGCCTGCGCCCGAGGAAACGAGAGGAATAGCACCCCCACACTAGCGTGAGACTATTTACTCCTGTTAAATCATCAGCAAGCTTCACGGGATCCTGTCAACTGCTACCCAGATGGCTTCAGAACCCTCTAAATCGACTGACCTGGCCCCACTACAGCTGAGGAACTGGACATTCTGGCCATCCCAGGAGAATAATTATCCAGATAAGTCAAAAGTGATTAACAACTATCCGAAATTTTGATCAAACTGGACTATTCTACTTAAAATAAAATTGTAGTTGGCTTTGCCTTTATTTTCAAATTTGTAAATACAGTTGTAAATTTATTTTTGTTCTCGTTTTTGCTGGCCAAAATGGACCCACCATTTCTGAAAACCGCTCAACTGAGCTAATACTATTACTATAACGAATACCTGGACGTCCTCATTATACGGTGCCCATTAAAAAATATATAAATTGTGTTTAAAGAAATACTTTGTACTCTACTGAAAATGTCAAAAAATGCTGTAGATGTCGAATTTTATTTAAAGCAAAAACTGACCGCAAAAACAAGAGCAGAAGAAACAAAATATTTTCTCGTGGGTTCTATTTAAATTGCCAGTAGTGAGAAAAAAACGAGGCTAATGGATCGATTGTATTCTAGAAAAAAGATGGAAATATAAGGCGCCCACGACAGTGGATTGGAGTTAGTTGAAATCGAAGTGGTATATGAGTCAAATTGAAAGTAGTGGATTTGCAGTACCTACGTAGTTCTTTGGTTTTGTTAGTTACTGAATTGTACTTTTGACATATGTGGTAATTGAAGAAACATATATTGGAAATTAGTAATTTTGTTCGAGCCCACGGAAATATACAGTATGATCCATAGATTGACAAGTGTTACTTTAACACCCTAATTGTTTGAAAACGCATTCAACATACCAAAAAACGCAAAAAATTACAAAAGATTATTAATTCAGTATATTCAACTATTAAAAAGTAATAAATACTTTTTTAAAAACAATACATACATATTACTTATAAAACATGATTCAGCTAAATTTAGAAAAAATAATAAAACACGTGTAGATAAGAAAATGTAAATCTGGGGTATATTAGATTAACTGTACCAATTGTGATAAAATATATGTTGGTAGAACATTTACAAACGTTTCCACTAGAATAGGTGAACATAAAAAAAGTTATCATTCGCAGGATAGTAAAATTAAATACGGCCATCATTTAGTGAGATGTCCATAAAATTAATGATAATATAGAAATCTTACAGCCAGAATATAACTATAGTAAAATTAATTTATTGGAATCCCTTGAAATTAATAAATCTATTATTTATCTATTAAAAAAAACAACTAGATCCTAAATCTTCTCCACTCTTAAATCTTTTTAATGGTTCTGCGTAAATTACTTATACTAGTTTGTGTATAATAGTGAATTCAGGATAAGATTGTCAATATATTTTGCCTTTTATATTTCGGGAATGGAGAACAAAAATAAAAGAAACTAATCATCATACATATTTTTTTGTTTAACGAAAAATTCTCCATGAAGTGATTTGCATGCGCTTGAACCGATTATCGAAGCACTTTTTCTACTCCGATTGAGATACGCCCAAAAAAATAGGCTCATCTTGAAAGACTGGTGTTTACTTCTGGATCCATAAGCGTAGGTCCATGATTTCACACTTATTACAATATTATAGACATGATTTGAAGCGCCGCAATCGTATTTCTTGAGCATTTCTTTCGACAAAGCCGTTCTTGAGAGATATTGAATGTATGCTGGTCCCAGTGATGCCCAAGGATGCCTCGATCTTATGTTAAGTTACATGACGATCTTGCAATATCAGTTCACGCATAGCATCAATGTTTTCTGCAACAACAACCGTTTTGGAAGAATTTTACGAAATTCATCACTGAGGGAACTAAGGCCACGACTGAATAGCATGTACCATAGATATTTAGAAATTTTTGAGGGGCCTCACCGCCAAAAGTCGAATGAAGTTCATCCATGCACTGTTGTTGAGAAAATCCAGGTCGAAAGTAATTCCATTTTTGTTTTTGGCCGATATCAATTTTTCATGTCACTATAAACAACACATGATGCATATGCATAATGCATAATGCACAGATCATTGGCATAGACATCAAAAACTTCTGAGTAACTATAGTGACAAAAAGTCAAACTGTACGTTAGGGACGTCGATTGAAAGATAGCAGCACCTGAATATAAAACACAACCCTCTAATTTGATAGTCTTATATAAAAGTGGTGTAGAATCTTCGAGTTCTACCCACATTTGGAATAGAATTTAATATAACATAAAACTTAGGACTTGCTCCATTTCAATCAAAGCACAAACAATGAGTGCTGATATTATTTTTTGGTGTAGAACAGTCAAAAAGGAGCACTTTAAACTATATTTTTACATAATACACTTACCTGTATTTGCGGCGATTTTCATCGGTGTTTTCTAAGCCGATATCAGACAATCTTTTGCCCATTGTTGAGACCGATTCGTCGGCAGCAAGGATACCCTTGCCGGGTGCCACGATCGCGTTGGCAATTTTGCGAAGTTCATCTTGAAGTGTTGCATCAGGGTAGTTCCAGTGAGTAGTCATATCGCTGAGTTTAAATGGACTGTAATAAAAACTACAATTTTAGTTCTAAATTTACGAACATCGATTAATAAGTTTTTGTTTTCTCCTATAATAGTTTGATTGGTCTTACGGCAAGCACACACCGGAACTTGACTGAAGTACCAGAGCGGACCCAACATAGGCGTTTACATTATAGCGGCGACACAGGAACCAGAACAGATTTGAGCCTCTTTTCCTGACACCGGTAAAATCCACCGTACCCTTTCTTCAGCTACGGTGATAATCACCTTTTTACAGACATGGAAGTCATTATAACAACTTCTAAGTCCATAAAGTAAGTGCCGCCAAGGTCTAGTGCGTCTGCTCCTCCGGTACTCCGGTCAAGTCCAATTTTGATTTAGAAGTTCCAAGTAATAAAGATAACATTTTTTGAAGTAAAAAGTGTAACTAGGTAGAGGAAAATTATTTCAATAGATCATGCCATCAGATCTATTTCAGATTTGGTCAGATCAAAACTTATAACATTTTACGAATACTGTTTTGTCATCATATTGACCTCAAATTATAACAGAAGAAACTATATTTATTTAAATGGATGGTCGCTTCTAGTAATTTCTGAGAAACAGGCCACCAGGTATTAAATCTGGCTCTGTGTGACGTTACCACTCTGTGATTTCTAGGTTAGAAGTCATACGAATTTCTTTCTTTTTATCACAAATGATTCATGATGACAATAAATTAACAGCAATTCGTTTATACAGAGTCGGTTTTGGACCTTGTTTCAGAAACAAAAATACTTTGGCTATCAACTACGCCAGACAATTCAGTCTATATGAATAAAATTTAAATTTGAAATTAAAAGTTTGATCGTTTTGGCAATAGTACATGACACAAGTAAGGAAACTTGTTGTTTTTTTATATACAGTGTACAGAGTAGCACAAGAATTGAACGTGTAATCTTTAGAATTAATATGTGGCGCTCCTAGGAGGACATATAAATTCTCTTTTCTTCCAACTTGAAAGGATCTTGACTATTTTATTTCTGGAATTTTTTGTGCTACCCGGTATATCTAAAAAACAATTTTCCTTAGTTACGCCATGTAAAATATTCAGATTTTAATACCCTTGACAACAAACTCAGAACAAGACATAAGTTCGTCAAAAGACAAAGTCGCTAAGGCATTGAGCAGCTGCTTTCTTACACCTTTTGTTTTCATGAAACGGTCTTTTTCAATTGTCATTGGAAATGATGCTGTCGGTTATTTTACCCTAGGAGATGTAGTTATGTATTTGACAACCCAATGGGAGAAGTAAGACGTTTGACTGATGGTATAACAATGTCAAAACCTAATCAAGTGCTAATTGATGAAGCCGAAGAAAATGACTTAGCCTTTCTATTTTGCAGCAAAAAACACAATTTTAATCTTCCTGTCAAACAACCGCAATACAAAATAACCACGTATCTATCTACAAAAGGTTAGTCATTTCAACTATGTGTACACTGGTATGATAATTAGTTGTGGTTGTTGCGGCCTTCAGAAGATGAACATATCCTTAGTGTGAACTCCGCAGGATTTTATGTGTTCAGATTATAGCTATTGTTGTTTATATAAATAAATATCATTCAAATTCAAAATGTGATAAATGATGATTAAGAGAATTTTAATCTCTACCTAAAGGTAAAATCTTTATCAACCTGTGTTATGGAGGGGATATAGAATCGAATAAGATAAACTGTTGTTGTCTAGCAAACTCAACGCATGTATAAAATGCGTAAACGATACTTTAGTAAGTCTTATCAACTGTTTTATCCATTATTTCATCTTCCTGGTTCGGGAAGACATGCCAGAGTGCCAGGTGTGACAAGTGAAGAAAACACACCCAAAGTACGCATGTGCTAAAAAACATAATGCTACTTTTCATCTTTACTGAATTTGTTAACGGAAATATTTATTGACAGATATTGTTACGGACTCCGTGGGTTCAAAATAATTCTATACCAAATATAATCCCCTTAATTTTCACCGAAATAATTCACAAAACGTCAGCCTTTTTATACCATCGTAGTCGTTCTCTATCTTTCCCTTAGTAATTCTGGCTTGCTGACGTGTATAATTTCTTGTTTCGGAACAGGATCGAAATTATCGATACTTCTTTATCTTTACTCGTGCGTTCAGACTAGGGATGTTACGGAGGTGGTTTTATCGGAACCGAAGACGGAGTCGGAGTTTTTAAATTCAATATGTCGGAGTCGGAACCGGAATCGGAATAGGAGACGGAGGTGATGACAGAGGAGATATGTGTTGAAGACAGATCTAATAAAATAAAACAATACAAATATTATTTAACCTCGTTAATTTCAGTTCAAAAAATAGTATACTTTACTGGACATTGAAGATAAAAATAATCAAATTTATTTAAATCTGAAACAATTCTTATATCAAATGAAGTGACGGTAAAAGAAGCAAATTTTATTTAATGAATAAAAGCTGAGTCATAGAGTTGTTCGCTTGCTACGGAGCCTTTAGCACATGCCAAATATTGGTGGGCAATCGAGTTCAGGGGTTAAAAATTTTGTATTCAATTTCCACAATAATAAGCGATCGTCACTGACAGGAATACGTTTTCCTCTATTTTACTTAGTCAGTAAAGGCTTCAACATGAGAAAGTTGTCTAAAATAAATGCTCGTCGTTGTAAAAAAAGTTTAGGGTTAAAACTACACCATTTCTGATTCTTCCACAAAGTATCTTTCTGTACTGTATTTTTCTGTTCAGCTTCTAATTCTTTTAATTCTTCATGTTCAATAGCATGTACACTATGTATAGCCTTCAAATGACGTTTTAATGAAGTAGTCGTATCTCCAATTCGTGAATGTATCTTGTTGCATAGTAAAGTAGTTCCAAAAAACACTCGTGTTTTATTTCAACTCAAATGCAAAATGACCAGTGAAAGTGTAATAGAACTAATAGAAAAACAGTAAGCATGGGGAAATAGGGAGGGAGTACCCCGCCTGACAAGCATTAACTTGTAGTACGCGCTGGCTGACCACAAATCATACAATGGCTGATCATTGTAGTGCTCTTCAATCTTCGACTCTAACCTCCGGTTGAAAAGTGTCGGAACCGAAATCGAAGGTGTAATATCAATCGGAAGTTCCGACTTTTCGGAACCGAAGTCGAGTCTCCGTAACATCCCTAGTTCAGACCATTGGTTTTTATTATAAAGTTTGTTTATTAGCAAAATTAGTTTTTATTGGGGATGATTAATTTGTAGAGGGGTTCTGTTTTGGGGATGTAAAATAAAATGTTATAACAATAGGAATTACATGTTACGAGTTTTGTATTCGTTGTTCTGGATATCACTTTGTCATATCTCTTAATTCAAACAAAGGCAAATAGATCAGAAACGAAAATTTTAAGTATCTTAACAATACAACGCAATTTTGTCACCAAGTTTTATTTAACGAACTGAAATTTGCAAATGACTCAAGTTTCTTTTTTGGGCACAAAGGTGCACTTTTGACCATTTGATGTTAATTGAATGAAACTTAAGGTCGGTATTTTGATACCTATAGAAAGCAAAGCAAGCAAACAAACAATATTCATGATTGAATGACTAGACTATCAAAGAGTAACGTAACATGTAAAATTAAGTCATCTCAATTGTTTACTTTTTAGATAACAATAATGACCATATTGTTACTAGTGACTTTTATTACACAAGAAAAAAAAACGATCAATCATATCAACCTGATATTGTTCCAAATATATCCAGATAAAATGAACTTTGTTCAAAGTGAGCAAATAACACTGATACGATTTTTCAATGATGTAATCTTTTCTTGTTAACAATATATCTATTATATTTGTCAATAATTTATAAATGAAACTTAGTTTCATTATAAACGGTATCTATTAAATGGGCACAAAACTGGTGGGAGCCCCTGGGCACAAAACTAATGGGGGCATACTTACGAGATTCAAAATTGCCAGTCATATGTTTATTTTAGTTTTATTAGTTTTAATAAAACATGTTAGATACATGGATTTTTACATACTTATAAAATACATCAAAATAAATAAAATTTTACGAAATATATTTAGCACTAAAAATAGAGAAAAAAATTAAATTAAAAAATGATGTATGTAAATTTTCAAACAAATCGGTTATAAACTCTTCAAGAAAAATGATTTTGAAAATTGCTTAGTTGTGCTTGAGTAGCCCTTCCCCCTGGCTTAAAATATGTATCTAATCGGTCTTATCTACAGTGACCTACTAAATTTAATTGCATCTCCTGTTTATATTACAGCTTTAGGGTTGCTCGAATATTAAAAAAAAATCTTCACTTTGATTTTAAAATAATAGGGTTGTCACATTATATAAAAAAATCTTAAATATATTTTATATATACGCTTGAGAGTACGAAAACGTACTAACAAATTTTCAAAATCAATATTCATACAATATAAACATTGTATCTTTGTTTTTTTTTTATTGTAAACCATTTTTTTGGATTATGGCTTTCATTTACAATATCTGTTGGATGTTTTCTTCAAATATCTATGTTTTTTCAATTTTGGTCTACAGTTGGTGGGGGCCCTGGGCCAGTGCCCAAAGTGCCCTTATGTAAATCCGGCCCTAGGTAGGAACAATCAGATTGATTACAAAAACAAATTGGAAATTGGAGTAAAGACTGTTATCAATATCATCTTGATAGATACTAAGGGAGGTATTGTTTCCACCAATTCACACAAAACTTGGTTTGATTATACAATTTGTAAATGCACTAGCGAAAGATGGCAATAGCGTTACGTGTCTATATTAATGTTTTCCTAGTTCACCTGAAGTTAAAGGCAAATGTATTCACAAGACCTAAAATCAGAAAACTGAAAATTAGTAAAAAATATGCTTGGGGTTCCTTTAAAAACTTTTCCAAATTTTTAGACACATTAAAGATCCTGATTATACAAATATCATATATTTAAAGTAAACCAATTATAAATATAAAATAAAATAGATGGGACATAACAAGGCAACTGGGAAGTTATTGTTATGACGGACTACATGCAACTTAGAAAAGAAGATCAATTTCATAAATGGAAGCCAACGAAATGACGCTTTTGCTCGAAAGAAGCCTCGATGTTACCGATTTTAAATATAACGTATTTGATTAATTGTATAATTACCACTTTAAATAAACTATTGATTAAATTTAATTAATCTGTAGTTTGCATCTAGTTTTACTCGTGTTAGCTGAATGTGAAATGGTATTTTACTCCCTTCTAGATGACTAGTACACAGATTAACAATCCAGTAAAACAATTTTTTAAAAAAATATTTATCATACCTCTGTTATTACTGATTGTTGAATAAATTTATTTGTGAAAATAATACCCCCGGTTAATTTAGTATTAAAGTATATATTCTTGTTAATTCAGTGAATAATACACTTACGTGAGAAATCTGCTTCAGAGATGCGATAAAATTCAACTAAAATAACATAATTCTGATATTGTTATTTCGGATATCGTTATCATTTCAATAGATATTTTTAAAGTAAACAATGCCTCAGCAAATAACAAAAATAATACGAAATCACTAACTTTTTAACCCGGACCAACGCACACTTATCAAGGTTATATTTACTAAAAAATTATCGAACAATAAACAGTTGAAAGTTCAACTAAAATTACAACAGGCCAATGATTACGTTTTTCGAGGCATAACCTATGAATAAATTATGCACTCGAATTGATAACAAGAAGTTGTTGACACCAAATGCCTTAATCTTAATAGTCGAACATACGAAAAGATTATACAACTAAATAAAGGGTGTGTCAATAAATAGTACCCTCCCTCTTATTATTTTCCATACTGTTTTCTACATTATCTGTTTTTGTATTAATGTAATTGCTATTCCCAGATTGAAGAACCTGAAGCACTCAGGGTCAACGTAAGTATTTTGAGATAAGGGCTGCAAAACCAGTTGAGCTTAAAACTGATTTACAACACAAATGAAATTTTTGTCCACGTACGAACAATAAGCCTAATCGCGTTGTGCAATCTGTCAAATTATGTTTATAAAATTCTGTAGGTTAGGCAATGAGAAGTTACAATTACGCAAACCTTTTTAGGTATGGACACAAGCTACATGGATCAATTTATTTCCATCAATCTGCTAATGCTAAAAGAATTATTGAGAAATTTAATATGCAAAATCTGGATAATTTTTTTGATTGGTGACTGCAAGATGTATATTTTTGTTCATGTATTTCAAGAATATATAAAATTATATAAATATAAAATTTATTCTATGAAAAACATGATTAATTGGTTAAAATTGAATCTTGAAACCAAACCTTCCCTAATTTCGGGAGGGGTTTGAACCCCCAGACCCCCCCCGCCGGCTACGGGATTGCAAAGTGCAATTGGAAGGGAGTGAATGAAGCTCATTATGAGATACTTAAAAGGCACTATCAATCTTGGGCTGATGTTCACAAATGATATGATTTTCAAGTCAAAGCTTACAGTGATGCAGATTTTTCAACGAATATTTCAAGTATAAAATCAACAATTAAATACATAATCAAGAGTCAAACCGCTAAAGAACTCACGTGGATTAAAAAACTAGTGACAGAATTATGTAGCATAATAAAGAAGATATCAATTTCACTTTAGATAGACATTTTGAGTGTAATTGAATTAAATAAAAATCCTGGTATGGAGGCTCTTTCTAATATAGGGTTCCAAACTTCTGTTGTGGATAGAACTCATTGAAATAAACGAAAAAATCCCTATTAATATGTGCCGCCCTAAAATGCACCCTTAGGAAGTTATATGCTCTTAAAAGGGCTGAAACAAATTTTTTTTTGTTATTGACAAAACGGTCGGTTTGACGTTAAATAACATGTTCTATTCCGTTTCCTATTTAGGTTGGTGAAGGGGGTTTTCGGCCCGTAATTTTCTATATTGACGCTTATGATTTGCTTGTCAAAAACGGAGTAGCACATGTTATTTAACGTAAAAAGTTATGTGAGACCCATAATTTTTTTTCTATTTATTTTCGACCGTTTTATCAATAATAAAAAAAAGATTTGTTTGAGCCCTTTTAACTTCGTACTGCTCCGTTTTAGGGCATATGTTAATAGGGACTTTTTGGTTTATTTTAATGCGTTCTATACACAGCAGAAGCTTGGAACGCTATTTTAGAACAACCCTGTATATCACAAGAGAATCAAGCATATAGATATCCAGATTACTATGTTAAGAGAAAAATATTCAACAAAAGAAATTTACCCACGATCCTATCAGAACAAAGGAACAAATTGCAAACTTTTTACTAAAACATTACTTAACTTCGCACAGGTTTCCTTCAGAAAACTTTTAATTTCATTCGAAACCAGGCGCACGAGATACAGAATTCCCATCACAGGCCTCTTTTAAAAATTTATAGCACACAGTCGGAGTTTTTTAAAATTGGACCAGAAATTTCACATTTATCCGTTACAGGATGAGGCTACTAAAAATATTTACCTAATTTGATTACTAAAACTACACCATTTCAATATATTGGTGTGTAAGATATTCTACTATCTGGCAGAAGTTCGAGTATTAGCTGATGTTTAACATGTAATTTGGTATGAAAACAATTAGAACTCCATTAAAATTTCGATGGCACCTGTTCAACTATCAAAGACCATTTGAAAAGATAAAAGAATGAACCGTGTTATGAATATTAATACAATACAATAGTTTACTTTTTGAATAAACAAGGTGGTTTCATCGATGTTAAACTATAACATTTTTAAAATTTTTAAAATAAAGTGTAATAAATCAATTCCTAGTACCTGCAAAACAATTTTACAGGGAAATATCCACTAGTAAAATCAAAACAATATATAAAAAAATGAGATTTGTAAGCTGTAAATTGGAACAAAAATCTTACAAGATAACGGGGATACTGGGTGAAAGGCAAACATTTATAGTACAATAAGACGACCAGACTTAATATTTCCAAATAAAAAATGACGACATGAAAACATTAAGATCGATTCTTAAGTTCAAATTACAAGCTAAATAGAGAAACATAATAATGGAAGACACTGTAATGGCGAGGACCTTTTAAAATGAAAGAAATAATGAAAGCAGAACCATATGGAGAAAACAGATGAAACAATACTGAAAATCTGAAAGCTCAACATGAAAAACCAGCAAATAAAAACTGGAAATTATAATTTCCCACAGAGGTGTGAATAAAAAATCAGAAATGCTTGTATCCCAATCTATAAAAAAAGAGTTTTATTTTTCTTTAAAACTGTTTAAAAATACAAATAAGGTAGAGTTATATTTCATCATATTTAGTAAAATTTAAAACAAATACTAATTGAGATACGCATCACCAAAAATCGAATGTTTTACTTCCGCTTCAAGGACTACTGATAAGAGTACTTAAAAATAGGTGTTTAATTTGTTTTCGAGAACAAGTAGATCATCAACAAAATTAGTAGAGAACAAGTAGAATATTCCCATGGGGATGAGAGGTGTTTTAGAAAAAAAAACCGTTATACCATTCTCATAGGTTTGTCTGTACAAGCGACAACAACGCTTCGTAACAAAGTTCAAAACTAGAAATGAATAGTAGTCTAAAATAAAATAACAAACAACAACATCAAATAGTTATTTTCAAAATGTTACGGATTAAACACAGTCTTCGATTAAGATAACTTTGCATCAAAAACACAAAGTTCATTTTACTTTACTACGAAGTTCACATTATATAAAAATATGCTTAATCGGGAATCTCGTAAGATTTATTTCTTTCGAAAATATTAAATTCAAAGGAAGATTCTCGAGTATCGCTAAATTTATTGCATCGGCTGTTGATTTGGCGCTATGCCACTTTTTTCAATCTATGTTGTAACAATGTCACATTTTAAATTGACTTCTAATTGACCTTTACTTCCTACCGAAATGTTGAATGTTTTTTTCACAATTAATATTCCCGGTTTTTTACTTTGAATTCAAATTGACTTACATATTTATATAAATTTTCTAAACTGATATTTTTCTTAAACTAGAAACAGTTTAATACGTTTTTAATGGATATGACAAGAGAATTATCTTTATAAGCCAAACTTGTAGAAATAGGAAATATATCAAATAAAAGTAATAATGTATTCAATTATTAAGTATTTAAGAATAAAATGAATGAAAGTATTGCTCTTCAGAAGTATCATCTTAAAGAGAAATTTATTTTCTGGCCATTTGGGATTTGTTCATCAACTTATTTGTTCTAATTATAACCGAATCTAAACAAAATATTGTGTTCTGCGAAATTTTTAAATTTGCTCAAAATTACTAAAACTTCAAACAAGAAAATTATTAGCCACTAATTAAAAATGTCAAATGTTTAATAATGTGACACCATTTTGAAGAAGTTTTAATTTAAACTATATTAAAGTTTAGTTATATAAATAAATATAAAATTTGGGTGATTGTTTTATTTTCCAATTAAATCAAAATTTGCTACTAAATAGTGATAGGTATATATTTGCTTCAAGGGAAACTCTGTTGTTAATAGTACATTAGGTACAGAATGATTTTGAAAAATGTATGGAAAACCATAAAATGTTGTCCTATCTGGGGTTGAAATCTCAAAATATCAATATCAGGAAATTGAGAAGTTTCACTTTCAGTGTCTAAATATAATTCTAGGAAAAACAAAATTTCGATTCCAGTATCTATATTATTACATTAAAAAGAAATAGCTGTACTTGCTATTTTTTTAAAGTACTTTTTGGCAGTGTTGGTGAAGCTTTAACAGAAAAGCTGTTTTACTCTTATTTTAAGTATTTTACAAATTTGACCATTTCAGTGTCTCCTTGAAAGTCTTTGGAACATTTTAACAGTTTGAAACTTTCTTACATTATTAATTTGAAACAAAATTGAAATTGAAAATTGACTGTGGTTAACTTGTTTTTATAAAAAAAATGGTTTCATTTTTTAACATCTATATTCTATTACTTTATTGGAGAATTATAACACAAAAATGTAAAAAGACAGATATTGCTACTTTAGATGTTAATCTTGAAGTAAACTGTATCAGAATTAAATTAATCAGTCATGGATCTTTTACATATAATAATTAATATTTTTGGATCATGGTAAAACTCAACCATTACCATTAGCACATGATTATGAATGATTTAAATGCCTAAAGTCAAATGGAAACTTAAAAATAATGTGCTGATTATTTTAAAATTGTGAACACAAAATAAAGTTTAGTATATTTTAGTAATTTGTTAAATTTAATAATAAAATATACTAGGGAATTGTAATTTTTTGCATTGTAGCCAGAAAAAAATCATTATGTAAGTCCAGCTTAAAATATGTTAAATCAATAGTCAATAAATATTAGACCTTCTCTTTGGAGAAAACGATTAATTAAATATTTTGAATTTAAAATATATTGCTGTTCTTATAAATTTTGTATAAATTAAACATGGTACATAATATTTTATTAATATTAAGTTTTAAAATTATATGCCTCCACACAAAAGGTGTGGCGAATTAGGTATTTAATCATTTCAAAGGAAACAGTGTATTACATATAAAATGGGATATATTTAAAAAATATATTATCACATATTCCTTCTGAATAATGATTTTGAATTTGGACAAAAATTCGAATACTAATCTAAGTATTAAGTTTTAGAATTAATTGAACTCGTCAATAACTATAGCAATTATGATGTATTAAAATAAAATGTATTAATACATTGTTTATATAAAGAAATTGATAAAAAAACTTACTTTTCTGTTGTAAAAGCAAAACACCTCCCTCTTGGTTGGTCACCCGAATTGAACTAAAGGACTCGAGGACGTTTAGAGGTCGTTGAAGTCAAAATAGTTATGACGATTTTATCAAATGATTGTTCTACTTCTCCTTTGCCAGTTCTTGCAGTTGCTTGCGAAAGCTGGCGCAATTAGTTGTCACCAAAAATTTACTCTATTTAATTACAGATGTATATAATAAACCAAAATTCACCAATTAACTGACAAATTACTTCAAATTTTGACATGTATTATAAATAATGAAAAAGTATAATAATAATAGTAAATGTCAGATTTTATTTGTAACGCCACTGGTAAACCAGCAAAATACTCAAGAGTGAAGAAGAAGTAACGTCAAAATTATATTGTTCTATGCCACTTGGATATTTGACAACGTTGTGGATTTTAAAATCAATATCTCCATTTTGCGGCAATTTTGAAACTGTTGTTAGATAATTCAAAGAAATAAAACATTTAAAAAACTAAAACACCCCGGCTTAAAATATTGTTTAGGTAAATAGTAGATAATATATGATGTTAAATTTGAAAATGATAAAATATCAACATTATGATTGTTTTCCTTACTGCGTATAATATAAACATACACCACTTATCATTATGTGCTGTATATAAACAAAAATTATTTAAGTCAGTAGCAAAACTAACAACAACAAGTTAACATTACAGGTACCGTTGTAATTTTTCCATTTACTGCTAGCCTACATATGGTAAAATTTCCAGTAAATATTTTCGGAAATATATATCTAGTATATTCTACCCACAACTAAAAATTCTTACGAATGTCATGTAATATTACAGATATATTGCATGACATTTGAAAAATATATTATGAAATTTCTTATAGTTGTATGGTCAAAAATCAAATAATAAACATTGTCAAATATTTAAATTTACATCTTGGAATTGTACCTTTTTAATCCGTAGTTTCTTAGCCATTGACAACGGGGTCTGATCTAGACCCCGAAACGTTTGGAATATACAGCAATTTCCTTTAAAGTGTGGTGTTATTTCCCAATAAATACTTAGACATTTTATGGGTAAATCGTAAAATACTTGAGAAAAAAAGGCTGTGCCTATAAGTATTCCAAAAAATCCAACTTTTTAAAGTTTTAATTTGAGTTCGTTGTCAATGACATGAATTTGAGTAATTAAAATTTAAATTATCAATTTTCAGCAAATCTCAGGTGATTGAGATCCCTGTTGAAAACAGAGTCCCATACAGAACTACTGAACTGGAATCGGCGAATCTGCCTTCACCTTCCTCGATGTAGCAAAAGCCTTCGACCGAGTATGGCACGACGGACTATTAGTCAAGATGGCCCAATTAGGATTTCCCACTAACATCATCCAGCTAGTGGGCTCCTTTTTGTGACATCGAAGAGTAAGAGGACGAGTAGGCCAAGAGCACTCCATATACCGGACCACCGAGGCAGGGGTTCCCAAAGTAGCAGTCCTGTCCCCGATGCTATTTTCAATCTACACTGCAGACATTCCAAGACCAGCCGACCCTATAATTGCCCAGTTCGCCGACTACACCACCATAGGATGCCAATCTTCCAGATTCGAGCCAGCCTTGGGACGGCTGCAGCAAACCACTGACGATTTAGCGGAATAGTGCCTTTAGTGGAAGATAGCCATCAACGAGGACAAAACCCAATCTCTGTTCGTCAACAGGAGAAGCCGCACGATCGTTCCGACAGGAAACCTGTCCGACAACGGCAGTCAAATTCCATGGAAGAACGAAGTCAAATACCTTGGAGTCATCATCGACAAGGGGTTGACTTTCACGAGGTATGTCCAAGAGACTCGTAACAAAGTCCGGGCTGCCGGTGCTAAACTTTACCCCTTAATAGGAAGAGGAAGCAAGCTGGGACTCTTAAACAAGTTGACTCTCATCAAGACAGTCATCTTGCCAATGCTGATATACGCTTCAATAGTATGGAACACACCAGCAAGTGCAACAGGCAGGCCATCAAAAGGCAGCAGAACCTATGCCTAGGCCTCGCAGTCGACGCACCCTGGTTCGTTCGTAACATGGCGATTTTCAACGATTTACGACACCAACCAGTGTTTGCAGAAATGAAGAGGAGGGCCAGAGAGGCTTACGCCAAACTGGTACCGCACCCAAACCTTCACTTACGCCAACTAATCGACTACGACCCCAGATTTATTGACAGATACAAACGGCCTAAGAACCAGCTCTGTTTTAGCGAAGGGGAAGAGGACGAAGAAGCCCAGAGATCAGGTAAGTAAAAAATGAAGTAGATAAAATTCTTTTTTTCAGGTGACAACAAGGGGGGCCCGGGGGAAAACCAACCTGCCAAGCAACGAGAAAACAGAAGAACACACTCCCACAAAACAAACAACGGCACGTGCACGCCCACAGAAGGGTACAATTATCTATATATCATAGCAAATAATGAGCCACGAAATACAAATAAGACAGTTGCTGTAGTACCAATAAGGTAAAGCAACAGAACCAAACCAAAGCCAAGCTATCCCAACATGACGACAGCGATTATGCAGAAAGAAAACTGCGTTAGCGTGAGGACCTGACTTAAGTCTCAGGGGGTGGATGGCAATGGGGCTGGAAGTGCTCATCAGTAAAATTTTCTGAAGGGCATATTTAGTTCCAGGGCTCGCGCATGGGTGAGTGAGAAACTCGGCATTGTGCGCTCGTTTATATTGCACAATATTAGAAAGCCAAGATAAAACTGGGTGCATTTTAGGAGTTACCAAAACGCACATCAGCCTAACAAAGAGATTTACACATTTGGGAGGGTCTTTTAGTTGGATGGGCTGTATGAAACCCCACATGAGTGTCGCCGGGTTAATAATAATACGTTACAAATCTATTAATGATGAGTGATTTGTGTATATGATGTATTCGTATTTAAATATATTCCTTGAAGTCTTATTTTTTAAATAGGTATATAAAGTAATTCAAATTTTAAAGGGTGAAGTTAAAGCTGGTTAATAAATAACAGATTTAACGTTTTAATGGATTTTAGAAATAATAGTTTTTGAAGCTATATATTGTCGTGAGGTTGTTAACGACTCTCGTAAATAATAATATTATTTATTTTTGTTTCACGGCAAAATTTTTAGTAATAGTTCGAATGCACTAGAAGCTCGTTTTTACGTAATAAACATTGTAATAGAAAATGTTGCTACGTACAAAATACGGTCGTTGACAAATTTGCATTGTTTTATTATAAAGGATATTGTTTATTTAATTAAACCATTAGACCCCTGCAATTGCAATTTTTACGCTAAAAAGGATGCGGTTCTTACTATTGAATTTTAGTTTAACCTTTAAATGAATGAATGAATTAAACGTTTTTATTTTCTCTGTGGTTTTTCCTTTAAGAAAAATTAACCATAACTCCTAAGAATAAACAATAATCTTTTAAGGGATAGTAAAAGAATTCGAAATGGTATAAAATACATTTCAAATTTTTGTTGTTTGTTTGATAAATATTTGAATTTTAACCTGAATCAAAGTGAAGCGTGGAATTATGTCTTACAGATTTTGTGAAAGAAACATTAAGTCAGTAATTTTCTTCATTGACCATTACTACATGGCTGTTTTGACATGTCTGTATTTTTATTCTTTTCAATTCATCATTTATATTCTCTATCGGTCGCGATGTGCATCATGAGATTTGATACAATGTAGGTGAATCAAAGTATATTTTTACTTATATTCCAGTTTCAAGCAAGCATTTACTTATTAATATCTTTTAAACTAAGCGGTCTACAAATATAAAAAATATATACTTTTATTTCTCACACAGATCCCTTTTATTTCATCTGTTACATGATTTGCTTGATTTATATAAAAATATAAAATTTTCTAATTTGACCCTTGAGATTAAGATTAGGATTTTCGCGCATTATTCTACCGATAAACTTTGAGTGAAGGCCTATATAATCTTTTGTCTGCAGTTTAGGCTCAGTAGTTTGGAAGAGAAAGGGGAGAAGGGATCGAATTTTAAATAATAAATTACTAAATCTTTTAAACAATTTATTTTAAAAATTACAACTAAAATATTTCCTTTCATTTGATATATTACGTTACGGGTGCACTTTAAAAAACAAAATTTTATTGTCCATTTAAGTTTATAAATTACTGTTAGAATTTGTGTTTTACTCTCTTAATGGGTCGAATTCTGTATATTTTTTAAATAACTTTTTAACAAATCTTTTTAAAAATATGAAAAAAATACTTCATTCTTCCACTTGAATGAAGTATCCATATTGACATTTAATTTATGAATCCATTTTAATAGAAATTTACTATAGTAGTCGATAATCTTAATCTTCTTTGATTATATATCCCGATTTTAGAACATTACAAAATTTGGTTAATTATAGGAATATAAATACATATTTATTCTCAATAATCTCAATGTAATAGCGTTTAAGCTCTATGTCGCTTCTTCATGTGCATACCGACTTTCGTTAACAAGTGTTCAACAAAATTCGCGGCGTCGGTTTGGTTAGTTCATTCGTTAAGTGAACAAATATCGTTCACGGGTCGACTACTTTATTGGTAGACTATAAACTAGTCGATCCGTTGATGCAAAATAAACAGTTTAAAAAAACTGTTCGTTTATTCAACGCCCATCCCTAATTTACGGTGTTCGTGGATGCTAGACTCTACTCTATCAATACTGATGCCGAGTCTAGCCGAAATGTCTCGAACATTCATCCTACGGTATTCAAAATGAGTTGTTCTATGCGGCGAATGTTGCCTGGTGTTGCCTTGCTGGTTCGCTGTCGACGATCATGTGGCTCATTCTCCACGGTTTGGCGGCCATCCTTGAATTCTTTGACCTATTTAAACATAGAGCCCCACTCAGGCACTCACTACCGAAATGATTTGGCAAACTCAGAAAAATTTCCTTGTTTTTAACGCTTTCGCACACTAAAAAACGAATGACAATACGTTGCGCAATGGCGGTTGGCACTTGACGTTCACTCATGGTCATAGCAGGCGCGTGAAACATGGGCTCCAGACGAAAACTATGCCAAACTGTTCGTAACGGACCCAGCTATCACATACTTAAGCTACAACCTTCAAAACATATATGCGCGCCATCTACAGCTTTTGTCTCCATCATATTTGAGCCGCCCTCGTATATGTAAGCAAATTGTTAGTTTTTCTTTATCTCTGCCTGGTTTGAATCTATTGGAACTCCACCTTTTACGGGGTTTTCCGGTGTTCCTGCGTCCTATTGGTATTTTATCGCTCGTGATTCTTATGCGGCCGATGTGTTGGATCCATTCATTTTTTCTTTATTATATGTCATTGATGCTATCAACTTTATCTTTAGAGAGTGGTACATGTACATGCGACGTTCTTACAAGCAAATTGTTAATGTCGGAAGAGTTAATACAAATTTATTTATCAACATGCCTGATGCGAAAACTCACATTTCGACTGCTTATGAAACTTTTTTGCCGAATTCATCACCTCAAACACAGACGTTGACGAAGTTTGAGAAAAAAAGACAAAGATCCGAGGGCTAAACCCAGGCATCCACCGATATCTGACATAGTTAACATCACCATCAAAGGTTTAAAGGAACGTGGTGGATCGTATTTGCCCGCGTCAAGAAATATATTGCTGCCAACTACAGTGTTCCAGCGATAAATCGAAGACGACAAAGAAGCCGTCAGCTGCTGAAGCAGCAAAAAAACTGGCCATAAAGACTACAGCTGCGAGCAATCCTAAGGCAGTTAGCGCACCTAAAATGATGACTACAACTCCGAAATTCACACCATCCACAACAACATAATCGTCTTCATCATCTGTTTCGCTTGCATCTAAAATAAAATCTCCAACAGTTAAAAAAAACTTAGTAAGGATGCCTTTACTAAAAACTGAAAACTTCTAAACCGAAATTAGCAAAAAGCAGCTTTTCCCAAAAAAATAAAGCAAAATTTGACTCTAGTAGATGTTTATGCAACCGAAGAAGGAAACACAGGGGAAACCGAATTATTTTATGAAGAACGTCAAAAACATATGGCAAACATCGTTCATCTATTACGAATAGACAACAGACCGATAACAGGGGTAGGAACATTTAGAGAAAAAAATCATTATGCGGTAAGACAATTTGCAACATTTCACAAATTGGAAGCATCAAGTAATATATTTGAGCAAACATATATCCACAAGTACACTTGGAAAGCAAGAGAACACAAATCAGACACTAAGCATCTTATTGTAAATCAAAAACGTTCCTCTTTTGTTCTGGTACAGAATGTCACAACTTCTGATCATGGCTCAATAGTAAGATAGAAAAAAAAACGGTGCAGATCAAAAACAACTGAACAGATGACTTGTTCGACATCGACTTAAAATTTGTAAAAAAAAATCAACGTTCGGGACTTTGAGCCTATGGTGTATACACCGTGTATGTGTTCCATGCGTACAGGGTGTATAAAGTATACACCTTATATACACCACACTGTATGTATACACTGATAACTGAAGAACGACATCAACTACCAAAAACTTATTTAAAATTCGGATTGCAAACACTTCGTAATTTTTGTAAGTTTGGATTAGGAGTTAAAACCAAATATTTCAGCAAACTACAGAAATCAACCATTTTTCTAACATCATTTAGATTCACTGAGGCTATTTAAGTTGCAAGAGACTGTCTTCATCATCAATAGTGTACAAGTCAAAGAAATATTTAAATATTGGGCTCAAGGAACCAAGACAACAAGTTATTAGTTTTTATTTAATACAAATTATTAAGAATATTTATTAAGCAGGCAGTTGGAACCTTGCCCTGCAATCCAAAAGACTGGGCACCAATTTATTGACTGGATCAGGGGCGGATCCAGTCACGTGCCTTCGGGGGGGGGGGGGCAATTTTTTTCTTAAGGGGGGCGTCCTGTACAAAATTTGCCCAAATATAATTTTAAAATGATATTTCTTGGTTTATTACATTTAAAATAGTTGTTATGTGTTTTGAACCCAAAGAAGTGACCATCCTAGAATCCTGGGGTTAAGATTAGTTCGTTTTGATATTAAATTTACTAACTTTGAAACTTTCGCTGGGGGCAATCGCCCCCATCGCCCCCTCCTTTGATCTGCCCATAGGGTGGGTACACCTTGGACAAATGAAAATAATAAATCATGTACTCATATTAAGGTGTATACACGGTGTATTCATGTTGTTTACACGGTACTGCGATAGAGGTTATACGGTGAGCTCAAATCGTAAGGGTACTAATGAAAATATAGAAAAAAGTTAGAATGATAATCTCTGCACTGACTGATTTATAGTGATGTAAAATCACCCACACATTGTAAAAGTACAGGTTGTAAGAGCACATAACATATCAAATGCAGGTATTGAAAAGTACATTTGTGCTTCACAACGTCAAACCATTGTTTTAGGATCACATCACAATGTAATTATTTAAAATGAAGTTGCCGTCGACTGGAGCTGGGGTGGATCTTCTCTCTGGCCTTGGATACGTTAATAATAAGTTTAACTCAAGGATGAAATTTTTTTCTTGATTATTGTCGAAATCACTGACGTTGAAGCCCTCCTTGATCCTCTCCTAGAATGCAGAAGATACAACTATGTTTGAGGTTTCAATAGTCATAAACTAATGAGGAATTTCAGACGTCAAACTTAAAAATATTATTTCAGAAAATTAATAAATGCTTAACCAAAGCGTTAGTTATGGTGTAGTTTTATGTCAACTAACTTGTGTTCTAATGAAAAGTTTTGTCGTTATTGGTTTTGTTCGTGGAAAGGAAAACTGAATTCTTTTTTAATTATTATAATCTATTTAACATCGAGTAACCGATGTCATTGATTATATATCTTCCTGATTAATATAACTCGTGTCTCACGATCAATTAATGTATTCAGCCACATTTGATACAACGCACATAACGCGAATAGAATACAAATAAAAATAATTGAGTACAAATTGTTAAACTATTTATAACACATAATGTAAAAAGGTAACAATTTTCTAATAAAAAATGTTCACATTTCCCTATTTACTCTAGGTCTTGTTGCTAATTGGTTAGAAGCAGATCGTAGTACATTGGACATTTCCAGTTTGGTACTCATGTTAATAGATTTGTTCGATTTGGTTAATACTTTGAAAGTGAAGCTTTTCAATTTAGGAATATGCGTCCGCTCGGAGAAGAGTGAAATAAAATTAAACGACAGTGACGAAATGTGAAACGAGCGTGACGTGGTCTTGATTGCTATATACAAACGCAAAAACTTCTCTCTCTCTCGGCCACTCATGGCCCAGGATAAACGTATTATAAATTTAATAACAACAAAAATGCAACTAATTTATATTTATTATCTTAATTCTATTATGTAAATGAACTTTTTAAATCTAACTATATATTTTTACTTGCCATGTATATTAAAAAAATAACGGTGGCTCCCCTAAAAATCTTACAATACTCCATGTTATTTTATGATGTTATATATATCGATGGCTAAAGTGCAAAACCTATTAAGTCCAAATTTTCCTGTGTCGTCTTCAATTCATGAAGATTTTTTTTTCGGATTCGGATTTTGTGTTGAAAAATATCTTTTATGAGATTTTTTTTAAATGCATTTTTAGTCCTCTGAATGCCTTAAAAAGATGGATCCGAATAAAAAAGCTTCAAATACAAAACAAACAAAACACGTCTATAACAAACAGTATGAACTCTTCGTCCGATAGTACTGGAAGTAAAGCAACAATCACTTCCGGTTTCTTCTGGAAGTGGGGAAATTCTAACGGGAAGAATGAGCGAGATATGTACATTCCAAACTTGAATTTAAAAGTAAGCGTTGTAAGCAGTATATTTTGTGTCGGGAAATCGTTTATTTTTTGAGTTTGAAAAATCGAACTCCAGATACCAAGTTTGTACTTTGGGTTATTACCGGAAGTGAGTATTCTGCGTTGCTACGCTTTCTTCTACATAGAGTAAGAATCCAAGTTTGGGATGTATATATGTCGCTCAAGAAACATGTACTTCCGGAACCGGAAGGGATTATTTTACGTATTCTCGCACAAAGAGTTCATACTCTTAGTTAAAGTCGTGTTTTGTTTGGTTTTCATATAAAGCTGTTTTATTCGGATCTACGTTTCTAAGGCACTTCAGAGGACTCAAACTACTGTATTAAAAAAATTCTAACAAAAATGTCTATTTTTGAACGTGGAATCCGAATCCGCGATAAAAATATGCATGTTACCTTTGAAAAAATAACTTCCGGTCTGTTTGAATATATAAAGGGTGTTACAATTTGAGGTTAATTTTTAAAATTTTAATAAAATACACAAATTATTTGAGAATGATCAAAGCTTTTATTTCAAAAGATAGTACAATTGATTCGGTTTACAATATCTTGTAAGTGACCACCTGCTGCTGTACGACAAGCTTCTACTCTTTTGCCAAAATTTTCGATAACTTTCTGGCATAACTGCGGTTCAATTACTTGAAAACAGTCAATAATCTTCTCCTTTAGGTCATCAATTGTTCGTGGATCGTTGGCATAGAACTTTTCTTTCAAAGAGCTCTATAGGAAAAAATCTAGAGGTGTTAGATCGCAAGATCTAGGGGGCCAATTAATATTTCCTCTTCGAGCAATTATTCAATTACCAAATTTCTGTTTCAAAAGATTGATTGTTTCCGCTTCTGAATGACATGTTGCACCGTCCTGTTGGAACCACATATTCTGCACATCAATATGCTCCAATTCATCCCACAAAAAGTTAGTAATCATCGTTCGATATCACCATTCACAGTAATAGCATTTCCATTGTCATTTTCAAAAAAGTATGGACCAATCACTCCACCAGCCCAAAAACCAAACCAAAGAGTTACTTTTTGTGAATGCATCGGCCTTTTCATTATTTTTCGTGAATTTGCTTCACCCCAGATTCGACAATTTTGCTTGTTAACAAATCACCCAATTCAAAATGTGCTTCATCACAGAAGATGATTTTGTTGAAAAAAATCACATTTTCAAGTTTTTGTTGTATGGCCCAAATAACGAATTGACGACGTAAACCAAAGTCTGTTTGCTTTATTTCTTGCGTTATCTGAATCTTGTAAGCCTTTAAATGAAGATCTTTGTACAAAATTCTGAATATAGTGGTTTTTGGAATGTTCAATTGCTGTGCCCGATGACGAATTGATGTTCAACAAACAATAGCAGTTACTGCTCCAATATTTTCTTCTGAACGTCCATTACTCTTCCATATTCTGTATGAAATTTTCTTCGAACTTTTGCACAACTTTCACCAAATTTAAAATAATTTTTAATAATAAACACGCGTTGCTCAATCGTATATTTCTCCATTTTTAATTACCGGAATATTCCTACTTGTCATCTGTCAAATAACATGATATTCTAGTACAAAAAATATAATGGAGGCAAATTTAAAAATTAACCTCAAATTGGAACACCCTTTATATATGGCTTCCGCGGTCATGAATTGGGCTAGCTTCCGAGTGACAACTGCGTCTAAATTTGTAAAATACTAGACGTTTCGACTCCTGCTTTGGAGCCATTATCAAAAGTCAAAATGAATGATTTAAAAGAGTTGCAGAGTCTAGATCGAACACGGGGTCTCAATCTGTGTACTCACTAAATAACTGAACTGAATGTGCATATGCTCTGCTTCTAGTATTTATAGTTGTCGGTCGATTGGAAGGAGATGTCACGTGATGAGGTACTATGTATTGTGGTATTTGTTACACCATCATTTTGGAATTTTAAAATATATACATTTGTATTTCTTATTACAAGTTCTTTTATTTGATACCTCAAATGATGCATAATTGGGATTTTGGTTTGTTACGTCACATGATGCACAACTGGGACTTCGTTTAGGTTTTCCTATAAAGTTAGTAAACTATTCAATTTTTGTATATTTTCTTATTTACGACAAACATTTCAAAATTATAAAGAAAATACATTATATTTCTCATAACGAGTAATATTCAATGATGCGTTTGGTTTTTTAATAATTTTTTATTTAATTTTCCAATTTATTCCCCAAAGGTTTTCCTATAAAGCTAGTAAACTATTCAATTTTTGTATATTTTCTTATTTACGACAAACATTTCAAAATTATAAAGAAAATACATTATATTTCTCATAACCAGTAATATTCAATGATTCGTTTGGTTTTTTAATATATTTTTTTTAATTTTCCAATTTATTACCTAAATTTAATATAAGTATTTTTGTTTAGGTTTTCCTGTAACTTGAAGAGAGTTTCTATATGTTTTATTTTATTCATAATTTTAGGGTCAGTTTATTTTCTAAGTTTTACAAAATTTTGGGTACAGTGGTTTCGAATATGCGATAATTTTTAGTATACTTTCCTTAACATCGTTTAAGAAGAAGGGTAATTCTCGATTTTCTTAAAATTCTTCTTCTAAAGTACCCCCAAGCCTAAGCTCGGAATCTATTTATTTATGCTATGTACTCATGATTGTGTCAACAAACTGGGTAATTGTACCAAATTTAACTATTTATCCAGTAATTTCATTCAAAATTGTCTATGAAAGACGGACAGATACAAATAGCTTTATTCGCGGAACACAATTCTGAACCAATTCGTTATCAATTCAGTTCTACTCAAGAGCGCATGCCTGATTCAGAACTAGTAAAAGATACTTGTGTACCGCGAATGCCATTGCAACTAATTCAGTACCCTCGAAATCTCATATACTCTTCCATGCTGTCAAATCATATAAATACGTATGTGTCAATTAAATGAGCCAGTCTACGAAACGATTTGCTGCCACCCTTTCACGACTAATCCGAAAATGAAACTGATGATGATTATTAAATTGTGGCACAATATGTTCAAAATAATCAATTGTATTTGGAAAACTCACAATTTCTAAAAGTTCTTCCAAATCTCCGTCACTTGAAATTAAATGGTCAATGTCAACAAATATTCTAAACAATTTTAAAGTCCAAACGTAAACACAGTTAACAATAAGTAAATTTCCCGATGTAGGCAACACAAAATAACAATTTACTAAATTGAGTAAAAATTATTCAAACGCGCATGTCAGAACCAGGAATCCTAGCTATAATTCAAGAACTGATAATCTGGTTACGAATCAATAATGAATCGAATTTTCCTTTACCGCGAACACAGAATTGTTACTGCGAATTCAGTAATTTCTGTACCGCGAATGCTTTGATTGCAACTGCGCATGCGATCAGTAATGAATCGATAACGAATTGTTACCGCGAATAAAGCTAATAGTGATTCTATAATGTACCCTCAAAGCGAACAAAAAATATCAATATATAAATAAACCTGGTTGTTTCGGCAATGTGTTTCCATTGAGGATGGATGACAATTTGACAGGTGGATAATATACCAACTTTTACATGCAATGTTTACGTTGTAACAAAAAATTTGAAGAATATACCGAACTAATTTATCTCGATGAATTATTATTAAACAATGATGTTTATCAAAATATTTCAGATAAAGGAATCAATTCGATTTCTATTGAAAAAGAAATTTGTGTAAAAACAACATCATAAGCTTTAAACGACACTTATGATTGATTCATTGAATAAAACAATGAACAATAACCCATTGGTATCAATATCAAAATATTGACGAAGTTCGATCAAAATTATTAAACAAAATTTATTACAAACATTCGTATCAGATTTTGTTAGTTTTAGTTATCCTAAACCAATAGTTTTTGTTGTACTGCATAATGGTAGTTTAGATAATAGTGAAAGTTTCATTAATAATATGTAATATTATGAAATATTCATTTGTACATACAAATATTTTATATCAATTACTAAATAAATAAATTATTAAAATGAAATATATATACGAATTTTCCCTTTACTTACATTATATTTTGTTAACCGACTTCAAAGAGAAGAAGGTTCTCAATTCGTCTGTATGTATGTTTTTTATGTGTGTGTTCATCGATTACTAGAAAACCGGCTGAATTTGGATCTCTTTCAAATTGGATTCTGTTAAGAGTGATCCCGAAGTCATCCCATATCTTTTTCATGGACATTGCTTAACCGTTTTATAGAAAGACGGGAAAACTTTTAACAGAATTAATTAGCATTATAAACTGCATTTAATTATGCCATTGCACCCAAAAATGTATAATAAATATTTATGTGATTTTTCCAACTATATACTTAAAAATATCAATTTTGTTTAAAGGTAAGGTAGCTTTATTTTTTATAATATATCAAACGAAGTTTTTTAGCAATGAAAGCTGCATCCAATTATGCTGTTTCACTAAAAATTGTATAATGAATAATTTTATGAAATTTCGCTTAGGAATCCATTAAATGGATATTGGTCCACCACGTTGGAATCATATTCGAAACTTTCTTAATATACGAGGGTGAATCAAATATGAACCGGACTTTTGTTTTAAAAATTTTATTGGTACGATCAATACAAATTTTAATACATATTATTTTTCTACATAGTCTCCTCTCTTATGTATACATTTTTCCCACCGAATCGGAAGTTTTTTAATACCTTTCTCAAAGAATGAAACTGGTCGTGTCGATAACCAATTGCGCACAAACGTTTCTACACCTTCGTTGTCCTCAAAGTGGTGGCCTCCCAGTTCTTCTTTAAGTGGCCCAAACATGTGGTAGTCACATGGCGACAAATCAGGACTGTCAGGCGGGTGTTCAAGGGTTTCCCAATGCATTTTGTTCAATTTTCCTTGAGTTAATGCAGCTGTATGTGGACAAGCGTTGTCATGCAACAGAATCACACTTCGGATAGACATATTCCGCCTCTCTTGCCGATAGGCAAGTTTCACTTGTTGGTGTAGTTCGCAGTAATACTCAGCATTAATTGTACGGCGTTCGTGCAGAAAATCGATCAGCAGTACGCCTTCAATCAGCTCACGAATTGCGTAGATATTCGCCTCATTGATGCTTGTCGTGGGACGGCGTGCATGAGGCTCATTTTCCATTGTCTCTCGGCCATCTGAAAACTTTTTGTGCCAGTCGTACACTTGGGTCCTTGAAAGTGTTTCATTGCCGAACTGTGCAGATAGTCGACGCAAAATTTCAGACGGTGTAACGCCCTCCCGCGCCAAAAATTTGATAACAACACGTTGCGCAACAGACGTATGCACCTCTTGCTCTGACATGATGCTACTAACAGCGCATCGACTACGCCTCGACACACCGATGAACTCACCTCTTCTTAACATCCCTACCTAACATATATCGAGACGCCAGGCCACTCGAATTACCTACAGGGCGAGAAACAGAAAACTCCGGTTCATATTTGATTCACCCTCGTATATACAGAATTAAAAAACAAGTTACTCCATTCTATTCAACAGAAAACGAGATTGTTCAAAATAATGAATGTAATACCTCATTTTTGGCATACCAAATACTTAATTAGATTTGAAAACCTCATTCAACTAAGCCATTACATCACTAAAAATAAAATTGCAAAATAAAAACACAAAAAAAACAAAAACTTCAAAAAAGGAACTACTAAGTTATAGTAAGAATAATAAGGAAAGTGTATCATTGATTTGTAATTTGCAACATTGCTGTTCAACTTGGCACCGAGTTCAGAAAAAGTATTTAATTGTGGCAGGGAGAAATATTTTTTTTGCTTTTTAGATACGTTCCTTTTTTAAAGTAGGTTTTGTTTTTTTAAAGTACCTCTTTATTTACATTCACTTACATGTAGTATGGAACAGGTTAATGGAAAAAAATCCATTATTTCGAATATTGCAAAAGTCTCAAAAGTAATCAATTTTAGATTCTGAATTGACATTATGCAAGGAAAAAATGTAATATCAATATTGAGCCCCTTTTGAGTGACAGTAATACCCCTGGTTTTTTAAATGGGTAGAAGGGGCTTGAGATTATATTCACTCAATCTCTATTCAGAAATGGTAAATCGACTGAACACATAAAAAATAATTTGGTCAAGTGTGAGTTGGACTCGCATACTAAGGGTTCCGTACCACCTTCAATATTCTAATATTCCAGTTTCAGACAAGCAGGGAACGAGGGCATTTTCTTATATTTACCCTAATATTTTCTAAAGAAAGAGTTTTAAATTTATAAAGAATATACACTTTTATTTTCCACACATAGAATTTTTATTTTATTTGCTACATGATTGGCTTGATTTTTATAAAAATATGTATTTAATTTTCTAATTTGGTCCCCAAAATTAACAACAGAGTTTTATTTTATTAAGAAACTTTCAGAGAAGGAAGCCTTTTATAATGTACTGTCTGAATTTTAGGCTCTGTAGATTGGAATTTCAATTAAATTTAAAAAAATATTTAAAAATACAAATAAAATATATTTTTCAAAATTTTAGATAGTGTAGTTTCTACAGTGGGAATTAAGTTCATGTTTAATATTTTTGTTAATATCTTTTAAACAAATGATTTAAAAATATGATATATTTGTAATTTACATAATGAGCCTTTTATTTGATATATTACATGATGCGTTTGAAAATTTCATTTTTATTTTCCATTTAATTCTATAATTTGGCCTCAAATTTAATATTGGGATTTTCTATTAATTTTTCTTATAAATTTCAAGTGAGCCCCAATACCCCTAATTATTTTCAAAATTTTAGGTAGTAGTAGTTTTGGAAATAAAGCGGGAAATAGATTTTTTTGTTAATATCTTGTAAACAATTAATTTAAAAAATATGAAAGATATATATTTGTATTCCTCGTAATTAGTCCTTTAGTTTGATGCATTGCATGTTACGTTAAAAAAATATTTTTTTATTTTCCCTTTAATTCTTTAATTTGGCCCCAAAATTAATATTAGGGATTTCGTCGTATCTTTCCTGTAAACAAAAAAATTTAGGTCTTAGAATTTGGAGAATAAAGGGGGGAATGGGTATTTTTTTATATTTTTATTAATATATTTTAAAATATTCATTTTAAAAATATGATAAAAAAATTGTATTCTTCATAATGAGCCCTATGAGTTCCTATATCCCTAATTTTTTTCAAATTTTGAAGGCTTATAGTTTCGGAGTAGGGGGAATGGGTAAAATTTTTTATATTTTTGTTAATCTTTTAAATAATTTATTTTAAAAATATGAAAAAAATATGTTTGTATTTCTCATAATGGGCCCTTTGATTTGATATATTACGTGATGCGTTAAAAACAATTTTAATTTTATATTTTTCATTTAATTCTGTAATTTGCCCTCCCCCCCTACCAAATTAATATTAAAGGTTTCTCCTTATTTGTCCGGTAAAATTTAGGTGAGGCCTTATATCTCTAATTTTTTTCAAAATTTTGCTTATTATAGTTTCGAGGATAAGGGGGGGGACGGTCGATTTTTTTAGTTTATCCTTCCAGAATTACCCCTAAAATCAAAATTTAATCATTTACGATAGGTACTCCTGATCGAGTCACCAAACTATACACTGATACCAAATTTCAACCTTTTCCGTCCAGTAGTTTTGGAGAATATTGCTATGATGTGAAAGAGGGAGAAATTCGGAGTGACATTATAAGGGTCTCCGTATATTGTAAATACGGAACCATAATAAAATAAAAATCATATATACAGATGAATTGAGATGCTCCTTCTTTTTGAAGTCGGTTAGAATATCTTGGAACATTATTTACTAATTCGGGTGTGACGGAGCTAATCCCAAGCGTTATTCTTGTTACAGTTAGATACATCAAGGGGTAATGAAAGAAATGGCTGGCCATTCTAAGGATTTTCGCCTTCTTATCCATCAATTTGGAAATTGTCCAGCATTTTCATTTTAAATACTACAATTGTGCTTTGTTCATATATATATATATATATATATATATATATATATATATATATAGTTTAATAGTCACTATTATAATATATTAGTATTTAGGTTAAGGGATATTGACCAATTATTGATTTTTATGTGTATCTCTATTCATATTGACCTAGCTTTCGGAAATTATGTTTCCTTCGTCAGGGTTATGTAATTGATGAGGTGATATAAATTGCTGTTGCATATACTGAATGAAATAAAAGGTTATGTGGAATGTCATTGTCAGCATAAAACACTAAAAACCATCAACACAAACACAAACAATGGAACATCTAATTCACTGGTCTGTTGGTCCATCATAGAAATCCCTCAGAGGATCAGACAACAAATAAGCGTAATTAACAAAAAAGCGGATACAAAACAACTTAGCGACATCTACGCTTATATATATATATTGTTACGAAATTTACCCAAAGCCGACCCTGTGTCATGTCAGCACGACAACAAACGCTTCAAGATAAAAAAATACGATTCTCGAAAAGGCTCGGCAGCGGAAGGAACGATGTTGATTTCTACTGGAGAATTCTACGCTGGTGATATAAAAGAAGAACGCCACGATCGCCAGGCAGTTATACCGCGACGACTAGCTTATATGAAAATGTATTGTGAATCAGCTGTTTTAAATGTAAATAAAGTTCTAGAAAAGTGAAAGTAAATATTAGTTGTTATAATTTTTAAATTGAACCCACGAAGTATATAACATTTGGTGTTAGAAGTGAAGGATTAAGTGCAGTTAACATCCTAAATTGATTTATGGAAACTCGTAGTATGGAAAAGATAGACGAAAAAATTGCACAGATTCTAGAAAAACGCGACAAGAAGGAGAAACAACATCAAGAAGAAATTCAACAAAGGTTAGTGAAATCTTTTGATGACAAACTTAAAATTGAGTTAGGAAATCTTGTCACTAATATCGATGAAAAACGTAAAATAGAATTAGAAAATCTTGTTTCCACGATGAAAAGTGAACAACAAAATCTGATTGAGGGATTATTCTCGAAATTGAATGAACAGAGACAAATTGATTTTAAAATATCTGAAGAAAAACGACAAATGCAATTTGAACAACTAATGCAAATAGTATCACAAGTTAACGAAACAGTTAATGAAAGAATGCAAATAGTAGAATCAGATATAAAAGAGATAAACGACGACATAAAGATCCTAAAAAATAATGTGGAGGCCCTTGAAACCAAAGTAGATGACATCGATTCCATACAGAGCCAAGTGAAATTTGAAATCAGTGCTATTCAAAACAAGGTAGAAACAGAAATCAAAAAAATGCAACAGGACTTACAGCGAGGAAAATACCAGAACACCGTGAGTACCAGAGGTTCCATTAGTAAACCACCCACATTTGATGGCAGTTCATCTTGGCCTATGTATAAACGGCAATTTGAGGCTGTGGCTACAGCTAATGGATGGGATAATCAAGAAAAATCTACTTCTTTGGTAATTTCGTTAAGAGGTCCGGCCCTAGAACTCCTCCAAAGCATTCCAGTCGATGAACAAGGTAATTTCGACAAGATCATCGCCATCCTAGACAAACGCTACGACAATCAATCCTTGAACCAGGTATACCAAGTCCAACTCAGTGGAAAAACGCAAAGATCCGGTGAAAGCCTTCAAGAATTCGAAGCAGAGATTAGACGGTTAGTACACTTGTCCTACCCAGACCTGCCAGAGGAAACGAAAGACCAGTTGGCCACACAGAGTTTCATAAACGGCATCAGAGATGTGGAAGTACAAAGAAATTTAAGACTGAGTGGCGTCAAGAAAAGTAGTGAAGCTCTACTTCGGGCTTTGGAAGTAGAGGCCGTCATGAACATGTCCAAGCCGAGGGTCCGAGCAGTTTCCTTCAACCAGGAAGAGTCAGAGTCACAATTTCAAGCGCTGCTGGCTGGTCTGAACAAATTATTAGATCGGTCACAAAGAACTGGCACCAGAGGGGCATGTTACCGCTGCGGACGGACAGGGCACTTCCAACGTAATTGTCGAGTGAGGCCACCTGAACGATCACCGACCAGGGGTAACCAACAGAACAGCCACATGTCCAGGGACCGTCAGTCAGTCAGCATAGGGGGGCGAATGCTGACTGTCCCTCCACCAGCCCCCAAAACGTTATCCATCCGGGGATTTTGCCGAGATAGCGGCAGCCTAGTCATCAGAGGCACCATCAACGGGCGAGCAGTTACCATCACCATCGATACCGGCGCCGCTGTGTCCATTGCCAAGTCCAGGGTTTTGAGAGCATCAGAAATTCGGCCAGTTACCAATAACATCCAGCTCAGAACAGTCACCGGCGAGTCCATGTCAATACAGGGTGAGGCAGATGTCGTGCTACAGATAGGGGACAACATGATCCGGCATAGGGTCCTGGTAGCGAATATTGAGGACGATTTTATACTGGGAATGAACCTAATTAGCCAGCATGGATTTATGTTCGACCCGAGATATGATGTTCTTCGGTTCCTGAATGAGGAATTTGTATTGACACGGCCCGTCAAAACATCAGTCACGCCCATAAAAATTGTGGCAAAGTCTTCAGCTAGAATTCCCGGTCGAACTGAACAGATTATTCATGGGCAGCTAGACAGCAATCCTGGGAGCTGCGTTGGAATGGTGGAGCCCGTACACTCAGCTCATGACTACTTGGTTGGACGGGCTATAGTTAAAACCGGACGAGATATACCAATCAGAGTCCTGAATCTGTCCAACAACGACATCAGAATTACCAATGGTCAAGAGATAGCTTGTTTCGAGCCAGTAGAGACCATCATCAATTGCGAAGAAGAGTACCAGACGTCCGTGAAGGAGCCAGGGCCCGATAAAGAGTTCCTACAACAGTTTGCTGACCACTTGACACACTTGACACCAGAGAACCAGAAGAAAGCCAAGCAATTTATCACAAAACACTGGCAAATTTTTAATAGTAAAAATGGAACTACCGGTCGCACCAATATCATCCAGCATCGAATAGATACCGGAAAGGCTCAACCCATCAGAATACCACCTAGACGACTACCATTGGGGCAACAACAGACCGTCGAGGAAAACATCGAGTCCATGTTACAAAATGGAGTTATTGAGCCATCCATCAGTCCATGGTCTGCTCCCGTCGTGCTAGTTAAAAAGAAAGATGAAACCACCCGATTTTGCGTGGATTACAGAAAGCTGAATGATGTCACGAAGAAAGACAGCTATCCACTACCCCGAATCGATGACACTTTGACCACACTAGCAGGCTCCCGTTGGTTTTCTACACTAGACCTAAAAAGTGGATATTGGCAGGTTGGTCTGCACGCAAACGACAGAGAGAAGACAGCGTTCTGCACCAGTAAAGGGCTGTTTCAGTTCACGGTCATGCCCTTTGGGTTATGTAATGCACCCGCTACATTTGAGAGGCTAATGGAGTATGTACTGAGCGGGTTAACATGGAGGACGTGCTTAGTATACCTCGACGACATTCTAGTCATGGGCCAGACATTCGACGACCATCTGAAGAACCTGGGCGAAGTATTCTCCAGAATTAATAACGCCAACTTGAGACTCAATCCGAAGAAGTGTTCCTTGTTTCAAAAAGAAGTAGAGTTTTTGGGCCACGTAGTGTCCGAGTCAGGAATCCGCACCAACGAAGACAAGATAGAAGCCATCCGTGATTGGCCAGTTCCAGGAGACAAACATGAACTCCGAAGCTTCTTGGGCCTCTGTTCATACTACCGGCGTTTTGTTGAGGGATTTGCCACCATCGCCGCCCCTCTACATCGGCAGACCACTGATAAAGAGACCTTCCATTGGAATCAGGATTGCGAAACATCATTCAGGCGACTGAAGGCAGCACTATGTTCCAGCCCAATCCTAGCCTTTCCTACACAGTCCGGCAAGTTCATCTTAGACACCGACGCCAGCAACACAGGTTTGGGGACCGTCCTATCCCAGGTGCAAGATGGTGAAGAGAGGGTGATCGAGTACTACAGCCGTGGATTCTCGAAGCCAGAAAGAAATTATTGCGTCACCAGAAAAGAACTTCTTGCAATAATAAGGGCTGTGGACCATTTCCATAAATACCTGTATGGTCGCCATTTCTTAATCCGAACAGATCATGCCGCACTCAAATGGCTGCTGGACATGAAGACACCGGAAGGACAACTGGCCAGATGGATGGAGAAATTACAGCAATACGACTTCAAGGTGGAACACCGTGCCGGTCGGTTGCACAATAATGCCGATGCCCTATCCAGAAGACCCTGTAGAGCGGAATGCAAGCATTGTCTGAAGACGGAACAGCGAGAGGGTATCTCCATCAGGCAGATCCGAGTGCAGGCCAATGAAGACTGGACAACGGAACAGTGCATCCAGGACCAAATGGCTGATCCAGACATCGAACCAATCTTGTCACTCAAAATGAGAGGGGCACCCAGGCCACGATGGGACGAGGTAGCTAGATACTCCGGCGTGCTGAAATCGTTATGGGCTCAGTGGGACTCTCTAAGAGTAGACAATGGAATGCTCAAGCGAGTTTGGGAAAGCGCTGATGGACGAGAAACCAAGTCCCAACTGGTAGTTCCGAAGAAAAAGGTACCAGCCATCCTGACCGAAGTACATGATGGAATTACCGGAGGCCACCTGGGCATGAATAAAACCCTAGACAAAGTTCGCCAGCGCTACTACTGGGTGAATTACTTCGAAGACGTCAGAGCTTGGTGCCGCAAATGTGCCACATGTGCCGCCAGTAAGGGCCCGAAAACCCGAACCAAGGGCAGAATGCAGCAGTACAATGTGGGCGTCCCATTTGAGAGAATTGCCATCGATGTCGCCGGTCCGTTTCCCGAGTCTGAGAGGGGGAACAAATACATTCTGGTCGCAATGGATTACTTCAGCAAATGGCCTGAGGCATATGCGATACCCAACCAAGAGGCAACCACGGTAGCGACGGTGCTAGTAGAACAACTATTCAGCCGGTTTGGCGTCCCGATGGAATTACATTCAGACCAGGGGCGTAACTTTGAATCGAATGTATTCCAGAAGGTCTGCACGATGTTGGGGATCAGGAAAACGAGAACAACACCATTACACCCACAGTCAGACGGAATGGTGGAAAGATTCAACCGGACCTTGGAACAACACCTATCCAAGGTCGTCAGCAATAACCAGCGTGATTGGGATGAGCATATTCCCCTATTCCTGTTGTCATATCGCTCTGCTGTACATAATAGTACAGGCCTGACCCCAGCCAGGGTCTTATTCGGAAAGGAGCTGCGATTACCATGCGACTTGGCATTTGGCTCCCCCGAAGAACCTCCCCAAGACATCGACGATTATGCCGACCAGCTCCGACATAACATGCTGGCAATACACGACTTAGCCCGAACGCAGATGTTGGCCACCAGTGACCGGATGAAGACGCGATACGACCTCAAGGCCAATTCAGCCGGGTTCCAGGAGAGGGACAAAGTCTGGCTGTACAACCCCCAACGGAGCAAGGGTAAATCCCCAAAGCTTACACCCGCCTGGGATGGTCCATACGAAGTGGTCAAGAGGCTGAATGATGTCGTCTACCGGATCCGTCGAAACCCCAAGGCTAAATTGAAGGTGGTTCACTTAGATCGACTCGCTCCCTACCATGGAGAGGATGTTTCTGATCGGGACGATCAGAATTAAAGGGGGGGCAGTGTTACGAAATTTACCCAAAGCCGACCCTGTGTCATGTCAGCACGACAACAAACGCTTCAAGATAAAAAAATACGATTCTCGAAAAGGCTCGGCAGCGGAAGGAACGATGTTGATTTCTACTGGAGAATTCTACGCTGGTGATATAAAAGAAGAACGCCACGATCGCCAGGCAGTTATACCGCGACGACTAGCTTATATGAAAATGTATTGTGAATCAGCTGTTTTAAATGTAAATAAAGTTCTAGAAAAGTGAAAGTAAATATTAGTTGTTATAATTTTTAAATTGAACCCACGAAGTATATAACAATATATATATATATATATATATATATATATATATATATATATATATATATAGTTTCTTTATTGCCATTGACAACGGGGTCTGACCAAATAATACATAAACATTTTCATTTCTGTTGCTCTCATTTTTCGTTTGGTAGGTTTGTTTGTTGTATTGGCAGTTGTTAATAATAGTCTTGCCATTGAATTATTTCTTATAAATTGTTAAACAATTGAAATGATATAAATTCAAAATGTAATAATTTCCTAGCAAAATTGATTTTAATGCTTCCTTATTCACTATGCCTATAGTTGCCTATTGGTCCGTAGCAGGTCCCGGTACACTTGACATTTGCGGTTTCGTAACTTTTTGTATATACATTATTTCTTATGTTTCAGTTCGTTTTAGTTTATGTTTGTATCTGTGTTTTGATTTACAACGTTTAAACAGAAACACTGGAAAAAAGTAGACTTATTGAGTCACTGTCGTTTCTGGAGGGCCGTCGGTAACATTATTTGTTTATTACCACTAATTTCAAAGGGTTAGTAAGTTCTGTTAATTTGTACTATGTCATAACACTAAAGTTACTACCCTTACAAGTCTTTACCAGTGAGTAAATAGATGGTCTTTACAGGATTTTGTATGCGAGATGATTTATCATATTTAGGTGGAACCCGTCATTAATTACTTACTCTGAAAAGTCCGAAATCGCAAAATTATTTATTTACTTCCAGCAAATGATTGACATAATTTGATACAAGAACCTGATTAAATACTTACATGTAGAAGTTTTAGAGTGACTGGTATGTCACTAGAGACTTCCCAATCGGGTGTCGCGCTGTGATTTCCGACTTTAATTTTTTTTCTTAGTCGATTTTCAATTCAGAACTTTGTGACTAATCAGACATTAATTGGTGGTAAGGTTGACTCAGAATTCAGGATCTTCGGCTTTCTGCATTATTTCTTCCAATGGAACGTCTGCCAAGCATTTTTTTCATCGAGATATCTATTGGGAGACGCCCTCTTTATCTTTTTCCGTTAACTTCACCCTGGATCACCAATTTTTCTATATTATCTCTTCGAAAGAGGTGGTCGAAGAATTTGCCTTGATATTGATAGTAGTAGCCATTATTAGTAATCTTATTCTAATTCTTTTAATACAGATGAATTAGTTTTTTTTTACTGTTCATGATACTCTCAGCATTCTGCGAGAGCACGTTGTCTCGAAAGCAGAATTTATAACGCAAAATTTGGTGCCGTATGTAGATGTCTTCATCTTCAACTTAGCTGTGGCGAATATGTTGAAGGGGTTGAGAAATTACCTTCTTCTCACCACTAGTGAAAAACGGGATGTCATTTGCATATTGGAACTTTGGATAAATCAAGTAAAAATGAATTTAAGCTGTTTTAACTTGATATAAAACAAAGAATAATACAAATCCAAACAGTATGGATGGTAATATAGCTATTAATGAAAAACTGTACTTTTATTATTATTTATTATAAGCATATGTGATGTAATTATAATTATATAGAATCTGGCAATCATGATATAGCAGAAACCTTTAAATGTTAAGGAGTTAGAGAAGCAAAATATATGCAGATGCTGAGAGAAGTACATTTACAAATGTTATCGAGAATAGTAGGTCCATCTAAAAGAAGGAAGCTAAATAAACTGTTCTGGTTCTTCGTCTTTATCTAGCACTACAACCCTAGATGAGTTTTGGCTGACTGCACACGTTTTTTGCGCAAGACACGGTCATCCATTAATCCATGGTTAAAAGGAGTAGTCATTTTCTGAAAGTCTGCTTTGATGTTGTTTCTCCAACGTATCCTTGGGCATCCGGTTGGTCTTTTCCCCGTTGGAAGTTCCTCCCATACCAATCATAAGTTTTTCATTATGAGGCCGTACTGCTTGACGTGCCCATCTTAGTCGCTGACATTTAATCTATAGGTACCATAAAATATTCTCTGAATTCTACACAATATTTTCAAGACGGAAAAAATTACTGCTGTTTTACAAAATCATCTTATAAATGTAAAGATTTCACAAAATTTAGGAAAAACTAGTAAAAGGAATAAAGCCAGCTGAAATGAGCACGAAAATACTGTAAGAAAGAAAGAAAACCAACCTCTATTCCTGAATCAGCTACCACAAGGTCATACATAGATTTTGAAAACAGCGGAGCATTGGGAAATGTACAGTTCCCAAACCTTAAATTGGTCAGACAACCATTGAGATCGTGAAACGGTTTCACAATCTAAAATCATGAAATTAAGCTTAGAAATTAGCGCATGTTAGAGAAAATCTTATTAACCGTACAGCCCAAACATGCACAAATCAACGAGCGACTGCCAATAAGCGATCGGAGGGCGAGACATCTGCGCGACAATGACCAATAACAAAGATCTGTTAACAGTGTGCTGTAAGCATTTATTGACCTAATTAGGTAAGCACACGGTTATCAGGACAAGCGAAGAGACTTGGGCCCCAATTTTTGAAATAATGTGATCAAAACGTTGTAGCGAACCAGCAATCTGTTCTGGTTCGGTCGTACACGACTTTCGACAATTTCGATAAAACTTCATTTATGTCAGTTTTCATCCGACTGTTAGAGTGTGATTTGAAGAATAAGACCATTGAAGAGTGCAAATATGACTGTCGAATCGTGGTCCTTTTGCCAAAGATCTTGAAGGGATCAGTTATCAACGACGCGGAAAGATTTCAATATTTTCTCATACAGGAAATAAACTATAGAAGTGATCAATTTTGACGGTCTTTGGGAACATCCATAAATTATGTAAGATGAATTTTGACGGTTTTCTAACCCCCATTTCGTACGTAAGATATTCATTTATATTCATTATTTCTAAATCGTTCATTTTAAGGATATAAAGGATATATTATTTAATGTAATATAGTCTGTTCTAATCCATATATACAGGGTATTCCATCTCAAACGAGCCACCTTCAATATCTTGGTTATTTTCAAAACTATTGCAATAAGAAAAAACAGTTCGATTTTTGTTTCGAGGGAAAAATTTTTTCAGGTGAATTAGCGCTTGCGCGTATTTAGCATAAACAGGCCAATTCAATGACCTTGAGATTTGAAATAGGTGTTGTCGTTTGTCATTTGAAAGCCCTTTTTACGGACTATACCGTCGTAATCAAATTTTTTTTGCAATTTCTGTACATGTAATAATAAAAGAGTATTAAGAAAAACGAATAGACATTACAATACAATGCCTCTAAAGCAAATGTTCTAAGTGTCTTCCATTGACTTCCATACAATAGTACAACCTTGACTGAAAGTCGTCTCTGACATGATTCAGCATAGTCGGTGTTATCTGACGACACTCCGCTATAATTCGTTGGCGTAGTTCGTCCAAATTCTCAGACTGAGTCATAAAATTTTTTTGGATATAACATGTCCCCACAAAAAAAATCCAAAGGGTTCAAATAAGCCCATTCTATAGAACCTCTTCTTCCAATCTAGCGACCAGGGTATTCCAAATCGAGGTATTGACGAACTGGTGCGGCGTAGTGAGGAGGAGCTCCATCTTGTTGGAAATGCAATTGCTCGTCATGTAGTAGAGGATCATTTTCTAATTTTTCTATTATAAATGCATTAACTTAATTTTCCAATATACTGTGATAAATTTCACCATTTAAATTACCAGGAATAAACAGGGGTCCAATTAGATGATTTCCCAAAATCCCTGCCCAAACGTTTAGTTTTACCGGATGTTGACTATGAGCTTCTCGAAATAAATGAGGATTTGTATCGCTCCAAAATCACAGTCATGTCGGTTAACCTCCCCATGAAGTGAAAGTTTTTAGAATTTGTACTTATGCAAAATTTTAAAAACGTTAGTTTTGCTAATACCGGAAGCTGCTGAGATTTGCTGGACAGACTGCGTGTTTGGTATAAATTGGACATGGCCCAATGTAGCCACAGCTACCCCTTCATCGTTTACAATTCCAATGGGACCCTTTTTTTTATTAATTACTGAGACCGTCTCAACAAATTTTAAAATCAACTCCAATACTGGTGCTTTTGGTTAAAAACCCTTGCAGCAGATCGAGCACAATTTTGATTTTGGTAATAAAGACTTACCAGCTTAACACGTTCTTGCAATCTGTATACCACAATTATCTTTTAAATTTTCAACAAATCAGTAAAGTAATAACTTGACAGATAAATGTACAATGGTTCTAATGGTCGAATAAAGGTCAAAACAGATAACCAAACTTACTGTAAATATCAGCAAAAAATAATGTAAAATAAATGAATGTTTACATTTAATGTTTTTCTTGTATTGTGTGTTATTACAGGGTGCGACAGTGAAACAGGATGGTTTAAGAGCGTACTATAAAAGAACACCTTTTTAATACTTTTCCATGCAGTAAAAACTTTTAATTTAATAATCCGGTTTTACTATTAGTTCCGTTAGGTTTTCTGTTACATGAACAGGAATTGAAATAAAAAAAATATTATGACGGTATAGTCCGTAAAAAGGGCTTTCAAATGATATACGACAACACCTATTTTCCTTATCTCAAATCTCAAGGTCATTGAATTGGCCTGTTTATGTTGAATGCGCACAACCGCTAATTCACCTCAAAAAATTTCCCCTTCGAAACAAAATTCTACTTGTTTTTTCTTATTGCAATAGTTTTGAAAATCACCAAGATATTCAAGGTGGCTCGTTTGAGAAGGAATACTCTGTATAAAATAGTCTCTATCTCATGAAGAAACATAGGTACTACATTTTTTAATATAATTTTATTATTAATAATATCTGGATGCTGACTGACTTTGAGAGAATTCGTAGAATTAGACCGTTATATGTTTACAACTAAATTATTTGTATTTCAGCTATTATTACCTTATTTTAAGTAAATGCATATAAGAAATAGGGGTTGAGTATTATATACATAATTAAGCATATTTATAATTGAAACGGCTTAATCAAGTCGATTTTATTTTTTGCTATAGATATTGATAATAGTTAATTCAAGCAAATAGAAGTCATAAGGAATGATAAAATAATTTAAAAAAATCTTATATAAAATCCTTTTCAAATACCCACCCTAAAATATCTTATGTAATGTATGGATGTCCCCTTAAAACAAATACAGAAACAAAAAAAAAGTATAATGTTCCACCAATAAATTGGTACGGGAGACCAAAGCGTTAGTTCTGGATGATACGCATCAAGCTGTCATCTCGTCCTATCCACACTTATGGGCACAGGGTTGACCACTTTAAGAGGCGGGAGTGAAAAAACGGAACAACCAATTTGTAGAACACTGTGACAATGTGATTTTATAAATAATTACTAAATAATATTGTAAAATTCACGTTGTTGCCGACAAAAACCTATCCGTAATTTTGGTATGTTAATCTTGCAACTTAATTTACAAGGAGTTGTTTGCCAAATCTCAATGTTTCCCAGCTTCCAGAACATTTTACTTCCATTTTAGAACTCAGACAATTTTCTTTAAAACTTATTTTAATCAAATCATATGTTAGGCCAGTAGGTAATATATCTAAATAATAATTAATTGACCTAACATGACGGAAACAGAATTCCTCGGACATGAATACCGCCTAAGATTTGTCGTAATCAATGCTTTGATACCAAGGTACAAGTACATGCCGATGAAAATCCATTATAAGTTTACCAATAACACGTTCTGAGTCAACATTGCGACTTGGTATTTCGATCGCGTAGCACCGAGGGTACCGCAGCTGAACGATTGGAAATAGAACGTACGTTGACGTTAGGTCTGGGGATCCGGCAGTACCGGAAGAAATATAAAGTGTTATCTTCGAAAACAGTGTGCTTCACATGAATGAAAAAGTGCTCCCTTTGGTAACCTTCTGCCAGTGGTGTTGATAGTTTTCCCAGCATTCAATTAAAGGTTAGTGGAATGTTTTTAATTGTGATTGTTTTCGGGTAGTTGATGTTGTCTATAATTGTAGCAAATATTAACTTAATAAGCCATAAGATGCAAAAATTCAAATATTGTGAGCTCCCTTTGCTTTATTAACTTTTTGGGTTTCCAATATTAACGTCTCGTTTTGAAAAATTTCAATAATGCCAGTGAAACAAATTAAAATTCCGCTGTCAAAACGTGGTCAAGGATTCCAAACTCCCAGTAGTGATTCTAAGTTGTTCTATGAGGGTTTAATAAACAAAACCCTTTCCATTTCTGTATATACTGTTGCTAGTCCAAGCTACACCATTTTTTAAAACGGAATGAGGTTGAAAGCTATTTCAAAGTGGAGTTCACACTTAAATATTTTTAGTTTGTTTAATGTTTCTAGAAGCTTTAGATGGCAATCAAATTGAAATCAAATTATTGACTATCACGATTAGATTTTTGAAGCGAAAGCTTCTTAACCAAGGTCTACACTTACACATGTGAAACCAGATGAGTATGGCAGTGAAATGAAAAAATTGCATTTGTTTTGAGACATCATTCCGACACATAACTGTCATGATCTAGAAATACCATAAAACTAAGTTCTCTGTGTAAGAAACAGTCTCTTCGTTTATAGAAAATCAATAAATTATAGCAAATAAACATATGTAACATCCAATTAATATACAATACCTCCACACAATTTTCTTTTAGTTCTAATACACATTTCAATTTTCTGATTGCGATATTTGGAAATAGAGACATGTCATACGTCTTACGTTAGAATCAGAAAAACACGAGAAAGGTCAAGTTTATAGATGGTAGTTTCAAGAGACAAGGAGGACAAACTAGATGGTAGAGACAAGCATGGCAAAATTATGAAGATTAAACTGAAAAAAGTGTCCCGCTGAAAATAAATAACAAATTTAAGTGACCACAACGGCGCTCTTGTAGAAAAAAATAATAAAATGTTGTAAAATCATGCACGGCAAATGTTCCTTTGCAATTATATTTAAATTAAGAACAACATTACAGATTAGGATTAAGGATTAGTAGGACTGCCGCTCTTATTTTAATGTCAATTTTTTAAAATATTTTATACCCTGACATTCTCTATCTATATATTCAGTTATATTCAACAATTTTTCATGGTGTAGCCTCTATAAATACACCAGTTTATAGATTAGAGCAAAATAGAACTCATTCTCGGACATAAAATTCAACAGCAATTCGCTTATACCGTCACGTCAGTAACAGTTTAAAGAGAATAATTACTAAGATTTTAACAGCAAACTCGTAGGGGTAAACAATTTGAATAACAAACACTCGCAAAAATACGAAATTCTTTTGTTTTTTGCTTATATAATGACAAGAAATGAATGAATCGTAATGCCATCTCTATAAAAGTTGTAGAGATTTTCAGAAATCCTTCTTAATGAGCATATATACATCCGATTGGATCATTTTTCACCGAGTAAACACAGAAAAACTTGTCAACAAATGTTTTTTTTTTTTGAAAATCGATAACTTACTGGTAACTAACACTCGAATATTAATCAAAATCAAAACGATAGTTTATTATGTTGAGTTTATATGGGCTTACCATTGATACCATTGAATAAGTAATTTTGAATTATTGTAATTTAAATAATTTAGAGAGATATTTAGCAGTAATTTTTGTAACTTAAATAATTTAGAGAGATATTTAGCACATTTCACCTTATTAACGAGACTAGTCCGATCGGGATATACTAAAGATATTTTGAAAGTTCATAAATTCCACAATTTATGTATCTTTGGTTTTCGGTATAATGCCGGGAAATTAGTTTAAAATAATAGTAAATATTGCATTAAAAGTACGATAATGGGAGCGCTAGCCAGCGACGAACTGACAGTAGCTGTCAAGACATGTACAGTTCGGCAAATTTATGGTTTTCTTGTGGTGGGGGCTCGAGATAAAAATTATGGTAAATTGTATTATTATGTTTTTATTTACATAACTATTATCTGCCACACTGGTCTATTTTTCCATTGATATATTAAGTTAATGGTTACCTGTATAACTATTTACTGTTATTAATTAAATTACTTTTTTCCACCGACTGGATCCGTCACTGTCAAGACATCTGCGGAGAAGTAAGGGTCGGTCGTTTAAGCCACAATTCACAAATAGTATTAATACCTTTTAAGGCACTATAACAGAAATTCGAGATATACGAAGTGAAGTGCATTTGATGAGCTTTCGAAATATACTTTGCATATCGCTATCGAACTATCGTGGTTAATACGATACGTTCTGCAAAATATTTCTACAAATTATTTAAATTGCAATTCTGTAAGATCTACTAATCAATTTCAACATCATAACCTATCATTATGAGGCTGATTTTTTTAAGTTTTTAAAAACACTCACATTATATCAGTTTTTACAGCTTTTCTTTATGAAAAATGCTGCGATCAAAATTTATAAACACTTATTTTGCAGATTTTCTGATTCTCTACAATTTTCTATTGTTAAACAGATCGTTACTTTTCGCACAATAAGCAAAAAACGAAAATACCCCATATTTCTTGGGGTTTGCTCTTAAAATTATGTCAGTTATGATTTATAAACTATTATTTATGTGAATTATGTCACTTAAAAATCTCTATTGACTGATGTACTATTAGATATTTGATTCTGATTTCTTTGACTGGGATTCTGTTTATTTTTTTTTTATGTTATGCCAATTCTTTACCCAATTTCATATTCCTATCTTATACGTTTTCTTGTTTTTTTGGACACCCTTGAGGACCGTCTTCAATCTTTTGGGGGCCCCGGACAAATTAAAACAACGTCTATGATCGTAACAAAGAAAGTAGATATGCAAAAGATTCTAGATTTTGTAAAATGTATTAGACACATTAAATGAATAGATAATAAAATATAATCCACAAAAGTAACTGTTTTAACATTCAAAGGTTAGAGCTTAAAAATCTGTTGATTGTTCTAGATTTGAAATAGACAAATTGACTTCTTCAAAATATATGTTATTGATCATATAACATCCCATTGACGTTAGAGACAAACTGGTTAATCTTTCTTGAAGCTTTTTATTTCTATTAATTTTTTACTCTTTTCGATTTGGAGAAACTGGGTTTCCCCTGCAGTTAGTTATCATCATGCTCAAAAAGATTCTCAATACAATTTCTACGGTTGGAAATGTGTCTTCTATTTTCAGGTATTCTGTTAAATTCAGACATTTTGTTTCCAACACTTTCTCATTAAAATCTTCATAAATGATTTCAACAAATAATTTGTAACTTTGTCTTTGCGATCAAAGGTGTTCGTTCTGTACAAAATAATTGCCTCCCTATCTAGTATATTTTTGAAGTCGGCTCATTTTGAGAAATACAAATATATATATATATATATATATATATATATATATATATATATATAATATTAAAAAAAGTTTAAAATATAATAACAAAAACATAAAAAAATACACATTCACCCTTTATTTGCAAACATATAAAACCTTGAACTTGAACTTTACCGAAAAAATAAGGAGAAAACCCTGATATTAATTTTGGGTGACAAATTATAGAATTAAACGGAAAGTAAATAATTAAACTGTTTCATCAGATAAAGGGGCACATTTTGAACGATATATATTTTTTTTCATATTTTTAAATAATTTGTTTCAGAGATATTAACAAAAATTAAAAAAATTGACTTATTTCCCTTTAGCTCAGAAACTATACGACCTAAAATTTTTACAAAATATTATCAACTTTACAGGAAAAATAAGGAGAAAACCCTAATATTAAGTTTAGGTGGCAAATTACAGAATTAAATGAAAAATAAAAAAAAAATTTTTTTCAAACGCAGCATGTAATTATATCAAGTTATAGGATTCAGTATAAGGAATGCGAATATAAATTGTTTGATACTCGACCCAAAACCTACACCCGCGAACCACTGAGTATACACTTTTGAATAAATTGAGAATATAGGGCCTCATTAAAAATTAACACAAAAATAAAAAACAAATTCTAACATTAATTTACAAACTTAAACGGAAAATAAAACTGTTTTTTAAGTACCTCCGTAACGTATTTTTTTATTTGTCTTTTTAAATATTTTGATTATAAAAGATTTAATAATGTATTATTTAAATTAGCCCAATTTTCCCCTTTATATTCTAACCTTGTGACCCTAAAATTCAGACAAAATAATATATAGGGCATCATTGAAAGTTTATTGGTAAAATAAAGTAATTTTAGGGTCCAAATTAGAAAATTAAATAAAGATTTTTATAAAAATCGAGTGCATCATGTATCAGATAAAATAATAAGACTCATTGTGAAAAGTAAAAGTATGTTTTTTTATAAATTTAAAATGCTTAGTTCAATAGATATTGAGGAACATATAAGAAATTCCACTCATTTCCTGTGTAGCCGAAAGTGAAATATTAGAAAAATATATACATACTTTGATTTACCTATATTGTATCAAATCTCAAAGGTGGTATAGAACCCTTGGCAAGCGAGTCCAACTGGCTCTTGACCAAATTATTTTAGACAATTTTAATTATTTTGAATTATAAGATACAAAGGCTTTGAAGATATTCTGTTTTTTCTTTGAGATTCTGTAACAGATAGGTACTGGAAATGGTATCTGTTTAAAATAAAGTTTAGAAAAACTCCTCATAAATATTTTGCGAGGAACATTTACATACAAGTTGTTTCATGATTTTTCTGCTTGTTAGAATACTTATGTAAATGTTATTAACATTTTCTATATAATCGACAATGCCGATAGCAGAAAAAAAACCATACATCGATATTCTTTTTAATTTCATTTTGCAATACCTAATTTGTCAAGTAAGTGTGTTGAACTCGAAGACGGAAAATTCGAAATTTCAAAATTGTCGGTAAGAGGTATCAATTGTAAGTAAATGTCTTTTATCACACTTAACAAATAGTTAATATTCTCCTGTTGATGTCGGCAATCCCTCCGTAATAACTACGTACCGAATTTTGTGGAAGATGGCATAGCCCGGAATACAATTAAACCATAAAAGAAAACCAACACGAATTCTAATAATACACGATAATGTTTACTACCGAATGATAAGAGAATTTCCAAACAAATTAAAATTCTGCAGTGGTTTACAAATTCATGAATGGGGTACAATTTTGTACGTTATCGTTTGATACAAATTGTGACGTGAAATCGTTGGAAATGCATGTCGTTATTTTTCTTTTTACAATGAAAGTCTAATTAACATATTCGATAAATTTATATTTAAAAAAGAACGGACTTCAAATGATTCAAAATGAAAACAGTTTAAACACCCTGTGCTATCAGTACCTACTTTCTGACATATCTTGAGATTTAAATTTCTAACATATTTATGGGATATTTTCTTTGACGTTTACCGACTTTTGCCTTTATTTTTCTGATTTGCTGAAAAATGTATGGAATTACCTCTGAATCCACTTAAATATATTCCAATTTATAATTTACTTTTTAAAAGAAAACTGACTTCAAATGTATCCAAATGAAAAATGTTACAAACACCCCCTACGATATTCTTTTATAACATAACATTAATTTTAGAGATTTGTGTAGAAAATCCATCTGACATTTATTTTGACTTTTACCGTTTCTTTCACACATTTATCCCTTTTTACTCAAAACGGTTTAGGTATTTTGCATTATAGAAAAATATACGGAATCAAGTAGGAATATTTCTTTGTAGAATACAATTTAAAATATTCAATTGGAGCGAGCGGCATTAGAAAAATCAGTGACGATTCATTGAATTGAAGTATCTTAATAACTGTTTTTCGGATTTTGTGTTATAGAAAATTATTTGATACCTCTACTACCACTACCCTTCTAAATACTTTACGCATGGTTAAGAACATAGATAAGAGATTTATATATGTATAGTTAAGAACATAGATAAGAGATTTATGGTTAAGAATTCACGCTCTTCTGTTCCTTTGCAATATATGATATTCAATAGGAAGTCGCTTATGTCACAGAATAATCAAACCAAGAAAGGAAACTCTTGTCGGAACCTTTGATGTTTTGGGGTCAGGATTTCGTGACCTTGAACAGAATCGGCCATTACTTTGACAGTAACAATATCCGGGCGGTAACTTTAAATTAAATATAAGGACGAAGTCCTACTAAAAGAGGAACAAAATATTTGAAAATTGATTAAAAAAATATTGATCAGAAGTTGTGTGAAAATAAAGGTTTGTGTTTATATATCTGTGATATACCAAAAGTTCCACTTCAAATAGTTCTGTGAAATATTATTTTGCAAGTAATAGGTACAACTCACAATCTTTTTAAAGTATCGGTTCTGATTAAATATGATGACCATATAGATATATGTGAAAATGGTCTACAGCCCTGGTTATTGCGAGGAGTTCTGGTGACACAGTAATTCGTTTTTGGTTTCGAAAATGCCCGGCTGTAGTACTCGATCACCCTCTCTTTACCATCTTGCACCTACCATAGGATACCTCCAAACCTGTGTTGCTGGCGTCCGTGTCTAAGGTGAATTTGCCGGACTGTGTAGGAGAGGCTAGAATTGGGCTGGAACATATTGCTGCCTACAGTATTCTGAATGATGTGTCACACTCCTGATTCCAACGGAAGGTCTCTTTTTCAATGGTTTGCCGATGTAGAGGTAAAGCAATGGTTGCAAATCCCTCAACAAATCACTTGTTGTATGAACAACTCCCCAAAAAGCTTCGTAGTTCATGTTTGTCTTTCGGGACTGATCAAGCACGAATGGCTTCTATCTTGACCTCAGTTAGTACGGATTCTTGACTCCTTTTGGAAAATGGAACACTTCTTAGGGTTGAGTCTTAGCGTCGCTTCACACGTGGTACGTACCGTTTCACACATGCCGGACAAATTCACCCGGCGTTAACGAGGATCGGCCCGATGCCGGGTGAGAAGCGACATTCTTAACTCTAGAAAATACGACGCCGAGATTCTTCAGCTGGTCGTAGAATGTATGACCAATGACCAAGATGTCGTCTAGGCATGTCCTTCAGGTCAAGCCGCTTAATACTAATATTAACTTTTAAATGTAGTGAAAGCGTTACATGTCCCAAATGGCATGACCGTCAATTGTTACAGTCTTTTACTAGTGAAAAACGCTATATTTTCTCGGTCGCTTTCGTGAAGGCCAACCTGTCAATATTCACTCTTTAGGTCTAATGTGGAGAACCAACGGAACCCTGCTAGTGTGGTCAGTGTGTCTTTCTTCGTCACGTCGTTCAATTTCCACGGTAAACCGGTTGGTTGCTTTGTTCTTTTTCACTAAAACGTCGGGGGCAGACCATAGGCTTATGGAAGTATCACTCCGTTTTATAACATAGACTCGATGTGTTCCTCAACTGCCTGTTGTTCCACTACCTATTCTGTGGTGTCTGATGAACACGAACCCATGTTGGCTAATTAGGTATATACCCCGTATAAAATCATCCCTTAATATCCGCCACTAGGACCATATGTCGGATTCTATTGTCCCCTATCTGCAGCGAAGATGAGTCAAAAGTAAATCAAATGTTCCACTACTCATCTTCTTTCCTCCTATCCGTCGACCGCCTTTATACCCTCATAGTTGTTCTCGATATTTCTCCATCTGCTTCTGGTACTCTAACGTTGTATAATTTCTAATTCCATAATGGATTTGAAAGTGTTTTTACAGTCAATTTTTCTGTCGGAATTGTTTATGTGAATGGTTTTTACAGTTTGCTTACTTTGAAGATTAGTTTTTATTGACGATGGACAATTTCTTCAAGTAATATTTTGGCAGCAAAAAATAAAAGTTATAACAATAAATTAAATACAAACTGTCAGCTTTAGGTATTTTAACTTTAAACATAGCTACTGTATAATTTGTTAAAAAATAAAAATTTGTTAAACACACTTATTATGTGTTATGCGATGTTTCTTCTTCAAGAAACACCAGTGCGTTCCCTTCTCTATAGTGCCATATATCTTCTGAACCCCAAATGAGAATGAACTGAAATTTTCAGGTAGGCCTCTGCTGGCAGCCAAAGTCCATTTCCATTTTGTTTTAAGGCAAGAATGTACAGGGGATATTCTCTGAACATTCCGTTTATCGAAATTTGCTTAAGAGAAACCTTCATGTATTTTTTTTTCACAAAATAGATTACTTATGTTTCAGGCAAGCTAACAATTGTCGGTGATCAAAGACAGTTGGATCAATGTAACATGGAGTGGCATGTAATACTAAAAACAACTTGTTTATTATTAAGGTGAAGTCCGGTAATGGTTCTTCAAATATGCCTGGCGGGTACGTTTATGGTAGAACCATATTTCATAAACGATCAGACACTTTTATAACCGGATAGGAATTCATTGTCAAGTAGAATAACTATACTATGTGTAGACACTTGTGTTCGACAAAATAATATTATTTTTATGTATACGTATTGTTTTGACGTTTTTATAATCTCTTATAGCTTGAAAATTATTATACAGTACGTTTGTTTTTATCATTATATAACAGTTACAAAGAAATACGCGCATGATTCTATTATATTATAATAATAACTGTAGTATTGAAGTAAGAAATATTAATACCAATATTATCTAATCCAATATATAAAAATAAATTTGGATTATCTGCCTGGGATTCCGTAATAACTACTTTTGTCTATGTGTTCATATGGTGTACAAAAACAAGTTTATAAAATTTCTCTATGTAAGTGGAAAAATCTTAAAATTGACTGGAAGCATGTTGTACATACCTATAAGCGGGGGTGCTGTTTCACCATTCTTCTTTTCTGATAGTTCTGTCTCAAATGAATACCATTTAATCACGTAGTGGTCTTTCCTCCTCCCCTTCTGTTACTTTGCAAGTATTATTCCAAGATTTTTTTTGGCCATCCTCCATCCTTCATAGTTTTCACTTGTTTATCCTCTGTAATTGTCTAGGTTTCATCATATACGAAGAGTTTATAATAGTTTTATTCATCCTTTCTCACAGGATCTATTCTAAATGTCTGACAGCTCTTCTTTTACTTTGTATAGCCAACATTCAGCATCTAAGTTAAAATTGGTTCTGTTAGTGTTCGTTTTGTTTGAACCTTGAAGATAGTTCACCAAACCAATTACTTTTTTACCATGTGTATATGGTGTATAACGTTATTGAAGCTTATTTCTTCAGATATTAATACATGGTAAGCTAGAAGTCTTTCTATATTTCAAACGATGATAAAAAAACTGGTCATATGAGATAATAATGGTTTATTTATTTTGAAAGCACACAAAAAGGGAATTTATTTTGACCCTGCTGCAGGCTGTGGCGGTAATTTTCAATTACTGCCTTACAAGTGTTTGTGAAATGTCTTGCATTTCCTCTCAGATATTTACCTTTAATACAAGAGACCCTGGGTTATTTCTATAAATTTACTTTTAAGGTGCCCACAAAGGAAATAGCCCATTGGGGATAAGTTTGGGCTACGAGGTGGTTAGTTAATGTCACCTCTTTTGGATATAACTTTTCCTCCAAAAATTTGGCGAACTGCACTCAATGAGTCGTTGGATGAGTGACATGTTACTCCATCTTGCTGAAACCACGTACGTTGATTAAAACCATTGAATCCTGTAGCACTAGAGCAAAAAGTCCTGCATTGCAATATATCGCTTTGTATTCACAAAATGTCTTCTTTGGTCTTCATTGATTCCTGGACCAATAATGCCTTTTGCTGACAAAGCTACTCACACAGTAACTGCAGAATGATAGCATTCTGTCGGTTCACATACCCATTTAGATCGAAGTGGGCCTCGTCTGTGAAAAAAATGTTGGTAATATCGTTAGCAAACTGCAACCTGTAAGCGTGATCTTGAGGCTTTAATTCCTGCGCTACTTGAATTTTATACGGAATTAAATGTAAATCTTTATGAAGAAAGCGGTTTAAAGGTGTTCTGGTCAAATTTAACAACCTAGGCTGCTTTTGAGTAGAGTTTAGTTGTTCACGAACAGACGCTCTTATTTAATTTATTGTTGAACCCGACTTCTTGAACTTCTGCTCCTATTTTCTAATGTTGAGTAATGAACGCAATATTTTCAGCTAGAGTCGAAGAATCGTTGTTTCGATAGTAGGTACCCACGTATGCAAGTCGCAAGTTGCATTCCGGTGACACTAAATTCTCAGCCGCTCTTGAGATTTTGCGATGCGTAACTCTGCTGATTTAAATGTTAACGGACTTTTGGTTCACCCCTTACTTCCCAAAGACCAATATTAAATTTGCGAATTTGTGGATCTGGACAAGCCCGGGGACGAGATTATTAGGCTCTTGGGCGACTGAGGAGTTCTGGTTCCTAATACTAGATAGATTCTAACCATCTCAATTAATTTGGACCAGACCTACGAATTTGCAGGTTATTTATAAATGTGCACTTTCATTCATTATCTTATTATTATCGATGTACTAAACATTATAATCAAAACTAGGACTTACTTGAATATACATACACATATTCTTTTTTAAATAAGTTTAAATTAGATTACGTTATGTACAGAATTATGTGGCTTATTAAATACCCGTAAAATAATAAAACAGAATTAAAAAATATATTTACATAAATTTTTTAATTCTGTTTTATTATTTAAATTAAATCAACTTCTCTTAAATAGAAATTTGCCAAAAAACGGTGTACACAATAAAAATTTTGATCTAAGGATTGGTTTTGGGACTGGCTTGGTGTGTAATTAACAAACTGTAATCTGCATACTATTTCAGAGTGGTTATTTAAGTTTTTTTTTTCAAAGTAGCGCAAATTATTATTTTTTAATTTCATAAATTTATTTCTTAGTCCATCATTTTTTTAAATTCTAACAATTAACAAGGAAAAATGAGTCTTTGGAATGCAAAGAATGTTTATGTAAAACGATTTTCATTAGAAAAATACCAAAAAATATTCATGAAATAGATAACACTGGAATGAGTGACACTAACAATGTCATTATCGTCGAACGAAAATATAAATATCATGAAAAATAGTTTCAACACTTTCTACAAGAATGCATTAAAAAATCAGTTTAAACATATCAACAGAAAAAATTAAGTGATAATATGGAAATAATTCTTTAATGTTTTCAAGTATACGTCAATTGTTCTTTTATTACGAAGTTTCATTAGTTAAAACATCCATAAAATCTCACATTTTAAAACAATTTATCTTTTTATAACTTCCTCAAGTCTAGTTTTGCGTTTATCGAAAATATATTTGTATAAAATTATTATTGAAACCATATCTTTATATTATTGTATACGGGGTTAACAATATAAGGAAAAAGTTGTCTTAATTCAGGCATTAAAACATTTTGTAAAAAATCCAAGTAACGCGCTCCAGTAAATGCCTCTCAACAATTTGTCCATTATTTATTATGCCATCCAGAAGTTCACTCTAACAGGATATGGAGTGTGACCATCCCTCATCCAGTGAGAATTGTGTGAACTCCAATACCGACAAATATCGGATTCCTTTGGCATCAATTCGTAACCATTTCAAAAATTCTAATCTATGATCAGGATCATCGTCATTTAGTTGCTGAAAAAGTTTAATTTAATATGGAGGATATTTCTCTTTTTACTAAATTCCAATACTTACATCAATATAAACGGCTACTTCTCTTCTAGATTTCTTTACGTTTGCCTCAACATTAAATAATATACAGGGTATTTTATAGAAGGTTCTCCAAACTTGGAAGGCGGATAGGTGGGCTCATGTGCTATATTATGTAGCCCATATAATATCTAGATAGCTGACGGTTTTTGTTTTTTATTCTAATTTTATATTTTTTCTTAATTCCCAAATTTTTTCGTATAAACTTTTCTGACTTTTTGTATTTATCACTGTATTCACCAAATAAACTCAAATATAATCTCAACTGCTCCTTGGTTTCTATTTCTCTCTCATAAACGAATTGCGCTGCCCTTCCATATACAAAAAATTAAAGGAAGTCAAGTCTGGGGACCTTTGGCACAGAGTATAGAACCAGCTCTTTCAATCCACACGTTTTGGAATGAATTGTCCAGGAGCTCTCTGACACTTCGCCTATAACGAGCTGAACAGCCAACTTTTTTGAATAATGTTGACCTGTTTTCCAATTAGATTTCATCTAATAAGATCGATCAATCGTTCATTAAAAATTCCAGTCATTTACGAGATAGAAATATAAACCAAGGAGCAGTTAAGGGAAATAATCAATGTTGCGTTACAAACAATGCGGGTTGATCGATCTTATTACATGAAATCCCATTGGAATACAGGCCAATAATATTCAAAAAGATGGCTGTCCAGCACATTATAGGCAAACTGTCAGAGAGTTCCTGGACTATTCATTCCCAAACACGTGAATTGAGAGAGGTGATCCTATACTCTGTCCTACAAGGCACCCAGACCTGACTCCTTTTGAAATAGAAACTAAGGAGCAGCTCCTTAGTTTTTATTTCTCTTTCATAAACGAGTTGTTTGGCCCATCCCCAACCAATAAAATCAAAAGGAGTCAGGTCTGGCGACCCCGCAGGCCAGAGAATAGGGCCATCTCGCTCAATGTACGTGTTTGGGCATGAATAGTCCAGAAGCTCTCAGACAGTTTGCCTACAATGTGCTGAACAGCCATCTTTTTGAATATTATTGGTCTATATTCCAATTTTTCATCTAATAAGTTCGATATCCCGCATTGTTTGGAACGCAACATTGATTATTTCCCTTAGCTGCTCCTTGGTTTCTATTTTTATCTCGTAAATTACTGGAATTATTAATGAACGATTTATCAATCTTGTTAGATGAAATCTAATTGGAAAACATCAACAATATTTAAAAAAGTTGGATTTCCAGCACGTTATAGACGAACTGTCAGAGAGCTCCTGGATAATTCATTCTAAAACGCGTGGATTGACAGAGCTGGTTCTATACTCTGGCCTCCAAGGTCCCCAGACTTGACTCCCTTTATATTTTTTGTTTGGGGACGGACAGATCAGTTTATGAGAGAGGAAAAGAAACCAAGGAGCAGTTAAGAGAAAGGACAAATGTTGCTTTTGAAACAATGTGGGATGAGATGCGACTAGAGACTACGACTGTAGCAGCCAGAAAAAGGTGGCGCGATGGCATCCGTAGCGGTGGAAGCCAGTTTGAACAAAATTTATAATAAATTATGGCAACTTATGTATGTTTTATTTTTTGTAGTTCTAACCTGTAAGTTACAATCTCAAATTGTATTATGAAACTGATTACTTTCCAATAAGTCAGGACTGGTAAATAATTAATTTGTTTCAACCGCTCCACGTGAATGACGTAAATCTTTATTAGGTGTACATATGTTTCGCTTGCATAATGCAAAGCATCATCAGCACCATATACAAAATTCTTCTTAAATTAAAATAAAGTCGTAAATTTAAAATTATCATTAATCCCTTATGAGGGAAAGGTACAATACTAGAAACATCAAAGTGTTTAGTGTGCAGTAGTACGTTCAGGTAGCGTATATTAATTAATTTAATGTTAAGAAGAATTTTGTATATGGTGCTGATGATGCTTTGCATTATGCAAACGAAACATATGTACACCTAATAAAGATTTACGTCATTCACGTGGAGAGGTTGAAAGAAATTAATTATTTACCAGTCCTGATATTCGCCACCTCCACTGTAAGCAACATGGACTACTATGACAAATTTTCTAATAAGTGTTATCGTTGGAAAGGGGTTAAAGTAGAGAAGTTTTTGTAAGCATTCGAAGTTCCCGATGTGCTTTTTTTTGTAATGTGATAAAGTGTTTAACTTACTGACATTTTTATGGAACCTCGCCATTTGTGGACTCATATAATTTTTTCAACCAATTATTTGTATCAAATATCGAATGCAGAAGAGCAAACAAACATCATAGATTCGATTTAAGTTTATTTGGTGAAGATACAATGAAAAATAAAAACGTTACTAAAGTTTATATGTAAAAATCTGAGAATTAAGAAAAAAAATTAAACAAAAAAAACGTAAGCTATCTAGATGGGCTACATAATATAGTACATGATCCCACCTATCCGCCTTCCAAGTCTGGCTAACCTTCAACAAAACACCCTGTATATTAATTTCTTTGTGCCATTAAATTTATATCTCCCAGGTTTGGGAAGATTTTTGACAGTTACAAATTGACGGAATTTTTATTCTATTTTACACACCGTAGACTGGGAAATGTGATGGTTACATACATTTGATTAAATATTCTCTATACCTCAGAATGTGTTGTTCACCCACTCCAATTAATATTAATAAATTCTTTGGGGCTCAAATAGAAAAAAAATCCGTAAAAATAAAAAACTTTATATTTTTAGCTTTCAACATCACACCAGAAGAGATTTTTGTGATTTTTTGAAGTAAAACGAGTGGAGAATAAATCAGTTTTTTTTCGAACGGAAGTAACATAAAACAAATATTCGAGATGCGAGAAGGAAGCACAACTGCTGAAGGTTCTCGACTAGAAGCAATCTATTGCCTTTCGTTCAAAGGATTGTAAAATCTCAGAAAGGTTATTAATATCCCATTTGATCTACTTTAAACCTTACTTATACTAATGTATTGACTGAAAAACTCACACTGAGATCGAGAATTCAAGTGACCAAACTCAGAGTGGTGTAGCTGTATACAGAGTTGGAGTTTCTAACTTTTGTTACCACAAACATCAAAATTCATCTTCAAAATATATAATGATTGAATTAATTTATTCCAATTTCTGTTTTTATCCGTAAATTATTGGAAATATCCACAAATTCTATGCAATTCTAACTTATTTGTTTTTAATTTCATTACATCATCAAAAAGTGTTACATCAATCGCGAGGTTATTTCTTGTCCTGTATTTAATTCATTTTGACAGTCAACTTGTAATCGTTTTAAGCAGATAAATTCTTACCTTATGACTATATGTGTGAAATCAATCAGGCAATACTTCTTTGCATAAAGCTTCTGTAGAACTTGTTGCAATTCCTCTTGACAGGACCTTATGTTTTTCAATGTAGAGTTTGCAATGCTTAATTTATCTGGAGGTTTCATTTCAAAGACAAGCAGATAATTTCCATGCCAGTTGTAATATGAATTAACATTTCGTAACTAGTTCCCTTACGTAGAAGTTAACAACGACTTCATTTGACCTAATAAATTTCACAAACTATTTGGTGTGACAATTTATTTACATAGAACATATTGGAAAATGTCATTATTGGATTATACTTATGTTGTTTACTTGAATTTCAATAAGCATTTCGCTAATACTGTTTGCCCTTATTTTTTATTGAAGTGGGTAAGTTGTTTGGTTGCTGAGAAGAGACAACAATTTAAGCATTGAAACACAATACACAAATAAATAACTCCCTAAGTATATATAATATAAGGAAACACAAAAAAGCGTGAGTAGAGCAATTGAACAAAGTGCGCAAAAATAATGGTCAAAAACTAAATGAAAGAATGCAGTTGCTAATGAGTAATGACATAAAGAAGAGAAATAATACGCAAAAGTACACTATACTACAAAAATATCAACACGGAAATATGAAAAAAATAACATGAGAGAACACGCCAAATATTATAGCTATAATAATAAAAGTGAATTATTCAATCTTTCTATAAAGAAAGGCACGCTAAACCCAACAAAAACCCTACATCAATATTCCTATAATACTAACTCAGGGATCAGAAAATATTTCCGAGATAAAAGAAGAATTGAAGAATATATGAAAGACAATAGCATAATTATTACTATGTCCTCCTTTTTTAAACCTTCAAAAAGGAAGACAAAAATTATAAAAGAAAATGTTATAGCACAAATTTCTATTTGTACAGGAAGGACCAAAAGTCAGTTAACATTTAAATAAGCAGCTGGGTCGCATAGCAAGTGAGATCTGATTAAAGTCATAAGGGAAAACATAGGAAAAACTATCCCCATATAGGGTTGTTTAAAAGGATATTACCATTATTAATTTCATCCTTGATTATTGGTAACCAGGAACGGTAGAATTCTATTGTAGTACTAGTTATACAATCGCTTTCATTTAATAAAATTAGAGAAAACTCAGCTTTCGTTTTGTATTGTGAAAGACGCCACAACTATCTCTCAGTAAACAACCGAAGTTCGAATATTTTTAATACAATAGGACAGGAAACATGTATCCATAGCCACATCGATGCCTCCCCCTCCCCCCAACTTAGGCTAATATCGTACTAGATCGCCCCCACTGGAACTTGCCTCTGGATCTGCCTCTGTTCCTATTAACTTGCCAATTGTATAGGGTGCTTAAGACAGCTGACTAAAAGAGAGGCGAATAAAACAATAAATTCTGTTGATAAAACAGGGCATGTGGCATTAGGAGAGTGATAGACAAAAGCGAATTCTGGATCTGCGAAAGGAAGACAGCGACTCCGACTGTATATATCAACCTTGTAGTGGTGAGGAGGAGTGGAGAGGAGGGGGGCAAGATGAAAATTGTGCTAATAAAAGTGGCAAGGGTATGTAAAACGAAACTCCTTCAGTATTTTGGGTCATTGCTTACTTACCTATTGTTTAGGATCATCTCACTTAACTGTCTAGGTTTATAAGTCGGGTGTCTACGCTGCTATTATCACATTGTTTTTCCAGTTTTGCAAAGCTTCAGAGGGACAGCGTTTTCCCGGCTCGATCCGCCACTTGTAAATGTGACTTAATAAGCTGATCTTCTTTTTTGTCTAAGATAACAAGATGCGTTGTCTCGTTGGTGTAATTCTTTTAAGTAGAGATGTAGAAAACTTATAGACCCTCCGATGTATAACAAATGTTTAAACACAAAGTTTTGTACTTTAACGCCAAACCTTTATTTTTACACTCAACGTTTCAACAGAAAAGGTGTCGTCATCATGAAGATTGTTTTATTCCAAGGAGATGGCAACTAGTCATATGAAATAAAAACTGTTTATTATGAAAGTACACAAAAGAAATTTATTTCTTATAAATAACACCACATGTGATCGTTGATTATTTTTACACTGCTGCAACTTGAAGCAGAAATTGATACTGTCTTACAAGTGTTTTGTGAAATGGTTTGCATTTTACTTTTAAGATATCCCCAAATAAAATAGTCCAATAAGGATAAGTCTGTGCCACCAGCTGGCCAGGTATAGTTGGATATAACTTTTTTGCGAACTGCATTCAATGAGTCATTGTAGGTGTGACACATTGCTCCATTTTACTGAAACCACGTACGTTGATTAAAACCATTAAAATCCTGTAGCGCTGGAGCAAAAAAGTCCTCTTGCAAGGCAATATACCGCCATGTATTCTCTGTAACAGAATTTCCTCTTTGGTCTTCTTAAAACTATGGACCAATTAAGCCTCTTGGTGGCAAAACATTGAATGAATGCAGCGGTTTTTGATCCTTCAACTGCGGATTAGTGTCACTCCAGTACCTGCAATTTCTCCATTTAGGTGGAAGTATGCGGTTTAAAAATTTTCTGGGCAAATTTAAGATTCTAGGTCCGCCGGATCATGGTAAATCGTATCCTCGAACTTCCACCCCCATTTTCTAATGAATTGAGTTGATAGAGAAGAATCGTTGTTTTGATAGTACTTGGGTATGCAAAACGAATATTGTGTTCCAGTGAACGACGCCATGATACTAAATTCACATTAGCTACTCTTGACATGCATAAACCACCTCCCCCTCGCCTCACTCCGCCTTCGCTATGCGAAGCAGTGAAATGTTAACGTACTTTTGGTCCACCCTGTACCAGATTTTTCTTTAGTATTCGTGAATTCTTCAGTGCTAGCATAATTTCTTCCTCATTCATCTCCGGAATAACTTCTATTCCCTGGTTTAGTATTATTGGGATACTGATACAGCTTTTTTTCATTCATTTTGAGTACAATTATTTATAGAAAGCTTCAATAATTGTTATTTCCTAGGTTTTCCCTTATGACTTTAATGAGATCTCAGGAACATCAGAATTTTATTTTTGGCGAATGCACATTTTATAACAGTCTTACCTAGGAGCGGCACATGAAATTCTGAAGGTAGATAGCTCTTTCAAATTCTTCCAATTTGAAAGAAGCTCTGTTATTTCACATGATCTTTACAATTTTTAGTGCTACCCCGTATATATCAAATTTGCAGTAAATTCCCTTAGTTACATCAGTTTGATTGTCAAACATTAATGTCAAATTGTGATTTACTAAATTTGTCATTACGAATCTTTTTAATATTTAATATTATTTCTTGTTCATTTGTGTTAAGTTAATTACGATTGAAAAAGGGGTCTGATTTAGACCTTAAACCGTTTGGGCTATTTGAAATCTATATACTTTCAAGTTTATGCGGTGTGCACAGAAACTAGTTTATTTTAAGCTCTTTGATGTAAAATTTTCTCGATTAAAGGCTAATTCAGACTAGACTAGTAGTTTAGTCGAGTGGCGAGTTATTCCAATGATTACTGCCCCAAAAACGTTCGTACTGCGGTCGAGTGCAGTACACAAGTTTAGTGTATTTTGCAAATGGAACAACCTGCAACTTAATATTCCATGCGCACTCATATTCTAGATATTTGACCAAAAAATTTAAAGTTGTTTCTTCATTCCCAAGAAACGACATTTTTGTAAGACCTAACCAACAAAACGGTAGCTAATAACTCCACAGCTCAAACAGTAGTTGAACTCGACTCAATGAAACGTTCGGACTTGTTAAGCCCATGAATCAATGAGCAGTGACGCGTGGTGGGGAACGCTACTCGACCGAAAAATAGAACAAAATGGATCGGCTCCACTAAATTGCTTGCTAAACTACTCGACTAAATTTTCGTTGTTCAGACACGGATAGTTAATAAATTACTCGCCACTTGACTAAATTACTAGCACAGTCAGAACTAGGCTTTAGTGTCGGACTCATGAAACTTGAGGCTCTCAGAGGTGGCGATCGTCTCCATGGGCCCCCATAGCTTTGGACTCTCCCTTGAATTGGAAACATATTAACAAATATAATTAAAAATTTTATGACATCAAATAGCAAACTAAAGATTTACCTTCGTTATGTTCATATTCCAATCTTAAAGATGAAAAAATATCTGTTATTAAATTATGAATTAAATGCAAATTTGAATTGAATATTATTTCCGGTCGTTTTTTGTGTGATTGAACACTTATTATTTATGTAGATCAATATCAGTACTGTATTCATAACTCGATTAATCCTTGCCTCGCAAGAATAAAACATTTTTAAACATTAATTTATTCATGTTAACTGATCGATAGCGTGAAAGCAATTTGTAATTGTTTAATAGCAGTGAGAAAAAATTTACTACTTCATGGAAATCTTACGGAACCGATTTTTAACGAACATAAAGGTGATCAATTAAGAACACCTTTATTAAGATCTATGTACAAGATGAGGTGTTTTAATAATACGATAGATGGAATTCATGAGCCATAACATATTATTATTACGTCATAAAATTGTAGTGGAAAATCTGAAATAGTTGCAAATTCGTTTGTTTTCGATATTTGTATCTAACGAGAACTTACTCGAACTCTATTCATCAATAATTTATATCTAAAAAAGCACCGACCTCAACTGGCTTAAATTAAAAACCGTTTAGAAACCGTGTACAATCAATTTTTTTTCTCACATATTCTGATTTGAAGTACAATTCTATCGATTATTTTAGAGTAATCTTATCTCTCTCCCTTTTCGCTCTCTTTAATTTGTATTTTTTGTATATTTTCCACATATTATTAAACTTTTTTATTCGTTTTATTATTTGGACCACTTTCTATAAGTGTAACTCTAATTCACCCTATTTGCAACCACCCTGTATATGTCTGTGTGTATTGGTCACCCAATATAAAATATTTGTCATTTTCTGAACTACCCTGTACAACTATAATTCAACTCCACACGATGCTGCAACCGCCCTGTATAAGTATTAATCCTCTCTACCCTATTGACTGTTTCTATTTTTCTATTGTTTAGATCACAGTGTATAGCTATAATTTTACTTCGCCCGATATGTCAAGTATGAGCAACTAATTATCTCCCACACTATATAACATTTTTTAACTACCCTGTATAACTATAATTCCACTCCACTTTATATTTCAATCATCCCGTATATGCAACTGTTACCAACATTTTTTGCACCCTCCGACCTATAACTCAAATATCCTTACTGCATATGCTTATTTAACCATTTTTTTAACGTTTTTAAAACGACTCTGTATAACTATAGTTTAACTTCTCTTATTTCGACAACCTACTATAAGTGCTACCTATGTGCCACCCAATATCACATTTACTTGTAAGATTTTTTGAACTCACATGAACTGTAATTTTATTTCGCTCTATATTTCAACTGCGCACATTGCTTGCTGCTTGAATTTCAATGCTCGCATACCTACCACCGTATACAGTAAAGAAAAGATCACTCACATAACAATTGTTCTTTTCCATACATTTCATTCGACTTTAAGCCCCGAAAACCGTTACAAACACCCTATATACGATACACTTTCATAGCATATCTTGACATTTAAGTTAGATATTTATGATGAAAATTTTACATATACCTACATTGATTTTTACTGTTTTTTGTACATATTTTACCAATTTCCAGAAAAACGATATATTTTACGTTATAGATAATTATACGGAATCAGTTGATTGATTGAGCCGTTTTAGAGAAAACAGTGTACCTTCATTGAAATTCACTGAAGTTTGATTCCCTTAACTACTGTCTGGAAAACCGTAAATCTCACGTTATAGAAAATTATATGGTACCTTTCTATAACATTCCTTAATGCAATGCGGTTTAAATCATCACAATTGCCCACATCGTTTTTGAATAATCACTCAGCATACATTAAAAAAACGTGCCAACCGATTGATAACCTCCTCCTTTTTGGAAGTCGGTTAAGTAATGACCCCATATGCAAATCTATTTTTTTGGTACCACGAACTTCCAACAGAAATATCTATATATAAATAGGCAAAGACAAAACGATTAGGTACCATTTTCTCCTCTGTCTCTCAACCGATTTTCTTGATTTTTGTTTTGTTAAGTAGCTACTGACTTCAGTGCAGAATGCTAATATTAATTTACAACATTGGTTCATTAAAAAATATATAATAAAAATTCATTATTTATGTCCATACTGTCAACGCCAAACAACTGACAGTGCCGCCGGCGCCAGACGGTCGAAACTCAAAGCATTGAGGAATTATATTTGGAGGGAGCGAGCGTTAGATGCTGTTATTAGAGAATGTACTTCTGGAAGTGGCATACAAGCGTTGTTAGTGTTTAGTGGTAAAATAAGTCAATGTAGTAGATCAGTAATTATTTTTCGGACTGGTTGCAGTAACTTTCATATTAAATATTCTGTTTTTAATTGGAATTTAATTATTTGATTAATAAATTATTATTACAACCTTCCCGAAGGTGTTATGTAAAAAATTGTCAGACAGCGGACAATAGAGAATGTATTAAATATTTAAGTGCTCCTAGGGTTGTTGGTCCTCTTTTTCCTTTAATACTTCTGAACTTGATTGAAACCGCAAATTACGAAAACTTTTAGGTTGCAAAGAGCAATCTTCCAATTATTATATAGAATATTTTGCCAGGAGCGGTTCCAGCCAAAAATTTAAGGGGTCATTCATTTGTGAAAAATATTTCGAATACCGATATTTGATTACATTTTTGTTTATTTTTTTAATGCAATAGATTTGTCAATATCAGTGAACAATTTTGGCCATTACTCTCTATATCTCTACAACTCTGTTTCTTATAAAATTATACTTTTTACAATTTCATGAAATAGGGTCGAATTTCGACCACTGGGCGACCACTAGTAATTATTAAACTGCCTCCAAGGATATTATCAATTAGGCGTGTATTTTTGTAATTTATTTTCTGTATATGATTTTTCTCGATTTTTTATCTAGTTTTGATACGATCTGAATAATTACTTATTTGTTTAATAGAGTGTGCATCTATTCTATTCGTAAATGGATGAAGTTTGATACTGAACACATCTCTGTATGGTTGTAGGTATATTGGTCGATTTTTCTAAAAATTCCTTAGCAATTTGTGTTGTTTTTTTTAAATTGGTGGTCTCATATATGATGACTAGTAACATGTAATTTTTCAGAAAATCGTCGAAAAAGCTAGTGCATCAAAAACTCTCTTAACTGGCACTTCTACATATATTTTCAAATTCTAACATAAGAGGCGGGGAACTGAGGACACCAAAAGCCAATTTGAGAATTTTCTATGTTCTTCGCAATTATAAAGTGTAGTATATTATAATTAACTAGTCGTTACCGGCGGTTTCACCCGCGTACGGAATGTTCAAGCTTTCGCAAAAAGAAATAACTTATGAAACATATGGATTATTCTAAATAAAAAAATTTCTAACTTCTTTAAACCACTCTACTTAACTATAAATCCACCAATCCCGAATATATTTCACTCAAAGTGAAAGTACTTATGCGCGACCCAATATAACAATATTATTCGACATTTTTTTTAATCACCTTGAATAACTGTAACCCTACTTCACTCTATATTGCAACCATCCTGTATAAGCTGCTGTTTTTTGTCACCCAATATAAATTTTTGAACACCTGACTATAACTCTTCTCTACCCTATATCTCAGCTATGCAACTGCTTATGGTATACGCTGTACAACAATTATTTCTGATATTTTATTATTATTTTTTAAAGTTCAATTTCTCTTTACCCTATATTTTAATCACCCTTTAAATGCAGCTTTTTCTAACATTATGTTAGACACGCTTTAATACTATAATCTTGCTTCTCCCCATATTTCAGATATTCCATATAGTAGAATACAACTGTTCATGGTCTACCTTTATATAACAATTATTTCAAACTTTTTTACATCTATCCTGATGGAAATACCGGCGGAATCCTTGGTGTGTCACAAATTTAAAAACACAGTTTTGCACCCTAACACCAAACTTTTATTTAAACACTCACCCAAACTGCAACTGCATATTGGTCACCTTATATAACAATCAATTTTATTCAACATTTTTTTAACCGCTTTGTATAAGTAAGTCTACTTCCATTCTGTATACACTGCAGCCAATTTGTGAAACATTACAACTTATTTTTGAACCACCCTGTATAACCATAATTTTACTCTACAAAATGTTTCAACCACCCTGTTGTACATTTGCTAAGGGGCCACCAAACATAACATTTTTTAAACACTTAACTACAATTTGAAAACGCGAGATGTAAGACCGACATCTAGAAGAGAGTACTTAACTACAACTTTGGTCCACTCACTATCTTATATGTGCAACTGCTTATGGACTACGCTATATAACTATTTTTGTATCACCCTTGAAAGCATAATTTGTCTCAACCCTGTATTTCAACCACCCCTTATATGCAGCTTTTTCTAACATTGTTTTAATCACACTGTATGAACTATAATTTTACTTCGATTTATAGTTCAGATATTACATATATGCAACAGCTCAATGTTCTATCCAACAAAAAGAATATCGAACCTGTTTAACTATAATTCCACTCTACCCGCTATTTCAACAACCTTGTATATGCAACAACTTATCGGCTACCCAATATAACATTTTTTGTACCACCCTGTATAACTATAAATCCATAAATGCCCAATATATTGCACCAAAACCGCTACTGATTATTGGGCGCCGTAAATAACAATTTTTTCAGCATGTTTTTGAATCACCTTGTATATATTACAACTCCTCTGTATAGGCTAATGCTTATTGGTTAATAATTAACCCTAACACTTCTCCACCCTATATTTCAACTATCCTATCTTTCCAACTTATTATGAACTACGCTATTTCACAATTTTTTCAACGCCATTAAATTCTCTCCACACTTCATTTAAACCACCATTTATTTATTTTCTAACCTTGTTTGAATCACACTGTATAACTATAACTTTACTACAGGTAGTCCATGTAAGCAACTGCTATATAACAAAATTTTTCTAGCATTTTTTGCCCACCCTGTATAATTATAATTCTACACCACCCTATATTTCAACAACCTTATTTGCCACCCTGTATCCTTAGAATCCCACCGCACCCTATACTTGAACCATTTGGTAAATGGAACAGCTTGTAGATCATCACATTACTTATTTTTTAAACCCACCTGTGTAGCTGTAATTATACTCCACAACATATATTTCACCCATCCTATATATGCAATTGCTTGTGGATATAAAACAAGTTTTTAACCACAACATAAACTATAATTCCACCCATCTTATATTTCAAACACCCTGTATAAACAACTGCTTCTAACATTTCTTCAACCCATTTCATAACTATAATACCTAATAAAAAAAATTCAAAGATCCTAACTGTTTACATAACACATTTTTTTCTAAGATTTTTTATCCAAACTATAAATATTCTACCCTTTTTCAACCGCTTGGTATATAGAACTGTTTATGGCCCACTCAGTATAACTATTTTAGACCACCCCGTATAACCAATTCCACTCTCTCTTATTTCAACCACATTGTATATATGCAGCTGCTTATAGGAGACCAAATATATGTTTTTAGATTTTTTAATTCCATTTAATTCTACTCCGCTCTAAGTTTCCTATATACAGAACACCCTGTAAAATTACGCTCGTTATATCAGGTGATTTTTGTTAAATCGAAACATGTTACATTGTCATATTTCGAATTTTGAAAAAAAGCTAAGCTGATGCCGGTATCTTTTATTTTGTGCGTGCGGTGGAACCAATTGAGTAATTGTATTATCCAACATGGTAGAAGTTTTTTCGCTATATCTACCGTTTCTGTCAATTTAGGGAGATAAAATGTCTACCAGATTTTAAGTCCAACTATAGGCCTTGCAACAAAAAAAGATTGAGCAAAATCAGTTCAATAGTTCTTATGTGATGCCCGAACAAACAAACAAACAAACAAAAAGACAAACTTACAATTTTATGATAGTATAGGTTATATTCAACATGTTTTCGGATTAAATTAACGAGTATCAAGCTCATTGTATTTGTATACCTGTTACTCGTAACTATGGATTTACATGATATTTTTTCAATTTTGCCATGACATGGCTTTTAATGTGACCGACAGCTGCTTACAAAATTCAGTCAACAAGTCAGTATCTAAATTCCTATTCGGGACGATTAAACACAGGGTGTTTAGCATAGCAAACGAGATCATAAATTAAGGTGATAAAAACAATAGTAATAATATGTAATTTAATTAAACATATTTTTGGGTTATTAAGAGAACACTTACCAAGTTCATTTGGTTCGTATAACTGTGGATTTAAACAAAAATTCTGCGATAACGGGGCTAAATAAAAAATACAGAATAAAAACTACCCGAGTTCCAAATAGAACTAACAGACAGGAAATGAAAAATTTTAAAAAATAACCGCCTTCAAAAAAGAAATAAAAATCTGAAAATAAAATATATTTTAGAAATATATCTATAAATTGATTTTAAAGTAGAATTAAAAAGTGGAGAAAAATAACAAAACATAACACTATACAATAGCACATTTACTGTTGTTAGGTATTACATACAAAGTAAAAAATGTAAACAATAAAAAGTCTTAATTTTTTCTGACTTTTTGGGAATAACACCACAAGCCGGTATATATCCAATAGTCCAAATATTTAGGGTCTAAATCAGACCCTGTTTTCAATGGTAATAAATCTTAACACAACTGAACAGAAAAATTAAAAATTAAAAGGTTTGCAATGACAAATTTTTGTAAATTTACAATTTGGCATTAAATGTTTGATAATAAAACTGATGTAACTAAGAAAATTTACTGCTAATTTGATTTATATAGGGTCGCACTAAAAATTCTAAAGAACATGTAAAATAACAATGTTTCTTAAAAATTGGAAGAGTTTGAAATAGTTATCTCCAGAATTTCATATTGCGCTCCTAGGTACGCCTTTGTTATAAGACATTGGCCAAAAATGAGACGAAAGAAATTCTGATGTCCCAGAGATCTCATTAAAGTCATAAAGCAGAGAACCTAGGAAAAACCTTATGAACTATTTCGATACAGGGTTGTTCAAAAGGACTTTACCATTAATTTCATCCTTGATTATTGGTGTTCACAAACTTTTGACTTATCGAATTGTAGTTTCTTTACATACTTCTTGTTTTGAATGTCTTCCGCAGTCCCTTAATAACTGTTTAATTTATTTTCTGGAAAATGATAAATTTCACGTTATAGAAAATTATATGGTATCTATCTTTCCGTAATATTCTTTTGTACGAGGATGAATCAAATATGAACCGGACTTTTGTTTAAAAAATTTTATTGGTACGATCAATACAAATTTTAATACATATTATTTTTCTACATAGTCTCCTCTCTTATGTATACATTTTTCCCACCGAATCGGAAGTTTTTTAATACCTTTCTCAAAGAATGAAACTGGTCGGGTCGATAACCAATTGCGCACAAACGTTTCTACACCTTCGTTGTCCTCAAAGTGGTGGCCTCCCAGTTCTTCTTTAAGTGGCCCAAACATGTGGTAGTCACATGGCGACAAATCAGGACTGTAAGGCGGGTGTTCAAGGGTTTCCCAATGCATTTTGTTCAATTTTCCTTGAGTCAATGCAGATGTATGTGGCCGAGCGTTGTCATGCAACAGAATCACACTTCGGATAGACATATCCCGCCTCTTTTGCCGATAGGCAAGTTTCACTTGTTGGAGTAGTTCGCAGTAATACTCAGCATTAATTGTACGGCGTTTCTGCAGAAAATCGATCAGCAGTACGCCTTTCTAATCCCAAAAAACTGTTGCAAGAATTTTCCCTGCAGAAAGACGGGTCTTGGCTTTCCGCGGTGCTGCCTCTCCAGGTTTTCGCCACTACATGCTTGCACGTTTGGACTCCGGGGTATAATGATGCACCCATGTCTCATCACAGGTGACAATATGTCTCAAAAACTGATCCCCCTCTGCTCGATATCTTGCTAACAGCCTTTCACATACGGCAAGACGGTTTGCTTTCTGATCTTCCCTTAGAAGGCGAGGAACCCATCTTGAACACAATTTCGGTAACCCAACTCATCTGAAATGGTTGATTGAGCACTCCCGTATGATATTCCAACGTGTTCAGCAATTGCCAATACTGTTAGATGGCGGTCACCTTCAATCAGCTCACGAATTGGGTAGATATTCGCTTCATTGATGTTTGTCGTGGGACTGCGTGCATGAGGCTCATTTTCCACTGTCTCTCGGCCATCTGAAAACTTTTTGTGCCAGTCGTACACTTGGGTCCTTGAAAGTATTTCATTGCCGAACTGTGCAGATAGTCGACGCAAAATTTCAGACGGTCTAACGCCCTCCCGCGCCAAAAAATTGATAACAACACGTTGCGCAACAGACGTATGCACCTCTTGCTCTGAGATGATGCTACTAACAGCGCATCGACTACGCCTCGCTAAACCGGCGAACTCCCCTCTTCTTAACATCCTTACCTAACATATATCGAGACGTCAAGCCACTCGAATTACCTACAGGGCGAGAAACAGAAAAGTCCGGTTCATATTTGATTCACCCTCGTACAATGCAGTTTAAATCATGAAACCTGTTTAAGCCGTTTTGAGTAACAGCTGAAAATTCAAAAAAATTTAAAAAAAAAGATGCCCACGAATTGATCACCTCCTCCTTTTTGCAATTCGGTTAATGAAATCATGTTAAAAAGGCACTTTTAGTTAATAAGTGTTATTATCTAACTGGTTAAAATATAATTTATTTTTAAAACAGAACCGGCTTAAATGGAATCAAAATGAACACATTGTGTAATGAATATTATTTTAAAATATATCTTGACGCTTAAATATAGATACTTTTTGCACATAGTTTTCCGATTTTCTGAAAAATTATGAGATTTACGTTATAGAAAATTGTACGGAATCACTTCAGAATAGAATACAATTTAACAGAGATTATGTTGTTTAAGAGTAATCAGTGGAGATTCATTGAATTGCTCTCTTAATTATCGCATTTTCTGATTTTCTGGAAAATGATGAATCTCACGTTATAGAAAATCATATAGTACTCTTCCGTGATATTCTTTAGAACAGTTTAGATCAACAAAATTGATTTTCGAGTCATGGCTGAGCATACATAAAAAAGATTTCGTCGAAATGATAACCTCATCCTTTTAGGAAGTCGCTAAAATGACAATTAAAAAGATACGTTACAAATGAATATCGTTCTCATAATGATTTAAAAAATGTACACAGTATACTAGTTTATGACTGAACATTTATAAAAAAATACCGCTCATTCAAATGACAAGTTTTAGTTTAATTAGTATGTAAAATCATTTGTCACGAACTTTTTACAAAATATATTTTATTACATATAATTTATACGTGAACAAAATTACTCTCCACTTGTACAACAAAATAATAATGTACAACAAAGGCCAGTGTATTTATACCGTCAAAGTCATCAGTTTATCCGTAAATTTAAATTGTCAGTCTTGTCGAAAATCATAGAGAGCGTGAATTTTTGCGGTCTAATTAGAATTACAGGGTGTTTGAAAAAGCATAGCCCAAGACAAAGCTGGAAATTCTTCTTTCAAAAATAAAAAAAATATATCATGTTACATTAGTCCGTAAATGCATAATGGCGTTGTTGTTAGTGGTGGACTCTATAGGAATGTTTTATTTTTGAGCGTAACTGTTAAATATTTACTTGAACTATGTATTATTTCAACAAGATGATGCAGCTTCTTATCTACCAAATTATTTTTCGAAATAAAATAATTAAATATTAGTTACGCCACATGTTGAAGTTCTGGAGTTCTATTTGGTTTGAATAATAATAACGTATAAAACGTGTTACTTTTTATTTTTCTTTCTTGTAATTTTTCAGCAAAAGAATAGAATACTTTGTTGTTCAAAGTAAGTTTGTTTTATACGTATTGCTAAAATGTGAAGTTGATCAATCCATTTAGTAAATTAGTTGGCGAGTTATTTGCGAAAAACTAAAAAGGCGTACTTCGCAATGGTTCATACTGTCATAAAAAATGTTAGAACTTTCAAACTTAATAATTTTATTATGATGACGTAAATAACTGATTAAAATTTTACTTTATGTTCTCCCATTTTTCGACAAGTAAATTCTTCAATAGTCTGAAAGGACAAATTCCATGTTTATATGCTACAAAATATCCGTGTATTTCGGATTTGGCAGCATCTGCCATTTTCGCTTTTCTTTTTGTGAGAACTATTTAACTGTTCCTCTCATATTGCACCTATAAAAATATTCGTAAAAATGTAAAATGTCACATTTGCATGAAAAAAATGTATTTTTATAGAAAAACAGAAAATTATCAAAAATCTCATGACGTTAGTCTCGCAGCTATTGTTAAGAAATTTTTGTCTCTATAACTTATGGGGTTCAATGGCATGGTGTCGTCATTGCAAATAAGGAATTCATTAATTATGTAAGGGTCTCCGGGAGAGGGTGTTAAGAAAATATATACATTCCGTTACGTTGGTGTGAGAAGGGTAAATTCACTTCTAAGTAAGATTTTGTATATACAAATTTAATATTTTGAATGCCGAATGGCTTTCTTCGTTTTATAATATACAATTCGATTTATTTCTTAGATTCCAAATTTTTATTACTTATTAATATTTCAAAATCTTTATTGTGTTCCTTTTTATTCAGTTCAAATGTTGCAAATAATAATTACACTAATTTCTTACCGCCTATTAATCTTGTTTAATTTCAAGAAAGAAAGAAAGAGTTTTACTGTATATCTGATTCCTTTGTAACAACGAGATACAATCTTACGTAAGAAGGGGAAGGGGGTTCGAGAAATATATTGTTACATGGAGGTAGAGGGGGGGGGTCAAAAATCGCCGAAATCATCCTTACGTCATTAATGAATGGCCCCTAAGGGTAGTATGGCCGTGACGTACACAGTTTAATGCATGGCTGCTAGATTCGTGGTTTTGAAGTTTACATATATATATATATATATATATATATATATATATATATATATATATTTTTTAAACGATCGCCGGCATAACAATTTTTGCGATACAGTAATGGACAATAGAGAATGTATTAAATTTTCTGCTAAATCACTCGACTGTAAGGCCCGTAAAAGAACTTCGTTTCAAATAAAAACTAACTTCAAATGAATCAAAATGAAAAGCGTTACAAAAACCCTGTACAATATACTTTTATGACATATATTGACATTTAAGCTAGATATTTATTATGAAATTTGCATTGATGTTTTCCGTTTTACGCACATATTTTTTCGATTTTTCCAAAAACGGTATGTTTTACAAATATACGAAATCAAGCTGGACTATATATTTGTAGAAGGCAATTTTAAATACTCAAATTGATTCAGTCGATTTAGAGAAAACAATGAAAATTCACTGAAATGTAATCCCTTAATTACTATTTTTCTGATTTTCTGGAAAAACGTTATAGAAAATTCTATGGTATTTTTCTGTAATATTCCTCAATACAATGCAGTTTAAATCATCAAAATTGTCCAAACCATTATTAAATAATCATTGAGCATATATATATATATATATATATATATATATATATATATATATATGTATATATATGTAGCTCTCTTGATGGTCCGGGTGTTCGTCCGTTGAAAGTTCTGTCCCTGTAAAGGAACGGCTTTTCCTCTTCTTCCAACACGAAGGGTGGCTGCAGGTTCAGACCTTTCTGGACTACTTCGTATCCGAGATCGTCGACTAGGTCGTTCTCTGCTTGGTCTGCTCTCCGTGGCGTCTGAAGTGGAAGTGAGATCCGATATGTGCGCGCCGCTATTTATGCTACCTCCCGAGTCCCCTCCTATTTCTTTGCCCCGCCTCCGATTGTGTTGAGGGGGCGGTGCAGTTTGTTTTGATTGGGTGACACCATTGCGTTGTCGCAAATTGTACCGATGACGTGGTTCTGTTTGTACCGATGGCGGCCGCAGATGTTAGTTAGACGGGTGGGCGTCCTGATAGTTAGTTACGAATGACGGAATGCAACGTTGTGGTATTGTTGCGCTCTCTTTTAATTTGTTTTTCTTTTCCCGTAAGATGTTCTTCCAAGCTTGATGCAGGTATAGAGCTTCGTTACGGTTATTGATTTCTCCTTCCTTTTCAATTTCTATAGCTTCCCTAATTGTTCTTCTTTTGAAGTTGTTTTCTGTTGCCTGATGCTTAGAGCCCTCAAAGTTGATTCTATGTCCTGTTTGCTGCTGATGTTGGAACAGGGCCGAGGTTGTGGTCTTGTTTCGTATGTTGAGTTTGTGCTCTTCTATTCGGGCTTCGATCCTACGGTTTGTTTGACATACATATGCTTGCTCGCATCCGCCGCAAGGTATCTTGTAGACTCCGTGACTCTCTAGTGGACGTTGGTCTTTGGGATTGCCTAGAATGCTTTTTATCGTCTTATGAGGTTTGTAGGAAGTTTTGATGTTGCTTTTCCAAAGGATTCATCCGATCTGTCACTCATTGTATGTATGGAAGGGTGGTCGCTGCCTTTGGGGAGTCTTGTTGGGTTTCTTCGTGCCTTGGTAGTTCTTGTTGATTCAGGGCTCGTCGTATGGTGTTGTTGCTGTACCCATTCCTCCTCAAGGTCTGTGAGATGGTGTTTAGTTCCTCTTGTTTGTGTTTGGCGTCTGCAATGCGTCGTGACCTGCATATAAGTGTATTTGCTACTGCTTATGCTTGGGGCAACTACTGGATTTTTCTCTCGGGATGAGTCTTTTGCGTATGTCCTCATCTGGTATGAGAGCCTGAATCTTGGATTTGGTTGTTTTTTCCAACCTGTACGGTCTGCCAAAAATTCACAAGGAAGGAGTCCCAATGCGCCCGATAGTCAGTGCTTTCAACTCACCTCTTCACCAACTTGAGAAGTACCTCGCAGCAGCCATGCAACCTTTAGTCGAAAATGTCGCATCCTACGTAAAAAATTCCGAACATCTTCTCATAACAATAGGGGACCTAAACTTACAAGAAGAAGACCGCCTCGCAAGTCTCGACGTCAAATCACTTTACCCAAGCATCCCCGTCGACGAAGCCTTGGACCAAATTGCCATGAATGAAGACCTTCCTGCGCACATCATACAACTCGCGGAACATTGCCTCAAAAACACATATTTCTCCTTTAACAGGCAACTTTACAGACAGGTCGACGGTGCACCTATGGGCTCGGCGCTCTCACCAGCGGTGGCAAACTTCTTCATGTCTTATTTCGAAACGGCCCTTTTGAACACAGCCCCCCTGAAACCAAACGTCTGGCTACGATACGTAGACGATATTTTGATAGTGTGGCCTCATGAGGTAACTGAACAGTTCAGTTACCTAGTGACTCTTGGGGAGTAGGCAGGTTGAGGCCCCGAGTTCGATCTAGACTCTGAAACTCTTTTTCATTTTTTGTCTCTTGATAATGATAAAGAAGCCGATCAAATTAATAACCTCATCCTTTTTGGTTAAAATAATAAAATACAATTACTATACTTACTGTCTAGAACCCATTTGGAAAAAACAGGTCTTGTCCCAACTTATCAAAAAATCGCTTAAATTCTAATGCGTTCGGAGTAAACAGCTATAAAGGAAAAATACACCTTTTTCCAATTTTTCGCCAATAATTCACTAATTAAGCAAATAGTGTAGTTTAACATCTCATATAATATATATGGAGCAAACTTACTATCTATTAACAACGATTTTTTTTATTCTGTTACTGAAGATCACAAAAAAAGTCAAAATTGCTATTTCTGCAATTTTAAACAACCGCAGAATTAATAATTAAGAAGTAAAGATGTGTTAACAAGACTTTTATGTGTTATGCAAAATACCTTGAAGAAAAACCACTCAAACACCTGTGGAACTTTTTTGCAATTGTAAGTAATAAAAACAAACTTATATTTTCTTGACTCGAGTAATTTAATTGAAAGTACACACGCCTTTAGACTATTTTATTAAGATAATTTTCGCCTAATAAATTATGCAAACTGTTTAACACAATGCTAATTGTTCAGTAAATCAAGTCTCATCTCTCAAAGCTTCTTCTCGGTACCGCGGGGGAATTTGCGAAGATTTTCGAGAGTCATGAATACCGTCTAGTGTAATGTATGGAAGTAATAACGCTCTTATAAAAAACATTACATAACGTGTTATTCTACATAACAACGTTATTAAATCATGATGCGTTAGTTGTATTTCAAGAGGGACAAAGTTCGTGACGATGAGTTGCAAGTAATTATTGGAAGAAGATATTTATAAATTGTCGACAGTAATTATTTTAATTTTAAAATGTGCCTACATCAAAATTCTTTGTGTATATAAGTTAGCCAGTACGCTAGTGTTTTAAAAAATTCGATGGTGGAAGTCATCACTTTACTTTAATCAATTTAGATTTTGGACCCTATCAAACAGTTTTTTTTTTTTTGGTAAATTTAAAAAATGCAATAAACGACTACAATATTAATTGATATTCATATCTCTCTTTCTATCTCTCTTTCTATCTCTCTCTCTCTCTCTCTCTCTCTCTCTCTCTCTCTATATATATATATATATATATATATATATATATATATATATATATATATATATATATATATATATGTATCTTTCTCCCTCTCAAATTTGTATTCATTTTCTATAGTTTCCAAATATGTTTTAACTTTTTTATTTGTTTTGTTATTTGGACCACTTTCTATAAGTGTAACTCTAATTCACTCTATATTGGATCCACACTGTATATGCTTCTGTGTCTTGGTCAAACCTATATAATTTATTGAAACACTCTGTACAACTATAGTTTAAGTCAACACAATATTGCAACCGTCCTGATGTCTTTAAAACCACCCCGTATAAGTATAAATCCTCTCCACACTATTAACTGTTTCTATTTTTCTATTGTTTAAATTATTCCTGTATACCTGTATACCTATGATTTTACTTCGCCTCATACGTCTAGTATTCCATTTGCAACTGATCATAGTCTCACCTATATAACAAAATTCATATTGTTGAACCACATTTTATGACTATAATTTTACTCTTTACTTATTATCGAAACTACCCGGTATATGCAATTGCTACTAAATTTTTTTGAACCCATGTCTATAATTATACCCCGTCCTTTAATTCAAATATCCTAACGGCTTATGCTTATATAACAAATTTTTTTATACACCTTGAATAAGAATAATTTTACTCCACCCTAACTTCAAAAACCTTGTATAAGCAACTACTTATGTTCCACACTATATAACTTTTTTTAAACCTCCCTGTATAACTGTAATTCTACTCCACCTCATATTTCAACCATCCAGTATTTTCAACTGCTTCTGACATTTTTTGAAGCCTTCTGTATAACTGTAATTATACTTCGTCCTATAACGCAAATGTCCACTCTGTTAACTATAGTTTTGTTCCACTCGTCTTTCAACCACCATGTATACGCAGCTACTTATGTGCCACCCAATACAATATTTTTAGAACCACCCTGTATAATTAATTCAATTTCACCTTATATTTCAATCATCCTATGTTAAACCGTGGAACAGTCAAATGGAAGAAATTCGATAACGAATAAAGGAAGGCGTGTTGGGAAAAACGCTCCGACACGTCGAATTGTATTTTTAAATGAGCATTTTTTCAACAAAAAAAAATATATATATAGGGTGTGTCACGTGACAGTGGCCAATACCAACTTTCTTATTTTAAATGCAAGCCCCTGTATATTATTTATTTTTTGGATTCTCCATAAAATTCTATACATAATTTATGTACAATGTCCTATACCTATCTTAAACTGTTTCGGAAATATTAAGTGTTTTCAGATTTATTACAAAAATTAACATAAAAAAAAAGAAAATTATTTTATTTCACAAATTCGCTCATTACACTAAAAACCTAATATGTAATAGATTATTTCTTAAAAATATAAAAAAAATAAAAAACCATTAATGTCAATGTAGGAAATGTTCAAAATGATCGACGTTAACGTCTAGGAAGCATGCTAATCTGGTATAGAAATGTCTTCTAACGTTACTCAACATCTCAGGCGTGACTGATCTTATTAAAAGCGTGATTCGTCTTTTTAGGTCATCTAAGTTGAGGGGTTTAGTTTTGTATATAGTATTTTTGACATATCCCCACAAAAACTATCTTATCTTATCTATCTTATCTCCATTCAAGTTGTGATCAATGAAAAAGGGACCTAGGATATGATTTCCAACAATTCCTGCCCTAACATTAACGTTTTCTGGATATTACGTATGTTTCTCTGTCATCCTGTGAGGATTCTCATTAGACCAATAGCGGCAATTTTGACGATTAACATGACCGTGAAGTGTAAATGTTCTCTCATCAGAAAACAAAACATCTTCTAATTGGATCACATTGTTATCAAACCCTACCATCATTTGTTCACAGAAATACGTTTTCCTATGGAAATCGTTTTCCATGAACTCCTGAGTCAGCATCATTTTATAGGGATGCATTTTACTTTCCTTTAATATTCGAAAAATTAATGTGTGGCTAAAGTTGAACAGTGGGGCTGCTTTTCGACCAGAATTATGTGGGTTTTCTTGAAACTCAAGCATAATATCCAATTTCGTATTATCAGTTAGAGCATTGGCAGTTACTTTTTTTTATCTGTCTTACATGACAAAGCTCGCGAAACTGCTTTTCTATTTTGCTAATTGTTCATTGGTATACAGTTGGCAAATTTGGAAAATTTTCATGAAATAACCGAGGAACTTCCAATTGTGTCCGTGTGTTATGTCCATAACCAATCATTTGTTGAATGGTTATTTTGTGCATTTCTGTTAAATGAACCATTTTTCTGATATTATTACGTACAGTTAACGAAATTCAAACGACAATAGCACTGACACTGATCATCACTGTCATGCAGTCAGACAAGATACTAAGGCTATGAGTTTTGACGAAAATAAACAATTTGAAGACGCGAGATGTAAGACCGACATCTAGGATTTTCGAGAGAATGACACCTCGAAGAGAGTAGAAAATAAACAAAACCGTAAAAATGAACGCAGGATTGTTTTTTGCTTATTATCTCAATATCAAGAGTTAAATAGGAATTAAGTTTTGAGTGTAATGTAGCGAATTTGTGAAATAAAATAATTTTCTTTTTTATGTTAATTATTGTAACAAATCTGAAAACACTTAATATTTTAAAAACAGTTGAAAATAGATGTAGGACATTGTACATGAATTACGTCTAGAATTTTCTGGAGAATCCAAAAAACAAATAATATACAGGGGCTTGCACTTAAAATAAGAAAGTTGGTATTGGCCACTGTCACATGACACACCCTAAATACCTTTTTTTTCTTAAAAAAGGTCATTTAAAAATACAAATCGACGTGTCGGAGCGTTTTTCCCAACACGCCCTCCTTTATTCGTTATCGAATTTATTCCATTTTGCTGTTCCACACTGTATACAACTGCTTAAGTACCACCTAATATCACATGCACGTACGCACACACCTACAACCGTATGCCATATAAAAGAGATCTCCGGCATAACAAATTTTCGTTTCGATCAACTAACGGAATATTTCCTGCCATGTCACGCGACTATAAGCTCCGTAACTTAGCTTCGTCTCTAAAACAAACTGACTTCAAATGAACAAAAACTATTACAAACACCCTGTACGATATACTTTCATGGCATTTAAACTAAATATGTATGATGAAAATTTGACATTTACATTGATATTTACAGTTTTTTGTACATATTTGTCCGATTTTCAGAAAAATGGTATGTTTTACGTTATAGAAAAATATACGGAATCATGCTGGAACATATTTTTGTAGAATACAATTTATAATATTGAAGTTGCTTGAGCCGTTTTAGAGAAAACAGTGAAGGTTCATTGAAATTCACTGAAATCTTTTTTTTTTCTGATTTTCTGGAAAATCATGAATCTCATGTTATAAACAATTATATGGTACCTTTCTGTAATGTTCCTAAAGATTATGTAGTTTAAATCGTCAAAATTGCCGAACACGTTTTTGAATAATAGCTGCTCATACATAAAAAAAAGTTGCCAACTCCTCCTTTTTGGAAGTCGGCTAAAAAAGTTTATATGAAAAAACATTCACCAAACTTTACCAAATTCTAATCATTTAGTCCTTACTATAGCATCTGTGTTTTGCCAAAACAATATTAAATTTAAAGATCTCCTTCTAGATGTTGCGATTTCTTTGGAAGTGAGAATAATCATGCTTACTGAATATTAATTAGAACATAGTTAATAATTACAGTTTGTTGTTTGAAATATTTCGAAAATTTTAAAATAATGGCAGGTAAACCAGGAGGCATAAATTGTGGTTTCGGGGTTGCTTCAGAATGCAAAAAATAAAACAGCAAACTTCTGTATTTTTTGTGTTTTTATATATACCAATTTTATAGGACATTAATATCAATTTAACATGTCTTACTATATGGTAGTTAAACTTACCTCCATGATTTACTGCCAAAGTAATGTTTCCTGGTGCCGAAATCTTGACTCCGAAACATCAAAGGTTCCGACAAGAGTGGTGTAACTATTCTGTGAGAATACATCGAAGATATACTTGGCCATGTACCACTAAGAATAAAGTTCTTGTTTTGTGTTATAACACAAAATGTTTATTTAATTGGTAGTTTTGAAAAATAGTTTTCTGTTGAATCCTACTTCAAAATGTTTCCAACCAACTTGAGAAATGGAAGTTTTTTTTTGCAATTTTTAGTGTTCCGTACTTCCGATGAACGGCAACGCTTTTATCTGTACCAGAGCCTATTTTCTTAGAAACTATCGGACGGAAAATATAATATTGTAATTTGGTACCGATATAAAGTTCTGATATAGGGGGATAAGGTACTTATGGGGGAAACCATTGAGCCCAACGTTTTGAAAAAATAGAGAATATAGGACCTCATCCAAAGTTTATACGAAAAATTAAGCGAAAATCCTGATGTTACTTTCGGGGCAAAAATGAAGAAATTAAATGAAAATTAAGATTTTTTCCAAAGGATCATGTGATATATCAAATGAAAGGACAAATATATCTTTTTGTGTATTTTTAATTTTTTTTTTTTTAATATGAGGCAATATTCTAAATTCGACCCTGTTCCCCTCGCCCTATCCCCGAAAGTACTTACTGGGTCCATAATTTTGAAAAAAATACAGATAAAATAAAGCGAAAATCCTAATTGTACATTGAAGACCTAAAATTTTGAAAAAATGGGGCCTTTCCAAAATTGTGGGTACTTGTTTGTATATAGAAGCGTTTATTTCCATTGGTCTGTTCCACTGACTACCGCTTTTTTTTCAAGTATGCCTGCATCTATTGGAAACCATTAGAATATCAGCGTTCTGGTAAATCCGCCACTAGTTTCATAGTTTCAGACGACTCTAACTGGTAGTTGAAATGTCTCCACAACAGATAAGTAGGCAGAATATTCTTAGTCGTATTCTCATGTCTGAGAAATCGTGATCTTCTGAAATCAGGTGCATCTATTTACTTTAGTTTGTGATTGTCTTTACTTGGTCTATCCATCTAACTGCTGACCTGCCTCTCGGTCGTCTTTACCTTCACGTTTTCCTATAATTTTTCTGGGCTGAGTCCCTCTCGTAGTGTGTCCAAAGTCTTTTAGGATTCGTTGGCGACATATTGTAGACAATCTGTCTTTGACCTTCAATTCTTTTAAAATAGATGCTTGGTGCGTTTCAGCACCATATTTCAAACACATCTAGTCTTCGTATAAGTGATGTTTTTATCATCCAGGATTCTTCTCCTTACAGGAAGATAAAGAATATGAGAGATTTGTACCCAGGAAAAGTGGTTGATCATATTGTATTGTGATGGTTTGTGTTAGTTTTAGTGAATAAGCCGGAGATCCAAGGCTGCCTCGCCTTGTATATGTAGTTTTTATATAACCTTACTATTGGACATTTATTTCACACAAAGTTATTGATCCACCTTTTAGTTTATTTCAAAAGCCAGATTCATTTAATTTTTTACTTGGACTTTTAAAGGCATTGTACAATTGTGAAATAAATAAATATTCAATATTTTTACTGGTATATGGTATCAAGAGTCTTTACGTATAGCCATTCTTCATAGAGGAACCCTCAAAGAAGAAGAAGATCTTACTATCTATTTCCATTCTCTCAGAATATATGTATGGAAAAAATTTCTGTTAAGGACATCTAGTCATCCGGGCAATTTTTTCGTAATTGTTCTGTTAGAGAAAAGTAGCCACATTTCGAGACAATTCCTAACTTTTCTAAGCTACTGACTTGGTTTTTAATTGAGTCCAGTTGCTAAGAAGCAGTTGTCCTCCCCAAATGTTGACGATTTATTAAATTTGATCTCTCACAGAGTATTCTATTTTTCTGGCCCTCATCAAAATTCTAAAGGTACGCGCCTGCGTAACAATATATTAAGGGCATGCTGAAGAAAATGCGCCCAGATATGCAAATAAGAACGAAAATGTATGTTATGATCTACACTTGTGGCATGCAGTCTGTGATCTACGACCAATTTGTACACTTTTTTTCTTAAATTTTACCAGTTTTTCACTTCTCCAATATCTTTGTCTACTCGCAGTTCCGAATATTAAAAAATTGTTCAATTACCTACCATCAAAAACGTAATCTGCTTGTAATAGGTGTACAGTTTACATTTTATGAGTGGTAGGATGTTCATCGTGAGTTTTAACGTTTTTTATTGAACTGCACGGTAGGAGGTATGGAGTATGGTGCAAGTGAAGGTTAAGTAATTAAATATTGCTGGTTGTTTTGTCGGGCAAACTGTTTGCGGTTATTGGTGAAAATCTGATAATAGCATGAACGTCATAATGTTCTGTTTCAACCGTATAATTTTTTGAACATTTTTCCGGTTTTGCGAATATTGTCGGTGGAATTTTATACACAAATATCTCATTGCATGTTTATTCTATTATTTAATAAATTAATTTACATTTTGCTTACGCAATATAATGACAATTGAGAATACAATATTAACCAAAAACACAGAGTAACAATTGAGAGTACTTGATTGCAAAATTATTGCACAAGAACGGAAATAAATGAAACAATTTTTTCTTCAGCCTCCGTTGAGCAATTTTCTTCCAATATAAAATATTTCTCTGTGAAGTTTCTCTATTGCACATGGGAAAACTGTATCACAAATACCCGGAAACACTCCAGGAATATTTACGCTCAAACTGACAACAGCGTATTTAAACACTAGTGTGCAGTCGTCAGATTATTTCTCACAATTATGGAGAGTTGAATGAAGGAGGACAAACTTATATGGGAATAAAACTGAAAAAGTGTCCAGCGGACGCTTTTAATTAAGAAGTTCAAGAATTGGCCAGAATGGCGCAAGTGTGACGACAGGGTATGTTAGGAAAATAGCAATTGTCAACGGATTGAAATGCACAAATCCTACATTTAGAAGTAAAGTGGCTGAAAAAGTGAGATTGATGTAATTATTCGTAAAAATCGTAAATATAACGTAGAAAATCTGTTATGTGAATTTCTCTTTGTAAATGGTTGTCTCCGTTTTTTGTAATCTCTGCAAGTGATGTGAGTTTATAGTGTGTTAATTGTGATATAAATCAATAAGTGTGTGTCCCAGTTTTAACTGTTTATAAAACTGATTGATTTTATAGTTGTTATTTTGTTACAAAACTTTTTGGAATAGTTAAACAATGGAAAAATTTGTATATTTATAACATTTTTATACTTGTTAACAAGTAGATGTTGGTGAATTGATTTAAATAAAAATATTTATTTTTACATTCCTGTGTTCGTATTACATATTTATTTTGAAAAGTGTCCCTTTACAAAGTTGGTGTTTTTACTTCCTTGTTCACCTCTCTCTGGATAAAAGGTAATTAACAATTCTTTTCATCACTGAACAAACTTCTATAATTAAATTATCTCTTCTGTTGTCATTTTGGACTAATTTTCACTTGCATTTTATTCTGGAATAGTTTCTTTTTCAAGGATTCTAACATTTTCGCACACTGATCTTCCTTAAATTTTTTCTTGTCTAGTTGGACAAAAAGCTCCATTAGCTACTATTAAATGACTATTTTTGGCATCTTTCTGCTGTAGTTGTATTTTAAATATTTCCAAAGGTACGCGTGGTGAATGCCCCTGGGGAAATATCTTCGGAAGTTTGTTGAAGTTCTCGAGTTGGTGGACAATGCCATAATCAGCTTAGTAATTATGTAATAATGGGTACTTCAGAGTTTAATTTATGTAGGATATTTATCTTGAATCCTAAAAAAAATGTGCAAATAAAATTGTGCTTGCAAGTCATTTTTATCTATGTGCAATGCATTTCATTGATTAACACTTTATTAATGTTAAATATAAATCTGGTTGTTGAACTGTGATGGCTAAATTTGCATTTTTTTTATGTGAATTCTTCACATTAACCTATCTTTATTCACGTAGATTTGTTCGTAGAAAACTGATTTCAACGACCAATTTACCCGGTCGTACCAGTGGCTCCCCCAAATTAAAACCATTTTACGGACACTTTTTCTTACACAGAGTGTGTTCTTCTTTTACTCACCTCTCCATACTCACAATATGCCATATGTCATGTTGATGTTTTCGTAAAAATCCTAGTTGCTGTGAACGCCGACGAATTGACATTTTCTTGTTTTGGGTCATGTAATATTTTCATCCCCACGAATGCGACAAGTAAATGCGGGTAGGTGTAAAGGCGGCACTTCACTTGGCGTTGGTGTATTGGTGTTATATGTATCGCTACATTCGTCCAAATATTTGATGTATTCGCAAATATTCCAAACAAGCCATCCACACATATCGCAATACACTCAAAAATGCCACATATGTTTGAATACCAGTGAACGCACAGTCATGGATGCGTCAAACACTATTAGTCATTAAAAACAACACTCGCTGATCACGATCGAAGCGCCGCGTGCAACTATGTGGACCAAGTGTGGATAGTTAAAGCAAATATTTGGCTTATTTGACTCTTTTGATGTGTATTGAAAGCCGACAACTAGACGGTAAGGCTTATTTGCTCTTAGTGGTATTCGACTTCTTTGTTCCAATAAAGCAAAAATATCGAATAGTCTCTCCACACATAGCCGTTTTTGGACAAATATACGAATACGCTACACCAAGTGAAGTGCCGCCTTAACCCAACACAGTGCAGATATTTTGGCAGGTGGTAGTACTTTTCAGAATGAACTAAAAACTCTTGAAAAAGACACATCTATCTCGTTTAGTTAAGAACTTCTTTCATTATCAAGTTTTTCGAAATTCCAATACATCTGGCAACCTTGTGTGAATAAGAGTTTTTGTATTTATTGTATTCAGATTTATGAGACAATATTACTGTTACTTTTCAATAGAGTCATAAGAAATTCTTTCAAATGCAGACATTCAATGAAAAAACAATGTAAGTATATGTTTGATTAACAGAAGCATTATAAGAGAATTTGTTTCAACTGCGAGTTGTTTCTTAACATTTGCTTGCCTGAGTAAGCATATAGTAATTATAACTTACTCATCTACATTGAAAGTTAAAAAAAAACAAAAAATCAAAGTCCAGATATCTAAAACGTATCATATCCGACTTTACCAACATAGAAATGAGAAATTTTGCAATATGAATTAGTAATGTCATAAAAAAATTTACCAATAACACAGTTTTTTATTCCATGCTTAACATTTCCATAATCATATTTCGTACACAAAAACTTCATATCTTTACTTAATGTTTATGCATTTATTGGGAATAACACCCCAATTAAAATAAATTTAACTCTCTTAGCTATCACCTGAAAATATTACATTAAAAACAAATGAATATCGTCTAACTTTTTTGAATGAGGAACCATAATCTACTGCAATAAATGCTTTATTACGGTCTGGCCTTAAAGAACAAAAGCAAATTTAATCCCCTGTTCTAAATATCCATTCATTTGATTTTCTTTATTGTACTGTTCGTTCATAATTTTATTGCACTTTTGCAAATTAAGGGGTAAATGCATATGTTAGTGCATACTTTGGTTGACAATTTTCAACATTTGCTTCTGGTAAACCATAAACTTTTTGACAAATGTTATAACAGCTGAATGCAACGCATATTATACATATTGAGCCAGTTTGCATCTTCCAGTTTGTGAAAAATAGGTACAAATTTACGAATGCCGTAAGCAAATCATAAACATGATATCAGAACATTTTCCATTCTACGCATCTATATTATCTAAATACAGCCCATAAACAGTATCACAGGAATTAAAATTACTTAGTACCAGAATCTGTTAATATAGTCTTAACCTTAGGTGTCTGTTAGGATATAACACTTTTAGTGTAGCATATGACTTTCTTAAAAGCTTATTCATGTGTGCTTTAAATCTTAAATCAGTATCTATTCTATTTTTTCTCATACATATAGATGTTAAACTCAGATTCAATTAAATTCTTGTTTTTTCCATAAATCATTAAATACGATTTAGAGGGATTGATTTAAAGATTGTGTTTATTACAAACACACACCAGTGTATTCAAATCACTCTCATCTGGTGAAAAAGAATATTATATCTAAGTATCATCGGCATACCGATGTACTGTATATAAGCTAAATAAAAGATGGCCTAAAATAGATCCTGGTGGAACTCCGCAGTAGACACTTTCCTGTGAGGATCTACCTTGTTCAGTCTCCACAAACTGGACTCATTTATGTAGGTAACTTTTAACAAAGAGTATCAAAGGCTTTTGAATAACCTAAAAGTGACAATGCTGATGCCGGTGTACCCGAATTTGACTATGTATAATTTTCTCTAATATTTTTGAAGGAAACGGGTTGACGCTAATTAGGCGAAGGTCGTTAGATAAAGGTTTGTCACCTTTGGGTAAAGGTGTTACTCGCGATATTTTCCACTTTTCTAGAATGATACCCTCTATTAAGCAAGAATTTATGATAGTGAATATGGTACTATAATAGGGCAACACAGATTAATCATATGTATATTTAAATCATATGGTTGCTAAATATTTTATTTCATACTCTTTTTTTTATATAATCTTTGTCAACTGAATAAATAGTACGAGAATGAAAATCTCCATGGATTTCATTTGGTTTATTGTCGCAGTGATACAACACTTTTTTTTGTTATAGATATTTAAGCCACTCAACTATTTGCTTAATCTTTTAAGGTTATTATTATTAGCAGCAATGCAAAAATTAAGTTTTTGCAACAAATCTGTAGCCACATTGGTTTTTGTCATTTAATAGTTATGGTCTTTATAGGTGCTAAAACATATAGAATTATTTAATTTAAGAACTCTACTTAACATTAATATCTTTCAAGTAAATTACGCTTCTGAATGTAGCATTTAACAGAAATTCATTTAGCAATTCTTTATTATTAATACATTGCAAGCTTTTGAACTTAAACTGTTAATATTTGCCCTAAAGTTATTTTTATGTAAGTTACAATAAACCAAGCTGTGGTCAGATATATTCAGTTCCTTCCCTCCTGTGGAAAAATTGTCATTATCAATAGAAATGAGAATAATATCTAGTAAACTAATAGATGATTTGTTAATTTATTTATTACGCGTGGAAGATTAAAATTCTCTACACATTCCTCTTGTCCCCACCACAAACTATTTCATTAGAGCAAGTAATTAAATCGAATAATGTATCCTCAAAAATACTTATGAATTCAGAAAAATTACATTTTGGAGGTTTTGTACGAGGGTGAATCAAATATGAACCGGACTTTTGTTTTAAAAATTTTATTGGTACGATCAATACAAATTTTAATACATATTATTTTTCTACATAGTCTCCTCTCTTATGTATACATTTTTCCCACCGAATCGGAAGTTTTTTAATACCTTTCTCAAAGAATGAAACTGGTCGTGTCGATAACCAATTGCGCACAAACGTTTCTACACCTTCGTTGTCCTCAAAGTGCTGGCTTCCCAGTTCTTCTTTAAGTGGCCCAAACATGTGGTAGTCACATGGCGACAAATCAGGACTGTAAGGCGGGTGTTCAAGGGTTTCCCAATGCATTTTGTTCAATTTTCCTTGAGTCAATGCAGCTGTATGTGGCCGAGCGTTGTCATGCAACAGAATCACACTTCGGATAGACATATCCCGCCTCTTTTGCCGATAGGCAAGTTTCTCTTGTTGGAGTAGTTCGCAGTAATACTCAGCATTAATTGTACCGCGTTCGTGCAGAAAATCGATCAGCAGTACGTCTTCAATCAGCTCACGAATTGCCTAGATATTCGCCTCATTGATGCATGTCGTGGGACGGCGTGCATGAGGCTCATTTTCCACTGTCTCTCGTCCATCTGAAAACTTTTTGTGCCAGTCGTACACTTGGGTCCTTGAAAGTGTTTCATTGCCGAACTGTGCAGATAGTCGACGCAAAATTTCAGACGGTCTAATGCCCTCTCGCGCCAAAAATTTGATAACAACACGTTGCGCAACAGAGGTATGCACCTCTTGCTCTGACATGATGCTACTAACAGCGCATCGACTACGCCTCGCCAAACCGACGAACTCCCCTCTTCTTAACATCCCTACCTAACATACATCGAGACGTCACGCCACTCGAATTACCTACAGGGCGAGAAACAGAAAAGTCCGGTTCATATTTGATTCACCCTCGTACATAGATCCGATAGAATAATAATAGTTATTAAAATTCAGTTTTATCCATATTTTCTTTAATGAAACACTAAAGTTAGTATTTATAATTTCATATTTTAGGCAATTTTGACATAAATATAAATACCTATTCCACCACCTCTGTGTTCTCTGTCATTCCGTAATAAATTATATCCTTCTATTAAAAAATTTGCTGTCTGGCATAATTTGTGACAACCATGTCTGTGAAAGACCCAGTACGTCGTAATTTTCGTTTGACAAAACATTCCTAAATTCTGCAAAATTACATGATAATGACCTTACATTAAAATATGCTATAGATATTAGTCTGAAGTTGGCAGACAATGTAACTCGTTCCTCGAAGTTTCCTTGGACTTCCATCGTCTTGAAGTGGTTGATCTCACAACTTTTCAATAGCTGTGAATGATCACCTGATGACGATAGCAGATACACAGCTATTGAAACGTTGTGAGAACAATCACTTCAAGACGATGGAAGTCCAAGGAAACTTCAAGGAATGCTATAGATAATTCCTTCATGATTTAACCTGCAACATATAAAGGAAAAAAGGAAAATTAAAAAAAAAACTACAAGAATATTTACAATAAACAAAAAATAATAATAAAAGCGTCTACACAAATCAAGCAACCGGCAATTAACTTCATAATATCATCTTCTGATTTAAGGCGCATCTTTCTAACATTGATATTTGCGAACATATTTCCCCTGCCAGACCACACTTTTTCTTTGCCAAATTTTTCTTCAGTAATAATGAACAGTTCATATCTATTTTTCACAGGTATTTCTGAAATGACAGTTCTACTATCTTTTAAGACATTCAGCTCGACTACTTCCTGAAGACTAAATGTGACCTGCTTGCATGTGCAATAGCACCCCACGCCATAACGCCTACTGTTCGATATACATGTCGCTCAACAACTACTGAATACCTGCTAAAGTATATGGTCTAACCCTTCTTCGGTCATCATGTCCACCCAAGTATAATCGAGATTCATCAGAGAAGACGACCTGCTGTCATTCCACGTTCTAATGATGTCGTTCTCTGCACCACACTAGTCGTTGCTCAGCGGTAAGATGTAGTACAAGATGGGATTGATGGGATCGATAATGCTGTAGTCCAAAACCTTATACAGCGGTAAACCGTTTGGTCACTTACAAGATGGCATTGTTCTCCAAACCAAACTTCAGTCGAATTTCGAGTTGTCAAAAATCGGTCTCGAAAGTCCCCTACGACGTCCGATGCCCACTCTTCTTAGATGTTCAGTACACACTTTACCAAATTTTAATCATTTACTCCTTACTATAGTATCTAGGTTTTGCCAAAACAATATTAAATTTAAACATCTCCTTCTGGGCGTTGCGATTCTATTCACATTATGCCATTGACAAGAATGTCACAATAAGGCTTTGAAACGTGGATTTTTTCAATAAAAATACTACCTTTTGTGTCAAGTTCCAGGTTATTTCCAAATAAAACCATTAAGGTATGATTCCGATCCACGCGGCAGACGGTAACAGCATGTGCCGCGACAGCAGACGGCATTACTTTACAGGAATAACTTGTATGAGACCGATTCCGACATATGACTGCAACTGTTTCGCTGCGGAGCGGCAGACTGCACTAGGGATGCTCGATATGTATCGATATATCATAATATATCGATATATGCTGTTGATATATCGAATCAATCCGATATTATCCAATCAAATGATATCGATATATAATATCGATATATTTTATCCGATATATGAATATCGTACAAAATTAAAAGCATTTCTCAATGACAATTTTCAATTATTCTCTATTTAGTACTTCATATAGACCGTTGCAAACTTTGTAACGCGCGTGCGCGTTCGCTATGTTGACAAGGCGGTAATTCGAATGTTTCGGACTTTTTTCAAATTTGAATACCGAACAGACTTCATTACCCTTATTAACTATGAAATTGAGTGAAAAATTAATTGATGGTGCTTTATTAGTGCATTCTACAGTAGATACATACTTGTATTCAATTAGGACGATGGTTAAAGTGCCATGGTCGTTCACAAGGTGGAAATAAGGCAGAATTAGTTGACAGGTTAAAAAAAATATTAGGTTTAAAATAATCCTTCAAAATAAATCAATATACTGATAATTACAAAAAATACAAATTATTTGTAGCTAACCTTTAAAAAAAGTCAATTTTAAAATTTGGAAAATTTTTATTTACATGCCAATGATGAGAAAACCGTCCGAAAAAAATGACAGAAGTTGACGTACACGCACAAATAATTTTCGAATATGAAAAGGCCTCTTGTATGAGGGCAGCACTTGTAGGACATACCCAGAGTGCGATAAGAAGAATATTGCCTAGGTACAGGCTAAATGCTGATTGGTTCTGCCATTTTTTGCAGTAATGTCCGGTTTACTATAGCAACAGGAGAATAGATGTTTAGTATTTGTGTTGCTGTGTGCTGTGTTGCCAGATCTGATGATTTAAACTCAATCTCACGATATTTGTGTAATTTTATCGTTTTGATATTCTTAGTTAAATTTTATTAAATTTAAGCCGTAAAAATAAAAACCATCTAAAGTATAAAATGTTGACAACAGTATTCAATAGTTATCAGAAGATTGCAACATCAACCCACTTTTAGTAGACAAATTGGATATTACAAAGTATTGAGAGAGTTTCTGTTTGCGTACTTAGATAGTGGTGGAACCTAAAAATCAAACTCACTGCCCACATAAAGGTATTCAGAAAACTTTTAGTGACTCTATTATCAATATTTTATTTTTAAGATTAAATTGGTAGGTTCACGAACTTGTTTATTAGCTATCATTTTACTTTGTAGGTAATTAATTTTAATATCAATTTTTTATATCAATGGCTGATCTCTTGAATAATATTTTTCGATATATCGAATGCGTAAAAGTTATTGTTTTTTTTAGGAATTTTCTCTTCAAGCAATCTGTCAACCCTGCATGATTTTTAAAAAATAGTGGGATATGTAAATAAAGTTGATTCATTTCTTAAACCCACTGTTCCTTATTTACACATGAGAAACTGCAACTCTTCCTATTCTTTATTACATACTAGTTAAATACAAATTACATACGATATATCGAAAATATCGATATATTTCGTCGATATATCGGAAAATATCGATACAGCATTGCGATATATTATATCGAAAAAAATATCGATATTTTTGGCTCATGAACATCCCTAGACTGCACTACCGCACAATCACAGTACTGCCATTGCAGTTAGATATTACAGACGTGTTGTCAGACCAAGAAAGCGAAAATTTTATTAATTTTGTGTCTAAATATCCCTGTTTATTTGTTTTCTGGGAAAGCCAAATGAAATTCTAAAGATAACTTTTCAGATTCTTCCAATTTGAAAGAAGCTTTGTTATTTCACATGATTAGAATTTTTAGTGCTACACTTTATAAATAAAATTTTGCAGTAAATTCCTTAGGTACATCAGTTTGACTGTCAAACATTAATGTCAAATTGTGATTACTAAAATTTCCATTACGAATCCTCTTAATTTTTTAATTTTTTGTTCACTGTTTGTTAATATCACTGAAAACGGGTTTGATTTAGACCTTGAAACTTTTGGATTTTTTTAAATATACAGACTTTCAAGTTTATGTGGTGTTATTCCCAAAGAACACGTTATTCCCAAAGAACACAGAAAATATCCCTGTTTATATTATAGCAAAAATCATAATTATAAAGATGCACGTATTAAAGAAAATATTTGGAAAGAGATCTCTCAATAACTCAATAAAACCACTAAGTATATTTATATTATTTATTAAATACTTATGCTATTCAGTACGATTTATGATACTTCACCTACTTGGGAACAAAAAAATAATAATTGTCTCGAATCACTAAACCTCCGGCATTAGCAAACATTTGATTATTCATGTTGTACATCCAAGAAAAGTTAGTAATGCTGTGACGCAACTGCAGTGCCTTCTGCCAGCTTCGGAATCTATACGACGACAATTGAAGCCCGACTGCGGCGTTAGCGTTTGGTGTCGGCGGTCTGCTGTTGCCGTCTGCCGATTGCCGCGAGGATCGTAATCGCACCTTTAAATGAAACTAGAAGAGACCACAATAGGCTTTGAAACTCCCAAATCTTTATTGTTTTATTTTTTTTTTAAATTGAATTGAACCCAATAATAAATTATGTATAGCCCTTTGTTTATTGCTTTTAAAATGGTACCTATATAACTGAATTACTATTAATATTTTTTAATGAAATTTAAAGAAATACGTTATCGATTTTGATTGTATTGAACGTTTTAATATTATGCGTTTTTAATATTTTCTATGCTGCCAGGAGACTGATTACTAACAGTAAAATGGACAACAGAAGATGTTTTAAATAAGCTAAACAGAAAGTCTCGAAAATTAATGTGCCTTTTATAATCCAGCAAAATTCACAGAATTGTGAGTTTCGTTCTTTAGAAAATTTCCATTCCCTAGACAAACAAGTTCTTCGTGTATTTATATTGTATTGTGTTTCAAATATATAACGATGATCATTAAAAACTGATTTAAAAAGAACAATTAATAATATGCATTTCATTTAGAACCAAAGTTATTTTACAAAATTAGAGTGTCATTATTTATTCCAGTGTTACCTAAACATCTTTAAAAAATTCAAATAAAAAGATTTTTAGTTGTTTTCTGAAGGATATTTGTGGCATATTTTTTCAATGTTTAAGCACTTTCTGGGAAATAACACCAGTAGTCAGGATATTTCTGTATATTTCGGAGTCTGGGTCAGACTCCGTTGTCAATGGCAACGAAACTATGAAAAAAGGCACAACTCTAAGGGTAAATAGAAAATGTTTGACAATATCTATTATTTGACTTATGACGTAACTAAAAGAATGTAATTTGATAATATACAGGGTGGCACAGAAACTTCTAGAGATCATATAATAATAAAGTTCCTTTCAAATTCCTCTTCAGAATTTTATGTGGCGCTTTTAGGTGCGACTTTGTTATAAGATCAAAGAACATTGTTGATTCAGTGATACCATTAAAATCATAAGGGAAAACCTAGGAAAAACCTTATGAACTATCCCGATATTTGGTTGTTCATAAGGACATGACTATTAGCAATTTCTTCGTTAATCATCGGCAACCAGGAACGATTGAACTACACCAAGGTAGTGGCGATACAATCGTTTTCATTTAACAAAATTAAAGTAGACCCTTTTACTTTTCTTTTCGTGTTGTGTTCTTCTTTGTGTAATATAACTGAATGTTCTACTCTTTTCCTCTTTCTGAAAGACTCTGTATGTATGGTATAGTTATTGTAATGATGTGATTATCTTTCAGTGTTGCTTATTGAAGTTTGGTGTTGGTTGGTCGCGATCTTTTGGTATTCGATTTTGTTTAACTCTTTATGAATACATTTTTCTGGGTAATTATTGGCAAAAAGTACATTTTTTAAAAACGTTTTTTCTTCATTGAATTTATTGATGTTAGAACAGTTGGTTTTTGGTTTGTCATATAGAGATTTGATGATACAACTTTTTACTGAATTTAGATGATTAGAGTTAAGGTTGAGATACTTGTTAGTGTGAGTCAGTTTTCTGTAAATTTTTGTTTCAAATATCGTTTATGTTTTAGTTTTTAAAATGTCTAAGAAAGATAATTTGTTATTCTGTTCAAGTTCTAGTGTAAACTTGTGGTGTTATTTCCCAGAACGTGCTTAAACATTGAAAAGATTTTATTTTAATTTAGTTACGAATTTCCCCATTTTGTAAAGCAATAAATACATAAACATAATAATTTTATTGGGTTCAATTAAATATAAGTCCTAAAAAAAAGAACGACCATTTACAGCAGTGAAAATGTTCAAAAATACAAAATACACTGCAAGATTTAAAATTAAAAAAGCTTCCGTTAAAAATCTCAATAATGAAAACAAAGTTATTTTTGCAATAATTACTAACATTGCAAAAAACAGGTATTGTTGAATTGTAATTTGTTAACGCTTACTTTTTTTAACTTAACAGCTGTGGGTCCATAATCATCTTTGCCTACACCAACAAACTAATTCTATTCTGTAACAAATTAACATCATAAATGAACCTTTCTTTACTTACAACCTGTAGTATTTGGGCTATAATTAAACAGCTGCTGTACTTTTATCCAATTCAACAACAACTCTTTCGTTTTTGAACATACTTTAGTTGGTGATGTCATATAACAAAAGAACACAAATATTGAATTATTAACCAAGATTGAATATTTGAAATGAGGAGTACCACTCGACCGCAGGTTACATGACATATTACGTCATATCGATTCTACGTATTGTTTATCCTTCATTGTTGTGTATATCCGTACAAATATTCCTCTTGCTTATATGTGAATATTTGTCAACAATAGGTGATTTTTAGAAATAAGAAATGTATTTATACTTTAAAATATGTAAGTGTTGTACTAATTAATAAATAAATATCATCACTGAGGAATGAAAATATAAACAGAACTTTTAAAATGGAAAATCCCCAAACAGTAGCTGCATCTATAAAGAGTGTCCCAATAAGTATTGCACGGTAAGCTTCTAAATAATAAAATACAGAAAAATATATTATTAACAAAAGCATTTTGATTCCAAATATCCATCCACAGCATCCACTTTCAATTCTTTACCTCTTTCAAGGAACTGTCTTTCCTGTATTTCCATTTTAAACGCCTTCATCAGAAAAACAAGATTAAAATTTGAGTTACTAAGAAAAAATGTGAAGAACATAGCTCTTAATCAGAAATTCCACCTAGATTTTGTATTTTTGAAGAAAGCACATGCAGATTTTGGTACCATTAATATCAGCCAGAGTTCATAAATTCGTCAAAGACCTGTAATAATCACAAAGCTCATGGGACAACAAAACACTGCAGGTCCTAATTTATTTTTCGATGTACAGTATTACAATGTTTAATTGACGGTACTAACAGGTGCATTCTCTCGAAATTATTTACCGTACTGAAAAATTATTTAAACAAAACGTTTAGCAAAAACGTATTCTAGTCTTTTACGGAATATGCCATTCATTTCGCAAGCTAAAAGAATAATGGAGAGTAACTGTGACAGAATATAAATGCACGACAGGAACTGTTCAGTAGTGGAGTAGCTCATGTACGTTTGATTCATCGTTGTAATATTTAGTGGAAGTATTAGTCTAGTAGTGATCCTGAATTTTTGGTGAAAACAAAGATTTATTTTCGGTATAAAGTAATTGTTTTAAATCCCACGGAGTCCGTAATAGTATAATAGGGTAACGATTTTCTTTGTGATTATTTCTTGCATACACGCATGATTTAATCGATCGAATATTACACAGGTTAACATTTGATCTACGCAAATGCACTGAACGGCGACTGGTTCTAGTAGGTTTTTTGGGTCCCTGGTGAGTGGGTCTTAAGCTCTATCACATGAGGTTCAAGATCATTTGAAGGTCAAGTAGAGAAATAACCGTGGAAAAAATCTGAAGAAATTCATGGGCACGTTTTTGAGAACCCCGAATCCGTAGTTTCTTTGAACCTTCAACTTCACCTAGAGGTCATTAAGGTCATTTTGAGGTCATTCGAAGGTCAAGTTGCGAAATAAGCGTGGGAAAAATCTGAAAAAATTCATGGGTACGTTTTTGTAACTGGCTGTTCAAGTATCTGAATTTAAATCCATAGTTTGCGTGACCCCTAAGCATCATTTAAAAACATTTTATGGCTATTTGTAAGTCAAATTAAGAAGTAATCGTAGATAAAATTTGAAAAACTCATGTAATTGTACCAGGTTGGCCGAGATATCGCTGCGGGCCGGCGGGCCTGCTTTCCCACCCTGACCAGCCGGCGATTCTGGGTTTCTTAAAGCCGGTCTCGTATTTTTTTTTTTGGTTTACACTTTAGACAAAAAAAAAGATTGAGGTCTGTATTTAGGTGTCTTCGAAATGACCTTGAATAACCTCTAGGATAGATCTTAGGTTCAAAGAACCAACGGATTCCGGTTCGAGGATCGCGAAAACGTACCCATGATTTTTTTCAGATTTTTTCCAAGGTTATTTCCATACTTGACCTTCAAATGACCTTGAACATGATGTGATGGAGCTTAACCTACTAGGACCAGTGGATGTTCAATGCATTTGCGTAGATCAAATGCTGACCTTTATTATTATTGCGGAATATTTCCGTGTGTCCGCAAGAAATAATTGATTAACTCTAAAAATAAATCATTATTACTTCAATACGACAATTCATACTTCACCAAATAAATTACTGCCCTGTGTTCATTCATCTTTAATAGCCTCCCGTCTCTATTTCTATCATATTGTTTTCTTCCAGGGCTCTAGATAATTTTTTCATGTTCAGCTGTTTATTTGGAAGGATAGTTTTTATATATCGCAGTGCCGTAAAAAATTCAACGTTATAACAATATTGACCCTTAATGTTGATGAGTATCCGGAACGCGATTTAGAATGTTTAAAACGAAAAGTTATGTATGTTTTTTTTCATAATTTTGGTTACCATTCGGTATTCCCTGAGATATTTTAAATGGACTGAAAATGTTGTCTCTCGACAATTATGCATTGAGGATGTGGAAAAACTAGTACAGAAATAGGGACCCTCTGAATAGTAATTTGTTGCATTTATATTTTTCTGAGTATACCTACAGACTGGAGTAGAGAGCCGAATTCGGAAGGAAGATGTTTCTATCCGTTCGACACCAGATCGAAATTTTTTTATCCAATTTCATTATAATAATCACCTGAGGGTGACAGAAGGAATCTTTTCATGAAATAAATAACGAGGACAGACAACCTGAGATACGTGTCAGTCTCAGAGACCAAATTCCCGGAACATGTCTACTGGTGTGTATTAGCTTTAATACTTACAGTACTACCCCAGATATGAAGTTGAAACGTCTTCAAAACAGAAAAGTATACAGAATATACATACTTGTACACAGGAAGACTGGATCATATTTTTTGCTCTCAGAACATATGTAAGGCAAACTTCCTGTAAAAGTAATTCGGAGATTTATTTCGAAATTTCCCCTACCACATTTTGTCTACAAATTTCATGTACTTATGTTACAGATATATAATTAGATAGATTTGTATGAAATTAACATGCAAGTGAAAAACTCTTCATTTCTTAAAAACAATATATAATATAATATATAATATTCTGAATATTTTTAAAAAAGCTTTAAATATTATAAAACAATCATTTTACTGACCGTAAAAATAAATATGTAATTTATATAACAACTCAGTTGTTTTAGTTATGCATTTATCAGATTTACAGAACAAAGATACATTGTTAGATGTGTCCGCTCAATTTCTGTTCAACCGCATTTCTTCTTATAATTTTCTGATACCACGCCTTGTATATCCTCAAAAATCTGTCTTTGGGCTCCACCTCAAAGTCCCCAAGACAAAACATTCTATAAGCACAATCACCGTATTCACCTATGCCATACAATTCCGATGGACTTTTCCAATCTTTCTGGACATAATCGTGACTCATTCGCCAAATTGCAACAGCTCGAGTCCTTTTTAGTCCGAGATTTTTGAAATATTTTTCTAAATCCTTCGGAAATAAATTTATCACAGTCATGGGGCTGGGGTTGTCTGTTAAGAACCAAAACACGTAAGGTCTTGCCACTCTCAAAGCGGTTTTATTGAGAAATATAGTTGCTACTAATAAAGACCATGGGTCGTGATACAGCACTTCCTCTATCAGATTGTGGGGAGATCTAGGTGGAACCCATACTGAAGTCAATTCAAAAGGTTTTGTTTCAGACTTTACTTCTGTGGTGAAATTATGGCAATCACCCTTCTTTAATTTTAAATATTCAAACTCGAAATCCATTTCTATAGATTTAATACACGTATCTATTTCACTTTTCAAGTTTAATTTAGTTTCATTGGACCCTACTACGTCTTCAATTTTGATTTTGCTATCAAAACTTAGTTCTGGCATAAAAGATTCTGTTTTAACATCCGTTGTATGACTTGAAGTCAGTTTTTCTTTACTGACAAAGTAATTGTTATTTTGGCAATCAGCAACATTAACAATGCTATTTGAATGGACATGGCAGTTTCCAACGTTTGCAAAGTCTTCATATTTATAACTAACGTTGGTAAGGTTTCCAGTATCATATTTCAAAGGGGAACTGAAATTGAAACGATTTGGTAGATTTTTCTTCTTGCTTTTAGTCTTTCGATGTATTGTAGATTTTACTTTCGATGGATTTATTAAATTGTTTGCCTGTTGAAATAGCAAATAATAGTTCTGAGTTTTTCTTCTTCATTTTTTAAAACGTTTAGTCTTAGTTGAAGATTGGTATCTGCTGATATTATTTCTTTTTCGCTGAAGCCCCCAAACCTATCTGAATCTTGATTTTCACTATATTGTTTGTTACTTTCTGTTACCAGTTCTTCTGTAGCAGTTTTGGTGGAAGGTTTCCGGCAATAATTTGCAAATAGTTTGAAATGTCCTTGAAAATATTTTGAAAGCACCATTCCCTGCATTTCTGCAACAATAAAGGTATTTTTTAAATTTTTTATAGCATCATCAAGAGATAAACGAGCTAAATAGGTGAGAATAGAATAGTAATAGTACTACTAAGTATAAAAAATAGAAAGCCATGCAAGGGAAATATTAGACTTATATAATTAATGTGAATTGTGGCACAGTCCGACTCAGATCAGAATAGATTCAAATAGATAGTACGCCAATATAGGATACGATCGACGCTGAATCAATAGAGCCAATAAACGAGGATATTTTGCTAAAATATTTAATAGCAAACTGTCTGCATCATGATTTCTGCAGTGTGCAAGGTTTAGACAAATTTATGACGAAACAATAGTTTGCTGTAAATACCTACTACAGACAGACAACTCAGACAAGTTCCGTATAGTAATTGGGATTTCAAATAGTGGTGTGGCGCACGTATCGCATAATTAAACAAATAGATCCCAAGCTATTTGCAAAATCGAGAATAATGTCTCAAAGTAAATAGCCTAAAGACGGGTTTTAGAGAGGTGAAAATAGTGTACCTTGAGAAGCAAGCAAGTTTACTAAACAAACAGCCTGGTGATATAATTGTATCCTTGCTGCTGATATCTACCGAATTTCGAATTGGTTAACTCATATTCAATTATTATTAATTTCACTGATCAGTAAAACTCCAAACTGTAAGAGGGACATAACTAATAGACTAAAACAGGGCCATAAAGCAACACAACAGATAAACGGAATATGGTGGACAAGGCGAATGAGGAACTGCACAAAACTGAGAATATACCAAACTGTAATAGAAGGTATTACTCTATATGGCTCTGACACACGGGATATCTCAAAAAGATATATAGCATGAGACTACTTACCCTGGCACTGGCGGATCCAGCGGGTGGGCTAAGCCCCCCCCCAATCATTAAACTGATATGCTTTTTAGTGTTTATTGTACTAAAATCAACCTTTAGTGATTTCAGCCCCCCCCAAACGAGATCTAGCCCCCCAAAATGACAATCTTGAATCCGCCCCTGTACCCTGGAAATGGAGTTGCAGTATATCTCGACTCCAATATGTTTCTAATGAGATGATTAAGCAGAAAATGAATGTTGACCAAGATACGAAAATAACAAATCGATGAGAAAAAATTTTGACATGGTATGAGACTTGAACCGAAATAGTCAAACTAGACGGCCTAAAAAGATTTGGCAAAGTATTCCACCGAAAAACCGTGAAAGTGGAAGGTCTCAGAGAATATGGTTACAACGCGTAGAAGGGTCGATGACTGCCAACCAATTGTCCACGGCAGATACAAAAGATAGAAGTCAATGGCGTACTGGTTGCCTAAAACTTGCTGTAAAATAACTAATTTGAAATAACAACATTAGCAAACCATGCCTTCAGCCTTACAGCTAGGCAGCCGCAGAACCTATCACCATCAAGCGATGTCAATTAAGTAACATATAGGGGCGGTGATTGCACTAATTATTTTGACACTATTTCATTTAAATTGGAACCATTTTTTGCTTCGGAATTTTTTGTGTTTCATTCTAATGAATTGAAGAAAGACTTTAAAAATTCTATTATTACGAGATAATAAATATCTTATTACAGCTAATATGTAATGCTATAGCTAGTATAAATAGTTATATAAATGACTACAATAATCTCCCTTTCGTCTTAAAACAAAATTAAAACAATAGATTACAATTACTAGTGAAAGATATGTGCTTTAAATTAGTTGTAGGTTAACACAGCCTAAACTGGGCTACGTTCTGGGTGAGAACTGCGTCTAAATTTATGAAATACTCGACGTTTCGACTCCTGCTTTGGAGCAATTATTAAGAGACAAAATGTAAAAGAAAATGATAATAACAAAATTCAGGTTCTAGATCGAAATTGGGGCTACTGCACAAGTCTCCCTAAAATGACTCATGTTAAAGAGTTTCAGAGTCTAGATCAGCTCAGTTATCTAGTGACATTTGGGGAGTAAGTAGAATGAGACCCCAAGTTCGATCTAGAACCTGATTTTCGTTATATTCATGTTTTCTCAACTATCTCTTGGCTAGAAAGCAGTTGACTAGACCAGTTCATATAAATATATAATTTTAGTTTATAATTTTATTCTCAGAATCAGTTTGTTACAATTCAAATCACTGAATTATGCATAAACTTACTTTTCTCAGCAAAAATCGTCTCCTCGAATTAAAACAAAGAATAATATCTGCATATAATACAAACAATACAAATATCCAGTGTAATCAAAAATTATTTGCTGACCAAAATTTGGATATTCTTGAAAAAATGTTCTGTGTATTTTGTTTTAAGTTTATGATTTAATTCATTTTTAGTTTTTTACGTTGAAAATATTACATATAACCACCTCAGGAATTGAAACTACCTAAATGAATTAAAATGATTCATAGAAATGAAAGAAGATTCATTGAATGGCAATTTTGATAACATTTTTTCGATTTTCTCGAAAATGGAATATTCCTTAATACGATTTAAATTGCCCTAATCAATTAAACCGTTTAAGAGAAATCGATATTGATATATATATATATATATATATATATATATATATATATATATATATATCAAATACGAACTGAAAACGCCCCCCTTTCTTTAATTTGGTTAGAAATTCAAAAAATCTTCATTACTACTAGTTCATTATTTGAAAAAAAATATATAGCTAAGTTGGGTTTGAATTTTGTTTTAATCACTTTAAGGGCAGACAGTTGCCGCTCATTGAGGTGCCATATTAGGTAAAGCTTTCCAAAACACAAATGAAAATTTTAACTGGTTATTAACTATCATTATCAAGTATATTTTGTGAAGGTGAACTTTATAATATGAACACGAATACCACAACAAAAAAAATATTCATCACTAACAGTAATTGAATTAATTAATCGTGATAAAAGATCAGTTAATGGTTAACAAATTTGGTCAAAGGTAAAGTTTTTAAAGATGGGTTTTCCCTGAGTTTCCCGTACCATAAATACGGGTATTGAAATAATTATTTAGTTTTAAAATATATAGTTAGGAAGAGGTACAGAGATGTTTCATTGGAAATGTACATTATTAATAGACACAATAGCCATGAGATTAATAAATTAATACTCGGCTCATAATTTCTCGGAAAATAGTGTATTTGAATGCAGAAAGTTCAAATTATTCGCTGATAGTTAATAATTAAAGCGTTGCGATATTCAATTTCAGGAATGCGAGGACGAACGTGTTCAATTAAAAATATAATAAGCAAGTAATTAGACAGAATTTTGTCTAATAGTAATTGCAGATTTGTAAAAATTTCATAAAACTATTATTCAGTTAGTTGATTCAGAGTATTAAAATCGCGTTTTTTATTATATGTGTATGTATTTAATGGATCGGATATAAAATAAAATATATCACATATTTATTTGAAATGAGTTAAAATAAAATCAAGAACTCAAAGTTAAAATTAATACATAAACAACAATGTACACCAGCAGAAGCTTGAAGTGTGGTAATGATTTTCAAATCATCTAGGAACCAGAGGCGTGAGAAGATATATACGAGAACAATGTGAACCAACTTGATGAAGGCAGTTAAGACTGCCGAAACGCCGTCAGTTCGTCATCAAGACTAATGAGAATCATTTATATATAAACCATATACCGTTTACACGTTCTACCAATTTGTATTTCGGTTATCTGGGAGCATTGATCCCAAAGCAGTTACAATTATGAGTATAAATACCTATATGTTTTTTTTGGTGAAATTTATGAATATCTAAATTAAATAGTTTTTAAAATCTTGGTTGGAAATCCAATATTGCAACATATATGAAGACTTTGACATAATTAACTTATGGAATCCTATCTTCCAGCCTACTTCCAGGGGCGGATCCGGACACGGGCTTCCAGGGCGGCGATTTAAGGTACTAAATTAACCTAAATGTAATTTTAAACCCAGATTTCTTGCGCTATTATATAAAAAATAGTCGTTCTGAGGTTTAAACCTATAGAAATCACCTTCTTCTAGGTTCTTGGAGTCAAGATTAGCTCATTTTAAAATTAAATTTATTAACTTTCAGACACCCCCCCTTTGATCCGCCTATGTCACTTATTTATCGACATGGGCCGTCTATTTAACTCGACATGCTAAAGACGAACGGAAAAATTGAGACGATGTAAAAAAGTTTTACTTTAAAAACATTTTATGTTATCATTAAGTCAATTTTTGGAGTAAAACGCAAAGAGATTATCTTTAAATTCCGGACTTTCAACTGGATGGAGCACCGGCACAATTTCCGGTCAGAAAATAATTAGATATCGAACTTATTATATTCAAATTGTTCACACTTTAATAACATTAGTGAGGTTTACTAGGATTTTGAGAAAGAAAAAATAAGAAAAAATAAATAGAGCAAATTCCCAAGCAAATAACTTAATAGAATCTCTAGAAATTGAAAATACTAAGTACCACGACAAGTTCGAGGAATAAAATTACCCCAACATATCAAAAAATCATATACACTAAAAACGTTCCAGAAATTCAAAACTAAAGATAATGCGCTTGTTAGGAACAAGTTTCCCTCATAGGTTTTAGATAGACAATACATTCGTGTTTTGCCGATAGCATATTTCCGGAGAACTAAAAATAGCTGTCGAGGTACCCAAATTTAAAATATTATATACCAGATTAATCAAATTCTTTACAAAACAGATATTTTGAAAAAAGTAATCCAATTTTTTAAAGTTAAACCCTTTAAGTAAGGGTATTATACTTATTGTAAGCTTCTCGCAATGCCTACATGCAAGATCGACAAAAGTTTGACCGTTTTAATCACGAGGAACTACTTTATAAGTTAGAGAAATGTGGAGCAAGAGGTATATATAAGTTCAAGCTATTTTTCTGATAGAGGGCAGATGGTAAAAATTGAAAATATGCTATCAAGCAACGGCTACCATTGGGATACAAGGTTCGATTCTTGGTCTGTTATTTTTAGGGTTCCGTATATACAATATACGGATACCCTTATAATATCACTCAGGATTTCTGCCTCTGTCACATCACAGCAATTTTCTCCTAAACTACTGGACGGAAGAGGTTGGTATCAGTGTATAGTTTGGTGACCAGATCAGGATTACATATCTTAAATGAAGAAATTTTGATTTTAGGGGTACTTCTGGGGGAAAAAACTAAAAACATCGACTGTCCCCCCCCTTATCACCGAAACTATAAGAAGTAAAATTTTGAAAAAAATTAGAGATAAAGGGCGTCTGAATTTTACTAAAAAAAAAAAAGGAGAAACCTCTACTATTCATTTTGGGGGCAAATTACAGAATTAAATGGAAAATATAAAATTGAAAATGTTTCATGTTATATATCAAATGAAAGGGCTCATTATGGCGAAAACAAATATATATTTTCATATTTTTAAAATAAATTATTTTAAAAATATTAGCAAAAATATAAAATTTTGTACCCATTCCCCCTACCTTATCTCCGAAACTATAGGCCGTAAAATTTAAAAAAAAAATTAGAGATGTAGAGCCTCAACTGAATTTTACTGAAAAAATAAGGAGAAACCTCTAATATTAATTTTGGGGGGCAAATTACAGAATTAAATAAAAAATATAAAATTAAAATTGTTTCTAACACATCATGTAATATATCAAATAAAAGGGCTTATTATGGCGAAAACAAATATTTTTTTTTTCATATTTTTAAAATAAATTATATTAAAATTATTAACAAAAATATATCTCCGAAACTATAAGCCGTAAAATATTGAAAAAAAATAGGGATATAGGAGCTCACCTGAACTTTACTGGAAAAATACAGAGAAACCCCTAATATTAATTTCAGAGGCAAATTAGAGCATTAAATGGAGAACATAAAATTAAAATTATTTATAACGCATCATGTAATATATCAAATCAAAGGGCTCATTATGACGACTACAAATATACTTTTTTCATGTTTTAAAATTATTTTTTTTAAATATATTAACAAAAATATTTAAAAAAATTACCGATCCCTCCCTTTATTCCCCAAACGATAAGACCTAATTTTTTTTGTTTGCAGGAAAAATATAAAGAAATCCCTAACATTAATATAGGGGGCCAAATTATAGAATTAAACGGAAAACAAAAAAATATTTTTTAACGCATCATGCAATACATCAAATGAAAGGGTTTATTATGAGGAATACAAATACATATTTTTCATATTTTTAAAATTAATTGTTTACAAGATATTAACAAAAAGATATAAAAAATTCTCATTTTCCGCTTTATTTCCCAAACCATACTACCTAAAATTTTGAAAACAATTAGGGTTACTGGGGCTCACTTGAAATTTATAAGAAAAATTAGTAGAAAACCCCCATAGTAATTTTAGGGACAAATTATAGAATTAAATGGAAAATAAAAATTCAATTTTCAAATGCATCATGTAATATATCAAATAAAAGGCTCATTATGTGAATTAAAAATATACTTATTTTTAAATGATTTGTTTAAAAAATATTAACAAAAATATTGAACAACGACTTAATTCCACTTAGAAACCTTCTAAAAAATTCTATCTAAAATTTTTAAACATATATTTTATTTGTATTTTTAATTAATTTGTCTAAAATATTTAATAATTTATTAATTAAAACTTGACCTATTTTCCCCTTTATCTTCCAATCTACAGACCCTAAAATTCAGACTGTAGATTATAAAAGGCTTCCCTGAAAGTTTATTAGTAAAATAAAACTCTAATGTTAATTTTTGGGGGCTAAATTAGAAAATTAAATACATATGTATTTTTATAAAAATCAAGCGAATCATGAAGCAGATAAAATAAAAAGTCTATGTGTGCAAAATGAAGGTGTATATTTTTTATAAATTTAAAACACTTCCTTTAAAGGATATTAGGGTAAATAAAAAAAAAGGGAATTATTCCCTGCTTGTCTGAAACTGGAATATTAGAATCTTGAAGGTGGTACGGAACCCTTAGTATGCGAGTCCAACTCGCACTTGGCCAAATTATTTTATTTAAATTCCACGTGGATTGCAGATTACAGCTGGTAGTAAAATTAAAGCTGAACATGTGAACCATTAAAACATTTGTTGTTCCCATTAAGAGACCAATTACGTTGACAAATAAAATAGTTTTCGCAAACAATGGGCATGAAAACTCGAATAAAAAACCAAAATAAGAATGATTTATGTTGTCAAATTACATAATTGTGCTATAAACTGAAGCGTAATGACAAAATCATAGCGAGACATTCTAACAACATAAATGCCAAATTATTGTCATTTAACATATTTCCAGGAAGGCGACAAAAAACGAAATGTGCCATTAAATTTAATAACGACAGCCTCTTGTAATTCATATCTGAGAACGAACATCATGGTAATCCTGAAATCGGTAAGAGTTAAGAGTTCAGTTAAATTACAACAAAATTGTACGAATATTGTTACATGCTACTAACGTAAGTTCATTATTGTTGTCATGTTCTTCTATCATAAAGCGTCATGTATATACTTCAATAAAACTGTAATAAAACCGTATAATATTTTTAGAAAATTTTGGTTGGTGTTGGTACTCATGGACTTCGAAACACCAATTTTTGAAAATTTTGTCTGTCTTGTCTGAACATGCATCAGGCAAAAACTACTCAGGATATTTTGAAAATATTTGGTGTGGAGGTACTTTAGTAAGTGTATTAATATACAGGGCTTTCATTTCAAACTAGTTACCCAAAATAACTTCTAAAATATTTTTAAAAGAAAAAGACAATAAAACACGTTAATTTATATTTACGGAGACGCATTTTACACTGTATCTGTCACTCTGTAGTTTTAACCCCTAAGAATATCATTAATTACAAGGGGGTACCATGTGATACCTCTTTTTAAAGGTCTCTTTTTTGCCAATCGTTTGACACATTTTTAAAAATCAGATTATTTTTTACAAAGTAATGCCATTTTAAAGTTTCAAATTAAAATTATTATTTACACTGTATTTGCATTATTCATATTGTATTAGCGTTAGAATTACCTTGTACTTAAATTAGATGTTCAAAATGTACGCCATTGTTGGTAAAACAATGGTAAAGTCGCAGCTCGAATTCCTCTCGCACTTTTTGAAGCGTTTCTGTTGTAATCCGCTCACACTCCTCCACTATTCAACGTCTAAGTTCAGGAATATACCGAGGTTGAGTTTTATACACCACAGTTTTTAGATGTCCCCATAAAAAAAAGTTAAGGGTCGTTAGGTCGAGTGATCTTTCTGGGCATTCTAGAGCGCCTCTTCTTCCAATCCATTTATCTGGAAATGTCTCATTAAGCCAGTTTCGTACAGGCAAGGCATAATGTGGTGCTCTGTCCTATTGAAACAATCGGTTTTCTTCGTCTAGCAACAAAGTTTCATCTTGATCTATTTGGTTTTCAAAAGATTCGGTTATAAGGGGATTTATCGCATTTTCAAAGAAGTCCAAATACAATTCCCCAGTTAAATTTTCTTCTACGAATAAAGGACCAATAATTTTATTTCCGAGAATTCCGGCCCATACGTTGATTTTCTGAGGATGTTGGTTGTGCTCTTCCCGAAAAACTTGTGGATTGGTATTGTACCAGTATCTACAGTTAAGTTTATTGACAAATCCATTTTAAAAAAATCCTGCTTCGTCAGAAAAACAAATATTTTCAATAAAATTAGGGTCTGCATTTGCCCTTTGAGTCATCAATTTGCAGAATTTTAACCTTCTGTCATAATCATCCTCAAAAAGCTGTTGTAAAAGCTGTATTTTGTAGGGAAAGAATTTATTTAGGCGCAACGTTTTATGCACAGAGCCGACGAAAATTTTTAACCTGGAGAGTTTTGGTATTAATGTTTGAGGATCCATGGCAAAATGATCTAAAATCTCAACCTGTACAGCTTCAGTTAAAACCCTACGATTCTTGACAACCTTATTGCACACACTTCCAATGTCTTGTAATTTATTAACTAAATCCAACACATACTGATGCCCAATATTTTTATCGGGATGTCTCTGATAAAAAACATGAACAGTTCTGCGTGCACAGCGTTGTTCTTCCCCATAAATAAATATTATTTCAATTCTTTCTTGTAAAGAATAAACCATTGTCGAAATTTGATGATCAGTATACAACGAAACCATTACTAATAATAAATTGTTTACATTTACAGTCGCCAATATCTTTCACAAAAACATTTAAAGATTTTTTCTCACTTGTTTATCTCGGTATTTATACTCATGCTTTGTTTCAATTACAATTCAAAATTTTTTTACAGTTTCTAGGTAATTACTCTGTAAAAAATAAATGATTTTGAAAAATTTTGTCAAAAGTTTGGACCTTTAAAAAGAGGTATCACATGATACCGGTAAATACAAATTAACGGGTTTTTTTTTCTATTACTTTTATGGATATTTTAAGTTATTTTGGGTGGCTAGTTTTGAAATGAAAGTACTGCATAAGAAACTATTTCCCAGAAAAAATATTTCGTGACGAGTGGAAACTAGAGCAAAAAGCAAAAGTAGTTTTTTCTTATAAACCGGGTAGTTTTAAACAATACGTAAACAATATGTAGACGCGAGATGTAAGGATCGACATCTAGGATTTTCGGGGAAACTTGCACACAGTGCAACTGATGAAGCTTCCAGCAACAATCTATAATCTAAGTATGTAAAAATGTAAACTGCAAATTGAAAGTTTTTTCAATTTGCAATTTACATTTTCAATACATGTTTTAAAGCCATTAACAACGAAGTCAGAATCGACTTTGAAACGCTTGGTGTTTTCTTTCATTATTTCAATTGTGGTGTTATTCCCAAGAAAACATAAAAATACCTTTACAATATTAGAAACGACAACGCGGGCAGAGCTGTAATAAAATAAACTTTTGAAATGAAATATTTAATAGTTTTACAATAATAAAATTAAGATGATCTATTGTTTTTAGACAAAGTAGCACAAAAAAATCCAAAGATTAAATATAGTAGTCAAGCTGCTTTGATCTTGGAAGAACTTGAAAGAATGGTCTTCAGAATTTATATGAAGTGCTCTTAGGGATAACTTTGTTACTAAGATGCCGAAAATGCGTACAGGAAATTCTGTTGCTTCATTAATTTCATTGACATAACGAAAAACCTCTGGAAAACCTTATGAATTATTCCGATATAGGGTTGTTCAAAGGGAGATGACCATTACTAATTGCATCTATAATTATAAGCAACCACAATCGTTCTTATATCGTAGAATTAAGGCAAACTCGTTTAATTTTTTTGCTGCTTTCTTCTCTAAGCAATTGTTGAACTGACAAATTCTATTTTATGACTTAGGTCCCAAACATCTTTTAAAGCGTAAAACAATTTCGCTTCTAGTTACTCGAATAACTAGAGGCAAAAGCAGAAGGCTACGAGAATTATGCGAACCGACCTGAAGAGGGCAGATGTGACTCTGCCGAAACGTCATTTTACCATCGATCCGGGCAGGGATCATTTATCAACTACGCGGTTGAATTCCCGGAAACCACCGAACACAAACACACACACACATACACACACACACACACACACACACACACATGGCACTGCCAAAGAGGTAATGACAAGCGTTGTCAAGTCCTGCGATGCTTCCATGCCAAGGAGACGGCAGAACAACAGCCGCCCACCAGTTTACTGGTGGAACGACACGATCTCACAACACCGACGAGAGTGTCTCAAAGCACGACGGCTGCATCAACGAGCACGGAGACGCGACAGGGTCACAACAGAAGAACTAAGGCTAAGACTATGAGATCAAAAGACAACAACTACGAAGAGCCATTCTCTCAAGCAAGAGATCCTACTGGAAGGAGTTGTGTGACGAAGTTAATCAAGATCCATGGGGAAAACCGTATAAAATCGTGATGCATAAAATTAAGGCCCCTCCCATGACATCAACGAACTGCCCCGAATCATTGCACCGCATTGTCACTCAGCTGTTTCCTGCGAAGCCTGAGCTACCCGCTTATCCTTCGTGGCAGCTGAGGGACGAAGATATACCATCAGTGACTATGAATGAGCTGATGGGCGCGTGCAACCGGCTCCAAAACGGTAAGGCTCCCGGTCCAGATGGCATACCTAACATCGCGCTAAAATGCGCCATAGCCAATAGGCCTGACATGTTTCTACACATGTATGAGACCTGCCTAAAGCAGGGGGTTTTCCCGACTAAGTGGAAAAAGCAGAGGCTTGTGCTCCTACCTAAAGGGGGAAAGAAACCTCCTGACGAACCGTCATCATATCGTCCCCTCTGTATGTTGGACTCTGCGGGAAAGCTCCTTGAAAGGATAATAGCAGATAGACTGGAGCCCTACGTTGAGCCGAAACTTTCCACCAACCAATTCGGGTTCAGAAAGGGGAGATCAACCATCGATGCCGTGAAACTCGTTACCAACATCGCCAGAGAGGCTATCTCGGGAAAGAGATGGAAAAGAGGTGGAAAAAAGTACTGTCTAATAGCCACCCTAGATATCAAGAACGCCTTTAACTCGGCCCGCTGGGACCGCATTTTGGAGGCTCTTGCCAGGATGGAAGTTCCGCAGTACTTGCGCAGAATGGTTTCAGCGTATTTCAAGGACCGCATCTTGTTGTACCAAACTGAAAATGGGCAAGTAGACTATAAGATCACAGGAGGTGTACCTCAGGGCTCTGTTCTTGGCCCCCTCTTATGGAACGTAATGTACAACGACCTGCTCCTGCTCGGTCTGCCTGAGGGCGTCAGGCTAGTGGCATTCGCCGATGATGTGGCATTGATCATAGTGCGCAAGCACATAGAGGAGATACAAACAACCTTCTCATTCGCTATAGCCACAATTCAGCATTGGATGCTCGCAGCGGACTTGAGTTTAGCAGAACAAAAGACCGAAACACTTCTTGTTAGCAGTCGAAAGGCAAGGGAAACCATCACCCTCAAAATAGGCGACACCTACATACAGTCGCAGCCCTTCATCAGCTATTTGGGGGTGCTCCTGGACACACGGCTCAACTTCAAAGAGCACATAATCGCGGCCAGCAAGAAAGCAGCTGGGATACAGGGGGCATTATCTAGAATAATGCCTAATGTCGGAGGCCCTAGACAGATGAGAAGACAGCTACTGGCAACAGTAACTACTTCTGTTTTGTTGTACGGGGCACCGGTATGGGAGAAATCGCTCGAGCTACCATCGTACCGCCGGAAAATGAAATCAGTCCAGCGGCTCTCAGCGATTCGAGTGGCATCATCCTACCGCACTGTGTCTTACGAGGCGGTGAGTGTGATTGCCTCTACCCTGCCAATCGACATCCTGGCTGCAGAAAGGGGACGGCTTTATCGCAGAAAGTTAGAAAAAGACCAACCGACAGGAAACAGCGATGAAAGAGCCATGAGTCTAGGGCAATGGCAGGAGAGGTGGGACAGCTCTACTAAAGGCCGGTGAACATATCGATTGATACCTAACATCAGTCGTTGGGTCAACCGCCAGCATGGGGAGGTTGGGTTCTACTTCACTCAACTCCTGACTGGACATGGATGCTTTCGAGCATACCTCCACAGGTTCAGGAGGGCAACCTCCCCAAACTGCCCACACTGTACGGACGTGATAGAGGACGCGGAACACGTGTTCTTCTCCTGCCCCCGGTTTCAGGATCAACGTGCTGAAGTGGAGAGGATTCTGGGGACTAATATCGTCCCAGAACAATTAGTAGAAGCCATGCTGAAGGGCCCCCAAGCCTGGAACTTGGTATCAGATTACGCGGAGACTATCCTCAAAGAACTCCGCGATACGTTCGAGGAGTAGGCTTTAGAAGCTTTCAATGGAAGGGCAGTAAACATCTGCAATGAACCACCCTTGCGAAGTAGTATTGAGTAAGAGTGCCGCAGGGGACCATGGTTGTAGAAGAAAGAGGTTAGGGTTTTAGCGGGTATACGGTATACTGGTTTCAAGGCAACGATTTACTCTTGCTTTGAAGTCATTACATCGGGAGTCCCGCACGACGGCCAGCACGTGCTAGCTAAGTACGCAATGTATTTCCCCCCTCTTCGGATAAAAAAAAAACACACACATGGCATGAGAGGTGGGACAGCTCTACTAAAGGCCGGTGGACATATCGATTGATACCTAACATCAGTCGTTGGGTCAACCGCCAGCATGGGGAGGTTGGGTTCTACATCACTCAACTCCTGACTGGACATGGATGCTTTCGAGCATACCTGCACAGGTTCAGGAGGGCAAACTCCCCAAACTGCCCACACTGTACGGATGTGATAGAGGACGCGGAACACGTGTTCTTCTCCTGCCCCCGGTTTCAGGATCAACGTGCTGAAGTGGAGAGGATTCTGGAGACTAATATCGTTCCAGAACAATTAGTAGAAGCCATGCTGAAGAGCCCCCAAGCCTGGAACTTGGTATCAGATTACGCGGAGACTATCCTCAAAGAACTCCGCAATACGTTCGAGGAGTAGGCTTTAGAGGCTTTCAATGTAAGAGCAGTAAACATCTGCAATGAACCACCCTTGCGAAGTAGTATTGACTAAGAGTGCCGCAGGGGACCATGGTTGTAGGAGAAAGAGGTTAGGGTTTTAGCGGGTATACGGTATACTGGTTTCAATGCAACGATCTACTCTTGCTTTGAAGTCATTGCATCGGGAGTCCCGCACGACGGCTAGCACGTGCTAGCTAAGTACGCAATGTATTTCCCCCCTCTTCGGATAAAAAAACACACACACACACACACACACACACACACACATATATATATATATATATATATATATATATATATATATATATATAAAAAGACCTCTCTGTCTAAATAGACGCGATGACAGTACTCGCCTTCCCACAGCTTGGACCTCCGTAATTGCCAGATTAAACAAAGCAGACACGCCCACCAATACCCAACCAATCACAACACAGCCTCATCACGTGACATCTTCTTCTAACCCAGCGCTACCTATAAATAAAAGAAGCAGAGCAGACTCAAATTCAGTTCAGTTACCTAGTGACTCTTGGGGAGTAGGCAGATTGAGGCCCCGAGTTCGATCTTCTAGACTCTGAAACTCTTTTTCACTTTTGTCTCTTGATAATGGCTCCGAAGCAGGAGTCGAAACGTCGAGTATTCAATAAATTCAGACGCGGTTCTCACCCGGAACCTAGCTTAGTTCATATATATATATATATATATATATATATATATATCAATCACATAGTGGCGTTATCGCATATAAATATAATATGGCAGGTAGCCACTTACACACATTATGCAAGGCTACCAGATTCATGATTTTAAAGTGACACTCACGATCTCATCTGTAAATAATTTCACGATTTTGTAAGTTTACGTAAATTGTCTGAAATTTAGCCTGTAAAATTATTTTTTTTGGGTTCCATCTCAATAAGGTTGACTAGAACTGAATTCTATCACTTCCAACCCCCAGGGCATTAATTAAAAGAACAAAAATGGTAAATATTACTTAATATAAATTTGTGTGAGTTCCATTTCAATAGGGATGATGAGGTAGAACAATTTTGAGAAAAGGTTAAAGCATTAGTAAAGACAACAGTTCTTAGAAATTCCTTGACAACGGAAACACTGGAAGCAATCACGTTGACTCACGTTGACTAAAAGCTTTATAGATATCACGAGAACATGTTTTTTTAAATTTTGAATAGCAAAGGTTGGGTGAAATATTTAATAACAAATTTATCTACTCCAAAAAAGGAACAAAAACTTAATTTTGTGGTAACGATTATAATAGTTAAATGTAGGATTTAATGTTCCTTTTCCTCATCATTAAATATTATTATTCACACCAAGTACAATTGTAAGCAGAAATTATTTAATATAATAATATAACTGAATTTTTTCTCGCAATTTTTTTCATCCATGTGAGCAGTGTGGCTTATGCGTGGTAATCAAGAGAGAATCTAAGTGATCGGTAGCTTTGAAATTAAAAGGTTAATTAAATATTATTATTGGACTTCGAAAATAGAAAAAAAAAGTAGCCAAAGTTGGTGATAGAAAAACTCAGCTTTTTAAAAGGCAAGTGTAATTTAGTTTATAATAATTTAATTAAAAAATATATTTAATTTACAACGATGGCGACCATATTACCCTTATAAGGAGTAATGCCACCATGTGGTTTAGCTTTTGAATGAACATCCTCATAATTTTTAGGTTATTTATATATTAAACGTAGTAGATGGTTGATTGGTTATTGGGAATTAAAACGTATAAATATATTATTAACAGTGAAGGGATTATTATTAAATGTAAATGCCACCAACATTTTTTTTCTCATTTTCAACGCAAGGGATGACATGAACCTCCATCTTGAAGTTGCTTAACTGACCTTTATTTTGATTTATTTCCAATCTATTTTCAATCATTCACACCCCAGATTTCGAACAGAAATATTTTCTTTCTTTAATACTATCTATCACCTTAGCCAAAGGTTACTATATAAAAACCGTATAAGCTATGTCGTTCAAACAAAACATGGGGCCACTTCGGGCTCTTCCTGAACAGAATCCATTTTAAACTATCCAAATTCTTGAACCGGTTTTAGTAATCGCCGACCACATAAAAACACATATGCAGACGAATTGAGCACCTCCTCCTTTTTTAGGGTATTTAATTTCAAAATTTTTCGACTTAATTTCTGTTTTCAGCAGGTTTGTTAATTAAAACCTTCTTTTCTTTACAGAATTCTACATTTTATAATTTCTCAAAATTTTGTTTCAGATATGGACAAAACGACACAAGTTAATTTTCCGATCGTTCAATCAAATCCCTATAGAAATATTTTGCGGTACAATACCTCAGCAGATTTATTTGACGAATCAACGAATACTATACCTCAGACGATATCGTGGGTAAGTAATAGAATTATGACTTGTACTTGAATCAGCAATCTAGACAGTTGACTGTACAAACATTAATTCTATTCCTGGAGAATTTTTCAAACCGTGGTAATTATTGGCAAGTGGTCTCTCCGATCAAACCTATTGCTAATAACTGCCATGGTATGGCAATATTTATAAAATTCATTTAACTGCTTATTATATGCCTTATCTTATGTCCATAACAGCATCTATACAAAGCCTTTATCTTCTAAAGCCTTATTGTTGTTCCATCAGTGAAATGGGTTTAATTTTGGTTGTGAGAGTCTTCGTTAGGTAGTAGGTTTATTCCTCTTTTTTAGCTTCATATGTTAACATTAGAAACATGATACTTGTTTTCAATGTGTTTGGTATATTTTGTCCTGTACGATTTAATTATCAGTGATGTTATTTTTGTTACTGAATTTTCCCTCCATATTTTAACAATTCATTTGGGGTCTTGTCTTGAACTAGTCATTTTCGGTTTCACAATTTTCTTAACGTGTCTCAGACATTTTCTGGTGTTATTGTAATGCTGTCAATTATTATGATGTTATCTGGGTTATATTCCTCTATTTGATTCGTTTACTGGCCAGTCATATTAAATCTAATAAAGACTAATTATGATCGACTGCCATAAGCATTAGCAACAAATCACTCCCACATTGTGATGCACATGTTATTCTAAAGAGAACGGATGACTATGTCTTCTCGCCTTTGACTGACCATCATGCATACCATAAGAATTGGGATCGCTATAAATTGCCGGATTCCATATGTGATTCCAAGTAATAGCTGTCACTTCAGTCGCTTACTCCATGCTTATTAGTGAGAGGTAAGGTAAATTGAGAACGGTTTGAAAGCAGACCAAAAGTTCGTTATTCTGCGTCGATAAATGCCCTTGTGGATGTAAACCTATTCCGTAAACCCAGAATTCTAAAGCGTCGATCTTCAGGGTTTGTTGTTCTATGATAACGTTCTCCACTCGTTTTTCTTGATGTTCGGGTCTTCTGGAATCACATTTGACAACATCGCGTTTCGGTATTAAATTTCTATCGGTTCTCGTGCCGAGTTCTCTGAATTAAAAACTGGTGTCTGTCAGGCCCACTAATAGCCTCTATCAAACTCGATTAGTTGGTGGGCATTCCGTTTCTTCTTATTCTAGGCATGTTAAATACTACGAATATAAAATGCTTGATGAAACTAAAAGTTTTCTTTCACCAAAAACTAGTAGTGTAGTTAACCAAAACACAGATAAATATAAAAAATATTGAAATAAAGTAACTATTACTGGATGTTCTAATTTCTATGCCAATTATTAAACAATTAGAAGTCCAACATTTATTCTTTTTCAGTCTCAAATGAAGCCTCTTAACCTCAACCATAGACCAAAGTCTATGCATTTTCCTGCGGAAGCATTTAACAGGCCTAAGGTGTCTTATTTGGAAAGTCCTGTATCCAGAACGACCAATTCTCACTTGGACTCGCCGATCGGATCAATTTCCAGAGAGCGAACTCCTCCATTCTCTTCAACATCGAGCATTGCTTCAATGGGAGGACTACCGACATATAAACCCCCAAGTAAAGTAAGTTATCTCTACTGTTGTTAATAGATATCTCTCTAATCTTGTGAAAAAATATTACGAACATAAAACAGTTTTTAAATATTAACCGACTTCAAGTTTTTTTCAATAATTAACAAATCACACTATACAATAAATAGCACATTCACTGGTGTTTGATACCAACACACAAAGTTAAAAGTGTAAACATAAAAAGTGGTCATTATGTACAAATAATTACCTACGTATCTAGTACATTTTTGAAGTCAGGTGCCAAGCAAACCTAATATTCTGCATTACTTACATATCCACTACTTCATCAAACTTGATTGTTGCTTGGCACTGACTTCAAAAATATACTAGATTGGTAGGTAAATAATTTGTAGCGAATGAGCACCTTTCATAGTTTACACAAATAATAATCAAATTTATTATTATCGCTTTGCTAAACACCCCGTGATCGCACGGTATTAGAGCCTGAGATGTGTTGTAACTATGTTTTTGCTATTAGGCGGAGAGTCGATGGCACTAAATGTCCCGTCATAGTAAATTTGAACAATTTTCATGTAAATCAACAGCTAACAGGTATACAAACAAACTAAGTTTGGTACTCTTTGATTTAATGAACCGAAAATATGCAAATACGCGATTTAATCCTTCCGTGTCTATAACTCCCGAATTGAAATATATATGAGGAATTGTCAGTTAAGACATCTCGGTGATGTTTTTCATATATTGGCTTGTTCGGCGATTTTCCGAAATACTACATGTTACAAATATATGAGACCACCTGGAGATCGTACTTAAGGAAATGCAATTAAAAAGCTATAGAAATTGGTAAGACGTCTTGGAGAAATCGATCTAAAATTTTATAGCCTTACGAATAGAATTTATTTATTTAATTTCTTATTTGTAGTATAAATAAATTTATACATATTGTAATATTTCCATATTACATGTATAAATCCCTATACATACATTACAAACTACACTATTACTAAGTCAAGTTCCCTTCTCGTTTTTATTTTATCATGTTTCTTTTTTTTACAACATATGTTGTTTAGATTGTTCTTCTAACAGATTTATTTTTACTTTTTTCACGCGATTTAGTCGCGTTTATCTTTTAACAACTTTTTTTAATGTTTTTAGTTTTTCATTTATTGCAATCTAGCTGCTTAATTTCTATCGGTAACTACATATAGTATTTCTATTTATTCTCACATATATAGTTTTGTACATATATAGTTTTGTATTAATCAAGTAAATTATTTTCTCAAATTTGAAATTAAACCCATTCGGATGTACATACTATTAATCAAACCATTAATTATCCCGGAAAAAAAACTCACGCCGAATTGACAACCTCCTCCTTTTTGGAAGTCGGTTAAAAACTACAAAACAACTGTTTCTGCAAATACTGACATTGAAGCAGTTTTCTACAGGCCCCTTTTTCAAGGCCGACTAATATTTTGTAAATGTAAGCTGAGTTTCTATAACTTAACCAGAAAACTAAATATTATCAAAATTCTTTCAGTAGTTTTGGCGTGATGAGTGTTCAGACAAACTAAAAATTTAAAAAATGGTGATTTGTATTCTAAATCGATGACCATCTACACTACACCACTACCAAAATTTTCAAAAAATATTTAATGTCAAACACAGTTTTATTATAAGTGTAGATACAAATAAAAATCATGATTTTTTCCCATTAAAATAATTTTTTGTCAGAGTAGTTTTATGCCATATGTTTTTTGTTGCTCACTAATGGAGGGAACGCATTAGGCGGTCGCGGTCCCATCGCTTCGCGGTCCATGCTATTCTCGACCACGCGCGGTTTCTTTTTATAATGTATGCATTCGCACTTGGCACTCTCGGGCTATGCTCGCTCGCATCGCATTCTTCTCTGATCTTTTCCAAGAATTTCGAGAGACCGCGATCAGCTCAGCCCAGAACAGACCGGGGTGCGACGCGACCGACGACCGCCTAATGCGTTCCCTCCTTTAGTGTGCTTCTGTAGGAAATAAGTTTTTTTCCGGCACAAAGGTCCAAGATATTTGTCGGACAATAGATCACAACAAAAATTATTAAACAAACCTACTAATTTCAGCAGGCTGGTAATAAAATAACATGAGCTCGTTATTTTAACATATTGGCGGTATCAAACCAAGCGATCGCATCACTTTTTTTTGGTCCAACATTTCCTTCTCGATTTTCTTATCATATCTCCAGTTAAAAGCAAGTTAATAGTAACACCATTGTAAGACATCGTAAAATTGACGCGTTTTGCGGCTGAATACTCGATAACGCCTGGTTTCTAAGAGTTTTCGCAAATCAGAAAATTGTACAACTAATGTTTCAGAAGTGGGATAAATTTAGAATATACTATACCAACTTTTTTTTCAATCCATTGAACGAAAGACAATATATTGTTTCTAGTCGAGAACCTTCATCAGTTACTCTCCCCTCAACTGATTGAATTCTCGAATAATTATTTTTCGTATGATTTCTATCTAGGAATCATAGGGAAACTGCGTTACACACAGTACGACTCCCGATTTGGAGTCTCTGTGAGATTTTCCTGAAACTCCTGGATGTCGGAATACATTTTGCAATAAAATAAGATTATGTACTGCAAACTATTAGCTTGTACTACCCGTCTATTACAAATTTACAATTATTACACACAGTTACAGCAACCTATTTTTTAGAGTAAATGTCAAGACGACGACAGTAATGGAACCGATCCTTGTTCCAAATGTTATTGTAAATGTTACGATGTCGAATCTGGCAAACATGGCAGAGAATTAACGAATACGGCAGAAGGACTTTCATGGAGGCGGTTACACATGTCCAGAGCAAAACTAAAAGCAACCGCCACAACGTCAGAGCTGTTATCAGGTTTTGCAATGATATCAATGGTATGTTCAATAATGTGACAGAACTGTTTTATTGTGATTTTCTCTCATTTATTATCTGTAATAAATGATTATTTGGATTTTTGGTAAATTTATTTGATAAGAAAATTCACAAAAAAGAAAATTAGTATTAATTACACAGAAACTCGTTAATAACTACTCAAGATTTTGGAGTTGAAATTTCTTGGAAACAATAGTTATTTTCACAGAATGGCGAATTTTAGTAAATCAAAGAAATTTTTAAAACAAATAAAATAAGTGTTTTCTCAAAATTGTTCGAAGAGTAAGAGTTATGAAAAAAAAGCAAACAATTAAACTATTAAATCTAAGTTTGAAGATGGTTAGAAGTTCAAAAATAACAGATACATCATTGCCAGTTGAAAAATCAAGTTTTAGTTATTTTGTATTTACAGGTACATAAATTGATACCTGTCTAAAAATGAAAGGTGAAAAAAATTCAAAAACAATTGCCCAATATATAAAATGATGCTCCAAAGTGAAAACAGAAATTTAAAATTATTATAACTATTTTATGAATAATTAAAAAAAAAACAAAATAAAAATTCATTGAATTTTCCGCTCGTTATGATATTTTAACATGTACATTTTGTTGGATATTACTTGGTTCAAATCAAACTTACAATCCAACTAAAGAAAACTTTTATTACCGACGATTACAATAAGCAATTCACAACACAACTTGTATGTCTCAGATCACATACTAGAACTGTACGGCATAAATAGATATTAGAGGCAATTTTTTTTTAATTTATACACGTTTTCCCTAGTATAGATCACTATTAGTATTATTAATATTGAAACTCACAAAATGACCATGACATCGTATATAAGATTACCCCATCTTCAATAATAAGAATCTAGAAAGAATACTGGAAACTTTTGACCTAGGAAGATTTAATTGATCAAACGGTAGGTCTCAGAACATCTATGAAAAAACACATCTAGTAATATAACAATTTTTCTACTACACTTTTACTGAGACATAAATTCAAATGTTGGTCTTACAGCAAATAAATCAGGAGAGAAATAAAGTGAAGTTTTAACAAAGTTATAATTACGCTGATTTTGGAAGTAAGTTATCATAATTTATGATTTTCTTTTGTAGGTAGAACTCCAAATAAATACTCCTACAAATGTGCCTGAATGGTTATTTGTGATGTTCGCTGTTTGCACCACGGTACTGGTAGCCGTTCACATTTTTGCATTGATGATATCAACGTACATATTACCGAATATAGAAGCAGTAGCAAAACTGGAAGTATGTGATTTGGTCTCAGAGAGTCCTCACGAACGAATGAAAGGTTTCATTGAGATAGCTTGGGCTTTTTCCACAGTTTTAGGTACTTGGAATTGTGATTTTCTTTTATCAGTATCACAGATTAAGATACAAATTACTGTTTTAAAAATTATCAGATCAAGAAATTTTACAGTTATACTTCTGAGGTATTACTTTTTTGCCAATGTCCTGAGGCATAGATCTAAAGTATATTTCCAAAATATGATTAGGCAAATTATTATTAGAACGATTTTGAAATAATAGTCCGCTAAACTTATCATCTCACTTTATTAAATAAGCAATATTTATTATATGAACAAGTCCAAAAATTGATCCACAAAAAATAACATAACAAATTCCATTAAATTTTCTTTCTGCGGTACTCACCTAAGAAGGTACCTACATACCCCCTAAAGTACGCCCTTAAATATATTATTTGAAACAACCACCACTAATATAAATGGACCCGGCACTTTCATATATGTTCGAACGAAAAATGGGTTGAAATATGAGACAAAAATAGAAAGATGCTTTTAAAACATTTTAAAGCCATTGACAACGAAGTCAGAATCGACTTTGAAACGTTTGGTATTTTCTTTCAATATACAGCTTTTTTATTTCAATTGTGGTGTTATTCCCAAGAAAACTTAAAAATAATGAATTAATCATATCTCTCATTTTACAATCACTCGGAAATTTTGGGACAGTGTGCAATATCAATTTTTCCTGACTTTAAACGTGACTTCTGGATTTCATTGTCTTTCCTTGACCACCTTGAGCTTTGTTACTTTTCTAGACCAATCAATAGAGCAAAAATTAACTGATAATGTGTAAAAAATACTATCAGGATACCGACTGTGCCATCTCATTAACAACGATTCGTAGTGATATTTTGCTATGTTTTCCACTCGCAACTATGGTTTTTTACTTTGTTATAAACAATTGAAGCAAGAAAATTACGTTTTTTTTTTTAGCATGTTTATAAAAGCAAACATAATAAACTAATCTCAATGGTGTCAACAGGTCAATTGTAAAGCATGAAAATACCAATGAAATGAGCCCAGGCTCGATCCAATTGGATCATTAGTTATTGAAAAATGTAGCATTTTAAACAATTTAGAAGCTGATATGAAAGTATTTTATTAGTTTTTAAACACACTATTTTTGCATTATGTCTCCATGCGTCATAGATAATCAAATTTCAATTTTGGAAAAAGTTGTTGAAAGTAGGGGTGTCATTCTACAAAGCCTCTATTCTAATTTTTCACTAAATTTCTGTGAAATATCTAAAAAATGTTAGCAAACATGACAAAAACTGGGCGAGCGTATGAATGTATCCAAGAAGTGGGAGAAACACGGTTGTTGAGGGGAAGCGTATAGTAATATATAGTAAAGGCACATACATAGATCATTTTAATATTTAAAATCCTCACAAGTAAGAATTTTTTTAATGACCGCTCTCCTTCGATGTTCCGTAAACCCAAAATCCACAAATTAAAGCAAAAACGTTTCCGAGAAACCATTTACATATAAATGTATTAATAAACAAACAGTTCTCATTTGATATAATGAAATCGAACAAATCACTCTGTATAGAAGTTTTTTTAACGATTAAATTCTTTCACCATCTGTCAAAGTGACAGTTACTATCGATAATAATTATTGTTAGCAGTTCCCCTCAACAACCGTGTTTCCCCCACTATTCAAACACATTCATACGCTCACCAAATTTTGGTCATTTTTGCTAACATTTTTCGTATATTTCACAGACATTTAATGAAAAATGAAAATAGAGGCGTTGTAGAATGATACCTCTACTTTCAACATCTCTATTCTGAATTGATATTTGACGATCCATGTCGCATGGAGACACACTACAAGAATAGTGGACTAAAAACTTCAGATCGCAATTATTCAAAAACTAATAAACCGATAGCGCCTGGTTTAGTCAAGCATAAGGTAGATATCAATTACTATCAGGTTCCCATAAACCAATTTCTACAACTTCCATAGTAACGGAGTTATGGTAATATAAAGAAAACCGCTAAATTTTCCAGTATTTTTTGTTTTTCCCTGTTACTAAAGATCTTATCGGATCGATCCTGGGCTCATTTCATTGGTATTTCCATGCTTTACAATTCACCTGTTGACACCATTGAGATTAGTTTATTAGTTTTGATTTTATAAACATGCTAAGAAAAAAAACGCAATTTTCTTGTTTCAATTGTTTATAATAAATTAAAAAACCATAGTTGCGAGTGGAAAAGGTAGCAAAATATCACTACAAATCATTCTTAATGTGATGGCACAGGCAGTATCCTGATAGTATTTTTTGCACGAAAAAATCTCTATTGATTGGTCTATTCCTTGACTTTCCAGAATGTGGAGACATTATTTAAGAAGTCTTATTTATGTAGAGTCCAAAATATTGAAAAATTATTAAAATACATTTTAGGGGGGTACTTAGTAGAGGACCGCAGGAAGAAAATTTATAGGACCTTTAGTTAAAGTTACATTTGTGGTTGTAAACGTTAGAGCACGAGATTTTTATGTTTTATATGTCAAGAAGGAGTTAGTGTAACGTTAAATCCAAGTTTGTGGATCATCTTGTAAAAAGTGATGCCAATGGTTTTTACGCTATGTCGGCAAACTATTCGACACATAGAATTTCTCTACAACTTTGGATACATAACTTTTAGTCGTACAATCAAAAATAACAAAATTATTAAGGAAAGTAGGTAAAAATTTGAGATCAAATTTTCATTTGGTCGTTATAACTTTTATTCTGGTCATTTTACAAAAAAAAAAAATACATCAGAGAATTTTGATAAAGGCGTTTTCAAAGAATAATTTTCAACATTAACTTTTTTCAAATTCTATTTTTATTTATTACGGTTTTACAGCGATGCGAAACTTATAGTGTTAAGTACTCGTAAGTAAACATTAATATGAATGATGAGGCATAGTTTTCTCTGATCTTTCCATTATTGGCATAAGCGGTCGTTGGACAAAGGTTGCGACCTCACAAACTACAATTTAACTTTACACTAACACCCTCATGACATACAAAAAATAAAGAGAGTGCTTTTGAGTTCTGCACCCTAAGCCCTAAAATGTAACATTTCAATGGACTACTTGCTATTCGTTGTTTTTAACCGAAACAGGCAGACTGTCTATATATTTTGGAGCACCCTGTTTATAAAAAACTCAGGCTGATTGGCGACTTGTGTGTTATATTCAGCTGTAGCTAGTATGAACATTCTCATCCATGTGTTTCTTTTTCAGGACTCTTCTTGTTTCTCATCGAACTCGCAATTTTGTGTTGGGTGAAATTTTGGGATTACTCCTTTACTGCAGCAGTCGCAGCTACGGTGATAGTGATACCCGTATTGATTATTTTTGTACTCTTCGCCACGCATTTTTACCACTCTTTGGTTGTGTACAAATGCAAGACTTCTCATAAAGATATGGAGAAATTGGAAGATATTAAAAAACACCTAGATGAAGTGACAGTTTCTATATAGCTAAAGAGAATAAATTAGCTAATATGTGAAAAATAACGAATGTGATCTGAATCCATGTACTTGAAATTAAAGAGGCTGTTTTTTAAAGAAAACTCAATTTTATATTTTCTACTGTTACTATTTAGAATGAATGTTGAGCATTGGAAGCATCAATTAAAAAATGATTGTATTGTTTCTTACACTCTACATTTAATCATTCTCAGTCTTAGAGCATGTATCTTCTGGAGATAGCCTGCAATTCACAAAATTGTGGCAAGGCCAGAAAGAGAGGGCAATAGAGACAGTAACAGGCTATTTCATTTCACTTGGTGGGTGGAAGCAGCGAACAAACAACATGCAGCTCCCAACTGAGTGAAATAGCCTCTTGTCTCTCTCTTTTTAGTTTTACCACGATATTTGTGCACTGCAAGCTATCTCCAGAAGGTACAAGCTCTAAGTTCTCAGATGCCTTAACTATAACCTATAAAGTGTGTTTGAAAAAAGTGATTTTAGTAGTTTTCCTGTAAATGTCGAAATAATTTCGAGGCTCTTGTCTCGTTTGATCCTAAACAAATTTAATGGTCTTTTAAAATTGACCGCACAAGTACAATTGCGTTATAAATTTTTGCAGGAAAACTCTTACGAATCTATACATTTTGTTGTTTCGTTTTTCAAGGCACTCAATATATTTTTAAAATTTTATGATGAGACTAACATCGTCTTAGTACGCTCATTGGGCGCCCTTTACCATTATTACTAAATAGTCATAGCCATGAGCGACCCCCGTTCTTAGCTTAGAGCAGAGGGGAGCAAATCAAAAGTTTTGACATCTAGCTCCTGCCCATGGCACGCCATGGTCATAGCGATAAATTTCTATTATAAATCCAAAACTCGATATGCAGTTGATTATCTTTGTATTTATTATGTGTTGTCACATAGCAAACACTCTACAGATATGATCTGCTTTATAATTTTGCACACCTCATTGCAAATAGATGAAGCAATGCAGTATTATTTATACATGTATAAACATAATATATATTAAAAGTAATTAATATAATGTTAAATATAGTTAAAACTGAAGCCATATGTATTTGTTGGTTCATATAGTACTTACAATACCGGACCAAATGTTACTATTCACAATGGTATGGTATCACTATCCATAATTGTAGTTGTTACTCAGACATATGTTTAAGTCTATATCAACATTATAAAGATGAAAAGTTTGTATGTCTAATAAATACCAATCCAACTTGAAAAATTATTTTTACTTTAGAGAGACCGTTTATTGAGGAACTTTATACACTGCACAAATCTATATGTTCTTGGAATCTATCTCACAATTCGCATCAGGACCAAAAGCAAAACAAAGGTGAACCCCTTAATATAAAAGGTCACCTTTATTAAACCTCTTTGAGTAGTAAATATTACATCACCTAAAATTATGGTTTAGTCATTTCCGACAATATTCCGTGAGAATACTAATTTTTGGTTTCGAGTATAATGAAATGTACTTGGAAAAAAAAACAGTTAAAATCACAGCCGGGTCTTCCATTTTATTTGTACATAGATCTGTTAATACACGAAAGCTCTTACCTGACAAGGGAACACTACCTGGATCTGCCAAATGAGTTTTGAAACTACAGGAAAGGAACTATTTTCAAAATATACCATGAAAATGAGTATACACCAAAATAGGGATATTAATATAAACTTAGCAATTTTAACAAACTAAGAGTTGTTGGATTCTTTCAAACTCAGTTATTAAAATGTTTGAATATATAGTTTGAGTTATCCTCTTGATCAGCTGCTTACTATCTCATATAACTTGATTTGAAACATTTCACTGCATTTTTTTAAATAAAATCGTATATCGAGCCAAATCAATCATGAAATATTTCTGTAAAATTAAAAAAAAATCGCGGGTACGAATAGTTCATGCGACAAAAATCTTTGAAAAATTTCCAAGCGCATATTACTAAAAAAATTCAGTGAAGTATGTTCAAATAGTTAGATTTTTTTTCTGTAATATTTTTCGTGTCTCGAAACTAGGGGGTCTAGTGAGAACCATTCCGTTGCCAACTAAAATTGAAATGTCAAATTTATTAAATTTATATTTTTGAGCTTCCAAATAAATAGCATTAACCTAATAATTATTTTCTTTAGAATTTGAGAGAAATTATGTGTTACGTGTGAGCTTATAGGTTTCTGTATATGTATGTGTATAAAGTCTGATTCAATATTAAATATAAATTGTAATTTTATATATCTGTATCAGTTTATGATACTGGATTAAATTCTTTGATATACAGGGTCTGAGTACTGTAAGCGCTATATTTATATGACCAGAAATGTGATTAAGAAAACAGTGTATTTTTATTATGAAATAAATTATATTTTATCAAGTGTGGTTTTTATTCATCTTATACATAATAAATATCAACAAATTTAAATAAACCCCAAGGCACTAGTTTTCGTATACGCAAATTATGAAAATTTATTATAAACATATTAATAATTGATAAACTTTGTCCATAAAGTAACAATTTTGAGAATTAGATTAATATCACAATTTACCAATAAATTAAAAACTACTACAATATTAGAACCTCTTATTTTTTAAATACCTATGGTTCCCTTGGTTTTGCTGAATACGTAAAATTTCTTGTTTCAATCTCTCCTCTTCTTTTCTTATCCTTTCAAGCTCATCATTTATTTCTTTCAGCTTGATGCCTTCCCCTAACTTTTTCTTCGCATTTTTAACTTTAATATCATCATCTATCATTTTTTTATTCTGAATTTTCTTCATGTCTTCTTCTTCCTTCAACCTATGCAACTCCTTATTGTATTCTTCTATTTTATTTGTAATTGCTTCTCTTTCTAATAAGATTTCTTTTTGTCTCGCCTTGTTTTTGTCTACGTTTTCTTCGATTTGCTTTTTTACAGTTTCGATAACATGTTTAAATAAACTTTTCCTTGCATTCTCTTCTTGTTGCCACATTTCACTTTGTCTTTCATATACAGCACGAGCCTCAGAATCAAATAGAAATTCCATGTGTCTCAGCCTCTGCTTCTCAAGTTCTTTTTGTTGTCTTACTATTGACAGAAATTCATTCAGGCCCTGTTTTATTTCATTTCGCTTTTCTTGATCTGCAAGAATATTTTCTAATTCTAACTCTTTTAGTCTTGTTATCAACAATTCGTCCTGTTTCAGATTTTCCTCGATATTAATAGCCTTTTGTTTTAGTTTCATTTTATGTTGCTGAATGTTAAATAAAGCACATTCTCTTTCTGCTCGTCTTCGTTCTTCTATAATTTTCCTCTCTTCCAATTCAGCTAACAAGTTTTGTTTCTTAAATTCCTCTTCCTCTTCCTTTCTTAAGTCCGCAGTAATTTCTTGTTTCTTTCTCAGTTCTTCCATTTGTTCATCTAAATTTCTTTTGAGTTGATGTCTCTTTTCTTCCAAGTATTTCTTAAAGGCTTGCTCTTTTTCTCTTTCCTTCTTCAGTATCTCGTCTCGTTCTTTCAAAATTCGTCGATTTTCCTCTTCTTCCTTCTCTCGCTGCATTCTTTTTTCAATTTGCTGATCCAACCAACTGAATTTCAAGTCCCTACTGCGAAATTTACTCTCGTACTGCTTCACAATAGGATTGTTGATTCGCCACTGGTGATAAAGTTTCATTTCAGCTTCATGTTTTCTTCTCTCCTCTTCGCGTAATTTCAGTCCCACATTAACGTCTTTTAAGATTTCAGTTGGTATATCCTCAGCGGTAGTTTTCTGGGGTTGCTCAAGAATCATTTTATTTTTATGCATCAACAATTCAACATCATAGCTTCTCTGTTCTTCCTCAAACAACTTTCTCAATTTTTCCCTTCTAGTTATGAGATTATCTTCCTTTTCTCTTTTCGTTTTTATATCATGCACCAGTTTGTTATTATCTTCATAATAACGGGGTGATGTCCATTGTTCAAACTGAGAATTTGCCTTTTGCCAGTGTTGGAAATATTGTCTGGTACCATTCCATAATCGATCGTAGTTGAATTGTTTTTCCCTCTTCCGAATAATAGCATTTTCCACATCTACTCGATGTCGTCCTCGATGTACAGGCTTTTCATTCATCTAGAAATATTTATCTTCATCAGTAAATACGAATAAAACAAATGTAGGTATAGTGCTGTAGAATGATTGTGCAACAAATTATGTTCAAATTTTGGCAACACTCCTGGGCGAGGGTATGATTTCAATATTTGTTACAAATGTTATAAATTTCTGTGTCGAAAAAGAAACAATTGAAACACATTCAGAAATTAGATTACCTCAAAGCAGAAAAATTGGCTACTAGAATTCGATATTCCCAAAATTTATAGTTTATTGAAATAAAACAGTTTAATTACTAATACCTAGTAGGAGATCCGAACATAAGTTGACCTTCACCGAGCTGATAATAGAATGAAACATATTTTATAATACATATTAAAAATGGGTTGCCTAAGAAAATCCTGGACAGACTATTTTTAATAATTAAAAAAAAACGATTTTTAATTAAATGTTGCCTCATCAAGATAATAAGAAAATTTTATCCTGAGTTAAAGTATAAAATGTTCAGCCGTTGGGTTGCCTATTATTTACCTGGACGAACTACTGGGTTGCCAGGTATAAACAGGTATATCGATGCCAGTTACTTTCACTTGATTGGATAATAGAAAAAAATGTATATCAACATAAGCCCTGTTTTCTTGCGAACACGTTGATATAAGGTTGTCTGCAAAAAAATCGGTCCTGAGATTTGCGAATTTTAAAGATTTCAATTTTAACATCAGTGAAAATGTGTATCAGAGAGATCCGAGGTAAGTATACCGTGTAATAATAAAGGACCCACATCGCAGTCGCACGTGATGGGACCTCGAATATAAGAAAGTGCGCATGCTCGGTATTTATACAACAGAGAATGATAGCCATACTCTAGTAAACAGTGAGCAATATTTTGGAGCAACTGACATTTAGTTAGTTCAACTTCATGATATTTAATTTTTTTACGAAAAGCTAACTTTAACGAACAATTATTAAAAGTTTTATCAGTAAAATCAATTAAAGATTCGTCCGAGCCACACAAAAAAAACACTTTGTAACCATTTTTTATCACAAGTGTCATCGCTGTCATTCCCTGTCGTATAAATCTTCCATGCGGGGTCCTTCATTATTACACGGTATACTTACCTCGGATCTCTCTGTCATACATTTCCAGTCGCGTTATAAATGAGATCATAAAAATCATTTTTAAAGTATTTTTTAATATACTAAATTCATTATAAAACATGTTTCATGCTATTATCAGCTCGGTGAAGATCGACTAGGCTCGGACTATAAGTACGTTTAAAAAAATATATTTAGTGTGTTTGCATTTGTTATACATGGTGTCCCAAAAATATGGAAACAACACAATAACTCACAAAATGTATTTTGAGGAAAAATGATTCACGACAAAAGATTTAGGATTATTCCCGGGCTATTCCATGGTAACCCTAGATTTGACCTTGATCTTCAAGGTCATTTTAAGGTCAAGTTGATTTTTTCAAATGGAATGGTCTATTTTTGAGCCCGAAAATTAAAAGGGGAAAATTTTACGTTCAGATATGTCCTTGAACATTTTCTTAATTTGACCTCTGAGGGTCGTTGAAGGTTCAAATAAAGGTCACTTATCAAAAAATGACCAAAACCAAAATGACCCAGCTAGTTGAGACAAGGCAATCCACCCAGCCAGTTAAGGCAACGCTAACGATGGCACATTCCTAAACAAATATAAATTTCGATCGCACTTCTTACCTTTTCATGTGTAATATCAGTGCAAACATTGATTATTCTTTGTCTCAGATTTTCTAAATCTCGTGGTTTAGTAGTGCAATTTTTGCTTATGTAGCCCTATAGATCAGAGGACCTGGCTGGTCACTCAATAGTTCCTCTACGGCCAATTAAACGAATATATTATTGAATAAATACTACGTCTAGGTAGTTTCTCACAATCCTCCGAAAATAGCTGGATCAATTTGGTCTTGAAGTAACGCTAGATATTTTGGTCCTAAATTCCCATCAAAGAAAAAGGTCCAATTATTCTATCCCTAAAAATACCTGCCCAAACATTCATTTTTTGCGGGTATTGCGTGTGATATTCTCGAAGCCAATGGGGATTCTCATTGCTCCAATAACTGCAATTGTGGCGATTGACTTCGTTCAGTTGAAAAGTTGACTTGTCTGAAAAAACAATGCGGGACTGAAAATGACGGTTCTGAACGATTCGCTCCAGCATGTCTTCACAAAATTCAACTCGTCGGTCAAATTCCTAAAAACTGGCATTCGACTAATTTGAAGCTGTTGTGAGGACTTTCTTATACTTAAATGCTGCTCTTCGACGAAAGATTTGAGGTTCTGAGGTTTCCGTTTATGGACGGTCACAGTTTCTTCAAATCTTATAATCGTTTTGGAGACCAGTGCTCTTGCTAATACCTGTTAAGTTCACTCGAAACGTTTCGAAAATTCGTAGAAAGTACTATTAAGGAACAGCAATAGCTTTAAACAAAAAGAAAAAGATCTCTACTATTTATCCTGAAAAGGACTGTTAGAACTGCAAATGCGGAAGTATCTGTTTTACAATTATTATTTAAGAAAGGACTAATGAAAAGCAGCAACCGAGCCGAAAACATGAAACTCCTTTTAACTATCCTCATAAGAACTAAAAGGTGCTAAAGTAGAAAAAACAATCTGTTTTTCAATTATTTCAAAAATTATTATTAAACGAACTGTGACGTGCTAAAGGAGCGAAAGTAACAAATTACAATTATCCTCAAACGACATATTAGCTTTCAGAAAATGGAAAATTTTATGGAAAATTAATTTTATTTAAATTTAAATATTTAAATTTTAATTTAAATGGATTTACGCCAAATTTCGAGTAGGGAGTTGTTTGGGGGCGGTGACTACGAATCTGAAATTTGTTTTTGAGGAAACTTAGTCAAAGATGAAGATCCAAGATGGCGGACGCGATTCCAAAAAATAACTGTTTTACACCAAATTTGGAGTAGGTGGGTTTGGGGGGAGGTGACTGGGAATCTGAAATCTGTTTTTGAGGAATCTTAGGCCAAGATGGCGAATACAAGATAGCGGACTTGATGCCAATTTCTATGCAACCGTTGTTTTCAAGACAGCAGGCCAAACCTTGATTTGACCATCAGAGGTTACAGTCAAATGGTCAAAGACATCTGGACTTAAAATTTTCCGCTCTTTTTATTTGTGGGGTCAAAACTAAGGCAGTTTACCTGTGTTTACTGTTGAAAAGTGTGTTTCAAGTCTTAAGCTCACTATTACTATATTTCTTGTCTTAGTTATTTTGAGTGAGGGTGGATCATGTGAAAGTTTGTAAAATAGCAACTTGCTATATTAATAAATATTTGTAATTTGGGTGGTCTACTGATTAATAACTTTCACACAAAAGTGTAGAATTTCATTACACCTTGAGGTTCATGTTCCCAAATATGGTTATTGATGGACTAGTGTTTTTCAGAAGAAAAGGGCTTTTAGAAAGGCTAAACATGTTTATAGGGCATATCTTGTTTCTTATGCATACCTGAGTTACTATATAATATAAAAGAAATTTACCAAACATTTGTTGAATTATTCTTAGGCTTATGCATTCCCTATATATCAATACAGTTGTTATCCATCATCTACTTCACAGAGTATCTTCCTTTCTCATTTCAGGGACACATATTTGTTATGTATTAGATCTTCAATTTTATGTTAGACCTTTAAACATGTATACTATTTTCCAAAGATTGAACAGCATATCTTAATATCAATGCATAATACAGGGTGATATAATTGTAAAACATTTATAGTTCACTAGAGCAGAGCATAATAAGCCATAAAAAATTTTAAAAAAATTGGGAACAATTGACTCTTGGTCATAAGGATTTAAGATTTTTTTCAAACATTACAAAAGTAATACTAAATATCTAATCAACAATTGTGGAAAAATATATATTAAGAAATAGTGATAATATGGATGACAATTATTTTAAAGCACTTGTAAAATACATTATATAAGTATTTAAATGTAGCAATAGAAATGTTGAATATATGTGTAATATTTTTTATACTATAAAAAAGTAAGTTTGTTTTAAATCAGGTTTTTCTGCAGAATTTCTACTTATGGGAAAAAGTTATCCACTTAACACTATGTTAAATATCTAGGCAAGTATCACTGACTGTTAAATGCATTAAAATTTAATTCATTTATTCTATAGCATTCTCTCTCAGAAGAAGGTTTTGGCTTATTGGCCATATTAATCAATTACTAGATTTATATTATGTTTAAAAATCACATTTGCACACAATAAATACCCAAAGGCATCTATCCGAAATCGAACCAGCTGCTATAGTTGAACTCAGTTTGGAAGTGTACAGTTCAACTGCTGAGCCACCAGAGGCTGCATAAAAATTCAAATGAACTAGAATACTACTCTTCATGCAATCATTTGAGAATTGGGTTGGATTTATCTGTACACATCACAATATCTGTATAGGAATCAAATCAGAATATATCATTCAATTTTGTGAGCCTGAAGCAATAATTGAATAAATTGTTTATGAGAGTTAAATATGTTCCCTAAAGTGACTCAGTTAATAGGTTTGAATGAAATACAGGCTATGATTATGCCCTTTTGAGGTTTCCATATATGTCTGGGGAATTGAAACCCATATAGCATCACTTTTGTGCCAATCACAGCTTATTTTCTCAAAAATTACTGGATACAAAAAGCTCACTTTGGTATCAACCCACTTTTAGTGACAGTAATATTTTAAATGACTAAGTAGGCATTTTGGAGATTTTACTCTAAAACACTTCATTGTAACTATAGATGTTAAAGAACATATTTTGAATAGTTATGAATTACAATTTCCACTAATGACAGCCAGATTATTATGATAATATTAGTGAAAAGTTATTAAATAGTAAATTGACCAGGTATTGTATAGTATATATGAACTACTAGCATCCAACATACCTGTAAAATAGAAAATAAAATGTAAAAACACCTTGGGAGTTAAATATGAAAAATAAATAAAATAGACCACTTACCACAGTTTGAGATTCTCTGAATGCCATTCAATTGGTAACTCTAGCACCACATCCACTATTAATGCTAATCTAAAAAAATAATGTGTATAAACTATTATGTATGTAAAACTTTATAAATAAAAACGGGGTTGTCATTTTGTAAAATTTGAATTATTTAATGGGCAGGTAGGAAATTGTCCAAGAGTAGGTATGAAATATAGTTAAATATTTTAGTAATAATCACTAAAACTGATCAAAATTTATTTATCTTGTTCTCCTAATATACAGCTCCACATTAGAAAAATGAATTAGTACCCAAATTACTTTCATTAGACAAATGTTCATTTTTATACATACCTTTACACTTTTTTTAGTAAAATTGTAACGTCTGAAGTTCCTCTTCAATGATAAATTTATAAATAAATTTCAAAATATTAACAGGTCGTTTGTTTGTATTTGTAAATTCCAAGCATAAAACACAAAGATTAATGTCAAAAGTCAAACATCAACCATGTAGATTCATGAAACAAACTATTTGTAAAGAAAGCCCATAGAGGTAATACGTAAAGACTACGTGAGGTATCTTAGAGCATTTAACTTCTAGAATTTAGAGTTAGTCTGCAATGTACAAATATCGTCGCAAGGTTAGAAAGAGAGGACAGTAGCAACAGTAACAGGCTATTTCACTTAGTGGAGGAAGCAGCCAATGAACAACATGCTGAACGTATTTCATTGGAAGCAGCTCCCAACCAAGTGAAATAGCCTCTTGTCCTCTCTATTCTTAGAGCATCTACTTTCTAGAGCAGTGCACAAATGTCATGGTAAGACTAAGGAGAGAGAGGGCAATAGAGAGGACAAGAGACTATTTCACTCAGTTGGGAGTTGCTTCCAATGAAATACGTTCAGCATGTTGTTCATTGGCTGCTTCCATCCACTAAGTGAAATAGCCTCTTACTGTCTCTATTCCCCTCTCTTTCTAGCATTGCCACTATATTATGCTTGACAGGCTATATCTAGGTGGTAAATGATCTAAGTCTCTATTGCCCTTTCTCATTTTCACGTACAACGATATTTATCCATTGCAGGCTACCTCCATATGTACAAGCTCTAAGTGAGTATTTACTCAATGGGTATGGAGCTGGAGCGTATACTTCTTTAGGTAGCCTGCCTGCCTAAACTACTAGCTGGACGTATTTCATTGGCTGCTTCCACCCACTAAGTGATACAACATGATAGTCCTTTATTTTTCTCTCTTTCTAGTCATGTCATGATATTTGTGCATTGTAAGCTAACTTCAGAAGTATGTGCTCTACTCCATCCATACTCTAAGAGTATGGATGGCTGTACAAGTGGATTTGTAACGCTGGATGAGAGAGAAAGGAAACCGAGTGGACGTATTTGACCCAGTCTTGAGCAGAAGCAATAACAAGAAGTCAGTTACCTGACAATCTAGCACCAATCAGTTGCGAGCTTAGACAGACATATATATGTCCACTCGGTTTACATTTTTCTTAGCACCTCACGTACTCTATATAAATATTACCTCTCGTACAAAATACCGGTACAAGTGGCATCCTAATGTTGGGTGAGAGAGTACCAATCAGAAGCAAGGCCGTAGCCAGAAATTCTTTCGGGGAGGGGGTTGACGACTGAGGGGGTTGATGACACTTAAATTTTTTTAACCATGGATGAAATGATTAGGACTGCCAAAGATATTTTTCTATTCATGTATTTTCAGTATATCAGAAATGTATGTGCATATTTTGGGGGAAGGGATTGAATCCACAAACCCCACCGCTGGCTACGGTCTTGATCAAAAGCAGCCTTAGACAGAGTCTACTCGGGTTGTTTCTCTCAACTTGGGCTACATGTCTCTCGGAGCTTGACGTACTCTATATTTAAGAATCATCTCTATGTTCAAGATGGATTAATATATGTGAAAAATTTAATCTTTAATAGTTCAAACATCGTAAAGCTTTCCTGCTACATTTATTTTCGTCTAAATTATTTTCCCTTAGCCCCAAATATATCAGTTACATGAAATATATATTCTGTAATATGCCGAAAATCTTTAGTACATAAAGAAAATATATAACATTAAAATAAAATACATTTTTTTGTGAAAATAGGAAAAGCACACAATTTGCCGATTTAAATGCTGTCTTTCAGCGTGAGCATGCATCACGCAATAACCATTTTCTCCTCTGTCTCTCAACCGATTTTCTTCATTTTTGCTTTGAACTGACGACCTTCAGTGCAGAATTATTTTATAATATTTGTTCATTCATTAAATAAAATATAATAAAAATTCATTATTTTCGTCCATACTTTCAACGCCAAACAACTGACAGTGCCGCCTATTTGATCTGTGGTGCCGCCGCCGCCAGACGGTCAAAACTCAAAAAATTGAGTAATTATATATGAAGGGAGCAATATATTCTTAGAGTGGCATGCAAGCGTTGTTATTGTTTAGTGGTAAAGTAGTCAATGTAGTAGATCAGTATTGAGTTTTCGGACGCGTTGCAGTAACTTTCATATTAAATATTCTGTTTTTAATGTGAATTTAATTATTTGATTAATATATTATTATCACAACAGCGGACAATAGAGAATGTTTTAAATATTTAAGTTCTCCTAGGGTTGTTGGTCCTATCTTTTCTTTAATATTCCTGAGCTTGATTGAAACCGCTTATAACGAAAACTTTTAGGTTGCAAAGAACAATCTTCCAATTATTATATCGAATATTTTGTCAGGAGCAGTTCCAGTCAAAAATTTGGGGGGCATTCATTTGACCAAAATATTTCGAATAGCGATATTAGATTATATTTTTATTTTCTTTTTATTTCAATAGATTTGTCAATATGAGTGAACAATTTTGGTCTGTACACCTACTTCTCCGATTTCTCCACAACTCTGTTTCTTATAAAACTACACTTTTTACAATTTTATGAAATAGGGTCGAATTTCGACCACTGGGCGACCATTAGTATTTTTATAAATCGTAATCATTTTTAACGAATTTTTTTTATATAAAACAGAAATTTTTAAACCGTATGTCAAGAACTTGACAATATCCATACCTATACCAATATACGAAAGAGAAAGTGGTATGGAGGTATATAGTTTGAATTTCAGGCACCGACAGCAGCTGCCCCCCTGGACATGGAAAAGCTGCCGGGTGGCATTAAACCTTCCCATAAATTTGCTGACTTGCCTCCCCCTGAACCAAAAAATTTTCTGAAAGGTCTCTATTTTTAGAACAATTTTTTTCCGACTTCCCCCCCTTTAGGACATGTTTGTTTTCCAAATTTGCCCCTCCCTAAACTAAAAGCTGGGTATGCCCTTGGACATCGGCTACTTTATTTTCAAAATGCGATCTTGATAAAGTTTGACGGGCAGATAGTTTTAGTATTTGGAATCAACACAGTTAAAGAATCTTTTGTAAATTCAACTAAGGAGATGTAAGAGAACTCTCAGAGTTGTTAAAAATAGTTTTTTGTAGGTATAAGTATTGTTTCGAAGGTAGATTTAGTTTTGGATTATTTTTACGTTACCTTCATTTATATTGACAACGTATCTACTACCTACGACTACCTTTACTAATACATAAAGGGGAAAACTGTTTGTTTATTTAGGTGTTAGTAAAATACAAAAGAACATTAACACAAACACATGTCAAACAAATCAGCGTTTTCATAAATGTTAATATAATAAATCACAAAGTAGGCTGGTTTTTCTACCCCCTGCGATTTGCGACTGTTGGCAGCAAGGCGAAGAAAATCTTGTTTATTACTGAGTTTTTTTATAAATTTCTATGAAAAAGCGTTATATTTATATATCATTCAGAGCATAATTAGCAAGGTACTTCCCCTATATTTTATGTGAATTACTATTGCTTCCACAATGACCACCTCATTTAATGTATTTAGCAAGCATCAGTATATAAATATTTTACTATGAAGCAGGTATTTTAAAATAAACCACAAAAATCTACAGTTACATTATTTTATTATTAAATAAATACAATTATCTCCGAAGGTAATTAACTAAAGCTTTTAAGCCAATATCGGTTTTTAACGGACTTGAGATTGACCAATTTTGATGTTTGTTTTCATTGGAAAAGGGGTTAGCTGCTTTGTATAGCACGCTTACCAATTTCGATGATTATTATTGTACAGGACAGTAGGTAGTTCCGAGGTAGTTTCACATAAATTTTGTTTAGGTCTGACTGGACTGTCTGGGGAATCGTAGGAGGTCATGATCTCCCAATCTTACAAGTCAAATTGACAAACCTCCTAAAATAAGAGAGTTATGAAAATAAAATCAAATTTTTGGTTGCGATCGCTTCTGAGTTCTTCTCGTCATAGGATAGATGAAAGTATATCAAAATTCTTTAACGATGATAAGGACAATAACGAATGTTATATGTCTTACGTTAAGGGTCTCAAACCTATAACACGCGTACCATTGCTGGCAAACGTCTAAAAAGTTGCAGGGTTGTAGGCACGTGAAAATTTGTTGTACCTACCTTCACCTTAGAAAAGACCTAAGAGCGTGTTTGGTCGTCAGAGATAAAGAGACTCAGAGATAAGAAGTGAGCTCTTAAACATGGACTGAAAATAAACAAATATCATAACCTCACTACCAATAAAAGTATTATCCTCCTTTTTTGTTCAAATTATTAATAGTGTTATAAAATTTCATTTTACGCTTCCAAAATAAGAAATAACCTCCGAGAGAAATTCGGCATCCCAAATAACAACTAAACTTGCACGAATAAACTACAAAAACGATTAGCGTACCAAAACACAGAGAGAAACATCTGGATGGCGATGAAGGTATACGAATGCGACAGGCGAGCAGCGAGGGGTGGAGTTGAATTGAATTTGTAATTGAAACCAAGGAAAAATTTATAACAATATACTCAAACAATCGAAACCCATCAAAAAAGATCTATATATATTAGAATATTGTATAAGTAATTTGGCAATTTTTTGTGTGAATACGTAAGTACTAAAATACATCTAAATACTTCTATTACGACAGCTTAAAAAGAGATCGTCATCTGTGTTTATATGGTATAGTTTGTAACTGCTTACTTGTCTGGTGTACTCGTATTCTAAATATATACGTTTGGAAATTGCATACCAGTCAAGAGTTCATATTCCGCCTCTATTACATTGAGAATTCGATACTGGTCCATACTTGTTTTAATAGCTATTTGGTTGAATCTCCATACTTGTTTCCGGACTTGTTACGATCAGACTTCCATACTAGTTCTACTCGATACATCATATTATAAACACTCTACCGCATATGTTACATTCAGAATTCCTTACTAGTCCATATTCTTTTTATAGCTGTTTGGTTGGATCTCGATACTTGTTTTCGTATCTGTTACGTTCAGACTAGTCCATACTCGAAAAAAATATATTCCATACTCGTTTCCGCATCGGTTACTTTCGTCCATACTTGTTTTTATAGCTATTTGGTTGAATCTCCATACTTGCATCGGTTACTTTCATAATTCCATACTAGTCGATACTTGTTTTTATAGCTATTTGGTTGAATCTCCATACTTGTTTCCGGACCTGTTACGATCAGACTTCCATATTAGTTCTACTCGATACATCATATTCTAAACACCCTACCGCCTCTGTAACATTCAGAATTCTATACTAGTCCATATTCTTTATATAGCTGTTTGGTTGGATCTCGGTACTTGTTTTCGTACCTGTTACATTCAGACTAGTCCATACTCGAAAAAAATATATTTCATACTCGTTTCCGCATCGGTTACTTTCATAATTCCATACTAGTCCATACTTGTTTTTATAGCTATTTGGTTGAATCTCCATACTTGTTTCCGGACCTGTTACGATCAGACTTCCATACTAGTTCTACTCGATACATCATATTCTAAACACCCTACCGCCTCTGTAACATTCAGAATTCTATACTAGTCCATATTCTTTATATAGCTGTTTGGTTGGATCTCGATACTTGTTTTCGTACCTGTTACATTCAGACTAGTCCATACTCGAAAAAATATATTCCATACTCGTTTCCGCATCGGTTACTTTCATAATTCCATACTAGTCCATACTTGTTTTTATAGCTATTTGGTTGAATCTCCATACTTGTTTCCGGACCTGTTACGATCAGACTTCCATATTAGTTCTACTCGAGACATAATATTCCAGACACCCTTCCGCATCTGTTACATTCATAAATCTGTACTAGTCTATATTCTTTTTTATAGCTGTTTCGTTGGATTTCCATACTTTTTTTCAAACCTGTTACGTTCAGACTAGTCCATAATCCCATCGCTACAGCTATTACGAAGAACTCGCTTACTTTTACGAAGCAACTGCAGAACTCCAAGTGCACGTTTACTGTTTATACAGAGTCATTCACCTTATTCGACACGAAAAAGCATAACTAACCGAATCAATTTTGAAAAAAAAAAACGATCGATTCCATATGAATAATCATATGCCTCTGTAACATTGAATTCTATACTAGTCCATTCCTATATTTGGGACTCCCCATGTACATAGTTTCCGGACCTGTTAATAATAATTCCATTTAAATATATCACCTGTTACATCAGACTAATAGACTCGATCTATCGCCTTTATTTGTTTAGGCTCGATACTGTTTTCGTACCTGTTATTCAGACTCGGTTTCCGCATAAGGTGCTATTTACTCCATACTATATCATGGATTCAGTCTGCGTTGTGCTGGTTGCTCGATTTGTTTCCGGACTTGTTACGATCAGACTTCCATACTAGTTCTACTCGATACATCATATTATAAACACTCTACCGCATATGTTAATTCAAATTCCTTTAGTCCATATTCTTTTTATAGCTGTTTGGTTGGATCTCGATACTTGTTTCCGGACACATAGACTTCCATACTAGTCCATCATATTATAAACACTCTACCGCATATGTTACATTCAGACCTGTTTTCGTATCTGTTACGTTCAGACTAGTCCATACTCGAAAAAAATATACCATACTCGTTTCCGCATCGGTTACTTTCATAATTCCATACTAGTCCATACTTGTTTTTATAGCTATTTGGTTGAATCTCCATACTTGTTTCCGGATGACTTCCATATTAGTTCTACTCGATACATCATATTCTAAACACCCTACCGCCTCTGTAACATTCAGAATTCTATACTAGTCCATATTCTTTATATAGCTGTTTGGTTGGATCTCGATACTTGTTTTCGACCTGAAAGACTAGTCATACTCGAAACAAATATTTAATTTATCGGTTAATTAATTAGTCCATTTGTTTTTATAGCATTTGTTGAATCTCTATACTCGTCCGAACCTGTTACGTTCAGACTTCCATATTAGTTCTTACTCGAGACATAATATTCCAGACACCCTTCCGCATCTGTTACATTCATAAATCTGTACTAGTCTATATTCTTTTTTATAGCTGTTTCGTTGGATTTCCATACTTTTTTTCAAACCTGTTGCCATAATCCCATCGCTAATATTACGAAGAACTCGCTTACTTTTACGAAGCAACTGCAGAACTCCAAGTGCACGTTTACTGTTTATACATACCTTATTCGACACGAAAAAGCATAACTAACCGAAACAATTTTGAAAAAAAAATCGTTTCTATGAATAAAATGCAACATTGACGTTTCCTATATTTGGGACTCCCTGAACATAGTAAAAATAATTTTTAAATATATCAACATGTAATAGATATCTATCGTTTATTTGTTTAGGAATACTGTACCATTTCGGATAAGGTGATTTACACTATATATGGATTAGTGCGTTGTGGGTTGCATTAATGTAATGTGAAAATTTTTTTGGGAATATCCAACGACCTGTTAACCGATGGGTGTAAGTGAGAAATCATGTATTTAATTTAAATTAACATTAGGATGAATACTTGAGTTGTAGCAAAATAGTGACAATAATTTATTGTTTGTTGGATAAGAAACCAATCTTGTCTCAAAATTTGCTACCAGCATTAAATTTCACCCTGTATAAACTACTGATATTCTACAATTAATTGTAAGGAAGTTCAAGGCACTGAAATGACAATGAAATATAAATGGAACAAGGTTTTGTGTAACGTGCAGATTCTTTCAGTTTTGAATAAAATTAGTAAACCAGATCTTTTCTGATTCAGAAAAAAATATTTAAAAGTGTGTTTCAATGACGTTGTATCTGTTTGAGTATAAATTGTATCATTTAAGTTACAGGAATTTAATGATTGTGTTCAGATTTGTTCAATGTCAGGATTAATTCTGTTAAATCCAATTTGAATAGTTTGTTTTAAAAGAAGTATCACTTAGAATTCTTTTCTTACTTGAGGCCAAATAGTGTGACAATATACACGCAAATTTTCTTTTCAAATTCAGCAAAATGACTAATATTGTTTCAACAGCAAGGTGAAATATTTAAGGTATCGAATTTTGAGTTCATTAAAAAAAACTAATATAGAGATCTTTATGAAATTTAGTACGTCTTCTAGGCATCAAAATGCATTTTCTGATGTACAATTTATTATATCTTCCTTATTTGTACCAGTGGCGCCCGTAAGACTATTTTTGGTGAAAATAAATGGTCCACCATTGCTTTGTCTTAAATAAAAATTAGTGCAGAATAAAGTTCCTCTAATATCAATTTTTAATTAATTCAAAAGTAAGAAACTGAAATAAGAAAATTTTCAAGTACCAATAATTTAGATGAGCAACTTAAAATTAATTGTTAACAATACATTGATAATAAAAATTGTTGGAAGTGTCAGTCTTCACTTTAGCCCTCTTAAATCTTCTAAAGTGTTAACGGGAGTTTTAGGCCGGACACAGACCTACCGTTTCTGTTCTGTTCTTATAAGAACAGAACAGAAAAGAATTCTAACGGAAGGCTAGAACGCAATGCAAAGTATATCATTCGTCATATACCTTCCGATCCGGAATGGCAAGAAAGCCAGGTCAGCAAGAAACCAGCGTTGCCACCCTTGCCGGTCAGAACGTTCTCACCGGAAAAAAATAGGCATGGATTACGTACTAGTTCCATATATCGGCACACAAAGCCCGGTTACAACTCGGCGCCGGCAATTTTACTCCAGTTCTCCTAGTACTGTGCGTTTGATCAGTTGGTTATCGTCCGTTACGAATTATCATATATTAGATGTGTCTACCACAAGCGCTAGATAACGACTGAGGGCAAAACAAGAAAGCCCGGCGACCGGCAAGTGTGTGGCGATGAACCCGGATTCTCTTCTGTTCTGTAAGAACAGAACAGAAACGGTAGGTTTGTGGCCGGCCTTAAGGGCCCCACAGACTACGATTATTTTCATCAATTTGTATCGCCGCGATTTGGAACGTCGTGTTGACTCGCCAAATCAAGCACAGGCAGATATTTGAACCGACGATGCGGCACGACGTTTTTGCACCACATACATAGGTTTTTCGCATATTTTACACGACGTTCGGAATCGCGGCGATACAAATTGATGAAAATAATCGTAGTCTGTGGGGCCCTTTAGACACTAGAGTTTTAATGTGCTCCCACAAAAAAATTCAAAGTACTGAGATGGGCGATCTTGCTGGCCATTGCTGAGGTCTCACTGAATTGCTATCTGAGGCAATTTTAATTGAATTTGACCATGAAAATAGCCATTTTTTAAGGCGAAAAATCAAGCTTCGATCGAATGCAAGTCAAAAGATGAAATTTGCTCAGACATAAATTGAGATTTGAAAAATAATTTTTACTTTGAGACAAAGCAGTGGCGTACCGTTTTTTCACCAATATATAATAGTATCACGTTTATTATAAAAAAAATTCTGTAAAAACTTCACCTCCCTGTATCTCAAAATTAATACATTTAAAACATAAAAATTGCCCCCTTAAATATTTTACCTTACTTTTGAATAACCTCGTATAGTTTTGTTCTAAAAATAATTTGGTAAAGCGCGAGTTGGACTCAGATACTAAAGGTTCCAAAACACTTCCTCTTGGGTGACACAGAAGTTTCATAGAACAAAGACTCGAATTTGTGTTTAAAAGAAAAAATAAACAGTGGACATTTCACTAATAACGTAATAAACCGAGTAAGTTAAGTTCTTAAGTTTCGCAATCTACCGTTTTCCAAAATTGTTAACGAATAGAAACTAAAAGTTAAACAATTACTGCTGAATTTTTTTTCCTGAAAAACGTAAGAGAAGATTTGTTTGTTTTTCTTAAGATTCTTTAATTTAAAATATTTCAATTCATTTTATAATAAAGCCTCCGGCGGAACAACTTATCTAGTCCTAGCAGCAACTTTGTTTTTATTTTGTTTAACAGAAAACAAAAGAAATGAAATAATATAAAATAGAGTACAGTAAAACATTCAAAAACATTTTGTAAACTTATACTCTACAGCTTTTGTAAAATTGAAAAAAAAAGCAACTTTTCATTCTAAATTAACAGCAAATAGATGAAATTTTGCATTCAGCTTACAAACATGTTTATTTTCTAAACACTATACAAAATATATTACTGTTTTGTACCAAATGTTTTTATACTAATCTGAAAAAAATGCTGTTTATACAAAATCAAAGTAAGTACCTATATAGGCATATTCATTTTTTAAATTCAAATAAATCTAAAATTTCAGAAAATTAAAAATACAATTACCTAATTTACAAAACCAAAATATGAAACTTGAAATTGAGCCATAAACAGAATAGTGTCAATTGACAATGGATGTATCAAGTCGGTGGAGGCAAAGCATGGACAGGGCATGGCTACGGCCCTGGGCAGCATAAGAACCGTGCAAACGTTAAAGAGTCAAGTCTGAAGTGCTCTTAACCATAACTTCAGTTTCTTAATTTTTTTGACGACAAACATCTTTAAAATCAAACTAAAACAAACGGGTGCTAGATCAGAAAAGTGGACCGTAACGACAAGGTCTATATATAGCAGTTACCGAACTATTAGTTTTAGAAACTCGAATCATCATGACATTATTTTAGTAATTAAATTACGTTTATGTAGTCAGCTCTAAATATTTGTACAACCTTTAGAACAGTCAATATTGTTTTCATTTCAATCATAAATAGCCAAAAATTACTCGCTGACATATCTAGACGTCTCACTCTAAAACCACCAGCCGGTTGCTCCAACACAGCCCCACCCGATTTTTATTTTATAAAAGAAAAACGCACAGGAACGCATAGCTGCTAGAATTATCTTTTGACCAAAAAATTGTCATCACCCAAACTTGGCAATGAGGGTCAAGTAATACCTAATGGAACAGGGTTTTTCATTCACTAAAGGCGTGTTCCAACACGACATAAAACTGATAAGCAACCGGTAATCGTATTGCGCTTAACATCATTGTAAACGGTAACTCGTCACCGGTCACGAAGATTGCCAGTTGTGAATCGGTAATTCCTTGTGTTGAAATGAACCTTAAATAAACTGCTTTGTTTTTGAAATTTTGTCAACGCGTTCACAACCTATTTTCCGAAAAAATTAAAAATTAAATTAATTTTATATATGTATTACGTACTCCCTGGGTTCAAGACAATTTTTCATTCATTTTCACCGAATTAAGGCATAATATTACTATAAAATATTTTATTTCCAACAAGGTCGATGAACTCACGCTTCGATCAGATGTTCTACTAGGTCGCTCTCTACTGTACTCAAATTTTGCTATACGTCAGCCTTTTTATACCATCGTTAGTCTTTCTTGTCCGTATTTATACTGGTCTGCTAACGTGTATAATTTATTATTCAAGGAACAGAATAGAACTAAAGTGCGTTCATTTGATTGAGGTTGATTAATGTCTCGAAGGATTCACGTTTTGACAGCGTGAGATAAAATGTTATAACAATACAAACTTGCGTGATCGTTGAAGTAAGCAAATATTGAAAGGTTGACCTGAGGACCAATTATTTTTCTCTAGTTTTGTTGGTTTACAGATCCTGAACTTTTAAAAATTATCAATCATGGTGGATACTATTCCTGAAAGAATGAAAATGATGGAAATTCATTTTAAAAATTATGCCTGTACGAACAGAGCCGCTGACTTACTCAATCTGGTTTCTGGTAAAAGCGTTCGTGAATTTAGGGTTCGCAATTAAAATTTGAAAGCAAATAAAACATTTGGCAGGTGTTTTTGCTTCTTAACACTGAATTTAATATTGTATGGCGAAATGAATGTCGACATCTTTTAGTTTCAGAGAAATACATAATTAAGTTGTCGAGATTTCAGTTAATGGAGGAAGGCGCAACTGATGCAGAATCTCGGCCAGAAACAATATATTTTAGTGCATTAAATGGATTGTAAAATCTCCAAGATGTAGTATCATGAATTTATCTGTTCATTAAATGGTGATTCAAACCAAAACATACATTTCTGGAGATTGACTGGAGAATTCCAACACGAAGGAGAACATCCATGTCACTAGGGAAATGTGGGTGGTTATTTAATGTAAAACCTATCCAAGTTGCTTGGTAGGAAGAATAGAGGATCTACTTAGTCGCTCGATTTTTGTAGGGTCACATAAAAAACAGAGTTTATAACACTCCTTTCGCTTACTGGAAAATGTCCTGGAACTAACAGTTAACGTATGTCGCGCAAAATGACACAACAAGAGCTGCAAAATGTACCTTTAGCAATATTTTTGACGGATGCTACCCACGCTTAGGTAGCTATTGCATTGTCAAATCTTTTATCAACTATCTTTGATAACACATTTTTGTTAAAGATATTTAATAATATAATATCTAATCTTTGACAAAATATTTCTTTGACATATATCTTTGATCACATTTACAAGCGTCGTGATAACATTTATAAAATATTTTTGACATTAATTGTCAGTGAAATTCAAAATTTGCGCCTCCGAAGTTTATTGTAGAATTGTACAGCAACAATTTGAGTATGAGAAACGTTGATTTTGTATAATATATATAAAATAGAATCAAGAGGTTAATTGACTACAATGAAAATTGTTAGTACCATTGTATGAATGTATAAAGACTGTTAAAGAAAACTCGACGGTTTGAGAAGTTAATAATATATACCGAAAAAATTAAAGCAATTTTGTATGTTGTAAAATAGTGAGCTATAATTCATATCACAAATCTATATAGATAATAAAGCACAGTGAACTTTCTATACTAATACAAATTTTTTATTTGTGTGTTTTTTTAGCAATTAAAATAGACAATTATAGTATCAACATGTATAATATGGCTTCATCCATTCAAAAATAATTATTTTGCCATTCTTGCCTTCTGTCTCAGCTCTTTTAATTAGTTCAGGTGTAGGGCAGTTGCTTGCTGCGTCGGTTTGTTGACCGTTGATGGTTATCGGACCCTTTTCTATTCTTCTACAAAGGATCACCTACACTCGTTTGGAAAAAAATCAATAGTTGATCCAATAACAATGTAGAATTAACATTTTGGTTTTAAACTGCTAATAAGAAGTTTTGCTTGTCAAGTCCACTGATAAACTATACCTTTCTAGGCACCCATTACCTTTTCTTTTTAAAATGACTGAAACTGTAGATGTAAAAACACACCACAGTAGCACAAACAATTATAAAATTACAATATATGAACCATTTTGAATAGAAAATATTTGTTCAGACATTCTTATTAAATTTTTTATAAAATCAAATATTTGATATGAATGTCAGAAAAAAATTCATTAAATGGTATATTACATTACATCAAATATTTTCTATTTTGAATAGGAGAATGTATGTAATTTTATGCTTGTTTATACTACTGTGGTGTGTTTTTGTAGCTACAGTTTCAGAATTTAAAAAAATAAGTAATGTGCGCCTAGAAAGGATTTACTCCAAACTAGCGTAGGTGATCCGACGCAGCAAGCAACTACCCTACACCTGAACTTATTAAAAGAGCTGAGACAGATAGCAAGAAAGGTAAAATAATTATTTTTGAATGGATGAGGCCACATTGTAAATGTTGATACTATAATTGTCTATTTTAATTGCTAAAGAATTACACAAATGAAGCAATTGTATTAATATATGGCAGGGGCGGATTCAGGATTGTCATTTGGGGGGAGGTGCTTGATCTCGTTTGGGGTGGGGGGAGGCCTTGACGTCACTGAAGGTTCATTTTAGCACAGTAAATACTTAAAAAGCATACCAGTCAGATGATTCAGTGATATGATTTATAGCTCACTATTTAACAACACACAAAATTGCTTTAATTTTTTCGGTATATGCATTAACTCTTCAATCCGTCGTGTTTTTGTACATAAACCCAATGGTACTAACAATTTTCATTGTAGGCATTTAACCTCTTGTTTCGATTTTATATAAAACATTATACAAAATCAACGTTCTTCATATTCAAATAATACAATTTTTACTGTATAATTCTATATTAAACTTCGGAGCCGCAAATTTTTATTTTCACTGACAATTAAAGTCAAAAATCTTTGATCAAATATAGGACGAGGCGTATAAATGTGATAAAACGATCAAAGATATTTTATCGAAGATTATAGGTATTATACTATCAAATATCGTTGACAAAGATGTTTTATCAAAGATATTTGATAAAATATTTGACAATGTGATAGGAAGGTAAAATTTCGACCATAAGTGCTTCATCTTTTACTTGCAGTTATGACTTTAAGTAATTTTCGGTGTCCTGGCCTGGGGACAGGTAAGTCAAATTGGACCCTAACCATCGGGATCTGGGAAACTAGGGCAGATAGTAAAAACTTTAAATTACGTAATTTAGTGCCGTTTTTTGATTTTAAATTTTTACAAAACAAAACATTTTTATTACCACTTTTTTCATCCATACGTTGACCTTTTTAGATTTGCCATTTTGTGGGGCCAAATAGAGTATATGGGGAACGGCAGTATAACACAAACAAATTTTGGTTTATTCTTTGATGATGTCAACTTAGAGTTGTTGAAATGGCGTTGAGTGTTTAAAATAAAAGTTTGGTGTTAGGGTGCAAAACTTCTTTTTAACCGACTTCCAAAAAGGAGGAGGTTATCAATTCGTCGCGTATTTTTTCGCTTTTTTTGTATGTATGTTACCTGATTTCTTCTCCTGTGGTGCACCGTTTTGAACCAATATGGTCTTGTTTAATAGAGTATATATCCGGATTGGTGAAACTTCAAATTTTGGACAAAAATTCTATTGATAAAGTGATAAAATTTGTGAATGAACACATGCGTGCATGGAAATCGACCAATATCCCTAATATTTTAGTCGATTTTTCGATAACTCCTTATGGATGTGTATAGTTTTTTTAACGTTTAAGCTATTAAGGAAGATCCTTAGGTGATCTTTTCTGGGACGTGCAACTTGCAGTTTTGCAGAAAAACGCCGAAAATTCCAAAATTCTTATCGAAAATTTCATCGAAATGACATAACGGACATTTCCTCATAAATATTTTAATTCCAACGTAATAGTGCGGTAATTTTAGGCACTGCAAGTTTTAATTGCGAATTTGAAAATTTTGTATGTACATCTCAAGTATATAGGTAGTAAAGCATAGTATTTTCGGCTCCTTAAATCAATCAGTACCAAGCTCGTTTTGTTTGTATGCCAGGTAAATACCTATTTAAATGCAAATTTTTCCATTTTGCGAAGACGGTACTTTTTTGTTTTTCACATTCTCCCGGCCTAATAGAAAATTCAGTGACAACACATGTCAAACTTTAAACTGGTACTTGGTGGCTTATAGACAGGGTGTTTAGTTATAGCAAACAAAATCACAAATTAAAGTGGTAGAAGGAGTTGCATTTATATGAAGATTGAAATATAGGACGGACTAGAATGATAGTGGTCCGAAGGCAGCCGTATATACAGGATAGTTGGAATATAGGGTGGACTGGACGTTTGGTGGTATAAAAATGTTGAAAAAAAATGTGAAATTAAAATTATATAGGGTGATTAAAAAACTGTTATATGATGTGGACATAAGCAAATCATATACAGGATGGTTGAAATATATGCTGGAGTTGAATTATATTTATACAGTGTGATTAAAAAATTATTTCTTTTATAGCCCATAAGAAGTTGCATAAAGTGTGAAGAGGAATTAATGTTACACAGGGCGATAACATAAAATGTTAAAAAGGAAATAATTTATGGGGTAGCCCACAAGGAGTTATATACTATGGTTGAAATATAGGACGGATTTGACTCCGTAAATATAGGATGGTTGGAGTGGAATTATCTAGTTATACAGGGTTGTCGAAAAAAGTTGAAAAAGGTTACAACATGGCGTAGTCCATAAGGCATAAATATATTTTGGGCTTATTAAGTCAAAATAAAAAATAAAGAATGAAAACTACCTGAGTTCAAAAAAAACTAAAAAGTTGAAAATAAAACATTTTTTAAAAAAATATAGCCGACTTCTACCTATAACTAAAAAGCTAAAAATAATTATAACAAAATACAACTCTAGCAAATAAATAACACATTCAACGTTGTTAGGTACCTACCCAGTAGAAGTAAAAAATGTAAACATTAAAAGGTGCTCATTCTATACAAATTAATTACCTACCAATCTAGTATATTTTTGAAGTCGGTGCCAAGCAACAATCAAGTTTGATGAATTAGTAGATAAGTACGCAATGAAGGATTTTAGATTTGCTTGTCACCGACTTCAAAAATATACTAGATTGGTAGGTAATTAATTTGTACAGAATGAGCACCTTTTAATGTTTACATTTTTTACTTCCTGGGTAGGTACCTTACAACATTGAATGTGTTATTTATTTGCTAGAGTTGTATTTTGTTATAATTATTTTTAGCTTTTTAGTTATAGGTAGAAGTCGGTTATATATATTTTTTAATTATTATTTTAATTATACATTTGTAACACATCAAAGGTTCCACAGCATTTCCATTATATAGGATATAATTGACTTTATTTCTCATTAAATCACCCCATATATACTGAACATGAATTACCTTCCACATAATATCGGAAGAAACAGTTAGACACTTCCCCCAAAAATTTAGGGGTTTAGTTTGAAACAGTTACAAAAAGAACTTGACTGGACTTCCCCAAACAACTGGTACCATTTGCGAAATAGCACATACATTGAAAGCATCTCCGAAAGGTATGTAGAGCGGGGATAGAATAATATAAATATATCTGCTACATTATTCAAACGTTTTACATAACGTTAAATTTCAAGCCCTGATTAAACATCAAAAATATTTGCAAAAAACCGCTACTGATTCGTAAATTAGTAAATCCCGATTTTTTTCACAGTAATTTATTATGATAGCATTAATTGACAAATAATAATACATTGCGTTAATAAATACTACCGTATTGGGTAATTATTTTAACTATTCGTAGTCGTATCATTTGTTTTTGAAAATCTTGCTTGGGGTTCCCATCAACAGTATCAGCTTGACATTAAATATATGAACATGTAAATAGTAGTCGCAGTTCGGTAGAAATTAAGATCAAAATTATTATTTTTTTACATGTTTTCAGTTGATTGAAGTTCCTACATCAAACTGGCGGTAGAACGCGGTTATTCAAGTGTCTATAAAAAAAATGAACAGTGAATATTTTATTTGTGGTTTGTTCATAAATGTTTTATTTTTAATGGGTAAGTACATATATTGTATTAGTACAATTTATTTTTGTATTAAAAACTCAATAATTTACTTGTTTTAAATCTTGTTTTGAGTTCCACTACAATTTGAATTATACCGGGTACCGGGTAGGACATTTATCTTGACACAATGTGATATTCTTACCATAGATTTCGATAGAAAAATGAAAAGCATATACTATTTGTTCTTATCCTCTTTGCGATTCGATTCATATTTTATCCAAAAATTAGCTATAAATAAGACAAGGAAATATGTCGACTGAATTCCATTATTTCGAAAAAGTTTCACTTAAAATTTCTAAGGTTTAAAATGTGCCATCAAAAGCCCCAATTTACGACATCCATGTTGGACAGAAAATCCCCTTTTCCACCTGGAAGTGTTATTAATTTTGGTATCTAATTTTTTCAATGGATTTCAAAAGATAAATGAAAAATAACCCAAAACCTCTAAGATATAGATCAAATCGAAAAAGTGGAAAGAAAAAGAGTGTTTGTTTTTTATTTTTCTTTAGTACTTTCCCCAAAAATTAACACTTCCGGTTGGAAACGATCATTTACCATCCAGACCGGAGGTCGTATTATGGACCAATTACTGGCTCACTTGACACCCTATAAATATTAGCTGATTTTTTTTTCGATTTAATGGAATTCATAGGAGATATTACTTTGTATCAAGAGATTGATAGCTCACATAATACTCCATTATGGAGTCTCTTTGGATACAGGTAGTAGATTCGTTATTTAATAAAAGGGGGGGGGGTAAAGTATCGCAGTCCCTTGGTTAATATGAGAATTAAGTTTTTGGGAAAAAGGAACCCTCTGAGAAAGATGTGAGATGTGTGTAGCCTAGACAGACATCTCATGTCAACATATTCATGTCATTAAATTCAGAGAGTATTGATTAATTCTAAAAAAAGTATTGAAAAAATGCACTGTTTGTCAAAGTTGAACTTTTTTGTGTCAATGAAAAATATGAACTTGTGTTTTAGAAAGACATCTAAATCCGTTATAAACGGATTCGCCAGAAACTTCAGATGCTTATGAGCAAGGGGGTTGCCTGTATTTTTACAAACTATCAAACTATTCACAAATAATCTTTCACTGCCAGATGGAAAGGAAAAATTTTTATTTAATTTTGCAAGATTACTGTTTCCACCACTTTGACAATTGTAAACCGTGTGCGTTCTTTTTTCGTGAAGAATGGTTAAATGGCTTTGTTTTACGTATATTGCAGAAATTGAAATTTCTGAAACAGCACAGTTCTATGCAAATTAAAATTTAATTTCGCAATTTTCGAAGGAACTGCCGGGGTTAGAACAATCCCTATTTTCATTAACTATCACACTAGTTTCAAACCTTCAACAAGTAGACGAAAAATACTCTATATTCGAGATTGATATCTCGCAATCAACTAGAATAATCAAACTAACTGTCTAATAAATCAGCTAACATTTTACGGATTGCAAAAATATGCGTTTTCCAGAAAGGTAGTTATCAAAAAATGGTGTTGGTGTGTGTATGTTCTTCTTCTTTAAATGCCATCTTCGCTGCGAAGGTTGGCAATCATTAATGCTGCAGCATGAAACAATTGGTTGGAGTTGTAACCAAACCATTCTCTTATATTTAATAACCAGGTCATCTTTCTCCTCCCGATGCACCGTTTACCGTAATTTTCCCTGCCTAATCAGTTGTAGCTATTTATATATTTCTCCGCCTGTATTGGTCATCCTTTCAATCACTTTTTCCTTCAATGAGATTTTTAGAATTCTCCGGCTTTCCAATATCTCAAAGGGTCCCAACCATAAAACCCATGTTTAATCTCCATACAAGGATTGGGAAGGATTTTTAACATGCCACTCTCAATCATATGCTCAAACTTAAATGTAAAAGCAATATTCATTTCTAGATAATTATAATTTCTTATCTGTTATAACTGTTCATTTTTCACATGAACATTAATATTAGCAATATGTTTTTTTGCAATTATCAAGAAATTAGTTTTCTTTGAATTGAGTGATACACCAAAATGTTCGCTTACTTCTACGACTTTATTCATGATTTTCAGAAGATCGACAATTTTTCCTGCTATGAGGGCGTTGTCGTCGGCATATCTGTTATGGCAAAACAAGTACGCTATTGACTTTACTACTTCTGTTTTAACCTGAGGGGATTTTTAAAATTATTTCTTCAGAATGTAGATTGAACTTGGTTAGTAATTTATTTTTATTTTGTCTGTCACCTCATTATGTACGCGTATCACGGTCTCTTGTTTGTTGTTCAAATTATTTGTTATTCCTGTCTCTCGAGTCGATCCAAGCACTTCTGTGTTAAAACATTTAATATAAAGAGCGTCTCTCTAGTCCCTAATCTGTTCCTAAAACCAAACTGTATCTTTGATATCTAACTTTCTTTCATTTTAATTTCAATAATTAAGCATCTGATACAATGGGAATAGTTTCGGTAAGATTCCAGTTTTGTATACTTTGGAATAATTGTACTATTTTGTGCAAGTTATGATCTTCAATGAGTTTAAGAAGTTCTATTGGTAATTGATCGGGTACAGTAGCTTTCTCAATTTACATTTGCCTAGCGGCACTACTTCGTCTTCGGATATTTATTGACCAGTGTTGTCACATTATTCATTATTTCATTCTGCTCTTTGGTCATGAATCAGTCCTGCTACATAATTTATATACTCTTTTCAGCTTTTCCTCTTTGTCATTCAGAATGTCTCCATTATGGTTCGTAATTATGTTGTGGCTGCGACGGTTTTCTAGTAAACGTTTCGTTTTTTGTGGTTGTTAAAATTGTCATGGTTACTTTAAATCTAATGCTATTTTCTAGTTCTCTATATTTTTGTTTGTTTCTGTTTTGATATTTTCTTCTTTCGTCCATAGGACGTTATTTCTGCTCTGTTCTGTATTCTCTCGTTACTTTTTGGCTTTTGCTTAGTTGTTCTTTACAAGATTTTAATAGTTTTGTTTTAAAATAGGTCCAGTTGCTGTTTGTAATTTCTCCGATGCTATCTACTAGACTAGACTAGTGTCTCCAATTAGGCTTTACTTTCATTTTTTCAGTACATCTCCATTTCTGTTGCGGTGATTATAGGGTCAATTGTATTTTCCTTTGTTTTACGATGATTCTTTTTAATTTTATTCTTAGTTTTGCAATGATTTGAGGATATATCTGTAGTCAAGGGTGTACCCAGCTTTTGGTTTAGGAAGGGGCAAATTAGAAAAAAATGTCCTAGAGAGGGGCAAAACTGGAAAAAATTTCCGAGAAAGAGGTGCAAATCAGAATTTTTTTTGTCCGGGGGGGGGGGGCAAGTCAGCAAATTTATGTGAAGTTTTTTAGGCTCACGGCAGATATTTGTGGTCCTGCCTCCCCTTGATGCGCCCATATATGTAGTAGAGAAACTGACTCAGCTCAATAAAATTATGGTATTCAGAAATGTTTGTTTCTGAAAATATTAAAAACCTCATATAGAAACGATATTCTGATAAAAGTTATTGTTAATGCGCGGAGATAAATTGTATATTTGCTGTTTTTATTACTTACCCATATACCTACATCTGCATATAAACATGCCGTAAAAATATACTTTTTTATTATCGGATAACACGGTAAACATTGCAACAAATCCGCGAACAAATCCACCAGATGATTATTAACCTATTTATTTGTTTGGCAACAGCATTTCCATATTTAGAATGATTTGTAGGACACTTCATCAACTACATTACTTTGTTCCCAATGAAATCTCTACAAATATTATTGCAGGGAATGGAACACCAGTGAGAGTCCCAAGTTGAACTATGGTTAGATAATAATGACGAAATACCTATATGAATATAATAGCAAGGGAAATTAGATGAGAATGGGTTGTATTGTGCAAAATTATTATTATATAAATTAGAGGTTAGGTTAGGTTAGATTAGGTTACAACATCAGTAAAACTACACCAGAAATTTTAATAAACTGAAGGCGTGAGGTTTTAATTAGTAACCCTTTCTAAACAGTTTTATTATCACTATTTTCATGAATTTGGTTCAAATTAGTAATCCTTTCTAATCAGTTTTTAACCAACTTCCAATATCCAACTTCCAAGGTTATCAATTCGTCGTCACGTTTTATAGGGTTCCTTATATTACTCCAGATTTCTGCCTCTGTCACATCACAGCAATTTTCTCCTAAACTACTGGACCGACGGGGTTGAAATTTGGTATCAATGTGTAGTTTGGTGACCCGATCAGGAGTACATATCGGAAAAGAAGAAGTTTTGATTTTAGGAGTACTTCTGGGGAAAAACTAAAAAAATCGACCGTTCCCCCCTGATCACCGAAACTACTGAGCCTAAAATTTTGTAAAAAAATAGGAAATATAGAACATTGCCCGAACCTTACAGGAACAATAAGGAGAACCCATTAATATTTATTTTGGGCGGCAAATTATAGAATTAAATGGAAAATATAAAATTAAAATTGTTTCTAACCCATCATGTTATATATCAAATGAAAGGACTCATTATGACGAAAACAAATATATTTTTTTAACATTTTTAAAATAAATTAATTAAAAGATTAAAAGATATTAACAAAAATATAAAAAAAAATTTCTAACGCGTCATGTAATATATCAGATAAAAGGCTCATTATGTGAATTAAAAATATATCATATTTTTAAATCATTTGTTTAAAAGATATTAACTACGATTTAATTCCCACTTTAGAAACTACATTATTTAAATTTTGAAAAATATATTTTATTTGTTTTTTTTTTAACAATTTGAATAACATATTTAATAATTTATAATTTAAAACTTGACCTATTTTTGCCTTTATCTTTCAATCAGACAGTAGATTATAAAAAGCTTTCCTAAAAGTTTATTAGTAAAATAAAACCATAATGTTAATTTTTGGAGGCCAAATTAGAAAATTAAATACATATGTATTCTTATAAAAATCAAGCGAATGTTAAAGCAGATAAAATAAAATATGTGTGGAAAATCAAAGTGTATATTTTTTATAAATTTAAACCGCTTCCTTTAAAAGATATTAGGGTAAATATAAGAAAATGCTCTCATTCCCTGCTTGTCTGAAACTGGAATATTAGAATCTTGAAGGTGGTACGCAACCCTTAGTATGCGAGTTCAACTCGCACTTGACCAAATTATTTCTTCATTGAATTTATTGATGTTAGAACAGTTGGTTTTTGGTCTGAATTTGGATTATTAGAGTTAAGGTTGGGATACTTGTTAGTGTGAGTCGGTTTTCTGTAAATTTCTGTTTCAAATATCGATTCTGTTTTAGTTTTTTAAAATGTCTAAGAAAGATAATTTGTTATTCTATTCAAGTTCTAGTGTAAACTTGTGGTGTTATTTCCCAGAAAGTGCTTAAACATTAAAAAGATTTTATTTTTAATTTAGTTACGAATTTCCCCATATTGTAAAGCAATAAATACATAAACATGAGCACAGTCAGGCTGAGTGATTATTCAAAAACGGCTTGGGAAAATTTGATGATTTAAATGGCATTGTATTAAGGAATATTAGAGAAAGGTCCCATATAATTTTCTAGAACGTGAGATTTACGATTTTCCAGAAAATCATAAAAAACAGTAATTAAAAGACTAGATTTCAGTGAATTTCAATAAATCTACACTGTGTTCTCTAGAACGGCTCAACCAATTTGAATATTTTAAATTGTATTCTACAAAGAGATATGCCAGCTTGATTCCTTATAATTATATATTACGTAAAAAATATCGTTTCCCAAAAATCGTAAAAATATTTGCAAAAACACGGTAAACATCAATGTAAATGTCACATTTTCATCATAAATATCTAGCTTAAATGACAAGAGATGCCATGAAAGTATATCGTACAGGGTGTTTGTAACAGTTTTTATTGCAGTCATGTAAAATGGCACAAAATATTTCATTAGTGTATCGAAAAGAAAATAATTTGGGAAAGCGATTTTTTCTCTATGGTATACGGTGGTAAGTGTGTGCGCGCATGAAAATTCAAGCAGCAAGCAATGTGCGCAGTTGAAATATTGGGCGAAGTAAAATTACAGTTAGAAAAGTGGGTTCAAAAAATCTTACAAATAAATGTAATATTGTATGGTACATAAGCAGTTCAATATATAGGATGGTTAAATTATAAGTTGAAATAGAATTAACGTTATACAGATTGGTTCAAAAATGTTGTATTGGGTGACACATAAATAGTGATTGAAATAAGAGTCAAGTAAAACCTACAAGCACAGAGAGAATGGGACATGTCAGAGTAGAAGTAGCCCAAAAAATCTATCAAATAAATCAAAAACTTTGGTTCGGGGGAACATCTTTATCCACCACAATAAGCAAGGAGTCCCACAGAGCTAATTCCTTGACATCATGTCTGGGTATACAACATATCTGCTAGATCCTAAATTATTATTTATTTGTTACAAAATTTGATACCGAGTCATTTTAAATGACGAGAGTACATTATTTTACTGAAATATTGAAAAAAAAGAGTTTATCCTGCATTTTAAAATTTTTGCTGAGAAAATTTAATTTCCCTGGCCCTTCCTTTCGTAATTATACATTCAAATCTCTGCTGAAATACAGATTTATATGAGTTATAATTAAATAATATGTTAACTAATAACAATTTAGAAGGTTAGCAGGTCAAAATGGGTTCTATTGTATACATACATATTCAGGTTGCTGTTAGTTAACTATTTTAGATTAATCAGAACTCAGCTTCTAAAAATTCCATACTCTTTAACATATTTTAATATTTAATCCTTTTAAAATCCGGCTGGCATTATTGCGTAGTGTTTATTAAGACACGCTTTGATAATCCAAATAAATGAAGGAAAAATTTTTGCAAAAAAACCTGATTGGGCTTCCCATTTAAATATTATCGTCCCCACACTGTCTGATTAAAACTTGTACCGGTTCATTCTTTAGAAATATTTGTGATAGCGATATGTTAATCAGCGATCGAAAAAAAAACAACGTTAATTGACAGTCTCATAAATATTTTTAATTATGAGTTTTAGTGTTTGACTGGTAAGCATGCCATAAACATAATCGACGCTTTACCACTAACTATACAGGGTGATTCATTAAAATGTTCAATCTGTAAACTGCGGATTCTACACCCCAAATGAGTTAGTCCAATATGCTCTATACAAATATTACAGGTTTTCTAGTTACAGGTTATTTAAAGATTAATTGAGTTTCTGAATTTCACCATAATTTTATACGCTTTATCAGTGTCCATTTGAAACTTGGTAATTTTAAGTTTTTATGGTAGGAGAATAACAAATTTGAACCGTAACTTAGCATTCCTAACAGAGTGAGCTAGTTTCACCATGTTCCCCAATAACTCAAAGCAAGAAACCACGTTAATTGACAGTCTCATAAAAAAATTTAATTATGTGTTTGAGTGTTTGACTGGTAAGCATACCATAAACATAATCGCCGATTTACAACTAACTTTACAGGCTGATTCATTAACAATATTTAATCGATAAACTGTGGATTCTAGACCCTAGATGATTTAGTCCAATATACCCTATACAAATATTGAAAGTTTCCTAGGTGCAGGTTGTTTAATGTTTAAATTTTTTTCTGAATTTCCCAATAATTTTATACTTTTTTTAGTATTCATATGAAAATTGTATATTTATTGGGAGGAGGATTACAAAATTTGAACACTAACTTAGCATTGCTAATAGAGGGTTTCACCTTGTTACTTCAGTAATTCAAAGCATGTTTTTTATTGGACTATAATTAACGTAGAAAATTTGCTCTTGTATATTTCGTGTAACTCAATCGGTTTTTCACTTATTTGCTACTTAAAATTTCAAAATATCTCCAAATTTAGCTGTGGTTCAATTTTTTTGATTTTTTTGGGAAGGCTTTTGCTATTTATATCTGTGATTTTAACTCATTGTTTGACAGTTGACGTAGAAATAAAAGTTCAAGTAACATAATTTTTTTATGTATTAGTTTTACTTTTTTGTGTTCTAATTTTTTTATATATCGATGTTACTTGTGGTACGAAATAATTAGGTTAATAAGATAAATGTTTAATTAGATTACCATTTATGTACCAATTGTTGTAATTGTTGCTAACACGGGTAATAATTAATAATCAAGTAATGTCACGATTTTGTCTAATACTCTTAATAATTACAATTATACCACCCAAGGCAACCCAGCTACAAAATATTTACTATCTCTACTATCGCATAGGTGAGAGAAGGACTTTACGTCCTAAGACTCACCATGATACAAGAAAACATACTATTGTTTGTGAGGAATATGATATTTTATTTCAGAAAACAGGAATAATCCAATCGTCTGTTTTGAGAATAATGATGAATTTATTAGTTCAAGATTGACCAGTTCGCCTACATTTTGCGCAATTTTTGCAAAATATACAAAGTCTAAACCAATCTTTCTTAATAGGAGTTGTTTTACCAGATGAGGGTTTTTCAGTTGTTAAAATGATCATTTGCGGGATGCTGAAAGTGCACATGTGTGGGTTAATGTTTGGTTTTTTAATTGGTCCTTTTGAACTGTCAAACATATTAAATGGTCATCTTTATTTACATTTCTTTCAAGAACAAACTAATAGAGAAAATACCTTTAGCCATAAAGTGTCGGTGAGTTCTTTTGGCCACCGAGAACTACTGATTTCACTCTTTTAGATTTTTCAATTTCTTAACAAACGATACTTGATACGTAACAAATTTATTCTCTTCCGGACTTGCGACCGAAAATAGAAGCCCCGAATGAGAATAAAAACAATACACAAGAGTTATTTGGTATTCAGATTTCTTTGAGAAAGCGGATTATAAAATGTAAAGACAATGGTGAGCATCTTCAGGACTTACTTCGAAGTTTGTTATTGTTGTTTTTTTTTATTTCTAATTGGGATACATTTAGAAGATAATAGTCTTTATAAAATCAAAATGAAATAAACAATTTAAAAGCAAGTACCTAACTCAAACACCGATTTAGTTACAAGAAACAAACAAGAATGACTTTTTTTGTGTGGGATTGAACGATCTTTCATATTTTTTTATTACCATTATCACCGAGGGAAAAATGTATATAGCCAAAAAATCCAAACGTTTCATTGTTATATTTTGACATCGTTGTCAATGGCATTAAACAACCAAACCTAACTTGTCTGAATTTTTATTTAAGGGGACGGTTAAAAGAGAACATGTATCAGACTAAACCTACAAACAGAGTAGACATGAAAAACCGAATTCGTAATGCAATGCGTAACATACCGAGAGCTGAAATTGAAGCTGCAGTTTTTTCTACCCATAAGAGGCTGCATTTACAGGGATATTAAAAACCTTTCTTTTTTAAATCGGTCCTTTTTAGGGCCATACCTATAAAAACAATTTCAGAAAAATAACAAATTGAAGAAGTTCCGTACAAAAATTTCTTTGACCTAAATTTGAGGTTAGAAACGAGATATCGAGATGCGGTTGCGCTGAGCTTGTTTACGCGTCATTTTTCCTGTCAGAATGTTGAAAAAAGCCCTGTAGCAGCTACATGCAAAACTAACACAACTTCTAATATTATAACATTTGTAGCCCAAGAAGTTTGTTAAAATCGGTTCAGCTGTTTCGAAGACACAAGGTTTTTGCGAAATCATCACTTTAATTTTAGAGGTAGGTACAGGAAAAATTGTCAAACATCAAAGGTTCACGTTACCCTCGACTTTAAAGATCGGGTATTTTTCTTGTTAGGTTTATATAGCGGAATTCACTGTTTTAGGTTCAAGATTGCAGTTACGCCCCCTAGCAGGCATTTCCGAAACTTGTTCTTCCAGGTTTTTCGCTAGGTTTTAACCCTACATTTTGTTTGCTGCAAGCCTCTACGCTAAATAGTTTCCCAGATACAGTAAGTCAACAAAGAGTTAAATAGAATAAAACACAAAACTCTTAAGACAACTTCATTACAGTAACAACTATACTATATATACAGGGTCTGTCAAAAGACTGAAGAGAGTAGACAACAGATTTAATGTCAAAACAATAATTAAAATAAGACATACACTAAAAGCAGTTATATCGAAAACAAAACCAACCAACACCATTCAAAAAAGAAATGTTAACAAGGGAAGCGGATATTAAAAGGGAACAAAGAAATCAAAATACTATGCTATGCAGATGACGCTATGCAGAAATGTCGGATAGAAAGAATGACCAGTTATAAAATAGACACTTAAGAGAAACAGCCATATAAGGAGAATTAGACATCAGAGTAGGGATGTCGGAAAAATATCGATATATCGATATATCGATATTTTTTGTTTTATATATCGATACTTTTACACGATATAATTTTATTCGATATATCGATATAAAAACCAAGTATCGAAAACTTATCAAAAACGATATTTTTCCGTATGTTTGTTACGTGTTGTATACAAAGAGCTTAATACGTAGAGTGAATTAGGTATGGGCGTTACTGTAAGTGGCAGTGTAATAACAATAAAAAGAAAATATCAGGGAGCGCTTGCTGTGTCTCTACCTTACCAATAGTAGGCCTCACCACTGACACTGACCAATCAGGAACGACACGCTTATTCTCTCTCTTTTTCTATTGATATTACATGAATTTCGCTACTTCACGTGCTCTACAGTATTAACCTCTTTGGTTATATAAAATAAATACTAGCTGTTTTCCAATTACTAGAGCACAAAGTGTTTTTGTGTCGCTCTGTGTCGTAATTTTCGGGCGTTAATTGGAACATACTTCATTCTTTATGAAAGTTTTATGTTTACTTAGTACTTACATAAAACATCCCAAAGACACAGTTATTTCTTGTGCCCATTTGTGCGAGCCAGTGCTGTAATTGAAACACTTAGTGCTCAGCACTGTGCCGCACTGTGCGCAATTGTGCGGTAATTGGAAAACAGCCAATATATTGTCAAACAAGTTGAGATACATAATCTTTGTACACAAAGATTAGCAGAATTCTTTCAAGTATAATTCTTTCAAGTATAATTAATTTATTATATTTATGCTATATGTTGCCTAAGTGGTTGAAGTTAAAATTAATTTTAAATATGTTTCTGATGCATGAGGTAGAGGGGGGGGGTATATATGAGAGTGTATAAATGATCATTAGAACGACATCTAAATTTTCAGAAAATATGAGAAGTAGTAGTATATAGTTAATTTAACAATATATTACTACCTTAAGCTGTGAAAAAGTCTCAAAATAAAATATTTTTAAATTTTGTAATCCAGTCTACCTACCACCTATCTATAAATTGTTTGCATATAACTTTATCAGATACACTAGTTAAACAAATTACTAAGTATATATATATATATATAACTGTTCTAAAATAGTACCGATATATCGATATATCGATATTTTTTTCTCGATATATCAATATCGATATTGATACTTTTAAAAAATATCGATACAATATATATCGATACTTTTTGACAGTTCCGACATCCCTACATCAGAGTGGTTAGAATAGCCAAAGACAGATCACCACGAGGAAGGAAAAAATATAACATTTTAAAACAGGCAGAACTACCTCAGAAAAAAGAAAAAGAGGAAGAACTTCAAAAGGGTGTCTTTATAATAAAAATATAAAAACTGCTAGTCATTAGTTTTTATAGGGTATATCTAATTTTTTTCGAATCTACGTTTATATGAATTGTTTTAATTTTTGGGTCTCGAATCTCCAGGCGTCTTGTCGCATTTGATTCTTGAAACAACCTGTATATGTGTGACGCTGGTAGCTAACGTGTGAAATAATTATATGGTTCCTATCCGGTATCTAGGGACGAAATTCGACAAACAAAAGAAATCCTCTTTACACAAAATTACCTTCTAGTATTTTCAATCCTTTAATTCATAAAAACTTCTGTATTCACAAAGTCCGCACGTTTGAAAAAATATATGCGAATTATTGTTAATTAAATAACATACCATAAAAATATGATAACATCCGGTAATTACATATTTTTGTACAGAAACTGTTATTCTCGGAATATTATTTTAGTTCAATTACTATAATTTGGAATACAGATTTTATTATCTCAATAATTTCGATGTTATTGAGTGTAATTGTTTATCATTGTTTTGGCTACAGATCCAACATATAAAATGTATTAGAAAATAATTAAAATCGTAATCTGATAAAAAACACAATTCATAAAACACTTTCACCGATAACACTGACATTTTTTTTTATAAAAATAAGCAGTTATTTGTGAAGTATCATTCCGCTATTTAACAAGTGGGGGCCTGAAAAATGTTACATGCAAAAGTTATGTGTAATTCTATCAGTAACTATATTTTGGCATCAGGTTTTCTAATTGGTAAGAACTTTCTTTACTCTGACTCAAATTTACTGATTATTTTAGTTGTAAATGGTCAAAATGTAGGAGTTTAAGTTTTGTTGTACTTAAAAATAGATACCATCATCGTTATTAGTCAATCCAGTCCACTGCTAGATAAAAAACATTCTGTCATATTTTGCTGTGTTTTATATTTTTGGCAACTAGTATCCAATTTCCAACAATTCTCTTTAAATCGTTAAGCTGTCTTATAGCCGTCCCCTGCTTCTGCTTTTAGCTTCCATTGTGTAAATTTGTATCCATTATCTATCTTAGTTATGTGACCAAACCAATTACATGAAAAATATGTCACAATGACACACTACAAGTTATTCTATTTTGGTTAGAAGAATTTGTCAATTTCAAAGTTCGAACAACTTGACCTTACCACTTTCTCTTCTCATCTTATTAGCGCTGTTCTTTGTTTCTTTAGTAGACACTGAGACTGACCCCCCTTATTCTTTGCAATTTGTTTTCATTTTGGACCTCTCAGCCCACATCCTTCCGGCTTCCGTTGATCTTCTCCCTAAGTTAAGTCTCCATTCCAGGATACTCCTAGTCCATTTTTCAACCTATCCTATTACCACATGGCCTGCTTAAATCAATTTCTATCCTAGTATTTTTTCAGTAATGTTTTTTATTTTTGTTGACTTATTTGGTCTATTATCTTTGTGACATTCTTAGATTGTTCATTGATTAGAACTGATCTCTTGCTTAACGTCTCAAAGGTAACTCAAACTTCTTCTTCTTTATATATTTTTTTATCATATAGCCTAAATAAGAAGCATAATTGTCCATTTCTAGCAATTCTCCCATTAAAAATACACAAAAACTCTGATTTTGTATTTTTAAATTTCTATAGCTCAGCGGCATTTCATGTCATCGCTTTGACCATTTTTCAGAACTTAACGCTCTACAAAAGTGCCCATTGCGGCCACTCACCGGCGAGTTCGTACGGGCTACTAAACCTGTTTTTTTTCACGAAATTCGCGTTTTTTCAAAATTATCTCCTAAATGACAAGAGCTACGGGAAAAATGTAAATAAGAAAGTATATTTAGCGACATATTAAGCCTTGAATTGATTGTTCTGTGAAATTTTTTTAATACATTTGAATCAACTATCGGCGAAAATTTCAAAGAAAAATCAATTCAAGGCTTAACATCTCACTAAATATTGATCTTAGCGATTCGGTTTATAGACCCTTTTTTGTTGGAAATTGAATATCCTACAATTTTCTTATTTACATTTTTTATTTTATATTATGGCTTGGCCGCAATTGGCACTTTTGCAGAGCGTTCAATTCTGAAAAATATCTGTCTATGATCAAAGCGATGCCAGGATATGCCGCTGAGCTATAGAAATTTAAAAATAAAAAAACAGAGTTTTTGTGTATTTTCAGTGGGAAATCTTTACACGTCTTGGTCGAGCACTTTGAGGGAATTCTTTTTGGGGTATTTCCTACAAAAATTCATTATGGGACTAAAAAAAAGTGGAAAATATTCAAGTATTCAAAATATAATCTTCTTGTCCAAATAAAGATATGATAAATTGTCGGACATGAATTACAAGAAATATGTCTGTATCCTTTTTGGAAAAACATAATTAAAATCTTCTGCGAGCTCTTCTTCTCGATGATCAAGAGAATTTCCTTTTGTTTTTTTTTGCCTATTATACCATGACTTGTTTGAAACATTGTTAGGGAATGTTATTTTGTTCTATGTACACTACGCAATTACTACTAGGCAGTAAATGTTTCGCAGTTATTATTCCTATCATGAGTAGCACCAAAAAAGATACCGTTTTTCGGAAAATAGGAAAAACCAGGATTTTAGCATTTTATATATTTTCACCCATTTCCCGGAAACGATTTAATCGATTTAGGTATTTAAATAGTATTCTAGAACATATGAAAAAAAAAATAAATCATTAAAAGTCCCGAATTGTCACATAATCTTTCCTCAAAAATGTTACCATTTTAACGTCAGTAAAGCATACGCTCGATAACATAAACATTCCTTAATTAAAACATTGCAGTAATGTAAAATTGTACTATAGACAGAAGAAGAAAGCGCGATAATGTAAACAATATGTTCACTCGCTAACGCAGACAGTTCAAATAAAAATTTTTGAATACAATTAAAGAGCTAGATTTAATAATGAAAAAAATTTACAACGCTAGTGAGTGGCCTGTATTGGAAGTTGTGACCAAAGAAAACCTAAACTGCATCATTTGGAAAATCTGCAGGAAGAAAGCAGACAAAAAAAACAGGGAAATAACTTTTCTAGCCTATACTAACGCTGATGGTTCCGACAATTCAGACAAAAAAAAAATGATTATAAGAAAAGCAAAAATTCCGCCCTCATTTAAGAATTTTAATATCTGTGTCGATTATGACTAGTTCAGAAACCGCAGACTAACAGTATATTCCTGAAATGGTCCCACAAGCGCTTCATCTCTCAGGTATGACAATGAATTTTGAATCACATATATTCTGTTCATAATTTGAGGATATGTATTTCGTTTGTAGGTAAAAGATTTCCTAAGAAAATTAAAGCTTCCAATCCAAAATATTTGAGCATGCTTCGAATCTAGGTCTTAAAATGTAATTTGACAATTCAACAATACTAAACAAGGAAGATAACAACTCAAAAAGAAAATCAATAAGTCTGTCTTAATTATATTAAATGAGGGCGATTCTATTGCTTCTATTTTCGGGAAATGCGATGGTAATTGGTTGCCGGTAATTAAAGTTTGTCCTAGGTTTTCGTATTTGACGTTAATGGGATCATAGTATAAGAACAGAATACTTTGACAGTTTTTGGCGATTCTTATAATGAAGTCGCCATATATAAATATTAAGCACAATTATTTCAAGTTCTTCCAACTTGAAAGCAGAATGATTGGATTTTTTATATCTAAAAACCGGCTTTCTTACTTTTCTTATTGTTGTCATCGTATAATTGTTAAAATAGTCAAATAATTGTTTTCAAATTTATATTTCGTTAATTCATTTTATAAATGGACTGGACAACGAGGTCATATTGGAATCTTGAAACATTTGAATTTTTGAAAACTACAGTAACTTTATAATCTATTTATCTTATTAAGAGAAAGAAACATGGTATTAAACAAAAACCATATCCATTTCCTGATTTAGAATGAAAAGCACCAACCGCTATAAAATATAAATACAGCTTGCATACCCAGAGATAAATTTTACAGGACAAATGAAAATTTTAAAATAATAACTTAAAGTGCACGTAAGCTGTTGTGACTTAATAAAAGACCTCTCGAATATTCCACTTAAATTTAATGATAATCTGAAGTATCAACTCACTGATCTGTGTTTTATCTTTGTAAATAACTATAAAAGAAGAGAACAGATTTTTGTCAATGACAAAATTAACAATTGTGTTTGAACTGATTGTTTTTTCTTTTAATTTCGAAGGTTTGGGAAAATGCGTAAGTAATAATTCATTAAATTTTCTGAAATAATCCTTACCTACTTCCCATACACTTATCTATGTTGTTTATACTTGCTATTTGCCTGATGTTATTATCTTCAATTATGGCCGTTGAGTAAGTTTTGTTGTAGCCTCATTATGAAAATCAAGCACCTATCCATAGTCTTTTAATTTGAAATTTTCGTATAATTTCTGTTTCTCAATAGCATGTCACTGATCACACAGTTTTCAGTTTTCTAGTAGCATTCTATATTTGAAAATAACAAATTTTTCTCAATGCCATCCAAGTTGGCTCCTTCTGTTTACTCGTTATAGCAGCAAATATGATATAGGGACGTATTAACTAACACAGGTATAAATATTTCTGGGGTGTCGTTCTCCTAGGTGTCTTTCAATAGTTTTTGTTGCCTTTATATTTATTTTAAGATACATTTCACTGCTAATTTATTTAAATTCAATTACTTGTTTTTCTGGTTGCAGTTTCTCTGAATTTTGAGCAATTGAGAAATTCTGGGCTACATTAAAATATTCTCATTTGGGTTTTGGTTTGTGTATTTTTGTCTTCAAAACAGGAGCAAAAACGTCAAATAATATATGTATATATATATACATATATTATTTGATATATATATATATATATATATATATATATATATATATATATATATATATATATATATATATATATATCAAATATGTATATATATATATACATATATTATTTGATATATATATATATATATATATATATATATATATATATTAACTTCCAAAATAATTTCTTTATTTATCACTTATGGCAAAACTACAATTTTAATAACTCACCAATCATCAAATAATACGTTACTGTCTCCTTCTTCCTTTGCCACTAACCGCGTTTTCGATAGATATATCGCTGGTGTTTGTGTAGTCGGTTTTTGTGTAGAATAATATTCTAGATCTTCAGCTTCAGTGGCGTAGTGCAAAGATTAACTTGAAGAGTTAAAAAAATCGTTACACTGCCTTCACCAGTTTGTGTGGATCATCCAAAGGTGATGTAAGTTCTAGAGACTTATTTTTGCTCTGGTGGTTGTATAAACAGACTTTGTCCTCTTGTTGCAATCCAACCGAAGTCGTGGCATCTCTTCATTCGATTGGTCTGAATTTTCGTTAACTTTGTTGAGGAGGTTCTTCTGAAGATCCAAAGACCAAATCACATGGTAGCCTAATTCTTCTGAAAGCTAGAGGATAGTTAACACTAAATGTCTCTGGATGGAAATTTAAACGTCCTGTATGCAGAATTACTAGATCTTTCAAATTGACGGATCAAATATTCGAGTTGCCACTTAAAAAAATTGTATATGACGTCATACGGACCACATTAATGAAGGTATGAGAAATCTATTTATGTCCAAATTTGCGCATTATTAAATTAAGGTTGACGTGTCCGATGGTTTTTTCTTCTTTTATCTGGATAGATTTTATTTGGTATGTTTAATACTTTACGTGCACACTGTATACAGTAGATGATTAGACAAGAACTATTTTTAACAGACTTCCAAAAAGGACGAGCTTATCACTTCGTCTACAACTGTTTTTTTATGTATGTCGAGGCGATTATTCAAAAACGGCTTGGACAATTTTGATGAGTTAAACTACACTATATTAAGGAACATTGCAAAAAGGTCCCATATAATTGTCTATAACATGAGATTTACTGTTTTCTAGAAAATCAGAAAAAAAAGTAAATAAGGGACTAGATTTCAGCGATTTTCAATAAATCTTCACTGTTTTCTCTAAAGCTTCTCAGGCAATTTGAATATTATAAATTGTATTATACAAAAAATATATGCACAAAAACTGTAAACATTATGGTAAATGTCAAATTTTCGTAATAAATATCTCGATTAAATTTCAAGATATGCCATGAAAGTATGTCCTACAGGGTGTTTGTAATGATTTTCATTTTGATGCTTTTGAAGTCAGTTTATTTTAGACACGAAGTTACAGTCCCGTGAAATTGCAGAAAATATTTCATTAGCTTATTAAAACGAAAATTTTTTATCCCCGCGATCTCTTCTGTGTGGAATATGGTTGAAGGTGTGTGCGTGCGTGTATGTAATATTAGGTGGTACATAAGCAGTTGTATACATAGGATGGTTGAAATATAAGTTGGAATTGAATTTGTTAAACAGGGTGGTTCTAACAATATTGTATTGTGCAGCACATAAGTAGTTGCGTATACAAGGTGGTTGAAATAAGAGTGGAGCAACACTATAGTTATACAGAGTGGATATTTGCGTTATAGAACGGAGAATACTTACAGTTATACAAAAGGCTTTAAAAATTATCAGAAGCAGTTGAATATACATGATGGTTGAAATATAAGGTGGAGTATAATTGCAGTTATATAGGGCGGTTTAAAACTTTATATAGTTTGGAACATAAGTAGTTGCTTAGACAAGGTGTTAGAAGTAAGGGTGGGGTAAAATTATAGTTATTGAGGGTGTATAAAAAATTTGTTATATAAGCATAAGAAGTTAGGATATTTGAATTATAGGAAGTAGGACGGGGTACAATTATAGACATGGGTTCAAAAAATTTGAGGAGCAGTGGCATATTCCGCGTGATTGAAATACATGCTAGAGTAAATTTATAGTTATAAAATGTGGTTCAAAAAGGTGAATTTTGTTATTTAGGGTAGACCATTAGCAGTTGCATAAATGGAGTACTAGACATATGGGGCGAAGTAAAATGATTGGTATACAGGAATAATTTAAACAATAGAAAAATAAAAAGAGTCAATAGTGTGGAGAGGATTTGTACATATACAGGGTGGTTTTAAAGATATCAGGACCGTTGTAATATTGTGTTAAGTTGAATTATAGTTGTACAGGGTGATTCAGAAAATGATAGACCAATAAGTTATATACGAGTGACCAGTACACAGAAGCATATAGAGTGTGGATGCAATATAGAGTGAATTAGTTACATTCATAGAAAATGGTCCAAATAATAAAGCAAATAAAAAAGTTAAAATATATTTGGAAAATATTGACAAAAAATAAAATTTAGAGAGGGAGAAAAGGAGAGAGAGATGAGAATACGATAAAATTCTCAATTGAATTGTACCTTAATTAAATCAGTTAAATAAAAGATATGTCTGTAAACAGGGATTGATTGCACACGGTTTCTAAACTGTTTTTATTTTAAGACAGCTGAAGTAGGTTCTTTTTTAAATATAAATTATTTGCACTGCATTTGTATTTATAGAGCATATACTTCCCAGAAATACTGTGATAGAACTGGCCTAAATTAACATATTTCTCTGTAGACATAACGTAATATTAACGTTATGAGTTATGACAAACGTTTTTATTTAATCCATTTCTTCAACAAACAATGACACAGCAACTTTCCACTAGTTTTAGCAGTACGTAACTAAAGGGGGAATCACTATTCAACAATTCCACAATTCCCGACTATAGGATAGTATGTAAAATTCTCAAGAAATTCACTTGAACAATAATGCGTAAATATTAGAAGTAGTCTCTGATAATTTTCGTTTTGTTTTCATATGAATTTGTCAGTTGCGTGAACGCTGAATAATAAAGATAAGCGTGATATAGAAAATGGGTACGTATCGATATTTTGTTGAGTGTTTGTTTGTTTATGTATCCAGGATAGTAAGCATTGTAATGTACTAAATTCCTTTAATTAATAGGTAACTGAATTGCATACGCATTTTTAGCCGACTTCCAAAAAGGAGGAGGTTATCAATTCGTCTGCAACGTTTTGTTTATGTATGACGAGCGGTTTTTCAAAAACGCCTTGGGCAATTTTGATGATTTAAACTGCATTATATTAAGGAATATTACAGAAAGGTCCCATATAATTGTCTATAACATGACATTTACGGTTTTCCAGATAATCAGAAAAAATTAGATAAGGGACTAGATTTCAGTGAATTTCCATGAATCTTCACTGTTTTCTCTAAAACCTGTGACGAAATTGGAATATTATAAATTGTATTCTACAAAGATTGATTCTGTTTATTTTTTTATAACTTTCTATAACGTAAGACTAACCATTTTTCTGAAAATCGGAAAAATATATACAAAAAGACTGTAAACATCATGGTAAATGTCAAATATTCATCATAAATATCAAGTTTAATTGTCAAGATATGCCATGAAAGTATATCGTGTGGGGAGTTGCAAATGGTTTTCATTTTGATTCTGTTGAAGGAAGTTTCTTTTAGAGAGGAAGTTAAGTTAGGTGGCTTATAGTCACGTGAAATGGCAGAAAATATTCCGTTAGTTTATCGAAACGAAAATTTGTATGTCGGCGAATTCTTCTATATGGTATACGGTTGTAGGTGTGTGAGTGCGTGCATGAGATATTAGGTGGTACATAAGCAGTAGTATACACAAGATGGTTGAAATATAAGTTGGAATTGAATTAGTTAACAGGGTGGTTCTAAAAATATTGTATTGGGTGGCACATAAGTACTTACTTATACAAAGTGGTTGAAATAAGAGTGGAGCAAAACTATAGTTATAGTGTGGATATTTGCGTTATAGTGCGGAGAATAATTACAGTTATACAAAAGACTTTAAAAATTGTCAGAAGCAGTTGAATATACAAGATGGTTGAAATATGAGGTGGAGTAGAATTACAGTTATACAGGGTGGTTTAAAAAAGTTATATAGTTTGGAACATAAGTAGTTGCTTATACAAGATGTTTGAAGTAAAAGTGGCGTAAAATTATTGTTATTCAGGGTGTACGAAAGCTTTGTTATATAAGCATAAGCAGTTAGGATATTTGAATTATAGGACGTAGGACAGGGTATAATTATAGACATGGGTTCAAAAAATTTTAGAAGCAATTGCACATACCGGGTGGGTGAAATAAATGGTAGAGTAAAATTATAGTCATAAAAAGTGGTTCAAAAAGGTGAATTTTATTATGTAGGGTAGACCATGGGCAGTTTCATAAATGGAATACTATACTTATGGGGCGAAGTAAAATCATTAGTATAAAGGAATAATTTAAACAACAGAATAATTGAAAGAGTACATTGTGTGGGGAGGATTTATACTAATACAGGGTGGTTTTAAAGATATCGGACCGTTGTAATATTGTGTTGAGTTGAATTATAATTGTACAGGGTGATTCAGAAAATGATAGACCAATAAGTTATATAGGGGTGACCAATACAATGAAGCATATACAGTGTGGAAGCAATATAGAGTGAATTAGAGTTACATTTATAGATAGTGGTCCAAATAATAAAACAAATAAAAAAGTTTAAATATATTTAGAAAATATAGACAAAGAATAAAAATTAGAGAGGGCGATAGAGACATGGAGAAAAAGAGAGAAAGACAAGATTGCGCTAAAATTTTCAGTTGATAATAGTGATTGATTGCAAATAGATTCTAAACGGTTTTTATTTCAAGTCAGCTGAAGTCGGCCTTTTTTAAATATAAATTATTAACTTAATAATTAATTACTAAAACATTATAACAATAGGAACAGCAGATTATGATAATGTATAAGTACAGTTGCGATAACGTATCCACAAAAAAAAAAAAGAAGTGGCTTTTGTTTAATAAGTGATTATCAGACCTGCACCGTAAACGGCAACTAAATATTTATTATGAAATTATAGAATTAAATGAAAAATTAAAAATTTTCATACGCATCATGTAATATATCAAATGAAAAAGCTCATTCTGAGGAACACAAATATATTATTTCATATTTTAAAAATAATTAGTTTAACAGATTTTAACAAAAATATACAAAAATTTACATTATCCCCGAAACTATAAAACCTAAAATTTTCAAAAAAATTAGGGCTATAGGGCCTCACTTGAACTTTACATGAAGTAATAAGAAAAAAAACCTAATAGTAATATTCTAGGGGGGCAATTATAGAATTACACGGATAATAAAAAATTAAACTTTTTTCAAACGCATCATGTAATATATCTAATGAAAGGGCTCATTATGAGGAGTACAAATATATTTCTTTTATATTTTAAAATCATGTGTTTAAAAGATTTTACTAAATATATTTTAAAAACGCATTCCCCCATTTATTTCCGAAACTATAAGACCCCCAACACAACACCTAGCCAAATACCTAGCCCAACAACTTCAACCGTTTGCAGAGGGGGCAGATTCATATGTCAAAAATTCGACACATTTCATCGAAATACTTAGAAAAACGGTTTTACAACCTGAGTGTCTTCTTGTCAGTTTTGACGTAGTGTCCCTTTTCACCAACATCCCTATCGACGAAGCCTTGGATATCATAATAGAAAAATACAAACCACCTCAACACCTTGTAGACTTAACAAGGCACTCCCTGATGAACACCTATTTTGTTTACGAGAACCAACGATACAAACAAGTGGAAGGGGCTCCAATGGGATCGCCACTCTCACCAGTTATAGCGAACGTTTTTATGGAGAACTTTGAGGAGTTGGAACTAAGAACAGCAACTCTTAAACCCAGTTTATGGTTGCGATATGTGGATGATACTTTTGTCATTTGGCCTCATGGGAGGGAACACCTCAACACATTTTTAGACCACCTTAGTGGCATCCATCACAAAATACAATTCACCATGGAGGTTGAAGCCAATAATCAACTGCCATTCCTTGATATTCTCATAAATAGGAAGGAAGATGGAACCCTTGGCCATATAGTATATAGGAAAGCAACTCACACCAACAGATACCTTCATGCTAATTCTCATCACCACCCAGCCCAACTACAAGCCGCCGTCAAAACTTTAGTAACCAGATCACAAAGACTAGCTCACCAGGACAAAATCAAACAGGAAATGGACAGTTTAAAAACAGCTCTGAGACAAAACGGATTTACAGACCGAAATATTCAAAGAGCCCTAAAGTCAAAACCGAGACGAACAGACGAGGAACATGAGACACCAATAACCAAGGCCTATTTACCGTATGTCAAGGGGACCACGGACAGTATTGCAAGAATTCTACGGAGACACAATATCGATACTATTTTCAATACAGGCAGAAAACTAAGCACGGTGTTGAGGACTCCGAAGACGAGGATCCCTTTAGAACAACAGGGAGTGTACGAGATTCCATGTGCAGACTGTCATAAAACCTATGTGGGGCAAACTAATAGAAGAATTCAAGCTAGACGTGATGAACACCAGAACGCTGTAAGAAAGCAGGAAAAAACAACATCCATTGCGGAACACGCCACCACGATGTCACACCGAAAAGACTTTGAGAACACCAGAGTACTGGCAAATATAGAACACCCGAAATCAAGACTCGTAAGAGAGGCAATTGAAATAGCGAAGAGACCTCACAGTCTAAACGCACGCAATGAAATTCAGAAGTTATCGAATTGTTGGAAAATCCTATTAAACACCGTACCGGCCCGTACCCGTCAAATAACAACTCAACCGGAAATAACAAATCAGCAGGATGGAGCCGTGCCCACTGAGCGCCAAGGGCCAATCACACGCAGCCGTTCACGGTGTCAACCGATAGGCGCCGAGCCGCAACTATATAACAGCGCGCTCGCTTCAGAAAATCTTAGTATTCGAGTAACTAGAAGCGAAAGCAGAAGGCTACGAGAATTATGCGAACCGATCTGAAGAGGGCAGATGTGACTCTGCCGAAACGTCGTCATTTTACCATCGATCCCGGCAGGGATCAGTTATCAACTACGCGGATGAATTCCCGGAAACCACCTAAAACACACACATATATATATATATATATATATATATATATATATATATATATATATATATATATTTAATATATAATGTATTATTTAAAATTTGACCCCTTCTACCATTTATCTTTAATTTTATTGGTAAAATAAGCGAAAATCTTAATCTTAATTTTCAGGGCCAAATTAGAAAATTAAATAAATATTTTTGTAAATATCAAGCGCATCATGTAGCAGATGAAACAACAAGGCTCGTTGTGAGAAATTAAAGTGTACATTTTTTATAAATTTAAAACGCTTAGTTTAAAAGTTATTAAGGAAAAATAAAAGAAAATCTAATTATACCCTGCTTGTCTGAAACTGGAATATTAGAAAAAAATAGACTTTGATTTATTTATATTGCATCAAATCTCAAAAGTTGTACAGAACCCCTAGTATGCGAGTCCAACTCGGGCTTGACCAAATTATTTTAATGGCTAATTAACATACTATAGATTTGCGGTTGGTCTTGCATTACTCCATACATGACTTTGCATTACGCGTTGCTCGCGCTGTGTCTCAAAAACAATCAATAGAATAAAAATTATTTAAAACAAAAGTTGTAGACAACAAGCTCGACAACGTTAATAATAGATATGAATACAGGGTAGGAAACAAGATTGTTGTAACGTTGATATTTAATATCTCAAGAGGCGGACTTGAGATTATAACAGACTTTTGGTACATCATTTTGTTTTTACTTCTCATTCCAAGATTGACCCCTTTTTAGGCTTATGTGACCGAGCTATAATACTTTCACTTTATATGTTTGATGTTTCTAGTGAAATAATACCGATAATGTAGTTATTATATTGTAAACATTTTCATGAATCCGTTTCGGCAAAGTCCAATGCCTTGTCTCTCATTAATGTGGCGGAATATGCAACTACAAGGGGAATTACAATTCAACGGTCTAAAGTGTAGTCAGTGGAATTCGCGACAAATTCTCTTGAAGAATGTTGACTAAATACTGGAAGCGGTAACTGATAAATTGTATTTGTTTCTATACAGATACAGACTAATACAGAGTGTCAGTAGTGTGTAATCAATAAAGACGGCGCACGACAATTGAAATGGGTACGTATTTTGTTGACTGAGATTATTTAACAGAATTAAGTAATTATTAGGCATTGCTATTATGATATTAAATTGGTGTATCATCATCATCCGGAGTGTAGGAAGTAGCGATTTGAATGCAATACTTTTAATTTTTATTGTGCATCATAAGAACTGCACCTTTTTGATAATGATGGAGCAACATAATCGAAGTGGATTTGTGTTATAATGAAATAGTCTAGTTTTTCGTGATGACCATAGTGTATTATTTCGGAAGTTTTCAAAAAATGTCAATGAGTAGATCAATAGTTTTATGTTGGTGATGTGTTGTAATACAAATATTGAAAACTATATATTTTCGGTACTATTTTTCCGAGATTTTTCAATCCATCGAACACAAGAAATATATTGTTTCTTGTCAAAAACCGTCATCAGTTGCGCTCCCTTCAACTGATTGAAATATAGATTAATTATTTATTTCTTAAGTAAGAATTTAAAATTTTATCGTGAAATTAATTTATTTAATAGGCACAGGTGGGCACAGTTAATCCAAAAGTTAACTTCGTTAAACGTTAATCCGTTAGTTAAAAAGTTAACTTTCATAATCGGTAGAGCGTTAAATTTTCGAAAAATTAACACAAGTTAAAGTTAACTGTTAAAAGTTAACCATTCAAAACTTATTCTGCTTTTGGGCTGGGAGAAATAGGTCAAATAGGTAATTAAAATAATAAAAACAAATAGAAATAATTAAACACGCATTTATTTACTTTGATGTTTTTTTGTCGAAAAACGCTGACCTCTCAGTTTGTTTTTTTACGTACGGGAATAAAAAGAAGTCATTTGGTGACAAGTCAGGACTATACGGCGGATTACTCATCAAATTGATGTTTTGAGTGGTCAAAATGCAGTTGTTTGAGCCGATGTGTGAGAGCTCGCATTGTCGTGGTGAAGAGTGATCCGTCTTCGGCGGTTGGTTTTCCTCATTTCTTGGAAGACAACTGGCAAACAAATGGTTGTGTACCACTCAGAATTGACTGTTCTGCGTTGTTCTAGTGGTACTGTTGCGACATGTCCAGTTTTTCCGAAAAAACAGGCGATCATTTGCTTGGAAGTGCTTCGGGCGCGAACAACTTTTGTTGGATTCGGCTCATCTTGAAACACCCACACAGTCGACTGCTGTTTACTTTCGGGCTCATACGCGTAAATCCACGATTCATCACCTGTCACTATGTCATAAACGTGTTTTGAAGCACCGCGATCGTATTTTTTGCGCTTTTCTTTCGACCAATCGACACGAGCCTTTTTTTGAACGATTGACAAATTGTGTGGGATCCAACGCGAAATTTTTTTGACATTCAAATGTTTATGCAATATTGAATGTATGCTGGTACCACTAATGTGTAAAGTTGATTCAATCTCATGATAGGTCACATGACGATCTTGCAATATCATTTCGCGCACAGCATCAATGGTTTCCGGAACAACAACTGTTTTTGGACGACCTTCACGAAATTCGTCTTGGAGACTACGACCTCGATTGAATTCACCATACCATCGATAAACAGTGGTCATTGATGGAGTTTCATCGCCAAAAATTAAATTAAATTCATCCATGCACTCTTGCTGACTTTAATCCACGTCGAAAGTTGTAAAAAATATTCGCACGAAAATGTTCACGATTTAATTCCATTTTTTTGCCGAGATGAATCCTTTAAGTTACTGTAAACAACACATAGCGCTCGTATGTCAAAACGTTCTGAGTACGTATAACCTCAAAAATGTCAAACTTTACGATAGAGCTGTCAGTTGTCAGATTGCAACACTAGGGTTGTTCAATCCCGAAATATAAAAGGCAGCCCTCGTATTAATCGTAATTTTGCATTAGGTATATGTTTCCCTTCATAAAAATTAGCATATTAAAATTGACATCCGACAACGATGATCGTTTAGCCCGTAAAATATTTTTGCCCGTAGGAAAAAGACGTTCCACTGCTATAGCACTAGATGGGATAGCAGTGTTATTTTTAACAAAGAGGTTTATTAAAACTGGCTCACTTAGAAAGGCAGCATCCGTAAAAGATTCTTTTGACTTCGTGTCTAGCCAAGTTCTTATCAAATTCTGAGCTTCGTTTTTCAAAGATTTGTGGCCTCTAGACCTATTTTCTTCAGACAGAGTAACAGTGCTGTAAAAATCATCCCCTTCTTCATTATTGCTGCTTCCGCTAATACTCATATTATCATTTTCGTTTGCTTCCCCTTCTTTAATCAGGGCATCTTCAACTTTTGCTTCCATAAGCATCCTGATCGTTGAGAATTTGCGGATATCATACTTTTGCAGCCACACTAGACAAAACTTTGGGTGAAAGGCTGCAGCCAGCTGGCATACTTCGTCTTCCATCAACCGTTCAAATCTTTTTTTTATTCCATTTGCCAAAAGGACACACCAATGCGCTTGGTGGCTAAGATCTTGCAGTTTGAACGCTTTTGTCACAATGGTTGGTAGTAGATATGCTGAATTAAGTTTAGCGCCCTAGCCACTGGTGACATGACCTGTAGGTAAATTATAATAAAATTATAACATGATATGTACTTACGAGTAGTTTAGAGTAGGTAAAGTAACTGAAAAATAAAATGTTAAGTACGTTATGTATATTATATTTACCTTCACATACTTCTTCATGATAGCCATATTTTGATCATTGAAAGCTTATAAGTTCATGTGGGTCATAACTCCATAAAGAGCATGTCTTCGTGTTTCCAAAATTGTGTCTAGGACTACAAGAGCATCATAGGTGGAGTTCCATATTGTTGTATTCGCATATATCATCGATATGATATCGTTCACCATTCGACTCGTCGAACATACGAGCCTGGCGTGGCGCGTAATTCAAACAAACAAAATGACAGCATGTCAACAAACGACTAATGTAACGGACTAAAATTATAATGAAAGTTGAATTTAACAAGAGCGTTAACATTTTTTGAAGTTAACTTAAAAGTTAATCCGTTCACCAGATTGTTAACTTCGTTAATTAACGATTAGCGAATTAACGAGTTAATGCCCACCTATGTTAATAGGTTTTAGTTAACCTACGAATTCTTGCGTGTGATTTCTATCTTAGAATTCCCAGGGATACGGCATTACACATAGTACGATTCCCGATTTTCGTTGGATGTACAAGAAGAAATTCGTCTCTTCAACAATTCTGCAAAGGGCTAAAACACCTAAGGACAATATCACAAACAAAGAAAGATTGACATTGGACAATCTCAAAAGACAAGGGGAATATTACCAAGATCGTGGGCATAAAGAACTTCAGTTAGAAGATTCTAAATTTGTTTGATCGAGTAAATTACAGAAGACTCCAACTACGGATATTCTTAGACCAAGTGAGCTGATCAAGGTTTATTCAATATCCTTTGAAGATCAGACAATAATGAAAAGATCATTAATTAATTAATTAAAATCTAAAAACCTTGTTAGTTTTAAGCACTACGTACCTTTAAAGGGTTTTATGCCCACTGAGTTCAAAGTTAATTTTTACACTGAATTGTGCGAAGCCCAAAACTAGAACACCACTAACTTCAAATCGCCATGATGGTTTCGTTATGTTGAGGACAAACAACTATGTGGTTTGGGACGACGGAGAAGATTCATCAATAGAATTTACACAACATTTAAACGGCATCGATCAAACGATTCAATTTAACATGGAGAAAGATTGAGAGGGACAACTAGCTTTTAAATCTTTTAGTTTCTAAGAATAACCATAGCACTCTTGACCACACTATATCGGAAACACACTCACACAGATCGTTACCTTAACAAACACTCCAGTCATCATCCTATTCAAAAGAAGACGATAATCAAGACCCGAGTCTGTGTACCACGTAATCTATAAGGTGCATTACTCTATTTAGATCAGATAGTTTCATTAAACTAAGACAGAAATCCAATCAGACAAAATATTACCAATCACTTGAAACTTTCGGAACAGCTCAGTAACCAGGAAGATAAAACGGTTTTCAAACCTACTCGACCAAGTCGCCACATACTCCATTCTCCTAAATATCCCAGGTACCCGCTGTTAGCATCAGTTTACAAGTTGCTCTGTTTATGTGGTGCTGTACAATTCATGCTTCGAGATACCAACTAACTCCGCGGTGCTGAAAATGTCTGTCACAGTTACAGCTAAAATGTTCGGTAGAACTTCCAATATACCATGACAAAATAGCCCACAGATCACAGTTTATTCTGAGTATTTATTGCTAATAAGAAGAAGGGGTTTAATGAGCTTTTAATTACTGTAATGTCATTATGAAGTACTCCTGCATCTGAAATTTTCTTGGGTTGTGTATTCAATATTGCCAAAATTCATAAATATCATCCGACGACAGAAGAGTTCAGGTTTGCAAACAGATGCCAAATTAATAAAATAAATAAAAACAACGGACTTGTAAAGAATACTTTAGTACCTATTTGTGAAATTTATTTGTTGTATATCTTCTGTTAACAAATTTTCTACAAAAATTAAGAAAATAGAAATACGTGACAGAGTCACACTGAAATTCATCAAAATGGATATCTACCATGGTAAAGCTCATTCTCTGCCCCAGTTGAAAAAATATATTATGCTATAACTTTCTTTTTGTGACCCACTCTGTCTGTATATGTTATATTTACTTCACAGTTTTCTGTGAACGTTACAGCTTGTGAACATCAAAATGAGCAGAATGTTTCTTCACCTAGTTGAGCACCCCCGTATACCCTCTATAAACGAAAAATATGACATGATTTGTTTACGCACTCCTGGGAGACAATCTAGTAAATAACTTTCAACAATATATTGTTTCTGGCAGTAGTCGTCGTCAGTATGGGTTACCCTCAAAGGACCGAATTCCCGGAAATTGATTCATATATTTGAAACAAATGGTTGAATAATTAAACGAATAATGTATAAATAAAAAATATATTTCATCAAACTTTTTTACTATTCAAAAAATGTTTTTATTACAGTTGCCCAGACGTTAACTTACCCAACAATTGTATCGAGAGAAGAATGGAAAGCACGGCCACCAGTGAGCATCAATCCAATGGAAAATCCAGTTCCTTATGTAGTTATTCATCATAGCTACCAACCCCCAGCTTGCAATACAACAGACGAATGTATCAAAGCTATGCAATGGATGCAAGACCTCCATCAGATCACGAACGGTTGGGACGATATCGGTTACAGTTTTGCTGTAGGTGGCGATGGCAAGGCATACGAAGGCAGAGGATGGTCGAGAGTTGGGGCACATGCTCCTCATTATAACAATAAAAGTATTGGAATTTGTGTAATTGGGGACTGGAGAGGTATGTATAGATTGTTTTTAGTGGATATAATGTTACAACAATTTTACTAAATGCTTGTGATAATTTTCTTATTTGCATTGATATTAACTAGTCGATTGTGGTTAAAATTCCTCCAATTGGATCTATAAGTTATGAAATTTAGCTTGTTTTTCATATATACTTAGGTAAGGGAGTGTCCATAAACTACGTAATCTTATTTCAGCCCTTCTGGAACACCTACGCTCCCTATATGTAGCCTAAAGTAGCCTTTTTTGGGGTGTATTTCTGAGTAAGGATAAGGGGAAAAGAGTGAGGTAATGTAAAGAGAAAGAATGTGACAATTAATCACAAAAATTTGTTTACATAAAAAAAGCTAAATGCTAATTCCATTTGAAAGAAATGAATAGTTATGTAAATACCTGTTCCTTATTTGCTAACTAACCTTGTTCACGATGTTCGTAAATATAGAATTTTACCCCATCAAAAGATCAAACTTGCTAACTTACCATGCTTAAAAATTGTTTGCCTTAATAAAAACCGAACTTTTTGAGAGTCTATCCCTGCGACTTATTAATTTTTAATGACCCTTTTTGTGAAATGTTTTGTTATTGAATTCTATACTTTTTGTCTGACTAACCAGAGCTGTCATATTCACCGAGGTAATACTTAAGGTTCGTTCCAACAGAACGAATTACCGATACACAACCGATAATCTTCGTGCGCGGTGACGAGTTACCGTTTACAATGATGTTACGCGCAATACGATTACCGGTTGCTTATCGGTTTTACGTCGTGTAGGAACAGGCCTTTAATATAGACTACGTAAGACCCTGAGAGAACGTAAAGCGCGGTGTGAGAGAAAACTAGTTGAGCTTGCAACTAATTTAAAACCAAAATAGAACACTAATAAGATTGATCGCCGATCAGTTGCATTGTGCCATCTGTCAAATTTTTTTCAGGAAATTTTAAGGGGGGGCTCAGTTGATTTGCGGATGATGCCCTTGTTTTTAAACTAAGTTATTTTTGTTTTAGCGTGTCCGAGTCCGGTTCTCGCCTATGAGTATATGTGATTGTCTATATGCGCTTTGCGATACGTTCAAATTAAAAAGGGACCCAAAAAGGCAACATTATTTGTTACAAAGCCAGCATAGCGACTCGAGCCTTTGAACAGAGGACAAGAATAGATTATAAACAGATATTTAGTCCAGTGCTAAGATTTGATTCAATTAGACTGCTATTATCCTTAGCTGCAAAAGAAAAACTACATCCAAAGCAATTTTATATAAAAACAGCATAATAAATGAAAAATGGATGTTGGTATACAGGGTGTTTTGTTTTGTGTGATATTATGTAGCCCATATAACATCTCGATATCTTATGGTTTTTGTTTTTTTTTATTTTTTTTTCCTTAATTCTCAGATTTTTACACTGTTGTAACTTTTTTATTTTTCACTGCATCTTCACCAAATAAACTTAAATCAAATCTATGATGATTGTGTGCTCATCTGCATTTGATATTTAACACAAATAATTGGTTGAAAAAATTAAATAAGTCAACAAATGGCGAGGTTCCATAAAAAAGTGATTAAGTTAAACACTTTATCAGATTACAAAAAAAAAATAGAAGCACATCGAGAACTTGGAATGCTTGCAAAAACTTCTCTACTTCAATCCCTCTTCAACGATTTATCACACGTATTGGAATGTAATCAGTGTCATAATAAAATTTGAGATTGTAACTTAGAAGCTTAGAACTACAAAAAATAAAACGTTGCAATAATTTGTTATAAATGTCTATCGCTACGGATGCAATCGCGACACCTTTTTCTCTAAACTGCTCTTTGGTTTCTATTTCTCTCTCATAAACGAGTTGCTTGGCCCGTCCACATACAAAAAAATCAAAGGGAGCCAGGTCTGGAGACCTTAACGGCCATGGTATAAGGCCAATTCTCTTAAATTACGCGTTTGGGAATGAAATGTCAAGGAGCTCTCTAACGGTTCGTCTATAACGTGCCGGAGAGCCATTTTTTGACCAATTTTATTGTTCTGTCTTCCAAAGGGATTTCATCTAATAAGATCGATCATCCCGCATTGTTTGGAAGGCAGCATTGATTATTTCGCTTGGTGTCTTTTTCTGAAGAAGTTTTAATGAACGATTTATTAATCTGATTAGATGAAATCTCATTGGAAGACAGACCAATAATATTCAAAAAAGTTGGCCGTCAAGCACATTGTAATCGAACTGTCAAAGAGCTCCTGGAGATTACATTCCCAAACGTATGAATTGAGAGAACTGGCCCTATACTATGACCTCCAAGGTCGCCAGACCTGACTCCCTTTGATTTTTTTGTATGTGGACGGACCAAGCAACTCGTTTATGAGAGAGAAATAGAAACCAAAGAGCCGTTAAGAGAAAGAATAAATGTTGCTTTTGAAATAATATGGGATGAGATGCGACACTTGATGTATGTTTTATTTTTTGTAGTTCTAACCTTGTACTGTTTACTTTCCAATACGTGTGATATATCGTTGGAAAGGGGTTGAAGTAGAGAAGTTTTTGAAAGTATTCGAAGTTCTCGATGTGCTTCTATTTTTTTTTTTTTTTTTTTTTTTGTAATGTGATAAAGTGTTTAACTTAATCACTTTTTTATGGAACCTCGCCATTTGTGGACTCATATAATTTTTTCAACCAATTATTTCTGTCAAATATCAAATGCAGATGAGCAAACAAACATCATAGATTAGATTAAAGTTTATTTGGTGAAGATACAGTGAAAAATAAAAAAGTTTCAACAGTTCAAATGTAAAAATCTGAGAATTATGAAAAAAATATTAAATTAAAAAAAAACAAAAACCATAAGATATCTTGATGTTATATGGGTTACATAATATAGCTCATGAGCCGACCTCTCTGCCCTCCAAGTTTGGCGAACCTTCTACAAAACACCCTGTATTTAATAAACAACCAGATGGTTTCACAAATTTCACTGGAGTCTACAAATTGGAAAACAGTATTTATAGATACCAATAATCTTTGCAAACCAAGATCATTTTATTCGCTCGTGTGCAGTTTCCCACCGCTATACACTGCCAAGGTTTCAAAGCAGTTGCAAGTGCCCCGTCTGCGCTGGCCCTTAGTAATTGATACACAAAAAATTATGTAGAGTTCAAATTGGTTAATAAATTGTCTGTAGGAACGAACCTTATTATATATAGTTACAAGACAAGCCAAAAACTTCCCATCTAGGGATTTGCTTGACGACTGGTACATGAACCAAGTTGCATAATAAATAGTTCTATACCGATTCATGTATCAGCGACCAATAAGTTAACAATCAGATGATGGAACGAACCTCTCATTCCGCAATCTCAGTTGTTTCTTTGACAAGTACTAATTTCAAATGCTAACTAATCCTCTGGTAATTTCAATAGACGTAGATGTGTAGAGTTAGTTTACTTTTTACTTACGTTATAATATGAAATAATTCAACGAGGTGTGTCATAGGATCTAAGAAAATTTAACACCTAAATATTGTGTCCCTAGAGTATAACAAGGCCTTAACAAAAGCTTCAGTATTCCATATGCGCATTTTTGTTTCTACATATTTGTCCCTCCTGTGGTGTCTGTTTTCTCATCGACTCCAAAAACAAACAAAAAATTTCACAACTATCGTACCTCAAACAATTTTTAAATATCCATATAATAAATTTAATGCCTATATTTCAAAAAAACAGTTTACTGTATCCAAACTTTCTCCATTTCAGTGGAATTGCCACCTGAACATCAACTACAAACGGTGCACGAGCTCATTGAAATGGGTGTCCAAGAAGGAAAAATTATGCCAGACTACTTTCTGGTTGGACACAAGGACGTAAGGAACGGAACCGAATGTCCCGGCGAAAGGTTATACCAAGAAATCCAAACTTGGCCACACTATCATGTTCCTAATAATGACCATGATCATGAATGTCATAATGTGCATGACATTTACGATAGTAATAGGTTAAAAAAACGGACGCTATTAAATGGTTGAGCCAGTGTATACTATTATGAGATTAAGATATTTATAATTTATTTATATAATATAAGTGTTACCAAATACTCGTCTATTATGTGTTCCTTTTTCCAAAATATAGCTGTAGCCGAGGAGACACGACAACATTTAACTATAGAAAGAAAACAGGAACATTTGAGTCAGGAAACTTAACCAATGCTTGTCATGAAATGAGCCGATTGCAGCTAGACAAACTGGGTATCAGCTAAACAAAATGGCCGAGATCAGGTAGGACAGAATCGATGGGAAAACTTTATATTATTCAGGAAATAATGAAGCAGAACACCGTATCCAGTGGACATGATACTTAATAACAGTATTAGTCAAGCACTGGACACCATGTTCAAATATTCGCTATGTAGATGATACAATATTAGTTGCAGATACAGATGTTGAGCTACAAAATATAGTAAAGAGAATAAATATAACATGGACAAACAATAATATGGCTATAAACATCAGCAAAATGAACATAATTTTAATATCCCGTAATTTTAACGTTCAGATGCCCTTGAGTTAACGGAGTAGTATTGAGTAGAGTAGATTGTTTCGAGTATCTGGGCTGTTGGATTGACATAGGAATAAAATCTAGGGTAGAACAAGCAAGACAAAATTTCTTTAAGTAATTATTAAACATATTGTGCGATATGGATTTACTCTAAGAATTATAATATGTGACATAGGATCAACACTATCATAAGGAGTGGAAACTAATAGTATGAACCGCATTTAAAATTTGGACATACCGAAAACTCTCGCGCATCGCACTCGACTAATGAGGAAGTTTTGAGAAAAGTACACTAGGATCATGAACTACTCCACATAGTAAAAACACGAAAAACGGTTTACCTTGGGCCCGTTCTAAGAAATGAGAAATAGGCAAAATAGAGGATAGACGGGGAATTGATATGAAAAAGCTATCATGGATGGGAATATTAAGAACGTGACTGGCTTAAACTTTGCAAACCTATTTAGAGTGACGGAGAGAGCACAAACACAAGAAGCTGCAACCTAAACAATGTCCAGTTGAAGTTGTAGAGCAGATTATGCACGTAATGAGAAATAATATAATAATAATATACATACTTATTATTCTATAATTTCAGTTTCTGCAACACCTGTGATATTTTTATAACTGAACACACAGTTTTATCTAATGATTCTGCTTTTTACGGATTTGGACTGCGTCGTTTTTTCGAATTTTCTAAATCCGGAAAAAGCAGATTCAGATATAAGTCTGGCCGCGAAAACCTCCGTTCTGTTTTATCTTATGTTCTATCAAACATAATAAAAATGTGCACGATATTGTTTATTATTTAATAATAATATAAATAACTTCAAAAATCGTCGAATAATCGATATATGTAAAAGTACATTTTTAGAAATAATTCCCAATTATCTGATCAGTTTACATAATAAATAAAGTAAAGTGAGGCACAGAGTCTACTATGTTTTAATATTAAAAGTAAATGCTAACAGCTGAGGGCAAGTTGGTGTATCACAGATATACACAATATATTGTACCCTAACATCAAAAATTCAATTAACATCCACCCTGGAGTAAACCAAAACTAAATCTAGGGTAAAACTCCGCTTAACGCTGGGAAGACGTTCCATCAAAGTAGAAGAGCGTTATTGAAATTGCTTTAAAGGAGATCGTCTCATCGTTAATTAAGGGGGTTAGGGGAAAACGGGTATAAAATTTTAAAAACGTTAAGAACGTTATCATTTAACTTCATTAAATGTGTTTTTTTTTTCTAACAAAGCAACTACAAAAACGTATTTCTTGCAAATACAGAAACATAACAAATGAATATAGAAGAATAAAAGCCATCATTTATGTTTAAGATTATTCAAATTCATTGGCCTTTCCAATATTTCGTTTTTTTTTTATCAAGAAGATATCTATTTTCATTTGCATTTTATTTTTGTGTTCTGTAAGAAGTTGTCGATAAGCAAACAAGGCATCCATGGCATCCGTTGAACTCCTATCAAAATATGCGTTATTATCAATAAATTCCACAATTCGGTTATAGTGGGTTTTAAAAATGCTGTTGAGAGTATATTTGCTCGCCTTCATAATCCCTATTTTCAATATTTATGTGTTTTCTTTAAATGTCTATAGTTCGCCCTTGTTTATAATCTGGCCAAATTGTTGTCCAAACTATAGTTCTTTCAAAATCATTTCATTATTTATTTATCAGCTCTGCGTTTAATAAACTTTAATATTTAATATAACACTTTGAACAGTCGTTTTGAATAATATAGTTGTAGGTATCAGGGGGCAAGGAAACTACTAGAATACATGTTATTAAGTCAGAAACTTGTTATTAGGTCAGACGTATTAAGTCAGACATATTATAACTGATAAAAGTTAACCTGTTCAGAGTGCAGAAAATTCAAAACCCACTATAATATACACTTACGTTCATTTATTCAGATTATACAAAACTAATTCCACCTTTGCTAATCATTATTTACTGACAGGTCATACCTTTCCTAAATTAGATGAAATAATTTTAAACCAATCACTACAATTCTTGCAAGCCTAGAAATATTTATGAACATCCACGAATCATTTACTACTAATTATATTCTTATCAATTAGATGTATTCAGGAGCATATTGTTTGACCGCTTCATAAAGTCAATTTCTTATCTTACACTATATGTTTTTTACCCAGAATCGCATGATGCTTTTTTAATTTATATTTTGTTTGAAAATGACATGTCTAATGTTTAGTCACCGTTTAGTTATGTGACTATTATTATAAACTATTTCGTTCAAAATATTGATTGAATATCCTTTCTTATTTGTGGTTCATTTTGTTTCGTGCTGTAGAGACGATTAAGTTGCTTCTCGGGAACTTGTTATATAATTTCTTGGTTAATTTTGCCATATTTGTCAATCTGAGTATTCATCATTAATATCTTCATTTTTGATGCCATATTTCAATTAATTTACTTATTCCTTTAACTAACTTAAATAGCAATCGCCTTTATTTATAGATGGACTAAATATATAATTAATTTGTCTCAAATGTAGATGGAAGCATCTAATGCAGTGACATGCTTCAGACAGAGATTACCCATGAAGCTCTTTTCCCCGCTTTTGATAGGAACTCTACTTAAAAAGTATTCGCCTATTTAAAATATGGTAGGACTGGCAATTCTGGTGTTATGCCCCATGTTTTAGATTACAATTACTCAGAAAATTAAGTTATTATTAGTAAATAATTACAATACATACTCAAATTTTTAATGACTACTAATGGTTCCTGCAAATCAAACGAATAAGAAACAACGATGGAAACCTTGACCACAGTGTTTACCGAATATCCACCTATACAGACACCTACTTCCATAAACACTTCAGTCACCTAAAACATGAGTTACTCTATTTAGACTGTGCATTCCTGGGTAATGGTTACTCTATTCATGAGATCAGAATAGGATTTATACCAAGCAATACTAAAAAAGGACAATCAGTTAAAAATTTGGGGACTAAAACTATTTTTAAACCTACTCAGCAACTTCTATATATTCTCCGAACTCTTAAAAATCTTAGGGACCATTTGTCGACTTAGCATAGCATCTTTTTATTTTAACATTATTTTTAACATGACATAAACTTGAAAATCTCTATATTTCAAAAAGTCTAAACGTTTCAAGGTCCAAATCAGACCCCGTTTTCAATGGTATTAAACTTTTAAATTTTTAAATTTTTAAATTTTTAAATTCTTAATTTTTTAAATTTTTAAATTTTTAAATTTTTAAATTTTTAAATTTTTAAATTTTTAAATTTTTAAATTTTTAAATTTTTAAATTTTTAAATTTTTAAATTTTTAAATTTTTAAATTTTTAAATTTTTAAATTTTTAAATTTTTAAATTTTTAAATTTTTAAATTTTTAAATTTTTAAATTTTTAAATTTTTAAATTTTTAAATTTTTAAATTTTTAAATTTTTAAATTTTTAAATTTTTAAATTTTTAAATTTTTAAATTTTTAAATTTTTAAATTTTTAAATTTTTAAATTTTTAAATTTTTAAATTTTTAAATTTTTAAATTTTTAAATTTTTAAATTTTTAAATTTTTAAATTTTTAAATTTTTAAATTTTTAAATTTTTAAATTTTTAAATTTTTAAATTTTTAAATTTTTAAATTTTTAAATTCTTAAATTCTTAAATTTTTAAATTTTTAAATTTTTAAATTTTTAAATTTTTAAATTTTTAAATTTTTAAATTTTTAAATTTTTAGTTTCTTCTTCAATTGTTTTCATATCATTGAAAATGGGATCTGATTTAGACTTGAAACGTTTGGACTTGAAATATACAGACTTTCAAGTTTATGTGGTGTTATTCCCAAAGAACTCTGAAAAAATAAAAACCAGAGATGCCACAAACAGCATAGCATCAACACACGTGTATATTAACATACACGAAATTGTCATTTATTACAACCTCAAAAATCGGTCGTCGCTCATCTGCCCACCTCATACTGTAGGTACCAACATCTGAGCCCACTACTATTCTCTTCTCCAGAGGGAAGCTATTGAAATATATAAACATCCAAACAATTTCAACAGAAAATAAGGGAATTTGGTATCCTGTACTACGACGCTTGATACCAAAGCAACCCACTAGAACTACCGTCCTCGCCCACTTCATATCCACCGACCAATCAGAACCCGATATACCGCAGTTGCAGATGAAACGTTCGGAAGTAATTCCAGTAGACCAAGGCAAAGTATCCCGGAAAACACAGTTTATCTATTCACACAGGCTGTGAAAGCCTACATACTTTGATATGATAGATTTGCCCCCATTAACTATAAAAACGTCGACAACTGTTTAGCATTACTTTATCTCAAGAAGAATGTGTGGGGAAAATAAAACAAATCGGTGTCGTTATTTTTCTTAAAATTCCATATTTATCAAAATATCAAAATATTATATATAAAATTGTTGAATTAATAATAAAACTTGATTTTTTATTAAGGAGATTTACGCTGTTATTATGACTTTAAAATGCAAATATCAAAACACAAACAAAATTTCATTTATGCTCATCGACGTATTGCTTGGACAAAGTTTAATCATAAATTTGGCAAGCATATGTGATATCTGTTGTAAATATAATCGGGAATATTTGTTTTTGAACATCGCTCATAACATGTAGGAGTAAAGACGATTTTCTATGAGTTTGCAGAGGTGTTTACTGACAATGTCGGGCAAAATTAGACACAAAATTTCGAAATTAAGTAAAACATTAATCTTTAAAAAAGCTTAATTGTATCAATATTTCGAAAATATTATTTACCTAAGAAATATATCAAACCGCAATCGGCATTTAGATTTATTGACTCTCATATAGAGAAAAGATTGTTCCATAGCCAAAAATATTTACGATCTATTGAATAATTCAAGGCTAACTTAAAATGAGGTCGTGAGTGTCAAGAAGTTGGAGAGAAATCGCTTTTCCGGAATCATTCACTGAGATGAAAAAAAAACAATATCTGAACTTTTCAGCTGCTGTAATATTCTTATCATTAGCCAGTGATCCTGAAATAAAGAGTTCCGGAATAATCCTCTAACAGCCATTCAGAAAATACTGTAATCTTTGCTAATATGCTACATTCTAATTCAGTATCAAATCGTCCATGTTCAAACAAATCTGTTGTAACAAATAATTGTCCACTCAGTGCAGGCAAAAAACGGTAATACTGGGTAATTTGTACAAGCAGCACCGATTTTCCTAAAAATTTGGATTTAATTTTTGCACGTAGGGGATGACACCCCTTCTCGAGAGTGAAAAATGTATGAAAAAGTCCGGTAATGAATAAATTAACTAATTTTAAGCTTTTCTTCCATAAAGTTTTTTCTGGTCAATTCTTTTCGAGTCAATCGCAAGTGAAATTATCGATTTTTCTGCCAAAAAAAAACATGTTTTCATACGGTTTTTGATAAATAACTTAACAAAATTCACTTTAAGAAAAAAATCATTTGGATCAAAAAAGTAGCTTATAAAAAAACAAAACAAATTTTGTTTGTGGTTTCAGTAAAACCAATAAAATGGAGTTATAGCTTGTTGAAATTTTATTATTATTTGTCAAAACAATAATTGAAAGGTTTATGGTGAAATAACTGAAAAACAATGCATTTTTAAATCCTTTAATTTGTTTTTTTTTATAAAAGTATCCAGCATGAAAATTAAGCGAGTTATGACATTAATAAGATTTTTTTGTTTTTTAACAAAAAAAAAAGTACAAAATTACCCCTTAAATACCAACTCAGTTAAAATTAATTGCTACACTTCACAAATCACCAATTTGTAAAATTTTTTATAAGCTGAAAGCTCATGTAAATTGAAAATGTATTTAACCCTAATTTTTGAAAGGGCCTAATAGTACTATTTACAAACATGTACAAACTTTAAACCGTCATATCCTACAAAAAAAAACATAATTAAAAAAAACCTACAATTTTGTAACCTACAAAATTTTGCCTATTTCTCATAGTTTTTAGGTTATTTTGAAAAAAAAAGACAATTTTTTGTAGATTTTTTTGTGAAAAAACAAAAAACCAACCTTATGTATGTCTCTCTTCGAGGTGTCATTCCTTTGTACGCAAGACAATATATATTATATATCAATATAATACATATTGTTTCTGCTTATGGAACCTTCATCAGTTGCGCTTCCCACAATTGAATGTCCTCTCGAACACTTCTTTATGCATTTGATGCATTTCGTTAAATTTGAAGACGCGAGATGTAAGACCGACATCTAGGATTTTCGAGAGAATCAGTACACAGAGGTTCCGAATCTGGAGCCGTTCCTTGTAATTGCTGTTCTCTCTCAACTCCATGGACAGAATGTCACGATAAAATTTTTTCAGGTTACTTCACCTGTCAGAGATATTGTCAGCTCTCTTCGAGGTGTCATTTCTTTAAAGGAGCATTTTTTTAGTTATTTACGTAAACCGTATGAAAACATGTTTTGGTTTAAAAATCCATAATTTCACTAGCGATTAACTCGAAAAGAATTGACTTTCAGAAAAAAAATTATGGAACAAAAGTTGCAGAAAATTAGTAAATTTATTCATTCCCGGACTTTTTCATATAATATTTTTCACTCCCGAGAAGGGGTAGCCCCCTCACCCGGAGAAAAAGCAACCTCCGGCACAGTGTCAACTTTTAAGCAGAGGGTAAGTAGTACTCAAATCCAAATTTTTAGGAAAATTGCTGCTTAGACAAATTACCCGGGAAAATGGTCATTGGCTGGACTATAATTCAAATAATTAAAATTTCTGTAACAATTGTATTCGAACTTGTTTCCTGTAATTTTATAAAGAGCAGATTAGTCAAATTAAATTCTACAACAGAATGCAATTGTTGCTAAAATAACAATCCTTTGAAAGTAAGACAGTATAATGTTGATCGAAAATCTTCATCTATTGTTCTTTCTTCAACTGATTGAAATCTATATTAAATTCAGTAAGTCTGCACGAAATACAGAAATAACAGTGAACGTGAGAGTGAGACCCAAATTGCCAAGTTGGCTCTGATTTCTGAAATATCCTAACCAAAAATTTCAAAAGTAGAGATTTTTGGCTCTTTTTGAGGTTATGTAGCACCGTAATAAATTTTTTCTCCCAATAACCGTTACGACCATCTTAAAGTGCAGGTTCAAACCTTTCAAATCGCGTTGAGTTTGCTGTATCTTTGTTTTCACTGAAATATTGCATTTTAAAGTTTCTTTTAGCTGTTATGTAGTAATTCCAATTTCAATCAGTGGAAGGAAGCGCAACTGATGAAGGTTCTTGACTAGAAGCAATATATTGTTTTACATTCAATGAATTGTAAAATCTCGAAAAGATAGGATCATAATTACTTTAATAGGATAAGTTAACCTACGAATTATTTCGTGAGATTTCTATCTTATGAATAACACGGAAAAGGCGCGGTGTTACACATAGCACGGCTCCCGATTTGGGATCTCTGTGCGATAGTTTTCCCAGAAACTCCTAGATGTCAGAAAGTCCTAGATATTCACTTCACATTGAAATAGAATAAATTTACATAACCCAACCATAAAGCTCAGCCAGCAATTTTCTGTGCGATTGACTCAAAATTCTTACGAAGTTTACAGCTTTGTTAAGTATATTGCTGAAAAAACAATTTATATCAATTACATTATTTTCTTCTGTAGTATTTAATAAATTTGGTAGCCATTGCTAATTATATTTATACTATTTTTATTTTGATAACATAGAAAACAGTAGAGTTTTCCCGAACTGTCAGTTACCATTTGTTGACACTGACATCTAGTTTATTTTATATTTAGCATATACAGGGTCTTCCCTCGGGCGCAATTATATCTTTCCGGGAAAATATTGTTGTTTATATTATATATATTTAATATATAAAATGATATTCTCGTTATGAAAAAAACATTTTTGCATTATTTAAATAATTAAAAGATACTAAGAGAAATATACATAATTCGACTCATTCCATTGCAAGAAAACCTAATTTTAGGCAAACTAGAAAGGTAAAAATATTTACCATCATTATAAAATATCTCAAAGGTGATACGGAACCCTTAGTATGCGAGTCCAAATATCACGTGATGGGAGCAATCAATCCGAGAGCCAAAGTTAGTAAATTTAATAATAAAACGAGGCAATCTTATCTCCAAGAGCTTAGAAGAAGGTCACTTCTATGAGTTTAAAACTTGGAACGACTATTTTTAATTAACAGTCAAAGAAATCAGAGTTTAAAAGTACAGCTTCCCCCCCCCCCCAAGGATGACATCGCTGCCCAGGAAGCACGTTCCTGGATCCACCCCTGTTATCGACCGTACTCAAATTTCAGAGTTGAAACTCTGATAATTGCAACTATAGGAGATGGTTCATAATATTTTTTCCGACTTTCTCTTCGCTCATTTACAAAACATGGAATCAGATAAGGTAAAACATTATCTTTCGAGATAAATTTCCCAGCCTCTCTTCACTTACTGCCAACAAGACTTCCCAGAAAAATTCAATTTCTTATCAGGTAACCACTAATCGTTTCAGTCTTTGTGAAGGAATTATACCAAAAAAAGTTGTTACATTATTGAGCAACAAACTCTGAAATGGATTCAATCCTGTAATTAACAAATATTTAAGATTCAGGATGCGGATAACATTAACTCCTCCTGTTGAAAACCTGGCCATCATTTTTAGCGTTCACAACGCGTTGACAACCGTGGAACCAATGGTCCTAAATCAAGTATTCTAAGCAACAAAGTATTATAACGTCTTCAGGAAACCAGAAGAAAATAGCGGACAATGCTCAATATGCGAATAATGGACTACTAAACCAGTTTACAAGATCTAAATTTTACCTCTGAAAATTTTAACTTAATAATTAACGTATTTGATTATTTCAATTTTTCAAAAATAAACAATAGTTTCTGATTTTAAGTAACTTTTGTCAATCTATTTTTAGTAGATTAACTTAAAAATATCATGAACACAGTTCTGGCTTGTCCAATTCTTACCTTACTTTAATCATTTCATTGCACTCCATTACTAGATTTACTAGAGTTTGGATATTTCTTATGGCTCTGTAATTAGTATGGTGTTATCCCAATATCTGACATCTTCAGAATATAACTTATACTATACAAGAGAAAATGTCCACCCCACGTTCTATTTTTTTTCCTTTCTGAATATCTGTGTCTTTTTTGTGTCCCTATCAGACTAACTGAAGTACGGATGAGCTGTTAATTCAGTATCTTGGGTCATTCACTCTATTGTTGAAGAGTTGTATTAGCTCTTCATGACGAATCTTGTGACATGCTTTATTGTAATCCAGAAAGCAGATATTTACACAATAATTAATATCGACACATCTTTGCAAATAAAGCCACTCTTGCTCTCATTAAATTAGCAATCATGAAGTTGGAATTGAGGTTCTAGATTTCAAAATGTCTTATAAAAATTAAGTAAATATGACTAACGTGAGTGTCATAAAAGTTTTATCTCACCACCTAACGGAATTGAAAGAAAATGTAAATGAATATAGGGTTGAAAATAATGAATAATTATTATTATTAGTACAATCAATAAAGGCAAAAAAAACGATAGCACTGGGTAATTTGACTAAGCAGCACGAATTTTCCTAAAAACTTCGATTCAATTTATACTTACCCTCAACTTCAAACTTCACCCTGTGCCGGGGGTTGCTTTTCTCCCGGAGGGGGAGGGGGAAGTAGCTACCCCTTCTTGGTGGTGAAAAATATTATATGAAAAAAGTCCGGGAATGAATAAATTGACTAATTTTAAGCAACTTTTTTTATAAAGTTTTTTTTGAAAGTCAATTCTTTTCGAGTTAATCGCAAGTGAAAGTATCGATTTTTCAACTAAAAAAAAGAGGTTTTCATACGGTTTATCGTAAACAACTTTAAAAATATGCACTTTAAGAAAAAATGCATTGGATAAAAAATGTAGCTTATAAGAAATCAAAAAAAAATGTTGGGTTTATGGTTTCTGTAGAACCAATACAAACGGACTTATAGCTTGTTGAAATTTTATTTTTATATGTCAAAACAAAAATTGCAAGGTTTATCGTGAAATAACTGATAAACAATGCATTTTCGGGGAAAATTTATAAATATGTTTTTAAAGTGCTTAAAAAATTCTTTAATTGTTTTTTTACAAAAGTCTCTAGCATGAAAATTAAGCGAGTTATCACATAAATAAGGCTGTTTTTTGACAAAAAAAAAGTACAAATTACTCCCCAAATACAACTCCAGTTGAGATTTATAGCTACCACCTCAAAAATCACCATTTTGTAGGTTTTTTATAAGCTAAAAGCTCATGTAAATTGAAAATGTATTTTTCCGTTATTTTTGAAAGGGCTTGAGATGAAAAGGGGGCCTAATAATACTATTTACGAACTTGTACATACTTTAAACGGTCATATCTAAGCTAATTTTTATCCTACAGAAAAAAACGAAACATAAGTTAAAAAAAAACCTATAATTTTGTTTTCTACAAAATTTTGCCAATTTCTCAAAGTTTTTAAGTTATTTTACAAAAAGACAATTTTTGCAAAATTACAAAAATAGAATATTCTCTTGAGGCTCAACTTTTTTCAAAACTACTTAATTTTAACCGATCAAATTTTCTGAGCCTATTTAAAATACGTAAGTCAAGTTATTTGTGAAATATTTTTTCTTTGTCAAAAAAAAACAAAAACAATTTTAGGAGTAGTTATGTCAAAACTTGTTTAATGTTTATGTTGGAGACTTTTGTAAAAAAACAAACCAAATGTTTTTTAAGCACTTTAAAAAAGTTTTTATAAATTTTTCCCGACAATGCATTGTTTTTCAGTTATTACACGATAAACCTTTTAATTTTTGGTTTGAAAAATAAAAACAAAATTTTAACAAGCTACAATTCCGTTTGTATTGGTTCTACAGAAACCACAAATCCAGCGTTTTTTTTTGTTTTTTCTTTTATAAGTAAGCTACATTTTTGATCTAAATGATTTTTCTTAAAATGCATATTTTTAAAGTTATTTACGAAAAACCGTATGAAAAGGTTTTTTTTGTTGAAAAATCGATACTTCACTTGCGATTAACTCGAAAAGAATTGACTTTCAAAAAAAAACTTTATAAAAAAAGTTGCTTAACATTAGTTAATTTATTCATTCCCGGACTTTTTTCATATAATATTTTTCACCACTGAGAACGGGTAGCATCTTCCCCCTCCCCCTCCCGGAGAAAAGCAACCCCCGGCACAGGGTGAACTTTGAAGTTGAGGGCAAGTATAAATTGAGAAGGGACTTTTAGGAAAATCGGTGCTGCTTGAACTAATTACCCGGGAAAATGGTCATTGGCTGGACTATATAAACGATTTGCATAAGATCAAGAACAAAGTTACATATTCTTAGTAAAAATCGATACTACAAATCTTTTTAACAAATATTCTGTTTCACTCTATTAGTTTTATAATTAAAATATTTTGCTTCATGGATAGAACATACAATATATATTCAGATATACCTAATCATTATGATGTTTCAATGAGAAAAAGATTCCGATATTTAATTGACTTGATTCGATGTTTCTGAAACTGAACTGGATTAAAAATGTGAAATAAGTACAAAACGACCAAAAATAAATTTAAAAATAAATGAAATACTTCGAATCATTTGCTTGTGTAAGTAGTATAAGAAAGCGTCAGCGTCTCCAAAAATAGTTTCAGCTATTTCAGACTTACACACCATTCTGAAAATGTCTGCTGTGCTGAAAAACAGACTGAAATCGCGAAATTCCTTACAATAGATATTCGCCGAAAATCGTCAAAGTTTTAACATTCGATCTATACGGTTTCGAGAGTTTTTTAAATTGAAAAACTTTGTTGAAATCGATTTTCAAATCTTTTCGAAGATTTTCGGATAAAATCATAACGAAGATAAAAATCGTTTCGAAGTGTACGATACAGTGCTGCGTAGTGCTTTTAATAAATAGTTACCTAATTGATGAGTAATTAGAAAGAGGTAAGGACGTATGTATAATTTGTGTTTTATGCAAATACACTGCAAATTCCATCAAGAAATTACTTATACGTATTAGTGCGATCCTTAGGTTGACACGTTTGTAAGAAATAAATTGAGATCATTGCTGCAAAAACACCCATTAACCTGTTTCTTTATTATTCAGGCTATTTTTAAAATGCATTAATGTCAAATTATATGCTTAATTTAAACATTTTTGTTTTTGCATTATTGAACGCAAAGTCGATTAAATGTTTTAAAATTCATTGAAAAGAAGGTTTACGTATCAAATATTTAATTATTAAATCTTGTAATATTATTTAAGGAATATTTTAAAGTCTTATCCAATTCCAGATAAAATAATTTAAGACATCTATTAACTAAACATCATGATTGAGATCATAAATCATGAATCAGATTGAGTAACTAATAATTACTAACCAATAGGCATCCACTACTTCCCATATAAACATTTTGAAAAGGTGATGGCACCACCAGTAATGCTTGCCCTCAATAACATCGTGCCTACCTACTAATCAGAAGAACTTTGTGGACGCAAATCTACAGTTCTCTATATAGCCGAAAACAACATACTTATCAATAGCAAAATACGCAGATTTAAAAAAATCATTTGATAGTAACATACTACATAAAAGTTGAATATTGACGGTGAGAGTTGTACAGCATGAAATTGATTTGGTTTTTATCTATCATTAAGATATTCACTGCTACGAGTAAATGGTTACAAGTCTAATAAATAATAATGTGGGGTACAACAGAGCTCTCATCTGGGTCCAATTCTCTTTTTTATTAATAGTAGCTGACAAACTGGAAAACTTACTATATGCAGATAGTATGTAAAGTTTCAAGAAAATAACGGAAATTGATTACATTTACAAACTCTAGCAAGACATCAAGGAACTGTACAGGTGTTAGGAAAAGAATTGTCTCTTATCTTATCCTAAGAGTACTATCACTACATTGCAAGTACCCACTATTATAGTTTAATTCATGAACTTTTTTATCTTGATATTTTCCTGTTCCCTCCATTTTTCTGTCAATAGTTCTAAATTGAAATGACATGTGTCTGAAATATTTGATAATGTTGGGGTTTAGTATTTTAGAGAATCATTTAGATTCACTAATTTTGTTGACTATCGAATAATTTGTCTTCCTCTATGTCTAAGATATACCTAACATTTTTTAGGCATCTTTTTTTGTTGACGGATTTTAGGATCCCGGGTTTACAACTGAAAATACCAGTGTATTTATTTGATTCTTCGTGTTAAGTCTTACTAACTTTTCGTAGGCTTCTGCAGGCGTTGCACCTTAATTTTTTCATTCCATTTTCTCATCATGTTTTTTTAACTTTCGTAAAAAAGCTATCGAATTCAAACTATTATTATACATTTCATTTTAGGGAACTTAAGTCTACGGACACACCTAGAGACATACCGAAATTTTATTCTGACTTCTGGCCATATAGTTGACATATAAGGTGAATGGTGTCGAACCCATCCTCTTCTATCACTAATGAAGTCTTTACACCTGGCTAAGACACTTTTTTCGTATTTAATACATATCAGAACTTTTGCCATATTAGTGGCAGCCCATGTTCGTGGTATATGTTGTTTATTCATTTTATGTAAAGGTCGGTAGATGTTTATAATGTTACTTTGTTCTCCATGTCTTCCACTTCTTTACGTAACTTTACACAATTCAACAGCAATGCTCTTATGTTGGCAGTAATAACTTATAGGAGCAAAACGGACATGATTTTAATAGCAAATCGTAGAAGTAAAAAATATGAACTTTCCTTTGTCCTATGTTAAAAATAACGAAAAGATGGTAATAGAAAAGTTATAGGGAATCATAAGTCCTGCAAAATGAGCATTGGTAAGTCCTTTTGACCCAATAAAGTCAGAAAAATGGCAAAACATGATTTTTTCTTAAATTTACTGTGCTAAAATCTGGAACATTAAACTTTGTCAGAACGATAGATTACGAGGTTAATAATTGGACTAAAGATTGATATGGTTAAATAATTTATACATATATTTTGTACAACTCAACTATTTCGATTGCAATATACTACTACTATTGTAAAAGCTCAAAAAATGCCCTTCATTTTATGTTTTTTCAAATTTTCGTTTCAATGCCGTAAAAGTGAGTGAAATGGTAGTGAATATTGCATTAAACACTTAAATTTGCGTCTGGCGGGTAGTGGAGCCATATCAGCAGTTGCTAAGACATCTAAGGGAAAGTAACTGTTATTCATTTAATGCAATATTTAAAAATATTTTTAACAAAGTGCATTTTATCAGCAGCTTTCGTAATATCTTTGAAATACGTGTAAAAACTACTTATCTAACTAGCAATACCGACCTTAAGCTCAATTAATCTTAACGTCATAACCATCATTTCCTTAGAACAAATTTATGACCGTTTTTCTACAATTTTTACAATGTCGCCATTAAGATAGCTTCACACCAGATAAATAAAAAAGAAAAAATATATATTTTTGTGAGTTCTTATTGTATAAATATTTTTTTCTAATAATTTCCTATTAAAATCATAAAATCATGTTAGTTATAGCCTGTAAACTATTACTTAAATGGTTTGCTGTTAAATTTTGACACTTAAAAATCTCTATCGGCTGGGTTATTTGTAGACTAATATGTTTCACATGTCTTTCCTTAATTTAAGTTGTACGCTGTCTTAAAAAAAATGTTTTTTTCGTTAATTTTAGTAGTTTGTAAATGTAGTGATTGATGCTTCAATCTTTTCCCATAAATCGTCTTCACTGATAAGATCTGCTCCTCTGATTTTTTTTCAGAATCATGCTGTTCATAATATCTACGCATTGTCTACCCAATCAATCTTTAAAGGAACCTTTATTTAAATTTTAAACAACAAGCGAATATAATATCACTTCCAAATTTAACGCGAGTATTAATGAGGATGTGGTCTATTTGATTTCCGGGTTTTCGTTTTGGTGATATGTACGTATAATGTCAGCAAGGTTCCTTTATTAAAATTATTCTCTGTTCAAAAATTTGTAAGGTTTTCTCCTCCTTAATTTATTTTAAGTTTTCTTACGATATTGGGGATGTGGTTGCATTAACCTCGCCTTGATGAATTGAGGTAGATTATAGTATAATTGCAGGAATCAAGATTTGGCTCCTAGCTGCAGATTTTATCTAGGGTAGTCCATTTCTGCTAACTGTACTTGTTGTTTAAGGTTCTAAATTGTCCCCTGCCTTCCCAGAACTTGCCTCAATGTATTCAATAGATTTTCTCTTACTATAACTTCTCTCAAAGCAATCTCCATTGAAGTTTCGATTAGGAGATGTTTCTACCTCGATAGAGATTATCTTCTTAAAGAAATTTTCTTCGTATTTATTTATAAATAAGTTAGTTTTCCGGTGTTTACTTCAATATTTCTAGTAAGTCGTATAAGTTCTCTATCAATCTTCAGTCGTCATAGCCTTATCAGTTTTCTAGAAGGCTGCACCACATGTAGATGTAATTGACAATTGTTGACGTTTGTTCTTGGTATTATTCTGTTTGTCACCCGTTACACTCTGAAAAGAGTACGCTAATACTAAATGTTAATTAATGTGCTTTGATGTCTTATTCCAATCAATTCAATCCATAAGACACTTGGGTGTTATTTTAATAACAAACTAAACTTCTAAAGCCATATATTTTTTTTCAAGATTTACAATTCACCGAAACCAAAATAATATATTGCTTCTAGTTGAGAACATTCATCAGTTGCTCTACACTAAACTTATTAAAATTGTGTATCTATTTAGTGCAAACAACTGAATTTCATATTTTAAACTTATAAGGCCTTGGATGTATCATTAGAGTTGTCAAAAATGTTAGCAAACTGGTTTAATTTTATTTTGTGGAAGGATGTGTTTTGGCTCTAAAAATAGCACTTAGTCTCGGGAATCCATTTATTTATTTGAGTCAAATCCTTCCCCTGGAGCATATATTTGATGTCTGCAAAAAGTCAGTAGTAGCTGTGGTTATATCTGAAAAGTATGGCGGCTGAGGAAGGATAAAAGCATAATTCATTCAATTTAACCTTCGTTTTTATCGCCATGTGACAGGGCACTTTTATGCATGTGAGACGGTTTTTCGTTGAATTCTGTACGAGTCAATCCAATGCCCTGTTTTGTTCGCTATTGATAGTTTTATGTTCCTCAAAACAGTCGATAAACAAAATACCAAACACGTACCAAAACACAGACGTAATAACCTTGCCAGCTGATTTCTCCGTTTTTTATTACTTTGGACAAATTTCCCCGACTGCTGTCTACCCAGCTGATTATTGTTTTGATTCAGGTGCTTTATAGGGGATTCATTATCACAGACTGCTCTGAATCATCGACGCGTTTTTGTAGCTGGTCCATTGAAAGTAAACATGTCACCCACTCCAAATGCAACATAATATGCAGCAGTATTTTCATTTAAAATTGTAAACACACTTTCTGATATCTACAGGGTGACAGCTATTCCACTTTACAAATTTCACAACCATTTTGTGGACTTTTTATATTTTCAACAATTGCTGATTTGGAGGACTAGAGCGTTCAGCTTCATCGTTGTTTTTACGACTGAGTTTAAATTCAGGATATCACTCAATAAACCCTGATTTTCCTGGTGCAGACTCTCCAATACGCTCTTCCAGCCACTGTTTGGCTTAAAACGTATTTACCCCACCAAAAAATGACTTTTAATTAATCATCACACGAAATTCGTATTCGAAATTTCCAAAACAGAGTCATTACAACTCCTGTAACCAGTAAACTAACTGTCAAATTGTCATTAAATTCTACAAGATACGTGCGTTCCATAAATTATATGGGCCTGTCAACAGTGTTGCCATATATGTGGAAGCCTGCAGAGTGCGTGTAAGGACGGTGGTGATAAGCCTGGAAACACGGCCATTTTCCGCTCATTTTCCACCAATAAAAATCAGCTGTAAAATGGATAAAACGAAGCTTTGTGTGTTATGTAACCCTTCAGACCTGTGCAGGTTATAATGCGTCCAGCAGGGTTGCCGCATTGCTTGAATTGAAAAATCCTGAAAAATAAATAATATTCTCTTACGTATTCTGCCCAACGGAAAATATCATTCAAACAGTCAGTCATTGATATTAGAAGTTAATATTAAAATTCTTTACATTCAAAGTAAAAAAAAATATTGATAATAGTTGTATTTACAAATTTCTGAAACCGAATTGGGGTTCATAGTTTAATTTTTACATTTACTCCACCATCGTAAGTACGCAACTGCAACTCTCAATACTTTGCAATATGCAGTTTGTCAACTAAAGTCAGGTTGATACTGCAATCGACCTATTTTCTTCTGATAATTTATGAATACTATTGTCAGCATTTTATAATTCACGTGCTTTGTATTTTTACGGCTTATTTTCATTAAGAATAACAAATGCTGAAATTATATATATCGTGAGATTTACTTTAAATAACACACTAAACATCTGTTCTCTCCTTCCTATAGTAAACCAGAAATCTGTGAAATAAATGGTGGAGCCAATCAGCATTTAGCCTATACCGTGGCAACACTCTTCTTGTACGATGTTTACTAATTTAAATATACAGGGTGTTTCAGAACAAATGCGAAAAACTTTAAGGGGCGAGATATCGTGGTTCAGAGATGACGAAACAATATTTATTTTACTTTTTATCTTAAAACAGAAAATCGATAAAATAATGAAAATATACACGTCAAAGTGGATAGAAAAAATTCCAAGAAAGATAGAGAACGATATTGGTATTCCGATATCAATAAGGTTTTTGCGGAAATGAGTTTTTCAAATTATTTAATTATGCCTCTAGGTATGCCGAAAAAAATTATAATTGAACTGAATGTTGAAATGCGCTGTTGTCAGATGTAGGAAAACACAAAATCTTTGTCTATGTGTGTCTTTTCAAGAATTCGATCGCTGCTTTAAGAGAGAACCTATGTAAATTACTTTCTATTTGAAAAATATTGCATATTCTCTAGGCCAAGACCAAGTTTCAGGTTAAGGCTAATATTCGTACAACAATTTGATATTATAAGGAATAAATTATATTTAAAGATTATAAACTCTTCTACAATTTACTGATAGAACGCTGAATCAGAAAGACCTGCCGAAAATTCGGATAGGTTGGAAGACGTTTCATTAGGTCTACAGCCATTCGCGAACCTTTAATTTATATGACTGCTCACAGTTTTATATTGAATTTATTTTCAAAAAAAAAAAAAATACAACGAATATCGTCCTATCCAATTCTTGTATGTTGTCAAACATATTTATCGTTCAATGAGAAGGCTGAAAAAATATTTATTTTTACCCGAGATTATAAATGCCCGTCCAATTTTTTTTCCTGTTTCTGAAAGAACACAATATGTGAATTTCGTATTTGTATCGGAGATGAAATCCAGTTGGCAATGTGCCCAAAACCGATAAGCTATTTAAAAATGCATCTCGAGTCGGAATCGGGAATATTTCAAGTTTAGTATAGGCACTGCCACTCGGTATTTATTTTGAGTCGTAAAAGAGACAAACTGTACAACAGAAAAAAACTATTATTGACAACTCGTGTATGCCCACGTCGTGCTTTATTGCCAAGTAATTTAATTTTATTAAATTATGTTTCTGGTTTATTGAGTTTAATTGCACCTTTTTTATTTTCAGCCGCAATGTGTTATATTGGGGATTTAATTGTGATTTTAAATAGTATTAATAATTGTCAAACATTTCTCTAACGCACAAAAACCAAAGGAAGTAGCATTGCTGACAGAGAATATGAAAGCCCTTAGAGAATTGGGGATTTCACTGCTTTTTGTAAACCTTCTTTATTTTCAACATTTCCTAAAAAATTAGGAATCGCTATATATTATAAAACAAAGTCTGTCTGTTGGCGATAAACTCACAAACTACTGAACGTACATTCATGCGGTTTTCATTAATAGATCGAGTGATTAATGAGGAACATATAGGTACATAATTTGTCCAGATTTTGTGTAAATTGATTGAAATAGAACGATAATTGTTGGAAGTATGGGAAAGAGAGAGAGCTTTCATCAAAAAAACTGGCTAATCCCTTTGAGATATAACAAAACAATATATGGTGGGATATTCCTCTTATATAGACATAGAAAAATAGTCCAGGTGTCCTACATCTATATATTAAAGATAACTTATTATATACTTCTATTACATTCTATGCATTTATGAAATTTAAAAATGGTTCATTTGTACCGACTTTCATCTTGATCTTTGGATGACATTTAAAAAGAATCGGTCAGATATATCAGATCTGAGAGATTCTTTTTTATGGCTTTGAGGGCTGAACCAGTGAGTAATACAGAGGAGGGAAAGGTGACGACCATTCTCTGTGAGTGTACCCTTAATTACGTTAATTTCGAACGAGATCATTTCCTGTGACAATCGAGAACGCGCCTCCTCCCCCAACCTAAAGCTGAATATGTCTCTAGAATCTGTCCATAAGCTGGAATAATAGGAAAATATAAGAACAGCGTATGTTGTTATTCAAAAAGGAGATATAATTTTCTCCAGTTATTTATTAGAGAAGAGATCTAGAGTAGGCCAGGAACTGAAATGGACAACATTCCTGCAAAACCTAAGACAGTGGGCAGGATTGTACACTATTCCAACTATAAGTGTTGGAAGGTAACGGACAAAGAACAAAAATAGGTTATATAATTTAGAACAGTAAAAAGAAAAATACACAAAAGCTTACGAATGAACCTGTAAGCCACTTATTAACATGAAAGGTACAAATTGAAGAAGAAAAAAACAGATTTGGATCAAATTATGTTTACCTGAAGAATAATTTATAGGAACCTATACCAAATTAAGTTTTGGGTAAACAGCAAAGGCGCAAATAAACAAATATTGATTGGCGAACGTAGACTGTAGACGTATTAAGAAAACTAAATGAAAACTCGTAAAGCAAATAAAGGCTCTTAGATAAATTTCTAAGCAATAGCGAGACTAACAAAAAAATGTGCATCACAGCAATTGTCCTAGAAATTACACATAAATGTTGCGATAAATTCCGGGGGGTCAGTTCCCAAAAAAAATTCTACACTCACTTTCAAATGTCTTTATTTACCAACGAATTCACTTTGTTTACAAAACCTACTACTACAACAGCTGATAACTTCTTTCGCTTCTCGATTCAATATAGCCGAAAACTGTAAACTGGCAACTCGATCGAAAATGGCCTTTTATAACGCAGATCGAAGATACTAGATCTCCACGATTAATTCTGATTTGTCACAGTGTATCCATAACTTGTCGAAAGTCGCTTTTTACATCGATCGAAATTTCAGGATACCCATTGCGTTCCTCTCGTTTTTATTGCAGCCGTTTTTTAAATGTTTTTGTCGGAATAATTAAATCTAGAAGGTTTGTTAATGGCCGGTATAAATAAATTTTATAACAATATAAAAAGTGATATCCTCAAGATAAGTATACAAATGAAGACTGGTTGACCGTATGGTAGACATTCTTGTATCTCAGAACATTTGTGACAACAACTTTCTGCAATAGACAAGCAATGGAGTAATTCGGTAATTTTTTCGAAATTGCCACTACTATATTTTGCTTCCATTACAAATTTTTAATAGTAATGTGTTACAGAATATCTATTTGTTCAGAACATAGATGGATATTTTTTCAATTTTAATTCTAGCAAAAGGTTCTAGTATAGTATATTTCATGTTTTTAGTTGATTAATTAAAACAATGATTTTTTAATATGGGCATATTAATTAAAATTTGAAGTAGGCGGTCAAAGTAAGAATGTTACAAACGTGCCAATTAAGGATAGCACACAATAACACACAACACATCAAAGAACTCATATTAGCTAACTTCTGTTATGCTTTTATCACTTTTTCAGCTCTTCAGTGCACGCAAATTTAATTGCTTTTGTAGAATAGATAAAGCAAATACAGCGACATCATCTTAGGAGTAAAATATTAACAGTTGGTAAACATGTAAGTTCATTTTATAGTTATTACAAAACAAATGGAAGTTTTTAGAATAATTTACTTAATAAGTTATGCTCCGCAATTTATGAAGAAGGCCCAACTGATGAACAATTATTATTTTTGAGACAAGAGCCTTCAACAATAATAACGTGATTTATGTTTGATTTTATATAAAAAATTGGTAACCATTTTCAAAAAACAAAAATATCATTCTCCTTTATATGACAGGCGTTATTTTAACTTGAACCATCATATTGCATTTGAACGTTTCCGTTCCCGTCTTTTATAGTTGACAGATTTTAATAAATTATTATGTTTATACTAACCCAAGGATATTTTTGAAACTAATATTTCATCATCAGTTGTCAATAGAATTTAGTTTAAAACTGAATTTATGTGTACGTCAATGATCTTATTTAAAGATTTCAAATGTCTGTTGAAATATTCTATATAGGTTATACTTAAAAGCCAATGAATACTCAAAAAACAAAAAGTTGAACAGACGATTATACACTACGATCAATTCACATTGATTCCTAACATTTTAACCCAACCAAGCGTTCCAAGACTTCTATTAAAGTGTATCTTGTGTTTCTGGTTAATAAGTATAACGCTGACGACTGTAAATAAAAAAGAACACTGACAGAATATTTCCTGAAAAACCAAAATTAGCTAAACATCAGAAAATGTAAGGGGACATTACTGCTATATATTGTCGGGGGATCACTTCATTAATACTTAAGTATTACAAGACTTCACCAGTAAATTACTATACTAAATGAAATTTCTATACTTCAATTACTTTTCAACTAACTGCTGGTCAGTGAAATATCTTCATTTACCAGAGTTAAATTTTTACTATAAAATCCTTACTCTTAGTCCATGGTTTTGATTGATTTCCCTCATTTGTTTCCTAAAGTTAAATTTAATTTTTCCCTAAACTATTACAATACTTTTTACTTTCTCTATTCTTTACGATATTTCATTCCCTAAGATATTTCGTTTCCCAAGATACTTCAAATACAATCTTTATTTTGGTTCCTCTTCTTCCTGAACTAAGGCCTTCCTGGTTTTCATTATCCTTTGCTTTCTGTTTTCGTTCGTAGTGAATTCCTGTGGTTTTCTATTCTTGCTATCACCTTCTTTGTCCTCTTCATTATTTCTCATTCTATGATGCGTATCCCTAGGTCTCTGCTTAGTTGCTTGTTCCTCATGTACCAACTAAGTGCTGCGGTGTGTAGACTGGTTTTAATATTCTCTCTCTCTCTCTCTCTCTCTCTCTCTCTCTCTCTTTCTCTCCCATTCTTTCTCTATCACATTGATTTTTATGACAATACTAATTATAAGCAAATAAATAAAGCTCAAACAAGTAATATTTGGTTGGGATTGCTAACTATCTGATATTATCTACTAATATCAGCAATTATTATGTGTATGGTGGGGAAATATTTCATTATAAATTAAAAAATATTATTTGGCAAAACAGAGGAAACTGTTGATGAAAATAAATTTCGGGCAACCAAGTGACTGACATTAAGCCAGAAACACTCCGGATTTAATCTGTGTCTACGTTTATAGTTGCTACTAAGAAAGTCTCAGCTTTCTACTATGTTTCGTTTAATCTATGTCTCGAAATGTGCTTCTTAATAGTAGAAAGGATAAGGACTTAATTGCTGTACCTGATAGTACTAGGCGCAATCTAACTAAGGCACAAGGCACTCACGAAATCTCTTTTGAAAACTACCAAATTGAGTTTATGAAAATTTTACCTAGGCCTTGTTAACAGCTTTATTAATTAGAATGCCTTAACCTGGTGTTGAACCTAAAGTATTTACATTAACATTAGTGGATCTGAGGTTCAAAACTATAGAAGTTACTTTTTCTTTTCTGCCAGGCTGAAATTATGATTCACTCGTCTTAGTTTTAAATTGATTATGCCCTTGGGGTGGGAGGGTTGAATCACTAATCACAGGTATGCATTGCACGTTAAAATATATTATTTATATTTGATTCAAACTCTAAATGTGTATTTGTTTTCAATCTTGGGTCTCCTTTTCTATATTTTGTTTTTATTGATAAGTGTATTTCTATATTTGTTTATATTGATGAGTTTTGAGAGTATTGTTAATTAAACTTTTGTCCTAAATTGCTCTAATATTAACAAAAAATATAGAGCATACTATTTATGATATTAATTTATTATAGTTGATCACAGTCGACCTATTTATGGCTATGAAATAACAACATAAATGCACTAGCTGGATAATTCCAAAACCAGGAAAGACAATGAACGAATTAAAATCTTACAGAACAATTTGTTCCTTTACATGACTAAACGGTTTAACTAGTTCCCAATTAACTGCGTTTCCGACAAGAAACATGTCATACAGATCAAATAAAAAAATATGCTCAACCTAGCCCATAATTAGAAAATTGAAGTTTAGGAAGATTTTGAAATTGTGGGGAACTTAGCAAATGAAATATCTGGTTTACCAGTACCTATCAGGTAACTAAAAGTCATCAAACTAGTTTGGGCAAGCGACCTTGAGCTGAGGGATTCTACAAATAAAAGCAATCCAGAATCAGAGTGACTAATGATCACTGATAAAATGTTCCTACCGTTTAGGCAAGTGAACAACAGTTATGAAGCTTAATCTTTTCATGAACAGTGAAAAGCAGATCTTTATTTGATGAAGTAACACCAGATCTAAGCCAAATGGTAGCCTAATGTAAACTTTATTTTAAAATAAACGAAAAACCGATATTTTAACCAAAAGGATCTAATAAATCTGACAAGAAATTATAATATATAATCAATAAAGACTAATTAAGATTTAAGTTAAGCATTTAAGAGAGTATAGTGAACTCTCAAGAAAAACACCAAAGTATAAGTATCATCAATTCCCTCATTTGTCTACGCCCAATGTTAAACTTTCTTGACCAGTTTCTTTTCTGTTGTCACTTAATATAGGATTTTTTTGGTCCTTAAACTTATATTTGGTTATTTTCTCAGCCTGCTTTATATTTATATTATTGTTGTTAGGAATTGCTATGTCAATTAAACTTGTTTTCCGAGCGACTTTATCTACCAAAACTATATCTGGTCTATTGTGAGCAACAGTCCGATCAGTCAGTATCGTGCGGTCCCAGTACAGCTTGTAGTTGTTATTTTCTAAAACAGATTCTGGTTTGTATTTATAGTATGGTAATCTAACCGACTGTGATAGTTCAAGTATCAGTGCTAGTTCCTGTTGCAGTATTTTTGCCACAGCATCGTGTCGTTCTTGTATTCAGTTGCAGCGAACGCTTGACTACCTCCCGTGATATGCTGGATAGATTCAGATGTTTGGCAACCATACCTGCATCTGTCGTTCTTAATAGAATGATGAACTTTAGATAGTTCTTAGTTGGAATTACTTGATCTTGGATTGCCAATATAAAGCCTTCCGTTTCAGAAAACATATGACCAGAAATCAACCAGTAGTTCGACGCTGCACTGTCGACATAATCTTGGTTGACGTCATTTATATGTCTTCCATGATGGGCTTCTCTTTCCATTTCAGCAGTTTCTAATCAGTGGTGTGGTGGTGTAATTGGACGTTTTGTTGTGTCAGTCGCAGTGGTATTGAGTCATCAACCTGGCACATAACTCTGCGTAGATCAGAAAATTCTGCGAGGTTCTGGAAATGACAACGCAAAATAGAAATTTGTTGATCTAATAGTTTGCTTAGATCTGCCAATCCTCTTCCTCCTTCATACCGTTGTACGTTCGACAGAGCTCTTTGGATGGTGACTTTGAGCTTTTGTTAGTAGAACTCGAACTTTTCTTTGTAATTGTTCAATGTCAATCTTGCACCAATTAACTATACCGAAAGAGTAACTGAGCACTGAACATGCATAGGTGTTAAAAGCCTGAAACAGATTTTTACTGTTTAGTTTGGTTTTCAACATTCGTCTTACTCTTCTATAAAACTCTGCTCTTAGGTTGTTTTTCAAGGTCAAGTGATCAATACGTTGAGCCTGCTTTATTCCAAGGTATTTATAAGTATGACCTTCCACTATATATTCAGTTGAGATGCCATCTCCCATTTCGCGTGCCCCTGCTGTATTTTGCCTTTAACTATATTAAAAATTCGGCATTTGTCTAGGCCAAATTTCATATGGATGTCACTAGAGAACCCTTCTGTTATTTTAAGCATATCATGCAGCTGTTGTTTCGTAGCTGCCATCAACTTTAAGTGGTCCATGTATAACAAATGCTTGTACGTTGTTGTGTTTGAGACTGAACCCAAAATTAGTCGAGTTCAGTTTGTTTGAGAGAGGGTTCATGGCAAGGCAGCACCACAGCGGGCTAAGAGAGTCTCCCTGGAATATACCCCTTCTGATTGGAATGGGGTCAGTTTGTATCGAACATTTGGCTTCATTCAGTGAGATTTTGGTTTGCCAGGTGGACATGGCATATTCTAGAAAGTTAATAATACAATTATTCACTTTATAGATTTTCAGCACCTTAATGAGCCAATAATGTGGAACTGAATCAAAGGCCTTTTTGTAGTCCACATATGCCATGTAGAGATTTCGTCGTTTGGCGTGGGCTTGATTGCAGACAACGGAATCAATTATCAGTTGTTCTTTGCAGCCCATCGAATTTTTCGCGCATCTCTTTTGTTGTTGAGTAATTGTTGTTCAGCTTACAATGTTTGAAAATGCACGATGTTATGAGTTTGTATAAGGTTGGTGATTGGTCGGTAGTTTGCTGGGTCCCGTGCACATAGGTTGTCCTTTGGTAAGAGGTATGTAGCACCATGCGTAAGGAAACTAGGCATCTTGTGCGGGTGGGTACTTACGTCATTTATAATGGCTGTTAGTGTTTCGTGGGTTGCGTACAGTTTCTGTATCCAGTAATTTTGTACATCATCTGGTCCTGGTGCTTTCCAGTTATGGAGTCATTATGTTGGATGTGTCTTCAGTTGTAAATGACTGGTGTTGCATGGCCTCACAGTTCTGAGATGCAGCCTCCTCCTCATTAATCCAGCTGGCTCTGGAGTTATAGGAGATTGTTGTGGAAAGCTGTTTTCCAGAATTCCTCGATGTCTGTTTTACTGGGGTAACTAGGGGCTTTATTATTATTGTTGTTGTTAGGTTTTCTATAAAACCCCTTTTCTGATTGTCGGAAGAGTGTGTTGTCTAGTTTCCGTTGGTTACTGGTTTTGTACCTTCTCAATCGACTTGTGTAGACGGAGAGCTTTTGTCGTAGACTGTCCAGACACTGATGAGATGTGATGTTTTCTCCATCCTACTGGGAGTGTATTCGGTTAATGTCCATTATAGTCTTGATAAGCCTTTCTATTCGGTTGTTCCTGACTCCTCGTTGGTACTCGGTCAGTCTTCCAACGTCTTTCCGAAGAGAATTGATTTTCCCTTCAAGTCTTCTTTGCCAAGGTGGTATTCGAGGTGTTTGTCTAAATTGGGGAGGGTCTTGCTTTGGTCTTACTGCGACCCCAATTGTTCTGCAGATGGAAGTTGCAGCACAGTAGATGATCGTGTGTAGCGACTCTAACGTATTAGCACCTAAAACATAGTTTGGCAAGATAAATTTGTTCATAGCCTGCAAGACGATACCCAGTTTCTTACATGATCTTAGTTTGGGGAGAGCTGGTCTAGTCAAATTGCAGTTTATAAAGGAATGAGAATGAATAGAGCGTTTTATTCTTAAAATAAAAAAATTGGAGTGCCCTTTGGTTAAAAGAGTGGTTTCCATACGTTGAATGGGATAATAATACTATCTCTAGTATTAGATTTTAGAAGACTATTATTATTAACAATAATTTTTTTAAATTGTTCATACCTTTCCCACCAAAGAAGATAGTTTTATATTTGTTTGTAATAATTTCTTCTAACAAAAAATGTAAGAGAACCTTACAAAAAACTGTTTAAACTAAAATATTAGAAAAACCTCTAAATACAAAATATCTTACTCAATCAAAAAAACTAAACTGATAAGGTTAAATATATTCGAATTGTCAATAGAAAATATATTAAAATTACTATCATGATAGAGAAAATTCAGTTACTGACTGTCACTTATAAATTTCTGTTAATTTATAAATTCTTATTGACATTTCAGGGTTTTTACAAAAGCAATGCCTGCAGGAAAAGAGAAAACTGACAACCCAGCCCAAAGGACTACCTTCAGGCCACCATGGGTAAAGGAAGGTAATAATCCTGCTCCAACAAAAACTGCAGCTCCTTGGACCATGAATAAAACTGTCAGAAGAGATAGCAGTACATCTTCAGACAACAGTTCAACAGACTACAATCCTCTTGGTCAGTATTACTTTGTGGGAAATGTTACTTTTATCGTATTTTCAGTATCTAATAAATATGTTCTGTGTTATAACAGTTTGGAACACTTTCAAAGGACAGGATTTATGTGTGTGTACTTTTGCCTATTTCATGTGATCGTTCGTATACCATTGTCAACGCAGATTTAATAAAATTGCACTTTATTTAATTTCGTAAATAGTAGAGTAATCCCATTTTTACTCTTCACTACTGAAATTACTTTAACTGGTGACGCTATCAATAAGACTAGTCATCCTCAGATATTGCCAAAAAAACTGGTATACAAAGACCCATTTTCAAGAAAGAATACCAGTAAAACCAGTAAATGTGTGGGGTGCATCGGCAATCAGGGTTTGGCACTATAGGGTTATGGCATCACTTTTCAGAACCCCATTATCTAGATTTCTTCAAATCGATTTTTCTGCATTCTAGGCCGAGGTTTTTTCCGGTACGAAGACTTTATTTAAACATTCATCGGAAGATGGATCGGCAGATATATTGAAGTTTATTGGTCATCCAATGCCCTCTAAATATACACTTATAGAAATTTGTTTACAGAGTTGTTTCAGAATCTTATAGAAGTGGGTAGAGTATTTTATTTCTTTGTAGAAGTTCATGGAAAATCAACTTTTATCTTCGTCATTGGAATTTTCTTATAATATTTGTTTGGTTTATAAGCTTAAAATTATATTTCTGTACTCAACAAAATTTGAATTCATATTATATGGGAGACAAGAATTTGACTACACTACTTCTAGCTACATATAACTGCCAAACAGTGTCGTCAAACCTACGTATAATTATAGAACTAGAACAACTGTAAATGTCTAGTGTAACACTGTCATGTCTCAACGATGTGTCATTCTAATAATGAAATCGAATAACTATTCAAAAAAATTCACAATATAAGCCGTTTTAAATATATAACTACCGACCTCAATGCCAATGTGGGGAAAAGACAGTGGGAAGAAACGCCAGTAGGATATTTTGAATTTTGTAAATGTAAAGAAAGAGGAGAAAAATTCATACGTTTTGCAGAATAAATACATAACGAATTCCCTCAGGGAAAAATCGTATATAAATTGGACCAGTATAGTTCCAAAACAACCAAACTATAATTAAATTGACTTTGTCCTGACAAGCACAATCAAAGATGTAAGCAGGCTAAATAAAGTCAGTATAGAAATAATTGAACTTAATAAGAAACTGGAAAGATTGGAACTCACCAGAAAATGCCCACTGACAACAATCTGAGAGAATATATCGTACACTGCTAGAAGAGAAGTGACCACTACTGACTGACTACAACAGAAATAGGAGGAACATATCAATAAAACCAAGATAAGAAGTTAAGCTGGGCGTTGTTACAGAAACTATAATATACCAAACAATGCAAGACATAACACATAATTTAAATAATTTAAAGACACCAGATGTAAAGACCGATGTCTAGAATTTTCGGGAATGACACCTCGACGAGAGCATTAATCACATAATATTAGACAAATACATCATATACACAGGAAGAACAACAATATAATGCCACAAGTCGCGATATTTTGCGAGTATCAGAACAAACCTCAGAAATTCTTAAAATGCAAATGACAAAATTAAAATACTAGAATTACTTGAAAAAGTGGAGTCAGCAATCGTTACCGAAATAAACTGATAAAATACACAAATATGTCTAAGAACCAGTTTACGCAATAGTTGAACCTACTGTCTAAGAACAAGTCAACGGAATAGCTTTTTCATAGAATTAATCCACAAGAAAAGAGGTAAGGGAGTTATCTAGAATTACATTCATAGATACATTAAATCTCTTGCCGATAGTATACAACGTATTTTCTAAGATTGTACAAAACTTGATTCAAAAACTAGGTTTTGGAATATTACCGACTCTATTCAGTGCAGCATTAAAAAGGTTCTTTCAGAAGATAAACTGGAACCCATTCCAGATTTGCTGATGATATTGATATTAAGTCAGAAATTTAAAGAAACTGCAAGTAAATTACTTACACTGTAAGTAATGAAATGAAATGAGTATAAAAACAAATCCGAAGAAAACGAAAATAATTTACAACGAACTAGTAAATACTTATTAATACACATATCAGATTTGCAACTACCAAAAATAAACTCATCATCATGAAACTTCTTAGTATTGACATTTGGAAGAAATTCATCTAGAATGGCCATGGACATGTGACAATGTTTTTGAACGGTCCATTTAGGAAGAAAATAGTACAACAAGTGGACAACAAATATCACTCGATGGTATCCTAGAGATGGTAAAGGACCAAGGAAACTTTCCAATCTAATGGCGATAAGCTAACAACAGTAGCTCATGGAAATACATTCGAAACGAATATGTAAAAGATTACACAGGACGAAATTTAGCTTAATATGATGACATGTACACTATGTACATAACAGATAAAGTGTAGATTTCAGTTTAATGGATTTTTACATAATAGCGATATATATATCTGTGAGTAACGACAATTTTTTAAATGGAATACCCTATATATTTTACTGTTTTAGATTGTTCATTTCAAGGCGATTCCAAAAACGTATCACACTTACTCTATACCTTTCAATTTTCAACAAGATGGAGCACCGCCTCATTATGCAGCGGATGTTTAAAGAAATTAATCAAGTTTTCTCAAATAAGTGGATCGGTAGACGACTCAGTGGCCAACAAGGTCACCGAATCTCGCGCCACTAAATTTATTTTTATGGGGTCATCTATAAAATGTAGTGTATAAAAATAAATCTGACAACACAAACAATTTAAAAGACCGATAAATGCAAATAATAAATATGGTTTCGAAGGAAGATCAGCAAAAAAATTTTGATTGCCTAGGACACTGTCAAACAAAAGGAAGAAGGCAGTTCCAACACTTAGGGTAATTGATCCTGTGGCAATTTTTTATTTTGTTGTTTTTAGTTTATTAAAGTTCTTCAAACACACTCATTTTTAAATTATTATTAACTATCGAACAGAAGTAATGAGTTTTTTTGGAATCGCCTTAAAGTGTATAATCCAAAAAATATATACAGGACAAGCCATTTTAAAAAATTATCGGTGACGTCGTTACTCACAGATGGTTTGCACTGTATATTTCACTATTATTAAAAATACATTAAAATAAAAAAAATAATTTTCCACTCTCTGGATTTTTCCCGGAAATTGTTTATTTAGCTAAAAACTCATTTATTCCATATTTTATATACACTATGTATATTGATATATAAGCCTAACTAATATGAAAAATAAGAGTGCGAGCTCAAAAAGCAGGAACTTGAGGAAGAAGTAATTGTTTCTTATATTTTTACATTTATAAACTACCTACTGATGATATTTCTTATGAATTTAAATATCAGATAGTTATTCCTAAATTGTTCATACAGTATGGAATAGCCAAATGGAATAAGTTCGATAAGGAATAAAGGAGGGCGTGTTGGGAAAAACGCTTGGACACGTCGATTTGTATGTTTAAATGCGTATTTTTTCAAAACAAAAAAAATATATAGGGTGCGTCATGTGACAGTGGCCAATACCAACTTTCTTATTTTAAATGCAAGCCCCTGTATATATTTTTTTGTTCTCCAGAAAATTTTAGACATAATTCATGTACAATGTCCTACACCTATATTCAACTGTTTCGGAAATATTAAGTGTTTTCGTATTTATTATAAAAATTAACATTAAAAAAAGAAAATTATTTTATTTAACAAATTCGCTACACTAAAAATCTAATAAGTAATACTAATTATTTGTTAATAATAAAAAAAAACATTATTGTTAATGTAGGAAATCTTCAAAATGCTCGCCGCGAACGTCTTGACAACATGCTAATCTGGTATAGAAATCTCTTCTAATGTTACTCAACATCTCAGGCATGACTGATCTAATCGCAAGCGTAATTCATCTTTTTATGTCATCTAAGTAGAGCAGTTTAGTTTTGTGTATAGTACTTTTGACATATCTCCACAAAAAGTAGTCCAATGGCGTCAATAAAAGAGATGGTCATTCCATCGATTCGATTCGACCAGCATTATGTGGGTTTTCTTGAAACTCAAGCAAAATATCCAATTTCGTATTATAACTTAGAGCATTGGCAGCTACTGTTTTATCTGTCTTAAGGCCCCTTAGACACTCATGCTTATCGCCCGCTTTGGTTGTTCAGATTTTAGTCATCATGCAAGTAGGAGCATGTATGGTATCATGTCGTCTGTTTTAGTTGCGTTCCGTCAATTGTTGGGCATGAAGCAAATCAGCGGCCGGTTGATTTTCTGTCCGTCTTCCAACTTACTTGATAAAAGACGAAGTGTCTGTGTAGTATTTTGGATCACTTTGGACTCTTTCTAGTAAATATTTTAATTATTTAGACATAAAATGGCAGACTTGCTATTGATGTCAAGAGAGTTCTTGCAGAATTTATAGAGTTGCATAGAGATAATGGAAAATAAAGAGTAAAGAATATACAAACAAACAGATCAAAAATTTGGTCTATGATATTTTACTTGAAAAATTCAAAACAGTTGACTCAGCAACTAAAACAGAAATGGTTTGAAAGAAATTAAATCTTTATGAGCTTGTCTAATTTTAGAAGACTGATGAATAACTGAATATGGGGTTCATCCGTCTTCCGTCTTGCATGACGACTTAAATTGGAACAAGCAAAACGGACGATAAGCATGAGTGTCTATGGGGGCCTTTACATGACCAAGCTCGCGAAACTGCTTTTCTATTAATATAATATAATAATAATAAGCAAGAAACTTGTCAGGGTATTATCTCCTTAACCATAACCATTTCTGTTAAATGAACCATTTTTCTGATATTATTACCTACAGTTAACGAAATTCAAACGACAATAGCACTGACACTCATGCAGGCATAGTTTTGACGAAAATATGCAAAACTGTTTTTCATATTAGTAAAAAGGAATGGAGGAATGGTTTTTGCTTACTATCTCAATATACAGATCTAAATGGGAATTATGTGTAATTTCGCGAATTTGTGAAATAAAATATTTTTTTAATGTTAATTTTGAAATAAATCTGAAAAAATCTTATATTTCCGAAACAGTTGAAGATAAGGGTAGGACATTGTACATGAAGTATGTCTAAAATTTTCTGAAGAATCCAAAAAATAAATGATATAAAGGGGCTTGCATTTAAAATAATAAAGTTTGTATTGACCACTGTCACATGACAAACCCTATATAATTTTTTTGTTGAAAAAATGCGCATTTAAAAATACAAATCGACGTGCCTAAGCGTTTTTCCCTACAAGCCCTCCTTTATTCATTATCGAATTTATTCCATTTAACTGTTCCACACTGTACAACTATTTATTAATTTTAAGATACATAAGACAAAACACACGAATGTATTTTATTTTAACACTGTAAACTGTAAAAAAACAATAAAAAAAAATGATAACTTCAAAACGTTTACGTTAGCTATTTATTGCTAAAATCTACAACTAAACCGTAAATAAGTAAAAACTTATTCCATTGAACATTTCAGCTGAGGTTCAATTGCGTAAAGTGAAGCAAGTAGATTCTCTAGATGAATTCGATGATCCTCCTACAAAGAAAAATCCCATAGGTAAACGGCCTCTATTAATTTGTTTGAAAATAATTCCTGTGTCTGAAAGAAAAATTAAAAAATATTTTAAACGGCTGCATTACTTCAAATAAATTATTAATAATACTGGCGCATGCATTTGAAAAGCTGGAATTGGATTAAACCAAAATTACTTATAGATAACCAAACCTTTTTCTAAATTAATTTTTATTGAATTTTTTTGAATTATATATACAGGATCAGAAATTTTTATTATGCTATTAAACTAAACTTAACACCTTCGAAGCTAACCATTGGTTTTTTATATATCTCAGAAAATAAAAGGAACATTAAAGAATTAGAATGACTTCACAAATTAATTTTTACGGTAAAACTCGTTAAAAAGTCTTCTTAGAAGTATCTTTGAGTTTTCAAAACTGCTTTAAATATACTTTATTTCTATTCAGATTGTAATTTCCCAGCTAATTATCGATGCATTAGAACTATAAAATGTCAAGTTGAAGCTGAGTAAACATGCTCATTGACCAATGAATTGGTTTAACTTTAAAAAATTCCGAACTCATGAGAAATTTTTGAAATTCCTTATTTCATAAAATTGCAAAATAACCGTAACTCATAAAACATCTGTGTTGAAAGGTCTGGATTATTCAACCAAAGCTTCAAAATTATATGTTCCTTGATTTTTGAAATAGTGTATATAAAATCAACCAGTGGTTTTGAAAACAATAGGTTTAAAACACAGTCCCATATATTCAGCATGTCACTAACAGATCATTGATTTTGCTAAAACTAACTATATTTTCATTTTGCAGTATCAAACACTTGTCACTAACTACTGAATTTCAAAAACACTTCCTACTTGGTCTAGTTTAGTCAAAATGTTCAAAAAGTGTTTACTGCATTATCAAATATTTTGAAAAGATTTAGTGAAGAAATCGAAACAATCAATGCCCAAACCAGCAAACCTTCCATTCTGGGTTTTTAACGAACAACATCTCAAGGCAGATGTAAGCTTTTATGTAGTATTTTATATAACAGATTTTTCGGAGTTGTCCAAAATAAATTACAAAACGATACAGGGATTGTGACAAGGTTTAAAAAGTGAAGCTTTAAAGCAGTTATGAGAAAAGAAAATACTAGATTTAGCTGCCGCAAGGTAAGAACATTTTATATTTTTATTTTTTTCTAAGTTCTTTGGGAATAATACCACATAAACTTGAAAGTCTGAATTTTTCAAAAAGTCGAAATGTTTCAAGGTCTAAATCAGATGAACAAGAAATTAAATAATTTGGTCAAGTGCGAGTTGGACTCGCATACTAAGGGAGGGTTCCGTACCACCTTCAAGATTCTAATACTCCAGTTTCAGACAAGCAGGGAATGAGTGCATTTTCTTATATTTACCCTAATATCATTTAAAGAAAGTGTTTTAAATTTATAAAGAATATACACTTTCATTTTCCACACATAGACTTTTTATTTTATCTGCTTCAGAATTCACTTGATTTTTATAAGAATACATATATGTATTTAATTTGGCCCCCAAAAATTAACTTAGCTTTATTTTACTTTATTTTACCAATAAACTTTCAGGGAAGTCTTTTATACATATATATATATATATATATATATATATATATATATATATATATATATATGTTTAATATTTTTGTTAAAATCTTTTAAACAAATGATTTAAAAATATGATATATTTGTAATTCACATAATAAGCCTTTTATCTGATATATTACATGACACGTTTGAAAATTGAATTTTTATTATCCATTTAATTGTATAATTTGCCTCAAAAAATTACTATGGGGGTTTTCTAATAATTTTTTTTATAAATTTCAAATGAGCCCCAGTACCCCTAATTATTTTCAAAATTTTAGGTAGTATGGTTTCGGAAATAAAGCAAGAAATGAGAATTTTTTATATCTTTATGTTAATATCTTGTAAACAATTAATTTTTAAATATGAAAAATATATATTTGTATTCCTTATAATGAGCCTTTTCATTTGATGTATTGCATGATGCGTTAAAAAATATTTTTTATTATCTGTTTAATTCTATATTTGGCCCCCAATATTAATATTAGGGATTTCTTCGTATTTTGCCTGTAAAAAAAAAATTTAGGTCTTATAGTATGGGGAATAAAGGGGGGAATGAGTAGTTTTTAAAATATTTATTTAAATATATTTTAAATATTCATTAAAAAAAAATAAAAATATATTTGTATTCGTAATAGTGAGCCCTGTGATTTGATTTATTACTTGATCCGTTAGAAACAATTATATTTTTTATTTTCCATTTAATTCTATAATTTGCCCCCCAAAATTAATATTAGGGAGTTATCCTTATTTTTCCAGTAAAGTTCAGGTGAGGCGCTATACCTCTATTTTTCAAAATTTTACAACTTATGGTTTTGGGGATAAGGGGGGATGGGTAAATTTTTTTATATTTTTGTTAATATCTTTTAATTTATTTATTTTAAAAATATGAAAAAAATTAGATTTGGTTTTGCCGTAGGTACCTAAAAACGCCACAAGAAATTCTAAAGATAACTCTTTCAAATTCTTCCAATTTGAAAGAAGCTTTGTTATTTCACATGATATTTAGAATTTTTAGTGCTACCCTGTATATATCAAGTTTGCAGTAAATTCCCTTAGTATCATCAGTTGTATTGTCAAACATTAATGTCAAATTGTGATTTACGAAATTTGTCATTACGAATATTTTTAATTTTTAAATTTCTTTTACATTTGTGTTAATACCATTGAAAACGGGGTCTGATTTACACCTTGAAACATTTGGACTTTTTGAAATATACAGACTTTCAAGCTTATGTGGTGTTATTCCCAAAGAACTCGTTCAGAAAACAACATTTTGTACCTTTCAACATTATAAGTGTGGGAGAAGCCTCGGATATATTGTTTATATCTTTGTTAAAAATATATAAACCAAATAGTTCTGGAAAATGACGCGATCCAAATCTGGAAAAATCAGAAATGAAACAAAAAACGTATAGCACTTTGACATTTTTGTATATCAAACACAAAACTTTTTTATTTGTAGACTCATGTTGACTAAATTAGGCTTGTTTAAAAAACAATTGGTGTCACTGGAAATGCTTATGATGAAAAAATTCTCTATATCAACATTTAACTATGTGACTCCCTAAAATCTACTAAATAGAAAAAAAAATGAATTAAGAGTAGGAAGCGATTGCATTATTTTTTGCTAAAACTAAACTTCAACCTTCCATATCATTGTAAATAATAATCACTTTTAACACTAACCGGAATTACTACATACTAACATTACTTTGAACACACAATTCACAAAACACTCGTTAAATTTCAGCTGAAGTACAGCTACGAAAAACAGTAGTGAAGCAGAAAGAACGACCTCCGGAAGAAGAAGGTGGAAAAAAGAACAAAATATTAGGTAATATCTCTACAATATTCACTTACTTGATATATTGATTAAAATAAATTAATCAATTAAAACACAAGGGGCAATCAGAAAATAAAATAATAGATTTGTTGAAATACACCTTTTACAGATCATTTTTAAAAATCAGTGATTATTTGCAAATTCGATAAATAAGTTTTCTGATTATTGAAACTGAAAAGTTTCCTGTCAAGTTATTAGTGATCTGTATGCTACGTCTCACACCAATTTACATAGACCATAAGACTTAGATTTTAAAAGTGTGTGACACTAGCACTTTTAATTAGTGTTGGAAAAACTGTGAAACCTGTCGTGTGTCACATATGTATAAACTCAAAAGTTTTATACCCTAACACCATTTTTTTATTTTTACACTCGACGCACGTTTCATCACCATGGAGTAAACCAAAACTTACTCCATGATGATGACAGCTTCGCTGTTAAAACGTGCTTCGAGTGCAAAAATACAAGTTTGGTGTTAGGGTACAAAACTTTGTGTTTATACATCTTTTAATTAGTCAGAGTGCTTCGTTTATTTTGTTTACAACATAATCAATAGCGCATATAGCTGTTAGAAAATACTGGAAAAAAATACTATGAGGCCTGAAGTGGGACTCTGATGAATAGAAAAGTATTGTAGAATCGAAAAATGACGTCATTTTGTCGTCATACGGCGTAACTGTTGTGTAACGATGCTACGAGTTATGAGTAGAAACACTTCTAAAGTGACGTCAATTTTCGATTCTTAGAAAGTTTTCTATTGATCGGGGTCCCATGGCTGGTATTTCATCACGATCTGATGTTAACACTACGAGTTGTCAACACTATGTTAATCCTCTCTATCATAGGATGTAACGTAAACTTGTGCTGTTTTACAATTACACCCGCAGAGTGCTCACGTCTAAGGCCAGCCGCACAATGAGTGAATCACGGTGACAAAAATCGCAAAACAGACCGCAGTTTCATTGTGTCATGTCAAGTATTGCGGTTTTTGCAAGTCTTGAAGATTAGATTTCAGAATCGGAGTCTTCGGACCTCAAATAGTCTTCATGGCTTGTATCATACAAAACTTGACGGAGTTGCACTGCCTTGATTAATTTTTCTTCCATTTCTTTTAAGTTTTGAACCCACTCACGGTGACAAACTGCGACATAAACACTGCGTTTCGCAGGTCACCGTGAGCATTATGTGAGTTACGTCAAACTGCGTTGCCAGATATCGCAGTCGCATATATTGTCGTATGTCGATTCAATTCTATTTTTATTTTATTACTAGAATGTTTTCCATTGACAAACTACAATTGACAATCTAAAAGTTCTAACTTTCTTTATTGTTTATTTATATAATAAACAAAACTTGTTGTAGTAGATATTTTATTTACTAATCCGACAAAGTCAACAGATTTCTAGAAAACATTTTTAGAGTACACAACTGTTACCTGAGGTAATTTTATTTTTAATGATTATAAACATGATAAACATTTTAAATATGGTCCCTTCCTGCAAAGAGATAGTGCGCCAGTAAAAGGTAGACCTTTTTTCGGTAAGAAACGTATATCTACATGAATTAAAAATATTTCATACCAAAATATAGCCAAAATAAATATTAAACAGTAGGTTCGGATCAACTGCTGGTAACTGAATGTCTTCGTTGGGAACTTTCAAAGTTGACGGCATTTTGAGCACTGATTTGTTTTTCTCTGGAACTGAAGTAGATATGATGCCTTGTACTGCAGGATTTTGGTTACATCGACATATGGACGGAGTATTGCACATGCATACGTATTTCAAATTGTTAGTGCGCCATTCACTGTAAACACCATCACGTTTTTTGGTTTCGATTATGTTTTCGAACAAATATTTTTCGCTGGAATTTTGTTCTGCCATTTCAGACCAAGACGTCAAGTCTGAACTAGTTTTGTTGTCTTTTCCTGCCTCTAGAGATTCCTGTTTTCCTGGCTCCTTCTTGTCCTTTTCGGGAATGGTTGTACTTTTGAGAGGTGATGAACCAATTTTTTGCCGCCAACCAGGGGATTTCCAGTCATCGAGTAGCTTTACTTCCTGTACAATTTCATTTTTATCAACTTTTTTATCAAGATTTTTGGTATTCGGGGTGATTGATTCACAAAAAGTACATCTGGATTTTCTTATTAACTCCATTTCATTAGGTTTTCGTTTCTGAATCTCTTTAAAAATGTCCCGCCACATTTTCCTATATTGTTCGTGAACTTTTTCGATTTCTTTTTCCACATCAACTTTATCCTCTTCGGGTGTTTTCGTGTAAGTTTCTTGGACATCTCCATCATTTTCTTTTATTATTTCTTTACTAGAACCATTAAGTTTTTTGGATTTATTTTCGATTATCGCACATTTGATTGGGGCCAAATTCTTTTCCATTACGCTTTTCCAAAACGCAATACACTTTTCCGTCTCTTCATCGTTAGGGCTCTGTTCAAAAGTAAAGCTTTTGTATACAGATTCTCCAGATAACACTTTGTCAGACTTATCGTAGCTGGATGCTGTCGATCCTAAAGGGACTTTCTCGACGTTGCGCATCATATTTATGTTTTCGGGCTTGCTGTAATAAATTGTGTCACCTTTACGTATGCATTTTCTTGCGTTTTTCACATCTACTTCATAATTATCTTTATCACTAGACTCGCAGTCAGTGGACGACCGACCCATGTTTTCCTAAATAACCACTAAGTTTACATAAAAGTAGATATTATTAAAAAAATCTAAGAAAATTGTTGATATATGTGTGTGACATTGAAACAAATTAAAAAGTGAAAAAATGTCTTGAAAGCTGCTGTCAGTTTAGAGTTTAGACGAAGATTTCTAAACTCTAAACTGACAGCAGCTTTCAAGACATTTTTTCACTTTTTAATTTGTTTCAATGTCACACACATATATCAACAATTTTCTTAGATTTTTTTAATAATATCTACTTTTATGTAAACTTAGTGGTTATTTAGGAAAACATGGGTCGGTCGTCCACTGACTGCGAGTCTAGTGATAAAGATAATTATGAAGTAGATGTGAAAAACGCAAGAAAATGCATACGTAAAGGTGACACAATTTATTACAGCAAGCCCGAAAACATAAATATGATGCGCAACGTCGAGAAAGTCCCTTTAGGATCGACAGCTACGATAAGTCTGACAAAGTGTTATCTGGAGAATCTGTATACAAAAGCTTTACTTTTGAACAGAGCCCTAACGATGAAGAGACGGAAAAGTGTATTGCGTTTTGGAAAAGCGTAATGGAAAAGAATTTGGCCCCAATCAAATGTGCGATAATCGAAAATAAATCCAAAAAACTTAATGGTTCTAGTAAAGAAATAATAAAAGAAAATGATGGAGATGTCCAAGAAACTTTCACGAAAACACCCGAAGAGGATAAAGTTGATGTGGAAAAAGAAATCGAAAAAGTTCACGAACAATATAGGAAAATGTGGCGGGACATTTTTAAAGAGATTCAGAAAAGAAAACTTAATGAAATGGAGTTAATAAGAAAATCCAGATGTACTTTTTGTGAATCAATCACCCCGAATACCAAAAATCTTGATAAAAAAGTTGATAAAAATGAAATTGTACAGGAAGTAAAGCTACTCGATGACTGGAAATCCCCTGGTTGGCGGCAAAAAATTGGTTCATCACCTCTCAAAAGTACAACCATTCCCGAAAAGGACAAGAAGGAGCCAGGAAAACAGGAATCTCTAGAGGCAGGAAAAGACAACAAAACTAGTTCAGACTTGACGTCTTGGTCTGAAATGGCAGAACAAAATATTAAACAGATTATTGAATTCAATATATGAGATTAGTTTGTAATTACACAAATACAACACAAACAGTACTAAGCCATTAATAGATTAATAATCAACCATTTGATACCACATCACATCACATGAAAATATATTTTACACTGTCCTTTTTGAACCACTAGATAGGAAAGTAATTAACAAACTTATTAAATAGTTATTCCCAATTATCAAATATTCTGTGAATCTTTATTAAAAAAAAAATGATTATTTATGTACTCATATATGAAGGAATAAAAGTTCTTATAAACCGTAACAGATAAAAAAACGAAAAAAAAGGAATCCAGAGCAGTTCAGCTAATTAATAAATAACTGTACCGAAAATAACATGTGATAGTACAATTCATTATAATTTTCATCATGCGCCCTTTACAAAAACTATCAACAAATGAAAAAGAGGATTGGGAATTGATCACTATGAACATACTTATGTTTTCCACAAAACGTCGCCTAAAACCTAACATGTGATATATCGATGAATCAGTGGCTCTACGATTTATGGATGTTTTAATAACAAAAAACGCATTTAAAAAAAATACGCTGAAGATGGCCATGAATAACTGAAACGTAGCAGTCAAAATTTGATGAAGTCAGTTATTTGTTTTATAGAAAACGTATAGCTGTTCCACTATTTAATATTTCTTAAATAAAACAGGTACAAAAATATATATTTTTGGTTTTCCACTAGAATGGCGGATCCAGGAGAGGACGATGGGGCGAGCACCAAGGTCACTAAGTTCAACATTAGATCGAGAACAATCTTATATTCAATTTCTGTGGTTTTAAATCAAAATTCGATTATTTTTAATACAATAGGTCAGGAAATATAACGTGTTCAAAGCCATAGAGAATTCCAGCCCTATTTAGGTTAATTTCGTTCGAGATCGCCTCCTCTAAAAAACAACATCCCCCTGAAGTTGGATCCGCAACTGTTTTATACACGCTAATGTGTTTCAAATTAGGCTGTATTTTCTTAATTATATAGTACATTTGTATGCTTTGATTTAAAATGTAAGGGGCATGACGATTTTAGGTTTATTGTAATAAAAGATACTCGTATTATAGTATTTTTGTCATGTAATCGATATATACCTTGGATGAAACTAGCTATACCTACATATCTATGAATTGTATTAAAATAAAAGAAGAGCACCATTTTAGGTTTACTAGAATAAACAATTGTCAAACTGATTTTAATATCATTGTAATTCAACTGTAGGTATATTAGTCAAAATTTTAATGTTATTTTAACTAATTTAAAATACAAATTATAGATTTGGATTATTTATTACAGCATGATATGTATTTATCACATTATGGAGTTAAAGGGGTCTTATTTATCGACGACATATATTAACGGAAATTTTCGAAAGTTATTGATTTTCGGGGTAAAATTTGACCCTGAAACTCATCAGCAGTGTGATATCAAAGGTCAGGATTACTTCGATCTCCCATAATTTTTGTTAATATAGTTTTTTTCCAAAATCCAATAGTTTCCGACATTAGAATAGATTTCTATACTCATCGTATTGTCTTGTTTAGACTTCTGTTATTTAACGATTACATTTTAATTGATACATCATTCACCTATTTAACGGCACTAAACAAACTGAAACCATTTTTTTATGTATTTTGGTATCATAAGGGACCTTTTAGTTGAACTAGAATAGGTAATGTTTAGCCATAAATAAACCGTATACTAGAAATATGAATCTTAAATCATTATCCCTCAAATTTTATCTGACAAAACTTTTACAAATTGTAATCATATGGTCCACAATGTCATGTTTAATTACACTTACCTAAATGTTGATAATGCCATAAAAATGAATTTGCTGCAGCTAGTGTACAGTTAAGAAAGACGAGCATAAAAGAAAAGGAACCACAAGAAAATGGAGCTAAAGAAAGCTTCTTCCAGAAACCAGCCCTTAAACATGTACCGCAGAAGGAAAAATCACCACCAAAGAAAGATCATAAAATTCACAATTTGCCAACGTTAAAGAAAGGCTCAGAACGGGTGTTAAAGAGTCCACCCAGAAAACCGTCATTTTACAGAGATGATACACTTACGTCATCGGAAGAAGAGAGCTCAGAAGAGGAAGAAATCGATAAGGTAATCAAGATTTCAAATCTTTATCTCATGAAGTTTATTTTTTTTTAATCATCATAACACTTATATTTCATATTGATATTGATGTATTTATTATTATTAGATTTAATACTCAAAGTATAATTATATAAAACAAAATAATGTTATTATCAACTCTTTTGACTAGTAATTATATTCTATTATGTTCGGAAGCTATGATCAGGGACGTATTTTCGTAGAAAAAACCTATTTTCCTAATCTCAAATCTCATTACATTTTACCAACAAACAATTAAACAAACGGCCCTTGCTATAAGCTGACTTCGGTCTGGGTAGAGACGATAAAGATATTGAATCCGAATAGTATACATGTATACCATTTGTAGACTTAGTATGCCACAGCCTTAAACATCCTTTGCTTCACTTTTGTTTTCTTGCTCTACTATATTCTCTTTTACTCGCTTCTTGTTATTTTTGTCATACATAACTATAGATGCTCCTGAAGAGTTTAGAAAACACACACAAAAAGTTTCTTAGAAGATATTAGAGATACTGAAACTACTCAATGATATTAAGAAGTACAATAACCCTTCTCCATGCCTCAAAAATTGAAGTCCCTACTTATATTTTCAAACTAAGGGTGGAACTGGGGATTAAAATTCATTCACTCAGATACAAAAGATGTTTAGGTTAATATAACGATCTCCAAACGCAGACAACTAATAAAACTGATGATACAACCAAACGGGTTTAAGGCTAAACTTAGGAGGCGAATGCGGACTAACCATCTACCAGCTCCCAGGAAAGTATTTATTCGGGGGTTTTTGAAAGACGACTGCAGTTTAGTCATAGAAGGTACCAATAATGTCAAAAATATCATCGTCACATTCGATACTAGCGTTACCGTATTCATTGTCAAATCCAGAATTTTAACTCTCACCTGTCCAGAACATCCGGCACCGAACTGTCACGGACGAGTTAATATCAATACAAGGTGAAACAGAAGTAGAACTGCAATTGTTTGAAAGGTCCTAGTAGCAGACATTGAAGATATAGATTCCTGAATGAATAATTTGTATTGTGAAGACCTTCCAGTAACCATATGGCCTAATTAAGAATATTATCAAGGTTTACCGGTAGAATAGAGAAGAGTATTCTTGGATAGCGAAAGAGAAAGATAAACCCTGGGAGCTGTAGGATTTGTAGAATCCGGACACAATATCGAGTGTACCATAGTTAAAGCCAGACGTGACAAACCCATTAGATTATTCAACATGTCAAACAACGGCATTAAGATAGCTATGAAAATTACTAGAAAAAATCGTCAATTATGAAAAAAATCTATAAAACAATAGCGAACGAAACAGCTCCATTGCATAGAATTTAGTACAATTTAAAGCCCGCTGGAATCGTCCTAAGCCCGGTAAATATATGAATATATATAGATTATTTTTAGTAGGTTAGATAGGACTACTGATTATACTAATATCATTGAATATCAATCTAGCCGGCTGCCTTTTGGAACGATAACATAGATTTCATTATGCAGAATGCAGTGTTTCGAAAAACAGTAATGATGGTCTATTGCATTGTTTTTTTAGTTTTTCAAATTATATCTATATTGGCTGTGGTAGGTTAAAGAGTTCGTAATCATCGTCAACATTCAAAATATATAGACCAATTACTGCTTCACAAAAAATCAGTATTATAAGCGGCTCTACTGGTGCTAAAATATTGATGAAATATATATGTTTCAAATTCGTAATTTTTTGAGAGTCTCGTGTTAACGGACCCATGTTCAGAAACATAATATTGTCTTGGCTTCAAGGATTAACTACATATTATCATGTATAAGTATACAACACCAAGAGAAAGTATCTTGGTGTTTATCCTTTTTGGCAAATAGTGTACACTAAAATATGATAAGTGCACAAAGTTTTTCTACCGAATAAATTCCATTTTAATAATTCGGTCTGCAATACTTCCTATTCATGCACTTACAATTTCACTTGACTAGCTATGACTCAATCACTATTCCGTCTGCTATTCATTTTTAAACTCTCAATTAAGAATCTAAGCTAAATTTATCCAGAATATTCGTTGCCAATCCACCAAGTCGAATTGACGTATCAATCGGCTTATTTGAAGGCTGAAAAAATAATATCATGTTGAAAATAATTAATATAGAAAAGTTAAGTATTCAACAATTTTATTTGGAAAAATAATTGTAAAATGTCGAAGTAAAGAGAGTAAATTGTTTTGTTTATTCAACAGGAAGTACCCAAGAAACGCAATGCTTTAGTCAGAGAAGCGTCTATGAGAAAATTGTCTCAATCAAATATTCCCTTACCACCTCCACAACCTGGAATGCCGCCACCTCCTCCTATGATGCCAGGAGAGATGCCGAAAAAGAAAATGACTTCCAAACAAAAGGCCAGACTGGACAAACTAAGGTAAAGTTATTTATACAGTGAAAACACTGAAGTAGTTATGTAAGTGACTTTCACGTGTATTTGTATCTAAATATTTATATTTTTGTCGTTTCTATATAGTTTTTTTCACTGCAAACGCTTTGATATAGTACACTGATTGATACACATGTAAGAATCTCCTAATTGGAAGTAATATCAATATTAATTTAAAGTTATTTAAAAAATAATAATATTTCCTTCCTCTTAGTTAAAAAGTAATTTAGTAATATCAGATTTAATCTGAATAAATTTGGGGAACAGAACAAAACTTATACAATGAAATTCAACCGCAAGATTACTATTACATCTGTTATTTAATTAAAATGCAGTTTAATAGATGGTTACTAATAGGGGAATATGTTTCTGATATCTTCTCATCCCTCGATTGTATCTGTTTTTTCTAAAGTACAAATTTATGCTTGGAATCATTAGCTAATGCTTTTGTTAAAAGTTTCACTGAGGCCACAGTGTTGCTGATAGACCTTGTCAATACAAGTTACTTATCCAAAAATCGCAGTGCGTTGTATCTTGGATCAAACATGAACTAATGTCTAAAGTGGTATAAGTGTATTACCAAATGCTTACTATACTTAGCCGCACTTCTGCTTCTGCATCGCCGTTTATTTAGCATCTTCTTCAAATCTGATTAGAGGTGGCTAAACATGACTCTTATTTGAACGGTCCTCTCTTGGGGGAAGTTAACTGCTCTTTACTTTCGTCTGAAAATATCTATAACGGATCCCATCTCCAACAACAAAGATGGACTTCTCTACAATTCTTACCATTGATTGGCAGAGCTTTCCATATTCGACGTCTCTCATGCTGTTGATAAAACTTTAGTTCGCAAATTGTTCTCTAAATTCTTCATGATATTCGATCAATTGTTTCAGGTAACAAATGTACCTGGTATTATTCCCAAAAAATGCATAGACATTGGATGCACTATATGTCTCCGGGCTATTTTGCCGTGGAATGTCTTCCGAACGTTTCCTCTGCAACTGCGACTGGCGTGACACTGGTATTTATGCTAAGCGGTGGAAGCGAACTCTGCCCTGATTGGTAAGGGGGAATTGGGTGGGCGGGAACTACGAGCTTGTTGAAATGTTGGAATTTTGGGTTTTAAGATTCATTTTTAACGAATTATTCTTCTTTTTCCTAATAATAAATTTTATATTTATACATTTTTTTATATCCTGGAAATTCAAATACAAAAATATAAATTTTGCAGTCCTAATCAGCCCTACACCAATCAAAAAAATTACCTAAAAACTATATCAACTTCTGTTTATAATAAAACAGAGTACATCGTAGAGCAATATTTATTTATTTATTTATGACTGGTATATAACGTTTCATCTAGTATTCCACAAGCCCATAGCTCCAATCCTCCTCAACGATATCGGTAACCACACTTGAATATCTTGTCTATGCTAACGATTGACGTATCTAACACTTTTAAGGCTTATTACCATTTTCAACGACTATAGTATTATTTAAAGAGATTTCCACGAGTTTGTATGACAAGTTTCTGCGTAAAAAATGCTTAATTTTTTTCATTTCTGCATTTGCATAACTATTGTCCAGTCGGCCACCCCTGCATAGCCCACAACTATAGAACATGACACTTTAATAACTCAGAATGCCTACATCTACGAAACAAAAAATGATATTTTCTATAATATCAAGGGTATAACCACTCTCAGTGACGTTAAATGGCAATCTCCAACTTGGGATACCTGAGTTAAAAGCTGTAAAAAAATGCATTCCAATGATACCTGACAAAGCTACTTTTGATATACTTCGGTTAATTAAGGAAAATTTAATTAACATGTATTATTTTATTAATGTAATAAATACTGAAAATAAAATCCATTATTCTGGAGACCATAATACAGCCTATCTTGAAGTTCTTGACGCACATTTGCAAATACTAGCTCAGATTAAGTTTTGGAAACAACGGATGTCAGGTAATTCTTCCAATCGACTGATTGGGATGGTGCTCATCTAACCAATGCTTAACCCGGACTACATAATGCGGAGGTGCGCCATCTTGCTCGAAATGTAATAAATCTTCCTCTAAGAATTAATTTAAGTATTAGCATTTTATAATGATGAAACTTATTCAACTTCAGAACCTTTTTTATGAATTGGCCTGATATTCCTGTTGCTATAGCTGACTGATGAGTCGACAAGGTTGGATTAATTTCAAATTGGCCCACAACTTTCGGCTTTTTCTGTTCCCAACAGATCCAGTTTCTCGAATTTAGCTAGGAGTTAATGAATGTACTCAGGCCGTAAGGTTTTGTCGGGATACCACTCGTTAAAAACGGGAAGTGTACTGAAAACGTTAATTCTGGGAGCCAAAACGTAAGAACATTTCCACATCTCAGCTATAACCCATTATTGTTATCACAATTGTTGTTTACAGCTAACAAGACATAGAAGTAAACCAGCAAAAACTAAAAAGTGGTAAAAACGTAAAAAATTGTTTATTTGCGTAATTTTAGAATTTTTGTCATGACAATAATAGGAATAATTTTCGGTATTTATTAAATGTATTATTTTTAGTTAGATTTTCTTATAAATGAGAACAACTGAAATACTGTTTGCAGGGCCCGGCCAAAAGTAAGACCAGACTGGAATAACCTTTTACAAGAAATTGAAAGTAAAAAGAAATTAAAGCATGTCGTATGTAATGACCGGTCATCTCCTTTATTACCCGAGGCTAAAACAGAAGATGAGCATTTGATCTACAAGAGCGAAGAGCCGAATGTTCACAATGAACTTCTTAAACAGGTAAGACTAACTAAACTAAATATTCACACTTTTAAATTCTACAGTATTAAATCAAATATCTTAAAATTATGTTAAAAAAATATATAAAACAGTATTGCAATACATAAATATACTAAATTAAAATATTATTTTGCAGATAGAAGGAGGTATCAAACTCAAAAAGGTTAAAACAAATGATAGGAGTAAACCGATGTTGGACGGATTAAGGAAATTCAGAAGACAGATGACAATAGAAGAACAAATCCAAAAGTCCATGTCCATGGCTAGTATAGCACCTGTAAGTATTTTCTCACATTAGTACTAGTTAAAATACAAAACAATTAACTAAATTAAAAAAAAATAGGTAGAACATTGCCTGATGATATTAACTAAAAAACTGTTAAATTGAGTGATGAAAATGCATTTTCTTAATGGTTCTATTGAATATTGTTCTTATAGTGTTTACTGCATAAGTACTCAGCAGTAATTCGTTACCATATTTTAATTCCATTTTGTCGCTGAATTTCTTGTCGACTTTTCCTATCTCGTGGTGAATTTTTTTAATTCAGAGATTTCTTATAGAGCGATTGGTCCGTTGCTTCAAAATAAACTACAGTTCCGGCTATATATAACCTCATTATCGTAGAAAGAAGTCAGATGAGGTCAGATCTGGTCAATATGGGGATATGGAAGCAATTCGAATCCTAAATTTTTATACCCTCGTCTTCATCGATTTTTTTATGTTTTTCGGGCGCCATCTCAATTAACGATCTGGGCCCAAATTCTCGAAATCATTCAAACGCTCTACCACCAGTGAATATATATATATTTACTCAATGTCTACCACTAGAGTTTGCATAACAAAAAGTTTTTAATAAATTCCACTTTGCTGTACCCGAACATAGTCGAAATTCCGCTCTTGTTTTGTTTGTTATATCAGATTATCGTCGTTCGAAAAATGGTCGGTAGGCATATTTTAGAAAAAAAAACTTGGATCATTTTGAAGTACATTTGCTTCTGCTTTCTGATAGCCTGTTATCGTCGCCTTAGTCTTTAAAAGTGTTATAAAATTTGTATTTTTTTAAATATCAAACTTTAAACCAAGCTGAAAAAAAAAACAATTTAATAAAAATTCTCGTCCTCTTCCTATTCCATAAAAAAATATAAATTTCTCCAAAACAAAACCAAGAAAACTCTTAATAAACAACTTCGGTAATCCGGGTTTTCATGAGCATTATCTTTGCCAAAAAAAAATAAAATTTGTTTAGTAAATTGATATACAGAGTGTCCCATAACTAATGGACAATACGATAATTGCAGTTATAGGTGTGAAAATTTACAGATTAACACACATGCCTTAGTAAAATATTTGTAGTAAACGATATACAGGGTCCTAAAGTGGGTATTTGGTTTTTGAAAATTTGTGATATTTAAAAAACTGCTTCATATATTGAACTCAAATTTGGTACAGCACAGTTTTCAAGGGCGATGAACAAGAATTTCTTATCATTTTTCATGGTACTCTTACAGGGTGTTTGTTACGAAGGTCGAATTAGGCAAATCCATGTTTATTTTTTTAACACCCCGCTTAATTTGCGTTTCGACGATAAATAATGAAACTGCCATAATTTCAATACAAAAAACTTACACTTGTTGAATCTCCATATTTCAAGGCGTTTTCGAGATATTGCAATTCAAATACGATAAAGCATATCACCGCAAGCAGCCTCAAAAAAGACATTTTTTTAAGTAGATTGTGAATTTGATATGAACTATTGATTTCTTCATTGCATACGGTCGATTTATTTACTGTGTTTTCAAAGTGAGTAATTGGAATAAAGCCCTCATTAAATATGCCTAGAATTAAATAATTTGCAAATAGTCAACTAAGGGATATGATTTGTGTTTATGCACAAGTAAATTATAATTCAAGTGCTGCAATATAACGATTATACACAAATTTAGGTGAAATAGATTCGTTTCACACCAAAAATTCTAGTGGCCGACCTAAAAGAATTTCAAGAAAAAAATTGTCCTAGAAAGAGGTGCAAATCACATTTTTTTGGGCTAGGGGGGGGCAATTCATCAAACTTATGAGAAGTTTTGTAGACTTCGGCAGAATTTTTAGGGCCAGGGGAGTTTCTAATACTAGAGAGATAATCAGTTATTTTTCACGTTTCTTAATGCTATTTTATTATAGGAGGAAATCACACCAGATGAAATCGACGAAATGGATGACATCGACAAAGTTCGTGATGATCTTCAAAGTACCAAACAGATGCTGGCTGTGGAAATGAGAAACAAAGAAAATCAAGAACGAGAAAATAAAAGGTTACTAGCAAGGATACAAAATTTGGAAGCTGAACTCGAAAAAGAGCGGAGCAAGAGCAAAGAAGGAGGAGGTGGTGGTGGTGGTGGCAGTGCTGCAGACGAAAAGGTAATGAATCAACAACTTCTAAACTTTATTAATCTGGTTTTAATTATAGGTTATAAAATCATTGCGAAAAGAAGTTGATGAAGCGAGAAAAACCAGCAGTGAAGTAGAAAAAAAGTACAACCAAGTTGCAGAGGAACTTGATTCTGCTAAGGCACAAGCCGATGAGCTTAAGAGACAAAATCAAATGTTAGAGAAAAAATTACAAGAAGCCTTACAAGGTATGTTCATTAGAATTGTTAGCAGTAATAAAAATGAAGCATTACAAGTTTTCACAGATCTGACACAGAATAGTGACTTTTTTATCAATCTTGTTTTCATTTTCACAAAAATTTGTATGCTTCAACAAATAATAAATTGAATTTTTGAGAAATAAAGGTCTAATTGTAAACAGGAAAGGGAAAATCTAATAATGGTCAATTCTGGTTTGATGACGGAGATATATCAGGCGAGTAAGAATCACAAATTGGTTCCAAAATGTATCTAATATACTCACCTAAATGTTGTTTTGCTATCCTTCGGCGTTGTGAGCTATATATACGAAGGTTGTTTAAAAAGTTTGGTAAACTACAAAATGATCAATAATAAAGTTTCTGCTGTTAAGATGGTATTAGCATATTAGGTTTACAGTTTTGAGAATGAAAATAAATACAAACATTTTTAGCAACGCTAATGATTGAATTTCACCTGCTGAATATTTGCGCGTGGTTCATAAAATCCATTTCCGTTCATAATCCATACAAAAATATCTGCTTCCAATCATGTATACTAACTCAGTAGGTTTTTCCTTTCAGGTTTAAAGATTCAAATCTTAGCATAAAATAGACATATATAAATCTTTTAAAGTGAAACTGTCTATCGCCTCAATTTGTTCCATTCATCTTTAACATGTCACATTAACAGACCTTCGGATGCATTCGATGCGTTCCGGCAGTGATCGCTATTGTTTATAGGATATTAACATTTTACAATTTTGTTTCATTTTGTGTGGGTTAAATAGGTTATGATTGGGTGTGTAAGTTGTCAACAAAATAGTTATTTTTGAATAAAACTGTGTTATACTTATTAAAAATAAATGAACCTAACATCTAAAGGTATACAAAATTTTGCATAAATTTATGAATGAGACTATACAGGGCTTTCATCTCAAAACTAGCCACCCAAAATAACTTTTAAAATATTTTTAAAAGATAAAGACAAAAAAAACTGTTAATTTATATTTACGGTGAGACCCATTTTACACATATCGATCACTATGCAGTTTCAACCCCTTGCGGGGGTGAATGTTTAAATACAAAGGGGTATCATGTGATACCTCTTTTTAAAGGTCATTTTTTACAGAGTAATGATCAAGAAATCGTAAAAAATAATTTTTTTAAAATAATTATCAATTATACCAAAATTTGTTAAAGGGGTTTTTAACGGTCTTTGATCAGGAATTCCAGGTCACATTTGGAAAATTCAAAATGGCGGATCCAAGATGGCCGATGAAAATTTTTAAAATCAATCGACATACGGCAAAATTGGTATATAGGGTTTTTTGGGGTCTCTGATCATGAGTCCGGAATTTAGAAAATTCAAGATGGCGGACGAAATTTTCGTCGCGTGGGTTATTTTCATCGTCCATATTGGATCCCCTGTCTTGAATTTTGTCTATTAGATTTCTGATCAGCGAACCCAAAAAACCCCTTATTAGAAGTTTGGTGCAAAACGGCTGGTTTTTTAAATTTTTATTCGCCATCTTGGATGCGTCATTTTGAATTTTGCACATTTGACCTCGGATTCGTGATCAGAGACCCTAAAAACCACCCTAAACCAATTTTGGTGTAATTGGCAATTATTGTAAAAAATATATTTTTTACGGTTTCTGGGTCTCTACTCTGTAAAAACAATCTGATTTTAAAAAAATATGTGTCAAAAGATTAGCAAAAAGAGACCTTTTAAGAGAGGTATCACATGAAACACCTTTGTATTTAAACTTGTAAAAATGATATTCACCCGCATAGGGGTTGAAACTGCAGCGTAACGTATAAAATGTGTCCCCGCGTAAATATAAATTAACGGATTTTTTGTCTTTTTCTCTCTAAAAGTTATTTTGGGTGGCTAATTTTGAAATTAAAGCCCTGTTTAATATAATATTCTTAAGAGTGAGTCTGCTCTTTTAAAAATTCGGTGACCTGCTTGAGAGTGAAACTGCTCTTGCAAACATTCTTTCAATACAAATTGTATTTGCATGTTCCGAACATGTAACTATTTTATGCATGCATCATATTTTCCTAGCATTATATTTTACAGCTGGACATTTCAAGTTATCAAAGTGAAAATAATGGTAGGACAGGCGATTTTTGGATGGGTAAAACCTTATGAGTTCGCATATTAATTTAAATATAAATTGGTGGTGTGAAATTATACTTTTATAGGTGGTCCATAAGCGTTGCATTTTGAGGACGGTGGAAAAAAAAAATATATATATATACATATAGGGTAGCCTATAAGCAGTTGGAAATTAATGATAACTGACAAACGGAGCGGAGTAAAATTATTGTTGTGCAGGGTGGATAAAAAAATGTTAATAGTATGTTATACCTAGAGGGCAGTCCATTAGCAAATGCATTTACAGGGTGGTTGTAATATACTGGAATTATAAGTAGACAGGGTGGTTCAAAAAATATTACATTGGGTGGCCACAAGCAAATGTATATAAAGGGTAGTTATAACATATGGTGATGTGGAATTATAGTTACACAGTGTAAAATTATTAATTATTATTATTAAAATATTTAAGCACAAAAATTTTATATTTGGTAGCCCATGAAAAGTTGCATATATAGCGTGGAGCGGAATTCTAGTTATACAAAGTAGTTTAAAAACATGTTCCAATATAAATTTAATATAGGATAGCTTGCAACGAGTTGAATATATATAATGCTTAAAATATAAGGCGGAGTGGAATGGTAGTTTCAGAGGATGTTTAAAAGATTTTAGAAACTTAAGTGTTTGTAGAATGGACAAAAGCAGTCGCATATACAGGATGGTTGGAATAAGGAATCGAGTGAAATTATAGTTATACAGGGTGACTAAAAAAATGTTAGAAAAAAAGTTTTCGAGGATTTTCCATAAGCAATTGCATGTATGGGTAGTTGAAATATAGGTGGAGTAGAATGGTAGTAATACCATGTATTTTTAAAAATGCAAGAAAATATATTATATTAGGTAGTAGGTAGATTATTTGGATATAGTATATTTGATAAAACCTTGAATTTACGAACTCAGAAATCATAGTCCATTCGGAGCCAGAAAACATTCCATAATTTTGCGTTCTCGCGTGACGTTATAATTATGTCGACTTACAGAATACAGCTGCTAACGGGTAGAGAATGAGCATGAATCCGCCATTCCAACATTGCCTAACAACTTAAAATTTTCTTCTACTATTTTGGCAGCAAAATCTTCTATTCTATCGTTAGGCGAAATTAAATTAATATGTCTTAGACAGACTATAAACATCTTTGAAATATGACTTGCAACAGAACAATTAGTGACAAAAGAAATATATTAAACAAGTAAATTAGTATGTAAGGTTTCAATTACCAAACTTTTCAAACAACCATCAGAATATCCTTATACAATAGGATTCAGTTCAGTAAAATTCTACTGGAATCATCATTTTTAACTTGATCTGTGTCAATAACATTGTTGTAAATTTAAAAAGTATACGAGGTACAAATGTGTTTAACTATCACTGTCTATTTGTTAATTGTTTCGTACTTAAACATTTTTCAAGTAGTTAAGAAATACTTAGTACCAGTAGCGTATTTGCTTGCGAGCTAGGTTTTGATTTAGGGCTGCAAATTGGTAAATAGAAGTTTTGACATACCCGAAAGGGGGCCAGGTATTTCGTTTAGGGGAGGGAGTGGGGGGGCAAATCGAAAATATTCTGTTGTAACATATCAACATCAAGGGAAATTAGCTTTATTGCATTATGTACTAACTACTATAACTAAATATAAGTTTTATTTCCCATGTAACGATGAGTCAAGGTTCGGCAAGAAGAGTACAGGGGGGAGCAAGCATGCACCACACCTCTTCATATAACCTGTAAGGCATATGTTTAGTAAAGGATAATCGATAATATAGCGTTATAATCCGTTTCATATTGTTATGAAAAATCAGTAAAAATTTTATTTTAAGCATTTTTATCACAAATCTATAAGGCTATCCTCCAGACGATAATTGTAAATACGGCACTGATCAATGCAAGTAAATAAACTATTAGTTTTAATTTACTCACATTTTTAAATTAAATATATTTATGAGCAGGAGTAAATGGGCATAATAATGCCCCTTTTTGGTTTGACAACGAGGAAGACCAACTATCAAGCGAGTGACAATGATAAAATTGTGCATCGTTGAGACTGCTTATGTGTAGTTTTTTTTATTGTCTGATACAAACCGTTTTGTTTTATTCTCTATACAGGAAACAACTAAATGTCTATTTTCTGTTTTTTGAACTGAAATACGATTTTAATAGATGATTATTAACAGATGAATATTAATACGTTACTGTCGGGTTGCCTATCAAAATGTGACCCCAAGTATTTTTATTAACATTTTTAAGCAAATTTGTTTATATCCTATTTTAATGAATCATATATCAAGTTAAATGTAATAAACGATGTGCTACAGACATCTAGCAGTAATTAAGGATTGCTGCCAGTAAAATGCACAAGGGAGAGCAAATTAGAACGAATCTCTGTTGTATATCAGCTCTATATAACTGCGACTCTATTAATTATTCTTTTCATAATGTGTGTGTTTCTCTTTCGCTGACGTATTTTCCGTGGCCTAAAGCTTTAATTCGACATATGATTAACGAACATACGAATATGTTTTAAAAAAATTAAACATACTTGCTACTCCCGGGCATATTTTGACAAGTAGCTAGATTGAAACGTATTTTTATTAGTTATCGTGTATTAAAATTGCATTTCCACTATTTAATACGCTTAATAATATATTTTTTTATTTGATGACCATCTCCTGATACACAATTGTTACACCATTGCCGGTAATGGATTTAATAATAATTTTTTGGGTTATTGTCTTACGCTACCTACACTTCGGATTTTCTTTAGAGCTGAGATTCATCATATCAAACTTGTTTGATAAGGCAAGGTAACAACTGAGACAAATTTTGACTAGAGCTTGTAAAAGTATCAGCATATAATTCGTCCAGTATAACTTCTACTCGTTTGCAAGTTTCTGATTCAAGAGCTTTAGAAATATTAATTACATCCTTAGATGACTTCGCTAAAAAATTCTTGAAACTCTAAATAGTCAATCCCTACTTTGTGAGCCGTCCAAATAGATTTGGCAGGGAAATTTTTATATTTTTTATCTAAAAACCAGCTGAGAACCTTACACAAGTATGACGAAAGTTTTGTTGTACATTGTACCTACATACGATCCCAAATGTACCCTTTAGGCAAACAAAAAAGTTTTTCTGAACAAATTTTACAGTTTTGGTAAGATCTCTTGATGGACTGGTTTAAGTTGTCTACTACGGGATTTTCAACATTGCTCCTCTTTTCTCTTACCCATCGAAAACAGCTATATAGAAAGAAGCTTCACCAAATATACACCCTACAGCCTCTTGGATTTGCGTTGTTATAAAGTGTTTTATTTATATATACAGATATATATCCACATATTTAGAACTATATCATTCAACGTATGACAGCCGTTTCGAACCAGGAGTTCTCGTCAGATACGCTGCCTTGAATGACAAGTTCTAAAGTGAAATACTTGGATGTTATACACATCAGTAAGACAACAGTCAGTGTATTGAACCTAATAGATGTCGATGACATCTACCGTCTATTGAGTAATTTAAGTATATGAAGGCATACTATGCTATAACGTATAACATACTCTTGACAGCAAGTATTTCACTTTAGAACTTGTCATTCAAGGAAGCGTATCTGAGGAGAACTCCTGGCTCGAAACGGCTGTCATACGTTGAATGATATAGTTCTAAATATGTGGATATATATCTGTATATATATTTACTTATGTGTTTTTATATAAAACACTCGAACCATCTGTCAAGAGTATGGTATATGTTATAGCATAGTATGCCTTCATATACTTAAATTACTCAATAGACGGTAGATGTCACCGACATCTATTAGGTTCAATACACTGACAAGTGTTTTATTTTTGGGAACACAAATATTTTTGGCCAGCAAGATATTCTGCAATTATTTTCCAATAAAATGATGATTGTGGGCTTCAGAATTACAAGAGACCTGTCACACTATAATATAACTCCATAACTAATATATGTTACAACTGTAAAAAATATTGTTGACTTCTGTACATCTTCTGACGTAAACTTTCTGTAAATAGGAACCAATGAACAAGATGATGGTCCTTACTGGTTCGAAACTAACAGTGAAATACAATCAGGCGAGTTAAAAACAAAATTGGTGTTATTTGTATTCGTCCCCGAACAAGACTGACTTGAACAAAAAATGAACTGCCACAGTGAATACTTATTCCATAGATTGTTCCTAATTGATAATAAATAAACAAACAGAAAAACTGGGACCGTAGTAAATGAAGAATGAAGAATATAACTATTAACCCAAAACACCTAAAAACATACTGGATAGACCTAAATAGTATTGGGATGCCCACGGCCGAAAACGCGAACATGAAATAAACCCCATCTACAAGAACATCATAAACTTATTAAAAATTGGTAAAGAGCCGTAAGCATGGGTGACATCAATCAAAGGTACATGGCCAACCGAATGAGAGTAATAAGCTGGTATAGTTCTCTAGATTAAAGTACTTTATGTTGGCAAATAGATGGTTGCACTTTGTATAAATACATTATACATGTGAAAGATCATGTGACAATGAAAAGGGCCTATATAATTATGAAGGCAGCAAAAGAAAAGATGTAATAACTTATCCTTAGATCAGAATGGATCGAATCGATGTAATTAAAAATAGTTTACGAGTAAATTTAGGGAAAGTATATATTTGGTCAAATAAAAGTTCACGACAGTCATAAAGGCAAACAAAATGAGCGGAAACTTCTGAATGCAAGAATACAAACAAAGATAAGAATGATTTTCTGCAGCTTATTGGTAGTATCTTCTAGTTCCTTTTTGAAAGTAATCATGACGATGCTGTGAGTTTTCTGCGTTGAAGTCGTTTAGAGTTTTTTGTTCTTCAATCAATTTGTTTTGAATTGAGATCTTTAAAATCCATAATGATGCATCAATGTGACGATATTTCACAAGTCGATCTTTTTTTATGGGTTGAGGCACAAATAGCATCGACATTTCCTGGGTGACTCGTTTTTGATGGTTTAAATTCTTTATACCTGAAAGAAGTTTTATAGTCTCCTCCTACCGAAATATTATATCTGATGGTAGGGTAATAAATAACTTCTCGACAGGTGGTGATCATCGAATAGTTAGAGCCGAGGTGTTCGTCAACACAAAAATAGAATGAAGGAAACTGGTAAATAAAAATATAGATATAGAAACGCTTAAAGAACAGACATATGAATATCACAAGCAACTACGAAAAAATGTATGGAACAAGAATATAAAAGAACAAGATCAACAAGAGGATATAAACAGAAAATATATCTAATAAAGAAAAAAGAAGAACTGGTTAAGAAAATGTAAAGAAGACCATAGAAATCACGGAACTCAGTAAGCTGATCTGCAAGACAATACCAACAGATACTAGTAAGAGTAATAAAGACATTAGAAGAAAATAAGAGTATAAAAGCACACAAGGGACACCTAAGTAATAACTAAGTAATAGCGAATGAGTAAAAAAGCTCAGGTAGTTCATTTGTTGTTCATTTTTCTATATATACAGAATTTATGTAAAACATTTTTTATTATCTAGAAACTGAAGCTGTTGAAGATAATAATCACTCTTACTGGTTTGAAACGGATACGAAAACAACAGGCAAGTGAAAATTAGTCGGTTTAGTCCATGATGTAGTCTTTGGTGTAGTTCATGATGAAGTCTGTGGTGTAGTGTGAATTTATTACTCGTTAAACGTAAATACACAACAAATAAGCATACAACGTTTTCTTAAAATTTCACTCATTTTAATCCATCTAGAAACAGAAGCTGTTGACGACAAGGATGGCACTTACTGGTTTGAAACGGATACGAAAATAACAGGCAAGTGAGAATCAGTCCTGGTGTGGTCCATGTGTAGTTAGCGTGAGTTTAGCATGAGTTAAACATCAACACAACAAATAACTATATCATAATAGTTTCTTAAAATTTATTTCATTTTAACCTATCCAGAAAAAGCAGCTGCTGAAGACAATAATAGCTCTTACTGGTTTGACACAGATACGAAAATAACAGGCAAGTGAGACTCAGTCCGTGGTGTAGTCCATGTGTAGTCTGTGTGTAGGCAGTGTGAATTTATTACTCGTTAAATGTGAATACATCAAATTAAAATACGACAATATTTTTTTAATTTTACCTATTTTTACCCATCTAGAAACAGAAGCTGTTGAAAACGAGGATGACTCATACTGGTTTGAAATGGGTACGATAATAACAGGCAAGTGAGAATTAGTCCGTGGTGTAGTCCGTGTGTAGTTAGCGTGAATTTATCACTCCTTGAATGTCAACAGAACAGATAACTATATTACAACATTCTCTTAAAATTTCTTTCATTGTTATCTATATAGAAAAAGAAGCTGCTGAAGACGATAATAGCTCTTACTGGTTTGATACAGATTCGAAAACAGCAGGCAAGTGAGAACTCGTCCATGTAGTCCGTGTGTAGTCTGTGTGAATATATTACGCGTTAAACATTTAATAGATTTTTAAAATTTAGTCAAATGATTTACTTTAATATCTCAAAGACAAAAGCTACAACTAAATGCTTCAACGTTGGATAACTTCCTTAACTAAATTAGTTTAAACTCAGTTGGATTAATTTTTATTGTCATTGAAAACGGGGTCTGTGTTAGACCCTGAAACGTTTGGGGTATTTGCAATATAGAGACTTTCGAGCAATTTACTAAAAAAAAGAACAATACAAGCTTTATTTGTCAAATAAATATACAATTTATTTTATTTGGTTGTCTAAGCCACAAATTGCACTTATAATACAAAATGATGTAGGTTTTTCAAATCTCTTTAACAGTGTCTATAGTTCCAAAAGTAAGTTTCGTATAAAATTAATTTATATTGTTTCTTTTTTGAATTTTTGTTGTTAAAAAACACAATGGTAGTGTTGGTTTAGTTCTAGTATTGATTTTGTCTGTCCTACGGCGAATCAGACCTCGAAAAAAAATAAGTACCTATGTATTGCAAATTTGAATGTATTTTCCAAATAAATACAAATATAAATTAGCCTATATCATTGCAGTTATTTAAAACCGAAACAATCTCATATTAATATTATTATCATTCACTTTACATCTCTTTCTAACCTAATATCAATAAAATTATTAGATTAAATGAGAAACCCCCCAATATCAGAAATATACTAAAATTAGAAGGTATAAAAAATAGTGAACTCATGGGTTCATTTTTATTCTGTTTTATTCTGTACTGTGTCAATACGAATGAAATTGACTTCATTTTGTATGTTAAAATATTTCGTTCCTTATAAACATGTATACCAGCAATACAATGTTTATATACTATTGAAGTATATACATTTTAAACCATAATTGTTGGTCCGAAATTCCCTAACCTACCTACATTTTTCTCTATCATTCCATAATTTTCTAACTTTATGCTTATTAATACATTTTTGAAGTCTCATATTTTGTAAAACATTTTGGTTACATTATGTCTAAAACGATTTTTTTCAAATATTGATAAAAAGGAAAGTCAAGATAAATATCTAGGTTAAAAACCTATTAATCTAAGGGATTTAGTTACAATGTGACGTACTATAAAATATTTTAGAAGAAATTACATTATGTATGAATCTGTAGAATTATTTACTTATTTAGTTACAAATAAACCATCATGGCCCTTAAATAGGAGCTACTAATTCCCCAACATTTACCAGCTTGAACACTAAAATCTGAAAAACTTGCACTATCTTCCAATAAGGCTAAAAAGTTAATACGTGAATTTCTATATCCATTGTTTCATTCGTGCTGGATTAAGAAACAATTTGTCAACACTCTTTGAATCATTTATTATTCACCTACCTTATGATTATTATTATCCACCCTATTTTAAACATCATACAATTCCAATTCTATTTTCAAACCGTATCTTAAGTTGTTTTCATCCTTCACTTGTATGACTCGTTGTTCAAGTACAATCAATGAAGGCTTTTGCTTCCGAAATCTTTCAACCTTCATCAAATATCAACCAGTGACATGATGCCAACTTGGGCTTCTTCTCGGAAGTTAAATTTTTTTGGCTAAAATAACCCCCAGAGTCGATAAAGAACCTAATTCTAAGTAAAAAATGTTGTATGTACTTTTTTTGAAACTTTTTAAGTTATTTGTGATTAACACACTTTTTGAACGTTTTTTTTTAATAACTCCACAAACTATGCGTTTAATGAAAAAAGTGTAAGCAACATAATTTAAACTGATAAAAAACAAAGAGACTTGTTTTTTTATATAAATATCCTAGGTGCAATATAAAGGGAGAAAAAGGAAACTTTTTTTAGAAGTGCTCGAATAGGTGCATTCAACTTGAAAAAAACGGAAAAATAATCGACTTTAGGGGTATAATGTTAAAAAAAGTTATTGGAGCGATTTAAAATGAGCACCATAAAAAGTCAATTGCATTTAAATTAAGGGAGATACAATGCAACAAAGATTGACTGCTCAACCATTTTTAAAAAATTAATAGTAAAATCAACCACAGGACCACCAGAAATGAAATTCATCATTGTTCTCCTACAATATGTTTTATTTTAATGCTATTTATATACTCAAAAAGTTTAACTGATTTAAACTCCATACTTTTTGAAAATTGTTAATTTTAATTTTAACGTGTTTTTTTGAATTTTTCTAAAAAAATTGTTTTTTTTAACAAATTTGAAAGGATACGTAAAATTTAGGTTATTTTAAAATTTCTATACGATGAAAAATAAAGAATGAAGAATGAAAAATTTAAGAGCGCCGAACCTCCGAAAACTCTTGTAGCCCATCAAATTACCTTTAAAATGCTCAATAGCATGAAAATTGACGATTATATCGTCAAAAAAGCAATTTCATTTTCACAACCATACAACCGCTTGCAGACACACACATTTAAAGATATTTGGAACATGCGGTTGTCAGAATTGTCCCCCATTTAACCAAGAAGATGATGTAATTTTTATACATTAATATTTGATAAAAAACAAAAAACGTTATATTTCGCAATGCTTATTTAAAGAATATATTGGTTTAATTTTTTCCTCTTTTACTAAACTAATAAATTGAACTATTATAAGCCACGGATGCACTAGTAAAATGTTTTAAAATCTTTAAAAAAGATTTTACACCAATTTATACATAAAAGGTAATTTTGGGGGTTAAAAATTAGAAATAAATAAATAAAATAATAAAATATATCATGAGCAGTGAAAACGAATCTGGAATACGGAAGCTAATAAAGCTGCTATTTTTTTTAAATTGATTTTAAAGTTAAAAGTGGTTTCTAGAGGTTGAAATTCAACAATAAATTATTTAATAAACTTGTAAATATTCATTATAATCCGTTTATATTTATCTTTTATTGGAAACCCAGAATTGAAACAGTTAAATCTGCTTAAAAATATTTTTTTCTTTAAAATCATGCTTCAAAATTTTAAAGTTTATTTATTATACATAACTAGATAAGATTACATTGATATAAAGCTTAAATTAGCATTATTTTCAACTTTTCACAAAAGGGGTCGATTTAACCCCTAAAACGCAGAAACCGCAATTCACTTTTTAAGATGATTGTAAACCAGGCCTGCTCCCTAATTTTCAGAAAAATCGGTGAAGGTTGAAAGAATTCGGAAGTAATAGCTTATTTTTACCTTCATTGAATGCATTATTCAGTATGTTTGAAGATCATTGTTCGCTCTAAAATATAGTTAAATTTATAAAAGATATCAGAGAGTGCATTCCTAGATCACTGTTTAGGAAACCTTTGGACGTTTTTTAGCGTATAAATTGCTAAAAAAATCTGAAACTGTATTTAAAACAAGATGCGTTATTTCTAACTTCCCATATTGTGTAGGATAAAAATAAATCCTTTAAATATTTTGCATTATGAAACATCTTGTATTAATTTAGCCTACTTTGCCATTTTTGATTAATTTCTTTGTTTAGGAAAGAGGCTCTCACTGTCCGACCGAAAGCACAGTACAGCAAAGGATGACAGTGACGAAGAATTTGAAGATGAACCTGAAGAAGAAAGCGACGGTGAAGACACACCTGAGAAACGCGAGAAGAAAGCTTTGAAGGAAGTAAAGCAGTTGGCTAAGAAACTCCAGAACTTCAAAAATAAAGAAGATACAGCACGAAAAGAACGTGTAGCTCTAAGAGACATCATCAAGAAGAATCAAGCTGCTATTAAGGAAGAAAAGAAAAAGTACAAACAGCTCAAAAAAGAGGTAAATACCATAATAAGACGGAATGAGAATTAGGTGGCTGCCAGGTAGATAGCACTGCAACACATTTTACCATAACCACTATATATTTAATTTTCTTCAATCTCCTCCAAAGTTTTATCATAATTAGTTTTGGCTTTAATTCGCTTCCCTAAACGTTTGTTTATTAAGCACAACTTGTAAGTTATTCTCTCCATTTCAGTTTCCATTTTTTTCTCTCTTCATATTGTTTTTCGATTATATAAATTAGTTCCTCACGTTGATTTCTCAAAAGTTTTATCCACTCGACAATTTGTTCGTTATTTTCCCTCAATTCCTGGCCCAAATCCTTCTGGGTCATTGTGAAAATTTGAGTGAAATGTTCGAATTTTGAAATGTGCACCATTTCAATCCTCATTTCCACCCCTTCAATAGTGGATGATGACATTCTAAATATTTTTCCCTTAATCTACATAACTTGAGGTTCAATTAAAAAAAATTGTTTCGATAGCTCTATTTTTGCTCAAGATATTAGGTTTCGGTTAAAAATAATGCTATTTGACCGATAGTGGGCGTAGCGGAAATAGTAGAGTGCGGCCTGTTTCAGAGAGGCGCCCTAAGGGCCAAATTCAGGCTATTTTACTGGCAATCTCGACATTTTACTAACATAATATTGGAGCGGCAGACGTTATGTCACAATATAACGCAAAAAGCCATTCGGAGTCACAATGCACTAATACCTTTGCCTTCTATCGTAACGACTGTAACTGTAACCGTATTATGTAACTCATTATATTATGTTACGATAGATTGCAAAGTAATTAAATGTTTTGTGACTCCAAATTGCTTTTTACACGACTTTTTGCGTTATAGTGACATAACGTTCCGTTTCGACCTTAACGAGTTACGAATTGTTATGACTTTTACTTCCTCTAAATTGATCATTTAGAGCAATCATCTTTCCGGAAACATCGAGGAGGCCGAAACGCTATCGAGTACCAGTCCGAAGACCTCACTAAATAGTTCAATCGGTAATAGCGACAAGCAGCAGTATGTACAAACGGCTAGGACGTAATCAACGCTAGTATTACTCGCGCTTACTAGGAATTCCTCATTCATGGGGAACAATTGCAAGCCAAAATCCCTAGAACAAAAGAGGTTCAGCGGGAGACCAGGGCTGTTCGGCCAGGGAGAAAACCCTATGTCCCTTTAAGTGTAGCGCGCATGCGACCCTAAACATCACATCACAGACCTGTTATTACTCAATCTCATACGACTAGACGTCGCCTGGTCCTCTAAGAAAGATTGTGTCTACGCCGGCAGTAAAAGCCGCGCACGAAAGAGTCCTAAACCAACCACCGGCGGTCCTTTGAGATGTCGAAATGCCCCTAGTTAACAGGCTAGAGCTTCATTCGTTATCGGAATTAAACAGACAAAATCTCTCTACCAACTAGGAATGACCATGCACGAATCAAGAAAGAGCTCTCAATTTGTCTGTCTGGGTCTGGTAAGATTTCCCGCGATAGGCGATAGTCACTACGGACCTGGCACCCTCTATGGGCTCTGGACCCATTCAAGAAAGAGAAACGGATCCTCTCTAACACCACATTTCCCAGCGTCCAGTGTCGGCCGCAGGATTTAATGCTGAGCTTTTCCCTGTTCGCTCGCAGTCACTGAGTGCCTTATTCTGTAACCCGTTATATTATAACGTTTCGATAGAACGCAAAGTTATTAAATGTTGTGTGACTCCGAATCGTTTTTTTTTATTGCTGGGCTATTAATTTAGAAATACTTGTCTGAACTTCGGCTATATTAGGTCACCTGGTCGGACTCCTCTGTTAGTGGTTATTAGATACTACATAAATATTTTATCCAGACCATTCCATGTTTCTCTACACCTTAGTAATTCAGCAATTATCCCTTGCCATTTTTCATATTCTTAGCCACTGATTTCTCTTCTTTCACAAGTATTTGTGGACTTTCTTCTTCCTCTTTCTAATTTCTAGAGTTTCAGGGGCTTTTAAAAAACTATTTATGTAATATGGTGGGGGTGGTTTATTTTATTATTGTGAAATTTTCTTCTATTAATGAAATTACCTTTTGGCGTTTTTGAAACACCTTCGATTGTCAATTTTTCTGTGTAATTAATTACATCGTTTGTAATATTCTTACTTATTGTCTTACACAGATAATGTATCCTACTCGCTTTGATGCCTGTTGTATGTTTCAATTCCTTTTTTTTCTGGAACAAAGCATTGTTTCCGAGCTTAGTTTCTTATGTTGGAATCGTAGTTGTACTTTTCTTAATTCTTTCACAAAGGTCAGAATGGTGACCATTAGTTTTCCTTATAGTTCCAATAATGTTAAGACATTTCTTTTAGCTTGTTGTTGACTGCTATTTACTCTGACAAGCCTATCTGCCATGATTCTTGTTGTTCCTGAAGAGAATTTGTTGTGCAGATATTCTGATAGTTTGCGTGTTGTACTTTCTTCTTTGTTAAGTTCCAGACTCAGTTAATAGCACATCAAAAGGGTGCCCCCTTCCAAGAGCTACTGAGTGAAAACAAAGGAATCTTAAATCTAAGAGCCTGAAAGAAAGTAATTAATGTATAAATATATGAGTATTTACAATATTCAAATAAATAGAACAAATTGCAGGTTCATATGCAAATCTAAATAAATTAATTGTCATAGATAATTTATACTAATTTACTTGTTATATGATATCAAAGTAAACACATCAAAATCAATGGTTTATTGCATCCACTTTTATAGTAATGCAATTTCTAGAAAATAAGAATATATATCGCTACACAGATGGAATTGTAGCTTCAGTCTTTGGCTACCTGGTTATCATCCCACATTTTTCTTCATAAAGTTTTTAGTATCATATGTTTATTAATCTTATATAACTTACATATAATAATGAATTCTTAATATTCGTAGGTTGACAAAATGGCAGCGCTTATGAAAGATGTCGAAGAGGAAGAAGATGAAGATGCCGAAGAAAAAGAAGATCCCGAAGAGGAGGAAGCCGAAGAGGAAGAAAGCACTGAAGAAGAAGAAGACACCGACAGCGAGTCAGAAGAAAGTGAATCGGAAGTAAGTCAAAGTGAAGACGAAGACGCTCCAGTGGATAAGAAGAAAAGCAATTTGTCCTCGAGGGTCAAACGACACGAAAACAGACTTAACGCCTTGAAGAAAGCGAACTTCCTACTTAAGACCAACGCTGAAAGGCTACAGGACGACTTGAACAATCAAAAAGTACTCACAGCGAGTCTGCAAGAAGACCTCGATTCTGTACTATCAGAATTGGGTTAACAACATAACGTTTTTTAATAAATTTGATAATGGAGTGTGCAATTTCAACATTATAGTTTTTATTGTAAACATTGTACATATGAAATGTATTTATTAAATTTGTAAGAAATTGATAATTAATATTATATATTATAAAAACAAAGGCCAACATTACCAAATATTCTGTAGCCTAAAAATCATCCACATGAAATACAGTGTGTCTAAATTATACATAAGGTTTCAGTGTTCATATTTTCAAGTAATAATCATATGTAAAAGTTAAAAAAACAGCTAAAACCACAATAATGACGGTGTATTCATATCTTATTCCACCCAAGGCGCTTTTTTATAAGTTTTTATTTATTTAGAACTTTTTGAAATTAATGTAAATATTGTTTCAACACCCTAACCATGCTATGTAATTTTTATATGAATCGTACGTTCAGATTGAATAAAGAGTGAGAGCAAATCATTGTTTTACTTGTAGACCAGTTACAGAGAATGTGAACCAGTCGTTGTCCTCAACGATTTGAACATCAAAAAGGTGGAAATTAGGCAGTACCATAAGTCCTTCAAAACAGTTCATTAAAAAACCATTATAAAGCATATAAGGATGCGTCCCTGCCACCAATCTGCACCGACCGCCACCAACATTCAAGCTGGTTCGGTTTTATTTATTTTATTTTTATAACAAAACGTTTTATCAGATGCTAAATGCTGTCACTTAAAACTCTAGTGACAGGGCTAGTAATAGTGATGTCTTTATTCTACTTACTGGTGAGTAGATAGAACGGATCAATCCAACACGACCACAAAAAGCAATATTAATTCGCAAACAAAAAAAAAATTCATGCCATTAAAATATTTCGGTTGCTGAGAGAATGTAATGGATAAATACTTCCATAGAAAATACAGCTTTTGAGAAAAAAATTAAAAAATTTTTTTAAACCCCGAAGGAGAGCTGAATAAAAATAAAGTGATTTTTTCAAGATAATAGTTATGAATAAAAATTATATTGTAATGTTTTTATTTTCACACGTGGGTTCATTTCTCGGATTTATTTAAAAACACAGTCAAACTCACTCTAATTTGTTTCCACTACTTTAACACAATTTATATTCACAGAACTATTTACAATTTATCTAAACTATACGACCGTCGAATACTGAATGCCTCCATCGCCAGTTGTCCGTATTTACATATTTCTCTCGGAATTATTCTGGTAAGTCAACGAACCATCGGGAAAGTTCTTTCATGTATTCTGGAAGCTTCAAGGGAATTCCAAGTAACGGCAGCGGTCGGCCTGTTGAGAGACAAAACATTTCGGATTCCCAGAAGTATCGGAAGAATGTCCCTCAAGCGAATTGGATTATGGCCGATTGCCCCAGCTATCGGATGAATTCTCGTAACAATACCTATATAAAGCAAGAAATTTGACATAACACTTATCTTTTCACTTTATACTATTACTAAAATTAATAGAGTATGAAGGCTTTTTTATATTTACAACCAATTTTTTTTTTCGGGAGATTCTTTTTTAATATTAATAGAAAAGTTAAAACGATTTTAATATTCAATCTAAACAACGTTGTAACCAATTTTTTATACCATTTTTTTCATAATTAATTTTATATGTTGAATAGTTTGTGAAGAAAGTATATATTTTTTCAGTGAAAAAACAAAAATATAAAAACACTAGCCGTTACCCGCAGTTTCATCCGTGCCCCCAATGTTCAAGCCTTCGCAAAAAGAAATAACTTATGAAACATATGAGTTATCCTATATAAAAAAACTTGTTTGAACGACCCTACTTAACTATAAATCCACCAATCCCGAATATATCTCACCCAAACTGCAAGTTCTTATGGGCCACCCTATATAACAATTTTATTCGATTTTTTTTAATCACCTTGAATAACTGTAACTCTACTTCACCCTACATTGCAACCATCCTGTATATGCTGCTGTTTATTTGTCACCCAATTTAACTTTTTGAACACTATAACTCTTCTCTATTTTATATTTCAGCTATACCACTGCTTATGGTCTACGCTGCATAACAATGACTTCTGATATTTTTTTTAACCACCTTTTAAAGTAAAATTTCTCTTTACTCTATATTTTATTCAAATTTTATATGCAGCTTTTTCTAACATTGAGTTAAACACACTCTAAAACTATAATCTCCCCATATTTCAGATATTGCATATATGTAGTAGAATGAAACTGTTCATGGTTTACCTTATATAATTTTTTTTTTAAACTTTTATTGATCCATCCTAATGGAAATGCCTGTGGAACCCTTGGTGTGTCTCAAATAGAAAAACACAGTTTTGCACCCTAACACCAAACTTTTATTTTAACCATCACCGAAATAGTAACTGCTTATTGGCCACCCTATATAACAATTTTATTCAACTTTTTTTAACCGCTTTGTATAACTAACTCTACATTTTCGAAACACTTAACTATAACTCTGGTCCACACAGCAACTTCTTATGGACTACGCTATATAACCATTTTTGAACCAACCTTGAAAGTATAATTTGTCTCCACCTTGTATTTCAACCACCCCTTATATGCAGGTTTTTATAACGTTATTTTAATCACACTCTATGAACTATAAATTTACTTCGATCCATGTTCCAGATATTGCATATTTGCAACAGCCCATGTCCTATCCTACAAAAAAAATTATCCAACCAGTTTAACTATAAATCTACTCCACCCGCTATTTTAAACATCTTGCATTTGCAACTACTCCACCTATGTCCAACAAATTTCACCAAAACCACAACTGCTTATTGGGCACCTAATATAACAATTTTGTTCAACATGTTTTTGAATCATCTTGTATGTATTACAACTACCCTGTAAACGCTACAGCTTATTGGTCAACCAATATAACATTTTTAAAATAATTATCATAACACTACTTCATCCTATACTTCAACTATCTTTGCACAACGCTATTTCACTTTTCCCCATATTTTTTCAAGACATATTAAAGTATAATTTCTCTCTACACTTTATTTAAACCACCCTTCATTTACTACTTTTTATGAATGACACTGTTCAACTATACTTTACTGCGCACCATATTTCAGGTACTCCATATATGCAACTGCTCTATTACAAGATTTTTACAGCATTTTTTACCCACCCTTTATAATTATAACTGTACATCACCCTATATTTCAACAAACTTTTGTATGCAACTACTCATTTGCCACCAAATATAATATTTTTGTAACACCCTGTATCATTAGAATCCTACCCCACCCTATATTTCAAACATCCGGTAAATGGAACATGGAAAAAAATTGTAAAGTAATGTTATGAATCATAACATTACTTTATAATATTTTTTAAACCTACCTGTAATTATACTCCGCTACTTATTTCAACCATCCAAAATATGCAACTACTTGTGAATATAAAACAAGGTTTTAACCACAACATAAAAATAATTTCATTCTATCTTATATTTCAAACACCCTGTATAAACTAACTAACATTTCTTCAACCCATTTCATAACTATAGTATCTTATGAACATAATTCAAAGATCCTAACTGCTTACCTAACACATTTTTTTAGATTTTTTATTCAAACTGTATAAATATTCTACCATTTTTTAATCCCTTCACATATGGAACTGTTTAAGACCTACTCAATATAACCCACCCCGTATAACTAATTCCACGCCCCCTTATTTCCACCACATTGTATATGTGCAGCTGCTTATAGGACACCAAATATAACTTTTTTTAGATTTTTTAAATCCATCTAATTCTACAAAATTACTGAAAAATGTTTCTTATTTATTTTTTACCTACCTCAGTATTCGTAGATGGCTTGCATTTATAGATTGCTCCCAGAAAACTATTCATATTGTAAATCTTTATTTTCACACTCGGGTTCAGTTCAGTTCTTGGATTTATTTAAAAACACAGTCCAACTCACTCTAATTTATTTCCACTACTTTTACACAAATTTATATTCACAGAAACTACTATTTACATTTTATCTTAACCGTACAATACGACCAACGAAAACTGAATGCCTCCTATCGCCAGCTGTATCTTATTTATATATTTATCTTGGAATTGTCTGGTACGTCCACGAACCATCGGGAAATTTTCATGGTCTGGAAGCTTTAAGGGAATTCCCAGTAATGACAGCGGTCCGCCTGTTGAGAGACAAACATTTCGGGTTCTCAAAATTTATCGGAATAATGTCCCTTCCATGAATTGGTTGATGGCCGATTGCACCAGCGGTCGGATGAATTCTCGTAACAATATATTTGTAAGCAAACCATGTGAGTTTGTATACGCTAGACGTGCGTGCTCCTGATGTTTCTTAATTTTTGTGTTATAACCCTCTTTTTCTTTAAATCAGCAATTGTGTATATCTATCCAGGCATCATTTATTTTTTTAAATTTTTGTGGCTATGTTTGGGGTCCCAAATGCAAAGATGCATTTGGTACAACTCGAGAAACTTCATGATGATGTTATTGTTCGACCACTCCATTTTGCCACAAACACTAGTTGATCACGATTGAAGCGCAACTGTATGCACCAAGTGTGGACGGCTAAAGCAAATATTTGGCTTATTTGACTCCTTTGATGTGCATTGAAAACCGACAAGTGGACGGTAAGGAGTATTTGCTGTTAGCGGTATTCGACGTATTTGTACAAATGCAAAAATGGCGAATAACCTCTCCACACATCGCCGTTTTTGGACAAATATAGCAAATACAGGAATACGCTACACCAAGTGAAGTGCCGCCAGTGATGCCCGAACAAACAAACAAACAAACTTACAATTTTATAATAGTATAGATACAAAATTCATTAACTACATAACTCACCTTTTTAACAGACTTCCAAAAAGGAGGAGGTTATCAATTCGTCAACAACTTTTTTTATGTATGACGAGCGATTATTTAAAAACGGCTTGGGCATTTTTGATGATTTAAACTACATTATATTAAGGAACATTACAGAAAGGTCACATATAATTGTCTATAACATGAGATTTACGGTTTTCTGGAAAATCAGAAAAATAGTAAATAATGGACTAGATTTCAGCGATTTTCAATGAATCTTCACTGTTTTCTCTAAAACTGCTCATGCAAATTGAATATTATAAATGGTATTATACAAAGATGTGTTCCAGCTTGATTCCGTACATTTTTCTATAACGTAAAACATACCATTTTGCTGAAAATCGGAAAAATATATGCACAAAAACTGTAAACATCATGGTAAATGTCAAAATTTTATCATAAATATCTAGTTTAAATATCAAGATATGCCATGAAAGTATGTCGTACAGGGTATTTGTAATGATTTTCATTTTGATGCTTTTGAAGTCAGTTTATTTTAGAGACGAAGTTAAATTACAGTCGGGTGAAATTGTAGAAAATATTCCATAGCTTATTAAAGCGAAAATTTGTTATTTCGGCGATCTCTTCTGTGTGGAATACGGTTGAAGGTGTGTGCGTGCGTGCATGTTATATTAGGTGGTACATAAGCAGTTGTATACATAGGATAGTTGGAATTGAATTAGTTATACAGGTTTGTTCTAAATAATTGTATTGGGAGCACATAAGTAGTTGCGTATACAAGGTGATTGAAATATGAGAGGAGCAAAACTAGTTACACAAAGTAGATTTTTGCGTTATAGAACGGAGAATAATTTGAGTTATACACAAGGCTTTAAAAATTGTCAGGAGCAGTTGAGTATACAGGATAGTTGAAATATAAGGTGGAGTATAATTACAGTTATACAGAGAGGTTTAAAAAATTTATATAGTTTGGAACATAAGTAGTAGCTTAGACAAAGTGTGCATATACTGCCAAATTTCAAGTTAAATAGTACTTTTTAATAAATATGAAATTTTAAATGTTTCCCGATAAATGTGTAATGTTTTGTGTATTTTAATGTAAAAATACCATGAAATATAGATTTCCAAAAAACGAGGAGAACATCTATTTTCAATTTAAAAATTACGATTAACAAAGAGCGTGAGAAATAGTTGAATGTTTAAAAAGTGGCAATTTAATTCAGTTATAATGTTATATACAGGGTGTTTTATAGAAGGTTTGCCAAACTTGGGGGCGGATAGGTGGGTGATGTGCTATATTATGTAGCCCATATAACATTATAACATCTAGATGGCCTACGGTTTTTGTTTTTTTTTTATTTATTGTTTCTTCTTCATTTCTAGAGCTTTCCATATAAACTTTTGTAACTTTTTTATTTCTCTCTGTATCTTCACCAAATAAACTTAAATCTAATCTATGGGGTTTGTTTGCCCACAAATGGCGAGGTTCGATTAAAAAGCCATTAAGTTAAACACTTTATCACATTATAAAAAAAATAAGAAGCACATCGCGGACTTTTTCTACTTCAACCCCTTTCCAACGATATATCACACGAACTGGAAAGTAATCAGTATCATAATAAAATTTGAGGTTGTAACTTATAAGGTTACAATTACAAAAAATAAAAACTACATCAAGTTGCAATAATTTGTTTAAAAAATTGACTTCCACCCCTATGGATGCAATAGCGACACGTTTTTATAACTGTAACAGTCTCTAGTCGCATCTCATCCCATATTATTTCAAAAGCAACATTTATTCTTTCTCTTAACCGGTCCTTTCTTTCTATTTCTCTCATAAACCAGTTGCATGGCCCGTACAAAAAAATCAAAAGGAGTTAGATCTGGGGACCTTATAGGGCCAGTTTTCTCAATCCACGCGTTTGGGAATGAGATCTCCTGGGGCTCTCTGACAATTCGCCTATAATGTGCTGGACAGCCAACTTTTTTTTAATATCATTGCTCAGCCTTCCAATGGGTTTTCATCTGATAAGATCGATGGTTTGGAACGCAACATTGATTATTTCCGTTAGCTGCTCCTTATTGTCTATTTCTATCTCGTAAATGACGATTTTCAAATGAAAGATTTATTGATCTTATTAGATGAAATGTCATTGGAATACAGACCAATAATATTCAAAAAAGTTGGTTGTCCAGCACATTATAGGCAAACTGTCAGAAAACTCCTGGACAATTCATTCCCAAATGCGAGGATTGAGAGAGCTGGCCCTATGCTCTGGCCTCCAATATTCGCAGATCGGACTTCTGTTAATTTTTTTGTAAGGGGACGGGCCAAGCACTATGTTTATGAGAGATAAATAGAAACCAAGGAGCAGTTAAAAGAAAGTATAATTGTTGTCTTCTAAACGTTGTTTGTGGCATATTCTTGATAACTTTTATGTTTTTTTTGGGAATAACACCACAATAGAAATAAAACTACGTATATTTCAAAGTCTATGAAACGTTTGGTATTCCTGCAATATACGTAGTTTTATTTCTATTGTGGTGTTATTCCCCAAAAAAACATAAAAGTTAGTATAATTGTTGCTTTTGAAACAATGCGGGATAAGAAGCGACTAGAAACTAAGACTATTGCATTCAGAAAAAGGTGTCGCGATTGCATCCGTCGCGGTAGAAGCCAGTTTGACAACATTTTTAACAAATTATTGCAACTTGACGTATGTTTTATTTTTTGTAGTTCTAACCCTGTTAGTTACAACCTCAAATTTTATTTTTATTTTTATTTATTAATTACTTGAATTACTTATCAATCGTGCAATATATCGCTGGAAAGTGGTTGAAATAGAGAAGTTTTTGTGAGCATTCGAAGTTGTCAATGTGCTTCTTTTTTTTTTGTGGTATGATAAAGTGTTTAACTTAATGACTTTTTTTATGGAACTTTGCCATTTCCGGACTCATATCATTTCGTCAACCAATTATTTGTGTGAAGTATCGAATGCAGAAGATCAAACAAACATTTTAGATTAGTTTATTTGGTGAAGATGCAGTGAAGAATAAAAAAGTTACAAAAGTTTATATGAAAAAATCTGGGAATTAAGAAAACCAAATTAAATTTAAAAAAACCGTAAGCTATCTAGATGTTATATGGCTACATAAAATAAAGCACATGAAAGCACCTATCCGCCCTCCAAGTTTGGCGAACGTTCTACAAAACACCCTCTATATCATATATTTGGTGAATAATTTAAAAATATAGATGTAACTATCAGATTAAAATCATCAAATATTAAGTTTCTGATACTTTTTTAGGGTAAAATTTTTCCACAAAATTGTTTTAGATCGTCATCCTTATTATGTAGACTCTTGATAACAGTTTTTCCGATTTTATAGAAAACTAGAGATTTAAATCTTCAAAATTGGTTAAACCGTTTTGGAGTAACTGATGAGCATACATAAAAAAGATTGATAACCTCCTAATATTTTGAAACTCGGTTAAAAATTTGACACTATTCTTTACAATGAAATTGTTAAATTTTTTGTTATCTACTGCCTATTACTTGACAGATCAGTTGCAAGAATAAATATGCCACTGATTCATTACCAGCAAATTAATTACTTTAATTAAATAAACCTGGAACAGAACATGAATTAGTTCAGCAATACCTTAACAAATATAAAACAACCGATCAGTCTGAATAATCTTTATTCAAAACTCTATTTAAAGCCATAATTCTTTAACAGTATAAACATTTCAATGAAATAAATTATGCATGCTACTTATATAAATATTACATTTATTATACGGTTATCACATCTGGGCATCTAATGTTTTAAATGGTTCTGCACAACATGCCTGGTTAATGAAGATATGAAATGGTAAGAGCAACCACAAACATCACATCTGAAAACAAAATATTAATATTTGCTTAAATATAACGGAACTATTAAGTGTTCTAGGGGGTATAATTTCAACATAATTAATTGATTAAATTTTAAGTAAATGTTTTAAAGGGTAATTAAAAAGCAGAGTATTTAGAAAATTGTTTTAATTTTATGTTCTTATGATAGGACAGTTCATGGCAATATGTTTGAAACATCGGCACATCTCCATTCGATGGTCTATATTTTCGATGATGATGAGGCATAATTGAGGTTCAATATCGATAATTTAGCTCTTGAATTGTTGTAGGCTTGTGGTGTACACAATTTTTTCTAGTAATCACAAAGAAAGAGGACTAACGGTGTCAACTCGTATGATCTTGGCAGCCAATTAACATCAAGACCCTGTGAGAAAAAACGCCCATTGAATTTATCGCGCAAAAGAGCCATAGTTTCGTTAGCTGTATGACAAGCGTCGCCATCTTGTTGGAATTACATATCGTCCAGATCCATGTCTTCTAATTCCGACCACAAAACATTTGTTATCATCTCGCAATTGCGAATACCATTCACGCTAACTGCGTGGCCGACCTCATTTTCGAAGTAAAGCCGGTGATGCCATCAGCCCATAAACCCCACGAACCAACTCGGATGAATCGATTGTTCCACGAGCACTATTGAATTCTAATTTGCTCAAATGCGGCAATTCTACTTGGTTTCTGAAAGATAGATGGGGCATCTCTAGTTTGTATTTTTGATTTTTTTGGGAATAACACCGCAATTGCTGGAAAGTCTGTATATTTGAAATAGTTCAAATGATTGGGAGTCTAAATCAGAACCCGAATGTGTTTTATTTCCATTGAAAGCGGGGTGATTTAGATCCTGAAACCTTTGAAGTATTTGAAATATACAAACTGCCCAGCAATTGTGGTGTTATCCCCAAAAAATCAGAAAAATGCAAGTCAGTTTGTTGACCAATCCACTAAGATGAAAATGTGCCTCATCGCTAAAGATGACTTTCTTCACAAAGTCAACATCCAATTCAGTGTTTTCGAACAACAATCGAAGTCTTCCCAAAATTTCACACTTTTGTGAACAGCAGCAATGTTTTCCGCAGTACGAGCTCAGGTGTTTTCACATCATCTAAAAACCCCATTTGCTGAAATTTAAGGACAATTTTCCCGATTGTATGCACATTTGGTCGATTAGGCTGACCAAAAAAAAATTACGAAGTGCACGATATGCATTTTAATTTGAACCACCTCAACAAGCTGTTCAATGGGGTACCTATCCATTCTTGCATTTGCCAACGACTGAATGTTAGAAACGTCACAAGAAATGTCAAACCAAAAACAAACATCATTCCAGATTGTCTGGAGCTAAATTATTTAATAATAAAAAATAATTGGATTCCTAAGTATAATATACAACTCGTCTTACTTCCAATGAGAATAAAATAAAACAAGTTTACCCCTTTTGTTCTTGATAGTAATGGACTGTCAACAGCTTGCGAATAACTAATGTAATTAGTTAACCCCCCCCCCCCCCTTGAGATCTAATTTCAGCCTTTGAACGAAGAATTGTACTTTAAATTAACAAATAAATCTCTTAAAATAAAAAAAATATATGGAAATAAAATAGTTACTCAAAATAATTTTGGAATATGCGCGATCCCTGCAGGCAATATGCCCAAGCATCATTTTTAAAATGTATAGGTACTTACTCGTACATATTGCCTACTCCTTTGTGGATTTCTTTGTGCCTATACAAATTGGACTGCCTGGAGAACGTACGATTGCATATATCGCACACGTACCTCGACGTCGTATGCGTCTTTTGATGTGAGATGAAATCTCGTAGATCAATAAAACCTTCACCACAAATTTCACAACAATACTGACCGTTTATGTGTGTACACAAATGCTCATGGAGAAGAATTTGATTTGGAAACCTAAAATTATAAAAATAAATTAATTTGTAAGTGCAATAAACATTGTAAATCACTAACATAGTAATAATAAATAATATTAGTCTGGGATTTTCTAAAGATTAAAAAAAAATTATAATCAGAAGCAGCTCGAAGTATTTACCTGAATGACAGAAGCATGACTTGAATTCCATACAATGAATTTAAAATTAAATTCTAATATATTTGACTTGACAATTGTATACATAAAAAATTATTATTTTTATAAACAAAACTATTATTTTGTCGTTTTTAAGCATATGAAAGTTTTTATTATTTGTTTCATTATCAAAAATAAGCGATTGTATATAACAAACGTTTTTCACTTTGTGGAAAATCCAAATAATTGATGTAATAAAGATTTTTTAAATTATATTTTGTAACTAACAAAATAATAAAAAAAGTATTTAATCACTTCTTTTATTTATAAAATATTTGAAACAAATTTAAAAATATTGCAAACTAATATGTTTGTACATAGGGTGTTTATAACACATGCCTCAACACTCGACTTGAGATTTGCATTCCAAAATTATGAAAAAAGTTCATTTAAACGAAAGTCTGGAAATGATTAGTTTAAAAGAATTTAAACATATTTAATATATTAAGTCAATTTAGAGAAAACACAAAATGTATTGAAATGTTTTATGTACTCTTCTGATTCTTGGATTTATTTATAAACACAGTCGAACTCACTATAATTTATTTCCACTACTTTAATTTATATTCTCCCAACTATTTACAATTTATCTTGAACACCTGTATTAGACGACTAATAACTGAATGAATCCTTCCGTCAGCCTCCGTATTTATATATTTTTTCTCGGAATTCTCGGGTCGCCAGACATTTCGAATTTCACGAAATATCGGATGAATTCCGATACCACGAAATATTGGATGAATTCCCGTCGCATTGCCCCCTCCTTAAGACCATTTCGTCCAGGAATGTCTCAGAATCCTTCCTGGTGTAGAGATATTTGTATGACTCTCCATGTAGACAACGGCGAACAGTTAAGCAGATGTTTGAGACGAAGAGAAGCAATCAATAAGATAATTTTCTATGAACTACAATATCATAAATGCTGTAGAAAACATAAACCTTTCTTGGAATGAGATAACAGAAACATCTTTGAAAGGAGTATGGAAGAACAATTGACCAGATTTAAGTTAAAGCAAATACATTGGCCACTCTGTAGATATGGATGAAATAGTGGAAGAAATAGTGGAATTAGCAAAACAAACCAGTTTACATGAGGTAAATGGGGAAGACGTCGAAGAGATAGTTCAAGAAACAGCAGCTAGTTTTTCTAATGATGAGCTATAGGAATTAACTAAGCAAGAAGAATACAAAAATATTAATAGTACTGATTTCGAAGAAGAGTAAAAAGAACTTTCGATGACGTTAGTTTGACCACTATAACTGAAATTATGGACCAATTTGTTGAAAATGATCCACATTTTGACAGGAGTCCAAAAGCAAGACGCGGTGTTATAGATGCGTTATCCGCTTATCAACAGCTTCTAAGGCAAAAGGAAAACGCAAACTACATTTTTTTTTTGTAAAAAGGCCTTTTTGGTAAAAAGGCACAGAAAATTGGAAATACAGAATAGACTGAATGATCTGATTTATAATTTTGTTTATTTTTATAAGTATATTCATTATATTCTCCTTATTTGTGTAAGAAATAAATGTTTGGTTTTATTTTTATAAAAAATACATAATTATTATATTTAATACCTAACCAATTTTTTATCCATCTTCCCCTAACCACTACTTATATGCTTACAATGTAGATAAATAAATTTCAAATTCGCGATTAAAACTGCAGTTCTCGCACTATTCGTTGGAATTAAAATGTTTATAACGAAATGTCAGTTAAACTGCATGTTACAACTCATTGGTGACAATAGAATAAATTTCAATTCATTTTAACATACCTGTCAAAGCAAACATAGCACTCCAACTGATCAGACATAAAATTTGTTTCGTTATCTTCAGGTGTAACCCGCAAGGAAGCATCTTGATCGACATTTTCTAAATTTTCTGACGTTTCATCACAACTTTTCTCTACAATACTATCAGCTGGTGCCTTTTGATGTTTGATACTCATATGGGTTTTGAGATGCAAAGTAGATCGAAACTCCTTCTGGCAAATGGTGCATTTAATTCCTTTTGACTGACTTAAAATCACTTTGACTTGTCTTTCTTTATTCTTGGTGTACGTAATAATTATGGTCAAAGTTTCCAATTCGGGTTGCCTAAAAAAATGGCCAATAGTAAAATATATCTTTACAAACATTGAACTGTTAAAACTATTTTGAGCTAGTTAATCATAATGATCACATTCCTGTGATTTCATCAATGTCTTTGTTTCACCATTGTGTATCTAGTTTGACCCTTCCTTTCAACTGTTTACTAGAAAAAATATTCCCCTACGATAATCCCACATTCCACAACTGAAACTACTCATGAGTTCCTAGGTCTCACTATATATTAACTGATGTAATCAGCGCCACTACATCGAATTGAAAAAATGAAAGTACAAGGAACTTTATAACAAGTAACCTTGTCTGTCCTTTAGAATCAAGCCTACTCATCTAACTTTGGATTCGATCTCAAACTCTTGAATGTAGGATCAAAATCAATCATTTATTGTATATCTAAAGTCGACTTGAAGTGAATAGCAGATACAAAAAAAAATAGTTCAGGGTATTCAAAAGCTTGTAGAATAATTTTCTGCTGACTTCCAGATAAAGTTTTGCCTAGAAGAATGCTCATTAATATAGCAGGAACCCCACGAATTGTGGGAATTCGTGAAATCCATAGAAGAGAATACTTGGAATAAAGAAGGTTCAATGAATGGATCCACTCCACCACGGAGAAGGGCCGTAACAACAGAATTTTACAGAAGAAAGAAAAGACCAAATTAGCAGTAACTTAACCAAACCTATTTCACGCTATTAACAGCTTACGCCTCCTCAATACTCAGGTACTCACTTGGTATAACGGGGGCAAAATTGGCATTAAATATTATTTCAAGGGAAAGGTCCAGTTCTATTATCAAAAGCTCAAATTACCACCCAGATGATTGACAGAAACAGAAATTGCTAAGTGACGAGAATACATCGACAAATTCAGCGGGAAACTATGCAAAACAGCTAAAATCCAGGATATTACAGTAGAATATCAGACGTTTGAAGTAAGTGAATAGTGGACGTGTTGCATCAAGAACTAGCACTAAAGTTTAAACCATCAACCATCACAATCAAGTAAATGTACTTTAATTACTAATATTTAAACTGTCAAAATTTTATACTTATTGAAATTTCATTTCTTTGAAATTATACATATTTTGATAGTTTAATATTTTCAGAGTGGGTTTTAGAAACACAAATTACAAGCTGGTTTAAGAACAACTTTAATTGATAAATCAGTCCCCAAGAAGAAGAATATAAACAGGTCAAAAATTTTCCAAATATAGGGATTTGGAATTCCAAATACAGAGACAATGGAACATGAACAACACATAAAGCATTATGCCAGTTGTCAATAGTGAAAAATTTGTAGATTATTATTAAAGTTATGTTTATCTTCGATCGAATTTTGCATTTAGAGGATAACCGCAGAAAAATCAATTTATCAGAATTAAAAGAGATTAACAGATAAACAAGTAGGCTCTCAGTTAGAACCTTAATCCCCTCCTATTTTAAAGATTTTTAATGGCTCTGTGTAGGTAGTTGGGTATAATACAATGTATATATAATAGGGAATTTATGATGGGTAACTTGATAGAGATATTGTACATCGAAACACGTGATTACATCAATGTCTTTTCAATTTAATGTTTAGTACATTTCAGCTAAGTATTACTGGAAGTACATTTTAAATAAAAATAAAATAAACAAATAATAAAATTAAATACCATTGCACTGAAAGCAAAGTCTGTTAAAAAAAACACAAATTTAGAAACAAATGTTCACCTTAGATAATTGATAAAAGTGGTTAAATTACGGTGCCTAATTACGTACATCTTACAGAAAACAATTCATATTAACTTACTTCTTTCGGTTAAATAGTTTCATATTTTCCTCCGTTCCTTTTAAAGCATCTTCGTTATCAGTGTCATTCAAAAAAATCCACTTACTATTACCATCACGTAGATCAAGGCAAGTATGACCGCTAATAAAAGAAATTGTTCTTTTGTACTTTTGGAAATCGTTCATCCATTGTTTCTCCATTACTTTTACGAGTACTCTTTTATTTTCCAATTTTTTTCTCACACTGTCCATACTCATTAAGCCTTCTATTGTTCTTGATATGTGGGAAAATGTTTCTTTCGGGACTGACTTTGAGACGATAATTTTGTTACCCTTTACGTTTTGCGGTTTCACTATTTCAGGAAAGGCTTCTAATTCAGCAGGTTTGGGTGAAGATGTTTGTTGATCTTCAGGTTCTGAAAATATTATACATGAACAAAATATTACTAGATTGATTTATAAAAAAATACTATTTAAAATAATTACTTTTAACCTATAAAGCACACATGTTATTCACAATTCTCATCTGGTTAATAAAGATAATTTTCTTTTCTATTAGCTTTAATCTACGATTATAAAGCAACTCTTGGGGCATCACTTCCCGTTCATTACAAAATTGCAATTGGAGCGTTTGCCAAGAACTAATGAGGTGTAGAGGTACGAAAAATGAAATATTTAAATAACACAGGGTCGCAGAGAATGTGAGTTTCAATCTTCTAGTTTGGTATCAAAGAAGATAATTGCTTTAAGAATCCGATGTACTTAATGTATTTCGAGTACTTAGATTTTTGGTGTTGTTTATGTTGTTTGTCAAGATCGTCAATTTTATTCTTGACTGATCAATTTGGGGCTTCCCAGTTAATTAATTATAATACCTCTTTATTGGAGGATAGAATGAAATGTCGGTGACTTTTTAATATCTTTTTTTTTGTTAACAAGCATTTTTGATTCCTCAACATAGTCTCCTTTTTAGCTCGATATATTAAGTCCAGGATTTTTTATATATATTTATTACTTCTAAATAATAGGTTTCCTCAAGACCCTCAAAATATACGTCTATTTCAGTAAACTAAATCTCTGCGTTCCGAAATAAGCGCAAGGAGTTAAATCTGGCGAATATGCTGGACGGGGGTGTAGCCTAAATTATGGATTTTTGCCATGGTGACTACACACCTGTCAACCCGTGCATTATCTTGACGAAACAGCATGTTTTCTTCCCAAATGCGGTCGTTTCTGTTTCAAATTAATACCGAATTTGTCCAAAAGCTCTAAATACTATTCCTTTTGGACGACCTGAGCGTTCGGGGTACTTCTGGTGGTAACCATTGAAATTGGTGGTGCAGAAACCCCGTAGTATTTATCAAACCTTTCCTTGGTTTCGGTGATGACTTTATTTCGCAAAAATAATGCTTAAACACGATGTTGTCTGAATCCAACGGATATCAGACACCAATTAAGCGACGCAAAACTTTCGCACTAGTCTATTAATAAATGACAGTGGACTTATCAAAAGGCCCTCATATGTTACCCATAGACACAAAAATCCAAAATTATCTTAAATAGGTTACCTGATAGTACGAGAGTTAGCAACGTCGCCAAAACAAGAATTTCAGGTAAGTTGATTAATTGGTATATCGTCTCTTTTACTCCCACGATGGGTTTAAGGGCCATCTGGCTAAAGATAGACGTTGCGTTTCCTTGTGCGCATAACACATATACAGCCAAAAATGTTAATTTTCAAATCATGTTTGTTATTAAAAAAATGTTGTATAATCGAATTTCAGAATGAATGAAAATTTAATATGATATTAGTTAACCATCAAAAAATTTAAAATTAATATGCCAGATATTAATTCAATTGTTTAATTAGAGTCAGACCGATTACAGTTGAGGAGTGCGAGCATACTGGAAGAGTACACTGGATTGTACGTTGCTTGCATGAAAGATATAGGCACGTAATTGGGGTGTAAAGGATCTTTTCGGAGCCGCTACTTAGAGATGGTTTAATTGATTACGAATATCGAGGGGATTAGTGGGAAAACAGTCAGAACATTTGTTATAAACAATTCAATTGTTTAAAATGCCTGCAACTCATAAGCTATGATAAACATGGCATAGACATACAGGGTAGAACACAAAAATACAAAGAGCTTATATACTAGTATGGATGCTTTCAAGGTGGAAGTACTTGAATACTTAGTTGCCTCTTCAGAATTTATATATGGCACAAAAATGCGATCTAAGAATTCTGTTGACTCAGAGATCCCATTAACACAACATATACAATCACAAAAATGTCTGGCAATTTTAAAAATACCTTGCAGAATGTTAATAAAAACCAATGAAAATAAAATATATGTTCCTGAAATTCTTTGAAAAATTAATATTTTTATATGTATATATCTTATGCGCCCAAAGGTCTACCGCCAGCCAGATAGTCGGTAAGTGGACCGTGAGATCTCGATCTCTCGAAAACGTTGCCAGCTCTTAGACTAGGAAGTGAACATAGACAGAAATTTTGCCCTTGACTTATTGTTAACTGTTTATACCTTTGATTATTAAAAATTATTATTAAATGTATACATTGCAAATACATAAAAGATTTATTGTTTACTTTTCTATATTAATTCATTATTAAAATTGATAATGTAATATCCGCATAAATGTAAATTGAAATAAAAACTTCTGAAATTCATACTAACCTTCCACTTTTATAGTTTCATCAATGCGTTTATCATCAGATTTCACTTCCTTATCATCAGTCTTATGTCGTATCTGAATAATTTTGCCAACTAATTGTTTCCCATTGACGGTTCTACCTAATTTAATTTTCTTATTTAATAAACTGTTAAGAAGACATTTCCTCCTGCTTACAGAATCAGCAGTTGATGATTTCTTGTCTGAATTCTTCAAATTCTTTTTTATTTTGCCTAGATAACTGTCCAATGTCACCTTCTGACCAGTCAGAAGATTTTTTCCAGTAATACAAGAAACATCAACTAATTCATTTTTTACTGTGGAAAAGCTAGCAATTTCTTCTTCAGATTCAACCTGATGAAATAATTTATCATCTGGCATCTCTTCACATGGCTGTAGATGCAGCTTGCCATCTTTAAGAATGGCATACTGGAAACTGCAAAAGAAATCAAAATAAATTTTGAATAGAAAATTTGAGCATGCCTTAAATGAGACAATCAAGGTACTGCACACTGCAAGCAGGAAAAACATTACTAATAACACAGTAATTAATAAAAAAGGGGCTTAAATGTTACAAATAATGAGCACGTTAATACAACAAAAAAATTAATTTGGAAGAAAAAAATTGTATTACTAATGTATAAAATTCAGCCAAAGTTCGTTAACAATAAAGTTAAGTATGGAAAATATAGAGGCATCTGTTCGCAAACATTATATAGAATAACCCAAGACTCTAGAGGAAAGCAGGCTGTTTGTAAAGCAAAACAAATCCAAAACAACACTCGTATAATTGGTAAGAGATAAAGGCAAGATAATGAATATTTGTTTATAAAGGTTCTTTCGTTGAATGTTGAACATGTTTGTAAGGACGCTGTCCATTTTTGCGCCACAATTAATCGAGAAAAGTTTGGTTAGAAATTTCCGCTAATAGAAAATGCATCCTTTCACTTTGGAGCAGTGTTCTGAAATACTACTGACATACTGAAAACTGATTTTGAAAATGGATTTCATTTGTCTTGAAATTGCAATGGTTGTCTGAATAAAAACTAAGCATATTCGGCGAAACAATCTAAAACGGCTTCTTTACCTCGCTTACACGTTTACGCTTACTATAGTAATATAGGACCGTAACTCCTTCATAAATTCGTTTCGTGTGTTGACCCGAATTTCAACCAAAAATCATCTTTTCGTACAAGACACAAAACTGTCGCTAGATATTTTCCAAGGGACGCCTTGAAGATGGTATAAGCTAAAGATTTGCAGACAATGACCACTTGAAGCATCATTCGAGAACCTCCAGTAGAGCAAATAGGGATAATTCGTCATGGTCATCAAAATAAAATTACCACTTAAATTAACAGTCATATTCGACATAATTTCTGGAAGAAAATTGTCGGAGACGTACAAACAAAAGTCAAATACTCCAGAAAATTCCACCTGATAAATAAATGCTGAATAAAGCAAGAAAAAAACAACAACAACCATGGACATGTATACAAAAAGATATCAGAGAAATTAAAACATAAACAAATTCATATGGAGATGAGCATAAAGAAGTGCATATGGAGATAATAAGTAGCAAGTGAGAAGATTAAGAAATAAGGGGCTTGAAGTAAATAGTAAGAACAAAATACAAAAAACAAGTCAGATAAATAACGTCCGGTCCGTGAGTATGAATTCTCTTCCAGAAAACAACTAGGAAGGTCAGATCTATAAAGAAACCCACTCCCAGAGTGCGTATAAGAAGAGATTCCATGCCCGGAACCACGACCATTTATTGCTCATTGTGTGTTATGCAACCGGGCAGACCCGTGAGAACTATTGAGCATCACAGCAAGGTTGCCAGATTGCTTACAGAGAAATATCCTAAAAAATGAACAATATTCATTTATTCATTCTGCTGCTTGGTTGTTATAGTTATAACTCTCTTTTGTTTATAGCTAGTCTCCGCTTTGAGTAATACGAGTGATCAAATTAAAAACAGTATTGCAAAAAATTGCCAAAATAGTTAAGGAATAAATGCCAAAAGTGCAGGGTTAGAAGAGGATCCAAGCCAACGTGATATTCTTTGTGAAACAAGTTTGCTCAACTCAACTGTATAACTACCGATTGATATATTTATAATTATTCAGTGTAACCTATTAAATGCAATTAACATTTTAAATGGCATATATTATAAACGAAATATCATTAGGTACACTTTTCATTTGAGATGCGAGAAAAACGGCAAGATGGCAGTAAAAAATTAAAACAATTTTGAAAATAAAAATTATTTTATCTTTTTTGCTTAGGTTGTCAGGATTTTATAATTTAGGTGCTGTGAATTTTGAGGATTTCATACAATTTAACTAAAAATACCAAATTGTGAAATTATGTAGAATCCAGATCTACTTTAAATCGACAGATCTTGCACCTCAGCACTAAGCATCTGTTCTCCCCTTCTGATATTAAACTGGAAATTAGTGCACTTAATGGTGGCTTCAATCAGCAGTTAGCCTATACCTGGGCAATACTCTTCTTATATGCACTCTTCCCACTCCTACTTTAGGAACTAATCATGTGATATGTAAACCGGGATTATTAAACTAACAGTTAGGAAAAGTGTGTGAAGTTATGTTTTACCATGTTAGTTGGAGATGTAAAGGGCACAGTTTGCCTGTGAATTAAATAACCTGATCATTATTTGAGCTTAATATCTTTACACAACATGTTAATAAATAGATTACTAGGTAGCAGTATTAAAAAATTCCATTATTTCTATTCCACTTACCTACTTTGCGAACAAATCAGATCAGATTCATCGATTTCATCAAATTTAATAAAATTATTGACATCGACCACTTCCGTTTCAAATGTCATCTGATCATTTTCGCCAGCAATAATATCATCGGCTGTAGCAAAATGGAAATCTGAATGCTCATCATTTATATAAAATATTTGATGTTCTTCAAGAGGACTGATGCCACAATTGTCGTCGATGTACTGAACAAACTCGGTCTGATCGAATTCATTATTTGAAATATCTTGAGTATCTGTAATGAATATTTTCCCTGAAAATAATGGAGGGGTTTGTTAGATGCTTTGGAATTCCAAAAATAATATTCTTCTTTTATTATAATTAACTAATTTCATAAAACACACCTTTCTTGGAAAAAAGTTACACTCCTTAGACAATCTAATATAAAAGAAATTCATCCCCAAGTTGGCCAGGTTTCACAATCCTTCTTAAAATGTCAATCATCTCGATGATAAAATTGTTACTTTTGGATAGTTGATAAAAGTGACTATATATCTTTGACAAATATCTTGTCATCCGCAAACGAAGCAGTTACGTTAATTAATCAGGAACTATTCATTTGATTTTTTGAATTTTTAATTCTCTTTAATGTTATTTTGGAATTTTTGGAATTTCTTCAAATAATTTGTAAGCTGATGTCAAAGAACATAAAGTTAAATCAATTGGAGGAAAGAAAACATACCAATGAAGATGAGCAGGTTTTTCAATTTTGAAAAAAAATGGGTGACTTTAAAAATGAAGTGACTATGTCAAAAATTTATAAACTTAATTCTGACCAGAAATTGGTAAGCAAGGTTTATCAAGTTTTAAACATATATATATATATATATATATATATATATATATATATATATATATTTGTTTTTAAGTTTTCGCGGGCACTAAATGTATTAGATGGTTTCCGGGAATTCATCCGCGTAGTTGAAAACTGATCCCTGCCGGGATCGATGGTAAAATGGGCGCTCAGTGGGATTTGTTATTTCCGGTTGAGTTGTTATTGGACGGGTCCGGGCCGGTACGGTGTTTAATAGAATTTTCCAACAATTCGATAAGTTCTGAGTTTTATTGCGTGCGCTTAGACTGTGAGGCCTCTTCGCTATTTCAATTGCCTCTCTTACGAGTCTTGATTTCGGGTGTTCTATATTTGCCAGTACTCTGATGTTCTCAAAGTCTATTCGGTGTGACATCGTGGTGGCGTGTTCCGCAATGGATGTTGTTTTTTCCTGCTTTCTTACAGCGTTCTGGTGTTCATCACGTCTACCTTGAATTCTTCTATTAGTTTGCCCCACATAGGTTTTATGACAGTCTGCACATGGAATCTCGTACACTCCCTGTTGTTCTAAAGGGATCCTCGTCTTCGGAGTCCTCAACAGCGTGCTTATTTTTCTGTCTGTATTGAAAATAGTATCGATATTGTGTCTCGGTAGAATTCTTGCAATACTGTCCGTGGTCCCCTTGACATACAGTAAATAAGCCTTGGTTATTGGTGTCTCATGCTTCTCGTCTGTTTGTCTCAGAGCTGTTTTTAAACTGTCCATTTCCTGTTTGATGTTATCCTGGTCAGCTAGTCTTTGTGATCTGGTTACTAAAGTCTTGACGACGGCTTGTAGTTGGGCTGGGTGGTGATGAGAATTAGCATGAAGGTATCTGTTGGTGTGAGTTGCTTTCCTATATACTGTATGGCCAAGGGTTCCATCTTCCTTCCTATTTATGAGAACGTCAAGGAATGGCAGTTGATTGTTGGCTTCAACCTCCATGGTAAATTTTATTTTGTGATGGATGCCATTAAGGTGGTCTAAAAAAGTATTGAGGTGTTCCCTCCCATGAGGCCAAATCACAAATGTATCATCCACATATCGCAACCATAAACTGGGTTTAAGAGTTGTTGTTCTTAGTGCCAACTCCTCAAAGCTCTCCATAAAAAGGTTCGCTATAACTGGTGAGAGTGGCGATCCCATTGGAGCTCCTTCCACTTGTTTGTATCGTTGGTTCTCGTAAACAAAATAGGTGTTCATCAGACAGTGCCTTGTTAAGTCTACAAGGTGTTGAGGGGGTTTGTATTTTTCTATTATGATATCCAAAGCTTCGTCGATAGGGAGGTTGGTGAAAAGGGATACTACGTAAAAATTTACAAGAAGACACTCTGGTTGTAAGACCGTTTTTCTAAGTATTTCGATGAAATGTGTCGAATTTTTCACATATATGAGTCTGCCCCCTCTGCAAACGGTTGAAGTTGTTGGGTTAGGTATTTGGCTAGGTGTTGTTCGGGGATCCAATTGACCTTACTAATGGCCTCAAAGGTGCACCTTCTTTATGTACTTTTGGCAACCCATAGAATTTCGGACATCTTGATGACTTTTCACGCGGAATGAGTTGCAGTTGGAGATTTTTGTCGATCCTACTTGCTTGGATTTTGGCCTTGGTTGTTTTCTCCAGATAAATGACAATGTCCTTGTTGAGGCGAAGTTGTTTCAAGGCCTCATTTTCTTCTATAGATAGGTTCCTTTTGGGTGGTTTAGACTTTCTTAGAACATGTGACCCATCTTGTCTAATTATTTCAGCGGTGTTCACATCTAATTTTGAAACTGCTGTTTCCACGCCACATATTATGCTCTCTGTTGGTATGTGAGGGAAAAATAGCGTCATTGAATCCCTTAGCCAACACGCCAATCGAGGAAGAGTTCAATTGGACTGAAGATAAATTATAAACGGTTTCGTTCGTTTTCAATTGCCGTGAGGTTAGACTGTGACCGTTATTATCCGAGAAAAATTCGTTTTTGAGCGGGCTTCTGTTGGAGCTTCAATTTGTTAAATTTTGCCTGTTGTTGCATTTTTGTCAACTCTGCATTCGTTTCGGCCCTAAATTCGCTAATTTCATCGAATTTATCCCATATTATTGGGTGGAGTATATTGCTTACCTGTAGGTGGATATCTAGGAGTTTAGTATTAAGAACATCCAAATCTCTTCTGGCATCACGTATGGCTTCCCTAAGTAGGGCACAACTAGCTTTCCATAAGATATTCTGTGTTTTTCTGTTGTTCTACCAGAACTTTACCGTCATGTTTTTCGGAATAACTCCTTCATCGCGGCATCGTTGTAAAAATGTAAATCGCATAAAAGTTTGCTTCTTTTCGCGCGTAATTTCTCAAATGTTTTACACAAATGAAAAGTATTCTCCCCGTAGAGATACACTATATTTGTTTTTAAGTTTTCGCGGGCATTAAATGTTTTAGGTGGTTTCCGGGAATTCATCATCGGGTTTGACTTTAGGGCTCTTTGTATATTTCGGTCTGTAAATCCGTTTTGTCTCAGAGCTGTTTTTAAACTGTCCATTTCCTGTTTGATGTTATCCAGGTCAGTTAGTCTTTGTGATCTGGTTTCTAAAGTCTTGACGACGGCTTGTAGTTGGGCTGGGTGGTGATGAGAATTAGCATGAAGGTATCTGTTGATGTGAGTTGTTTTCCTATATACTATATGGCCAAGGGTTCCATCTTCCTTCCTATTTATGAGAACGTCAAGGAATGGCAGTTGATTGTTGGCTTCAACCTCCATGCTAAATTTTATTTTGTTATGGATGTCATTAAGGTTGTCTAAAAAAGTATTGAGGTGTTCCCTCCCATGAGGCCAAATCACAAATGTATCATCAACATATCGCAACCATAAACTGGGTTTATGAGTTGTTGTTCTTAGTGCCAACTCCTCAAAGGTTCGCTATAACTGGTGAGAGTGGTGATCCCATTGGAGCTCCTTCCACTTGTTTGTATCGTTGGTTTTCGTAAACAAAATAGGTGTTCATCAGACAGTGCCTTGTTAAGTCTACAAGGTGTTGAGGTGGTTTGTATTTTTCCATTATGATATCCAAGGCTTCGTCGATAGGGATGTTGGTGAAAAGGGACACTACGTCAAAACTGACAAGAAGACACTCAGGTTGTAAAACCGTTTTTCCAGGTATTTCGATGAAATGTGTCGAATGTTTGGCATATGAGTCTGCCCCCTCTGCAAACGGTTGAAGTTGTTGGGCTAGGTATTTGGCTAGCTGTTGTGTTGGGGATCCAATTGAATTTACTATTGGCCTCAAAGGTGCACCTTCTTTATGTACTTTTGGCAACCCATAGAATTTCGGACATCTCGAAGATTTTTCACACGGAATGAGTTGCAGTTGGAGATTTTTGTCGATCCTACTTGCTTGGATTTTGGCCTTGGTTGTTTTCTCCAGATAAGTTGTTGGGTCAGTAGTAATTTGTTTATATGCTGAATCTTGTAGCAATGTTTGAATTTTGTTTGAATAATCCGCTGTATCTAAAATTACAGTCGCATTTCCTTTATCAGCAGGTAGAATGACAATGTCCTTGTTGAGGCGAAGTTGTTTCAAGGCCTCATTTTCTTCTATAGATAGGTTCCTTTTGGGTGGTTTAGTCTTTCTTAGAACATGTGACACATCTTGTCTAATTATTTCAGCTGTGTTCGCATCTAATTTTGAAACTGCTGTTGCCACGCCACATATTATGCTCTCTGTTGGTATGTGAGAGGGGGCAATAGCGTAATTGAAGCCCTTAGCCAACACGCCAATCGAGGAAGTGTTCAATTGGACCGAAGGTAAGTTTTGTTCGTTTCCAATTGCCGTGAGGTTAGACTGTGACCGTTATTATCCGAGAAAAATTCGTTACTCGAATATTAACCTAACTAACTAGAAGCGAAAGCAGAAGGCTACGAGAATTATGCGAACCGACCTGAATAAGGCAGATGTGACTCTGCCGAAACGTCGTCATTTTACTATCGATCCCGGCAGGGATCAGTTATCAACTACGCGGTTGAATTCCCGGAAACCGCCTAAAACATATATATATATATATATATATATATATATATATATATATATATATATATATATATTATGTGGAAAGGGAACAATTGTTTTACCCTTCCAAATGGTTCTCGGTCCTCGGTTTATATATTTTTGATTGAGAAATCTTGGGTTTTTGGGATCATTGAAATAATTCTAAATTAGTTTTTCATGGTAATTATTATATTTTACGTACGTTTCAACCAATTCTGGGTCTTTTTCAAAAATTTTCTTGTTTGTAAATTAATAACAACATAATTTTACACACAACTTAAACACTGTAAATAAAATTAACATATTTGAAAAGTATTGCCCCACTACAACCAAATTTATCTGTCTATTTTTTTGACTTGCTACATGAGACAGACAGATAAATTTGGTTGTAGTGGCGCAATACTTTTCAAATATGTTGATTTTATTTACAGTGTTTAAGTGTGTGTAAAATTATGTTGTCATTGAGTTGTATAATGATGATTCTGTAGTGCTTATACTATAAGGGTGACAAATGTATTGTCCCTCTGCTGGAATTCAATACAGTTTGCTATTATCATAACAGGTTTACATCCTTGCCAGCTTTTCTACAGTCGGTTTACATAGTCATTAACTTCCTTAGGGGGTTCTTCCGGCGTCCCAAAAGGCCTAATTCCTTCATGAACAAAATCTGAGTTGGTATTAAAACATGTCCTTAGTCAGAATGGAGTTCCAAAGGTGTCCTAAATTGGCACAGTTGCACAAATAAAACAGTTGATAAAGTGGTTGCCACTTTTGTTAGGGATAGATTATTCTTTGTTTCTAGGAATGGTCCAAAAATGTCTATGACAAATCTTTTTTAAAAAAATTCTCACACTGCATTTATTGTGCACACTAATGCTCCTACTGAATCACTTACAGCACCTTTTTCTTACATTTGGTAATAGTTTACACAAAAGAAACATGGTCTTACGTGTCTTCTTCTTCTGTTATGTGTGGCATGTTCTTGATTATTTTTAAGTTTTCTTGGGAATAACACCACAATTGAATTAAAAAAGCTCTATATTGAAAGAAAATACCAAATGTTTCAAAATCGATTCTGACTTCGATTCGTTGTCAGTGGCTTTAAAATATGTAATGAAAATGTAATTGCAAATTGAAAGTTTGATTTATTAGAGTGTCATTACACATTTCAAAGCCATTGACAATGAAGTCAGAATTGACTTTGGAACGTTTGGTATTTTCTTTCAATATAGAGCTTTTTTTATTCAATTGTGGTGTTATTCCCAAGAAAACTTAAAAATAAAGGTCTTACTTGTCAAGTGTGTTATACATGCATCAAAGGCAAGAAATTCTATTATATACTTGCTTCAACATAGTGGGTATCTTTCTTTGGTACCAACATTCAGGATTTGATTCCCTACCATTGCCACTTTCCCCATTTTTTTTCAAAGTTCTATTCTTGACTCAAAAGGGCTGATTTTAAGATAATTACTTGACTTAAGAGATCTTTCTCTTCACAATAAAGCTTCGTCGCTGACAAATAGATGGCCAGAATGGGTGCTGATACTATTACAATTTTCCCTGGTTGATAGTGATACAGTTTTCTCTCTCTCTCTCTAGATGGTGACTATTGTGGCAGCCTAACCCTTATAGGGCTGCTGTATAATTCTTCATTTCTTCCACAGTGAAAATATTATAAACTGGTTGCATTGGTGTCATGTTGATAGTCTCCAACAAATTATTCAACTGAGACAGAAATGCAGTAAAAAAGGCTCAGACGAAACTGTTGGTTCAGATCTGTCATGCCAGCTTGGATTGTAAAGCCACATAGCTTTCATGGCTTTGCCATCTCTAAAACTTTGGGTTTCAAAATAGCTCTCTGGCAATAACTCTTGTATTATATTTTAAATTTTTTAATTGTGCCTTTTATCATAGTTTCTTTGCCATGACAACAGAGTCTGAACTAGACCCTGAAATGTTTGAAAATATACAGTAATAACTGTTGTGTTGTCCATTAATTGAATGACAACAGGTTATTATCACAAAATGTCTAATTCCAAACAATCATAGTCCAGAGTTTGTAGTGAAGCTTGTCTTCAACCAAATAAAATTTACAAATTAGCAGGGGGCAACAGTAAAATTTTGATTAGCAAGTCTCCATAAGACCCATAAAGACGACACTATTTTCAGCCAGCATCTAGGGCAAATAATAATTTCATGGAAAGATTGAACATTAACAAAATTGTTAAGAAAGTAAATTGAATACCAGTAGCCAGAATAATTTCAATCATGTATTGACCACTGTGGAATCAAAATTAAAAAAAATGTGTGATTAATTTTTGAACATAAGTAGACTTACCTAGAGCTTCTTCATTTAGAATAAAAGTATCATCATCTCCTTGCAAGAAATGTCCATTTACAAGGATTGTTCTTGAACCATCTTGATAAATTATCTAGAAATTAAAGTCTTGGCAAAAATATGATTCATAATAGTTTAAATGTGTTAAGGCTGTTGTTAAATTGGTATGATTTTTTTTACTATAGACAGAAAAGCATATATCTACCTGAAATTTGAAGATTTTATTAGTATATTAAGGTATTCTTTAGAATGTCAAGAAAGAGATTTATTGTACAATACTCTAGGTCATAAAAAAGTGTTCCATTGGTCCTTACAAACCTGCAGGGGAAGCATGGTAAGGTGCACTTCCCAACCCCAAACAAGTTGAATTGCATAACTATTGAAAATGTACCCCAGGTAGGTAGAAATTTTGTGTTGGCTAGCAACACAAAATTTCTAGTTGTCTCTGTTATTTCCTCCTAACCTTAATATTTTTAAATAAATAGAGAAAAGGTTTTAACATTCACTAAAATGCAACAATTAAAGTTGAAAAACCAAACGACTATCATAAATAGCCATGTAGTTTGGGAGTTGTACAACTCATGGGAAAATCAACCCTAATTTGCTAACTACAATATAAATTCTCACACAGCTTACATCATTTAAGTTTTCAGCTATTTCTGGTTGATCCACAATGAGCTCAGAGTCATTTAAAATATACTGCACTCCTTCAGATGTTAGTACTTGAGACATCATGCCTCCTTATTTAAAACTCTTTCAATATACATGAACCTAAAACCCTAAATATTGTATTAATTATTTCCATTTTTAAATATAGTATGTTTTCAATATTTTTAAATCCCAAATCGGTAAAAACTCTCACCACTTTATCGGTAATGTATTTTGTATTTCCTCAGAGCAAATCTATAGTGTCTGCAGGCAAAGAAAAAATGGTTTTTACCGATCGGGTACCTAGGTTTCTTCTTTACCTAATCAACTTTAATATACTCTATTCTTTATTCTTGCTATGCTCCCGAACACCAATATAAGAAATTAGAGCAGTTTTAGTTTCATACGATTTCCACAATATGTAAGTAAATAATTCCACAAATTACAGCGTCATCTATTTAATGGTATAAAATAACCTGAATTAACATTTGACATATTGCAGAAATCAGATGTTTTATGTCTGAAAATTGTGGAGGGAAAATAAAAATTTTCGAAAAATTTAAAAGATCGTTATTACATATCAGATGTCCACAATTTTATGCATTGAAATGTCTTTTTACAACCATATTGATTCACTCTAATAGTGGTGTAATAAATTTTAAATGAACGTTTCGATAAAATTTTGCATAAGGTTATAAAAAAATATGACAGAAAACAGTATTTTTGAAATTCTTCTAGGCATAAATAATAACAGCACAGAAAATGTTTCCTACCCAAAACTGCAAGTTGAAGCAATTGATACAATTGCGAAAAATGTTACAAATATAATTTATGAAAGTCTCAAACAGAAGTCATCCGCAAGTCGTATTAAAAGAGACAATTTGTTGGTAAATTATGTATTTCTAATTTTAATCTATTGTGTAACATTTATATATTACAGAAATTCATCACAAGTATTACAGAAACTAGAGAACCGCATTTACATTTAAAAATTGAAGACATATTGAAACTAATTAAAAATGATTTTGATGGTGATATTCAGTTAGAAGGGTTAGATGATTTGCCCTGTTTGGAAGACAGGGTAACACAGTTTTATGAAAAGAAAAACATGAAATGCAGGGAAAAAATTAAATGGATAAGTAAGACTTTACTCACAATAATATTTATAAATTAATTTTGAATTTACAGATTTTATAAAAAATAATGACCAAGATAAGCTGAATTTCAAGTATAAATTAAATACTGTTCGAAAAATTGCTGATTTTGAAATAAAAGAATCAACAATTAAAAAGTTAGTTTTTAATGAACAAAATGCAAATGAAACCAGAAAAATAATCAATATTTCAGATAAATTGTTCAGAGAACAACAGATAATACTTTCATATGCTCTTATCAATGTTCAAAGTGATGACAGTAGAGTAATACTTGAAAAAATCTTACACAGGATTTTAAGTTATGGAAAGTTAGAAGAATTTGAAACAGATTTCTTGAGATACTTGTGGATTAAGGAAACAAGTAAGTAGGTTAATTTGCAATAAATATAGAAATATGAAACATTTATTGCAACTTTTATAATTGTTAAAAAAACAGAATGTTTTTTAGGTGATGATTCAAATATAGCAGCAATTCTCAGAGACAATTTCTTTTTTATATATGAAGGGATTGTACTAAAACATGCAATCAGTATCCTAAAATTTCACAGTAGGTTTGAATGTCAGGATTATTTCAATGATTTAGCATATAATAAAGAAATAGTTAGACTGAGAGTAGATTGTTCCAGACAATTGGATATACTTTTGAAGTTGAAACAAGTTATTTATGAATTGTATACTTTCAGTTTTTGTAATGAAAATATATTAAAACTAGTTGATATTATTGATGTGACAAAACAATAAAATCTCTTTGTTTTTTTTTTCATTAAACAAATTAATCTTAAAATAGATAAATTATGAGTTTCTGGGTTGTTTTCTCAAGGTCTACTAGTATTTTGTCATGAACAAGAACAGTTTCTATGTGTTAGGTATGCCCTCCTATGAATTTTATTTCATGTAAATACTAGTATGGCAATACAAGCATTTCCACTATAAAGTAAAAAATAATATTTAGTGAAGGAAACTTAAATGAGAATTTGTTTGTTTTTCAGTTTCTAAATTATTATAATAAATATAAAGCCATTGACAACGAAGTCAGAATAGACTTTGAAATGTTTGGTATTTCTGCAATATACATCTTTTTATCTCTATTGTGGTGTTATTGCCCAAAAAAACGTAAAAGTAATAAATTATTATAGTTATTGAGGGCAAGATTTTGGATAAGTAGTGTAACTCTGACTCTTTAGGTGTGGTATTTTTTTTGTTTATTAAATAATTGCTCACATTCTCTGTTGTTGTGAAAATGACAGATGATAAGTCCTCTAGCATGACATTTTTTTCTATTTATATTTATCAACATGACACATTTTATCACTCAATTCATAACAAACCCCTTCATTGTGTGTTGATCACAGTTACAGGTAATACATCTACTATTATAAAAATTGTAGTTGTATGTTTGTTTGTGCATCACATAAGAACTACTGATCTGATTTTAATGAATCCTGGTGGTGTGAAAGCCTATAATTAGCCTTAAAATCATGTATATATTTTATCTCGCAATATTGACGGAAACGGTGCTTATAGCAAAAAAAACTTCGACTAAGAGACAATTAGTCTATTGGTTGAATGCACACACCAAATATCAGATATACTTGCATTAGTTTAGCTTCTATGCAAAATTTGATTTAAAAAATTCAACTGATATATCAAGCATAATTTTACAGGGTATTCCATATACAGGGTGAGTTTTTTTTTAATGATCAGTGTTGCGTCCGCAATTGCTCGTACGTGTGTGAACTTGGTGTGTTGTTAAGTTCTGCGGACGTCTTACGTTCCTATTATGCCAATTAAGGGGTTACAGGTAGTTCAAATTAAGAGATAAAATGTCTACACACTGAATAGGTTTATTGAGGCTATTGTAGACAAGTTGAGAGTTAAGTTAAATTACAGAAAGAGATTATTAATACAAAACAACAAAGGCAAGATGTGAATTAACGCGACAATGTTATACTTGGTGGAGTCGCACAAGGCCGGAGTCAAATTTAGAAGTAGTTGCTCGTCCGAAGCTTGATTTCGATCTCAAATTCATTCAAATAGATTTTTCCCAATATATAGAAAAATGGGCGTTTCTTTGCTTGTTGGAAATCCACTAAGAATTTACGGAATACTAATAAGAAGGGATAACTGCCAAGGGTGTTTATGGTAACATAATTACACTGTCCTACTTTTGGCCCGAACCGGCCCATGCTGCGTTTGGGTACTTAGAGATCCTAATAAACTTTGTTGGGTTCAAAGAATGGTTATTGAAGGTAATAAATGCTTAATAGTTAGTTTCAAGAAGGGTTTGAAATATAGCTTTTTTAAGGGTCCTCATAAAGATGAAATGCTTAAAGACTAGGTTTATGTCTTATAACAAAATTACTGAACAAATGATACAAAGCAATCATAAATGTAGATTTTTTGGAACAACAATTAGGTGCTTGAAAAATTGGGATATTTTCCCATGAATGTTCGCATTGCAAATTCTTTTACTACTTAACAATCAGTATGGGGATCTCGGAAACTAGCGGAGATAGAGCAATGGTTAAATTGGGAAATATTTGCAGTTTTACTGGCCCAATTTAATGACACTTTCGGATTTTTGTAAAAAGTCATGGCTTACTAAATATTTTGAAAAAACGAAATTCTGTCGATTTAGTCAAATCCCTCTAGCTCCTTTGTTTTTGATTTTATAAAAAAAGTGTAAATATCAAAATTGAAGGGAATTGTATCCCGAATATGATTGTCATGTTCTCGTTTGCGGGACAGCTCTCGTTTTCGAGATATGACACAAACTTATCTTTTTTTGAATGGAAATCATAGTTGGCTATGACCTCAAAAATTCGGACATTTTTAGAGCTTTTCAACGATATAATACTCGATATAGTTATTCATAAAAGAACGAGTTATGGATGCTTTTCCCTCTTATTTTCACTTTTAACATAGCCATGAAATAGATTGATTTATTAATAACTATTCCAAAAAACATTAAACGATTTTTTTATGAGGTATATCAGATATAACGAAAAAACTAAATAAGTAGGTACTTACTAAAAACTTAAGAAATTAAAGTACATAATAATGGTTAAAATTTATGTTCGAAAAGTCCACCACTTATTTAGATAAAAATTGCATCTTTTTAAGATTGACATTACCGCTTTCCTCACAGACCGCCTATCAATTTCTTCAATTGCTTGTAATACCGCCTCCCTTAGGTCACCACCTGTCTCATACTTTGTTTTTTAGCACACCTCATAAATAGAAGTCTATAACTGCCAAATCGGGAGACGGGGGTGGCCATTCGCGTGGGCCATTTCTTCCTATCTAAGAGTTTGGATAGATATTATCTAAGTGTTGTCTTACTAATAATGAGTTATGAGCAGGTGCCCCATCATGTGGGAACCACTCAATTTCTAAACGAGTTCTCAAATTCAAATTATGCAACATGTCTTGAAAAGTGTATTGCAAGAAATGCAAGTAGCGCCACCCAGTAAGTGATTCATCATAGATAAAAGGCCCCAGAATAGTAGATCCTATGATACCACACCAAACATTAAAACCAAATTTTATCTGGGGTCGTCTTTGTTCTACATGGAAAGGGTTTTCTTTAGCCCAGATATGCTCATTGTGTCTATTGAACATACCGCAGTTAGTAAATCTAGTTTCATCTGACTATAACACCTTTAATGGAAACAGTGGATTGTCAAGACACATGTCTCTAAACCATGTACAATATAAAATACGTCGATGTTCGTCACCAGCATGCAAAGTTTGAGAAACTGAAAGTTTGTACGGGTGGAACTTGTGCGCTTTCAGTACCTTAACTACAGTTGGTTGAGATGTGCCAGCTTCTGCCGCAATGTCACGAGTTGATGTAGATGTATTTTGATTTACCATTGCCAAAACATTTATTTGTGCTGCTTCGTTAATTTGATTACGTTCCTTTGGTGGTTTAGTAAAAGATCCATATCTGCGTAAACTATCGTAAAGCCTCTTAAATGTACATAGAGCAAGCAGGTTGACGACGATTAAAATATCTATGAAAGTATTCCTCAGCTGCACAAACTGAATTTTTATGGCATATGATATAACATTCCACCATATTCAGAAGAGAGAAAAGCATCCATAACTCCGTTATTTTTATGAATAACTATATCGAGTATTATATCGTTGAAAAGCTCTAAAAACGCCCGATTTTTTGAGGTCATAGCCAACTATGGTTTCCATTCAAAAAAAGATAAGTTTGTGTCATATCTCGAAAACGAGAGCTGTCACGCAAACGAGGACATGACAGTCATATTCGGGATACAATTCCCTTTTTACAAAAATCTGAAAGTGTCATTAAATTGGGCCAGTGAAACTGCAAATCTTTCCCAATTTAACCATTGCTCTATCTCCGCTAGTTTCCGAGATCCCCATACTGATCATCAAAAAAAACTCACCCTGTATAGGATAGTTGAAACAAAGTTGAGTAGAATTACATGAGTTTAAAAATCATAAAAAATACGTGCCAATAAGTAGTTGGATATACAAGGTGGTTGAAATATAGATTGGTGGATCCTTTTAGTTATACAGGGTATATAAAAAATGGTAGAAAAACATGAGCAATATTGCAAATATGGAATACCTGAAATATGGGGCGAAATAAAATTATAATTAGGTATAAGGTACAGTGTGATTCAAATAATGTTAGAAAAAGCTGCACATAAAGGGTGGTTTAAATATAGGGTGGAGAGAAATTATACTTTACATTGTGGTTTAAAAAAATTTAGGGAATATGAAGTAGCATAGCCCATAAGCAGTTGCATATACAGGATGGTTGAAACATTTTGTATAAATAAACAGGGTGGTTAAAAAAATCACAGACAAATATTAAATGGTTGTAATATAGGTTGAAAAGAGTTACACTAGGTGATTCAAAAAATAAGTTCAATAAAATTGTGATATAAGCAGTTACAGATTGGGTGAAATATATTGGGTTCCCAAAAAAATCAGAAAAAATAAAAACAATACTTCTGGGGCTGCTTCAGGGAGAGTGATCTTGTTCTAAATTTATCTAAGTAGAAAGTAGAGTAGGGTGCCTCTATGATTTTGGACACAGTATTTTCTAGGCTGATATTAAAAATAGGTGATCTGGGGTTACCTTTTCCATACTCTTGGAATTAATACTTCTTAGTTTTAATTTTATACTTGCCCCTAATATTATTGTATATTCATCCAACATAAACATGAGTTTGGTTTAGTTTAAAAAACTAAAATTTTCATATTTTTGCTATACACAAAATCATTTCAATTTTAGCAATCCATGTTTCAACCTAAGACAAAAATCTAAAGGATTTAATTCAGGATGTTTAAGAATATATGCCTGCTATACCTATGATCCAAATATTCATTTGAGTTGGGACAAACATCAAGACCACTAATGTGGCCATAGCTTGTGTATGTTAAAGTTGAAATACAGACTATTCTTACTCTTAATTGCATTTAATAAGCTTCTTTAAAAATTCAAAAATTGCATGACATAATTTATCAAATTATAAAGAATATGTAAATTGATAATTGTATACCCATATTTTCAGTAAGAATGAAATTAGATATAACACTTAATTCATAAGAAATGATAATTAGTTTAGTTCATTCATTCTATAAAAGAGAGTCATGGAAACCACTGAAAAAGTCAAATACTCTCTGAAGTATCGGACTCTTTTTGGTCTTTTTTTAAGTCCGATTTTTTTTTACTTTTTCACAGATTTTCATAGTTGTTGAATTTGTTAAAAAAAATTCCAGAAATACAGTCGCACTAGGAAGCGGATCCATTTCTTAGAAACTTCCGCTTCCAACCATCAGTTACAATGACACCACTCCCTTTCACTTGTTTTAAACCTCTCAATATTGCGTGAGTTCCAGTATATTATTTGATTAAATATTTTAAACAAATAATATACTGACACCAACCCACTACTGAAAGATTTCAAACTTGTAGCCTGCAATGCTCAAATGTTTATTGTGCTAAATAAAATCAACGTTCAATGACGTCAAGCCCTCCCCCAATTGAAATCCTGGATCCGCCCCTGCAGGCAACCTCCAGAAGTATAAGCTCCAAGTTTACACCGGGAACGTCAACGATCATAGCTTTATTAAAATATGAATTTCTCACACTCAGAACATTCTGTACAAATTTGAGAAAAGCAAATTCGAATACATTATTCAAGTAAAAGGCAGTTATAGTCTTTTATTACCTCAAATTATAATTTACTTATTTGGGGCGGGAAGCGGAAGTCAGAACTGTGAAAATTAAAAACTCACAACAATCCCCCCCATTTAATCTCCTGCAGAGTATTAGATTTTTCTCCAGATACTACAGGATAGGCTGCAAGTGCATTGACAACCAGAAAAAAATAAAGAATTCTCGTTTACCAGGAAGAAATGACGAATAACTAATAGCTATCACTCCGAATTTCAATATTTTTGCGTTTGATACCCCGTTGGTTTATTTTCTCAAAACTCCAAATTTAACACTTGTTGTTGTTACATTGACCAATGTCAGGTTTCAAATTCCTGCTTTACACCTTTTTAAGACCCGAGATTAATTCTTCCTCACATATAACTTAAACATCTAGAGCCAATATTGAATTGTTTAGAGTTTGCACTAGAAAGACACTATATAATTTTCTGCACCATATTTATTCATTACACAATTTATCTTCTTGTTGCCTCAGCAACAATATTTGTTATTTTTGTTTTAAACGAACCAGGTTGAATGTGGGAGTATTGTTTTTTCTTAAGTTGTCTGTTACACATAAACACAAACAAATAGTACATTCTTACGTTTTATTAAAAATAAATAAAACAATCATTTGCCATAATGACAATTAACGGCTACCTTCTTAATATTAAACAAAAAAACACTTGAATGTGGAACTTTGTTTTTACAAGAAACAAATTTTAAAAAGAATGAAAACCGATTTATTTGTATTTAAAAGATATCATTTTCTAAATTTATACACGTAACCAATACATAGAGGATCGGATAATGTTATAGTCTGGTAGATTTTCTACTGGGCCTACAGCTGCGACTGCTGGACATCTGTCATATAGATATTTGTAGCACACATCTCTAACATTTTTGGCTGTGATACTGTTGATACGATGTGTCAATTCATTAGGGGGTAACCTCCTACCATAACATAACAATTGGCGGCCTGAAAAATTAATAACATATAGAATAATATCTGATTTTACAGTTATATCGTTGAAAAATATTGTTTCGTTTACAGACTTGGCGGCAATAATTTGAAGTTTAATCAAGCATTTCGCCAACAGCTACGGTTAACATTGCTAAAATCATACAACATTATCCTGAAGTTTATTTAAAAATTATTTAACCACTAGGGATTTTTATCTCCTGAAAAGGAACACTAATATCATGCAACATTATCCTGAAGTTTATTTAAAAATTATTTAACCACTAGGGATTTTTATCTCCTGAAAAGGAACACTATCATTTATAAGGATAACTTCCTTTAATTAATCCTTTCAAAAATTGAATGTTTACTGAATGGAATTTGAGACACACCGGAATTCATTTATCAGCAGATTAATAAATACGTATAATATTGATGTGAAACATCTATTGGCAGTAAGATCGGCTGGTTTGCCGGCACTGCAAACGACATGAGACTGATGCCGTCGCTCGCGACCCCCTTATATGTGTGTGCCGGCGTATACTACACGCTTCGTTGCTTCTCTGTATAAGCTGCGTACTCTTTCTATCGGACTAGAGTATACTAACACGTTTACCACTTGTATGCACGTTTTGTATTTTTCTTTAGTAATTTATTGTTGTTTTTAATGTGCTTTAAAAAAGTCGAATCAATGCTATTATTTAATCGAGATATGAGTGACTGTGACGATCAAGAAACAAGAAAATAGTGGGTTCCCAACGTTTGCAAAGGTTAGTAAATTATCTATTATTTCGTTTTACATTTTATTACTATTTAATTCGATTTTCTCATGTGAGATTACAAACCCCAATATGAAAACAATTTCAAAACTTTAATGTACTTGTGGTAGTCTAATAGCCTCGGAAACAGTAAAGATAACAAGATGACAGCACAGACAAAGCCTGGAAGCAACAAATAAAAGAAGTCAACTGGAAAGCACCTAGTTTAGATGGACTATACACAGAATTGTGGAAATACTATGACTACTTTTTAAAAAAATATGTAACAAAAATGCAAATGTCATCAGAGAGAAAGTTAGTTAATTTTTAAAATATGGAACAAAAACGTGTGTGGTAACAACAGACATAGAAAACTATGCCAAGATAGTCTTAAACTCATAACAGAATTTAGGAAATGAGGATCAACCACTGATAGACCACAGACAAAAAGTTTTGAATAGAGGTGTAAGCCAGGCTGCTGAAATAGTGATCCAAATCTGCTATATTCGGATAACTTGGAATTGTTTGATTGTTGACGATGCCCACCCCGATACTCGCGTTGTTTACCATCATACAGCTGATTTCCATGTTTTATCTTTTACAAATTTTCTTCTACCAGCAAGACCTTTGGTTTATTCTGATTAACCCTTCTAGAGTGTCAACCAGATTGTCACTGTCAAAATTTTTAAACAACAAAATTTACATCAAAGTGAAAAGTCAAAGCGTTCAATTAAAAGACACCATCATTGTTAACAATTCCAGATTTGAAGTTGAAATATCTCCAAATATATAAGTATCACACAACATACAAAACACCATTGTAGACATCTCTTTCAGAATATCTGTGAGGAATTTTTAAATACTTATCTGTAGCAGAAAAAAAAATGCGGACAGAAATACCCAGGTACGTAAAATAATGAAAGACATTCTCAACAATCATTCAGCAATCCTTGAAGACGAAACTTGTGCCATTCTTGGATGTACACTCCATCTGAACAAAGATAGCCTTAAAACTAAACATTTGAGCAGGTGAATAATTATAAATAGTCTTAAAATCATAGCAATGTAGAACTAAATGTACCCAGTTCAAAATTAACAACACAATTATTGCACCACCAGCTTCGGTGACGAAATATAGTGCCACAAATAAATAATATCACAAACATACTAAAACTGTTCAAACCAGTCAACGACGAGGGAATACTTTCGATAAACGTGAATGACAAGATCAACCCCAAAGTAGATAGAAGTTCTTAAAACAATAAAGATGTTTGAAAACGAAAAATCTAATGTATATATTGAAAATTGTCATCAATGAACCATATATAATAACTATTAGAAAAATGGAGGTGAAGGCAACTGAATAAAACCAATTGATTTTATTTAGTAGCGTCCTCTTCTATTTATTATAGTACAAGTAAACTGACCTATGTCTTCACATACTGCTGTTGTGGTGTCCAATTGCAAAAGAGTGTAAGCTGTTAGAATAGCTTTAGCGCGGTCCACTTCCGCTTCGGTTACACTCGTGCTTAACCTCATAAATTCTTCCTGAACATTGAAAATCATATCTTCTAATTTAAGAGGATCAGACACGAAATATACACCCCACAAGCCGGTGTCCTGAAAATATCAAATCATTATGTTCTTGTAAATAATATAATAACTGTTCAAACTACCTTATAACAAGTATTAAAACTTTGATAGGAATGACATAAATCTCCTTCGCCGCTAGCACGTGCTAGAGTTGTTGCATTCTGTTTAGCTGAAGCTTGAGATCTATCCCAAGCGCCCAACAAAGTGGAGGCAACCATCAGAGTTAAAGTGTCGGGATCTGTCCAGCTGGCCCCTTCGACCGCAATAGCAACATGAGCCAAAGGCAAAGAATCGTCTCTAACGCGTATTTCGGAACCAGTGAACCGACAGGTGGATAATCTCGGTACTTCGCCAGGGTAGTTGTTATCTGTGTAAGGGAATATCAAATTGTTAAGAAAAACTAAACATTCATATATTACATAGTTATATTGAGCTGCAATTGTCCGTTTGTTCGAACATTTCGCAAAAATTATTGAACCGATTTCAATAAATCGTTAGGTTTAAAAGCTTATGATGAGACTTAGAAACTGGTATGCATTTTAGCTCTTTATGATGACCAGAGACGGAGATATAACATTTTTTCACGGCGAAGTTCACTAATCTGAGATAAGCTCCCGTGCCAAGTATATCTATAAAAGTTTATTAATTGTAACTGTATAAATATTTATAGTCATTTAAGCAATTCATTATGAACAAGTTGATTGGGCATTTAAAACGTATTGTTAATTGTTCAGTATAATGAAAGTCTATTTCAGACACCTACAAATATTTAGGTATCTAATAATACCTGGCAAAAATCTTAGAGCAGCCTATGTTAATTTAAATAATATACCCGTGGCATTGTAATTATAGCTGTACTTCAAATGTCAATATGTATATACATATATTTTGACCCAAATCAACAATGGCTGACATCTGTAATTTAACGAATTAAAGGTAAACTTGCAAATAGAAGCTAAATAGGCAGGTGATTTCGACGGAAAAGTAGGTCTTATAGTTAGCCCTCATGACATTAATTGGCTTAACTATTTTTTTTATAAAGGACATAACAATGGAATGATCAAATAAAACTAAATTAGTTTTCATTATTACAAAGTAAGACCTGCCACGATTATAATAAAATTTACTGAAGACATTTGCAATTGCACTTGGAGATACTACTAGCTGTAGGTAAACAGAAATGGCTCTATTATAGTTGAAATCTTAACCACAAACACACTACGAGGTCTGGCTATAAATAAAGTCACAAGACGCCAAATCAGGCGAGTACGGCGCATGTTGGAGCACTGGACTGCCTCTAGCGACTAAATAACGCTTCACAGACAGCGCGTTATGGGAATTTACGTTGTATTACCAAAACTTTAAAATAGGAAGTTTGGTTTACAGTTTGACCCTCTGGAACCTATTCAATATAGTATTGGAATCTCCAGGTATAATCGCAAGTGATGATGTTTTCCATCAATTCAGGCTCTTCATATCTAACCTCTCAAGAAAATCTGAGCAATCTGTTGACGGACGGGCTTTTGAATATAGGTGAATTTATTTTGGTACCAACTTCGCGCAGACTTTCTCCATGTTCAATTCGTCATGTAAAATTTTTCTCACCATTGCTCAGCAATCATCTGAATGCTTATACGGCGATATCCGCGCACAATTTCATTGATTTTGATCACTGTTTGCGGAGTTGAAACAGATACAGGTCGACCTGAACGTTGTTCATTTTTGATACTCAAGGCCATGGTTAGAAATTTTTTTCGGGGTAGTTGGATCAGTTTTTTGTTTGATGGTAGGCTGATTAGTACAGCAAAAGCAGTATTTGTGTTCATATATTACCAGGATATATAAATATAAAATTTATTCTTACAAAAACGATGAAATGCGAAAAATTCGGGAGGGGGGGGGGTAACCTCCAGACCCCCGCTGGCTACGGGTTTGTCGGTACTCTCTCGATATTCCGAAAACTTGTCATTCGAAAACACTTGCCCGGGATCGAGAATTCTCACCATAGGCATCTTTTAAAAATCTATTGCACTCAACAGTTTTTTTTTTAAATTCAACAGGAAATTTAACATTCATCAGTTGCTCGTCATCGGTACGAGGAAAAACAGTTTGTTTCTATGGTCTGCAGAAAAAATACTACTGCAGCGACTAAAACGTAGTATTACACTTCCAGCTATCCAGGGTTGCAATCGTTTCCCTCCCTACCCTCTAGGACGCCTTCTGCGCGCACAGTCTCGTTACTTATCAGCCAGATCTCGTATTTCATTAACTGAATAATATACACCATATTGAATATAAACAGGATAGATATTTATTCTTCTAATACGTACTTAATTGATTTAGGTGTGTTTCAGTTAGTTTAACAAGTTCCTCATGATTTACACCCCCTGCACCAGCAACAACAATCCGACTGGCCTTATAATGATTAGACAAATAGCTTCTTAGATCATTAGCATTTATAGAACGAATGTTTGCAGTTGGACCTAAAAAAGTTAAAAAAAAGATGCGTTAACTTTCTAATTCGGTAATTAAATATTTCATAAAGGTGTACCTAAAATCGTATTTGCTAGCGGTGTTCCCTGATACGCAATAGCATGTAAATGATCAAAAACGACTTCCATCAGATTTGATTCGACTTCTTGCATTTCCCTCAGTATAACACCACGTTCCTTTTCAATTTCGGCTTCGCCCAGTTTGGCATTCTGGACAATATCTCCTAGAATTTCAAGAGCTTTTGGAACATCTTTTGATAAACATTTGGAATAATAAACAGTTTGTTCCCTGCTTGTATAAGCATTGAGTTGAGCTCCCAAATCTTCAATTTCAATCTCCAGTTGACTTTGTGTTCTCTTTCCAGTACCCTAGGAGAATTTTTAAAATTAATACTAAACACCAAATATGATATTGTTACTGAAACTGAAAAGTATCTAATGAGAAGTTATTAATTACTAGTTTTTTCAGACCAAATATTTTCTTTTTTATGAATAGATTAACTTCATCTAATAATGTTGTTACCCTGTCTGCTAGAAACCTCAAAAACAATTCTTATCAGAGAATCCACAAACGAATGAAAAGAATTACGTTAGTTGAATAAAGATTGTAGTTATTTTGCAATTTGTATTTTTACTTAAGCGACATCTATGATTTTCAAGAAAACCTAGTTTACAGAGACCACAAATCGAGAGTCATACTTTGTATAATACTGTTGACCTGTGATTCCTAGGATATATTTATCACATGAGAAGAAAATGAGAAAAAGGCAAAATTATTTAATATTTTTTTGTTCAGAAGAAATAAAATTGTTAAAGAGTTTACTTTACTTTATTTGAATATCTAACATCTTCAAACTATTTGCAATAGAAGCATGATTCAAGATCTGTAAATCTTTTAGAAAACCCTAGTTATATATACATCTACTGCAATAATTTAATTTCTAAATCCATGTTTCTTAATTTTTAACAACCAAAAAAATACAATTGTTTGATATTTTGTTTTAAATAATATTTAATAATCTTGCAAAAAATATTCGAAAAAATGTATATGTACCTTAAATGCCATATGTTCCATAAAGTGTGCTACACCATTGTTTTTGGAATTTTCATAGCGACTACCAGCATCTATCCAAATCCCCACAGTTGCAGTTTGTGAGCCCCAATCTTCAGTGGCTACCCTGATTCCTTAAATATTTAAGAAAGTAAAATTATACCTTCATAATGAAAGAATATACACATTTTAAAGTTCATTGCTTATAAGATTACATTTTAAATGAAATATAAATGAGCTTCCAACATTGTATGTGTGACTCCTGTGAATCAAAAAATGCAGATTTATATTGATTATATATTTATTAAGTAAACTACATACAACTAATTTTGCTAGTGTGAAATTGAAGTTATATATATAACAGTATAGTGTCATACATACATGATGCTCTTTTATATGAATATTTCACTAATACTGCTTGTAAATAATTATTAAACCATTGGCAAAGTTGGCAAAAAACATTTAAAGATCAAGTAGAATAATTTTATTTATGAAATAATTTGGTCAAATGTGAGTTGGACTGACATACTGAATCAAAGTGCATATTTTTCTAATATTTGAGTTTCAGGCAAACAGGAATGAGCAGTTATTCTTATATTTACCTATATCTTTTAAACTAATTTATAAAAAATATAGTCTCACACAATTTCTCATTGGCCAACAAATTTAAGATTATGATTTTCACTTTAATTAACCAATAAACTTTCAGTAATCATTTGTCTGAATGTTAGGGTCAGTAGTTTGGAAGATAATGGGGAGAATTGGTCAAATTATAAAATCTTTTAAACCAATTATTTTAAAAATGCAAAAAAATCTATTTGTATTTTTATGATGATTCTTTTCATTTCATACATTATGTTAAAGGTGCACTTTAAAAAACAAAATTTTAGTTTCCATTTAAGTTTATCAGTGACTTTTCTTACTTAGGGATTTCTCTTATTCATCCTATAAAGTTCAAGTCAGTGGCTTATACATTTAATTTTCTTAAAAAAATTAGGTATTATGGTTTGGGAAATAAATGGGGAATAGGGAATATGTATTTTTTGAATATATATTTTTTAATATATTTTACATAATTCATTTAAAAAATATGTTTTTATTCATCATAATAAGCCCTTTAATTTAATATAATACATGATGTGTTAGAAACAATTTTAATTTTATATTTTCCATTTAATTCTGTAATTTGCCCCTGAAAATTAATATCTGTGATTTCTCCTTATTGTTCCTGCAAAGTTCAAGTGGGGCCCTATACCTCCATTTTATTTTTCAAAATTTTAGGTCTTATAGTTTCGGAGGTGAGGGGGGAATGGGTAAATTTGTGTATATTTTTGTTAATATCTTTTAAACTAATTATTTTTAAAATGTGAAAAAAATATGTTTGCATTCCTCAGAATGAGGACTTTCATATGATGATTTACGTGAAGCATTTGAAAAAAAATTAATTTTTCATTTAATTCTATACTTGCCCCCCCCCCAACATTAAAATTAGGAATTTCTCAGTATTTTTCCTGTAAACTTCCAGTAATGTTCTATATTCCCTATTTTATTCAAAATTTTAGGCTCAGTAGTTTCAGGGATAAGGGGGGGGGGGCATTCCTCCCCCCAGAAGTACTCCTAAAATCAAAATTTCTTTATTTATGATATGTACTCCTAATTGCACCACCAAACTATACACTGGTAAATTTCAACCATTTTTGTTCAGTAGTTTCAGATAAAATTGCTGTGATCAGAAAAATGGAGAAAGCACAAGTAATGTTATGAGGGTATGCATATATAGTATATGGACAAATTTTTAGTAGACTAAAACTTGAAGAGACAATTTGAGAAAATTTTCACTGAATCAGAATTTATGTGGCAAAAGCATAAAAAAGAATATGTGGTTGTAGGGGAAAAGAAACCAGTATTTGGACAAAGCAATATTCTAAACAAATGAGAAAAGTAACATTGGAAAACAAAATGATGAGTGCAAATTTACAGAAGATTTGTCTTAAAAATCCAACAGATCAAGGTTGCCACTTGATTATTACCCATATTGGAAGAGATAATTGTACCTGCTCCAACTTTGTTTCAAGATCTATGAGACTATCAAGGCCTTATTTTTTTCCAAGAATATTCTGGTCAAAATATTTATTAATGACCAATTCTTTAATAGTTATCATTTCAGATTAAATAAATGGTCACAATAAATGCAAAAAGCAAGAATTCTTTCAATGAAGATTAAGCAAACAAATAGAGGCAGAAGACAGATTTTTCAAAAAGAGCTCTTGCAGTTGTACAAAGTATATGTAAAGTTTTAATAATTATGATGAAGATTAATTATTGAAAAAAAAAACATGGAATTAAGGTTAAAGTATGAAACATCCTATATAGTACAAGCTGTATTTTTGACAGTGATAATTAACATATAATTATATAAGGTCATTATTGTATATTGTACCCTTTATCCATTAACTACAAAACTAATAAATATAGCACATCTGGCAGCCCTGGTTTTGGTCAGTGCATAAGTATTACAGAGTATCCACATGCATATGAACATATCCATATTCTGTAGTATACCTGCTTTATTTCACAAAATTGTTGTTATACAAATACTGTTTAGTACTTGAGAAATATTTTTGTATTGTTTCAAATGACATATTCCTTTATTTTACCCCATAATGTTTCAATAGGGTTCACTGTAATAAAGTGACAATTGGTTGTTACACTCATTTCTGAAGCCAATTAAAAAAATGCTATTTCATAATAAACATTCGAAGGCAATATACATAAACAAACCAGCAAAGCAGTAACGAAGAGTTCAATTAATATTTTAACAACAGGCCTCACAGCCATTACAGAAACATTTAAAATAGGTTATGTAACTTACCATTATTTAAAGTAGTTACTTTGGTTGGAGGTACATTGAGAAGAGCTTGTTTACTGTCGGGTTGTGCTGAAGCATTTCTTAAATTTTTGCAAACCTACAGTAAAAAATTAAAAGAATCAGGAATGACAGAACACCATTACGTAATTTAAAACATGCCAATTTATACAGGTTAGAAATGTTAAACAGGTTACAGATATACATTATAAAATTTTCTATAATAATTACCTTCAACACTTTGTTAGCATTTGGTAGTTTTGCTAAAGATCGAGGCAATTGCAAAATAGACGACATTTTTATTTCCTGACAGGTGTTATGTCACTTTGTAGTGACTTATGTCACAGATCATACAATAAACTTATGTACCTGACCTGACATATGACGTAGTCACATACTACCAACTCAGAATTATCAAATATTCTGTGATACGACCATAGATAAAACTAATAGAATTGGAAATCATATAAGCAGTTTTCCAAAAACGTCACAACCTTAGGGCATTTACCTTCTGCAATGCACAAAATTGTGACAAAACTAGAAAGAGAGGGCAATAACAGGCTATTTCACTTGGTGGGGGAAGCAGCCAATGAACAACATGCTGGTCGTATTTTATTGGAAGCAGCCCCCTACCTAGTGAAATGGCCTCTTGCCCTCTCTCTTTAGTCTGACCATGACACTTGTGCACTACAGGATATCTCCAGATGGTACAAGGTCTAAGGTCACTACAGCAACAATGTGGCTCACCACCAACTCTCCCAGCTACAGCACCATCTTACACAAACAAGTTTACTTGAAATATATTCCCATTAACAACCGAAAAATGCAACGTTGTGCAGCACAAAGTGACAAGCTTAGAGCTTGTACATATGGAGGTAGCCAACAATGCACAAATATCGTGGTACGATTAAAAAGAGAGAGGGCAAGACTATTTCACTTGATTGTGAGCTGCTTCCAATGAAATACGTTCAGCATCTTGTTCGTCGGCTGCTTCCACCCACCAAGTGAAATTGCCTGTTACTGTCTCTATTGCCTTCTCTTTCTAGCAATGCCACAATATTTGTGCATTGCAGGAATTTAAGCGATGTGTGGCGGCAAATAACGATTGGTTGGAGAAACTGACTTGTCGGCAAGTTAACGTTTTTTTTTTATTATGTAATAGTTAAAGCATAGGTACAGTTATAAATATTGTATAGTTAATAATTCAATATCATAACATCTGAATACTTATTAATTGGCAATTTAAACATCAATTAACTCGATACTAATTTTTCTAGATTTTTCATTTCATTGAACGTAAGACATCCGTTGAGCTCCCCTCATCTGATTGAAATCTCGAACAATTATTATTTATTTATTTAGTATCTGTGAGCTAATTTTTCCAGTGTTACGGAATTTATTTCGCGATAAAATCATTTAACATTTTCGGTAATATGTGTAACTGGTTACTCAAATCTCTATGATAAAAATTACCACTGTCAATCAGGATTCAGGATTCTATTCTATGATTAGAATCAGCTGTCCAGCTGTCTTTTGTCAATCCTGCAAGAAAAAAATATTTTACAACTTTAAAAGAAAAAAAAAGATAGATACTACAAATATTACAAATATGACTAACATTTTTCGTTATTTTGGTTTGGATAAAATTTCTGTTTTCTATAACACTGTGAAGGATGCTGGAGGGCTGAAAGCATCTCTTTATAAAGTCTTTAGGTAGTATTTTCATTACATAAGTCTTAACCAATCTACTTTATATTTCTTTGTAGAATGGATAATTTAAGATCGGGGACCTTGATTGGAACTGATCGATATGGTAACAAATATTATGAAAATCCCCACTTCTTTTATGGTAGAAATCGATGGGTAGAATATGCACCAGAATATGGTAAGAACAATTGGTGGAATCAATACAAATTTGTAATAAATTATTGTAGGTCTTGAATACGATGGCAGCCAAGTACCAGCTGAATGGTTTGGTTGGTTACATTACAAAACAGATTTAACTCCAGATAAAGACCCATCTAGACCCCATTACAAATGGATGGCTAAACATACAGAAAATATGAGTGGTACATCAGGGCAGTTTATGCCTTATTCAACAACTAGACCAAAAATTGAAGCATGGATACCTCAACAAAAATAGTTTAGGAATTCTTAACAGCAAAGTTTCATTGTATATATAGAATGTCATTAAAGTCATATAACATATAGTATATCATTTCCAATATAAAACTGCACTCATTTGAAAAATTTTAACTATTAGCTACAAAACATCTAATTTGTTAACTCTAACAACAAAAAGTCAGTTCGCTAAAAAAAACAATTTTTATTGGCAAGGCCAGGGATGAGACAACACTTTTGATTATTGAACCAATTTAATTAGTAATAATTATTGATCAATTTTAATCCGATTTTTTTTAAATTTTCATTTACCCTAGACCTGTGTTAATAGAATTGATGTATTAAAATGTGTAGGTTTTCAGGGCCAGTTTCAATAGATAAAACCATGGTTTTCTGGGCTGGTTTACTAAAGTATATTGTATTGGAATTTCTTGATAACATTTCACCTGCATCCTTAGCTGTGCGGACATATGTAATACCTAAGGACTGTTGAATGGTTAGGAACTAATTTTTAATATTTATTCCTGTCTTTCGGACCTTGGCGTCTTCAGATTCGCCAGTGGCATCAAGAGATGGGGCTTACAAGACCCTTTGTTGGTTTTGGTTTGGAGCGCCTTAAAGCAGGATTGAACCACATCTAAAATTACTCTATTTAGATCATGCATTTCAAGTGAATAATTACTCCGCCCATGAGATATGAACATCCTTAAAATCAAGACAGGAATTTAAACAGTTTTCAAACCCACTCAACAACTTTGCCACATATTCCGATGTCGTAAAGATCTCAATAAACCACTGTCAATTCAGGAGTGTATAGGAGACCCTGTTTATGTGATGCTGTATATATCGGTGCCATGCAATTGAGTGTCAACATTCGTATATCTGAACATAAACGAATTTACAGATTATTGCTACCGGAAAAATCAGCTGTTTGAGAGCATGCACTACCTTCAGGAGACCGACATACCGATGTACTCTCAACCACATCCCACTACCATTTTCGCCTTCAAGGGGAAGTTATAGAAATTTATGAACATCAGAACAATTTAATAGAAAAGAAGAAGGTCTAAAACTGAATAGAATATCTACATTATAGCGGCGAGACTGGGTCAGAACCGACTTGATCGCACAATATTAGTTTCCCACTGTTTGACGCACCATAAAAGGAGAAATAATCAAGAAGACGAAGAAGGTGATAGCAAGAATGTAATACCACAGCAACCCACTACTATAAGAAACAACAAACTACAACGAAAACAGGAAGCACAAGACAAAGAGAACCAGGAGGGCGCTACTTCACATGAAGATTGTGCTTGAAGTATCTTAGGAAATGAGAAGGAATAGCGTATGAGAAAACTCTTGTAACAGATTAGGGAAAGCTTGAATGCAATTTTAAGAAACAAATAAGGGAAATGTAAAACCAAAACCATGGGCTAGGAGTTAGGAATTTATTGTAATAAATTTAAATATGATAAAGTTAAGTTAATCAATCCTACTGTTCGACAGTTCTTTTCCACGCGAGCAGTCACCCACGCCCGCGCCACTGAAGATGTCTACGATAGTTGCAGGTGAAACGTTCAGAATAAATTCCAATAGACCACGGCAAAACAGTCCCGTAAATCGTAGTTCATGCAGAATTAATTTAGTTGTCAAATAAGGAAAATAAGCTCCAATTTTACCTTTTAAAGGCCTACCTATGTGAGTGAACAGGCTTCACACCACTGGCGGATCTAGGTCAGAGCCGGAGCATTTTATACACATGAAAGCCGGACAAATCGGTAAAAAGCGAATTTTTTTGAAATAATAATAAGCTTATGAACTTGAGATTAATTAGGTTCAAGAACAACATTATATGTATATTTTGAAGAATGCACTGTATTAATCACGATCTGTCGATTGTGATATACAAGCTATATTATGAAAGCACAAAAAAATCACTTTGTATATTCTGAATTTTCTCTACAATACCGCAAAATTCATTAAAATTGCTAGTGAATACTGACTTAAACGAGCAAACTACTTAGATCTCTTGAATCTAGGACCGACTAGCCAGTGGAAGAAATTAATTAATTTCCACCAGTGAACACTAGGCAAATAACCCATTATAACCCAATATACAAAGATAATAGATAGTTTCGCCTTGTATCTTTATAGTAACTGACATTATTACTGCACTGATATATGTAGGAAATTCCAACTTCTATTGCAATATTTACTACTATTTTAAACTCTAACGAAAATCCAAGATAAACAAACTGAATTTCATTAGGTATGTATGTATAAGAACTTTCAAAATACCGATTTCATTAATACGGTGTGTTTCACAAAATTTGTTTATATGATTTAAATGACAATTCTTCAATACTGATCCGATAGTACCTACCTTGAGCCCATCATTTTAATGACAATTAAATTCCATTTTAATTACACCAGAAAGTTTGAATTTTTGACAAAAAATAAATAATTTTTATCAGTTTTGCCTACTTTTCCCGGTAAAACAGGACTTATAAACCCTCATTAAGATGAAATTCTGATTATATATATATATATATATATATATATATATATATATATATATATCAGATTTTAACATCGATGGATTCTCAATCATTTGCAATGAGGCTTCTTTTAATAAATGTGATGGGGTTGTAATGTATATTAAAGAAAATCTCGTTACAGGAGTTAAGAAAATTCCGTTAACAGAGATATGCTTGCTTGAGTGCAAATTAGTGTTTAATAAGACAAAAATAAATATAATAGTCTATAGGCCAAACCCAACAAAAGAACGTATCTTTGTTCAGTACTTGGACGACTGCCTGTCCGCACTATCTAAGGATGAAATAACAATTGCGGTTGGGGATGTGAATATTGACATCAACCCAAACAACGTACTAACTTTGTCTTCAATTATCTATTTAAATATGTTGGCTAAGAATGGATTTGTCCCACAAATAGATATTACCAATACGGGTAGATAATACCTCTTCTACAATAGATCACATATCCACATACATAAATAAACAAACAAAAAATAAAGTACAAGTTAATGCCCTACCTCTTAATAATAGTGTAACAGATCACTTTCCCTTAATTTATAATACCCGATTTCAAAACGAAAAACGTCCAAAAATTCAAAAACAGAAGCTTATTAAAAAGCTGAATGAAAGACTTGTATTGGATAAAATAAAAAATGCAAATTGAACTCAGGTATACCGCTGCCGTAAGAATGTTTTACGAGCAGTTTACTTCCATTATTAACCGATCAACAACAGAACTGCAAAGGAACAAAAATTAAAACCATGGATGACCTGTCGAATATTAACGGCGATTAGAGAGCGAGACATGCTTAAACAGAAACTCTTAAAAAATAAATACAATAAAACATTAAGAGAAGAATATAAGAAGTATAGAAACTTTCTAGGTACGTTAATAAAAACTTAAAAAATGACTATTATGAAAATAAATTAAAGCAATGTAACTCGAACTATAAGAAAACTTGGGAAGTCATAAATGAAGGTACAAATGTTCCACCAAACAAAAGTACCATAAACAAAATCAGTATCGATAACAAAATAATTAGCAATCCAAAACAAATAGCAAATCATTTCAATGACTTCTTTGTAGAAATTGGGGAGAAAATAGCAAACAAAATTAGTAAAAATAATATAGAAATAAAAAAAATGAAAGCTAAGCAATATATCAACGCTATGTTTTTGAAGCTAACCTACTATTTAGAAATTGAAGACATAATATCGACGCTAAAAAACTCTTCATCTCCAGGGCCTGACAAATTTAGTATAAAAATAATTAAATTAACAAAACAGAATATCTCTAAACCGTTTACTCACATAATTAACCTAATTTTTCAGACATCAAGCATCCCATATCAATTTAAAGAAAGTCGTGTGGTGCCTATTTAAAAATCAGATGGAAAAGATCTAATGACAAATTACCGACCCATTTCACTAATTAATAAGTTTGGGAAAATTTTTTAAAAATGCTTGAACAAAAGAATATGGTCCTTTCTAAACAAAAATAAAATAATATCCACAAATCAATATAGGTTTCAAAAAGGTGTAGGGATAGAGCAACTTTTACAAAAACTATCGACAAGTATACTGAATAATTTTAATGAAAATAAAAAAAACAATTGCAGCATTTCTTGATCTCCAAAAAGCCTTCGATACGGTATCACATCAAATTTTATTAAGCAAACTAAATGAGATTGGCATACGGGGGCCCATTCTGCAACTTTTTAACAATTACTTGTCAGAAAGATCGCAACAAGTACGAATAGGAGATGACATTAGTAATAAAAGATTTGTGAAAACCGGAATCCCGCAATGCACAGTCTTAGGTCCTACATTATTTTTAATTTTTGTTAATAATTTGCTATCTTATGAAAGATGTAGTGTAGTTTCTTATGCCGATGATACTGTACTAATATGTAATGGGACAACATGGGAAGAAGCCTGGAACAAAGCGCAAAATGCAATCTCAGATGTCAAAAATTGGTTAGATGAAAACAGCCCGAATCTAAACGTATCTAAAACTAAATATGTAGGACTGACACCAACAAAGGCAAGAAGCGCTGCTCTATCACCCCTAACCATTAATGGAGCTCTGGAAAGCGTGAAACAAGTATCATCAATAAAATATTTAGGTATGTTGACTGATGGAAACTTAAAGTGGAATACACAAATTGAACACCTTGTCAAAAGAATTAAAAAGCTTACCTATAAATTCTACACTCTCCGTAATATACTAAATGAAAAGGTTTTACTTATAGTGTACAATAGTCTAGTCGATTCCATAATAAGGCATGGTGGTAAATGCGCTTGGGGTGCAGCTTATAAAACACACTTAAAACAATAGAGGTAAGTCAAAATTACATACTTAGAATAATCTTTAGATTAAATAATCGTCAAAGCGTCAAGCATATATATATTACACAGGCAATTTTGAACGTTCGAGGTCTTTACATTAATGAACTGTTAAAGACGATACATTCAGCGAACAGCCTCATTAAAACAAATCATCCACATAACACCAGACAAAAGGATAAACAGTTGCTCATATCTGATCGAAGGAATAAAAGTGTATGTCAAAAATGCATACTGTATAACGGTATTAAATTATACAACGTGATTCCGTTAAGTTACAAAAAACTAACCAGGAAACAATTCATGAAAAAAATTAAAATATATATAGCTCAGAACTATGATAGCTTATTAGCCCTTCTAGTATAATTAAAACACTAAAAATAAATTACTCTATTTATAGAATAATACCCCTATTTACATATCTCTATTTCTATTCATGTTTAGTTATACTTTATGTACCTAGGTAGTTATATTTTGAAGTTTCGAATTATTGTAATTATTTTTTTTTCTTTTCTTAGTGACTAGTAAAATGGAATGTTATAAATATATGATAATTAAGGGAATGTATGGGTATGGATGAATCTCATTGTTAGTAAAGTACCAGATTTTAATTGTCATGACTAACTAAAATATACTTGAATTTTCTCCTGGACACAACACAAGATTATGCTTAGGTGTCCATTTTCCATTCGAACATTAATATTTGTTAATTTTACTTATTACTGTTACGTTGGTAATAATGTTAGTGATATCTTACTGTATCAACTAAAATTGTATTTTTTTGCTAATAAATTGAATTGAAATTTACAACTTCTCCATTGCCGGCACTGCGATCCTCTTATCAGTTAGCAAAAAACAAAAGAAATTCCTATATTTATGGATTTTTATTAAATAAGTAATTAACTTCTAGGAATTTGCTGTTAAAATCTTAATTATTCCTTATAAAATTGGTACATAATTATAAGCTTAATTCATATTTGTAAATCTAAAGTTGACCCCGAAATGACCTTTAAGAGAACTCAAGGTCAAACTCAGATTCGCCATTTTAGTCTGTCTGAACCGATTAATATTTTAGCTATTCAAAATACTTTTGTACACCAAATTGACTGTTTCTCCTACGTTTGTAGAGATATGGTATGATGAGAGTAAATTGTACCACACGGAATTACCTACCAATAACCTATTCCTATTGGGACCAAGGTTTTGTCGCAATTATTCAAAATTTTATTGTTAAATTTGACGTTATAAAAACCTTATAAAATTAAAGGTAAACTATTTATTATAAAAGGTAAAAAGGTAACTGTTTTAATCGCATTATGACTTTCAAACCATAATACATAATAGAGAGCTTACTGTGCTTTTAAACATTCCCTCCCCCAGCATTATCAGAGCATAAAAAAGATCAACCAAGAAAACGCGGGAGAGTGCATTGGTAACCGTACTGTTGTGGAGAAATACGCGCCAAAAGTCTACACTACTACAAAAAAGATTCAAAATTCGTATTCAAGGACCACAACTCAGTTCATGGTAGTTTCTTTTGTATGGCGTGTTGCAGCGAGGCCCCTATGAATCATTTTAGCCAGTATACAGGCCATGTTTTCGATCTTTATCTGAGACAAAGGCAAATCTTAACCAATGTATCGATTTTTCCACACCCATCCCCTAACAGTACCGATATAAAGTTAATTATTAAAAGAATATTCATATAAAAATGCACCGATTTCTAGACTCATTGCGAATTCACCCTATGCCTTAATAAATTATATTTCTATAAAAGTATTTGAAAAGAAAAACGGTTGAGAATAGAAAAGGATAGGGAATTGTTTATTTGTCTTGGAAAAAAATCCTATTGGTTGATGAGTTTTGGCGGGCAACCGAAAGCGACCTCATCGGAACGCCGCAGAACAAGCGGCATAGTAGCTCCGAGTGTTCGTTTGGTAAGTCGATTTATTTTATCTCTTCCTTATTTAATTATAATTTACAGGAATTTATTGAGAAATTCACAAAATATCTATTAAATATTAGTTTTTTTACTCTAAATTACGGTGGCTTTGTTTTTTTCGTCAGTAGTGTAGTTTCAGAGCAATTAATTTAATAGCGAAATTTATCGAATTATTTACCAGCCATGGCCGACCAGAATTCGTACTCCAAGCCAACTGTGCTTGAGTTTGGGTGTTGAAAATTAATTTCTCCTCGAATTCTACCTCAAATGGCGTTATTTTTGCACGAAAATGTAGCTAATTTTTGATAGTTTCTATCTGTTATGCGTTTTCCCGCGCACCACTCTTGATTTCTTCGAAAAATATTTGGGTGTAGTCTTCGGGATATTTTATATTGTATTATTTTAAGCGTTTGAGTATGGCGCGCGCGGCATTTATTCTTTCGAATGACGCCGTCCGTTTTTTAGATATATGTGACGAAAGTCGTTTTGTTTTCTTGTTTTTCGTTTTTAATATCAAGTCGCTAGCGATGCGAAAGTAATAATTGATTTTGTAATTAAAATTAATTTGTAACATAAACTGAATTTTTATTACTGACGAACCGAAAATTTGGAGAAGTAGTAAGAAAGTTATATTCATTGCGTGGTATTGTTTTTTGTACTTTTTTGAGTCGATAATTATCAAGTATTTATTTATAAATTGTTTTTACGAATATTTCGTGAACTGTATAAATTTAAATTGATGACAATGCAAATTTGTTCTTGAAATCTCTTATCAGAAGTAAAATACCAACAGGAAACGGGTTTGTGGATTTATTTGATACAGTAAGGACGTCTTTATTTTTTTTATTGCCGATTTGAAACAGTATCCATAGTTTTAAAAACTTAACAGGCGTCATCTACTAGCAAACTACATGGAGAACTCAAAAGTAATATTACTGGCTCAAATATGAAAACCCACTTGTAATAAAAATAAAGCCTTAAAAAACGTTGGGTATATTTTATAGTCCCATATTGTTATATTGTTTTTAAAAAACATGTTAATTATGATTAAGCACAATAATGCACCGCTCTAACGAGATTTCACGAAAGCTGGCGACAGGACCGAATTGAGGCGAATGATTGGAATCATGCCTAAACTCACTAAACTGATTCACTATTGCCAACTACCGTAATGAAATGGTTTTAGGGTCGGAATCCATTTTTAAGGATTGATGTATAGCGTCTGCACTCTTAGAGCATTTATTTTCTAGAGATAGCCTGCAGTGCACAAATGTCGTGGTAAGACTAAGGAGTGAGAGGGCAATAGAGAAGGCAAGAGGCTATTTCACTCGGTTGGGAGCTGCTTCCAATGAAATACGTTCAGCATGTTGTTCATTGGCTGCTTCCACCCACTAAGTGAAATAGCCTCTTACTGTCTCTATTGCCCTCTCTCTCTAGCGTTGCCATGATTTTATGCTTGACAGGCTATATCTAGATGGTAAATGATCTAAGTCTGCACTTGTATTTTCAGAATTTTTTCTTAAATGTTTAACTATAAAATACTGGTGGTGGTTTGGATATCAATTTGGCACATATTCTTTTACTTGCTCATTGTTGCAAATTGCCATCGAACACTGCGGTGGCCTATGTTCACGTTATGATTTCCATCACAGATCATGCAAGGAGAAATTTCCATTGGGTTTCGCAGCTTTATGTTCATATATTCTACTAGTATTCTGCCTCATTTAAGTATATTTTTTCTTCTCTCTTGTGAGCTTATTCTTAAGGCGTTCATATCACAGTCGTTCTAAGACATAAAATTCAGCAGCAAACCGCATACGTCCTCACGTTAATAATAGTTTATAAGCCATAACTAACATAATTTTAACAGCATACGCCTAGAAGTAAGTCATATGCCAAAAAATCCCTATTAACGTGTCCTAAAACGCACCCTTAGGAAGTTATATGCCCCTAGAAGGGCTCAAACAAAACTTTTTTTTTGTTTTATTGACAAAACGGTCGAAAATAAATAGAAAAAAATGTGAGTCTTACATTCAATAACTTAAATTGTTAAGCGTTGTGGCAACATCAGTCTTTTATTTATCATGGTAAGCAGATTTTTGTAATTTTTTGCCTAATAACTTAAAGAGCAGAGTAATTTTTAAACTCAATTTACTCGCAAACCATTGGAAATATCGATTTGGACAAATATAATATTTTTAACGTAAAATTGTGAAAGATTTTGTAAATATGTACAGAAAATTGTGAAAAAATGGAGATAAAAAGAATAACGGGCGAAAACCCCCATCACCAACCTAAACAGAGGGCTTATGATTTGCATGTCGAAAAACGGAGCACATGTTATTATGTAAGACCCATACCTTTTTTCAACAGTTTTATCAGTAACAGAAAAAAATATTTTTGTTTGAGCCCTTGTAAGGGCATATTACTTCCCAAGGGTGCGGTTTGTCGGTTTGTGGATCCGTTACCCATGGTTTTGCATTTGACTTTTGATCTAGGCGTTACGAAACTGGGTCCAATTCTTTGACAAGGGAAGGAAGAGGGCGCGTAATGCTGCCAGCAAGTGTGCCGTTTGGGCACCAATTTCTTAGAAATCAAATCATTCTATACTTTCCCGTAAAACGTAATTTATGGTTGATACTTTTAGACTTGTATGCCATGCAATAAATTATGCTAACAATGCAAGTATTGAATGCTCTTTCATTCAGACATCGCAAATTATTCATATAACAAAAACCGGCACACTTTCATATCATTGGTCAAGATGTACATTACCTGTCCTCTCCCTTCCCTCGTCAAAGGTCCAATTCTAAGGTTTCACCATAACTTTGCGTTGTTTGTTGATCCCATTTCGTTAGGCTCAGCTTTCAACCTTCCAGGGTTATCAGTTAGGCGAAGTAACCAAAGAGCTAATTTGATATTAATTTATCTTGTTGGTTCAAGAAGTAGGTCTCAAGGCAAGGAGCAAGGTTTGCTCAAATTGTCCAAGTGCCAAGACGAATTTTGTCTGCACCGGCATCTGCCGAGTTCTGCAAATTGAAGGAACGCATCAACTCGAATTTGAGTTTTGATGTTTGTTTTCCAAAATTTATCATAAAGTTATCAATTTTTATCAAAAAAGACTCTTTTGACCAGTTTTTCTGAGTTTATTCGGTAAAAATGATCCAATCAGGATATATCAACGCCCATTAAGAAGGATCCCTGATTCTCTACAATTTTACTCTATACTGCATTATATAAGCAAAAAACAAAATAAATTCGTATTTTTGCGGTTTTTCATTATTTAAGTACTAGTGTTTGCTGTTAACATGTTAGCAATTATGCTTTATAAACTGTTAATGACGTGGCGGATTGCTGTTAAATTTCATTTCCGAAAATGAGTTGAATTTTGCTCTATAAACTGGTGTATTTCTTACCGCGTTAGTGTATTGCCCCTGTTATTGAAACTATAGGGACTTTTTTGTTTTGCTCTATAAACTGGTGTATTTCTTACCGCGTTAGTGTGTTGCCCCTGTTATTGAAACTATAGGGACTTTTTTCCATAAATGAGTTACGCTGTTTTATTTTCGTAGAACACATGATAAAAAAGGTAATCATTTCATATCAGCCCTGTCACGTGTTTCTGCTGCAAACATTGGGTTAAGAGCAGCGACAAAATGGCGTTTGCGTATGGCGTGCTTTTTAAAACTAAACAGGACGCTGTTTGCAAATATTTGCGACACCTAAATTTTTAAGCACCTTGTATTGCGCACATATATAAGGTGTAGTTTGAATTATATGTTTTAGGTGGAAATAGTACACCTACACCCAATGTAAAAACTTATTACTATATATCTATAATGTCTATAACCAAAAAAAATCGAAAATACATTTTAAGTAAATTATTGTCAATGCAGTAACATCGCATCCTGAAGTAGTGCATAAATATCTAAAGAAATAACGCCAGCTAAGAAAAAAAAATTAATTTTTTAAGAAAAAATCGTTAAATTATGTTAAAAGAATGCAGGATAGAATGCCATTTACATATTATTTAGAAATAACTCTATATGTAATGTACCTCTTAAATAAATTCCAAAGTCCTTCAGAAAAACTGCACGATTTAATCCACTTGTAAATATCTACCATTTTTCGCAAAAGACTGCGTTTTGCTAGGGAGTATACGTTTCCCTTTAGCAAGGAATACTAATTTAAAAAAATCCATGTGCAACTCCGAGATGAATTATTGCATTTTACTTTAAATATATATTTTTTAATAAGCTACTTCTGAATTTTCAGATTAATATAAATTAAAACAATGAACTAACTATTGTTGAATTTTCTCGTACACGCTGTGCATTCGTTCTTGAAATCACCTGTCATTAATTATTTTTGACATTTATGCTTTATTAACCGACTTCCAAAAACGAGGAGGTTAATCAATTTTGATGACTTAACCTGCATTCTATTAAGAAATATTACGGAAAGGGACCATAGGATATTAACGTGAGATTCCCAGAATATCGGAAAAATTAGTAATTTAGGGCCTGCAACTTAATGAATCTTCACCGTTTTCTCTAAAAGCAAAATTATATTTTATTAAGGTCTATTCCTAGGTGATTCCATATATGTTTCTATAACGTAAAACATACCGTTTTTTTTCAGAAAATAGGAAAAATATCTGCAAAAACGTTAAAGTAAATGTCAAATAAAAATTTTGCACTAATCTTTAAAATTAAATGTATAGGTAGGTATGTCGTAAAATTGTATTGTTCGTACAAGTTTTCATTTTTATTCCTTTTTAAAAATAAGTTATATATTTTAATATATTAGGTAGATTCGCAGGTGATTCCATATTTTCTTCTATAAACGTATTTTTCACCAAATCGGAAAAATAAATGTCACAAATTTTCAAATTTAAATATCACGATATCTCAGAAAATGATTATTCATTGAACATGCTGTTTAAACTGTTTTCTTCTTTATTCAAATATTAATTATTTTATTAATTTTATTTTTCAGGTTTTCTGAACTGAAGTTGTAGAAAAATATATAAGTCCATCGGGATCTATTTTATAGTAGAATATATTGTTTTGTTTTAAAATTTATAATCTGGGAAACCGTATCTGTCACTTTACGATCATCTTTATTATGAAAATGTAGTTTACACTGCCCGAATCAGTAAAAAACTGTTTTGGACTGAGTAGTGAATATACGTAAAAAATACTTTATTAAGCCATTGATCCTCATTTGATCTACTGCTAAATTTTTCTGTGAGTAAAATTTGCTTGCCTTACAGTTTCGATGGCAATAACTGCATTTAAATTAAATTGAAGTGACGATTTTAATCGTTTTCCATCGTGCAATAAATGCTTTTAGCATGTATTCAATAAATCATTCGTAATACTTATTCATCTCAAAGCACAGTCAGCCAATGTATTTTTAATGCATACTATATATACAATAGCCTGTATGGAATTGAATCATTCTAATCATATTTATCATTTTCGTATATTATTCTTCAGCAAGAGTCAGGTTCCATACAATTATTCATTTGACCTAATCTTAAAGAATTAGAATCTATACAGAAGCCTTGAGGACATTGTGCATGAGCCAGATTTGCTTTCTGTTTGCTTCCTTTTTTTATGAAGCAGGTTAGTCTCTGCGTTATTTATATTTTAAGGATATTGAAATTTGAATGGGGCATAAAGTGAAAAGTTTATATATTTTCCTCAGTAGTGATTTGGCTCCAGGATTTACGGCTTCTGTGACTATGTTGTCGTTGCCTAGTTCCTTGTTGGCTTTCATTTTCATATGGTCTGTCTCGCGGATGGTGGTTATTAATTGGATTTCGAATGTTGAATTTATTATTTTCATTTGTCGCTATACATAAAGTGCCAGATTACCTTTTTTTATTTCTTCCCCTTGCCGACTATAAAAAATAACTGAATATAAAAAAGGTTCGTTCGAGAATTTTTTTTTACATTGACTATGAGATTATTATGTAAGTTTGCACTGACCATGTTTAGAGAATTGCTAGTTTAGGGCAAAGGCCAGCAACGTAATATTAGGTGAAGTCTGTTACTCATGTTTTAAAAATGTAAAAAACTACTACAATATTAATTGATAAAAAGAGTTTAAATGAAAATACATTTAACCAAACCAATATTAACTTCTCCTGGGCGATTTCTTTGTCAGTAAGTGTATTTTATTAAAACATCTTTATGAAAGTGATCTTGAAATTTTTTTCGTATAAATTGATTTAATATTGCTAGTTGATGCAAACTTTTGGTGTAAATAATACTTTAATCTTTAAAAGTGGTTTTAAAATCAACATACAGCGAAATTTAATACTTATTTTCAAGACAATTCTAAACAGCCATATGGTAAGAATTTAAATGATGATAAGAACATAAATATCTTAAATAACACATCCAGGCTAGAGAGAATATTTGTGTGCAATGGTAAAAGAATTTAACATTTTTGAAGTATCAGTTAAAAATTATTGTTTTAATATTTTATTGTAAAAACGCTGAATTCAGATATATTTTAATAATGAGGCTTCTGAATGTATGTTTATATTATTACTGGTTCACTATTGTTTATCTGTAATAAGGTTAAAAAAATTGTACAGTGCAAAAACGCAACAACTTTTTATAACCGATAAAATTTTAGACAGAAAAAAATGTCTGAAATGAATTAAGAGTTTTCAGAATTTTAAAAGCAAAAAGTTAACTAGATCGCGATGTCTTTAATTACAATTTTGCTCAGTAAATCTGCAGGACATTAAATTTTTGTTGCATTTGTTTTGTGATTTGGTCGAATACGTAATATCCTCTAAACCATGTACACGATTTTAAAAATTCGTCAATATATAGGTTCCTTTTTTTATGTGTTCAGCGATTATTTGAAACCGGCTTAGGTAATTTGGATAGTAAAAACTGAATTCTGTTAAAGACGATCCCGAAGTGATTACATCATTTTTCAAATGGCATGCCTTATACCGTTATTCAGAAAATAAGAAAAACTTATGTATTATAGTAAAATTTGGTGATTTTTGTTGTTCAAATTCAATGGTGAAATTAATTGTAAATAAGAAAATTAAATCAAAATAAATGTTGATTAACCAACTTGCAAGAAGGAGGGTCTCAATTTGTTTGCGTACGGTGTGTTGGAATCAAATGGACAAATAGAAAAAAGTGATTCCTCATAAAAAGATCGGCATGGTCTGAAACCTAAACTTGAATTAATGCAAAGTCACTTTTCTCAATTGTTTACGAGGTTTGTCAAAAAATATTAATTTTACTTGAAAGTTTTATTTTTAGTAATATCGAGCGTTAAATAAGTTAATTAGAATTGAAAACTCCATCCAATTATACTAAATCCCTTAAAATTGTAACTTTTTTTAATGAATGTAATTAGAATTAAAACTAAATCAATGAGAATTAAAATTATGAATGTTCTCAATCCGTCTGCATATACTGTGGATCCACTTAAATTGGAATCATTTGTAAAAGTTTCTTAATACATATTATTAATATTTAGCAAAAATAACCTATTTTTGGCAATATCGAAAAAGTTAATTGCATCCAATTATGCCATTACAACACTAAAAAATGGAAAATAAATATTAAAAAAAAAATTAGTTGAAAAAACACAAAAATAATGAAAACGTGAAAAATATTACTCTGCGATAATTAAATACTAATTTGAAAATGGGGCAAGTTAAACAGAAAATATGTGATTTTTTGTTGATATTTTTGTTTTTAAGTCGGTTCTTGAATTAAAAAAAATTATTTAACATGGGGTTGTACATATATTTGGCTGACATAGTAACTAAAATCTGTAACAAATTTTCCGATTTGCTAAGATCTTTTACTTATTTATTTTTTTCGTCAAGCGGCACATGGATTAATTAAGCTGTTTTTATTTAGAATCCAGATGCCTGAAATCAGGTCTGCCTTCATTTTTACAAGTTTCTCAAAATTCGTCACAAAAAGTATGAAACGGATTTTTGTACTCTGAAACAATCTATGAATATCTGCAAAATTTAAAATTTTATGAAAAAAGTATTATGGAGTTTAGCTAAAAATATTTTTACTGTTAGGTGATTTAGTCAATGTGACTCGTTAACAAAATAGACTTTAATCAAAAATATCTCAGAATAACCGTATTTAAATGATATTCTAATGTTTGGTTTGTTAAGTAATTTCCAAGATATGTATATAAAGTTCATTTTTATTTTTTCAGATTTAAAAATCAATTACAATGTCAGACGATACAACTGCGTCACCTGCTAAACGCGGCCGCAAAGCGAACGCTGATAAAGCGGCAGAAAAAGAAAAGGCTGCAGACACAAAGAAACGCGGGAAGAAGGTATATTTCAGTTTTGTTATTGATTTATATATAAAACGAATTTTTTTTTGCTATAGGATACGAAGGAAGCCGAAGAGGACAGCCCTCCAGCAAAACGAGGTAGGGGCAGACCAAAGGGTACAACAAAAAAGAAGAACCCTGCCAAACCTAAAATTAAGGCAACAGGTAACATTTTTAAAATTGTTTCATTTTACTTATATTTTGTTTGTATACTACATTAAACAGAAAGAATGGTATATTTATTGTTGTTCAGAGGATGCTCAGGATATTACCATTCAAAGGAAAAAATTGCAGCGTCCGACATTTTCGATGTTTTTCACAGTTTTCCTAGTTTAGACTTTTGATGTCATTAATAAATTAGGTGTTTTTGAAATTTCAATATGTCACTGTTTACTTGCCATCAATCCGTGAATTTTCCCGAATAATTTTTTGCATTTATGGATACCTTGCATTTCAAGAAGCAAGTTGAAAAATTAGGCAACATGACGAGAAGCTAGAATAAATAGTTCTTAATAAATTTTTAATTACATCAGATTTTACATAAAAATAATCATTTGTGAGTTTTTCTATTATTAAAATTACCAGGGAGTTGTTGCCAGTTAAGGGTATCACTTTCACAAATCAAAAACCGAAAAAAAAAACTAAATAATTTTTTTTTGAGTAATTTTTATGAAAGGCAGTTTTTTAATGTTTATTAATATTTTCAATTCAGACGACTTTATTTCATTTTTATCTTATTAAATTAAAACATATATTATAATTTTAATTATCTGTTCTGTAGGACGTGGTCGTGGCAGACCAAAACGAAAGGAAAAGGACGACGATGATAAGGACTCTAATGACGAGGATAACGAAGACAATGACGCCGGTGAAGAGGAAGACGACTAGGTTAATTAAGAGTGTATAAACGTCAGCCTTGATTAACTTCTTGTATGTTCATTTATTCCACATTTTCATTTTTTATGTAGTAAGGTCATTCCACAGTTTCGTGCCATTTTATTTTCTCAGTGTGTATTTGAAATTTTCAAGGTTTGACACATTCTGTCTCGTTAGTTGTAAGTTGTATTTAATAAATTAGATATGTATGTAACTAAAAAATATGTCTTGTTTTTTTGATCTGTATTGAGTAAACTGTCTCGTAAATTTTTAGTCGACTTTTCAATAAGGATTAAATCACCTTTTAAATTTAAAGCGTTTCTTTGATATACCACTTTTTTCTTTCTCAGATATTTATTTGTGTCTATTGTAGTAATTATATACGTAACAAAATTAATAGTAGAAGAAACCCAATATCAACATATTCTAATGATAAAACAACTAATTGCTATAAGATTCAATCAACATTTTTTATGGACACGTTTTTGTTTTTTAACAAAAAACCGGTAAGTATTTAGTTTTTTACCTTTTTCACAAAATCCACCCATGAAACCGTGTTTGATACTATGGACAATGTTGTAGAGAAATGAAAAACCTACAAAATGAGCTACTATACCCTCAATTTCGTTAATTCTTTCGTTAGATAATGGAACCTTTACCCGAAATAACATACAAAAATTAATCGTTTATGTATGTTTTTTGTTTTATGACAAACATTCTTATTAACTGAAAAGGTAGATCTTAACTGAAAAGGTTATACCCAAATTACGTTATAAAAATAAACACTGCAGCCAAGGAAGTTTTTGCCAGATTTCAGTTTAATCTTCGGAAAACATTTTTTAAAGAGCCATACATCAGCAGATGCCTCTATCATGAATAAGCCAGCGTTGGAAAGTAGAATTGATCTAGAGATTGAGAGAATAGAAAACATTTGGCCATTATGAACTCTTTCATCTGGGGTTGATTCGAAAAATTGCTATGAAACTATATCCTTATAATAATCTTATTGCAGATTTAATTTTATGCAGACTTTTTTATATTTCTAGCATTCTATGGATTTATGTCACAAATTTAGCAAAATAGAAAACTTATCCATTTAGACACCCCACACAACATGAAATATCTGAAGAAATATTTCACTGAAATACTATGTCCATGACAAAACATCTACTGAAATATTTCATGAAATCTTAGAGAAACATTTCGTGAAATATTACACCAATATTTCATGAAATATTTCAGGAGAATTTTAGTATTGATTATAGTAAGATACTTTAGACATAAAATATTTTAGCATTATTTTAAAATATTTGACTCAATAATTTCTGAAATATTCATATGCTCACGACAAACTTTTGAAATATGTCATGAAATATTTCAAAAGGTTTTTGTAGCGAAAATACGATTTCTGAAATATTTTATGATACTTCAAAACAAACATGAAATATTTTATAAATATTTTTAAATAGTTCACTAAATTATATTTAAACTATTTTTATATCTACAACAAAAGATCTTTTGAAATATATCATGAAATATGCCACAAAGTTTTCATAAAATATTACAGGAATATTTCATAAATTATTTCAAATGGAGTTATGTCGCGGACATAGCAATATTGCTGAAATATTTCAAGAAATATTTTGAAATGTTTCAAATCAATCCAGAAATATTGCATACATATTTTAGAAATATTTCATTCTGTGTGAGACTGATAACAATAGAGCAATTATTTTTAATTTGCAAAATGCATAGGCTGTTAACAGATTAAAACATATACATGTAAAGAAAATTTGCTTGTCATTAATTAGTATTTGTTAATAGACAATTTAACAGGAATCTAAATTGAACAATACAAAAATTGCATCGGTGAATTATTGAGGATTAACATTTTTTTTTTTATTATTAACTATTATCAATTTGTATCGTTTGATTTTTACATAATAAAGTATGTATCTATCTACTGAAAGTGTAAACAGATTAAAACCTACTATTATTGATTTGTGTATTTAAAACAAAAATGAATAAAGAAGGGAAATTTTCGTTTTTTATTTAAATTTAAAAATGGGTGCTCCATCATCACCTTCAATGTTTAAATGAAGTTTATGTATTTCATTTTGCCAAATTTATTACATAGATTCATATTATGCTATAAATGTGTCTGCTTAAATTAAAAATTTTCAGTAAGATTATTATATTGGATTTATTTAAAAACACTAATTTATTTCCACCTCTTTAACACAATTTATATTGAACACCTGCTTTTACTATACGACTGTCGAATACTGAATGAATGCTTCCTCAGCTCTCCGTTTTTATATATTTCTTCTCGGAATTCTCCAGAACGTCAAAGTACTGCCGAGACTAGACGAAATTCTTCGAGAATAAGCCGCTGACCTCGATGCGCCAGCCGAACAATATTTCGAATTCCCCGAAATATCGGATGAAAGCCAATTCCACGAATTATCGAAGGAATTCCCGTCACAATATGGCGCCACCTTAAGACCATTTCGTCCCAGAATCCTTCCTGGTGAGGTGATATCTGCAGGACTCTCCATTTCGACAACCGGAAGTTTGGTGGAAGTAACAGTCAACGGTCTTTGAATCTGGGCAGAGAACATCCAAACTTTAAATCGCATGCGAGTCGTAATTTCCGTCCCATGACCCGTGGACTTGTGCACAGATGAACGATATGCCATTAGAAACAAGTGACACCAAGATACTGGTCCCAGTATCTTTGGTGGTCATAGACTACCAAATGACAGGTAATAGTTCTATTCATCCGTTCTACCATTCCATCGGATTGAGGGTGTAAAGTTGTCCATGTTTTATTGATCTTTAATAGTTTGCAGACGTATTGGAAAAGAGTAGACTCGAAATATCTACCTTGGTCTGAGTGAAACTTCAAAGGAACACCATAACGACTGATCCATTCCTTGACAACGACATCAGCAACGGTCAAGGCTTCTTGATTCGGCAATGCGTACGCTTCTACCCATTTACTGAAATAGTTCTTTACAACAACAATGTACTTATTCCGGAGTCAGGTTCTGGAAATGGGTCGGCAACATCTATGGCTACTCTTTCGAATGGACTGCCCACGTTAGACTGAGACCCATAAGTTGCTGTACCAATAGTACATTACCGGCACCAATCGTTAACATCTGAACGGCAATTTACCCAATAGAAGCGTTCTTTCAACTTCCCCAGGGTTTTTCTTACGCCCAAATGTCCTCCAGTTGCACCATCATGTAGTTCTCACAAAACCTCTGGTCTCCTATTGCTGGGGACTACAATTTGTTTTCTGTCCTTGCCCTCCTCTGTGCTCTGGAGTTTCCAGGACGCCCTTCAGAAGTCCATTCTCCAGTACAAGGGAGTTCCACTTAGCCTAGTATGACTTTATGGTTGGTGAGTATTGGGAAATCTCCTGCCACATAGGTTTGCGGTGTTCTTCCTTCCACCGGATAACTTCTTTTAGCTCTGGATCTAATTTTTGGTCTCTCTGGATCTCCTCAGGTTACTAATGGTCAGCGGACGGTCCCCTTTTTCAGCTCGCTGACAATGTTTGCGATCATCAGGGCATGGCCTCCTCAATAAGGTATCAGCATTCTTACTTGTTCCAGGGCGATGTTTTGTCTCGAAGTCGAACTTTTGCAACCGCTCAATCCGCCTGGCCACTTGTTCTTCGGGGTTTTTAAACTGCAGAAGCCACTTCAGTGCTACGTTATCAGTCCTCAGGAGGAATCTTTTACCATAGAGGAACTTGTCAAAAAGTGCTACCCCCTTTACCACCGCCAAGAGTTACCTGCGAGGAAAGCAGTAATTCCATTCGGGCTTGCTCTAGGTCTTGCTGAAATATCCGATGAATTTCTCCTGGCCCTCTTGGATCTGCGAAAGCATCGGGCCAATTCCCACATTGCTTACGTCTGTATCCAAGAAGAAGTTCCCATCTGGTAAAGGATAGCTTAAAATAGGGGCACTGGTCAATGAATGCACTTTTCAGGATCTCGAATGATCCCTGGCATTCGTCGTCCCACTGATACCGCACCTTCCCTTCTGTGAGTGTAGTGAGTGGCCTGGCGATATTAGTAAATCCCGCTACATACCGACGATAATACGTGCATAACCCCAAGAAACTTCTTAATCTTAATCTTTATATATCGGCCATTTCTGGACAGCTTTGATTTTCTGTTTATCAACATCTACTCCCTCTACTCCAAGATATTGCACCTCTTCTTGAAACAGCTAAGCTAAACACTTCTTCGAGCTTAACTTTAGTCCGGAACTTCGAAGTCTCCGAAATACCTCATTCAGGTTCTTCATGTGGTCTTCAAACAATTTTCCAACCACGATAATGTCAAGATACACCAGCTACGTTTTCCATGAGCGCCCCTTTAACACTGTTTCGATCAATCTTTCAAACGTCCTGAGCCGATGGTAAAACCAGTCTTTTCTCTATCTCCTTTAGCAAATTTCACCTGCCGATAACCGCTCTTCAAGTCCAGGGTGGAAAACATCTTCGATCCAGCTAACGTATCTAGGGTATCATCTATTCTTGGAAGGGGATAGTTGTCTTTCTTTGTAGCGTGGTTTCATTGCCGATAGTCCACGCAAAATCGGCTCGAGCCATCTTTCCTTTTATCTAAGACAACTGGAGAAGCCCAAGGGCTGTTGGATGGTTCAATAACACCTTCTTCCTCAATCTCCCGGACTATCCTGTCGGCTTCTTCTCTTTTAGCTAGGGGGAGTCTTCTCGCCGACTGTCGAATAGGTTGAGCGTCCCCGGTATTAATTTTATGTTTCAACAGATCAGTTCGTCCTCTTTCCCGTTCTCTACATCGAAGATATCCTGGTAGTTTCTAAGATGTCCCTCAATTTTGCTTTCTGGTTTGATTTTAAATTTTTGGAAGAATGTGTCATGAGTTTGTCCAGCTCTTCGGATAGTTCACCTGGTGGTATGGCTGTATGTTGTGTGCTCCTGACTACAGAGGAAACTGTTGAACAATGGCCCAAAGTTGTTCCTTTCTTTAACGCAACCGAGTAAAGATTCAAGTTCATTACTCTTACTGGCACAATCTTTTTTGCGCGAAACATAGTTTTCCCCAGTGCGACTCCTCTGCCTACATTTCCGTCGTTAAGTTTTGGATCAAACATCATTACTGTTCCAGCTTTAGCTTTTCCTTCTACGTAAGCATCTACAATGATTTCATCTCTTTCCGGAACATTTACATCCTCTGACAAGATTGCGCGTAGCATTATGTCATCTTTAAAGTTTAACTGGAATCACATGAATTGGTCCGCCACTAATGCTCGATGTTGGAATGTTGTATTTCCCAAGACCATTTCAACCTCTATTTCAGCATGGACCTTAGCTATTCGCAGTTGCCACTTTGTTGTTTTTATCATTGTCTCGTCTAAAACAATGTTGAGCCTTATGGCTGTTTTCGTCTCAACAGTATACAACAACATTGTATATTGCTTCTTATTAATAACGCCATCTACAAAGATACTGTTAACGTGGTTGCGTAGCGAAGCGACATATGCGTTGATAGTTGAGGCTTGTTGGCTACAGGCCTTCTTTAGTTTCCCCGACGAGGAAGTCAGTATTCCGTTGCTCTCCTTGCAACGACTCTGGATATGTCCTACCTTACATCTCAGTAATCTTTGTTTTGTAAGGACTTTCTCTACGATCTTCCTTACAGAAGCTTGATCAACTCCGCCATCTTCTGTTTCTCTGTCAGTGATTCGGACTCTCCCCTGACCTCTACAGGCCCATCCAGAAACGCTTGCACTACTAACATTTCAATTACATTTTCCGGTGTGGTTGGATAGGCCAGGCGAACCAGACGGGGAATATCAGCTTCAAACTCTTGTAGGGATTCATTCGATTTCTGGTGGGGATTTATTAATTGTTAGTGATAAACGTGCTCCAAATGGATTTGTCCATACTTCAGTTCTAAATGTTTGACCAGTTGTTCATCGTCTTCTTGCTCCGAGGTATTCAATGTTTGCAAAGTATCTGTAGCGTCCCCTTTTAAAGCGAGCGTTAATGCTATTGCTTTCTCTTCTGCCGACCATCACCGCCGATAATTAGTTCATCACGATTTTTCATCAAATTGGCGAGGTTTTATTTTATGATTTGTCCCCTCGACCCAATTTTCGAATCCACTATATCCGGACTGTTTTGAATTCCGGTCTTTGATGGAGTTTCTCCCCTTTGTATTGTGACCACCTGTTCTTTAATTTTTTGATCTCATATTCCATTGTCTGTTTTTGTTCTTCTAAAAGCTTCATTCTCGACTATTTTCTCTTCCAGCATTTCTGAACTTTTCTGTACCATGCTTTTCAAATTTTAGAATTTTCTAGTAATTGGGCTTCCAAGGATTCTTACAAAGTTTTCGAGTTTTCTAGTAATTAGTCTTCTATGGATTTCGAATTTTCTTGTTATGTCTCTAGGGTTTTAGAATTCTCTAGCAATTTGTCTTCTATGGTTTTAGAATGTTCTAGCAATTTATCTTGTAACGTTTCTTTTAAATTATACATATGTTTCAATAACATACTTATATCCCCATTACCAGAAACTTCAAACAAATAAGAATATTACCTTCATTTATTAGGGTATCTCTTAGCCGTTGTATTAATTAACTTTTCTTTCCACTAATTTCTAAATACCTTTCCCCCAGTTCTTTTTTTAACTTCGTCACTTTCAATTGGTCCAAACTCACAGCCTTAAATATTGTCAGTGTATTTATTTTTCACTTCTAAAGTTCCACAAATACACCTACACCTGTCACCACTGTAATGTTTTTGTTTTCAAACTGGGGTTCAATTCAGTTCTTGGATTTATTTAAAAACACAGTCCAACTCACTCTAATTTATTTCCACTATTTTAACACAATTTATATTGAACAACTGCTACGACAGTCGAATACTGAATGAATGCTTCCTCAGCTCACCGTATTTACATATTTCTTCTCGGAATTCTCTAGAACGTCAAAGAGCCGCTGAGACTAGACGAAATTCTTCGAGAACTACATCAAAGCAAGCTGCCGACCTCTATGCGCCAGCCGAAAAATATATCGGGTTCCCCGAAATATCGGATGAATGCCGATTCTCGTCACAAATGGATATAGTTTCACAGGTATCACCCTATAGCAATTTTTCGAATTGACTATTGCATATTCCAGAGTTCAGATTGATAAAATATTTCCTACTCCTATATGTATTTATACTTTAAATTTTAGAAACTGAGATGGGGAGTCCCTAGATCAACTGTTCAACTTTCCAACTGTGGTTTATTCATAATGACAGGGTGAAGTAACATAGTTTTTTAAAAAAAATTCGTCCATAGGTTTGACTGAAATTTTGGAAAAACTACCGGGGCTGCAGTATTTATTTTTCAGTCAATGATAATGTTTGTTATAAAACGAAAAAAAATATTTTTATTTTTGCAATTTTGATTAAAGTTTTCATTATCTAAGGAACCAATTAACAAAGTTGAGCGTGTAGTAGCTCACTTTGTAGGTTTTTCATTTCTCTACAACATTGCCCATAGTAGCAAACTCTGTGAAGGTAGATTTTATGTAAAAGGTAAAATACTAAATTCTCACCGATTTTTTGAGGTTCGCTTCGATAAAAAATGTTGAATTTTATGTCAGTTAGTCATGTTTTATCATTAGAACACATTGATGTTGGTTTTGCTCTACTTCTGTTCCTATAGCACGGTAGTAACGCGAATGAAACATGAGTCATGAAATTAGTATCATATTGTAATGTTGTTATTTTCACACGCGGGTTCTGTTCAGTTCTTGGATTTATTTAAAAACACAGTCCAACTCACTCTAATTTATTTTCACTACTTTAACACAATTTATATTCACAGAAAATATTTACATTTTATCTTAACTATACAATACGACCGTCGAAAACAGAATGTCTCTTATCGCCAGCTGTGCATATTTATATATTTCTCTCCGAATCGTCTGGTAAGTCCACGAACCATCGGGAAACTCTATCATGTTCTGGAAGCTTTAAGGAAATTCCCATTAACGGCAGCGGTCGTCCTGTTGAGAGACGAAACAAAGTTTAAATTTAATATGAAAACTACGTAATATTAACTTCAAGCGCTTAGGAAAAGGTAACTTCTATGGGTTTAAACCCCACAAATGCTATTTTTAATATAGTAGCCCAAGAAATGTGGGTTTAAAATTATATTTAGGTAACTTTATTACAGGATCGCCCCCACTGAACCATGAAATCGCCCCCCCTGAGATTCGCCCCTGGTGGGTGGGAGTCTGCTAAAATCTTAGGAAATCTAAAATGGAGGTGGGTGGGTGATTGAAATGAATTTTAGGTAAGAGTTTTTAAATATTATGTTTTCATTGCTTAGACTTTTATTTGCCTGAATTGACTATTATCATTATCGATGAAAATTTTTAATTCTACTTAATTAACGATTTTCACATACAAATATAGTGATAATATTGTTGCGGAAAGTTATAACGTCGGCCAAGGGAGGAGCCTACCAAGTGTAACTGTTAGTTCGGGAGAAATCTACATAGCTCGATATTAGCGCCATAGAGTAAACTCGAAGACTCTTGAATGTAAAAAATTATATAAATATAAATGTTCTATGAGCGTTATAGTCAGTTTAATTCATAAGTTCAGTGATTATAAGTAGTAAAGTAAATTGGTTTTGTGTTGTATTGTATGATCTGTGTTTCAAGAAATTTGTAAGGTCCGTTAAGCTAGCGGGGGCACTATAGCGGAATCCAAAATAACCCATACCATAATTTTTTGCTCCGAAACCCACCCCCGTTATAGCTTCCCCGCTAGCTTAACGTTTAAGCTAGCGGAATATTTTATAACTTCAAGAGGAAAACAACTATCGACCTAATTCCACCGCCATAATTTTTTACTCGTCAAGTACTAGAAGAAGGTTTATAGTGGTTATCGCAAAAACCACCCCCTACCCCTCACCACCCTTGAAATTTAGTTTCGTTAATCTAGTAGCTACTTTATAACGGAATCAAAAATAAAGTATATCATAATTTTTTATTACTTTTTGACTAATTTTTAATGCTATACAATTTTTTTAATTCTAAACCTACCCCTGTTCCACCTACCCTACTACCTTAACGTTTACGCCAGCGGAATATTTTATAACTTCAAGAGGAAAACAGCTATCGACCTAATTCCACCGCCATAATTTTTTACTCGTCAAGTACCAGAGGAAGGTTTAAAGTGGTTATCGCAAAAACCACCCCCTACCCCTCACCGCCCTTGAAACTCTAGTTTCGTTAATCGAGTAGGTACTTTATAACGGAATCAAAAATAAAGTATATCATAATTTTTTATTACTTTTTGACTAATTTTTTACCTCCATAATTTTTTTTTACTTCTAAACCTACCACTATTTCACCTACCCTACTACCTTAACGTTTACGCCAGCGGAATATTTTATAACTTCAAGAGGAAAACAGCTATCGACTTAATTCCACCGCCATAATTTTTTACTCGTCAAGTACTAGAAGAAGGTTTATAGTGGTTATCGCAAAAGCCATCCCCTACCCCTTACCACCCTTGAAATTTAGTTTCGTTAATCTAGTAGGTATTTTATAACGGAATCAAAAATAAAGTATATCATAATTTTTACTACTTTTTGACTAATTTTTTACCGCCATAAAAATTTTTTACTTGTAAACCTACTCCTATTCCATCTACACTACTACCTTAACGTTTATGCCAGCGGAATATTTTATAACATCAAGAGGAAAACAGCTATCGACCTAATTCCACCGCCATAATTTTTTACTCGTCAAGTACCAGAGGAAGGTTTAAAGTGGTTATCGCAAAAACCACCCCCTACCCCTCACCGCCCTTGAAACTCTAGTTTCGTTAATCGAGTAGGTACTTTATAAAGAAATCAAAAATAAAGTATATCATAAGTTTTTACTACTTTTTGACTAATTTTTTACCGCCATAAAAATTTTTTACTTCTAAACCTACCCCTATTCCACTTACCCTACTACCTTAACGTTTAGGCCAGCGGAATATTTTATAACTTCATGAGGAAAACAGCTATCGACCTAATTACACCGCCATAATTTTTTACTCGTCAAGTACCAGAGGAAGGTTTAAAGTGGTTATCGCAAAAACCACCCCCTACCCCTCACCGCCCTTGAAACTCTAGTTTCGTTAATCGAGTAGGTACTTTATAACGAAATCAAAAATAAAGTATATCATAAGTTTTTACTACTTTTTGACTAATTTTTTACCGCCATAAAAATTTTTTACTCCTAAACCTACCCCTATTCCACTTACCCTACTACCTTAACGTTTAGGCCAGCGGAATATTTTATAACTTCATGAGGAAAACAGCTATCGACCTAATTACACCGCCATAATTTTTTACTCGTCAAGTACCAGAGGAAGGTTTAAAGTGGTTATCGCAAAAACCACCCCCTACCCCTCACCGCCCTTGAAACTCTAGTTTCGTTAATCGAGTAGGTACTTTATAACGAAATCAAAAATAAAGTATATCATAAGTTTTTACTACTTTTTGACTAATTTTTTACCGCCATAAAAATTTTTTACTTCTAAACCTACCCCTATTCCACTTACCCTACTACCTTAACGTTTAGGCCAGCGGAATATTTTATAACTTCATGAGGAAAACAGCTATCGACCTAATTACACCGCCATAATTTTTTACTCGTCAAGTACTAGAAGAAGGTTTATAGTGGTTATCGCAAAACCACCTCCTACCCCTCACCACCCTTAAAATTTAATTTCGTTAATCTAGCGGCTACTTTATAACGGAATCAAAAATAAAATATATAATTTTTTACAACTTTTGAACAAATTTTTTACGGCTATAAAAATTTGTTACTTCTAAACCTACCCCTATACCACCTACCCTACTACTTTAACGTTTAAGCCACTGGAATATTTTATAACTACAAGAGGAAAAGAGTTAACGACCTAATTCCACCGCCATAATTTTTTACTCGTCAAGTACTAGAAGAAAATTCTTCTTTTGAAAATATACGCAAAATGCATCAGTTAATAATTTTAATTTTCCAAAATTCAACTTAATTTGAATTATTGAAAACTTTGTCATCAGTTTTTATTTAAATTTTTTGTTTTGAGTTGAATCACAAATATGTAATGTTTCAGTTGTTGACTTTAGTATATTTAATAAAACAATACTTTTATTTTGTTTATTGTTTTAGGGAAATTTTAAGAAAAGATAATTATGGCATTTTGTTTCAAAGCCAACTAAATGAAACGCTGTTTTTTTTTAAATTTACATTTTCGAACGAAGGCTTTGTTTAAGTTAAATAATGACATTCGTATTCTGTAGCTATAAAATTATCATAATCCCAAAAATCCATATAAACAAATTTCTGAAATTTAAATTTTTTTTATGCTATTGTAAAAATAAATGAAATCTAAAATAAGGAAACAAATTGTCCTATAGAGGGGCAAATCATGAAGAAAAATGTCCTAGAAAGAGGTGCCAATCAGAACAAATTTTGGCATAGGAGGGGCAAGTCAGCAAATTTATAGGAAATTTTGTCAGCTCACGGCAGATTTTTCGACACGTCCATGTTCGAAGCTAAATATACAATTCATCAGTATTTGTCGATTAGCTATCGAACGTCAGAAATTTGTGAAAATTAAAACAATCGTTCATGTCATGATATACATTTGTCATATGATTGAGGACGAAAGTTATAATAACATATAAGGTGGGCTACATATAAATCACTGATTTCGCCTTTTTTATTATTATTTGTGCATGATGGTGTTTTATATCAATATTACAATATTGATATATTATATTTATAAATCTTCACGTCCGAAGGTTTACATTACAGACAAAAAACATCTTAAATTTAATGGCTACTATCACTTTTTGTTTTGAGATTGGTCTAGTCCAAACCATTGATATGTTTTAATCTGCAAATTATCTAGGATTCGAAATATTCTTCGTCTTGTTGGGACGTATCCAGAATTTGAAATAATCGAAATAATTTGCTTCTTGAGAAACTGCTTAAGATCTAGATTTCAGTACATAAAAATTATTGACATTCTCTAACGAGAAACGGGTTTGTTAGATTAATATGTGGTTAACAAAAATATTACAGTTTTTGTTCGGTTTCAGACAAACGTGACTGATTATCTAACATATTGTTTTTATTGGAGCGCATATTTACATTTTTCAATGGTTAAAACCTGAGCTAAAAAATACAAGGTAACAAGTCGAAGGATTTTTAAAGAAAAAACAGGCCAACAAAACCCCTTTGTCGAAATATTAGATGAACGGTGACCAAAAAATAAACTAATTAATGTTCAGTAGAATTTAGATTAATGATTGGCGACTAATTCTAATACTGAATAGCCACTACAATATAGTTTGATTTGTTTTGAAAAAATTACAAGTATTAAATTTATACAAAAAATAAAAGTGGGCCTAAAGATTTAGATCTGAAATAATTCTGACGGGCAGAAAAATTTAAGTTCATTACGGGGAATAAAACTAATCGGATATATTTGTTACAATTTTTCTCACAATTTTGTTCTTATGACTGTTCTTCAGCTTCAACATACTAAAGATTTAACAATTCATTGATCCCCCCATACCATCTGAGTGTGTGCTTTTTTAGTGTTTATTGTGCTAAAAACAACCTTCAGTGACGTCAAGCCCCCCCAAACGAGATCAAGCACACCCCTCTAATTGACAATCCGGGATCCGCCCCTGATAATTATATTACAAAAAAGCATGAAGAGATTTTATTGTTCCTATAACGAAATATTTGTTCCATATTGTGATAAAATTTCCGCATAATAGAAGATATTTAATAATCTTTAAGTGACCTTAACGGTATTAAACTTACGACTAGAAAATGATTTTTTTTCTATATCATTAGTCTCTCAAAAATAGTATTAGAGAAGTATAGTGAGGTGACCATAGAATAATTTAAGCTATACTATAAGTAGATATTGAGTAGGATAGAAAAACTGATGCTGAGGTATAAAATTAACACATGGACACAGCTAATGAAGAACAATAATATAAAGAATATATAGACTATGAAAAAGTAATAATAAATGACATACATGATTAAAGTAACTCAATAACCGGCTTAATAACAACAAACCAAGAAATTGTTGAGATATAAAATTGCAAATCAAATTCTGCAAATAATCAAGCTTAAAAAGCATGATCGGAACTCTTAAAAGGATAAAACCCGACAGGCCTACAAGGCAAATAAAATAATAAACGCTCTGTAACGAAAGATAAAAAACAGGTAATGAAAAAAGATAACTACACATCTGTTTATTGGCATACGTAATAAACCTCTAAATCAGGGATTCCCGCGTTTTTTGTAACAATTTCCAGTGTAAGTTTTATTTAACTTATCCGCTATTTTGGGAATGCACTGCATACCTAATGTAATGTAATGTTTTTTATTTTGGGGTTCTTGGATTTATTTATAAACACTGTCCAACTCACTCTAGTTTATTTCCACTACTTTAACACCATTTATATTAAAAGGACTATTTACAATTTATTGTAACTATCCCGCAGTCGAATACTGAATACAGAACGTCAAAGAGACTAGACTAGAATTCTCCGAGAACTCCATCAAAGGAAGCCGGCGACCTCGATGCGCCAGACGAACAATGTTTCGGATGAATGCCCCTTCTACGAATTATGGGATGAATTCCCGTCACAATAGTAATTCCAAAATTAATAGCATTTCTGGATTTTAATTTATTTTATTTGATATCTTCTTTGGGCAAGACAGATGTTTAAAAGGATATGTACGTTAGTAAAACCCCCAATTTACTGCAGGCTAAAATTATTATGACGCTTCAATTAGATTTGTAGTTAAAGATCTTTATATTTGAGATGTTGAAGCGGAAATTTTATAGAGGCTTCATAGAAAATTGAATAGTCTGATATATAGTAAAAGTAAAAGTTTTATTTTGCGAAATATATTATTTATATGACTTTTATTAATGTATGAACGGTTATAGGGGTCGAATTGGATCGATAGCTGTTTTTTCACTGAAGTTATAAAATAATATGCCAAGTTTGAAAATTTACTAAGGAAAAATGTTGTTGATGTTAACGTAGTTAAATATTTTGAGGTTTTGTTAGAAAACTTAAGTTATTTTTTTGAATTGAAAAAAAAATGAACGTTTAAAGTACCCCCTAGCACAACAAAACTAAAATTTAACGGTTGTGAGGGGCAGAGAGTGGTTTTAGCGAAAAACACTATAAACTTTCCCCAGTAAAAATTATGGCGGTGGAATTAGGTCGATAGCTGCTTTCTGCTTGAAAAATTCGGCTAGCTTAAACGTTCAGGTAGTTGGGATGGTGGTATAGGGTAGGTTTGGAGTTAAAATATTTTTATGGCGGTAAAAAATTAGTTTAAAAGTAGTAAAAAATTCTGATATGCTTTATTTTTGATTCCATTATAAAGTACCCGCTAGATTAACGAAACTAATTTCTAAGGGTTGTGAGGAGTAGAGGGTGGTTTTTGCGATAACCACTATAAACCTTTTTCTAGTACTTGACGAGTAAAAAATTCTGGCGGTGGAATTCGGTCGATAGCTGTTTTCCTCTTGAAGTTATAAAATATTCCGCTGGCGTAAATGTTAAGGTGGTAAAGGGGTAGGTTTAGAAGTAAAAAAATTTTATGGCGGTAAAAATTAGTCAAAAAGTAGTAAAAAATTATGTTATACTTTATTTTTGATTCCGTAATAAAGTACCTACTAGATTAACGAAACTAAATTTCCAGGGTGGTGAGGGGTAGGGGGTGGTTTTTGCGATAACCACTATAAACCTTCTTCTAGTACTTGACGAGTAAAAAATTATGGCGGTGGAATTAAGTCGATAGCTGTTTTCCTCTTGAAATTATAAAATATTTCGCTGGCGTAAACGTTAAGGTAGTAGGGTAGGTGGAATAGGGGTAGGTTTAGAAGTAAAAAAATTTTATGGCGGTAAAACATTAGTCAAAAAGTAGTAAAAAATTATGATATACTTTATTTTTGATTCCGTTATAAAGTACCTACTAGATTAACGAAACTAAATTTCAAGGGTGGTGAGCGTAGGGGGTGGTTTTTGCGATAATCACTATAAACCTTCTTCTAGTATTGGACGAGTAAAAAATTATGGCGGTGGAATTAGGTCGATAGCTGTTTTCCTCTTGAAGTTATAAAATATTCCGCTGGCTTAAACGTTAAGGTGGTATAGGGGTAGGTTTAGAAGTAAAAAATTTGTATGGCGGTAAAAAATTAGTCAAAAAGTAGTAAAAATTATGATATACTTTATTTTTGATTCCGTTATAAAGTACCTACTAAATTAACGAAACTAAATTTCAAAGGTGGTGAGGGGTAGGGGGTGGTTTTTGCCATAACCATTATAAACCTTCTTCTAGTTCTTGAAGAGTAAAAAATTATGGCGGTGGAATTAGGTCGATAGCTGTTTTCCTCTTGAAGTTATAAAATATCCGGCTGGCTTAAACGTTAAGGTAGTAGTGTAGATAAAATAGGAGTAGGTTTATAAGTAAAAAATTTTTATGGCGGTAAAAAATTAGTCAAAAAGTAGTAAAAAATTATGATATACTTTATTTTTTATTCCGTTATAAAGTACCTACCAGATTAACGAAACTAAATTTCAAAGGTGTTGAGGGGTAGGGGGTGTTTTTTGCGATAACCACTATAAACCTTCTTCTAGTACTTGACGAGTAAAAAATTATGGCGGTGGAATTAGGTCGTTAGCTGTTTTCCTCTTGAAGTTATAAAATATCCGGCTGGCTTAAACGTTAAGATGGTATACGGGTAGGTTTAGAAGTAAAAAATTTTTATGGCGGTAAATAATTAGTTAAAAAGTAGTAAAAAATTATGATATACTTTGTTTTTGATTCCGTTATAAAGTACCTACTCGATTAACGAAATTAAATTTTAAGGGTGGTGAGGGGTATGGGGTGGTTTTTGCGATAACCACTATAAACCTTCTTCTAGTACTTGACGAGTAAAAAATTATGGCGGTGGAATTAGGTCGATAGCTGTTTTCCTCTTGAAGTTATAAAATATCCGGCTGGCTTAAACGTTAAGGTAGTAGTGTAGATAAAATAGGAGTAGGTTTATAAGTAAAAAATTTTTATGGCGGTAAAAAATTAGTCAAAAAGTAGTAAAAAATTATGATATACTTTATTTTTTATTCCGTTATAAAGTACCTACCAGATTAACGAAACTAAATTTCAAAGGTGTTGAGGGGTAGGGGGTGGTTTTTTCGATAACCACTATAAACCTTCTTCTAGTACTTGACGAGTAAAAAATTATGGCGGTGGAATTAGGTCGATAGCTGTTTTCCTCTTGAAGTTATAAAATATCCGGCTGGCTTAAACATTAAGCTAGTGGGGAAGCTATAACGGGGGTGGGTTTCGCAGCAAAAAATTTTTATGGCGGTAAAAAATTAGTAAAAAATTATGGTATGGTTTATTTTGGATTCCGCTATTGTGTCCCCGCTAGCTTAACGGACCTAAATTTGTATTAAGCTTGAAGGTTAACCATTTGTTTTCACAGAAAATAAAGGAGTATTAATTGTACAACAGGTGTATAATTGAACCCACGGGATACGTAACAATATTAATTATTAATTAAATATTTTATACCCAAGCCATTATTTACTAAAAGCCTTTACTTACAATAACATAAGAATTAATATTTTAAATTTTTTTATGCAAGTAAATGAAAATATTTTAGTCATAAATGACTAACAGTCTAATTCTACGAAGAGTCTCGCAGTCAGTCAGTATCTATATGTATATGTAATGTTTTTATTGTCACACTCGGGTTCAGTTCATTTCTTGGATTTATTTAAAAACACAGTCCAACTCACTCTAATTTATTTCCACTACTTTTACATAATTTATATTCACAGAAACTACTATTTACATTTTATCTCAACTGTACAATGCGACCGACGAAAACTGAATGCCCCCTATTGCCAGCTGTTTCTTATTTATATATTTATCTTGGAATTGTCTGGTACGTCCACGAACCATCGGGAAACTCTTTCGTGTTCTGGAAGCTTTAAGGGAATTCCCAGTAACGGCAGCAGTCCGCCTGTTGAGAGACAAACATTTCGGGTTCCCAGAATTTAACGGAATAATGTCCCTTCCACGAATTGGTTGATGGCCGATTGCACCAGCTGTCGGATGAATTCTCGTAACATATAATAGATATTAAATGTAAATAATTTTATCCTTAAAATAAAGAATTGAAAATAATACTGGGTAACATACTTTGAGGACCTGAGAGCCTGATGTCGGAGATATGACATCTGTGAAGCTAGTAAGGGCCAAAGACCCGTACCAAGGGCACAATACAACAAGGTGGGCTTTCCTCAAGGGCGTACCCAGCTTTTGGTTTAGGGAGGCGCAAAATTAGCAAAAATAAAATTGTGTTGGAGTGGGCAAATCGGATAAAAATTGTCCTAGAGAGAGGGATAATACAGAATTTTTTTGGCCGGGGGGGGGGGGGGGGCTCGGTACACCCATGGCTTTCCTTTTGAAATAATTGTTACAGATGTCACCGGCCAATTCCTCGAATCCGAGAGGGGTAACAAATACATTCTGAATGATCAGAATTGAAGTAGCAGTTGCAACATTTGATTTTATGTAACTGAAAATTTATTTTTATTGAAATTAATCATCTATAATAAAGAATTGCCACTCCAAATAAACAAATTGGTGATAAAAACAATTTCGTGAACGCACGATAAAGGATAAAAAAGTACCCAAAGTTCCGGTCCTTTTCTAAAAGAGTAATGTTATACATTAGACGGGGAAGATTACTACGGAAATGTTCGAGAGTGAGTTCGATTGTTATATAGGTATAGGCAGCAGCAAAAGTAGTGGATCCGTTGACATTTGAATGACATACTATTTGGTGAAGTGCATATAGCTTAAGAGAATTCGTGAATTAATAGTTTATTTGTGAGGAAATTAAGATATTATTTTTAAGTTTAATTAAATTGCCGCTATAATTGTGGTAATTTAAGAATAAAAAAACAATGAAAGCAACATATATTCCGTATTTGTGACCCCTATCTTGTAGTATTACAGTCAAACAGGGTGAAATATAATTTTCAAGGAATGAATAAGATTCATAGTATATTTAACATATTTTTTAAAAGGAACCAAAAACATTACTTAATTAATTAAAATGGCTTAGTTTTACATACCTTTCAGGATTTAATACTATTTTATAGAAACTAATTCCAATTAAAAATATTTTAGATATAGACTACTTTTAACTTGCTTCGAAACACTAGTGTATTGTGAATTGCCTATAGTTCAGTTATTATACTGAAATAGCGCTTCTTCTGTTAGATTGTTAGATTTTCAGGACGGTTTTCTTTCAGCTTTCCACAGCGCACTATTACATGAAAACTGTAAATGAGCTTGTTTGCAAGCGTCGTTTAGTTCGACCGTAAGCTCAAAGATGATGCAGCTTTACGCAAACCCTGGCTCCGTCTGTCTAACGCGAAGCGTGAGATTGGTACTCGCCCAAATTTAAAGCCCCGTAATATTATATTGATTTTTTACTTGGAACTCCTTAAATTTTTCTCAAGTTCGGGTTATTTTCAAAAACATTTCGGGGCAAATTATTTTTCCAGCATTTGTGTATATACCAGTGTTGTGTTCTCGTCGAGGGTGTTTAATTTTTTGTAAAATAATTCAATCATTGCCGGTTACTTTGACTAAGATTAGGTAAGATTCTTCTTTCCTTGGAATTTGCTTATTAAATTACTTTTTTTGCATGCTAATAGATAATAATTGCTTAAATAATTATGTACATTTTGACGTTATCGGGAAAAATAGAAATAGATAGAGATGGAAAAAATCATAGCTAGCTCTAACCTAAAAATATTTCTTTTGGGTTTGGGCAAATAAGGTTCGTAGCTATTGGATAAGGTGTAAATTATTTACGATGGTTTAATTCATTAACATTAATATTCAAAATATAGAAATTGTGTTGTAATATTATACAAGGTTGTTGTAAAATATGTATTTTTATATTGATCTTGTGACAAAAAAAGTTTACTAAAATTTTGATTATATTCAACAATTATTCAGTTTTATACAGTTTATACAAGAATTTTATACCAAATGTTAATATTTGTTGCTTGATGAAAATTAGTTTTATTGAAGAGTAACAGTCACAATCATTTTTGTGTAGGTTTGTTCTGAAATGTAAGAAATGTCTATAGTTTATTCCAAATATCTGACGTAATATTTATAGAAACAACAATATTATTCTCCGTTTTCAAAATAAAAAAAAACAAATATATATTTTTATATTTTAACATAAATGTTATTACAGAGGGGACATATTTTTGTACGATTTTTCAAAGGAAATAAATACCAATATCAAATTTACCGCAAATCCCGTTTCCACCTAAAATAGTTTATTGATATGACGTAACTTACGATTACAAAATTTATCGCCAGGGTCAAACCATAAACCAGGTAAGTGTAAATTGTTTGATTAGAAATAGTTCCCCATTTTTCAATAAACACTGGTAATAAATAAATCACCTTTCTAGTTCTCAGAATGTTGAAATATATTTTAAAGGCTTATAAACCAATACTTTGTTTAATAATCGTTAATGGACTTGTTAAATTCGTCAAACATTTGTCATAATTCTCAATAATTTAATATTTTACTAAAAAATATATATTGACATTAAAATACAAAGAAAATGATTACATTTCGGTAACCATACTTGATCAATGAAAAATTAAAGAAACTGCAAAGACAAAACTCATAGTTTAGGGAAAATTTTTATTGCAATTAAGTTTTCAAAATCATTTAAATGTTCATTTTTACACGTTTTGAAGCTTGTAATCAAAACGTTCTTTTAGAATACTTATTAACCGACTTCCAACAAAAAGGCACGTTTTTAGGGTTCCGTATATACCTATACAATATACGGATACCCTTATAATATCACTCCGGATTTTTACCTGTCACATCACAGCAATTTTCTCCTAAACTACTGGACGGAAGAGGTTGAAATTTGGTATCAATGTATACTTTAGTGACCATATCAGGAGTACATATCTTAAAAGGAGAAATTTTGATTTTAGGGGTACCTCTGGGGGGAAAAACTAAAACAATCGACCGGTCCCCCCCTGATCTCCGAAACTACTGAGCCTAAAATTTGGAAAAAATAGGAAATATAGAAAGTTGCCCGAACTATACAGGAAAAATAAGGAGAAACCATTAATATTAGTTTTGGGGAGCAAATTATAGAATTAAATGAAAATTGAAAAATAAAATTTTTTTCAAACGCATCATGTAATACATCAAATGAAAGCTCCCATTCTGAGGAACACAGATATATATTTTTCATATTTAAAAAAAATTAGTTATAAAGATATTAACGAAAATGTACCAAAATTTATCCATTTCCCCCCTCCCCCCCCTTATCTTCGAAACTATAAAACCTAAAGTTTTGAAAAAAATTAGAGGTATAGGGTCTGACCTGAAGTTTACTGAAAAATTAGGAAAAACCTCTACTTTTAATTTTGGGGGACAAATTACAGAATTAAATGAAACATATAAAATTAAAATTGTTTCTAACGCATCAGAATTCAGATTCAGAAAATCATAGACAAATAATTTATATTGGGTGACACAAACATATACAGGGTGGTTGCAATATAGGGTGAGTTAGAGTTACACTTATAAAATAGTAAAACAAATAAAAAATTTAAAAAAAGAATACAAATTAAAGAGGGGGAGATAAGATATGCTAAAACAATCAATAGAATGGTATCTTAAATTAGATAAAAAAAGAACATATGCCAGAAAATACTTATTGATTGTACACGGTTTCTAAACGGTTTTTATTTTAAGCCAGTTGAAGTCGGTTCTTTTTAAATATAAATTATTAAGGGTAAATAATTAATTACTGCTCTGGTAGTCCGACCAAACTACTTTAAAGAAAATGTTTTGTTTAGAAATATGACAAAATTGGTACAAATTTTCTGCATCAAATTTTAGTGTTCAAAAATGTCGGAAAAACCCAATTTTTGAGAAAATCAGTTAGTTTTCAAAAATCAGATAACATCAACTTTCTATAAAATTTTATTCTGACCACCTTTTTTTACTCCAGCCGAAGTTATGGAACAAAAACTGAAAAAATGTTGATTTTTGAAACTCAAATTCTTTTTGTCTTCTAAATGTTATTTGTGGCATGTTCTTGATTATTTTTAAGTTTTCGTGGGAATAACACCACAATGGAATTAAAAAGCTGTATATTGAAAGAAAATACCAAACGTTTCCAAGTCGAATCTGACTTCGTTGTTAATGGCCTTAAAATATGCAATGAAAATGTAAATTGCAAATTGAAAGTTTGATTTATGACATTTAAGATCACATAAGATTTTTGTTGTTTTTAAATATACAGGTAGAACAAAAAAATCTAAAGATCATGTATTAAGTTAAACAGCTTCCAAGTAGGAAGAATTTGAAAGAGTTGTCTTTAGATTTTATAAGTGGCGCTCCTAGGTATGTTATAAGATAGCGCATTCACCAAAAATGCGATCAAAGGATTCTGCTGTTTCAGTCATTCCATTAACGTCAAAAGGGAAAACCTAGAAAAAACCTTATGAACTATCCCGATACTGGGATGTTCAAAAGTTGTTCTTTAATGGAAATGCTGTGGACCCTTTGGTGAACCAGAAATGTAAAAATGATTTACTCCATCAAGATGACTAGGTAAAATTGTTGAAACGGCGTTTTTTAGATTTCTAATTGATTATCAATAATTTTCCACAACTTTTTGGCACAATAGATTTTGTCTAGAACACATTCCTACATAAAATAGATCTATTCCCCATTTTGCAAAATTTAATAAATTTAATAATTTCTTAATTTGACCTAATCCTTGGTATGACTTATTTGATTTATCTATCACTTTACGATTATTTAAAAAATTGCTTTTAATTATAATACAGATTTTCCAAAGATTCGAATAATTATCTAATCTAATCGTAATATAAATCCAATTATAACCTTAATTAAAACAAATTATTTAATTTACGTCAAACTATGAATTTTAGGGCAATTGATGCGTTTCTAAAACCAGATAAAATCTTACACAAGTAAGGGGAGGAGTCAGATGAATTCCATTTGCCCTTACAATGTGGTAGGGAGTTCAAAAATGGCCAAAATCGTTCTTACATACTGAATGGTCCCTAAAATAATTCTAGTGAGAATTTAAAAGTTACCAAATGTACTAGATATAAAATATATGGTTCTAGCGGCATGTAAAATTATATGGATATACTTGAAATGTTTATGATGTGCATTTACACCATGTATACTACTGTATATACTTCACCTTGTATACCTACATACCCCCATTATACTTAAAACGTACTGTGACGGGAATTCTTCCGATAATTCTTGGAATCGGCATTTATCCGATATTTCGGGGAATCCGAAAGAATTCTAGTCTAGTATTCAACTGTCTTATGCTGCTGGTACACACGTCTCTCGTCCGCAAGATGCCAGGTATAATTCGAGGATACTTTACAACCTTTCACTTACATAAAAAAGTATCGCGAGCACCTTTTTTTAACACACACAAAACGTCCCTATACGTCCGTCGTCCGAGAAGACGACCACCAACGTTGAAAATATTAGGATTCAATCTACCAGTGAAAAGAGCAAATTTATGGGCATTTCAATGTACAAATTTTAACGGTTGTTAAGTGTTATATCACTTAAAAACCTCCAGTACCTGAACTATGTGGTAAGATTTCTTTCTTTCGGCATTTGGAGATTTATGTTTTATTACTTTTTATTGCACTCTGAATATTTTAGCCTGGCAGTTATTGAAATTTCCTACTACGAAACGCCCTGAAACCATCGATCCCTTGCATCGAGTCCCGCTTTTGTAGTTACCGACCATTGGCGGATAGGACTGACGGATCGAAAACACCTGCATGAATAAAATTAACACCGAAGGCAAGAAATAAAGGGTACAAATTGATCGAAATATCTTTCATCCTCGCAAAATGTTTGGGTAGTTGAGGGAGTAGAATGAATATATCCATTCATAAAAAACACATTTTAAAGAAGGGTACGAACCCAACATGTGTGGTCATATCTTGCGGACGAGGGACGTGTGTACCAGCAACATTATAGTAAATATAAATTGTAAATAGTTCTGGGAATATAAATTGTGTTAAAGTAGTGGAAATAAATTAGAGTGATTTGGACTGTGTCTATAAATAAATCCAAGAACCCGAATAGTGCCGCCAAAATAAGGTAAATAACATATTTAATTTGATAAGTAGGTACTCAGTACCAAAGTAATGATTTTAAAAACGATAATCTCCATAAACTTCATGTCTAATTTGTATACATCTGATTTTAATATTGACCTAAGCGGCTTGATTGTTCTATTCACTGATCGGCTTAATCACTATTTAAATGCTTTCTAATAAGCTAAAAATGCGTGTATAAACCAAATATGCATGCGTGTAGAAGAAAATGTAAATGTCTTTGGCCATTTCATCTAGGTGATAACTCAACAGTTGTTCAATTAAAATCTGCCTAATTATTAATTATAAAATTGTATTTGATGCCTGGTTGATCTCATTGCGTGAAGGCGTTCGACCGCTAAAACATGTAAATTGTGCGAGTTGCTAATATTTATTATACACACTTTTAACGTTGTGAAAAGACGAATAATTAAGATTTCTGGATATATTTATGTAATGTTTTTATTTTCACACACGGGTTCTGTTCAGTTCTTGGATTTATTTAAAATCACAGTCCAACTCACTCTAATTTATTTCCACTACTTTAACACAATTTATATTCACAGAAACTACTATTTACATTTTATCTTAACTATACAATACGACCGTCGAAAACTGAATGCGTCCTATGGCCAGCTGTTCATATTTATATATTTCTCTTCGAATTGCCTGGTAAGTCCACGAACCATCGGGAAACTCTTTCATGTTCTGGAAGCTATAAGGGAATTCTCAGTAGCGGTCGGCTGTTGAGAGACAAAACATTTCACATTCCCAGAAGTGTCGGAATAACATCCCTTCCACAAATTAGTTGATGGCCGATTGCACCAGCTGTCGGATGAATTCTCGTAACATTATAAATAACTATATAGTGTGGAACAGCCAAATGGAATAAATTCGTTATCGAATTTATTCCATTTTATGAGGATTTTTTCAACCCAAAAATATATAGGGGGTGTCATGTGATAGCGGCCAATACCAACATTCATATTTTAAATGCAAACCGCTGTATATTATTTTTCTTTGGATACTCCAGAAAATTCTAGACATAATTCATGTACAGTGTCCTACACCTATCTTCAACTGTTTCAGAAATACTAAGTATTTTCAGATTTATTACAAAAATTAACATTAAAATCAGAAAAATATATTATTTCAGAAATTCGCTACATGACTCCCAATACTTAATTCCCATTTAGCTCTTGATATTGAGATAGTAAGCAAAAACCATTCCTGCGTTCCTTTTTACTGATTTGAAAAAAAAAACAGTTTTCTTTATTTTCGTTTTGACTCATAGCCTGAGCATGTTGTTGTCGGCCTGCATGACGGTGGTGATCAGTGTTAGTGCTATTGTCGTTTGAATCTCGTTAGCTGTGCGTAATAATATCATAAAAGTGGTTTATTTAACAGATATCCACAAAATAACCATTCTACATATGATTGGTTATAGAGATAACACACGGACACAAATGGAAATTTCTCGCTTATTTCATGAATAAGCGAGCTTGATCATGTAAGACAGATAAAAAAAGGAGCTGCCAGTGCTCTAAGAGATAATACGAAATTGGATATTATGCTTGAGTTTCAAGAATACCCACATAATTCTGGCAGCCCCACTGCTCAACGTTAGCCACACATCAATTTGTCTAGTATTAAAGGAAAACAAAATGCATCCCTATAATAAACTAATGCCGACTCAGAAGCTCATGGATTTCGATAGGAGAACGTATTTTTGTGAACAAATGGTGGTAGGGTTTTCTGATGAGAGCACATTTACACTTCACGGTCATGTTAATCGTCAAAATTGCCACTATTGGTCTAATGAAAATCTTCACTGGATGACAGAGAAATATAGGCAATATCCTGAAAAAGTTAATTTTTGGGCAGGAATTGTTGGAAATTATATTGTAGGTCCCTTCTTCATTGATGGCAACTTGAATCGAGATAAAGATTTAGAACTGCTCCAACAGTAAACCCACAAGTTCCTGCTAATACAATATGGTTTCAGCAAGATGGAGCACCGCCCCATAACGAAATAAATGTCTAGCAGTACCTGAACCAAATTTTTCCAAATCGGAGAATTGGGAGGCGCGGATCAATAGAATGGTCAGCACGATCTCCTGATTTGACGCCATTGGACTACTTTTTGTGGGGATATGTCAAAAGTACTGTATACAGAACTAAACCCCTCAACTTAGATGACCTAGAAAGACGAATTACACTTCCGATTAGATCAGTCACGCCTGAGATGTTGAGTACTGTTAGAAGACATTTCTATACCAGAGTAGCATGTTGCCAAGACGTTCGCAGCGAGCATTTTGAACATTTCCTACATTGACATTAATGGTTTCTTGTTTTTTTTTTATATTCTTAAGAAATAATCAGTATTGCTTATTAGGTTTTTAGTGTAATGTGCGAATTTTTTAAATAAAATAATTTTCTTTTTTTAATGTTAATTTTTGTAATAAATCTGAAAACACAATATTTCGAAACAGTTGAAGATAGGTGTAGGACATTGTATATGAATTATGTTTAGAATTTTCTGGAGAATCCAAAAAATAAATAATATACAGGGGCTTGCATTTAAATAAGAAAGTTGGTATTGGCTATTGTCACATGACACAACCTTTGCAATTTTTTGTATTGTTGAAAAAATGCGCATTTAAAAATACAAATCGACTTGTCCAAGCGTTTTTCCCAACACACCCTTCTGTATTTGTTATAGAATTTATTCCATTTGGCTGTTCGACACTGCATATAATAAATACGAACGGATATATGTTTCTAATATTAAAAAATGCTGTATATCAAATTGTAGACATAAATCTAAAAGGAATAATATTTAAAAAAATATTAAACTTTCGAACTATGACATATTTGATTTAGCTGAGGTACTTTGTTTTGAAGTAACAGCAGGTTCGAGATTGTCAACCTTTCGAACATAAATAAATACTCTACTGCTGGAAATAACGGTTTGCCACAAGGCTCCGTCTTAGCTCCCCTATTAATCAATCTATATATCTATGATCTCCTCAATACAAAGTCAAACAAATTCTAGTACGCGGATGATATTGCTCTTATTTCCAGAATCAAAGATCTCAGATAAGTGGAGCTAATTTTCACAGAAGATCTAGCCGGTATGGGCTCTAATTTTAGTAAGTGGCCACTTAAATTTAGTACAAGTAAAAGTGAGGCACGGGCATTTCACCTAAACAACAAACAAGCTAACACGGAGCTCAGAATACAACTTGACAGAAACACCCGTTGTCATAACAAGTACCTACCAAGATAAACACACTCTTAATAATATTGTGAAACGACATAGGGAGCTTTAAAAAAATCAGAAATTTCGAGGTGAGAGACCTGTGGTGTCAAACCTGTCAAGTTATTGAGAAGCCTGAGGAGCGTGAATGGTTCCGAAGGTGTAACTTTCACACTGCTGAAACAGAAATCGACAGGAAACTTCGGGTCAAATTGAACAGGCTCGCAAAGGGCATGTGATCGCCCTAGCTATTAAAATTTCAAAAATTTTAATAATTTTATACACCAGACAATAGAGAGCTTTTTGCTTATTTAGTGAAAAGTGATCATAATGTCGCTAATGGAAAGGATGTAGACAATCAGAAAATCTTCAAAATGATTGTTCACAATCTTGATGGGAACATTTTTCATAGCAAAAAAAACAAATAACGGTAAAAGGTGTATTTTTCCAAAAATTCACTAGTTTGCTATAATAAAATTTATAATAACAGTACTCTTCATCCTAATGATACCTTTATGACATAAGTAAATTTTGTAGAATTGTAATTTAACAATTTATAGAAATATTTAAATATTAACCATGATCGTTCGATTGACATATACAAAACATATTTTTAAAGTAGCCAGTGGAAAAATATATTTTAATTAATGCTAGTAAACAGTAGACAGGTAACTTGTAACCTAATAAACCAATGAAAAACTGACCCAGTATTCACAGACAATAAATAGGGAAGTAAACACCAAATAAATTGCAGAGAAAAAACATAATGCAAGTCATCATAATTTTTTTAACCTTATCCCTTTCCTTAAGAAAATTCTAGATCCGCCCATGTGCCGCATATTCGCACTTTTAATGCAATATTTACTAAGATTTTAAAGGATTTCCCGTCATTATAAAGAAAATCCGAGAAACACAAATTGAAGTGCATTATATGAACTATCAAAATACTTTAGTTCTCGATGAGACTAGGCAGGCTAATACGGTACATTTTTTAAAAAATCTCTCTAAATTATTTTAATTATAATTCTTCAAAAACTACTTAAAAAACAATATCCGTATTGATTGAGCCCATATAATCAACATTATAAACTATCATTTTGTCGAAGATTAATGCTCCAGTTTTAGTTACCAGAAATTTATAAATATTTGAAAAATAATCCCTTTTTGCCAGTTTTTCTGAGTTCTCTCGGTGAAAAATAATCCAATCAGGAATCAGTAAACGCTCACTAAGAAGGATTTCTGATTCTTTACTTTTCCGTTGAGGGCATTACGAGCCCTTCATAATTTTTCATAAATGTAAACACGACATCAAAACAATCCAGTTTTGCGGGTTTTTATTATCTAAATAATTTACTTGTATTGATTTGCTGTTAAAACAGTTAGTTATTCCCTATAAACTAAAGAGATGGTATAAGCGAATTGTTGTTTTTATGTCCCAAAATACTTCATTTTCCTTTATAGACTGGTGTATTACCAAAAATTAAAAACTATTTTGAGCTAGTAGGGAAAATAAAAAGTACCAGATTATCGTCTAACGCCAAATTATACGCTAGTAAAGTATCGTTGACAATAGGCATTTGCGCCATCTCGTGTTTTATTTGTGAAACGCTGGTTCTGTCAAGGCCGTAATTTATGTTTGCTGTGTTATAGATTAAAATTTAGTTATCTCTTAACATGAGAGAAAAACATCAAACCGAAATTGCGGTGTAGTTGAGTTTGAAAATACATCACGGAAAAATCAAAAATTACAATTCTACCGTTTTCCTGGATTTCTATAGCAGTCGGAGAGGAAGGAGAAAATGGATTACAGCAGTTCGTCGTCAAGGGCAATTAAATTAAATTTCCAGGTTTTTAGTAGTTACTAAATACATAAAATTTATCACAATTGTTGTTCTGTTAACATAAATAAGATTCAATAACTCTTGTAATCAGAAAAGTTAATCGTGTAAATACTTTTCTTTCCAAAATAAATTGAAATTGAACATAATTTTTTAAATTAATAATTAATTAATATTAATTTAATTAATAATATTAATAATTAATAATATTTTCTTTTGGGAATAAAGAAAAAAAGTAACTTTTTAGTTACAGGAGGGATGAAAAGCCATGGCAACCAGGAACATATTCAAGGATTTGCTGTGCTCATTTCGAAAAATCAAACAATGTAGATACAAAAAAAATACGCGACTAATTGAAACCTCCTCCTTTTTGGAAATCGGTTAATAACAAAGTTTACAATTCAACTATCTTTCCTGTAATATATCAATATTTATACTCTTTTAAATAAATAACACTTTTTATTCTCATTATTTTTATTTTTTTTAGAGCGCTTCTTTATTATTAGTTATTACAAAAGCTATAAATAATATATAATCAATATTCATTTCTTTGTGTATATTTGCATCTGTTGTGGCTTTTTTATCCTTGTTCCAGCTTCGAAATTTTTATCTTGATCCATTAAAACTTCATCGTCAGTGAAATCTACCAATAAATTATATATAATGAATAAAGTTAGTTTGTTTTTTTTCTTATATATATTTACTTACTATTGTTAATCTCAATTGGAGCTTCATCCTCCTGAAGATGCAATTTTTTCTTTTTGTACAAACCAGCATGAAGATTTTGCTTTTTATATACATATTCCAGGAAATATAGTTGGACTGTAACTTTTGTTATGTGCATTGTTTACTTTTTTCCTAAACAATTTGACCACTGCAAATCAATGAATTTGTTTCTGGTTGAGATGGATTGCCCTACTGCTGTAATTAAAATATCTCAGTTTTGTTAATAGAACAACAATTATGATTAATTTTATACATACAATAATGACTAACAACGTGGAAATCAAATTTACTTACCCATGATGTCGAACTGCTGCAATTCACTTTTCCTTCATCTCTAATTGATATGGAAATCCATGAAAGTGGTATAATTGTAATTTTGGGTTTTTTCTTGATGTATTTTCACAATCAACTACACCGCACTTTCGGTTTGATGTTTTTCATTCCATTTTATGGAATAACAAAATTTTAATCTATAACACAGCAAACATAAATTACGGCCTTGACAGAACCAGCATTCCACAAATAAAACGCGAAATGGCGCAAATGTCTATTGTCAAAGATACCTTACTAGAGTATACAGAATTTGTTTGCTTGTGTACCTCATTTAGACACTATAATTATAATTTCCAATTACATTAGAAACTTTGCTTGACCAAAAGGTTTCTGCTTAATAAAGGATGTTAGACAATCCACGACGGATTGAATATGGCTTATAAACATCATTCATAGATCTATAGAACAAACATAGATAGATAAGTTTAAGATATAATTAAATATATTAAAACACATAAGCAATAAACAATTGAATCAATCTTCAAAATACTGAAAAACTAAAACCACAAGAAGGCATTAAGAGAATTATATCCAGATACCAACACTTCTATCGATTCCTTACTTGTGTTGTCAAATCACGTGTAAAACTAGCTATATATTAGTCTGAAGCTTACAGACAATGTAACTCGCTCCTGGAAGTTTTCTTGGACTTCCATCGTCTTGAAATGATTGATCTCACAACGTTTCAATAGTTTGGGATCTGTTATCGTCATCTGGTGAATGATGGGAAATTCAAATTACCCGTCGTATTTATACCCTTAACCGGTCATGCTCATGGGGTTGCTTAATCCCCTATCTCGTCCAATCAGTGTAGCCAGACCTGGCGATTGGTTGTCGGCTATGCGTAGCGGCAGCGGCTCAAGAAGAGGTCTCCAACTACAACTATATCAACAAGGAAAACTGGCATCATCAGAACATTAGTCCATAGCCAAAATATTTGCAATACACTAGAGTCCCTCAAAGAAAAATAATTTGTCTAAGTGTTTATTGGGAAATAACACCACACTTTAAAGGAAATTGCTGTATATTCCAAACGTTTCGGGGTCTAGATCAGACCCCGTTGTCAATGGCTAAGAAACTACGGATTAAAAAGGTACAATTCCAAGATGTAAATATAAATATTCTAGATGAATAAAGACAAAGATAAATGATCTAGACCCCGAAACGTTTGGAATATACAGCAGTTTCCTTTAAAGTGTGGTGTTATTTCCCAATAAACACTTAGACATTGAAAAATATGCCAGAAGTATCCTTCAGAAAACAAAAATAATTTGGTCAAGTGCGAGTTGAACTCGCATACTTAGAGTTCCGTACCACCTTCAAGATTCGAATATTCCAGTTTCAGACAAGCAGGGAATGGCAACATAGGTCAAAGTTTAAATTATAAATTATTAAATCTGTTATTCAAATTATTTAAAAATATAAATAAAATATATTTTTCAAATTTTAAATAGTGTAGTTTTTTATACAAATGATTTAAAAATATGATATATTTGTAATTCACATAATGAGCCTTTTACCTGATATATTACATGATGCGTTTGAAAATTGAAAAAATGAGGTCTTAGAGTTTGGGGAATAACGAGGAGAATGGGTAATTTTTTTAAAATATTTTTTAATATATTTTAAAATATTCATTTTAAAAAAATTAAAAAAATATATTTGTATTCGTCATAATGGGCCCTGGGATTTGATATATAACATGATGGGTTAGAAACAATTTTAATTTTATATTTTCCATTTAATTCTATAAATTGCCCCCCAAAATAAATATTAGGGGTTTTTCCTTATTTTTCCAGTAAAGTTCCGGTAAGGAACTATCACTCCATTTTTTTTCAAAATTTTCCAGCTTATGGTTTCGGAGATAGGGGGGGGATGGGTGAAATTTTTTATATTTTTGTTAATATCTTTTAACTAATTTATTTTAAAAATATGAAAAAAATATATTTGATTTCTTCATGATGAGCCCTTTCATTTTATATATAACATGATGGCTTAGAAACAATTTTAATTTTATATTTTTCATTTAATTTTATAATTTACCCCCCCCCAAAATAAATATTGGGGGTTTCTCCTTATTTTTCCAGTAAAGTTAAGGTGAGGGGCTATACCTCCATTTTTTTTCAAAATTTTCCAGCTTATGGTTTCGTTGATAAGGGGGGGGTATGGGTAAATTTTTTTATATTTTTGTTAATATCTTTTAATTAATTTATTTTAAAAATATGAAAAAAATATATTTGTTTTCGTCGTAATGAGCCCTTTCATTTGATATATAACATGATGGGTTAGAAACAATTTTAATTTTAATTTTCCATTTAATTCTATAATTTGCCCCCCAAAATAAATATTAGGGATTTCTCCTAATTTTTCCAGTAAAGTTCAGGTGAGGGGCTATACCTCCATTTTTTTCAAAATTTTCCAGCTTATGGTATTGGAGATAAGGTGGGGAATGGGTAAATTTTTTTATATTTTTGTTAATATCTTTTAATTAATTTATTTTTCAAATATAAAAAATATATATTTGTTTTCGTCGTAATGAGCCCTTTCATTTGATATATAACATGATGGGTTAGAAACAATTTTAATTTTATATTTTCCATTTAATTCTGTAATTGGCCCCCCAAAATTAAAAGTAGAGGTTTCTCCTTATTTTTCCAGTCAGAACCTATAAATCTATTTTTTTCAAAACTTTACGTTTTATGTTTCGGAGATAAGGGGGGGAGGAATGGGTGAATTTTGGTATATTTTCGTTAATATCTTTTTAAATATATTTTTTTTAAATATGAAAAAAATATATTTGTGTTCCTCAGAATGAGACCTTTCATTTGATATTTTTTCAAAATTTTAGGCTCAGTAGTTTCGGAGATCAGAGGGGGGGGGAACGGTCGATTTTTTTTTCTCCCAGAAGTACCCCTAAAATCATTTATTTTTTCTTTTACGATATGTACTCCTGATCTGGTCACTAAAGCATACATTGATACCAAATTTCAACCTCTTCCGTCCAGTAGTTTAGGAGAAAATGGCTGTGATGTGACAGCGGCAGAAATTCTGAGTGATATTATATGGGTATCCGTATATTGTATATACGGAACCCTAAAAAAAGACACATTAACAAGGCATTTGAACAACTGGAGAAACCACCTAGGCAGGAAGAAGAAACCACGATAGCAACCGTATTACTACCATACACCAAAGGCTTGTCGGAAAAACTTAGACGAATTGGACACGGATAGTATCAAAATGGTTTTCAAGAGCAACAGCACCTTGAAGAGCATAGTCACAAAAACAAAGAGCCGGATAATCCTGCAAAAACTATATACAGCATACCATGTGAATGTGGCAATCTCTACATTGGAGAGATTAAGCGACCACTGGACACCAGGGTTAAGGAACACCGAATAGCTACTCAAAGGGGAGAGCTAACAAAGTCTGGATTAGCTAATCACGCATGGATCGAACACCACAACCTCAACTAAGCAAGGGTAATTCACAAGAAAAAGCACTGGTATAAAAGAAAATTCATGGAGATGGCATACATAATCTCTAATGAGAATATAATCAGCGAGCCCAGTGTCCAAATTAAAAATGTTTGGAGACCTCTTCTTGAGCTACTGCCGCTATGCATCGCCGACAACCAATCGCCAGGTCCGGCTACGCTGATTGAACGAGACTGGGGATTAAGCGACACAATGAGCATGACCGGTTAAGGGTATAAATACGGCGGGGAATTTGAATTTCCCATCATTCACCTGATGACGATAGCAGATGTGATATCAATCATTTCAAGACGATGAAAATCCAAGGAAACTTCGAGTAGCTATATATTAAATACACATAATATTAAGAAACAACAAAACAAACAATTGTGTAGGATAAAAAATCAAAGCAAACACAAGACATCGAAATTGATAAAAAACTAAATTAGGAGTATACAAATTACCATGTTGCTCACATCCAAAGGTATATTTTGGGCAAATTGGTAGAGCATGGGAAAATCGCATTTACGAACACTGTAGTTCAATAATACGTTGCCAATTATGTTGAATATCTTATGGTAGAAAATAGTACGTTTAATAGGAATTTTAAAAGTTTGTATTCAGAAAGTAAAGGCAAGAGTGAAATCAACATGAGCAATTAAAATGCTTAAAAATTCAGGCAACTTGTTAAATGACCAAACAGATTCATAATTATCTTGTAGCCGACAGTAGATCTATTACTAATCTCTTAAATTCCTTATCTTTGTCGAAACACTTAGCCGTTTTTTTAATAAAGATATGTGCAATTATCGAAATCCATACACAGTTTTTTGAAAAAATCTGAAATTTCTTTCTAAGTATATTTTAGTGGTAACGTATAAAGAGCCAAGATATGTCCAGGTTAAATTAATAGTCGAACATTTTGGTTTACAATTATCTTTTCACTGGTAGATCAATCCATTTTCAAAAAGAAATAAAATTGTATTAGCGTCTATTTCATCTGAGATTTTATGAAAGACATTTTCCTCTTTCTTTCCGTTAAAATTATATTTAAATTGAAACAATAGTCATGCTTTTAGCATAACATTCATCAGTCATCACCTACGTACTATTACGTGTATGCATGCATTCAGATTATCAAGTAGAAATGACGCAGAAAGCAAGTTAAATCGTGTGGTTCTTTGTTAATACAAAATTATTTTGTCTCGTAGGTACTCATTTAAAATCAGTACGTGATAATTTTCGGGTGTGTAAATTTGATATGTCTGATCTACGTAATATCCTTCATTATAAATTTCATTGCATATAAATTTCTTTGGATTGTTCAAGAACTCATAGTTTTATTTTTGGAGGGTTGAGTAAAAACTATTTCTTGTTTGGAACACCTGGAGATTTAATATTGATTATTGGAAATTGAATATTTGGTATTGTAAAGACGTTGATTAAGTTTTTGCAAAATAAAATAAAAATATTAGGGACTAAATAAAAGAGAACCATTATACTAATATTACGGGTACTAAGCAGTTTTGAAATAGTTCGCCTCTCTTTTACAAAAGTTTGCAAAAGGTATTGGTGCACATAAAACTTTGAAAATCGAGGTTGGTTGATTTTTAGTCCTATATTTTCGCGCCTAAACTGACTCAAACGGTGGTGCTATGTAGATTAGTCAAATATAATATCTATTAACCGTCTTTTTACTAGAACAAGTTCAACTTGGTTTATTTATTGAGCAGGTCTACAGGCTTGCTGGATTTGAGCTATTTTTCTCTCAACCTTTCAACTTTATTCAGCCTAAGCCTTTTTCTCCTTGATTGCCCTCTTCTCTTCACGCCCTCTCGTCCCAATTTTTTTAACGCATCTATTATCGGACATTCTTGCTGTGTTCCAGAGATCTAGCTCCTGGCATTCTCAACTTTTGGACAATACTTGACTTTTTGTACAACTTCCCAATTTCTTCTTCTATACTCGCTCTGATATTAGATTGCTTCAAAAAGTTAATATTTTAAATCCCAAATGTTTATCTTCACTTTCTTAGTTGTTGGCTGTATTTCGGACACATTTATTCAGAGGTATACAGCCACTATCGGGAGAGTTAATACATTATAGCTGATATGGAAACTGCTTATTTAATTCATCTCTTCAAACCCAGACGGTGATGAAAAAGGCGGAAAATTTTCAGGTGAAGGTGAAGTAACCTGAAAATTTTCTCGTGACAGTCTGTCCTTGGAGTTACGGGAGAACAGCAGAACGGCTCCAGATTCCGAACCTCTGTGTGCTAGTTTCCCCGAAAATCCTAGATGTCGGTCTTACATCTCGCGTCTACATATTTTAAGTTTTTCTATATTTAGTCGAAGCCTTCTATTTTTGTATAGTGCTTTATTCATTTTAATTTTCTGTCCATTTTTCATCATTTAATTTTGGACAGTTATATATTTATCTTTTATTTATTGTCACTTTCTCGATAGTATTTTTCAGTATTTTCCTTCCTGTAAACTCATTAACTTCCTATGATTGTTTTGCTTTTGTTGATATATTTTGATTTGTTCAACGATTTAGTTCTGTTATTTTACTTTTTTGTTTGTGATAACTACAAAGTTATCTGTCTAGCACATACATTCTCGAATACTCGGGAAATGATTGAGACATTCTGTAGAACAAAAAGTAGAAGTTAACTCACTATTCAAGTCAAACACACAAACAAACTGTAAGAAGGTGGGAAAAGAGGGACGACTAAATAAAATAATTGGATATAGAAAAGTAATTCCGTTCAGAATGAATAAATTGCCCTATTTGGATGATATAGTATCAATGCCCAGAAGTAAAATGCACTTGTTGGAAAAAATGGAAGTAAAAGTGAATATAGCTAAGGTAACCAAAATGAATGAGAGCCATTTGAACATAATAATGAAGACAATAAATGGAGAGCAGATATTATACAAAAAGTCACATGTCCTAATCCTTTTTTTAGAAATGTTGGGAAGGTAGTACGCAACTTAAGGTACAAAACGAATGTTTTGGTTCAATTAACCAAAAAATGTTGGTGTTCTCAATAGAACGAGAAGCTATTTATCTACATTACTTACTGTATATATTCCAAAATATATTTTAAAATGTTATTTGTCTAACTACTTGTCAGCTGTTAACTTAAATGTAATTTATTATCCTGATATTTGTTCAAATATAGTAAAAAAATTTCCGAAGTAAAAGAGTAGTGCCTGATAAATTGTTCGTGAAGTCAACCCATTCATAATTTAATGCTTTTTCAACAATGAAGTTCCTTTTATTTCCAATATATTGATGTTTTCACTTTTGCAACTCTGTGCTTCTGTCGGATCAATATTTCTTTTTTGGATTTGATTATATAAAATGATAATCATTTATCCAACATTTATATAGTTAGTAAAAAAACTAGCAATGTCATGAAAATATTTCGGAATATTACCCTTTATCGTTTATTAAAGGAACATGTTTTCGATATTACGAAAGTTAATTATTGCACGAATAGGACAATACAGCATTTTCGTATTTTATACTGCATAGCATTTGTAATTTTCTACATTTTAAGTTTGTTACCTAATTAATATTGTTTATCCAAAAACCTTCGATTCATTCCTATAGAATTTCAATTTTATATCACGTCACCATCTTATCCCCTTAAACTTTACTTAAGCGATATTTAAAAATTATTTGTCACTGCCTCACCATTTAACAATAATATGGAAATGATAGTGGCAGGTATATTAAACATTGCGTAAATTTAAGTAGGTAAGGTTTATGAATAAGGAGGTTGGATTTAAAAATCGATGTCATTTTCATTATCAACCAACCCCAATAACAATATTTGCGAGTTCTGTACAAATGTTAAGATCGATTTTGCGCCCCTTTTCTTGTTCGCATCTGTATAATGCTGAGGTCATTTGTTTTTTTTTATGTTCAATTATGTATTACCTACCCGGCCCGCCGATATTCGTCTGTTCCTTTGGGGTTTCCTTTAAGTTCCTTTCCTATTGTTGTTGAAGCGATAGCTTCTTAACGGAGGCCCACACTTACTCAAATGAAAATAGATGAGCAAGGAAATGAAATGTATAACTTAATACCCATCCAATTCAGTCCTCTGTGTAGGGACCAGGTAATATATTAAGAGTCTCTTCTTTTATATCCATCAATCAATCAATAATAAATAGAAAATAAACCAATACAACATCCAAGTAATATAGAATACTTCCACAAAATTTGCTTTTCGTTCTAATAGACACTCCAATTCTCTCTTTGTCATGTATAGTAAATTGGAGACTTGACATACGTCAGAAATTAAAAAGAATACGACACAAAAAGGCAATTTGGGATTAAATTTTCATTTTATCAACGAATATAGTCTCAGAAGGATATACATTAAGCAAAATCTGCCCTTTGTTTACATTTTGTTATAGCAATAAACAAAGTACGTTTAGCACTCACTAGAAGCACTTATGTATTATATATAGCCGGAACTTTTATATTCTCTAAAGAAAATGATTCAATTAAAGACAAGTGGTCAAGAGTGTAAAGCGCACGGCTGCAGATCCAAGGTTCGCGGGTTCGAAACCGAGCAATTATACTTTTTATTTTAAATATGTCATTATTAATTAGTTTTATGTACTCATTTTAATGTTACATAGAAAAAAAAACTTCAAGATTTTAAATTGTTGCTACCGTTCAATATATATATATGTATATAATTTATGGTTTTGTGTAAATGTTATGTGTTTGTAATGATGTTAGCTAAAAACAGAACGAACTTTTCTTTGACATATTGTCTTCTAATACTTATTCACATGAACAAAACTATTACAAACACTGAGGCCGGCACAGACCTATCGTTTCTGTTCTGTTCTTATAGGGACAGAAGTGAATCTAGCGCTTCTGGTAGACACATCTAATATATGATAATTCGTAATGAAAGAGAACCAACTGATCAAACGCACAGCTGTAGGAGAATTGTGGTAAAATAGCCGGCGCCGGGTTGTAACCGGGGTGTGTGTGCCGATATATGGAGCTAGTGCGTAATCCATAATACATGCCTCTTTCTGACCGGCAACGCGGGCCGGTTGCTTGTTGACAAGTGATTTGAATTAACGGTATGAAAACATTAAAATTTGCAAAGAAATGCATTTTAAAAGATCTACGTTGTAAAATGACACTACTTCAAAAATATGTGAATATTGAACATGGAAAAGAGCTGTTACTTCTTTTAGACTTAAAATGAGGTATAGTTAACATGCTGGAGCGTTATTGTCTTTTAATAATCTGCATTCAAAAAGCTCTTCTAAATCTCAATTATCCAATCCGTTTAGAAGATGGTGATTTTGATTTGCTTTGAAATTTCGTATAAAATAATTGTCTAGCAAAAACTCAGCAATCGCCTATAAAATGAAAAAAAACCCTCTTTAGTGGAATATATAAAGCAACGACGAAATGATGATATAACTAGTGTTTTGAATTATTTACAAAATCCAGGAATAGATGATGAGAATCAGTATTACTGGAATTTGGAACGGCGTGAATGTTGTTAAAAGACTAAACAGTCGAGATGACTCGAAAGATCAGGAAGGGTAAGGATCACGAACAAATGATGAGCCCAGGGACTATACCCTATTGACAATAAAGCAAAAGTTACAGCCGGAACTTGATAGAGAGTTTAATCCCCAGATCCTGAAGTACAAAATAGGGGTAGGTAAATAGTATTGGAGATAGGAAATCTAAGAGTTCGTAGATATTACTTAAAATTGGCATACAAATATCTAATGGTCTCTTCGAGGTGCCATTCCTTTGTACGCAAGACAATTATATATAATAATATATTGTTTCCGGTCAGGGAACCTTCATCAGTTGCGCTTCCCACAATAGAATGTCGTCTCGAACATTTATTTATGTATTTGATACATAGCAGTAAATTTATAGACGCAAGATGTAAGACCGACATCTAGGAATGACACCTCGAAGAGAGTATTCAACATCTCTGACAGGTGAAGTAACCTCCAAATTTTATCGTGACATTCTGTCCTAGAAGTTAAGGGAGAACAGCAATTACACGGAACGACTCCAGATTTGGAACCTCTGTGTGCTATTTCTTTCGAAAATCCGAGATGTCGGTCTTACATCTCGCGTCTATACAAATATCTGTTGTGTATTTCTCCAACCAGTTTACATCCTGAGCGAGCATTTTCAACTAATTATGCTGCCAATAAACCACCAAGCAGGCTTTAAAGTCAAATATTGGTTGCCTTTATGTTTCTACAATTGTATTTTCGAAATTCTAATTAATTAGGTTTTTGTAGTCTTTGATTGTTCCTTATTTTAGTATATCGTGTTGTGCAGCAATATTAATAAACATTTTTTTCATATGTGCCAATTGGAATGGACATATCTAATCCCGGAATAGTCCAGAGATTACGGGTCTATTGGTGCGTAATCTCTCTAGTCACAAAACGCATTCCATTAATTCCTGGATTTAATTATAAACAATAATCGCTTATTTTGAGGGTTCCAAAGTTTATGACCTCCTACTATTAGGTAGCGGCTTGATAAAAATCTTATGCAACATTTCTATGTTTCATGTGTGATCGATCCTTTATTATATGTATCGTTAACAAATATTTAGTTTCTCACTTTTTTCCTTCAGTGTATCTTGTGTTCAACACGTCTAGATTCTGACTTGTAAAATTGTTCTCAAATATTGAAAGACAATTATTAGCTTTCAAATGTTTTTTTTTAATTATTAATCTTTTTCCGATGACTAATTAACAAGGTAAGCAACATCAAAAAGTAATAATTTAATAAATTAACATTTAAATTTATGACGACGTTTTATTTTATAAATATTATAATAAATAATGTCACACATTAGTTTACTTAGAAAAAACATTAATGTTATCAACAAAAAAACACATATGTCATGCAGGTAGAATTACAAAAAAAATGGTAATGAATTATTTCTTGATAAAATAAATGCGTTTGTTGCCCGTTTTATCAAGATTAATGTTTTTTTACGGCTTGTCTAATAAAAGATTAAATCAAATTTTATTTGTAACATAACCGGAAAAGAGTTCTACTCGATACGCGTAACAAACCCACGGTAACAATAGTACAGTGACTGGGGAATTTCCCTGGAAAATTTGTTCCAGCAAATCGATTTGTCTGAAATTTTGACAGTAGCATAAAAAACAAAACTTATATTGTCCCAATGTGTGATCTCACTCAGGGGGTGAAAGCCACCCCTTTGGGGTTGATATTAAAACGGTAAAAATATGTCCAGATATCGATTGAGGGAGATAAAGTTCTTTATAAACATTTTTGAAAATATCAATACTCTTAGAGTTATTCAATATTGAAAATGTTCATTTTACGTCCATAAAACACCCTTTTAGGCGGTTTTTCTCGAATAAGTGGAAAAATTGAGGTTCTCCAAAAATTTCTCTTGAAGAAAATGAACCTTATATGAAAAGGGAAATTTTGGTTTGTTATTTATGTAGGTGCGATAGATGTTAAGATACGACTGGTTGAAGGTCAGGTCTTGTCTGCCTCAAAATTTGCAGCGTTTAAGGTGAAATAATTCAAAAAATTCACATTTTACAAAAAAGTGCTTCAAAAAAATCTTTAAAATAATATTAATCTTAAGCCATTAGCATAATAATTGACAGAGTTATGGTCAAAAAAGTAGCTAATTTATTATTATTATTTTTTAAATACTATAATAAACCTGATATATTTACCACCCGATTTTAAATTAATGGCTATCTTTGTACAATTTACTTTATTTAGGCGCTTATAAAATATCCTAAAAATAATTTAGGATGCATATTTTTGAAAATTATAAACTTAAAAAAAATAATTTAATTTTCAAAAAATTGCAGTTTTTTAATAATAATAATATGACAAATAAAAGAAATACAAAAAATGTTAGAGAGCAAAAATCTAGAATTTTCCCGTAGAATATTTTGCTTTTTTATATTTCCATAGCACAAAAATTAACCGAGATATCACGGTTAGAAGGTATTAGTCGAGAGTGGAGACTATGTTTTTCAAGCACTTTAATCTAAAAAATCTCGAAATCAAGGCGTTAATATTGAAATGCATAGGAGTTGTAGCTGTTACAATTCCCTGTAAAAATTTTGAATTTTTACGATAGCTTTAAAATTAAGAAAGTTATAGTTATAAAACTCTGGTCATTTACACGATTTAGTATATTGAAGCAGTAGCAAACGAGGAAAAAAGGAGCAAACCAAGCAGCTGTTGAACATCTGCTCATGACGCTGTGTTTACTTCGCTATAGTCAGTGTTTTTTGAAATCCGTTAGATTATAAAAAATATTTGAGAATAAAAAAATATATAATTTGGTCATTAAGGGTGGTTCTTATGGGTTGAAATATCGTAATAAATTGTTTCTTGTAGCATAATTATACAGAAGATTTTTATTTTTCATGTATACGCCTAAAAAATATTTGAAAATGATAAAAAAAGATTTTTTTTCGTAATTTTGTCGTTAAAGGTGGTTTTAAGGGTTGAAATATAAATATTATATAATAACGTATAAGTAATGTTGTACAATGTTAAATAATACTTGTCCTACTCGTTTGGATATAGTTTTAGCCTAAGAAACGTATATTTTTATGTTTTACTTATTTTTTAGTTTAGAGAGTGGTTTTCAGTACATGTCAAGCTTATATAAGTTTTGATCTAGAGGGTAAAATGAACTTAATTCCCCATTTTCATAAACATCGGTTCTCCAGCAAAAATTTTCCAGGTTCGGACTTTTTTTCTCCACAGTAAACATCGAAGAAATGATCTGATAATATGTGTTTTAGCTTGTTTGGATAAACATGAAAATTACTGAACTTGTTTTTATTCAACCTTCCTTCTTCCACTGCTGGATATAGGGCCCCTCGAAATGAATCCAGTTTCTTCTATTCTGAACAGTTGCTACTCAGTTTGTCTGTATTCTTTTGATAGCGCCAGTTCATATTCTAAGATGCGTTCCTTCTCCGTTCTTGATCTCCAGGATTCTTTTTGTCCATCAGCTATTCGGCATTCTGGCAATATATCCTGCCCACTGCGTTTATACTCTCAATATGTGGTCTATGACATCGTTAACTCCAGATCTACGCATTTCTTCATTTCTTATCTTGTCTCTCAAAGTGATGTCAAGCAGAGACCTTTCCATTTTACGTTGTGTTATTCGCAATTTAAGTATTGATTTTTTAGTTAGTGTCAAGGTCTCCACTCCATATGTCAGGATTGGAAGGACACTCTGATTGGAGGCTTTTCTATTTAGATTGACTGGCACATCTCTCTTGAACACATGCCGCAGTTTACCAAACGCAGCCATCTTAGTGCTGTTCTTCGAGTCCTGTTGCTTAGTTGTTTCTAACAATTTTTATTTCATGCCCCCGGTATATAATATATACCCCACCGTCTGAATATCTTTGTTATCTACATTTACTGATTTACTAGAAACCAGATTAGTCATCATTCTGATTTTGTTAAAATTTATTGTCAGACCTATATTCTTGTTGCGTTTTACAGATCATTTATCATCCGTAGCTTCTCCTAAGTTATCCGTTATGAGGACAATATCGTCGGCAAACCTAGGTGGTGGAGACTTTCCTCTCTGTGTTGATACTCTCATTCTCTTATTTTAATGTTTTGAAAGCATGTTCCCTAACATTCAGATCGAATCGCACACTCGAAGCAGTGAGTTGTCTTCACTATATCGTATTGTCGTGATTTTTGGTGTTTAATTCGTAACCAAGCAATATGTCTGGCCGTAGAAAAGGTGGAAAAGTTAAAGGAAAGGCTAAATTACGATCCAGCCGTGCCGGTTTAGAATCCGGTAGGCCATATTCATCGTTTATTGAGGAAAGGAAATACTGCTGAACGCGTATGCGCCAGTACACCAGTATATTTAGCAGGCGTTATATATATATATATATATATATAATGTTTTTTGAACGCCATCAATCGACACATAGATTGTTTAATACTCCTCTCTGTCAACCCTGGCTGTGTGACAACAGTCTTCTACACTCACGCTGTTTTGACCTTTGTCCGCTCGCCAACAGAGGGAGCGTCTCACTACCAACCACAGCTGTGCAGTTTTCTACACACAGGATGTTTTGAACTTTGCCCACTCGAGGAATCGAACTAGCACGTTTAGCCGCCTGCAATTTTTTTTGACAAGGTCGTCGTGTCTCCACCCAAACGCTATCTCTACGTTGCCTGTAACTGGTATTATTACTACGCGTCTTAAACGGGTGTTTATTCAACATACTATCAACTTTTAGATATTCAAATGCAGTGGTCTTGTCGGCAAATATGCTAAATGCTTACATACGAAACCGATGGACTGGGGTTCGATTCCCCATCACTGCGACGGTTTTTTGTAATATAACTATATACATTATTTTGTACATCATTGAAATTTGGCGCGATTGAACAGATGGAATTGACCAATGAGAGCTTGGTATCGCTGAGCACGTGGTAATTAACAAATGAGAGCGCTTCAAGGGAGTAACTGCTTATCTATTACGTCATAACCCGTCTGTAGTACAATCCCTCAGCTGTCACTCGTGTTCCATACCTCTGACTCTATGGCCTACCTGTCAGCTGTCAATGTTCCGTGTCTTCGTTCTATACCATACGTCAACGCCCCATACCAACGTTCCGTGCCATACGCCCCATACCAACCGTTCTATGGTGTTCCATCGTTCTAAGCCATACGCCAACGGCCCATTCCATCGTTCTGTCGTTCTATGCCAACCCCCCATACTTCGTTCCGTGTCAACGACCCTGTCATCCGAGGTCATTGACGGACGTGACCTTGAGAATTTTCCCACACTCAAGTGTCCCCATTCCTGCTGATATTTGGCTCCTGAAGTAGGGAGTTGACCGGTAATGCTGCATGTGATAACAAGAAGATCCGTATTTTATTCCGAGACATTTACAACTCGCCATCATAAACAAGGAAGAGTTGAATAAATGGTTATCTGGCGTAACAATTGCACAGGGTGGTGTCTTACCCAACATTCAAGCTGTCCTGTTACCAAAGAAAACCGAAAAGAAACCTTAAATGGATTAATATGAAAGATTTTTGGGTCTGTTGTACTCTTTAGATTTTTATATTAATATCTTCAAAGTAAGTAGATGGTCGTTTGTTCCATAGCTTGAACTGAAATTCGCCTGTTCCCTTGGTTGTTAAGGCTCAAACTTCATTTCCGATCTTTTCCAACAACTTGACAATCAATTGTCACGGTGCGTGTATATAGCTTACAGAGATGGTTCAAAAGACTAATTGGCCTGTAGTTTTCGAGATTTGTAGAGCCTTCTTTTTTGTAAAGTAAGATGTAAGACCGACATCTAGGATTTTCAAGAGAATCAGTATACAGAGGTTCCGAATCTGGAGCCGTTCCGTGTAATTGCTGTTCTCCCTTAACTCCTAGGACAGAATGTCACGATAAAATTTTTCAGGTTACTTCACCTGTCAGAGATATTGAATATTCTCTTCGAGGTGTCATTCCTTTGTACGTAAGACAATATATATTATATATAAATATAATATATATTGTTTCTGGTCGGGAACCTTCATCAGTTGCGCTTCCCACAATTGAATGTCCTCTCGAACAGTTCTTTATGCATTTGATGCATTTCGTTAAATTTGAAGACGCGAGATGTAAGACTGACCGACATCTAGGATTTTCAAGAGAATCAGTACACAGAGGTTCCGAATCTGGAGCCGTTCCGTGTAATTGTTGTTCTCCCTTAACTCCTAGGACAGGATGTCACGATAAAATTTTCAGGTTAGTTCACCTGTCAGAGATATTGAATACTCTCTTCGAGGTGTCATTCCTTTGTACGTAAGACAATATATATTATATATAAATATAATATATATTGTTTCTGGTCCGGAACCTTCATCAGTTGCGCTTCCCACAATTGAATGTCCTCTCGAACACTTCTTTATGCATTTGATGCATTTCGTTAAATTTGAAGACGCGAGATGTAAGACTGACCGACATCTAGGATTTTCAAGAGAATCAGTACACAGAGGTTCCGAATCTGGAGCCGTTCCGTGTAATTGCTGTTCTCCCTTAACTCCTAGGACAGAATGTCACGATAAAATTTTCAGGTTACTTCACCTGTCAGAGTTATTGAATACTCTCTTCGAGGAGTCATTCCTTTGTTTGCGTACATTCTGTCCTAGGAGTTAAGGGAGAATAGCAATTACACGAAACGGCTCCAGATTCGGAACCTCTGTGTACTGATTCTCTTGAAAATCCTAGATGTCGGTCTTACATCTCGCGTCTTCAAATTTAACGAAATGCATAAAGAAGTGTTCGAGAGGACATTCAATTGTGGGAAGCGCAACTGATGAAGGTTCCCGACCAGAAGCAATATATATTATATTTATATATAATATATATTGTCTTACGAACAAAGGAATGACACCTCGAAGAGAGTATATTTTGATTATCCAAACAAATGTGGAAAATAATTTCTCGTATTATCATAGGTCGACCCATTTTTAAAAACTCTGTGACTATATCTTCTCCGGAAGCGCTTTTATTTTTCAATTTATTCAAGGTATATATTTCTTTTTCTGATCGTACATTTTGCACTTTTTTTATGTTCTTAGGTTCTTGATTGACATTACTTATATAGAGAGTTCTGTAATATTCTTCTACTAGGCGTAGTAATTCTTCTCTGTTTGTAACTAGATTTCCGTTTGCATCTTAAGCTTAATTATTTCTTTTTTACCGTGTGCAATTTTTTTCTCTTGCTTTTATTATTCTCGAATGTTTCTATAATCTCGTTTTTATATTTCTTTACATTTCTTCTAACCAATTTTGATATTTCCATATTTAATGTAATATTACTTTAAAGTAACTAAATCAGCTAATATGTCTCGGTCTGCACTGCAGTGGCCCGCCCAAACCGGAATTAAATTTTCGTTTATGAAGTCCATTTTCACATTTATACGCCAGTTTGAAAATCCTATTTGTGTTGGACACCGAGGTATTGCTGAATGAGACATTTCTAATAAAACTGAAAAGTTATTAACCGGGTTTGCACCTATAGAAGGTTACGTTATTTCAATTTTCCTTTATTGTATATTTTATATTACTGTGGCTAGAAATCCGAAATGGCCTTTAAGTTAATTGTTATTTATTAACTTAAGAGTTATTTTCAAGCTTCGATTGAAATCGGAGGTATGTGCTTTCAAACTGTTGTCAAAATAGGGTCCTAGATATCAAATTATCCAAATATTTTTTTTTCTGGAAACACTTAATAGTCCAAATTTGTTCTCTTTCAAAATATATACAGTTTATTGTTATTGCATATTAGTTTACTTGAATAATTGTTTAATTACTCATACCGGCTACTTCTCACCTGTATCCTATATGATAGAGGTCACAGTGTATGTGCCTATCACTTGTCGAAAATTCTCATTTAGCCATTTATTTCGCCTATTCTCAAGGATGTAAGTGTAGGTCTTCGTTAAGGAGCTTTAGCATCAAAATTAATTTCTGGTGACTTTTAACTAGTGACTTGTGTTAGATGTACGGTACAGTTTTGTGGAACAGAAATTATTGAAATTTAGATTGGTCAACTGTAATACGAAAGTCATTCGTACCAATTAAACAATAATGACTAAGGAGTAAAATCAAAACATTTATTAACGAACAACTATATTTAAATCACTACAGAAAAAGTATTTAAGTAAATTATATTTGTAAAAATACGTTAACCAACTCAAAGTCGGACACTTATTTTTAATCACTCGTCACATGTTGTTTATAGATAGCGTGTCTCTCCTGTAGCTTGGATTGCGTCAATTCCTAAATGATAATAGGTTTTTGAACTTATTGCCAATTTTCAAGGGAATATTAGAACAACCAGGAGAAATGCAGATCCTTGAACGACGTTAATAAAATTCTTATTTTTGTATTATTTGTTTCTGTGATATTTACTCACAGAATTGTTGTCACTCCAGGATAGTAAACAGACAAAAAATATTGTGTCTCTTTTTTAAGATGTTATCCACTCTTCTTCAATTCCCCTTCATTCTCACTCTCACCCGTTTCGTTTCTTTCTACCTTTCTCTCGTTCCCTCTTTTTCTCGTTGTCCGTTTTCCTCGTGCTGTCTTCCTCTTTTTGGAAATGGCTCAAAATGATGTGTGAAAATTTTTCTTTTTGCATATATTGAAAAACATGGACAGACAAAAATATTCCATCTCTTCGTTAAGATTTTCTTTACTCTTTTCTTTCAATTCCCCTTCATTCTCACTCTCACTCTTTTTTCTTTCTTTCTCTCGTTTTGTCCCGCTCTTGTTCTTTTTCTCATTTTCCAGTTTTCTCCTCCCTTTTTCTCGTGCTCTCGTTCTCTAGATCTCTCTTAGTTACGTTCTCTTTTCTTCCGTTCTCTCTTTCCCTCGTTCTCTCTTTCTTTCTCTCGTTCCTCTTTCTTTCTCGTTCTCTCTTTCTTTCTCTCGTTCTCATTATTCCTCTGATCTCTTTCTTTCTCTCGATCTCTCTTTCTCCCTTCCCCTCCCTCTATTTTTATCTCTTTCCCCTTTTTTTCTATCGCTCTTTCTCTCTTTCTACCTGCTTTTCTTTTTCCCCTTCTCTCTATATCTGTCTCTCTAACCCCTTCAGTTCACCTATACTCTGCATATTCTGGGATACTTCTTCTCACCTCTACTGTGATAGCTGTTGAGGTCTCACTGTCGGTGTCGATGTCATTTCCCAACAATTCCCATTTAACAAGCGTTCTCAACCTTTTGGGGTGCAATAATTTTAGTGAATGTTTTATTAGTTGGAATAGAAGGTTAGGTTAGTTTAGGTTAGGTTTATCGGATTATAGTTTTTAAGCAGTTTCCTGAAAGATATTTGTGGCATATTTATATAATTTTTAAGGTTAGTTTATCTGCAAAAACATCGTATTTGAATTTTTCGACGGTTTCGGAATTCTCACTTTAATAGGAAAGCGTTGTCTCAGTGTATGCCTTGGTTCTTCGGTTGTTATATCTGGCATCTTTTGACTTTACGATTTTTTGTGTCGTATAGCATTTTCTGTTTCTCTTTTCTTATTTGCCTTTATTGCCTCTTATTTCTTTCAATTATGATCTATTAATGTAGTAATTTGTCGCTTTCCATTCCATCTAAAACATTTTATACTTTTGTTTCCTCTATTCATTTTTTCACTTCAATTCCGTAGTAGTCTTCTTATCTCTTTTCAAAGATTTAGCTTCTTTGTATTGCTACATTTTTCTCTATTTTATTTTTAGTATGTTGGTTCAGTTTTTCTGTTTTGTCATCTTGCTTCATCAATTTTATAATTTCATCTTTCATTATCTGTTTCATTTGAATTCCACTCCTCCTTCTTCAGTTGTTTGTTAGCTATGTTCCATATTCCGCTGCCTCTTGCTCCAATTGTGTTCATTTTTGTTCCAACTGAAATTTTTGTTTTGAATAGTCTGTGGTCGTTTTTATATTCAATGAATATAAAGTTGTTACTTGCGATTTTTGCTTAACATACATACATAGTTTAGGTCACGACTACTCTGTGTTCTTTTTATTTCTAATTTCTACTTTAGTTTTCAAACATTTCCTTTTTCAGTTCTATCTTCAAAGTTTTCAAGTTTGTTTTCTCTTATTTCTGAATTCAAGTCTACCATTATTGGAGTGTGTGATTTTCGTAAAAAAGGTATATCACTCAATACATAAAAAGTATGTTTATTTTAATTGGATTTTTAAGGTTTAAAATCGTACTTTTTACGATTTTTCCGAAAATCGTATAAACAATTTTGTTATCGAAAATGAGTTAACTTATGCATACCTATACCTACAAAATGACAAGTTGATTACATTAATTGGTTAATTAGTTAATGAGTAATTTGCAAAAAATAATTATAATTTTTAGCATAGTTACTTGGTTTATTAATTTCGGAGGATGTTACAATGTTCGTGATTTGAAAAAAATATTATTAATTAACAATTTGTTTTCGCGCATTGCCTCATAGGATAAAGTTCGTCCCAATTTCTTGTCACAGTATGCGTATATGCAGCCTGAAAAAATGTATTTAGCTCAAAAATTACTTGAGTACTTTTTATGGATTTTTTAAGAACATTACTTTTAGATATCTAAGCAGTTGAAACTAATAAAAATATGTAAATACAGAAGTTGTAGATATTTTTTTTTACCTACAAATTTGCCATTTAACTTTTTTTCCATAGGACTTTTTGCCGAAAATCGAGATAAACCATTTTTTTAACCTTTAAACCCCACCCCTTTCCCGATCTCAGATTGCCTGTAAATTATTTTTCCTTTTATAGTTGTTGCATATCCTTCGTTTTCCAATGGGTTTCATCCTACTATTATTTTTTTTTTGGTTTATTATCGACCCAGGTCTACTAGCTTTATGCCATATCTCTTAAATTTAGTCGTTGACTTTATCATGTACAGGGTATACTACGAAGAGGTGAGCCGATTTGTATGTATACTTTGAGCATTAATCTGAAAATTGTTTTTTCGATGAGCTGTTTTCAGTTAAAAATATGTCCAGTATGTTATTTATTTGCTGCTTTCACCCACCAAGTGAGAGAACATGATGCTCTCTTTATTGCCCTCTCTTTCTAGTCTTTTCACGATATCTGTGCATAGCAGGCTACCTCCAAAGATTCGCTATGTGGGTACCCTAAGATTATTAAGTTAGGGAAGTTGTGTTGGTTTCTGTGGAAAACAAATTTTGAACAATTTTAATGACGATAGTGGCCTATCAGTGAGTGCCATAATTGGTGTTAATAATGTAATATTCAATAATTACATATATAGATTGTTATTACTGAAACAGAAACACAAGTTTGATTTACAATTTTTGTTTTGTGCAATTTTACTGTTGTTCTTTTTGGCAGATTGTATATTTGTACTTTGATTAACACCATAGTAATATTCAGAAAGATTGATGTTGCCTTTCGGTTTGTATTTTTCTGATTTTTTGGGAATTACACCTAGCTCTTTTTAATCGACTTCTAAAAAGGAGAAGCTTATCAATTCGTGGGCATATTTTTTTATGTATGTACATAATTGCTGGAAAGTCTCTATATTTCAAATAGTTCAAACGTTTCAGGGTCTAAATTAGACCCCCCCTTTTAATGGCAATTAAAATTAACACAACTGAATAAATGACAAAGTTAGTAATTCACAAATTGCCATTAAATGTTTGACAATAAAACTGATGTAACAAGTTAATTTGATATATACAGGGTAGCACTACAAAATTCTAAAGATCATGTGAAATAACAAAGCTTCATTCAGATTGGAAGAATTTGAAACAGTTACCTTCAGAAATTCATGTGGCGCTCCTAGGTATTCTCTTTGTATGATCTGTGGATACGATTTTGTTATAATTTTTGGCGAATGCACCGAGTCCATTTAGCAAAAATTCTCATTTAACAAGCCATCTCGCCCAATACATTTTTCGTCAAAATCTAGTATGTAAGAATGGTTTCATTTAAAAAACGCCCCTTTTCCAAATGTTACCCTGTATATTAGATGGAGCTTGTCTCTATAATATTAACTAAAAATGTTTAATTGTGAAATGTAAAATAATTTCATAATAAATGTAAAGTAATGAAATATAAATTCAATATAATTTTTTGTCTTCTATTATAACCCATAAATACTTCGGCAAGTACTGTCATTTCTTTGTGAATCAGCATTATAGAAATTTATAATTATTTTTAATGGTCAGAAATGGCAGTCTAAAATGTAAAATCAGGTTTCAATTTCGTAATAATACATTTTATCTCTAAAACATGATAATATTATTGTTTTATAATAAGATATAAAAATTTAATAATTACGCAATTAAAAAAAACGTTACTTATTAAAAATGCATGTGTAATCTTCATTTCATTGATGAGATGCCAATCCATACAGGTTGGGCCATCGAAAACGTATCGAGAAGCATATAACTGCCAGGAAATGATGTCGAATAAAAATCTGATACACACATTTTTTGATTAGGTTCATTCCTCAAAATTTTAGAAATACTGGTAAACTGTTATCTCATTCGAGAACGTTTTGGTTCTTCAAATATTATACTACCTTTTCGAGAATATATTTTTTCTAGTCGAGAACCTTCATCAGTTGCGTTCCCCTTAACTGAAAGTTTGAATTATTATTTGTGTATTTAGTACATGTAACTGAATGTAATATTTTATTGGGAAATGAGAGATCTCAATAATTACAACGGTTGAATAATTAGCCGCGCATCAGTGATCTGGACAGTTGGCTGTGCAAATACTGGATTGGTGGATAATTAATTGTTCAACCCATTGGAATTATTGGCAACTGGCCTCAACGTACTACTACTCATTGAACGAAGACACAGCCCATAGATGTGGTGTTGGTATTGTAACAGACAAAGAAACTGACAAATCGGTGACAAGCTTTATCTCATATTCTGACCGAATTGTAATGATACAGATTGAATCCAATAAAGGTCGAATTAACATAATTCAAATGTATAAACCAACAACAGACAAACAAGAAGAAGAAATAGAAGAATTGCCAACAACTTGTAGATGATTTGAAATCTATCAAAAAAGAGAATCATCATAGAGAAAAGAATGAAGAATAAATGACATACGAAATCTGATAGAAGAAAGACGTGGCTATAAATGTAAAAATGAAAGTAACATATAAAGAAATACAGCGAAAGATTAAAAGAAGTATTAAAAGGAAGCTAAAGAAAAATGGATTTTAGAAAACAGTAAAGTAGTAGAAGAATATGAAAGTAGTTTGGTTTTAATATGCACAAAGAGATTAAGGAAACAAAACGTATCAAACAGGCAACACGAAACAAAAGATAAGAATAGTAAAATAATTACTGACATAAAGAGGGACAGGTTCAAGAATTCTAAAAAGGTGAACTAGAGTATGGTATTAAAAAAACAGAGAGAAGAAAGGCTGTCAGACCACACGATATTCCAGAGGAATTGTTCAATGAAGAACAATTGTGAAGATGCTCCGAACATAGCATTATTGAGTCAGACTTTGAAGGCGTTAAAATTATTAATACAAGGATTTTTAATAAACTTGAGGTAGACATAACTGCCACAGAATTAGAATTTAGAAATAGGCTAGGAATAAGGGAGGCTTTGTTGGGAATGAGTGTGTTGATGTAGAGATGCCTAGATGTCAGTCAAGAATTTTATATATGTTTTATTGATATTAAGAAAGCCTTTGATAGGGTTCGACATGGGAAATTGTAATCAATGTGTACTGGTATCAAACAGCAAAGTTGATAGAGAACTAACCAAAGAAATTAATATTTGTTGAGGCGATGACCAAGATACCAAGATAGTGTTCTTTCTCCGCTCTTATTCATCGTGTACAGCGAATCGATATATCAAGAAGCTTTGATGGAGCAAGGGGGTGGAATCATAATTAACAGTGAGGTTATTAACAACATACCCTTTGATGATGACATACTTCTAATAGCGTTCAGTGTGACTGAGTTGTATCATTTACTAGAAAGTGTAAACACCTACACTAATAATAACGACCTGAAGCTAAATCTCAAAAGACAAAATTAATGGTAATCACAGAACCAGAGCTTGCCTACTGATACAACAATCTCTGATATACAAATTCAAAAAGTTAAGTCACACAAATACCTGGGAGCATGAGTCACCGCAACAAATCAACAAACCAGAGAAATAAAATGAAGAATAGAAATTGCGCGACAGATATTTGTTAAGATGAAAAGATTTCTATGCTACCGAGATATTGGTTTAGTTCTTATAGTGCGCATGCTACGATGTTTGATTTAAAAAAATAAACATTAAAAACTTTGAAGCATTCGACTCTTTCGAGAAGTGGTGCTACAGCAGAGTGTGGTAGCTAGCATGGACGCAAAGAGTAACTAATAGAGATGTACTTTCGACAATAGGAAAAGAGTGCGAAGCAATCCAAACTGTATAAAAAAAGAAAGTTAGAATATCTAGGCCATTTGATAAGAGGTAAAAATTGACTGAGGCGTATTATGTAAAGTAAAATCAAAAAAAAGTGTAAGACGTAGACGTAATCTGAGAAAGTGGTATGGCTACAGTTCGAAGAAATTGTTTAGAGCTGCGGTTAACAAAATAAAATTGCAATGATGATTTCCAACCTCAGTTAGGAGACGAAACTGAAAGAAGAAGTCCTCTACGAACAAACATTTTATTTTTGCTTGCAAAAATTTGTATTCGAGGCTCAGAAATTGTTAGAGAGCTTGATTGTATATTTAAGTGGTTTTATATAATAATGCATGTGGGAATAGAGCCGCAGGATTATTCAATCAACGGAATGTTGATAGACATGTTTTTAATGAAATTCTAGGTGAATTGATGGCAAAATTTGGGAAACTAGTGTTGTGTTCACGGGATAAAGATGCAAGGTGAATATTCGGTATTCAATGAACCGGAGTAGTTGCAGAGTTGATGCAAGCTGCAATGGAAAGTACCATGAATGCATTACAAATGGCCAGTGCAGCGGAAGTTAGTCGTAGAAGTGTTCAACGAATATAATATATTTTGATCATCGTTTACAATTTTGAGTAATCATAATATCCTTACTGGATCTATTAAAATCCCAGCGTATTTAATGGTGTGGTGCAGCTATACCCAAAAATTTATTTTGGGGATTCGCATTTTTCAAAATTATTTTGGTTAACTATTTTTGATTATTTTACTAAAGGCAAAATAAACAAATGCCTCCTATACAATTTTTCCGAAATTACTCAACTACTTTTGATTTTATTTTCGTAATTTTGTTAGTTTAAGAGATTTGTCAATGTAACACATAACAACTGCAGGCATTAAATGTATGATCTGAAATTTTTAGAGGTTGATTTTTTTTTCGGGAATTTTGAGTTGAAAATGTCATGGTTTCAGCATATATTAAAGACGAATTGGAAGTACAACGAAACATAGCATCTCTGCATTATTGCCGAAATTTGCAAGATTATTCTAAGGAAACGTTGCTAAATAACTAGATAGGACAAAGTTGAGTGGCCACTGTTAGTCTTAAGTTGTTAGACAATGTAACTCGTTTCTCGAAGTTTCCTTGGACTTCCATCGTCTTTAAGTGGTTGCTCTCAAAACGTTTCAATAGCTGTGTATCTGCTATCGTCATCAGGTGAATGATAGGAAATTCAGATTATCTGTTATATTTATATTATACATTGGCTCTTATCCGGTCCAATCAGCGGTTGGTTGCCGGTGATGCGTAGCGGCAGAGGCCGAAGAAGAGCTCCCCAAATATTTTTAATTTGGAGGCTGGGCTGGCTAATTATTTTTTTGTTCGAGATTATATATGCTGTTTCTATGAATTTTCTTTTGTACAGTGCTCTTCCTTGTGAATTGCTATGGCCTGGTCCCTGGGCTATCATTCACCTGATGACGATAGCAGATACACAGCTATTGAAACGTTGTGAGATCAACCACTTCAAGACGATGGAAGTCCAAGGAAACTTCGAGGAATGAGTGGCCACTTCCGGCACCCGATTACTATACTTAAAGTCGATTTAATTTTTCCGTTTCTCGGGAAATCCTTGTATGAGATTTAAATAATTAGTCCAATTATGTATTGTTTTTGGACAGAAAATAAAACCAAGTGGAATTGATAGGGAATAACTTTTTTTATTATGTAATGTCACATCCCGGGTCGATTTTTATTACCGATTGGATATTGGATAAATACACGTGATTGTTTTTTGTTCTATTTTTATTTTAATTAGAAAACGGTGTAATGTACTTTATACTTCACTTGCAAAAAAATCAGTTGTTTATTGGTAATTTTTTAGCAAAAAATATCAAAAATACTGTCAATAACTTGTTTCTTGCATTAAATTTAATTATTACAGAATGTTTTAAAGCACTAAAAAAGTTAAGTAGTTACAAGAAAAGAGGAATTATAGAGGTTTTAAAAAACAGCAGAATTCTCATTTATAGCACTTTTAATACCTTCGCTATTACATGATATTCCTACAAAAAATATTTATAAACAAATTGATTTTGCAACGTAAAAAAATCAGCAATGATTATTTAATACTTTAACGCGAAATAAATGTTGATTTGTAGGAGTCTCCCTGAGAGGGACCCGACGAGAAATAATATATTTATTATCTTGCTTTCAATGAATTGTAAAATCTCGAAAAAATAGTATCAAATGATTATTTATTTGTAAGGTTTGCATTAATAAAACCTAACGCCACATTCCAATTTAGGATGTTAACGGCAATGATGTTTATTTACAAAAACAACGAAAATACTAATATTTTGTCACAATGTAAAAATTTCATATGAAGCACTTACTTTTTGCCAGGTCCCAATTTTCGTTTTCGCCCTAGTGGTAATACTTAACAGTGATTTTGTGTTTATTTTATTAACAATTATAATTTCAGTTAATTGCTTCAATGTAATAGGGAAATTGAAGTTGAAGGTTTAATTAATTTTCCTTTTTTTCACAGTGAATGTTTAAAAACTAAAGAAAATGGGCCATATCCTTGTTCCAAATTAAGCAAGCGATGTCATTTTTTATGAATTTTTTTAAATATACCAAACGCCATTTTTATCGGAACTATTAAATGCACAATTAAGGTGATTTCTTATGTTTTTCAAACTTTCATAATTGTTACAAATTATAAAAAGTGAGATAGGCTATTATCGGATAACTTTGAAAAGGCAAGCGTCACAAAGTTGACAACAATTTCTGAAGGCGAATTTCAAGTAACACAAATTATTTTCTGTTGTAACAAATTAAATTTTGAAATGCATGCATACTTTTAGTGTTTCTAAATGTTTTTTTTTGTTTAAATCTGTTCCATAATAGGGAAGTCATTCACTATTGATTCCACTTGTTGTATACCCTTTCTACTGAACTATATTTAGGGAATCATTTTCACTGTCAAAACGCTTAAACCCATGCATTATATAGAATTAGAGTAAATAAGTAAATTTGAAGAGATGTTCCAGCTTGATTCCGTATAATTTTCTATAAGGTAAAATAAACAGTTTTTCTGAAAATCGGAAAAATATGTGCAAAAAACTGTAAACATCAATGTAAATGTCAAATTTTCATCATAAAGATCTAGCTTAAATGTCAAGATATGCCATGAAAGTATATCGTACAGGGTGTTTGTAACGGTTTTCATTTTATAGGACTTACAGTCGAGTAAAATGGCACAAAATATTTCATTAGTGTATCGAAAAGAAAAATTAGGGAGCAATCTTTTCATTTCTGTACGGTATAGGGTGGTAGGTGTGTGTGTGTGTATGCGTGAATCGAAATTGAAGCAGCAAGCAATCTGAATATAGGGCGAAATAAAATTACAGTCAGACAGGTGGGTTCAAAAAATCTTACAAATAAATGTGATATTGGGTGGTAAAATAATCAATACAATTGTACCTTGAAAAATAATATATATGTATACAAAATGTATATATATATATATATATATATATATATATATATATATATATATATATATGTATGTAAAGTAGTTATGGTGATGCTGTCTAACATTTTTGGTAGGTGAGAGAACTAAGTTGATTAATGACATTTAATTAATTTATTCTATTGTTTATATCCTTTTCCCAAGTAGGTTCAGTAATGAAGGCAGATTCCAGATACCGAAATGCACCACAATTTCTTACATTCTTTTAATTAATATCTACATTTCAACTCCTGCACCAAAGTCACATATTCTGTCTTAATACAAAGTTTTCCCAACTCCCAGTTTTTGATGTTTAAACACTTTCTAGGAAATAACGATTCAAGTCACGAAATTTCTCTATATAACCAAACATTTCGGAGTCTAGGTCAGACTCCGTTGTCAATGGTAAAGAAACTGTGAAGTAGGCGCAATTCTAAAATGTAAAATTAAAATGTTTGAAAATATCTATTATTGACTAATGACGTAACTAAGAGAATTCAATTTGGTAATATACAGGGTAGCACAGAAACTTCTAGAGTTCATATAATAACTAAGTTCCTTTCAAATTTGAAGAATTTGAAATGGATGATCTTCATAATTTTATGTGGCGCTCCTAGATACGACTTTGTTCTAAGATAGTGCATTTGCCAAAAATGTGGTCAAAGAATTTTGTTGATTCAGTGATCCCAATAAAATCATAAGGGAAAACCTAGGAAAAACCTTATGAACTATCACGATATTGGGTTGTTCATAAGGACCATTAGAAATTTCTTCCTTAATCATCGGCAACCAGGAACGATTGAACTCCACGGAGGTAGTAGCGTTAAAGTCGTTTTCATTTAACAAAATTAAAGCAGACTCTTTTAGTTTTCGATTCGTGTTGTGTTCTTCTTTGTGTAATATAACAGTTTTTCAATTCTTTTCCTAGGTTACGAATTTTTTTGTTGACGTCATCGATACCTGTAGCGGCGATTACTTGCTCATCCGCAAATGGGAAATTGTAAAGTTGATGGACCCCATTTTTTTCACATTTCTTTGTCTTTTCTGATATGGTATAAGAGAGGACAGACAACAATCTTGCAATACTCCCAGGGGTTGTGGGAAATTATATACCTCGTGCAAATTTATTTTTAAAACATTTTAATACACTACGCGCTTTCGACTATTAATAGTCATCATCAGAGCTTCTACAAAAACAAAATCTTACCAGACTTGAATTTTTGGAAGACATTGCTATAGATGTCTAAGTGTTTATTGGGAAATAACACCACACTTTAAAGGAAATTGCTGTATATTCCAAACGTTTCGGGGTCTAGATCAGACCCCGTTGTCAATGGCTAAGAAACTACGGATTAAAAAGGTACAATTCCAAGGTGTAAATTTAAATATCTTATAATCTTGGAATTGTACCTTTTTAATCCGTAGTTTCTTAGCCATTGACAACGGGGTCTGATCTAGACCCCGAAACGTTTGGAATATACAGCAATTTCCTTTAAAGTGTGGTGTTATTTCCCAATAAACACTTAGACATTGAAAAAGATGCCACAAGTATCCTTCAGAAAACAATTGCTATAGATAACGAAATAAAATCTAATCCACTTTGTCTAAATACAAAAGTGAATTTAAATAAACCGTTTATTCCTTTACATAGAAATCTATTACCTTAAAACTTTTAATCTTCCATGCTTGACAGATCTTCACAATTTATGACATAAAACACAATAATTTGGTTGCCACATTTCCGGCATGGTTTAATCTCATTTTTTAAATTATTTCCCAAAAATTATAAAATTGAATAGAAAAATTTGTTGACTAGTGTGTATCCAGTTCTTACTCTGCTTTGTGTTTTTAAAAATTGAATATTTATATTGTAATTCATTAGCTTCAACTGTAAGTAGTTTTAGTTATGTTAAGATGTTTTTTTTGTATGTGACTTGATTTTTTTGTAGAAGCTCTGATGATGACTATTAATAGTCGAAAGCGCTTAGTGTATTAAAATGTTTTGAAAATAAATTTGCACGAGGTATATAATTTCCCACAACTCCTTGGAGTGTATTAACGTGCATACACCAACTTTTGTGTAATAGAATCTTGCAATAGCCCGTATTGTTCAGAAATTCTACAAATATTTCAGTTTTTTTATACAACTGCCGATCTATGATGTGTATAAAAGTGTTTTATAGCTTCAATAAATTGTCTATTGCTTGCGGTTTCCTCTAATATATGGATTAAGTTTGGCCTTGGAATATTATCATACGGTTTTTGGAAATCAATAAAAATGGGTACCGAATTTCGTGCACGTTGCTTATCATTAAGATTTCGGAGGTAAAATTCTTCTATTCTTGACTTCATGAATTGCCCTTACAGTATTGAACACGGCGCATTTATGCACCTGTAGTTTTACATTTCTTTCTGTATCCTTTCCCATATAATGTTGTGCATGAAGTCATTAAATACTTCTGCTAGCACCTCTGTAATTTGTAATCGGCCATTGATTAACTAAATAGGTATGCATCCTAGACGATAAGCCTTATTGTTTTTCATAAATATTATAATTTTTATTTAAATTTCCTCAATCGTTATATACTGATTGTTGTTCTTTATTTCTTCCATTATCATCTTGTGTTAATTGGGTGCTCCAATTGTTTTTATTTTCTTGAAGAGGTTCCTGGAAATGCTCTTTCCATTCTTCTGTTTTTTTTTGCGCTTGGTTCAATCATTGCTGTATTTGAGGCCCCCGGTTACACCCGTATACTCACTAAAACACCTCCAATTGCCCTCTAGGTTCCTGGAACTATCAACCAAGATATTACATCAGCTACCCGGTCCCAAGTCCCTAACCTATCAGTTCCCTAATTTCAATCACCTTCCTTTCCTCTCTCTCTCTCTCTCTCTTTGTCACTTACCACGCCGGCCAGGAACTCCACAATCACTATAGAATGAGTACAGAATGAGTATAGACCCCTGCAATCTTTCACACTCGAAAAAAGTGTGTTCAGGGGTATTCACTTCTCCACATTAAACGCACCACTCATCTTCCTTTCTCTTGAATCTGAACAGATACTGCCGAAAGCACCCATGCCCCGACAGCAACTGTGTCAGATTATAGTTGGACTGAATATGTGGGCAACCAACTTACACTCTCAGATCTCTGACAAACCTCTTCGTCCAGGCCGCCGTACCCGCATCCTTACTTCTCCATTCCCTCTCTCATATATCTAAGGATCCTCCTTTCTCACTCTTACTCGATCTTTCCCCCTCTCAACCGTTTCAAAGATCCTACTCCTTTCATCGACCTCGATTCCTATAGACAGCTGCATTGTGATGGCGCACAATCCCTCATACGATACCGTCCGGTATAGTTGGATAGTTGGACTGAATATGTGGGCAACCAACTCACGCTCTCAGATCTCTGACAAACCTCTTCGTCCAGGCCGCCGTACCCGCATCCTCACTTCTCCATTCCCTCTCTCATATATCTAAGGATCCTCCTTTCTCACTCTTACTCGATCTTTCCCCCTCTCAACCCTTTCAAAGATCCTACTCCTTTCATCGACCTCGATTCCTATAGACAGCTGCACCGTGATGACGCACAATCCCTCATACGATACCGTCCGGTAAGTGCACGCCACCCGCACAAGCATCTGTCTCTAGGGGCCCTGAATCATCCTTGCATACGTTCCCACTCTCATGAAATTGTTCCATACCGGTGCGCCATAGAGCAGGACAGACCTAACGACATTACACAGCACCACCCTTTTATACCCCCGCGGAACCCCGATGTCAGGGAGTATCCTCGACAGTGCCGCCACCACCTCCTTGGCTTTCTGAGCTATCATCGAGGATGATCCCCAGACATTTAATAAACTTCTTAGGGACCACCCTTACCCCGCCCCAAGAGAAGATGGTTCCTATGACCCCTGATGATAGCCAAAGACTCGTTGCCCTTAGCCACCACCTCATCCAGACCCCTGGCCCTCACGACGATTTTCAAGTCGTCTATAAAAGCCAGGCTGATGCATTTCTCTGGCAGAGCCAACCTTCAGACCGGATCATACAACAGGTTCCACAACATTGACCCAAGGACCGAACCCTGAGGAACCCCCTCGTGAGTTCAATCTCGGTGTCTCCCACCACAATCGCTCTGCCTGTCAGGTATTCCTTCAAGACATTTACAATCCCTGCGTCTGTTCTCAATTCTTCCGCGCTTTCCACGATTCCCTCCCATCTCGCCGTATTAAAGGCATTCTCAACATCCACGCCAATAATAGCCGCTAAACATACCCAGGATCCAGAGCCAATTGCAAGATTTTGCTCACAGCCTGTACAGTGGACCTACACTTTCGAAAGCCGTACTGATTGTCCAGAAGACCGCCAGCAGCCTCAATCGCTTCCTCCACACGTCACCTTATAAGATGCTTGTATACTACGTCTGGTTTAATTGGCGACAAAATATATTTTTCAGGTATACTTCCTGTTCCTATATCAATCAGCTTTCTAAGTCCCCTAGTATCCTTTGATGTTGTAGTGTGTTGAATTTTTCAGTCATCGCTAGCTCAGCCCAAATATTTGGGATAGAAATTTCAAATAAAATGTAGGAATTGTATTTTTAAAGAAATGTTACAACTAAAAACCTTATATGTGGTTAAATGGATGATTCGTAACCTGATTTTCCCATTTCACCTTCACTTTAGTAACTCTACGAACCTGTTTAGGTTTTTGCTAACTGAACAACTCTTTTCCACCCATTTCGATTTGACGTAACTGCTGAATTGAATTAAATGTACAGTGCATCCCTTTTTGGTTGAGATTGCCAGGTTACTCGGTTGTTATTGAAGATAGAGTCTTGCGGTTTTCACATACCTGTTCTACTTTTTTGTGAAACTCAGGATGGCCATATCAGATTTTGCATAAGTGATTCCATTTATAAGATACAGGACGATTTTGATAATTTATACTTTTTGGACCCCTTCTATATCTACGAAGTTATTAAAAATACTCTTGCGCTAAGAACTACGTCTAATAGAAAATTTTGCATAGAATCCAATGGAGTATGGTATGGTATGATTTTGAAGATACTACACAACATTATATATTTTTAAATGGACACCCTGTATTTTATTATTTCATTGAATTCGTTATTTTTTTCCCTTTAAAATAATGTATAATATAATACACATGGTATTATTAGAAATGCTAAAAAACACTAAAAAGCTGAGTTTTTTGCTAGTAGGCCATGTATTTTCCATTTAAAAGGAGAATCAAACAAATAATTCCATTTGAGATTTTTTATAGGAGTTTATCAGCAAAGAAAAATAATGTTAACAATAATTCAATAACATGAAACACGAAATTTAGGTACCTAAAAGCAACTAATAAATAGTTATACATCGTTCATTATGTATAACAAACAGGACAAGTATTACAAATCAAATATCTATCTTAAAATTAATTTTGGACATTATTTATTACCTTATTGATTTAACTGTTCAAATTGTTGTCCATTTTCCCTAACACATAATTGGCAAACCTTTTCAATACGCCTGAGTGCATTTAAAATTATAACAGGTCGCCTTTGTAAATCCCGAAAAGTTGCCTCCGTTGCGGCACGAAGTGTGGGGTTATTTTTCAAATAACCCCACAAAAAAAGTCCACCTAATTGGTCCATGTGTTCTTATCCAACATCCTTGAAAATTATTTTCTAAAAAGCGCCCAATTAATCTAGAATTGTGGGCAGGGGCGCCATCTTGTTGAAAGTGTATAGAATTGCGAAAGGCGAGGGGAACATCTTCCAATATTTCGGGTAATAAGTCTTCTAAGATTGTCAAGTACCTATTGGCGGAAAGGGTTCCTTCAAAAATGCGGTACTTTATTTCTGTCCCCAGTATGAAACAGGCTACATTAAAACCAAATCGACCCTGCTGTTGTCGCTCAAAAATTAAGTGCGGGTTCTCATCATACCAGTATCTGGTATTCTGCCTGTTAAATATACCGGCACTGCTTATATGAGATTCGTCTGACCAAATAACTTTCCTTACAAAATCATTGTTCCTTCGGGTTTGGTCTAAAAGCCAATTGAAAAAATCTAACCGTCTTGCTGCATCACCAGGATATAAGTGCTGGGCAATATTGACTTTGTAAGGTTTAAATTTATATTTTTTTAAAATTCTTTGGACCCGTGATTGAGAAACTCCAGTGTAATTTTCTAATTTCGCACAAAAAGTCTGGGGATAGGCATGGACGCTAGCTAACACATTTATTTCATTCATTTCTCGATTTTCTTTGTTATACACCTTTGATCGAGGTTTAGAATATGCACCAAAACTTTAAATTATTCTTTAGTCTAAATATAGTTGCTCGACTAGGTTGATGCCTCTCTGGATATCTGAAAGTTTTAAAAACGCGATTTCATGAAATATCTTATGGTAAAATACTCGTACATTATACCTGTGGAAATATAGTTCTAAAGCTTCTTCAACATTCTCATAACATTGATTTAAACATTGTATCATATCGTATTTTTCATTATTTTGAAAAACGAATTCTCTTCCAGCCATTATCAATTATCAACCAGCAAACTCACGAATAATTATTTATATAATGATCTTGTAAACTCAAACACGATAAAACACAATAGTTACTAACAATGACAGCTTGATCAGACTTGCGTTTTTCTCTCCAGCGTTCACTAGATAAAATATTGTTCCGAAAGGCGGAATTCTATAATAATTTTAAATGGATTCATGCGAGATGGAAAGGTTTGCCAATTATGTGTTAGGGAAAATGGACAGTTTGAACAGTTAAATCAATAAGGTAATAAATAATGTCCAAAATTAATTTTAAGATAGATATTTGATTTGTAATACTTGTTCTGTTTGTTATACATAATGAACGATGTATAACTATTTATTAGTTGCTTTTAGGTACCTAAATGTCGTGTTTCATGTTATTGAATTATTGTTAACATTATTTTTCTTTGCTGATAAACTCCTATAAAAAATCTCAAATGGAATTATTTGTTTGATTCTCCTTTTAAATGGAAAATACATGACCTACTAGCAAAAAACTCAGCTTTTTAGTGTTTTTTAGCATTTCTAATAATACCATGTGTATTGTATTATACATTATTTTAAAGGGAAAAAATAAGGAATTCAATGAAATAATAAAATACAGGGTGTTCAATTTAAAAATATATAATGTTGTGTAGTATCTTCAAAACCATACTCGGAAAAAAAAATTGAGTACTCCACTGGATGCAAAATTTTCTATTAGACGTAGTTCTTAGCGCAAGAGTATTTCTAATAACTTCGTAGATGTAGAAGGGGTCCAAAAAGTATAAATTATCAAAATCGCCCTGTATCTTATAAATGGAAACACTTATGCAAAATCTGATATGGCCATCCTGAGTTTCACAAAAAAGTAGAACAGGTATGTGAAAACCGCAAGACTCTATCTTCAATAACAACCGAGTAACCTGGCAATCTCAACCAAAATGGGATGCACTGTACATGTTTTCCAGATCTGCTATTACATTATTCCTCCATCAGCAGGTTTGGTGATTCTGGTGTTGGGTTCTCTGTATATCTGACATCATTAGTTTTTGTGAAGGTCCGGGACTCAGATCCATAAGTTACTGTGTAAAACTTTTTTCCTAGATTTTATTTCTACGTCTTGGAACTGTTTTTAATTTTAACTGTTGGTATTTGTGCCAATAATATCGATACCATCAGCAAAATCAGCATCAGTTAAAAAAATCCACATTACTTTCATGATGTGTTTCAATAGGCTAAATTTCATATGTATTCATGGTAACAAACATCATCAGGTTGTGCTAGTGGAGCCTATTAAACAATTTTCGAAATATTAGGTTTTCTTTTGTCCCAGTTTTCGTTAACATAATGATTTTTCTGTCCTTTTTGTCCTATACAAAAATACAACATTAGAATTTTTTGTAACCAAGCTGTAATTCTATAACACGCCAACACATTTTAATCAACATAAACTTTATATTTGTGTTTGTCATATTGAATCTTTTGCAACAGAAATTTCAGGTTTTCATCGGACTTCTACTAACAATTTTATTGGTAGTAGCGTTAACACAAATCTAGAACTGATTTAATTAAAATATCTATATAACAAACAAATTTTAGACTTTTAAAATTATCTTACTAGGAGTATTTTTGAAAAGTAGCAAGATTTGTTAAAACTACTATTTATGCTATCGAAAAATAATAAATGATTAATATCAGTGTTTCATTTCACTCTAAACCAATTATTATTATGTAAACGTAATTTATTTTATCTCAGAAACAAGATAAGGATTAAAAATATTTTAACACTAGAATCATTGTCACTCCATACCAACTAATTTATGAATTTGCCTGCGGATATTATAAAAAAAATTATAAAAAATATGTGATTAGGTACTCGAATGTTCTTATCACTCCTAACTGACTAGATCAAATTGAGGGTTTTTTTTACAAAATGGGGAATAGATTTATTTTTTTAACCGACTTCCAAAAAGGAGGAGATTATCAATTCGTCTGCAATTTTTTTTTATATATGACGAGGGATTATTCAGAAACGGCTTGGACAATTTTGGTGATTTAAACTGCATTATATTAAGGAACATTACAGAAAGACCCCATATGATTGTCTATAACATGAGATTTACGGTTTTCCAGAAAAATCGGAAAAAAGTAAATATGGGACTAGATTTCAGTAAATTTCAATGAATCTTCACTGTTTTCTCTAAAACCGCTCAATAAATTTTAATATTATAAATTGTATTCTACAAAGATATGTTCCAGCTTGATTCCGTATATTTTTTTTAACGTAAGACTTAGCATTTTTCTGAAAATCGGAAAAAAATGCAAAAAAAATGCTTCATCATAAATATCTAGTTTAAATGTCAAGATATGCCATGAAAGTATATCGGACAGGTTGTTTGAAATAAGTTTCTTTTAGAGACTTAGTTAAGTTAGGGGGCTCATAGTCGCGTGAAATGACAGAAAATATTCCTTTAGTTTATCGAAACGAAAATTTGGTATGTCGACGAACTTGCTGGTTTCTTTTCTGCAGGTTTGCTGGTACCAGAAGTACTTGCAGCTTTGGTTGCTGCTTTTGGAGCAGGAGCAGGGGTTTTTGAACTTGAACCAGAAGCTTTAGTTGTCTTCTAAACGTTGTTTGTGGCATATTCTTGATTACTTTTTTTTTCATTTTGCAATCTACATCAATAAATGTAAAGCCATTGACAACGAAGTCAGAATAGACTTTGAAACGTTTGGTATTCCTGCAATATACGTCGTTTTATTTCTATTGTGGTGTTATTGCCCAAAAAAACACAAAAGTAATCAGAAGCTTTAGGTCCAGCACTTGCAGGTTTGGCACCTGTACTTGGTCCAGCTGCAGCTCCACCAGCTGGAGCGGACGCTGGCTTCTTTTAGGTGAGTGCGTGCGTGCATGTAATATTAGATGGTACATAAGCAGTTGTATACATAGGATGGTTGAAATACAATAAAGGGTGGTTCTAAAGATATTGTATTGGGTGGCACATAAGTAGTTGCGTATACAAGGTGGTTGAAATAAGAGTGGAGGAAAACTATGGTTATACAGAGTGGATATTTGCATTATAGAACAGAGAATAATTCCAGTTATACAAAAGGCTTTAAAAATTGTCAGAATTAGTTGAACATACAGGATGGTTGAAATTTAAGGTGGAGTACAATTACAGTTATACAGGGCGGTTTAAAAAAGTTATATAGTTTGGAAGTAGTTGCTTAGACAAGGTGTTTGAAGTAAGGGTGGGTTAAAATTGTTATTCAGGGTGTATTAAAAATTTGTTATATGAGCATAAGCAGTTAGGATATTTTGAATTAAATGACGTAGGACGGGCTATAATTGTAGACATGGGTTCAAAAATTTCAGAAGCAGTTGCATTTACGGGGTGGTTGAAATAAATGATTGAGTAAAATTATGGTCATAAAATGTGGTTTAAAAAGGTGAATTTTGTTATATAGGGTAGACCATGAGCAGTTGCATAAATGCAATACTAGACATATGGGGCGAAGTAAAATCATTAGTATACAGGAATAATTTAAACAATAGAAAAATAGAAAGTCAATAATATGGAGAGGATTTCTACTTATACAGGGTGGTTTTAAAGATATCAGGACCGTTGTAATATTGTGTTGAGTTGAATTATAGTTGTACAGGGTGATTCAGAAAATGATAGACCAGTAAGTTATATAGGGGTGACCAATACACAGAAGCATGTACAGTGCGGATGCTATATAGAGTGAATTAATTACATTTATAGAAATTGGTCCAAATACTAAGACAAATAAAAAAGTTAAAATATATTTGGAAAATATAGTCAAAGAATAAAAATTAGAGAGGGAGAAAGAGAGAGGACGAAAGAGAGAGAGATAAGAATACGCTAAAAGTTTCAATTGAATTGTACTTTAAATCAGATAAAAAAGAAGGTATGTTTGAAAATAGTGATTGATTGCACACGGTTTCTGAACGGTTTTTATTTCAAGTCAGCTGAAGTCGGTTCTTTTTTAAATATAAATTATTCTAGGAACGAGTTCTAGACATGGGCATACCGAGAACAGCTCCCCCTGGACCTGAAAAATCTACCGTGACCTTCCCATAAATTAGCTGACTTGCGCCCCTAGGCCAAAAAATTTTCTGATTTGCGTCTCTTTTTAGGGTAATTTTTTTCCTGATTTGCGTCTCTAGAACAATTTTATTCCCTCCCTTAACTTAAAGGTGGGTATGCCTCTGGTTCTAGACGATATCTATAATAAGTGTATCTATAGGTGTCATGTCAAAAAGTTATGGAAAATTATGTACAAGCTGTTAGAGGTTTGAAAATCGAAATTTTTCTCTGTCGCAGAAAAAAAATCTTGACAAATGTTGGTTATTGGTTAGAATAAAATTTACAAGAAAGATGACATTCGATTTTAGAATCTTACCGCATTTTCTCAAAATTTGGGAAGACATTTTCTTTAAAGTAGTTAATCCTCCCGAGAAAGGGTGTGCATCAGTGCATTACCAGAGCACTAAGTAGTTGTTTGCTTTACAAAATCATCTGAAAATTGCAGCAATTGCCAAATCTGAAATAATTAACAAAAATGTTTGAATTTTTTTGGGCATATAAAGTTAGTATACTTTTATGTGTACAGTTATAAAAATTGTTCTTTAAATATTTTTGCACTGTTTTAAAGCGTTTTTTTTTATTTCATTGTTAAGATCCCTATAACCAACTTAAAGTTTTCTGGGTCCATTTTTAACATTTTTTAGAAAAGTTGTGGGTTTCATTAAAAAAATATATTAAATTCCCATTCAGTTGTAGCTCTACCCAATTGCAAAAATTAATTCTGTTTTAAAAGTTCAACTCTTGAAGCTCTTCTGATAATTGGACATGATAAGGATGGAATTTATACTTTGATATTATTCTCCTAACAGAGGTTTTACTATTACAAAATCCCTCTTAAGTTGCCGGGTAGGTACTCACATATGGATTGTCTATTAAGGCAATTCTGAATTGGTTATCACTAATTTTGTCCTTTCTTGTTTTTGAGAGTAGCAAACACTTCCTGTAGCACTGAAGCTTTCCCAAAGATGTTTAAAAGACTCTTATCTTGGATGACGCTCTCGATCAAAATATCTTGCTTTGTATGTTCGACCTGCCAATAACGGTGTTTTAAAGCATTCTCCAGGAATAAAAACCATATCGATCTGTTCATTTTGATAAAATTGGACATTTTTAGTAACCTGATTTAACACTGAAAACTAAAAATATCGTAGAGAACAATTATTATTGTCGAAAGTGAAATTAAGGTGACGGAACTTTACTGTTTGTTTTCCATGGCCAACTTTACTTCTTAGTGTTGGAAAAAACTCCATAGTAGGTAATATGGAAATGACGATTAAAAGGAAAGTATTAGAAATGGATATAGAAAATGTATTATAAAGTTGGAAAGGTAATGAAAATTCACATTCGATGGCATGGAAATTACACTCCACGGCCTACTAAGATTAAAAATAATTTATGAATAATAAGAAATCACACAAAAAGTATGAATCCTTTAGATTTTTGGTTTCTAAAGAAACTGTTCGATACAGGTACACATAAACTTATATCGTAGAATAGAAAATTAAATGAGTGAAAAAAAATTGGGGTTTCCATTAAAAAAAAACAAATTATCCATGGTTAAATTTTTCAAAACTGGTGGACGATATTGGACACAAAATGAGTTCGTCATTGTCATTCTGGCATCCCCAATTAAGGCCTCCTAGGCTATCAGACAGGTCTACTATTCACCTGTTTCTAGATGTCAACATTTTGACAAAATTTCGAATAAGCTCTAAACGGTGCATTTTAGGCAACATGTATGGTGAATCCAAAAATGTAACTTCAATATGTATATGTCTGGAAATTCCAGTGAAAGTATTTTTAGTTTGTATCTCCCACTATCCTTCACCCTCCCCTGGCAGTAGATTTTTAAAATACATATCCGTATAGTCACAATCTTCCGTTCAAATGCATTGGCCCACCATGTATACCAAATTACACTAGCCACTGGATTTTTGTAATACATTATTCTTACAATGCTAACATCTTTCAACCAACAGAAAAACCCTCGCAGGGCTCATTAAATTCCTTTATATTCTCAGGTAGTAAATTTGTTGATGAGTCATTAAAGAGGATCGCATTTTAAAATGTAACTAATATGCATTGTTTATAACGTGAAATGTATTCTCTTATTCAGTCGTCTTTGGAATGTAGAATATCTGTGAAGTCATGACAAGCCCACTATGTGTATTGGATCAACTGTAGAGTCACTGGCGCAGTTGTTTAAAATTATGAGAAAAAGATGCCTTTTGTAATTTCAATGGTTATTTTAACATGAGAAAGAGTGAAAAGTACTTAAAAAAGAAGAGTGCAAGATAAAATATCCGAATTTGCCATCTGTCTTAAGAGCTGTTCCTCAAAGCAGACTTACTAGTACCAACTGGCCCTAAGTTTTTGAAATTATTGTTTTGGGAAATAATGTCATAATATTGTAGCTCTTACTGATTTCCTGTAGCGAAAAATTAGCACAAAATAGATAAGAAATCTGCAACTTTCAGAATTTTGGCACTTGGTCGGATGTCAAATTCTTAAATGGCCTCTACAGCTAATAGACCCCTAAGAAACAGCCTACCGACCTCACTTTTACCCCAAATCCCAGTTGTGATGAGCCACATTTGATTGTTTAAAGTTAGTTAAATTATTTAGTACGTCATTTGGGAATTGGCAAAGTAGCAGTTGGAACATCTTGGTACTCGTCTTCAGAAGTGTTCCACTTCTACTTATTAACAAAAGAAACAAAAATAACGGCTTTTAGGAAAAGAAATGCTTTGGTACAATCAGTACAATTGAGAGATATGTAGGGATTTAAAAGTTCTAGCAATTTAATTCAAAATATTGCCTTTCTATTATGTCATGCACTGAATGAACGAGCATTTGACCGGAAAGGAGTGAATTTCAACAGAGATTTAAAATGTGCCGTTTATAGACCCAAAAAATATTTCATTAGCGTTCCCTGTACATTAAATCTGGACTGGTGAAGAAAAAACTTTGTGAAAGCTATGAATAAAGCTGATAATATAGGATGTAAGACATGTTTTTCCTTAGTAAAGTGGCTTCAATCTAAGGTGTATAGAAAAGCTGACCACTCAAACCTCAGAGCTTAGAACGCATTTGTACATGTATGCAAACTACCAATAACTAGTTAATGAACTCTTAGGCTCCTAAAATTTGCTTTGTTGTAAAATATCATTAAACATTATCTTTCTTCATTTATGTTTAACAAAGGTGAAGAGTTTATAAGTAATTTCGAAAAGATTTTTGAGGATGTACTTAATTATTTTACCTGTTCAGTAAGGTTTTCTGTCAGATTTTTTCCCTCAACAGACAAGTAGGTGAAATTGTAAATGGGGAACAAAGAATGGTAAGGCAATTTGGAAACTTTTCCCAGTTAACTGGTTATCTGAACAGAAATTCTTCATGTATATAGTGCTTAATTTATTGTGTTATACCAAATTGTATTTGGAGACATTTCAACTGCAACTCTGGAGTCGTTGACAATCGTTGTGTGTTTTCTTGTTTGTCAAAAAACTTTGACAGTGAGAATTTTGCGGTTGGTCGCAAATGCAAGTAAATTGAAAGTGCCTGGATTTCCACGTTGTTCACTATCATACAGTAGGTTTCTTTAACTTAATAAATATACATATTAAATAACACCGACAGCTATAGGATTGGCTGAGAAAAAATAAAATGTCTTGTTGATAGAAGAAAATTTAAATAAGAGTAAACTTAAGGAGGCCAGGTTTATCATGGTAAACAACGAAAAAATCGGGGCACTTTCAATTGACCTGGATTTCTGATGGGGAAATCTATTGCTAGAAGAAAAAAGTTACCCTCAGTAACAAGTGATCAATCACCACCCCACAGATTGTCTTTGTCAAAAAATTTTGCCATCAAGAAAATTTGTATCAAAGCTTGAATTTAAGAATAAACCTCCATTTAAAATACCCAACGATTGATAACCAGTCCAGAGTTGAAGTTGAAATTTCTCCAATCACAGACAACTCTTTCTCTCAGAATATCTGTGGGGAAGAATTTCTGTACAGATCACCCATAAACCGGGCAATTTTTCAAAATTGCCCCTCAACACTTTATTTCCCAATTACAATTTGAAAAACTTATCTGTTGAGGGCAAAATTGATATCAATACAGTGATACTTCAATACCAATGGGAAGATGTGACCCTGTATAAAAAGAAAAAATAAGTGTTTTAAATAAAAATTTTATATATTTGTTTGTTCATTAGTAAAATTACTATCAATTATAAATATAGTCGATATACAGGGTAAAGAAAAATGTAAAATCTTTTTTTTTCAAATGCAATAAATATTAAATGGTACCGGTCTGCATATCTTTGGGTTAAAGTAACCAGGAACTTATATGTTTGTGGCCATTTTCTTATTTGAACTGGTTTGTTCTACTACAATATACCATTCAGCTTTATATTACTACAAAAATATAATATTATTTATGCACCACCATGTAAAGATACTGTTCTGTAATCTTTCGAATTGTTAAGTTGTTTTGTGCATATTTTTACTACTATGAGGTCATAATATATATGTTTAACTATTCTTAGAAAAAATATTTTTATGTACCATAGTTCTCCACATATTTTAAAGGAAGTAGAAACAGTGGTTGGGGAAGGGGAATATAAGTTCGGCAATAGATGGTTTCTGTTCGTTTTGATAAAGCACCCGCCTAAGAAAGCGTTCGTGAACTAAGGAGGGGGCATTTGTTAAATTTAATTTGATTAGAACTTATTTCATGAGTTGTGGTTATTGTGGCTGATTATAGATTCCTACAAGTAAGATAAATATTAGGTGACTAACAGCAAAGCTTTATTGGAGCTTTAATTCCTCTAGACCTTAATACAAACGTTTGTTTCCGGCGTAGTGCTTTATAAGAACCATCGCCCGTTGAAGAAGAATCAGTTAACGGTGAGCGTAAGACATTGACCTCGCGTCTTCTCAGTGAATCGTCGAATTTGGCCCACTTTTCTACCCCACTAACCTTCAACGTATATCTCCGCATTCTCGTACATTTTCTAATAGTCGAAAGTGGTACTCCAGTGACAATCGGGTTGCTTGGTTATGTTGTGGTATCGAATTAATTCGGTGGTTGGATTCTGTGCGTTGGTGATTTGAAGAAATTTGGACTTAAATTTTTCATTGCATGTAAGTACAATGCAATACGATTTTAAATATTTTAGTATTGTTTTTTAACCAGGTAGAGTTTTTCCAAAAACAATTTTTTTAAAGTTTTAACCGGCGTGAAAAAAGTCAAGTTATCAGAGCTATGCTTGAATGACTAATGAGAATCTAGAACTGAAAGTTCTGTTTATGTTAGCTACAACTTTCTCCTAGATCAAAACCATCACACAATTTTAAATGAAATTATTTTTAGCTTTGATGTAAAGTTTGTGGTTTGCTTTATATGTTTTGCTGTTTATCTATGACATTTTATTTCCTTTACATTTCTGACATGATAATTAGAGGTGTAAACCTTCTTGCCATATTTTTTTTAATTGGTGGGTCTCACGGCCAGCGGCGACTCGTTGGTCAAGTTCATGAACTGTCGATTTTTTCATTCGTCACATAGCTCGTCGTTATACCTAGTTGAATAATTTGCCTCACTGTCTAACCATAGACCAGTAGCTTTAATTTTTCTGAAAAAATAATGGGATCCTGGAAAAATTTAGGAATAATGATAGGGGCGGAATACGATTGGACCGGAACAGTAATATTTCGACTAGAAAAAGTTTATTGTAAAAGTTGTAGATAATTAAAAAAGATCTCTATTATTTATTTAAATCCTTTTTTGACCTAACCTCAACAATATTAATAAACCATCTTCCAAAAATATAATTTGATTGCAATGAATTTCGGTAATAATGTACATTTTTCTGCGGCAATAGGACTAAATATTTTTTAAAGCTATTTATTTATTATTTTGAGGGAATTTAATTTTAAATAATTTGGTCAAGTGCGAGTTGCCCTCGTGGGTTCCGTACCACCTTCAAAATTCTAATATTCCAGTTTCAGACAAGCAGGGAATGAGTACATTTTCTTATATTTACGCTAATATCTTTTAAAGGAAGCGTTTTAAATTTATAAAAAATATACACTTTTGTTTTCCACACATAGACTTTTTATTTTATCTGCTTCAGGATTCGCTTGATTTTTATCAGAATACATATGAATTTAATTTTCTAATTTGGCCCCCAAAAAGTAACATTAGAGTTTTATTTTAGTAATAAACTTTCAGAGAAACCTTTTATAATCTACTGTCTGAGTTTTGAGGCTCTGTATATTGGAAGATAAAGGGCAAAATAGGTCAAGTTTTAAATTATCAATTATTAAATCTATTATTCGAATTATTTAAAAATACAAATAAAATATATTTTTCAAAATTTAAATAGTGTAGTTTCTAAAGTCTTAATTAAGTCGATGTTAATATCTTTTAAACAAATGGTTTAAAAATATGATATATTTGTAATTCACATAATGAGCCTTTTATCTGATATATTACATGATGCGTTTGAAAATTGAATTTTTGTTTTCCATTTAATTGTATAATTTGTCCCTAAAATTACTATGGGGGTTTTCTAATAATTTTTCTTATAAATTTCAAGTGAGTCCCAGTACCCCTAATTATTTTATTATACTATTGTGTAGGGTGTTTACAAGTAAAGTAACTTTATTTTTGTAATTACAAAATTTTTTCCAAAAAGATGTTGATTAGAATTAAAAACTGTATCCTGTTATGGAATTATATATTTTCCACATAAAATCTTTTTGGGTGTTTTTACAAATTTGGACCCTACCATATTATGTTAATGGGCTTTCGGTATTTGCTGTATTTGTACTATGCTGTTGTTTTTGGTATTTCAAATTACTTCGTATTGCAATAATTGCACCCTACCCTGAAAATACAGTATTTGCATATTTCTTCGGTCCACTGAAAGACGTAAACAAGCTACTGCATAAGATTGAGAACGAGATTATAACTCGAATGCACCATCGCTCCATCTTTGGTATCATTCGTCCTCGGAGCTCGTCATTCGGAGAATGTTTCGAGTTCTATAATTTATTATTTTTCATTCGAATACTTTGATTCCATAATGGTATAAACGAGTAATTTTCATAATCGAATGATCGATAATATTTTATGCGAATGATCCCATCACTAATTTCTACTGATCGATCAGCTTAATCTTCTTGTTCTCCAATGTTAAATTGTACAATTGTTCTTATTCTACGGCTATTCCCATGGGAGTGCGTTGTCTTCTCCATTCCTCTACTACCCCTCCCGAGTCCTTTTTTACTTTAGTTCGAATTTCCTCGAACTGGTCGTGCAACAGCGTTGACACATACTCAATTGGTATACTTTTTAACTTTATAATAAAGGGATGGTGTCAATTTTCTTCACTCTTATTTCTGAATTTATTTTCATGATTCTCATATATCTGGTTATAGCTTTTTTAATCGTTTTAGTTTTTCATCTTGCATTTCAACTAGCTGTCCTGTCTTCATTCGCAAACCATTCTTAGTAGGTGTATCATTAAAAATGTTAAAATAAAAAAAATTATAAAAACCACAAATTAACTAAACTAAAAAACAAGAAATTATATTGGTCTGCAACAATTAAATATTCGATTCATATTTTTCTTTAATTTATCTTAATGTCCTGCTTAACTTCGCAAAGACAACCCAGGTCAGTCTTTTTCTGCTGTAAATTTGTATTTTTCGATTGATGATTTGATAATGATACGTATAATTTATGAATTGGTTTCTCAACCATTTCTATGCGATTTTAATATGTGGCTGAAAATTAATTTTTCAGCAGTATAACAATTATTTTCCTGCAATAAAAAACAGTTTCCTTTGCATAAAATATATCACGTCTCATTGTGACTGCGTTATCCCATTGGAGTATTTTAACTGGTCCAGTTTTCTATTTCTAAAGTAAGAAAACATAGTTTTGCAACTTTAGGTATTGGTTTAACAACTTAAATAATTTTCAAAAACATTTTTAGATGGTTTTACGTATTTCCTATTTTACTGGAAAAATGTTAAAGATCAGCACAGTTCATTGCCTGGATAACAATTCTGCGTCAAATTCGTACTTTTTTCTCACAGTTGACTGGCCGAGAATACAATATTTAAATCATTAGATTAGCATCGGTTCGGAATGATTTACTAACTTTGATGAGTAAGAGTGCATATATAGTTGTTAAATAACTCGTTTTTCGAATTCCGTATTGCGTAATCGTTGTGATTCACAGGTGGAAATACATACAGAACAACAAGTATACGCCTTAAATGGATCACGATATGCTACCCTATTTTTTTATTGCTTAAAATTAGTACCTACTTTTATATATTGTTGAAAATTAGTACCCATTTATTAAAATAATTAATTTTCTGCAAGATATAAGATTTATTGTAATTACAAAACATGGAAATTAGCCAAGTTTCATTTGATGTAAATTTTTAAAAAAATCATTACCGGCTATGATAATGTAATATTACTTGTATCTCAATCATCAGTTAAAAAGCTCAAAGGGTTGGTTTTCGAAAGGAAGCGCACAAGTTATTGACAAATAAATAAATCGATAATAACTAAAAAATGAATGCGAAAAAATCCATGTTTTCGTTATGAACAACTACCAGTCCACAGTTTTTTCTTCATATTGTTGTACACTGTACTTTACAATATTTTAAAAGAAATTATTCCACACTAGGTCATTGGATTTTGAGGACATAAGTTTTTTTTATATCGTGGCACTTCTATTTATTCTTATTTCAATTTAAGATTTACATTCCAAATTGTTTGTTCAAGGAGTTGTAATTATTTATTTTATTGATTTACAAAATTCATTCTATATAATAATAAGAATAATAGCGTTTATTCCCAACGTTGTCCCATTTCCAGAGCATTTTTACTGAATGATCAAGGTTGTACATATCTATTTTGATTGTTCGTTTCGATTTTCTCTCTTCAAAAAGATTTCTGAAAACAGATAAGTTAAAGAATTGAAAACAAAAATGCAGTACAGCAAATTTGTGAAAATTGCCCACGTACACTTAACTGAGAGAAAGCAGGTATATGCATTTGTCAATTAGTTTTCCCGTGTAATATGTGTGAAAGTATATTTCAACTTGCTTACCTATTTAATGAGTCAAACAACAACATTGACATTTCGAAAAAAAGTCCAGCAAACTAAATATTACCCGCAAATTGCTTCAAAAAAATATTATTTCAACAACGATTTCAAAGTCGAAACATCACTTTACATTAAACAGAAGTATCTTGAAATATATATTCATACATATTATACAGGGTAGCTAGTTGACAAATCCATAGACCTGCTTTCTTTCAGTTAATCATGCCAGATAGTTTTTCTGTCAGAAGTCAGTTAGTGTTTCAGGCAATTTGCACAAATTTGCTTTTCAATACATATCTATTTTTGATAAATCCTTATGAGGAGAGAAAACCCAAATGAACAGTCGAAATAATATTAAATGTAATAGAGAAAACATATCAATAAAAATCTCAGTCTATTATCACGTATGCCTGCTTAGTGCTCAGTTACTCTTTCGGTATAATTAATTAGCGCAAGACTCACATAGAATAGTTTCAACAGAAAGTTCGAGATCTATTAACAAAGGTAAAACTACCATCCAAAGAGTTCTGTCGAACCTACACTGGGGAGAAAAAAAAACGAAGACCATTGGCAGATATAGGCAAGCAGTTAAATTAACAAATTCTAATTTGCTTATTTATTTCCTGAAACTACCAGGTTGTTAACTCAAAACTACTGCGACTGACAGAACAACAAGTCAAATTAAACCACCAGTAAGCCGATCAGAAACTGAGAATATGTAGACAGTGTTGCATTGAAAGGCCATATATTTCTAGCAACGGCAGACTTTTTTCTGGCAATCCAAGGTCAAGTAATCTCAACTAAGAACTGTCTGAAGTACGCCGTTAAAGATCCTTCTACAAACAACGACAGATGCAGACATAATTGTCAAATATTAGGATGACTCCAGCATATTGCAACATCTTGTCAGTAGTTTGCTACAATTAAATACAAAGCCGACATGATGCAGTCATAAAAATATAGCACCAGGAATTAGTACTGAAATTTAAACTATGGCAATTGATATGCATACCGTACTATATCTGCAAAGCTCAATAACAGTTTCAAACTGAATCGGGACTATATGATATTGATCGAACAGGCACAATAAACCAGACATACTTTTAGTAGATAAAGTCTTTAGAAAAACAACTTCAATAACAGTAACAGGCTCTAACAACAATATTATAAATAGTACAGGTCGAAATAACCAAATACAGATATTTGGAATTTCAAGAACATAGATATTGGGACCTGAGTAACACACAAAGTATACAAATTTTATAACAACAACAGAAGTACTCCCAAAAGTGATCCTAATAGGATCACCCTGGAAGATCAGTAACTGCAAAAGAAGCAATTACACACAGTGTCTGGACAAGCGATGATTAATTTTAACGATAACCATAAATACCATCTAAAAGCCCTCTTTGGCTTTTCGAATTTTCTTGCTAACTTCTTTCATTTCGATGTATCAAAAAAAAGTTGTCAAACAACTGTATTTTCTGATTTCCTTGCATAACAAAACCAGGTTTACTCTACGATAATACTATTTTCAAAACAAGCAGGGTAAAACAAAAAATGACTTTAAGGAAAAATTGAAAAAAGCAAATTGCAGATGTAGTTAAGTCCAAAATTATTTTTTTATATGATTTATTCAAGGTGAAAGTAATGGATCATTCTGCAATTGTCAGTAAATTGATGAAGTTTAATGAATTAATTACTTTATTGACAATCATCTTAATCTACAAAGTTCTAAAAAATCCAGAATATTTTAACTTTGTAAGTTAATGAGATTATATCTTAGTCTGAATCGTTTCTCGAAGTATCATTGGACTTCCATCGTCTTGAAAAGGTTGATGTCACAACGTTTCAATAGCTTTGTATCTGCTATCGTCATCAGGTGAATGAGTAAACTTGGACGAATTGCACACAGATATGGAATCAGAATGATCTTCAAAAGCAGCAATACCAAACAACTGTATATACAGTATACCTCGTGAATGTGGCAATCTTTACATTGGAGAGACAAAGCGACCGCTGGACACCAGGGTTAAGGAACACCGCACAGCTACTCAAAGGGCGGAGCTAACGAAGTCTGGGCTACCTAACCACACGTGGACCGAACACCACAACATCAACTGGGACCAGGCCAGGATAATTCAAAAGGAGGAGCATTGGTATAAAAGAAAATTTATAGAGACGCATATATAATCTCTAACGAGAATATAATTAGGGAGCCCAGCTTCCAAACTAAAAACATTTGGAAACCATTTCGACGACGCTGATTGGGGACCGGATGAGACACAAAAACCATGACCGGCGACGCATGACCGATTAATATCTTAGGGAATGAAATATCTTAGTGAATAAAATATCTTAAGGGATAGCGTATGGAAAACATTGTAACAGCGTAGGGAAAAGTATATGAAACATGTAAAACAAATTAGGGAAATAGGTATAAAAATATGGACTAGGAGTAAGAAATTTGTAAAAATTTAACTCTGACAATAAAGACATGAAACTGAAACTGCATGACCGATTAAAGGTATAAATACCACCGATAAACTGAATTTCCCATCATTCACCTGATGACGATAGCAGATACAAAAAAGCTATTGAAACGTTGTGAGATCAGCCTTTTCAAGGCGATGGAAGTCCAAGGAAACTTCGAGGAGATTATATCTATTGAACTAATACACGTCATCAACGTTTATTTAATTCTATTGTGTCAAGTTCACAATTGTTATTTTATTATTAACATATAGGGTGTTAAATTTTAAGTACAGGATTTTCACATAAAACAAACAATTCAATTAACAATGGTAATAAAAATGAAGATATAATGCATGTTACTCGCACGATTTCCTGACACGCGTTTATGCATACTAATATGAGTTAAATTTATTTGAGAATAATCATCACACTTTTGTCATAAATAAGTTAAAAAACTTATTTATTTTACAATCGAGGTTATTCCGTGATTTGGTGTCGCTGGTAGACTAGTGGCGGATCCAGCCAGGGGGCGCGAGAGCCAGCCATGATAATTATAGGCAGTAAACAGACAAGTAACCTAATAGACCTAGAGATATTGTTCAACAGTAGGTAGGAAACCAATAATATAATAGATCGCTGGACCTTAATTTTGAATTGAAAGAGGGTAATGTACTGTATTATCAGAATACTTTCTTTCTTTTTCCCTCCTCAAGAAACTTCCTTATCTGCCCCTGTTCCACCGAAGGAGTACGATTCCGCCATACTTAAATGACATGAACGAGGATAATATTTATTATGGTAAATGGACATTCTTCTTGTTCTTAATGGATGCCCTTAGGCCATAAGTGTTAGGACTTAGTCCTTAAGACCTTATTGGCCAGACTCAAGCGTTTTTTAATTATATATATAAGACTATTTAAAGGCCGGGGCAACCTAGGACTTTGGGCATTATAACTAACACAAATATTCACTTCAAGCGCGTTCATATAACTTTTAAAAGGGTCTTTGGGCAATCAAAAATATTAATTCTGATATCATTTACGAACTTGAAAAAATAGAACTTGATGGCTAAACTAACCTAACTCGCACACACTGCGACTGTCCCGCCATCTTGACCGGCAGTGTAAATGGATATCAAAGAAACTAAATAGCCGAACTAAAATAAATGAACAGCGAAGTCGACAGAAAAAAAATTTGAGACGAAATACTGGTAGAAGATATTTTTACATAGATGAAAAAAAGGTATAAAGAAGGTATACAAATATTTTTGCAATTAAATGTCATTTAGTTCACATTCCAATTTCTTCTCTTCGTTGATTACAGGACAATTTTGGCACTTGCCACCAGAGCATTTTCCACACGTAGCATTACGAAATAAACCAACCTTAAGGCAACCCTTTTTGCAATTGAAAAAAAAACGTTAGTAATTCTCCTAGACCAGGCGTGTTTTCATTTTTGAACCATCCCTAATCAGTTTAATTAATATTTAAAAAAAAATTCAAAAAATACCTTTGGACTTTTTTTGGATAAGTCCCTTAAATTTAAAGATAAAGCGTCTATTCAAAATTCAATTTAATGTAATTTCAAAAGCTGCAAAAATTAGTAATTAAAATATCCTAAAGGCTGAAGGGTCCAATGACTGAAAACAGGTAGTGCTCGCGTCAAAACTCAGATTTCCCTTGGTTATATCTCCATTATTTTTTAAGTTAAGCGAAATTTAAAAAAACTGCTTTTTGTATACTTCACTATTTTTACGTATTTCATAAAGATATTTTGAAAACTCTTTGGGAAAACCACAATTTTTATTTTAAGCAATTCGAGCAACCCTTTGTTATTTTAACATATCTCGCTTAGTTTCAACTCATATAACTTTTAACATGGTCATTTTAAAAGTCTTTTCAACAGGTTTGAATAGTGGCATATAAGTATACCGAGAAATTTATCCGTTATTTGACGTTAAACACATAGAGGTTGTACTTGTGGAGGTAGCCTGCAATGCACAAATATCGTACCAAGGCTCGAAAGAGAGGGTAAGAGGCTATTGCACTCCATTGGAAGTTGCATCCCAATGAGCTACGTGCAGTATGTAGTTTATTGACTGCACCTCCTAATCAAGTGAAATAGCCTTTTACCCTCTCTTTCTGGCATTGACAAGATATTCGTGCATTGCAGGCTACCTCTAATGTTAAATACGTCGATTCAAGTACCCTCAAAGAAACAAGTCATCTTTAAGCAGTTGTTTTTCGCTTTGTACTGCACTTACAGCACTCAAGATAGTATCGTTCTTTTTTTGTAAACGTCGTTGTTGTTCATTACAATTGATATAACGCGTAGTTTCGTAAAAAATCCTCTAGAAACTATTGACCTACTGAAAAAAAAATTTTCTACATATTTTGCATAAAATTTGAGTAAAAATCCCCCATTTAGGGTACCAATCACACCCAGGGTGGAAAATGACATCGACACTAGATGACTTTTGTTTTTTGAGGACTTCCCCACAAACTGTCAAATTCTAATCAAATCGGTGCAGTTTAGAGAAATAGAAATTTAGAGGTGAAAACTCTCGGGGAATTTACTATTTCTTCTGTTGTGCCATTCTTAGCTGTTACAACCTCTACGTATTTAAAATGTTGTGCCTTTTATTTGACGTTTAACAGAAATTAGTATTATCTTAATGCATTCATTTTATTTTACTGCTTATTTAAATTTTCTACCGGACTATACTATAGAAACTTTTTTTCTTTATTGTAGAAGCATGAATGTGTTTACAAAATTCCTCTATTGTTTGATCACATGAACTTAATCTACATAAGGATGTCTAACATGTTTTAAAATGCAATGGATAAAAACTTCATTTCTGAGCCAAAAATGACCCACAATAATTTTCTTTGTTTTAACGCTCTTTCTTATGATTCAAGATTTCTCACCCATTAGTTGAGCGCCTTTTCATTTGTTCTTCTTTTCACTCTAGTTACATTTAGGTCTTCGGTAATAGTATATACGATCGTTGAAAACGTATTTAAAGCGGAAATATTTAATTTTCTAAATTAATTTCTAAGATATTGTACCTATTTAAATCAAATGGATACTTAGCTATGTTTTACATTTTAGAAGTTAGTAATAAAACAACGTGACTCAAGCTAAAACAGTTTTTAATAACAATTTTAATGAGGACAGTATATAATAAATACCTCGGGCAAATGCCACTTGACATTGATTAAAATATTAATATATTTTCTGGTTTTAACATACAAAGAAAACTTACTTCTACGACTGCTACAAGTTATGTCTTGACTTACATATTCTAATTCATAAGTTCAAAATGGTGTTGGTTCTTGTTAGTGCTAAAACATATGGTTGGAGGTTTATAGGATTCGGAATAACGTCTAGAAAAAATGTGCAATATTTTCAAAATCCGTATATAAGCCATTGGTGAAATTGGAGGTCTCTTGGTGTTTCAAAGCTGGTCGTAACAGGTAAAGCCATTTTATAATATTAAATATGAATTTAAAATCTTTAAAATGTTATATAGTCCGGTCATTTTAGACATTTAAAATAACAAAAATTCCGACACAGCCAAATTTTTCTGGGAAGTTTGGGTTCACCGTCAGATAGAAAACTTCAAAAGTCCCCATCGATCCCATATGTGCTACCAAAGTTATCGGGGTCAAAGGTCAAAATTTTAGGTTTTTTGGATTTTTCTCAAAAACCTAAGTTTTATCGATAAATTACATTAGACCAAAGTTGTAGATCTGAAGATTCTCTACAAAAATGTTCCTTAAGATTTTTTCTCTAAAAGTCACCAGTTCCGAGATCTCGCGATTGTAAGAGTAAAGTTATACATGCACACATTTCCAAGTCACCTGTGAGGTAGTGTACCCGACGCACTTTTTTTAACGTGGTTTCCCCAGTAAGCCTACTCCACTAACTGTTATGATGTAAATTTTAGAGACAATACTTTTCTAAATGCATAATAAATATTGATATTGGTTATTGATTTTAACTGTAATTCTGATTTTTTCGATATTTTAATCTCATTCACACTCTTCAAAGTCTACTTCAACAATCATGTCTTCTTCGATATCTTCTTCTTCCTCTTCCTGGATGTTCAAAAATTGTTCAAATGAAGATGACTCATCTGTCTTCAAAATCACATAAATCTTCCTCTGTTGTATTTAATTCAACATTTGAGCAAGACCGACCTCGGCAATTGGTACGTGCTAGAGAACAATGTAAGCCTACTTTTTTGAAGCCACATTTGCCACTGCAGCCTTTTTTTACAATTGCAGAAAATGGTGTTCAGAAGTTGTTCTGGAGCGGGTGGCATTAAAGTTTGAATCGGTTCCAAAGTATTAATTATTAATTTCCAACCCCAGTCTTCTGGGTTCAATTGATTACCTAGCCACAACTGAACTTGATAATATACTTGATACAAATGTTGAACCGCTGATGCCGATGTTGGGGGAAGACATGATAGTTGTACTTGTTTCTTGTTACGTGTATTTTTGGCAAATATCGGTATTTCTCTATGCAATTAACTCTTTTCGGAGCTCCATAAACAGCAAGAAGAAAGTGGATTTCTTGCTAATTATTGCTTGATGTAAAGAATCAGGTTCTAAAAATACTTTTGCGCAGTTTTTTTTTCAAATAATTTTAATACTGGAGTTTTTTCCTCTTCTATACATTGTTAATGTGGTATCGCAGCCGGTTATCCCATGTAAAAATAATATGTGCTTTTGGCATTTGAGATGAGCAGATAAGCTTTGTGAAGAATATATTTCTGTTCGCTGTTGAGCTTTTCCAAGTTTCAGAAAATAATTTCATTAGTAGGATTAGTATTAACAAATAAACATCTTCACCATCGTTTTCACTTTCAGTCAAATGTTTATTGCAAATAAAATAAAATTGTGACATTTTTTTAAATATTGAATTACACAGATAACTTAAAATGTAGGCGCTTGTAATAAATACGTATATTCACTCAAACTAAACGTTCAATACTAAAAGAAGCATATGTATGAACGACACCACACGGACAATAGCCAGATGTAAAAACACAGTTCTTAGCTCAGGTCATTTACGGAGAAAAAGACCTTATGGTGACAAAATTAATAGTAGAACAAAACCGACATCAACGTGTTCTAATGATAAAACTTCACTAATTGAGATAAAATTCAATCTTTTTTATCGATGCGTTTTTGTTTCTTATTAAAAAAAAACAGCAAAAAATCGGTAACAATTTAATTTTTTATCGTTTACACAAAATCCACCGATAAAACCGTGTTTGCTACTATGGGCAATGTTGAAGAGAACTGAAAAACCTACAAAATGAGCTACTATACGCTCAATTTCGTTAAATGGTTTCTTAGATAATGGAACCTTTACCGGAATTTCCAAAAAAAAATAATAATCGCTTACATATTTTTTTATTTTATAGCTGAAACATTCTTATTAACTGAAGCGATAGATCTTCTCATACCCAATTCATGTTCTAAAAATAAATACTGTATCCCTGGTAGTTTTTGCAAAATTTCAGTCAATCCTATGGAACACATATTTTTTGGATGGCCATATTACCTCACCGGATGACCCAGTCATTATGAATAAACCATCGTTGGAAACTAGAAGAGTTGATCTAGAGACCCCTCATCTCACTTTTCCAAAATTTAAAGTATAAATACATATAAGTATTGAAAATATTTGGCCATTCTTTAAAAAATTATTTGGACGAGTCCATTCGAAAAATTGCTAAGGGGTGATACTATATCCTTATAACTAATAATCTTAATTCAAATTTAAATTTTACGGGGACATATATTTATATTTCTTGCTTAATATGGATTAATGTAATACATTTAGCAAAATGGAATACCTAAACTCTATTTAGACATACAGTGACAATAATGATGGAGCAATCATTTTTAATATGCTTATTTTAAATTTAAATAAAAAACGAAAATTTGCCGTCTCTATTCACTGATTTTTTAAAACATATGTAAATAATAATAGGTTCCTTTGTTTACACTTTCAGGGCATTTCATATTTTATTATTATATAAAAATGAAAAGCTGATACAAATTAATAATAGTTAACAATAGAAGACATATGATGTTATTCTTCAATTAGTTAACAACGCAATTTTTATGTTGTTCAATTCAGATTCCTGTTAATTTTTTGTTAATAAATATCTACTAATTAGTGACAAGCCAAATTTCTTTAGATATATAGGTAGGTATGTGTTGATCTTTTATTGAAACATTTACAATTACTTCTCATACCCAATTCATGTTCTAAAAATAAATACTGTAGCCCCGGTAGTTTTTGCAAAATTTCAGTCAATACTATGGAAGACATATTTTTTTGAACATATTGCCTCACCGGATGACCCTATCATTATGAATAAACCACCGTTGGAAAGTAGACGTGACGCTACCTGATATATTGGTGTCGAAATGAAAAGTTCTAATATATTGCATATCATTCTATTTTATCTTTTCAATATTGATTCTTTCAGATTTTGTTAAATTTCCTCTATTGGGGACTAACCACAGAAAATACATTAGTTGAAACACATAATTTAAAAATAATTGGTCAAGTTTAAGTGGGCTCATTATTTCTACGAATACGTCTTGCCTCAAGTATGTACATTCTTGTCTAATTATTGCCATATGGTATTCCTTATGGACCGTATAACCGAACACTTCAGTAATTATTCGTAGGGGTTAATTGGCGTGATTTTAATAACCAATTATTTACACAAAACCAGCAAAAGTGTGGATTTATTCTGTTTTTTGCTTATATTGTGATAAGTAATGAAGGAATCGTTATGCCATCTATAGAAAAGTTGTAGAGAATCAGAAAAATGAGCATTTTTCAACAAAAAAGCCTTGATGTGATAAAAACTGAAACACTGATCCTCGTCAAAATGATGGTTTATGATGTTCAGTTGAATAGGTTCAAGATGGATACTATCGGATAAGTGGTTTTTGAATTGAAGAAGTATAATTCCAATAATTTAGTGGGGTATTCTGCAAACGCACCGTTTTAACTAGGATCGTCCAATCGAGATATTAGGTACCAAAGATAATCAGAAAGTTTATATAAGCACTTTAATTTGTGTCTTGGTTTTTCGTTACAATTTCTTGAAAAAATTAATAAATGCATTAAATATTTCAATAAACGCTCAAATTTGTGACAGACCGCTATCGAAACAATGACAGCAGCTGTCAAGGCATCCGAGGGAAAATAGGAATCACTTGTTTGCAATGTGCACAAGGTTTTTAGCAATTTTACCACATTGAAACGAAAATCCAAGCTATGTAAACAGATACATATCGAGTATTAAAGATCATAATTTATGGTATTTGGATGGTAGTAAATGAAAATAGATTGGAATTAAATCACCATAGATTTTAATTAAGGCACCTCAGAATAGAAGTTATTAATTTGACTGCATATATAGTGTGTCCACTTAGTTGGAATCTCTTGAAAATTCTTCTTATTGATAATATTTAGAAAAGACCCATATGGCCTGCAAGCCAAATGAAATTATTGTTACTTTTTGAATGATACGGGGTTTGTCAGACAATATGAATTTTAGTTAAAACTGAGGAAAATTGTTATAAACAAAGTTTATTAGAATTGGAAACTTTGTCTAATTGTGAAATTATAAAATAAATTAAATTTAAAAAAAGGAAAACATTAACGTAAACTAACAGCCTTCAAAAAATATGGAGGTTCCGAATTCCTCTACATATACACATTACGTAGTTGGAATTTGGAATATTTAGAAAATAGTTAATCTACGAAATCATGACGTAATTTTTTTCAACAGTAGATACACGAGGTTTATCTAAAAATGTTTTTCGTAATAATTTCGAAAATTATTATTTAAGTAGGTAATATCGAAAAATATTTTCACCCAAGTCAATTAAAGTTGAAAACTGCATCCAATTATCCGATCATATCAAAAAAAATATAAAATAAATAAATAAAGAAAACAAAATCCGCCTTCAAAAAAACTCTAAAACATATATTTTTGCTACAAATATTAACTTAAATTGATGTCTGTCCCAAGTTAAACATAAAATATATGAGTTTTTAATAATAAGGTAATATTTTTATGCGCTATATTTTGCACCGAATTCAAAACAAGTATTTAATTGTAGTAGAAACATATATTTTTTTGGTTTTTAGTTAAGTATCGATTTTTGAATTCGGCTTTTGTTTTTGGAATAATTCAGTTATTTTGTTTAGGTAATTTGATAAATTTGCTGTAAAAGTGATGTCAGTTATGGCTTATAAATTTTATATGATATTAATTTTGTTAACAAACGGTTATTTTTGCTGTAAATCACCCGGACTAATATGCTAATGAATTCGTTTCGCAGACGATTCATTCCGTTTTCCTATTTTTGTTACATTTCACAGCCCTGCATTCTATTAAATAGATCCGATTACAGAGCGCACATAATATCCGGATTATTCTGGAAATTCTTGACGACCAATTAATTCGTTTAAACGGTATATCCTGCTGTAGGGTTTAATCAAAACGGCATGAATGAGTCAACCTGTTTGGAGAAAGTTCGTTCATGAAATATTTATTTAATACTTTCGATGAGCACACGAGTCTCGAAAGACTGTCCCCGAAATGAATCACTGTGTGTTTTGTTATAGCACGATAAACAGTTCAACATAAAATATATACATTGCCTTCAAAAAATACTCCAACTCCTAACCAAAATTATCCATTTTGAGAATTATTGCATAGATTTTATCTGATAGCAGGTAAATCTATCTAAGGCGAACTTCACCTAATTTCCAACGCCGGACAAAATCTTCAATAACCCCCCAACATTTTTAGCTCAGGTCATTTACGAAATTACGTGACAAAATTAATAGTAGAACAAAATCGACATCAATGGGTTCTAATGATAAAACTTGACTAATTGACATAAAATTCTACATTTTTTATCGATGCGTTTTTGTTTTTTAACAAAAAAATAGCGAAAAATCGGTGACAATTTAGTTTTTTACCTTTTACACAAAATCCACCGATAAATCCGTTTTTGCTACTGGGTAATGTTGAAGAGAAATTAAAAAACTACAAAACGAGCTACTATACGCTCAACTTCGTTAATTGGTTTCTTTGCCCGAAATTCCAAAAAAATAAATAATCGCATACATATTTTTTTATTTTATAGCTGAAACATTCTTATTAACTGAAGCAATAGATCTTCTCATATCCAATTCATGTGCCGAAAATAAGTTCTGTAGCGCCATTAGTTTTTGCAAAATCCTATGGAAGACATATTGAACGGCCATATTACCTCACCGGATGACCCTATCAATATGAATAAACCACCGTTGGAAAGTAGAAGAGTTGGTCTAGAGACCCCTCATCTCACTTTTTCAAAATTTAAAGTACAAATACATATAAGTATTGAAAATATTTGGCCATTCCGTAAAAAATAATTTGGACGAGTCCATTCGAAAAATTGCTAAGGGGTGGTACAATATTTTTATAATAAATAATTTTAAAGAAAATTTTAATTTTAAGCAGACACATATTTATAATTCTTGCATAATATGGATTTATGTAATAAATTTAGCAAAATGGAATACCTACACTCCATTTAGCCACAGATGATAATGACGAAGCAATTATAATATTACGCCAAATGCGAAGGCTATTGCAAGCGATTTTCCCATTTGTAAATGTTTCAATAAAAGATCAACACATACCTACCTATATATCTAAAGAAATTTGGCTTGTCACTATTAGTATTTATTAACAAAAAAATTAACAGGAATCTGTATTGAACAACATAAAAATTGCATTGTTAACTAATTGAAGAATAACATCTTATATCTTCTATTGTTAACTATTATTAATTTGTATCAGCTTTTCATTTTCATATAATAATAAAATATGAAATGCCCTGAAAGTGCAAACAAAGGAACCTATTATTATTTACATATGTTTTAAAAAATCAGTGAACAGAGACGGCAAATTTTCGTTTTTTATTTAAATTTAAAATAAGCATATTAAAAATGATTGCTCCATCATTATCGTCAGTGTATGTCTAAATGGAGTTTAGGTATTCCATTTTGCTAAATTTATTACATAAATCCATATTAAGCAAGAAATATAAACATATGTCTCCGTAAAATTTAAATTTGCGTTAAGATTATTAGTTATAAGGATATAGTATCACCCCTTAGCAATTTTTCGAATGGAGTCGTCCAAATAATTTTTTAAGGAATGGCCAAATATTTTCAATACTTATATGTATTTATACTTTAAGTTTTGGAAAAGTGAGATGAGGGATCTCTAGATCAACTCTTCTACTTTCCAACGGTGGTTTATTCATAATGATAGGGTCATCCGGTGAGGCAATATGTTCAAAAAAATATGTCTTCCATAGTATTGACTGAAATTTTGCAAAAACTACCGGGGCTACAGTATTTATTTTTAGAACATGAATTGGGTATGAGAAGATCTATCGCTATAAAATAAAAAAATATGTAAGCGATAATTAATTTTTTTGGAATTTCGGATAAAGGTTCCATTATCTAAGAAACCATTTAACGAAATTGAGCGTATAGTAGCTCATTTTGTAGAGTTTTCATTTCTCTTCAATATTGCCCATTGTAGCAAACACGGTTTTATCGGTGGATTTTGTGTAAACGATAAAAAACTAAATTGTTACCGATTTTTCGCTGTTTTTTTTAATAAGAAAAACACATTACACATCGATAAAAAATGTTGAATTTTATGTCATTTAGTCAAGTTTTATCATTAGAACACGTTAATTTTGTCACCAAAAGCTCTTTTTATCCGTAAATGACCTGAGCTATTTGGTGAAATTTAGTTTTTTCTCTGATACCCCATGAAATTTTTTTACAACAAAAGTAAGGCACTATTTACATTCACAGTCTGCACAGGTTTGATAAAATAAAGATTGGTACAGGGTGTTACCTAATACAGTGCCGATATTTTCGCAGGACATATCTGAACTGGTAAAAAAAACACTAATAATTCAGTTTTTTCTTATTTAATTTAATATTGAAATAAAATTAACTCTCTTAGATAAACCAACCAACTTAAATATTATATACAAAACAAATAAATATCACATTACTTTTTTGTAATACCGGACCAGAACCTTCCGCAATAATTCATTTTTTACGGTCTATGCTTATTGAACGAAAGTAAATTTAATCCAATGTTGCCATGATTTCTGTGTGATTAATACTGTTGACAATATAAATTATTGTTGCTCTAAATATCCCGTCATTTGATATAAATGGTACAGGATTTTGTTCATTGTACTGTCAGGTGACAAAATTGTTGTAGATTTGCAAATAATTCATTAAATACAGATGTAAGTGCTTTGGAAAAAAGCTCATCTATCGTGTTTTTGCGTGGAATGAAAGCTGCTTGTATTAGAATTCACTGACTGTACTGAATTCCTTGAAAGATTCTGTGAAAACTGTATGTATTAAGCAAGATGCGTCCGGGTGTCATAACGTTCTTAGATGCAAAAATTTTAATAAAAATAATATATGAAAAAAAATTCTACATTATTCGGTAGAAATTATACACTAGTATTGTATGGCTTCCCGTGAAATTCATGTTTTTTCTCAGCTTGGTTGACATTTTGTTTACAGAAAAATACAAAATTTATGTATTTAATTTTCTTCTTTAAAGCGCCATGACTTTGACCATTGACGTAAGAGGTTTTACACTTTAGACATCGCTATATTACTAGTATGGTATTAAACTGATAATTATTTTTCACTAAAATGAAATTTAAAAAAGACCGGCAGTCATTTGAGACTGAACGATGGATGCGAAAGCTTCTTACGAAATGTTCTTCGCGCCTCTCATTATCTCCCTGTCTTTGTTTCTTTTCTTTGTGTCATTTTTAGTAATGAATATAAATTTCAAGAAAATTAAAATAGTTGTCACTATTTTGTTACGGCTCAAATACTAATCGTAATGTGTAATTTAATTCTTAATTTAAATATAACTGGGACAGAACTTATGAAGTGTAAGTTAATTTTTAATTAAAATAAAAGTAATACTTCACCTATTTAATGTTCTGGCAATATTATAACGAGGCCACTTTAATTATAACAGATTAAATTATGTAAAAAAAGTGTCCTTAAAATACATTAAGTTAGGAGGCGCTGATGCAGCAAGAGGGTGGATTTTAAACAGCACATCAAAAGTTTTTAAAATATCCCAGATATTTAGGGAAAAAAATGTATTTTACATACCTTCATTGAAAAATACACAAAATCGGTGGCTTAACATTAATATTATTTTATATTTAGCAACGAAGCGCAAATTTTTTTCTGGTATTATATAATAATTGGATTTTATATTTGTTTATTTATTATAATTTATTAATTTTCAATAAACTACCAGACTCTCAATATATAAACTGGTTACAGAAAACTAAGTTGTATGAGTATTCAAGATCAAGCACGTGTGGTGTCGCTTGGAACGTAGTGTCGAAACAAATGCAATTTCAATTTCAATTTTTGCATTTCATTACCATACTCGTGTATTTTCATATGTGTAAATGATAAATGTTTGTTGGAATACCCTATAATTTAAATCTTACGACCTTGTTGATACACACCTTATTATTATTATCTTAAAAAATACATAAACATTTCAATTACTGTCGTAAATGATTTTTTTTGATTTGTTAATTTCTGTACTAAGTTGTCCCCGTTCTGCTTTGCATAAACTATAAATCTTGAAATGAAAATTCTGTTAAAATTAACATTTTACAACTTATTCTTTTCCTGCATTGATTAAAACATCAAAGTAATTTCTCTAATAAGCCTACACGTATACCCATTATAATAATTCACTGATTGATAAGTGAAGTTTTCCGGTAAATGACAATTAACGTCAAGTTTTCAATTTCAGGTAGATCAACCTACACCTATAAGTAAATCCATCATTCGTTAAAGTTCCCATTTGTTCTCCTGCTGCTTGTGCACAAAAAATTGGGGCACTTACCATCGAACTAGCATCAATGTTGACAAACATATCCATATAGCATTCCCATTTGCCATCGAATAGAAGAAAGGTGCTCGAAAACGGACCTCGAGGCAATATCTCAAACAGTATATGGTTACTCAGTTCAAAGAAATGTCAGCTATGCAGAATCCAGTGTCTAGTACTAGTAGTAGTGTTAGTGAGTTTTATAATGGAAAGACGATTTTCATTACCGGAGGCACGGGTTTCATGGGAAAAGTATTGCTCGAAAAGTTGCTCAGAGCTTGTCCAGGAGTTTCCAAAATCTACCTTCTCATTCGACCTAAGAGGGGACAAGATGCGCAAGAAAGGCTACAGCAATTGTTGTGTTCACCGGTAAGTAATTTTGGTTGTGTAGTATCTATATTTTTGTGGTTTCCGATAAGTGTTCATAATTTGTCCTTATTAGGATTCAAGGAAATATAGTAATTTATGCGTCATATCTGCTGTTTGAGTTGAATAGACTTCTAGGTATTGATTCGAGCTATCAAATAACAAATAGTCAAATAGTATAAATTTTTATGTAATACATCGTTGTTGGAAAGTAAGTCAGGAAACGAGGTTTCCGGAAAAATATTAGTTCCTCGTAAATAACTCTCGATCATTTTCGCGATTCTTAGTACCATCATATACTCAAACTCGAATTTCACACATATGGTTGTTGTACGCGCAATTATCTATAAAATACATCACATTTGCTAAGAATTGTTCATTATATTGTACAAAATTTTTATTTGAAATATTGAGTTTATATCCCAAAGAATTTAAATAATTTGTTAACTTCAAACTTAAGTAATTTTATGGAAATTTTACACTAAAATATTCCTGTCCCCTACAAAATACCTTTTAAAATATTCCGCATACATTTTGTCGTTAATGTACAAATCTTTCGGGAAATTTTCCGCGAAATATTTCACACGTAACCTATTAAAAGACTGTTCTAAATGATTTCACTGAGATCTACCTATTTGAAATATTCCCGTGTACGCAACAAAATACCTTTCAAAATATTACAGCAATAAGTATTTGGTAAAAAATTACAGAAATACTGTTTTCTGAATGAGAGTTGCATTTCTAGTTTGTAGTTATAGATTTTTTTGCGAATAACACCTACGGGAAAGTCTGTATATTTCAAACATCGTATACTTTTCAGGGTATAAATCTAACCCCATTTTTATGTTACCCTGTATATATATTAATTAAGCAGTATATTCTTTAGTGACGTGAGTTCATATTGGCAAACATATATATCATAAAAAATATATCTAATTGTCATTGCGAACTTTTTCATTTTTAAATTTCTTTAATTTCATTGTGTTAATTTTTATTGCTATTGAAATATTTGAAATATACAGATTTTTCCAAGAAATTGTATCAATACAAATTACAGAAATATTTCTAAGGATTTTTAGTGGGAACATCCGAATATTTCAGGACAATTTTCAGTAAAAATTTATCTGAAATATATTTAAAATATTCCTATGCCCGAAAAAAGATTTTCATTTTAATTATAAACCTGTATTATTTTTAATAACTTTGGTCATTGTTGCTTTAACGTATACTAGCTGTCGCCTAGTGGTCGAAATTCGACCAATTGTGTGAATATCTCTGGTAGGTTAAGTAACCTGAAAATGTTATCGTGACATTCTATCCTAGGACTTTAAGGAGAACAGCAGTTACACGGAACGGCTCCAGATTTGGAACCTCTGTGTGATAGTTTCCTCGAAAATCAATACAAATAAGTAATGAAATTCAATTTTTTTTCAGATATAATTCATAGGACATTATTTGTGTTCAAATTCGTAATTCTTAATTTAATATGACAACAATCCAACCGCTAATGGACTACCCTACATATTTATTTTTTCTAATCTCCCTGTATAGCTATAATTGCACTCAATTCTCTAACATTTATTAAAATCCTCATTATAATAATTATATCTTATTATATATTTCCACCACCCTGTATATGTAACTGCTTATGGACCACGCATAATATTTTTTAACATTTTTGAACCACCGGGTAAACCATTCTGTATATGCCACTGCCTATGAGGCACCATATGAAATTTTTAATTATCTTCCTTAACTATAATTCTACTCCGACCTATATTTCAATCATTATATATATGGAACTCTTCGTGGGCTACTCTATAAATCATTTCATTTTTTATCATCATCCTGTATATCTATAATTCCCCTCACCCTATATTTCATCTTCCCTATATATACAACTGCTTATGGGTTACGAAATGTTGCGTTTACATTTCCGCGGTATATGCATCTATGTATAATATTTCTTGCACCACCCTGTATAACTGTAATTCTACTGCACCTTCTATTCCAAGAACCCTGTAAATTCAACCGCTAATGGGCTTCCCTATATAATTATTTTATTAGTTATAATTGGACTCTACTCTATATTTTAAACACCCTGTATATGCAACTGCTTATGTGCCACCCAGGAAAAAAATGATTTCTAACATATCTGGAATCGCCCTGTATAATTATAATATCCAACGATTACTTTACCACTAAACAATAACAACGCTTGCATGCCACTTCCAGAAGTACATGCTCTAAGTATATAACAGCATTGGTTTCTCTATATATAATTACTCAATGTTTTGAGTCTGGCGGCGGCGACACGTTCAGTTGTTTGGCGTTGACATTATGAACGTAAATAATGGATTTTTATTATATTTTATTTAATAAATGAACCATTATTATAAATTAATATTAGCATTCTGCACTGAAGATCGTCAGTAGCTACTAAACAAAACAAAAATGAAGAAAATCGGTTGAGAGATAGAGGAGAAAATGGTACCTAATCGTTTTGTCTTTGCCTATTTATATACAGATATGAGAATATGTTACTTTGTTAGCCCTGTTTTTTTTTTTACTTGATAATGGCATGGAAGTTATAGACTCCGAAACTAGGCGTATATAATAAATTGTTCAAAGGTTGTGGGTTTGGGACCTTTTATTTCCCTAGTATCATGATGTTCAGGATCCCACACATACCAATATTCCAGACTATTATAGAATTATTTCCTGAATTATTACAGAAATATTTCATTATTTTAAAATTGGATTTGTCGCCTCGTACGAATATTTCGAAAAACGTATTTCAAAGCAAACATGAAATATTTTAGAAAAATTATAGAAAAATTCATGCTGTATGAGACTATTTAGAAAATCGTAATCATCCGCTTGGACATACTATAGGAGTGACATGGTTAGGCGTATCCTCACTGCATTTTGTGTAATTGTGTAATAAAATTAGTTCTTATTTGAATAATTTTTAACAGTTTATTTATAACGGCAATACACTGTTATCTGTTTAGACTTCAGAGCAATGCTCTCACCAGTCCCCATGGTAACTTGTAGTAAAACCTATAAATTGAGTCTCAATGAATGATCACTAAAAGCCTGAACATTTTCTTTTTTTCGGAGTGTACCCACCAATTTTCACATGTGAGATTCCTTTTAAATCTCAATTAGGCACAAATCTACCTACTGTGTTTTAACAATCATTATTATCATTTACTACAAAATCATTCTTGTATAATTAAAAACTATATTACTGTTACAAGAGAGAATTTACGGAAAGAAATGCAGGTACAATAAACAGTCGTTAATCATTCAGATAAAGTAATGTCCATTAATAAAGCATCAGAAAATCGGCGAAGGAGGATTAAAAAATTTGACATTTTTAGCTCAATCGAACAAAAAGAAGACAAATTGCCGACTGATGATGCTAACGAATATAAAATTAGTCAAACATTGACTGGCTAACAAACAACCTGTACGATAATTAATAATTCTTAAAAAATGATTCCATAAAAATGTTCCATAAAACAGATGTAATGCTATATTAATTTATACAAATACTACTACTTTAAAGAAAATGTCTTTTTTCAGAATTCAGACAAAAATTGAAGTATATTTTCTGTGCCAAATTATAATTTAAAAAAATTTACAAATTTTCGATAGAATCCCATTTTTTGAAAAAATGTGTTAATTTAAAAAAATCTAATGGCATCAACTTTCTACAAAATATTATTCTAACCAACTTTTCTTAAGAATTTTTTTTGCTGCAACCGATAGAAACAAAGTTGTGGAGTTATGGAAAAAAAATTGAAAAAATGTCGATTTTTTAAACGTCTAATTGTTCATTAATAATTTTCCAGAACTTTTTGGCACGATGCATATAGACAGACTTATTATGGATATTTTCTAGAACACATTCCTGCAACAAACAACAAACAGATCTTGTCACCATTTTGCAAAAAACGCTTGATTTATTATTCATGGGGAGTAAAACCAAAATGTCAAGCGATAGTCAGGCAAACAATCTGCTGCTGTTTTTTTACCATGGATGCTTGAGCCTGCCTATGGACCCTTTACTTTGAAATTTGCCATTTATTGCCAGTGGGTTAATATTTCTCTCTACGCATCATGGGTCCTACATATAATGTTTTCCTACCCTTAGTTGTGAGCATACGTTGTTGTTGTTTCCCGTGAGACTTAATCGTTGTTTTGTCTTACAACCCATGATATTCGTATTGTAAGGAGATATACGAGCATATCTCAGTAAATTTATCCAGCAATTAATCATCAACGAGCCTCACAAAAATAATTTTATCACCTACATGGAATTCAATTTCTAATTTAAGAAATATACTATTTGAAAAAAAAATACTATGTATACAGTTTCCTATAAATAGCTTTGGCATAGTAAACTTTTATCATAATACATTCGTTGCCAGAACACTACCAATCATAAAAGAACTATTAGAAAGTAATCTACATTTCAAGAAACTACATTCTCTATAAACATCATAATATTGTTACTCACCGTTTGTATCACAACATAAACACTGCAGTTTACTACCCAGAACTTGGTTTGGCAATGGGATCTCCTGCAATACATGCCTGTTGAAATAATTTGAAGACCGAAGAAAATATATTTTCAAAGTAATTAAATTTGACGTTGTTAATGGTTTTTGAATAGTATAAATAAAGAAAAACCAGTAATAAAATTCACATTAGAAATAGAGAGTTAATTAACTGCTTTTTCTTGACATACAAACTATAAATCTCCGTTTTCAAACCTAAGAGAGAAATCCCACATTGATCAAATCATAAACTGGCTGTGGCATAATTAAATATTTATATGAAAAACCAAGAAGCCAATGTGCCGATATCAATGTCTGTTTATTCATTAATATTTTCAGGTTGTATTTTATGTTCATGGACGTACCGAGAGGGGGGGGCAGGCGGGCCTCTGGACCTGAAAAAACTGCAGTGAGTCTTTAACCCTTCCCATAAATTACTGACTTGCCCCCCTCTTGGACCAAAAACAATTCTGGATTGTCCCTCTCTCCAGGACAATTTTTTTCTTATTTGCCCCTCCCTAAACCAAGGGCTGGGTACGCCCTTGTTTATGTCTATGTTTAAAATCCTAAAGCATATCTCTTCCATCTTCCTTCTTAATATCTCCTGGATGAACTCTTTCGTATAGTATTGTAGATATTTTTGATCTGACAATTTCTTTGTTCTTCACTGGTATCCAGTTTAATTTTTTCATACAAAGATGTCAAATTTTAAGCCTCTATACACGGCTGTCCTTTTTTATTAGCTCTAAAAAAGTTTGCTCTATATAAGTGAGTTCTAAAATGAGAGTACTTGTGCTGGTCTATCTGCTCCTCTTCGAATGGTAATTAAGACTGCCACCAGCCATTTTGCTTTTGGAATTTATTATATTAATTATTAGGTATTTTAATGTATACAATCCAAATTTTCCCTTCCAAATATTCTAGCACGTAAAATTTATAAATTTTTGAGGTATAGTATTTTTTATTTTCGATTTTTCGCTTTTTTCTATTCGCTTCTGTTTCAAATGGTCACTAAATAGCAAGATAACCAGTTAGAGACTTATGAGCTATATCAAGTTCAGCTTAATAGTGTATTCTGAATTTTTCTTGCATCAGTGAGTTTTTGTTATTGCTGTCTCAAACTTTCATTTACTAATAATACTAATTGGTCAACATCGTTGTTGTCTAAACCACCCATTCAGATTCTATATATAAATAGGCAAAGACAAAACGATTAGGTATCATTTTCTTATCTGTCTCTCATTTTTGTTTTGTTTAGTAGCTACTGACGACCTTCAGTGCAGAATGCTAATATTAATTTATAATATTGGTTCATTCATTAAATAAAATATAATAAAAATTCATTATTTATGTCCATACTGTCAACGCCAAACAACTGACAGTGCCGCCGCCGCTAGACGGTCAAAACTCAAAGCATTGAGTAATTATATATGGAGGGAGCGATCCTTAGATGCTGTTCTTAGAGCATGTACTTCTGGAAGTGGCATACAAGCTTTGTTAGTGTTTACTGGTAAAATAGTCAATGTAGTAGATCAGTATTGATTTTTCGGACGCATTGCAGTAACTTTTATATTAAATATTCTGTTTTTAATGTGAATTTAATTATTTGATTAATATATTATTATCACAACCTTCCCGAAGGTGTTGTGTAAAAAATTTGACAATAGAGAATGTATTAAATATTCAAGTTCTCCTAGGGTTGTTGGTCCTCTTTTTTCTTTAATATTCCTGAACTAGATTGCAACCTAAAAGTTTTGGGTTGCAAAGAACCATCTTTCAATTATTATTTTTGGCAGGAGCTGTTCCAACCAAAAATTTAAGGAGTCATTCATTTGTCAAAAATATTTAGAATACCGATATTTGATTACATTTTTCTTTTTTTATTGCAGTAAATTTGTCAATATGAGTGAACAATTTTGGTCATTATGTCTACTTCTCCGATTTATCCACAACTTTGTTTCTTATAAAATTATACTTTTTACAATTTCATAAAATAGGGTCGAATTTTGACCACTGAGCGACCACTAGTTATGTTAAATGTGTGAGAAATTCAGTCCAAAATCTGAAAAAACTAATCACAGTTTTTGTTAAGGACGCAGATAAATTGTATTTTGATTTCCTATTGATAGTGAACTGTTAATAAGACAAAGGCGCTTACGGAGGGTACATGCTTAGAGGTTTTGGAGATTCCAAATTTAATACAGAAATGGCAATGGTCTGATGATGCAGCTAGTTGTACATCATAACCCACAGGAGTGTAGACTATTTATAGACTCCTGTAAAACCAGCTTGAAAGCAGTAAGACTGACGAACATTTTCATTGGTGTCTTAGGCTTTACTGTTAGTAATCGAATATAAAGATTATGAATTGCTATTTTGATGTGATTTGAAAGTTGCTGCACTGCTTATGAGATAGCAGTCCCTTATTATCAAACTTAATAATGGAAGAAGTAATAAGAAATGTCAACGAAGGAAGTGTATAGAATGGAGAATAAAGAAATCAATATACTAAGTTAGCAGATGACGGAGTACTGGTAGACACAAAGACGGTACATACAATCAAGGCGACTGCAAGAAGTTTAACATGAATATCTAAAAAAAACAAATCTCCCTCTATTGTCAGAGAGAAATCGACGGCACAAGATTAGAGCAATATCGAACCATGGAAAAGTAGAAAAATATATCAAAACTCAGATCTAGAAAGGAAACAAAATACCATGAAAAACAAACACCTTAAAATGGATTCAAAGATAAAAATATCTAAAGCAACCATAAGAACAATATTGACGTACATAGTCGAAAGAAGAATTGATACATCTCGGACCCAAAGAATGTTGGAAACCGCCTTTATGAAAATACTAAGAATAATAACTGGAAATACGCCGAGAGATCGAATAAGGAGGGATGAATTAAGAAAAACATGCAATATCGAGAAAATAAACGAAAGGACACTTAAGAGAAAAATATAATAGAACAACCATATAAACAAAATGAATGGCAGTAGAATAGTTACTATAGTCAAATACAAATCACCACTAGGAAGCAAAAGGATATGCCGACCAGGCAAACGGTTGAACGACAGAAAGGCATAACTCATTTTAAAACGGCAGAACTGCATACGACAAAGAGAAAGGGAGGAAAAAGAAACTATAAAAAACTTGAAACATTTATATTTTGAAAACAAATTAAAAAATATCGAATTAGCTGCTTAAACCCCTTTCAAAGGTGATTGTTATAGAATTATTGGCAGCAGAGATGATGACAGCTAGGTTTCCATCAATATTAATGATCAGTGGACAGCTATACAGCTATACAAATATGAAGTAATTTAAACCTTCTATTGTTATCATATCCATATATTGTGTCCTATTATTTTGAGCATGGATTCTTTTTTGTTGGTTGTAATTCTTACAAAGTTGGCCAACATAGTCCTGCGGAAGCTTGTTGTTTCTTCCCTTTTCTCCTTCACTTTACTCTTATGGAACACTAAACTAAACAAAAACACCATCCACGGGAACCATTCCATTTTATAGCTGTCACTGTCCTAGGTTATAATTACACGATACGTGTGTTTTTTTAAATATTTCAAGCCTGTAGCTCATTGGGAAGGTAGTATGAAATCGACTGAAAAGCTTGGACCTGACAAACTGACTGACAAGAAAGCAATTTCGTAGAAACGTGGTTAAAATCAATTGAAAACTTGTACCTGACAAACAGACTAACAAGAAAGCGATTTCGTGTAAACGTGGTTAAATATCTTTGATCTATATTCTGTTTATGGAGAAATAATTATGAGTTTCGTTTTCCATTTACCGAATTCTTTAATGACAATTTTCACCTCTGCATCTTCACAAACAAAACATTTGCGATGTTTATGTCAACTTTCTCAGTTGTATGTGTATATTTATATTGTTTACCTATCAGTGCGTATGGTTTCGCTTGACGAAATATTAGCATACGATAAGAACCGTTCGTCGTATCGTGACCTACTTCTTTAACGTGAAATTATTTTCTATTTCAACGACAGACCTACTAATTGAGGAGGCCAACGAACTTGGACTTGACCAAAAACATTGTTCGACCTTACAACCGTTATTCCCCCTGTGGTCGCCGTCTGAGGTAGTTAGCCATGCACTTGAACAACATTGTTTTACTTTCTTTTGGTTACAAATATATAGCGGGTGTTCGTAGACGTAACCTAAATAATTTAAATGCAATTATCTGTAACTGTTAACAGTGAGTAATTCTTTCTAGGCCACGTTAGAATTAAAAAAAATCCTATAAATAAAAATAAATTGCATATATCGTAGTTACCATCCCACTGATTTGGATGATTATATTGCAGTTTAAACGCCTGTATTCATCTCTCGATGATATATTTATTATATCATCAAAATTGAATGTCAGACTTGCATAATTATCAAATATTTTTAGAACTATATCAATGAACAGCGTAGAGGGTATCGGGTATACCTTCTACTACGATCCCGGTGGATGATATGCCTACTTCATAGTAGCGACCTTGCCCACGCGAGCCCTTGTTTATTCCCCACCTCCAATCTCAAAGGGAAAAAAAACCTTATTATACCCACCCTACTACTATCCCTTCCACATACTATCCGTTGTCCAACCAGCGTGGAAGATTATTGTTAATAAAACTTCCATTATTCCAAGGTGGCGAAATTTAAAACTATAGGAATAGGTCCCCAGATCGGTAGAGCATCTACTGCCATTTTCCACACCCTTAAGAGAGTCTGGCTCACGGAAACTTGTGGAGCCAAAATTTCACCTATAGCACCAACAGTCAAACATAAATTTCACATGGCGATATATAATATTACTATGAGAACAGACGACCACGAAAATTAACTACCACAAGAACTTCGTAGATTTATGTGAGACTCGACTAATAAAATCTGCATATACCTTATACCAACACACTCACGCGCAATGAGTATAGAATTTATAGTCAACAAAAGAATAAAACACTTAGTGACCAAATACTATGCCATCTGTAGCATCCAAATAATATATTGCTTTTCACAAAATCCAATGTAGATGAAGAAGCTATAGAACAGTTCTAGGAGGACATGGCATATGCGAGCAATCTAGAAAATACCTTCTACATCATAGTCACTGGGGAATTCAACTCGTAAAGTAGCGAAGAAACAGGAGAAAGATTAAACTTCCTTAACGCTTTCTATTTAAATACATTCTATAGGAAAAAGAGGTAGCAAAAGTGGGCATAGTGAAGCCCAGAAATGTATGCAATCGTTCTAGATAATGTAGTTATAAGGACCAACATTATTTCTCAAATACAAGTTTCCAAAATGGAGATGCTTAAACTGAATTAAGAAAAATATCAAAACGGCGCAAAGAAACAAAATAGAACCGCTAACAGCACTAAAAACGTAAGACATAACCGAGAAAACGCAAAAAATAAAATTAATGACATTCGAATAACCACAAAGTTTAAAACCCAAGAGAAACCAATTTTAAGTCGGGAAGCATACCACTAAGTGAAAAACAGAAAAAGACCACAATAGAATATAAAAATATTCACCCCCTATAAGAAAATATTATCAAACAAAACAAATCCTAGAAACGGTGAAAAACAACAATAACATGAAAGTACTAAAGTCAAATCTAACCAAAGAGAAACTAAGTATAACGAAAATAAATGAGCAACATGTAAATATAGAAAAAAGATCCAAATCCAAATATTTTCTGAAAAACTATCTATCATCTTAAAACTTGAAACTGCTAATAGAAAGGTTCTAAACATTGGCTCGGAGGAAATGATAACAACCGAGTTCAGACATGCCCTTCGATCAATGAAGAACAAAAAAGCTCCCGGTGAAGATTCTGAAGTGTTGAAAATGAGGAAGACCTAAAACTGCTTTTAAATAAATGTTTACTGAAGTATGGAAGAACTTTGAGGACTGACTAATACACAAGAAGGAATATAACACAAATATAGAAAATTATGCCTATTAGTTTAATATCCTATCTGCACAAATTACTAACTAGAATTATAAAGAATTGTTTTATAATAAAGCTAGAATCAGATCAATTATTGGAGCGGGCAGGATTTAGAAAAGCGTTTATCAGTGCCGACCACTTCTTAACAGTTAGAACATTAATAAAAAGACTATGAAATGTCCCTTTACACTTTGCACTATCAAAGAGCCTTTAAGCATTGAGACCTGGCCCTGCATGAGAGTACTAAAGATGCTAAAATTGGGTTGCGATATACCACCATCGTCAAAAATATTTACAAATGGGTCACCTTTTACGATAAAATGGACGAGTATACTAAAACAGAGAATTCCCCTTGGCAAAGGAGTTAAACAATGTGACATTCCTTCTTCCAAGTTGTACATCTTGGCCCTGGTAAATGTATTTGATTAGGTGGATCTCTGTCACACCATCCAAATTGTCAAGAAACAGCGGGCAGTCTTCTGGAAACTCAGTTTTTTGCTACAAAAAAAGTACACATACCGACAGGCCTAAAACGCAAAGTGTTGCATATTACCAGTGACTGCACGTGGCTTGGAAACCAGGGCCTTGACAAGGAACACTATAGAACAACTAGGTGTAACCCAAAGAGCGATAGATTCGGTCATGCCCGGCATCACTCTGGGAGATAAAACAAGTTTTCGGAGATATGTAATTTTCATTTAACAATTAGATTGATTTGTTGAAAGTGTAATTTTCAAAGGCTTTGACAACCTTTGACAAGCTTAAAGACCTGAAATCATGATTTGAATGAACTTGCAACCAAGCTAGTAGCTGGGTAACTATAACTTATAATATCTGAGTGGTTATTTTTATATTATTTTTTCATGTGTTTTACCAAACTATTGTTAATATTAAAGACTGTCTGAATATTCTTACATTGTAAAAATTCTGAGATTTTTGCAGTGGAGATACTAATAAATCACCTGGTATATTTTGAGTTGGTACTAGGATCGCATGGATTTACGTCACTTATGGTTTTCGTTTAATTTTCTGGATAGTATGTTTTCAATTATTTAGAGTACCAAATTCTGTTTAGCCAGTTTCTTTAACATTTTATTGTGTTGAAGTCAGTTATTTATGAGAAACATTTATTATTTTTTTATAATTACGCGAATGTTTTTGTTTTAATAAAATAAAAATGAATTTTCAACAAGTAAAAGCTGAAACAATGAGATTTAAAATCATTCGGCCAGCAACACCTTTTAAGTATTATATATATTAATTAATAATAGTGATTATTGATATTTTATTCCTTGTTATTTTAAATAATGATCCCAATAAAATAGAAAGTGATTAATTATTATCTATAACTGATTGCATAGCTCTTATTGACAAAGTTTAGAAAAAATGAATTTATTTTTACAACAACATCCACTTTTCATTATCATTAAATTTGTGAAATAGTACATTTAAAAAAAAAATGTAGAACGCGACAATAGCTTAGCTAATTTTAACGGTATGCAGTTTTTGACCGTTTCGCTAATTGAAATTATTACTAAACCTCTAGAGGTGGGTGTTTATAGTCCAATCCAATTAATTATGTCAGTGAAACAACGATACCAACATTTCTAAGGATACGGTCTAATGAGTTTCAAGATCAAATAATTCTTTCCGTAACTGTAATTTTGTAACATTTCCACATTTCAAATGGATTTTAAGGGAAAGGATCGACCTTTCCCTTAAAATAAATAGATTTCGATCCTTTCCCTTAAAATAAATATAATGTACCTATTGTAATTTAAATACTTCCAAACAAAATATTATTTTTGGAGATTGTCTGAATTTAATTGTGGCTTTATAAAGATGTATTTATTAAAAAGTTGTTCAATTGAATTCTTTTGTGATAAAGGTAACTTACACTTACTTATTCGCGTCATTAACCAAATATACAAACTGACGTTTTGAATGAAAGATCCTTTTTCGGCAAGTAACCGTTTTATTTCTCACCCTAGTCACTTTTACTCTCGATACATTTAGTTCAGCGTTTTTTCAATTATTTTATTTCGTCCAAATAATAGGTTTCCTCAAGGTCCTCAGAATACGCATTTGTTTCAGAGATGTCCGCTTCACTAGACTCAAATCTCTTACCGCCCAGCATAGGTTTGAAAACAGTAAATATTCGCAGGGGCCGAAATTTGGAGAATATGCTGGATAAGGTTGTAGTTTGTAGATCAATTTATGGTTTTTTAGGATGATGACGTCACACTTGTGCACCAAGGCATTTTCTTGAGGCACTTTTTTCTTCCAAAGGTTCGGTCCTAATATTCATGCAAATTGTAATGTACCCATTCAGTTGAGATGCCAACAGCCTCAACCACCTCACGCACTTTAACACTCTGATTTTCCACACAAACTGCTGTTACTCTTGTTGATTTGTCTCCATACTATTGACGCGGTTACGTCGGTCTGAATCTATACCGCTGGTCTGGAATCACGTTCAGTTCACCTAGGCCTCGTGGAGTCGATTCCTGATGATCATTTCTGGTAGTTTGCTCATGGCTGGCAGTACACAAATAGTCGATAGTTTTATGGCTTAAGATTCAATTGTACCCAACTACCTATCTTTCTCATAAAAATAAATTTCATGCTTATACATTTGTATATATCCTGGGAATACAAAATACCCATCCCAAAAAAAGGCTGAAAACTATTTATAACGGAACCCTATCTCTAATATTAATATTTTTAGTCCAATTTTGAAAATAGTGCTATGCATGGGAACCGCTAGGTAACAAGTAAATAATTTTTCTTCGAATTTAAATTATTAAATTAAAAATTTAAGAATATTATGATAGTATCTAGACACTGAAAATAATCTCTGACATTTAAACTTGGATAATTTCTAAACAACATCTTTTTTAAGTATTTTGCACTTGCGTGTTGACATTTCAGATAATTTTTGTGTTTTATACCTTTATATCTTGAACATTTTTGTTCTTAGATATTTTTCATATTTTCCACATATTTTTATTTATTAACTACAAAAAGTGTTGTCCTTGCGTCTCCTGAAAATAAACTAGATAAACCTGAAATTCAGCTCTCACACACAAATGTCTCTTATTCTGTCGTCTAATACCGTTTCAGTAACGAAAAAAAATCGAACGACCTCAAATCTGATGAAGGAGCTGGTCATTCGATAGGAGCGCCTGTACCAATGCAGTCAGTTATAATAAATTTCGTTTAAACAATTCCAAACTGGTCTAAAAGAATGCACCGGCGCTCTACCTTGTTGAAATAAGATTTGCTTGTTAACTTGCTATTGTTGGTATTTACTGTTTCTTCAATCATCGGATAGATTTGATTTTGAAGCACGTTTAGATACAGTGGTGCTTTTAAATTTTTATCCAAAAATATTGTTTTTTCAGAATTCTTGCAATACAATAACTTTTTGAAGAGTTTGAGCCCAAAAAATACGCGTTTACGGCAGACCAATACTACATATTACGACTTGCCAGTTCGATAAAAAATCTTTCAAAAAAGGCATAACAAGACTACCTTTACCATTTGATAAAAGGGACAGAGTCCATTTGCCACTGGATAATGTGGCAAAGTTATGTCAAAACTTAGTTTAACTGACAACATGTTACATGGTTCTTGTTCGAAAGCAATATCTTTTCCCATTCAAAAGTTAACAGGGAAGAGAGACAATAAAAGTTCTCACAATAAAGATAGTCCTTGTTTTTCAGGTTCAGTTGATTACTTTTACGTAGTCGTTTTTTCTGTTTTTTAAATATTTCTTTAATTAAATTCAATCTTGTATGGTGTTTATGTGTTTGTGCCCGCTAATATCTACAATGACTAACCAAATTTGGATTTAGTTTTTAGTGATGTATTGAGATAAGGTTGGGTTAGGTTCTGTATTTGTTTAATTTAAACTGGTTGATAAATAAAAAAGCTATGTTAAATTCTACTGCCTTTAGCTTTATTAAATGCAACTTAGTTTGTTTTCTAATATAAATTGTGTAAAGAGTCTTGGACGCGTATATAAATAAATAAAATAAATAAATATGTATTCATGTGTGAAATAAATTTATTTTGATTTTCAGTTATTTGATCCAATTAGAAAAGAGCGCCCCAACGACCTCCATAAAGTGCTTTCTATAGAGGGTGACATAACGCAACCCGAACTTGCTATCAATTCCAATGACAGATCGTTGCTTGCGCGAAACGTCAACATTGTTTTCCATAGTGCTGCCACCGTTAAATTCGATGAAAAGCTCAAACTCTCCGTTACCATTAACATGTTGGGCACACAGAGATTGGTAGAATTGTGTAAAAGGATGGAACATTTAGAGGCTCTGGTAAGTAAACCTTACACCTGTTTTCCCGTTATGTAGATACCGAAGTAGGAGGTAGGTGAGGGGGTCCCATCTTTGGGAATATCCGTAATCACCAGTGTTTCAAATGTTACGGAATTCACTGACAAAATGTCACATCCTGAATAATATTTATTGGTCGTCTTGTGGTTATTCAAAAATATATACCAGAATGGGTAGCATGCAATACTGCGTGTAAAGGGTATTTAATTTTCTATTCAGCAATATAAGACTTTTGCCCGTAATATCAGGGGCGGATGTCCCTTAAGTGCACTCGTGCGCTGAACCATCAAAATGTTTAATAAACATCATTTCAATACGAATGAATTTATCAAAAAACTATTTAAGCTCTAATTCAAATTCGTATTAAGACTTATATTCGCTTGAAAGAATATTTCACCGTGCACTTCGCCTAGCAATCAAAATTGTTTTCCTTGCATTATTTATGGCGGGGAATCAATTTAGACAGAAAAAGGAGTGAAGTATTAAAACGTTTTTTAGAATGTCTTAGGACTGGCTAAATGCTCTTTCTGTGCTTAGTATTGAAAAAAATATATATTCAATCCATGCCAGACTTTAATAAAGAAGTCTTTGAAAATTTCGCTTCCGAAAAAGTCGACGAATATTTTAATTAATTAAAGTTGAATGTAGTATTAGCAAAGCTATGGTTTGTTTTATTGCATCTTTGAATCCTAGTATTTGACCAGTAAAGTACACCACCAGTTTACCCACTAGCCGCCGTAATATCAAATCAATTTACAATTATTTAATTTTTAAAAGAATTAATGATACCGTAGAAAGATATAAAGTTTTAAGTAATTAATAATATTTACAATATTTATAGTCCTAAGTTATATTCTCATCCTGGGCACCGTTCATTTGTTGACAAAAAAAAAAACAGACGGTGTAGATATTCTTCGACAATGTTTTGCAACATCTCTGCGCTAATTTGATTAATATCTGGCCTTATTCGTGTGGTGTAGCTCCATCTGGTTGAAATCATGTTTCTATTAATGTCTACTGGGTTAACAGTATCAGGACTTAATTTAGATATTAAATCATTTTGTAAAAAAACTAAGTAACTCGGCCCAGTTAATGCCCCCTCAAAAATATCCATTTGTAGTTATTTATTATGCCAGTACAAACGTTCACTTTAAAAGAATACTGAGTGTGAACTTTGCCCATCAAGTGAGGAACATTTTGCTTGTTTACTGTTCCATGTAGGGTGAAGGTTGCCTCATCCGAGAAAAGAATATTTTTGGGAAACATCGGATTTCCTTGGCATCTATTCATAACCATTTCACAAAACCAATCATCGTGATCTAGTTCCTGGACCAGTTTAATTTTATATGAATGGTATTTTTTCTATTTTCAAAATTGTCAATACAGATGTTTTACTTACATCATTATCACCAGCTACTTCTCTTGTAGGTTTCTGTGTGTTTTCCTCAACATTTAACAATATATCCCATTTCTTTTGTTCATTTTATTTCGATCTCCCAGCTTTGGGAAGATCTTTGACAGTTCCAAATTGGCAGAATTTTGGTTATATTTTACTCACCGTAGACTGGGAAATATGCCAGTCAGGGTACTTCTCATTAAATATTCTGCATACCGCATACTCCAGTTAATCTTAATATCGCAATTCATTAAAAAATTCATTAAAAAAATAATGTTTAGAAATTCCGAAATAAATTATTAATAACTAATAAATTATTAACGATGTCTAGCGAACTAAAATAAATTTTAAATACGTAATAACACAGTTTTGCACCCTAACACCAAACCTTTATTTTAAACACAACGCCGTTTGTGACATTTGTGACACACCAAAGGTCCCACAGCTTTTCCATTTAAATACGTGTCAAATGTCACAAAAAGATAATATTAAATACGTCTTAAATGTCCTATTATACTTATTTGGAAAAAAGATAACTAATAGACTAGTAAATCGTTACATGTATGTGACTCGATGGCTACTTGTTTGTATAAAATCAAAGTACTCTTTTCTGGTGTATCCAAGTCCAAAAATCAAAAAGTGCGGCTTCTGGAATAGAGAATTGAAAAAATACTTATTTTATATTATGTACAAATGTCAGTAAATCTCGAGATCTGTTGAAGTTATTTTCCATACAAAAACGCTATGCGTGATTTCTAAAAATAAATAACATATAATTATCTTAATTATAACTATTTTTTATGTACTTTTTGTTATTCAGGTACACGTGTCAACAGCATATTGTAATTGCGACAGATCGGAAGTAAAAGAAGAGATATATCCACCACCTATAGACCCCGTACAGATAACGTCGTTAGTGGATACCTTAAACGAAGATTTGGTAGATTCCATGACATCAAAATTGGTCGGCACAAGACCGAACACTTACACATTTACGAAAGCTCTGGCGGAGTGTTGGTTGAAAGACAACAAAGGAAACCTCCCATTAGTTATAGTTAGGCCCAGTATAGTTTTAAGCAGTATATTCGGTCCCTTAAAAGGATGGGTGGATAACTGGAATGGTCCTACCGGTAATATAACTTATCTCAATTATTTTTTTTTTTTTTAAGTAATGATTTATCCTAAAGTTGGTGACAATTTAGGTTTATACAAATATGAAATTAATGAGAAAAGTAAAGGAAGAACACTTTTTACAAAATAAAGCCTGAAAATGTTAGAAAATTACTCGCCTTATATATATATTTCTCGTTTTAGAGTTTTATCATCATACGTTCATGAACTTACAAATTGTTAAATAAAGTTTGTAATTATTTCTATGGGGTAAATAATGTTAATTACTTTTGGTGGTCTAGGCAGAATTTTTATCTTAATCATAATATAATATTATAAATGTGAAATTGTGTATGTTAGCTTGCCCTTTCATGCATTACTGAAGCAATGGATCGACGTGATTTTTGCTCACAGACGACATAAGTTACTTTTAATCTCGAAAAAAATGCCCGGTTAAATAGAACTATGTTCATCTACATAGTGTATGGTTCAAAATAGCTTACAACATACTGACTCACACAAATTTGTACATATATCATATGAAGACAGGGTTAACTCGAAACTTATGAAGCATAGAGAAACTCTCTAGAGAAACTTGCAGATTCATTTTTAGTTACAACCTTTGAAAGTGGTACAATTGATGAGGGGTTCTGTCCAAAAATTCATTTACTATATATATTTTTATGCATTTTAGATTTAATTTCGTGAATTACAGTTGGATTGTTGTATTAACAACATTACCCTCAAGTATTCACTAAATGAGAATAAAGGTTTCTTATCTCGGTTTTTTCTCATCTATGAACAATTGGGGCTCATTAACTTCATCAATCAATAAACAATAACAAATTGTAACACCTTGGGTATGCATTTGACGCCTGTTCCCTTTTTGGGTTATTTGACTCCCAAATGCCAGTTTTGGTTTGTAGAATATTCATTTAGATCAAAAATACGTTTTATCACTTATACTTTTATTGCAAAAATAATGTATAGCTGCTTGTGTTTTCATGAACTAATTTGAGAATTGACTTTTGTACAGGATCTATAGATCTCAATTCTTGCTTCCATTGCATTTTATACACTTGGGAATGTAATATAAGCAAGTTACAGAACAAAGATGTGAAAGTTGGGAAAAAATACACCTTAGTTGTTAGACTAAATTCACATTGGTTGATTCTTTATAAATCGCAACATCAGAATGTATACCAGAACTTATTTACATATATATATTTCATTACCCACCATTTATTGGCGACGTGGACAGATCCACGAGGGGGGGGGCCTCAAAGTTAGTAAAATGAATATTAAAACGAGGTAATCTTAATTCCAAGAGCCTATGGGTTTAACCACACAACGACTATTTAAAACTATATTTTGGGAAATTTAGTACAGGATTGCCCCCCTGAAACATGAACCCCCCCTCCCGGAAGCACGTATCTGGATCCGCCCCTGGTACTTAATCGAAAGAGAGTCTGGGTATGTTCGCCCAATCTTAGTCGTTGATTATAATCTACATGACATGGGAAAGAAATGTAAGGGTGTGTGTTTGCATGTATCTAGCACAGTTTTTATAAACTCGATGTAAGCGGCTAAAAAACAATCTCGCAATTTCCCTCCACAGGCTCAAGTCTACTCAGCCTGCTGGTAAATTCGACACTGAAATTTAATGGAAAATATTCATTTGGTTAGGTGTTGAGATCAATGCTTCTTTTAGATTTTGGTCAGGTTTCATGATAGTTGAGTACAAACTTTTCAAACGATTTATATAAAACTGACAGACATTCATACTTTAACAGTTCATAAAATAACTTGATATTAAAAATCAGACTGACTTTGGGAAACTTCATCACATAATTTGTTTCTTTTTTCAAATTGCTACATTGTCTTCAAAAACCACAACCTTCACATAATATGTATAAATAATTGTCATTTGTGTTTTATGTTTTTAGGCATCATAGCAGCTGCGGGCAAAGGAATCTTCAGGACAATGTTATGTGATCCTCATAAAACAGCAGATTTAGTACCTGTCGACATGGTCATTAATTTAATGATTGTATCAGCGTGGAGAGTGGGGACATTGAAATCGAAAGAATTACAAATTTATAACGTTTGTACAGGTAAGTTAAAAAATATACCTTGTAATTTTAACAAGCAGTTAATTCAAATTGTTTACTAATTGTGGGTCAAATATGGGGAAAATATATGTTGATTGGTGTGCACCCAAGTCTGAGTTATTATATATTGAATTATCTAATTAATTTCAAAATTGTCTAATTATTTAAATATTGAATTCACGAAGTTTTTACTTTATGTAAATTCCATAAAATAATTTATACAGACCTATTCACATAATGAGAGAAAAAATAATTCAGTAACAGTTTTTTGATACATAAACATAAAGGTGAAAAAAACTAATAAATTCACTGAAACTAATTATTTTCAAATCATAAATTCTCCTCCAGATTAATTAATATAATCTCAATTCATTGAATTCTTTTAACTCTGGATGATTTTTATTATGGGAATTGAGGTACCTTAAGAGGTAATTCTATATAAATTAGGTCAAATTTTGTTGATTGGATTCTTGAAAATACCATTTTTTTTATGTTGGAAATGAAGTGCTTCAGGGGTCTGATTTTGAGATCCATGACAATAATGAATATTTTTATGGAACACCTTGTGGTCTGCATTGTATTTGCTGTTGACCAAGTTGTATTCGTCTTTGACTGGTGCGTTTCTCTAGTTCAGTTTTTAATGTTTAATGTTTACCAAGGGTGTTAATAATAAAAACCCGTATTTTGTTCTTATTGTAATGTTTTTATTTACTCTTCAGCTTCTTGGATTTATTTAAAAACACAGTCGAACTCACTATTTATTTATTTATTTATTTATAATTTACGGGGCAAAACCCCATTTACATTACATAAAATTATACAACAAAGTACAAGAATACAAAGAAACGCTACAAAAATCTATTAACAAACTATAATAAATATATAATTAATAAAAACAACACTTAAATGATTACGAATAATTAAATATACCTTTTGATTTAAAACTGACATTAGCAACATTACAATTATACAAATCAAGCCACGAATAGTTATTATTCATAAATTCCGATATTCTATCCATGGGCGATACCCAGTGATATTCAGACAGAATAAGAAGTGTGTCGTAAATGTCTCTTCGGAACGTGAAAATTTAACCTACCCAACAAGTCAATAGAATCTATTTTATTGTTAATGATTTTGAAACCAAAAACAATATCACTTCTTGTCATTGATGAGTACAGATCAGGAATTTTAAGTTTTTGTGCAATGTTAGAGTAATTGTGATTTGTAAAATGCATAGGCTGGCCACATTTGAAAGAAGAATAACGAAGAAAAGATCTACGAGGCCTTTCAAGTAATTTAATTTGGTAATCCCTATGGGGTCTCCAAATGACTGAACAATAAGATAGAATAGGATAAACAAATGCGTAGTACAAAATTCTGAAAGTTTCAAACCTAGTGAATTTACTTGAAAATCTCTTGATAAAGTTGCTTGTTTAGTGGCTTTTGATTCGACATAATCCAAGTGGAATTGAAATTTTAAATTGGAGTCGATATATACCCCGAGATCCTTAATTACGTCTACCTTCCCAAGATTAGCTCCATTTAAATTATGCGTAAACATATTAGTGGAGTCTTTACAAAAAGTCATGACAGAGCATTTTACTGGGTTACATGTAAAACCGTTAAAAGAACACCAATTTAGAAGCGAGTCCAGATCACTTTGTAGGGAAATTCTGTCTTGAATTGATTTAATGCTTTTATATTTTATATATATATATATATATATATATATATATATATATATAATTTATTTCCACTACTTTTATATTCACACACTTATTTACAATTTATTTTGAACACTTGATATTTACTATACGACCATCGAATACTGAATGAAGATATTTTACTTCCTTGAAACCAGTTTCTAATGAACTTTTCATTCTAAGGGTTGCAAAAACATGTGCATAATATAATTCCCTAATAGTCTATTTGGTAAGTAGTTCTATGAAATGCCGCTGTTACGTTGAATTAATGAATTGAAACCATAGTTTTTTGGAATTACACTAGATGTAATGCAAGAATGCAGAATAACTTGTTGAGAGTTAGTAGCAGATCCAGAACAAAGCATTAGAAAAAGGGCGATCTTCTGCTTCAGGGGAGGGGTTGCAGATGGGTGGGGATGGGGGGGCTTTATTTAATAATTTTAGACATATTGTGCTGTTGTATTGTATTTTAATCCCCAGTTTAAGGCTAACATTTCATCTTATTAGTTACGAACTCACTGAGTTCTTACATATAGTCCTAGATGGAGTGTATTTTGTTTTTTTGGCTGGCTTATGGTGATCTTGACCTGAAAGGTCATTTTAAGTTGATTGATGGAAATCCCTCATTTTGATTGAGAGGAAATCAAAAGTAGAGGAAAATTATATGTTATAACCTTGACTAACTTCAACAATTGCTGTTCCAGATTGTGTCAACTTACTTAACTCAAAGTTATATAGTTCTAAAAACGTTGTTTATATAATTACCGATACATATATTTGGTTTTCAACAAAAAAATTGAGAATAGCACCTGGCTCTTGAAAAAGAATTAAGATAGTGTACCTCCCAAAATCAACTAATTCCACTAAATAATAAGTATCTTAAAAATGTCACAGTTACTCTATCATATATGAATGTCAGCTTATTAATAGGTGTGTTTTGTTACAGGTCAACGAAAACCAATTTGTTGGAGTGAATTCATTAACTTAAGTTTCAAGTACATGAGGAAACATCCTATTTCGGATGTTACTTGGTATCCAGACGGGACAGTGACATCATCTCGAACTTTAAACACCATAAATAGAGCCTTCCTTCATTGGTTACCTGCTTATATAATAGATGGTTTCGTATGGTTGTCTGGAGGCAAACCAATGTAAGTATTCAAGCATATGTGTTGTTGATGTATTTAAAGGAACTCTGCTGTTTAAAAACGAACTTTGATTCACTGATTTTAAATCTTTTTTAGAATGTTAAGAATTCAAGATAAACTAAATAAGGCGGCCAACTGTTTGGAATATTTTACGACACAAGAGTGGAAATTTGACGATGAAAACGTTAGAAATTTGGTCAAAACTTTAAGTGAAGCTGACAGACAAGAATTTTGTTTCGACGTTGCCAAGATAAATTGGAATAATTATATAGAAAATTATATATTAGGTATAAGAAGGTAAGCTAGATTTTTTATGTATTGATGTACATCTTTGGCCAATTATTTTATTTAGAAAAGAACTTTTGTGAGAAAATATGAAAGAAAACTAATAATTGTTTGTGATCATTAATTATATATTTTTAATAAATACACTAAATTAAATACCGATGTTTGCAGGAATATTTAACTAAGAAAATAATTTAGGATTTCTTAATTTATGGGGATCTTGTAATAATGAATATGGTGAAATTATAAAAAATATTTTAACCAAAAAAACAGCTCCTTACTCTATTAAATGCTTTCTTCAACTTTTTTTAAAAAAATTCCATCTATTTGATCATTAAGTTCCTATATTGTTTCATTTTATTTGCACTCATAGTATTTTTTTGTGGTTAGACATTTGTATATCAAAAGCAAAATATTTTTGTATTTATTGATGTGAAGCCTTTTGATTAAAATATATTTCTAATATCCCAATGGTAAGATTTGAAATTAATAAAACTGGCAAGCTTTGAGAAAAATACACTCTTTTGGTTTTATAACAGATGTCAAAAAAGTTCTTTGTTTCCATTGTACTATGAAATACCTAGACTCTAGAGAATTTCTGGATCTTATAATTGTGATTAACTGTTTGCCATAATACTGAATTAGCCTTCAGTCTTTTATAAGAAATTAATTTTAAAAATTTCATAAATAAATAGTTGTAGATACAATTAATATAAAATCTTATTAATTCACCTCAAAAAGAAAGTTTACTATTTCCGCTATATATTTTTCTGTGCACGATTTTTACGAAACCACACAGTCGATTATTCTTTTGTTTCACAGGAGTAATCTGTATAGGGAAGTGTCTAATACACAAAACATTATAATAATTGTGTTTAATTTTTTATAGCTTTATTGTCAATTTCTATTTAATTACATATATAATAAGAACTCGGTTGATATTATAAAAATTCGCCGACTTCGAAAAATCGATTATTAATTTGCTAGAAATGAACATCCACAGTTTTTGGGTACCTAACCTATATATAAAGTAATATCTACAAACAATAACAGTTGCTTATTATGTACTAATTAATGACCTATTTATCTACGATATTTTTTATCTTAAGCAATAAGTACCCAACAATTTCTGCGAGTGAACCTCTGAACTTGCCGCTCAGGAAGTTATATATTCAATTATTCTGCTTGTTCTTTTCTAATTTTGTATCCCCACAGTAAATCTGCATGATGATTTTAAAAGTAAAATGGTCTTCACGTATAGCAATATTGCAGCAATTCGATATCACTTTAAAATCTTAATTATTAACAACTTGGCCAAAGATCGTTTACCTTTATTTAACGAACCAGAAACTTGTTTTGATACAATTTTTATTTTCAGATTTATATTTAAAGAAGACGAAGTCTCGATACCGAAAGCCAGACACCAAATTTCGAGGCTGTACTGGGTCTACAGGTTATTACAGTTTATCTCAGTAATGTGCATGTGGCACTTCATAACTCTGAGATACGCTCCTTTAAGACAGCTGTGGGGTAATTCGTTGCGCCTCCTTGTACATTTAGCGAGAATGCTGCCATTTGTATAAATCGATCCAAATAATTAATCTATTGATGGTGATGATAATGTGGGGTAATGTCATTCTTTTTCCTTCCCGTTGCTGTAGATTAGCGATAAGTTAGAAATAGTAGTGCTTCCATTTTTGAAAGCTTCCCTTATTGTTATTAATCCCTATCGCGCACAAAGTTTTTAACGAAATACGTTCTAGGGCTCTTCTTCAACGGTTTCAGGCAATTTTTCACGGGCACAAAAACTGTAACTGATTCTTTTATTGAATATATCTGTCTAAAATATTTGAAATAGATAAATAAATATTATAAAAGTAATTATTCTTAAATCATCTGAAGGGGGAACACACACTCTGATGAGAAAATGTACAACAAATGAACAAAATATTCTAAAATTTTCGTTCATTTGCTACTAGTATTCAAATTTACAATGATGTGATTTTTTTCTGGACGCAAATTATTTTATTTTGTAACCCCAATCTGAAATTATGTACTTATATGACTTAATATTATTTAAATTAAATAATGAAGAAACTGATGATTGGATTTGTCTAATGCTGATGTTTGTTTGAAAGGTTTAGTGCTAGTACCTTATCCTCCAAAATTGATCTCTATGATATGGATAATGTTTGACATTTTAATTATTGAATGCAGTCACTGAATTTATAAAGCAATAGAAAAGCTGGTAAGTGGTTCCAGATATATATTGTTTCATTTATGTAAATAAACTATTTTTTGTTAATAACAGCTTTTTTTCGTCAGCTTTAATAATTCGTTTAGAAAAAAATTTGCAATGTTTATAATGCTTTAAATTTTTCTTCATAAGACAAATTTCCATTGTGACTTTTTCCTTTAATTATAAAAAATCGTCATTTTAGAAGCAAAACATATTTTTGCAAAAACAATAAACAAATTCTAACATACTGTGAAATATGAATTAAACACAATGTTAGAAACTTTTGATAGCATTTCAGTTGAGTAACAAAGAAAATAAGGAACGCCAAATGTCTTCAGACTCTTTGGTATGAACGTGCAGTGAAATATAAAAAGAGTTCAAAAACATGAAGAAGAGTAAAAAAATTGAAGAATATTTAAAATATATTTGTTTTATATTTTAATAAAGAATGGCACTATTCCGTGAAACACTTTCACATTTGTAATGTTGAACAATGCTTTATTTTGTAGAATTAATTTATTCATTGTAGCTATATTTTCATTAAACAAAGTTTCAAAAAGAAACGCTCATTCCAATGTTCTGAAATTGTTCAGTTGTCAGTTAATGGGTATAGATGTTGTTGTGGAGGAGTAAATGATGACAAAAACTACCTGCTTAAAAAAGAGTAAAATTGAAAAAAATTAGTTGTTTTCTTAATGTTTTAAAAGAGAATTTAAACCTTGTGGAATTAATATATATATATATATATATATATATATATATATTATTTGCTGTTATAGAAGTACTTACTGCAAATCTGACAGCTGAGTACACTTTTAGTGCAATTTCTTCAAAAGTAAAACAATAGCAGTGCTTAAATACCTTTAAACAAAATGCATTTATGTTGTTGGAAGGTTAAGTGGTTTTTAATTGTTGTCCAAACTTTAGGTTAAGGGAATTATTAAATAATAACATTATTATTGAACACAAAAGTAATGTTCAAGAAACCACTGAATTTTCCTCAAATTGATCCCTGGATTTGAATTCCACTGTTGAATATTATTATTAAACATTATTTTACTTTACCAATTATACTAGTCTTATTAAAGTTAGTGAATTTATTGAAAAGTTTTTTATTTATTTGTTTATTATGTAAATGTGTGAATGATAATCTGGATAACAATTAAGAGTCAAGTGGATATTAAAATTAAAACCGAAATTTTAAATAAACTGTATTTAATGGGTTTTTATAGCTTAACATCACCTTCATTTTATTTCAGCTATGTATGTCATGTTGTTTTCACAATCCAAACGGTCTTTCCAATTTTGTTAAGACGAATTGTATAATTCCAGAAAGTTGAAAATAAATATTGTTTTAAAGTATATGTGTTTTTTTATTTCGTAGTTTGAAGCCCGATATATGTATCTAGATCTAGCTGACCTGCCCCGGCTTGGCAAGAAGTAGAAAAATAGGTGTTTAATTTAAAAGCAAATATTGTAAATAAAATTTCTAGAACCCGATCACAACACCCCTAACGGCTTCAATTGCGAATCTAGATCTTCCAGGTACACATTAAAACTCACAAAAAGTCTCATTTAACCGGTTAGGAGGAGTTACAAAAATTTTTCCTACAACCCAGTTGCAAATTGAAAACCTAACACCCTCAAAAGCAGAGAAAGTTTCATCAAAATCGTGCCAACCGTTCAAAAAATTTTCCTACGACCCGATCGCAGTGCCACCTACTGGGTTCAATTGTAAATTAAACACACAAGAAGTTTTATTAAAATCGACCCAATCGTTTATGAGGAGTTCAAAAAAACTATCTACAACCCGATCGCATCGCCACCTACGGCTTAGATTGTAAATCTAACCCACTCAAACACAAAAAAATTCATCACAATCTCACCAACCGGTAAGGTGCAGCGACGCGTTGATTGAACAATGGAATTAGTATTATTTGGTGTTAAATGTTAGGTGATTGTTTTGTGTTCAATTCTTCATTGATGCAGTTTTTAGGATAATTGTGAGCAGATAGTACATGTGTTTATAAATGTTTGTTCTTTTGTTTTGTTATCATAACAGTTGGTTTTTGCTTTATAATATAAAGATTTAGTGATACCCTTTTAATAGTATTTGGACGATTAGAGTTAAAATTGAGATATCTGGTAGTGTGAGTCTGTAGACTTGTGTATCAAATGGCGATTGTGTTTTTGTTATTAAGATATCTAAGAATCGTAGGGTGTTAATCTGCTCAATTTCTAATGTGAATTGTATAGTTGGTTCTTTATTATTGATGTCCTTTAATAATTCATGTAAGTGGTCAAGAGAGTGTCCCCAAATACTGAACATATCCTCGACATAACGCTACCAAACTAAAGGTTTATTTTCTTTTGTAAAAATTATTTGCACTCAAAGTAGTGTGGAGTGAGAGTTCTGCATTTTTGTTTTGTAAATTCATGTCTGTGATAGTAAGTATATTTTGTTTCCAACAACTTGTTGAATCTTTGTTTAATTTGGTCTACTATCCTTGTGTGATGTATTCAATTTTGAGATCATATTCACTTTTATTTAAAATTACTGTGACTTTACCTTTATCTGCAGGTAAAACTTTTATAGTACTGTCATTTTTTAAGGCTTTAATTGCAAGTAGTATATTTTTAATTGTGATGTTATTCCCAAAAAATCAGAAAAAATACAGAGATACCACAACTCGCTTTAAGAAAACAATTATCGTTTAATAATCAACCTAGTCATTTAATTTGATGTATTAGAGGTGGACACGGCAATCTTCTCCCTTAACTAGATGTTTTGGGATATGATGTCCTCCAGGTATAACATATTGAGAGGTTTGTCATGTTCTGAGGTAACTTTTTGTTACCAATGTATTTAATTGAATCTTTTTACAATTAATGCCATTTCGACAACTCAGCTGCCGTCGTATTGAAAGAAATTAGAACTAAACCTAAAATGTTACCCAATAAGAAACGTAACGTGAAGAAAATTAAAGGTGACAGCTTGGTTGTTATTTAAACGGGCATCAAACCAAAGGTGTGACAACATTGCCAGTATTGGTTGTATCGCATCATACCCTGAAGCATATCAAAGCATTTGCATTGTGGATTTTTAAAATGATTTTAGGCAAAATCAAACAGAACTGTTTACTGAAGTACTTCTGAGTCAGGATCATGATGGTAGACTTAAGTCTCATCCACAGTGATTAAAAGCTGTACAAAATCTTTTTTATCATTTCTAAAATGCTCCAAATTTCTAGATAAAGTTGCATTTGAATGTATTTTTGTTCCTCTGTTAGCCAATGCGGCCGTGTGCCCATAGCTTTCTGAAACCCAAAATTTAGTCAAAATATTGTTTACGGTTCCTAAATTTCTCTAGGTTAATTGAGGATCTTCTTGAATAAATTTTGCTTTAACGTATGGTGTCGAACTTCTTGGACGTCCTTCACATGAATTCCTTTCTATTAATGAAAGGTGAAAAATCCTTATGTAATGTTAACAATCGTTGATAAATTTGTTTTGGTGCTAAAACTTCCAAAAATGGCAGCTTACTACCAACTTTATAGATATAATAGAACAAAACTACAAACCTAATATTGCTGTCTCTATTGAATGACCAAACAACTCGATGCGTGGTTAATGGCATACAATAAAAGAGTAAAATTCAGCTAAGCTGTGCATTTTATACACAAATTTAGCAAATGAAATCTCATTTGCAAGTGTATCTGTGTAAAATAAATATATACAGATATCGCCTACATGCAGATACTGTAACATCTTTAAGGACCTTGAATTTGTAGAAGTGTTCTTATTTCCCATGACAGTGTCGTATCCACTCGGTATGCCAGGGACAGATTCTTCTGCCTGGAACACGACTTTCGTCGTCTCTTTTGTGTGGAAGTTCATTATTTTATTTATTTCCGGGGGGGTTGGGTAATTTTTTTGTTTGGTGATGGGCTGATTAGGACTGCAAAATGTACATTTTGTCCTTGTATTTCCAGGATATATAAAAATGGATAAATATAAAATCTATTCTTATGAAAAACATGATTAATTGGTTAAAATTGAATCATAAAACAACAAATTCCAAAATTTCGGGGGAGGGGGGGCTGAACCCCCAGACTCCCCCCGTTGGCTACAGGCTTGTTTGAAAGTAACGATCGAGGTCCTTTGCAGCGCGAGGCCGTGGGCGGGGGGCCACACCTCCCATGCCTTACGCTATGGGTCAAATGGCATTATTTTTAACAGAAACCTAATATCTTTAGCAAAAATAGAGATACCGTAACAATTCTTTTTTTAAATTGAACCTGAGGTTATGTAGATTAAAGGAAAATTATTTAGAATGCTATTATTATAAGAGTGGAAATGGTGGTTGAAATGGTACATATTTCAAATTTCGATGTTATTTTTCTATTTGTTATGGTATATCTAAAAGATAAATAGAAATATTTATATGGATGTTTTTTTTTAAATTGTAGGGTTATTAATATAGACTAGAACAATATGTATTGCAAAGCTATACTCCAAAAAGTATAGGTGAAAATAGGGGGTGAGCGGGTGCCAATGTGAAAAATAGTCAAAAAGAGACTATTAGTGATTCATTGGGCTCTGAACACGCCACTGTGAAGATCGTTTATCTTTATCATTTTTCTCTAAAGGCATCAAAAATGGTTGTCTGTTTCATTCTAATCTCTCAAAATGCAATACTGAAGTTTTATTTGACAAGAACAATAATTATATACGTTTTTGTTAATAGGTACCCAAAAACAGTGAGTTCATAAAAAAGATGAAAGATAAAAAGTACAAATTGACACATTGCCTCTGATCATTTAGCATATACTTCAAAAACAATGAAACCTTAAAATGGCAAAAATAAATAAATATTAATCTAACTAAACATCGTCGAAAAATATTTCAAATAATTGACGGGATTCATCAATGATTTTTGTATTGTTTTTTTTTCACTTCCATACCCCCGTTTTCATTCTTATAGTGAAAAGTGATAACTATAAATGATCTTCACAGTGGAAAATGATAACGAAATGGTTTTTAGAACCGTGGTCACCGTCAAATGAATCACTAAACAGTGTTTTTTTGAGGATTTTTCACGTTTTCACCCTCTTACCCCTATTTTCACCCAGAGGCGTCTCTAGTCTACGTAGCGCCCGGGTGCAATCATCACCCTAGCGCCCTCTAGTGCCTAAGCGCGCACTGTTAAAATGGAATATGTACAAACAGCACTTCAAGTTACCACAAACTGTTTGTGTAGCAATCAGATATTTTGTAAGTACTTACCTATTTTCAAAAGTTAAGTTCACTCAAAAGTTTGTCTGGAAACAACTAGGTGGGTACACTGGGTCTCGCATCAAGCTTCCCATGTCTGTCAAATATGTTCACTGTAATTTAGACCTCTTGTCTAACCATAAATAAAACAAATAAAAATAGCTTACAGTCCTTACAGAGTTCAAAATTAAGAAGTAATTTGGAATATTTGACAGTTTTAGTTTGGGAAGATAGATGCAAGTTATGTAACGCCTACCGTACTTACACGGGTAAAGTATAATGAATGAATTTTAGGGATGGAAGGGTTAACAAAAATAACAGAGCCAACTTTGTGGTCATTTAAAAAAAGTTAAATTCGAAAACGAAATAATACAGAAGGTAATAACACCAATGAACATAAAACTATAATATATACCTACCTAATTAAAAAAAGTAACTTTTCGTGCTTTTGCATTAGCAAAAAAAAACTATGTCACTGACTTCAATTTTGATTTCATGTTCAATACTCACTAACGATAAATTTGTCAATCGACTTTGTGACAACGTTTACCTAAGATAGTTTTTAATTATTTTTGGTTTAGAAAATCTTACGCTGTGTGCTACTAAGACTGGCAATATGAGGTATACCCTAAGTGCTGTAGATAGATTTGGAAACTGATATTAATTTATTTGTAAACAAATAATTTAAAATGTCCAATGGCGTAGTGGAATCATTAATAAACATCGGTAATAATTCTATTTCATTAAAGAGCTCGATCTTTTCTACATCTGAAGAGTCAGCATGACTCAGTTTATTTGCTAAATTAGCACAATGTGCTTTTTTGTATCTAAGTCCAAATCCTTCCATTGCTTTAATTTCTGAAGAAACGAAAAAATATCATTATTTTGATTCATAAGTTTGAAGCGATCGTCGAACTTAGTAATTGCGGTATCTAATAGGTAGCAGTAAAAATTTACTTTAAAATATATTTCAGCGTCTGTTATCCGTTCATCCTCCACCTCATAATTAAAAAACTTCCTAGGGCGGGCAAGTACGGAAAATTCTGTCTTTGGCTCGTCTTCTTCCGCTACTGTTTTTGCGGTATTAAGCAAGTCTGCAAAAGCCGATTCATTGCATAATTCAGACAAACTTAGTTTTGCTTGATCAATTTTATCGCTTCTAACAACACAACGCCTGACTTTTGAAGAGCCTTGCTTACTATATTTATTTTGCCTAAAACATTAAACCAAATAAGCAAAGAGCAGATGAATTTAAACGACTTCATTTTTGCCAGTAATGAATTAGCCATATTTCTTTACTCCGCATCTTTGCTCCTATCGGAATATATTGTAAACAAAGCAGCATATATTTTCCCCAGATAAAAACGTAGAGCTTTTACCGCTTCAACACTGCTTCTCCCATCAAGTATTTGAGAGTGGTTTTAGACTTAAAGTTGGCACTTCTTTGGCAAGTATTTGCCAACGTGCTGTTGACGCAGAGAAAAAAAACATAAATTTCTTGCACAATCGAAAAAAAATTGACGATTTCTAATGAACTTTTCTCAGCGTCATTCACTACTAAATTTTGTCTGTGTGTCGCACAAGGTACATAAAATGCGCGTGGGTTTAAAATGCGTTTTTGTAGTCCTATATTTTTCCCTTTCATATTTGCACCATTACCATAACCTTGACCGCGAATATCTAGTACGTCAATTTCGCAACCATAATAGGCGTGTTTTCAAACAAATCAAAACAGGTGCGGGCCGGCACGTGCCTTTCGGTAGCGATGCGATACTACCTATTACCATAATTATAATCTCTATAACAATGTGGTTTATTTAATATTAAACAAAAGTTCCTATTGTAAAAGCCGCTCGTGCTAGCCGCGCTTCTCTTTGCTAAAACTAGCTAGACACATTTATTTATGAAGAGCTCCAGATGCCTTGCAAAGTGTAGTGTATGCAAACCGAAGTATTTTTTACGTGGGTTGCGTTATATACGTAGTACTATTAGATATTCTGTGGTTAGGTTATTGCCGGGCCGGGGCGGGCGAGTGGCGCCCGGGCGTCCCTGAGATCGCGACGCCCGGGTGAAACGCACCTCCTGCACCATAGGTAAAGACGCCTCTGTTTTCACCTAGACTTTTCGAAGGATAGCTTTGCAATAAATATTTTTCTCATCTGTATTAATAGCTGTACACTTTAAAAAAACAACCACATAGATATATCTATTTGTGATGAAATAATACACAGTATTATTGAATTCCACTTTATTTAGACACACCTGTGACAATTGTTTCGCTACATTGACAATATTTTATTGTCAGAAGAAGCTACAATGTAGCGAAACAATTGTCATAATTGTGTCTAAATAAAGTGGAATTCAATAATACTGTGTATTATTTCATCATGAGTGTTAATTTCCACCAAGTAACGGCCAACTCCATTCGGTATATCTATTTGTCTTTGAGATATACTATAAACAAAAGAAAAAAAAGATCGAATTTTGAAATGTTCACTTCACCATTTCAACCCTTATTTCCACCCCTATAATAGTGGATGATGACATTCTAAATTATTTCCCTCAATCTACATAACCTAAGGTTCAATTTAAAAAAAGAATTGTTTTGATATCTTTATTTTTACTCAAGATATTAGGTTTCCGTTAAAAAAATGCCATTTGACCCATAGTGCGCCTCCTCTGCATATAGATTATGCATCTTCTAATAAAGATCTGACTAGGGAGAGGCAAAGTAATCTCACTAAATCTGTATTCTTAAACATCTGGGTAATTCTGTTTAAGAAGCCCAGTGTTTTAACAGCCTTTAATACCATTTGAATAATGTGTGGAACCAACACCAACTTTAATTTAAGGAATGGAAGAGAAAGTAGAAACACACAAAACATAATCAAATAGGATTGGGTTGCGAATTCGAGAGACGCATACGCTGTTACATTTTGATGGATTGAGTTCCATGCCGTTAGTGGAACACTAAGCATCAAGTCACAAACTTGGTGGGACATCTTGGGGGAACAAGCAAGAACTTTTGGCTCAGCTTGCACTGACTCCTGTTTATTCGACTGCAGAATACTTTGCTCGAGTATGGCATCGAAAATAGATACCCAATTAAATGAAGCTGTAAGAACAATTTCAGGCAGAGTTAAGTCAACGCCTATTAAGTGGCTGCCTATTTTGTCACCTATGGTGCCGTCTGAATCGCTTCCGTATTGGCGGTGCACAAAAACAAACAAAGATTACATTCTGACATCTTTCCTGGAGGTTTAGAGGAACTGAACAAGCTTTCCTCAGCAGCTACACGATCTATCAGTCATGGTGTGAACTACACACACACTCATATCAGTTTTTGCTGTTGTTATAGATATACATTTTGTATTTTATCTAATGTAATGTCTGTTTTTTATATATGTTTGACTTTTATACATTTTTGGTGTTGGTTTTACTTTTTTGTGTTCTAACTTCTTTATATATTGATGTTGCTTCTCATAAGAAATAAATAAGTCTATTTTAGTGTACATTAACTACATTCTTACGAATATAATATTTTATACACATTTATCGCGACAATTTATTTATTAGACGACTTTCGTTGTCACTTTTGGACAAAAGACGATATCTAAACTACTTAGCTGTTAAGCCATATATACTGTTGCGAAATTTACCTAAGCCGGCCCTGTTTTTATTTCAATACGACATCGATAGCTGGGAGGATAAAAAATTAATCTCGAAATAGCTCGGCAACTGTAGAACTGTAGAGCAGCCCAACATCGCAGCAGGCAGTTAGTGCAGCGAAGAGCTTATGTTGTATTATATTTGTGATATTCGAATCAGCTGTTGTGTATATTTGATGTAAATAAAAGTTTCTAGAAAGTGCGAGTGAAAATTAGTTTTTAAATTTTAATTGAACTCACCGAGTATATAACACATTTGGTGTCAGAAGTGGGATTAAGTGAAGTTGAAATCGTAATTTGATTTATGGAAACCCGAAAAATGGAAAAAGAAAAAATGGACGAGACTACCAAAATAATATTCAAACAAGTTACGGAAGGAATAGACGAAAAAAATAACTCAGATTCTGGAAAAACGCGACAAGAAGGAGAAACAACATCAAGAAGAAATTCAACAAAGGTTAGTGAAATCTTTTGATGATAAACTTAAAGTTGAAATAGGAAATCTTGTCACTAATATCGATGAAAAACAAGAAAATCTTGTCACTGCAATGGAAAATAAACAACAAGACTTACTTGAAAGATTGTTCTCGAAATTTGAATTAACCAGACAAAATGATTTTAAAGTAACTGAAGAGAAAAGACAACTGCAATTTGAACAACTAATGCAGATAGTAGGACAAGTTAATGAAACAGTTAATGAAATAATGCAAATAGTTGAGTCAGATTTAAAAGAGATAAATGATGACATTAAGATCATAAAAAATACCGTGGACACTCTTGAAGCCAAAGTAGATGACCTCGATTCCATCCAAAGCCAGGTAAAATTTGAAATCAGTTCAATTCAAAACACAGTTCAAGACCAAATCAGTTCCATTAAAAAAAAACAGTACAAAGTGAAGTTCAAGATAAAATCAGTGCCATCCAAAACAAGGTAGAAACAGAATTAAAAAAATGCAACAGGACTTACAGCGAGGAAAATACCAAAATACCAGAACACCATGAGTACCAAAGATTCCGTTAGCAAACCACCCACATTTGATGGCAGTTCATCTTGGCCCATGTATAAACGGCAATTTGAAGCTGTGGCTACAGCCAATGGATGGGATAATCAAGAAAAATCTACTTCTCTGGTAATTTCGTTAAGAGATCCGGCCCTAGAACTCCTCCAAAGTATTCCAGTCGATGAACAAGGCACTTTTGACAAGATCATCGTTATCCTGGACAAGAGATACGACAATCAAACCCTGAGCCAAGTATACTAGGTGCAACTACGCGGAAAAATGTAAAAATCCGAAGAGCCTTCAAGAATTCGAAGCAGAGATTAGACGTTTAGTACACTTGTCCTACTACCCAGACCTGCCAGAGGAAACCAAAGATCAATTAGCCACATAGAGTTTCATAAACGGTATCAGAGATGTGGAAGTACAACGAAATCTAAGACTAAGTGGCGTCAAGAAAACTAATGAAGCTTTACTTCGGGCGTTAGAAGTAGAGGCTGTCATGAACATGTCCAAGCCGAGGGTCCGAGCAGTTTCCTTTAACCATGAATAGCCAGAGTCACCATGTCAACCGCTGCTGGCTGGTCTGAACAAGATATTAGAACGGTCACAAAGAACTGGCACCAGAAGGGCATGTTACCGCTGTGGACGGACAGGACACTTTCAACGTAACTGCAGAGTAAGGCTATCTGAACGATCATCGACCAGGGGTAATCAACAGAACAGCCACATGTCCATGGACCGTCAGCCAGTCAGCATAAGGGGGCGAATGCTGACTACCCCTCCACCAGCCCCCAAAACGTTATCCATCCGGGGATTTTACCGAGATAGTAGAAGCCTAGTCATCAGGGGCACCATCAATGGCAGAGCAATTACCATCACCATTGACACCGGCGTCGCTGTGTCCATCGCCAAGTTCAGGGTCCTGAGTGCTTCGGAGATCCGGCTAGCTAACAACAACATCCAGCTGAGGACAGTCACCGACGAGTCCTAAATGAGGAATCTGTATTGACACGGCCCGTTAACAGCTTATCGACCTCCATAAAAATTGTAGCAAAATCTCCAGCCAGAATTCCCGGTCGAACAGAACAGATTATTCATGGGCAGCTAGACAGCAATACTGGGAGCTGCGTTGGAATGGTGGAGCCCGTACGCTCAGCTCATGACTTCTTAGTTGGACGGGCTATGGTTAAAACCGGACGAGATATACCAATTAGAGTCCTGAATTTGTCCAACAACGACATCAGAATTACCAATGGTCAAGAGATAGCTTGTTTCGAGCCAGTCGAGACCATCATCAATTGCGAAGAAGGGTACCAGACATCGGTGAATGAGACAGGGCCCCGTAAAGAGTTCCTACAAATGTTTGCTGACCATTTGACACACCTGATACCAAAGGAACAGAAGAAAGCCAATCAATTTATCACAAAGCACTGTCAAATTTTTAACAGTGAAATGGAACCACCGGTCGCACCAACATCATCCAGCACCGAATAGATCCCGGGCAGGCTCAACCCATCAGAATACAACCTAGGCGACTACCATTGGGGCAACAACGGACAGCCGAGGAAAACATCGAGTCCATGCTACAAAATGGAGTTATTGAGCCATCTATCAGCCTATGGTCCGCTCCCGTCGTGCTAGTTAAAAAGAAGGATGGAACCACCAGATTTTGCGTGGATTACAAAAAGCTGAATGACGAAGAAAGACAGCTATCCACTACCCCGAATTGATGACACTCTGACCACACTAGCAGGCTCCCGTTGGTTCTCCACACTAGACCTAATGAGTGGATATTGGCAGGTTGGTCTACATGAAAACGACAAAGAGAAGACAGCGTTCTTTACTAGTAAAGGGCTGTTTCAGTTCACGGTCATGCCCTTTGGGTTATGTAATGCTTCCGCTACATTTGAGAGGCTAATGGAGTATGTACTGAGCGGGTTAACATAGAGGACGTGCCAAGTATACCTCGACGACTGAAGAACCTGGGCGAAGTATTCTCCAGAATTAATAACGCCAACCTGAAACTAAATCCGAAGAAGTGTTCCTTGTTCCAAAAAGAAGTAGAGTTTTTGGGCCACGTCGTTTCCGAGTCAGGAATCCTCACCAACGAGGACAGTATAGAAGCCGTCCGTGATTGGCCAGTCCCAAGAGACAAGCATGAACTCCGAAGCTTCTTGGGCTTCTGTTCCTACTACAGGCGATTGTTGAGGGATTTGCCACCATTGCCGCGCCTCTACATCGGTAGACCACTGAGAAAGAGACCTTCCGTTGGAATGAGGATTGCGAAACATCGTTCAGACGACTAAAGGCAGCACTATGTTCCAACCCAATCCTAGCCTTTCCTACACAGTCCGGCAAGTTCATTTTAAACACCGACGCCAGCAACACAGGTTTGGGGGCCGTCCTATCCCAGGTGCAAGATGGTGAAGAGAGGGTGATCGAGTACTACAGTCATGGATTCTCGAAACCGGAAAGAAATTATTACGTTACAAGAAAAGAACTTCATACAATAATAAGGCGATACCCAACCAAGAGGCAACAACGGTAGCGACGGTGCTAGTTGAACAGCAATTCAGCAGGTTTGGCGTCCCGATGGAACTACATTCAGACCAGGGGCTTAACTTCGAATCGAATGTATTCCAGAAGGTCTGCGCGATGTTGGGGATCAGGAAAACGAGAACAACACCATTGCACCCACAGTCAGACGGAATGGTGGAAAGATTCAACAACACCTATCCAAAGTGTTCAGCAATAACCAACGTGATTGGGATGAGCATATTCCCCTATTCCTGTTGGCATATCGCTCAGCCGTACATAATAGTACAGGCCTGACTCCAGCCAGGTTCCTATTCGGAAAAGAGCTGCGATTACCCTGCGATTTGGCTTTTGGATCCCTCGAAGAACCCTCCCAAGACATTAACGATTATGCCGACCATCTCCGACAACATGCTGGCAATACACGAACTAGCCCGAACGCAGATGTTGGCCACCAGTGACCGGATGAAGACGCGTTACGACCTCAAGGCCAATTCAGTCGGGTGCCAAGAGAGGGACAAAGTCTGGCCGTACAACCCCCAACGGAGCAAGGGTAAATCTACAAAGCATATACCCTCCTGGGATGGTCCCTACGAGGTGGTCAAGAGGCTTAATGACGTCGTCTACCGGATCCGTCGAAACCCCAGAGCTAACTTGAAGGTGGTCCATTTAGATCGACTCACTCCCTACCATGGAGAGGATGTTTCTGACCGAGACGATCAGAATTAAAGGGGGGGGGGCAGTGTTGCGAAATTTACCTAAGCCGGCCCTGTTTTCATTTCAATACGACATCGATACCTTGGAGGACAAAAAATTAATCTCGAAATAGCTCGGCAACTGTGGAATTGATAATGGATTGTACGAGAGGATTCGATGCTGATTTTATTTTCTAGAAAGTGAGAGTAAAAATTAGTTTTTAAATTTTAATTTAACCCACGGAGTATATAACAATACGATAAGTTTCGCCTATACGGCTGTAAATTTTGCTTGTGAATTTCTTGCTGTAATTGTAACCGTCTTGTTACACCTCGTCGTGTGGTGTGCTAGAAGTCTTCTAGAAAAAATATGCAGCTTGCTTAAAGAGTGTAAAGGAATTTTAACTAAACTTCCTAAATTTAGCTTTTGACACTGGCAAATAAATGTCATCTGATTTGTTCAGTAAATAATGTTTTCCATAATCTAAGAATAGTATTTAGTGCTAACAGTATAATCCTTTTACGAAATATGTAATGAAACTATCTAAAACAATCATCAACCAGAAGTCTCTTTATTATTTATCTAACATACACATTCAGTCTTGTCACCATTATGTTTGCAATTACTTCTTATGAATTAAGACATATACCAGGATTATTGATATAAAAACTATTCGAATACATTTTAATATTGTTTTGGTATGGACTTATACTCATACTCAAAATAAGAAAACAAAAACAAATTGATATTGTATAAAAATAAAATGTTTATGGAACAGATCTAGACATCTATGACCTAAAATTCAGGAATTAATCCACCATCAAACAATAATCAGTTAATGTAAAAGGATAAAATATTAAAATTGTAAAATATAGAATTAAAATTGTCACAATACATATACTAATAGTCTAAAACAATTAAATTAATAATAAATAATAAAACCTCAACTCTTTAGCAATTTGGACTTATCTAAAAGTGCTGTATGTACTCAACAGTACCTTGACTTCTGTATCTATTTTGTCATCCTGAAAATTAAGGCACAATTGAAGAAACAATATATAAAAATGAAAAATTAACTTACTAAACCACCACTTTGATGACAACTGTTTGCCTTTTCCAGCCATTCAACAGCTTCTTTATATTCTTTCATGGCAATCTTACATTTTGCTATCATCATTCTGTTTTCTTTCCATTCGAAACTTGCTAATTTTTCAGCCTCAAAAAAATGTTTTAAGGCATCCTCATAGGTGGCATTTGGAGGTTCTGCAAATAGTGTGGCTGCTACTTTTCTTTCATACCTGAAAATTAGAATTTATTTTATAAGTTTCAAATATTTGAAAACAAAAATGTTGGACTTACCATTTAAGAGAAGCAACTTCATAATCAAATCTACCAAGCATATGATGCAATGAAGGATCACTAGGATTAATTGCTAAAGCAGCATCTACATGTTTCTTGAACACATGGCCGTCGTTAATTTTCTCTTTGGTCGAAACCAATTCACTCCTTGAGCCTATTAATATGGCATACCACTTGTGAATTTCAGCATGATCACTAGTGATATTAAGAGCTTTTGAACAAGCATCAATCCCTACAAATGCGTAATGAGAATATACAGTGTGTCCGGTTATGAACTAGCGATGATCTAAATACATGCAAAGCAACTATTTTAATACACAATTACACTATATACTAGAGCTCAATACCCCACCCCGCCATATGGCAGCCATTTTGTTTTTTTGATGAACGTGTGAACAAAAACGTTCATATCTCTTAAAGTTTTGGTCTTACTGAGATAAAAATAGGCTTATTCGACGGACAATAAAACTGTCTATCAACATTTCAAAACAAATTGTTAACGTTTTCTTAACTTTTGAAAAAAAGATAAAATGCAAAAAAAGGGTAAAAAAATTATGCAAATCAACAAACTATTGCAAATTAATGCAAAAGTAGTCCCGATAACCTTTAATTTTTTTTCACTAAATCGAAAGTTTTTGAGTTAAGCTACAATACAACATTAAATTCACAACTGTATGTTTACTTTAGGAGTTATTGTAGTTTGAACCTAGCGTATGCGCAAGCACAAAAGACCTTTGTCGGGACTTTAAACAGGTAGGTAAACATTAAAACCACATTAAAGTCTTATTACTTGCTGAAACCATAAACGAAGTGTATGTCAGCAATATGTTGCATATCACAAGATAACCACTAATACAGAACGTAAACAGCACGGACGGTAAGTAAAAGTAGGGATCACAAGGCAGGGCAAGGTACAACTAACGTAACTAGTCTTTGTCCTGTAAGTTCTTTGCAGGTAGAGTCAATATGTTCCATTTCGCTTACTCCTGCTAGTCGCGAATAGCATTGCTAGCCATTCTCGGACAGCACGCAGCTGATGTCAGATGTCACTCAATAAAGGTCTTTTGTGCTTGCGCATACGCTATGTTCAAACAACAATAACTCCTAAAGTAATAAACATACAGTTATGAAATTAATGTTGTATTGTAGCTTAACTCAAAAACTTTCGATTTAGTGAAAAAAAATGCTTTTGCATTGATTTGCAATAATTTGTTGATTTGGATAATTTTTTGGCCCTTTTTTTGCATTTCATCTTTTTTTCAAAAGTTAAGAAAACGTTAACACTTTGTTTTGAAACTTTAAGAGATATGAACGTTTTTGTTCACACGGTCATCAAAAAAAACAAAATGGCTGCCATATGGCGGGTTGGGGTATTGAGCCCTAGTATATAGTGTAATTGTGTATTAAAATAGTTGCTTTACATGTATTTCGGTTATTGCTAGTTCATAACTGGACACACTGTATAGCTTAATACTTATTATGTATGTCTTGGAAAAATATACTCTTAAAGACACTCTGTGATATATAAAATAAATCTATACCTATGGTATAAAACTTCAAATAATATATCCTAATATATTAAGAACAATAAATCAAGAGTAGATAATAATTGTAAATCCGGGGTTGTACAAAATTAACTGCGGCAATTGCTATAAGCTATATATTGGTAGGACATTTAGAAATTATAATACCCGTACTAGAGAGCACAAAAGAAGTGATTTAGCACAGGATAATAAATCTTATTATGCACGTCATTTAATAGAGGATAATCATAACTTTAATGATAATGTAAAGATCTTACATTTAGAAACTAATCCCAGTAAAATTAATTTATTAGAATCCCTAGAAATTAACAAATACAAATATGCAGGTAGGCTACTAAATAATCAGATAGATCTTAATCCATCCCCACTCTTAAATATTTTCAATGGCTCTGTAAAATTATTTAGGTAAATTATAATGTATATATAATGGTGTAGTTAGAATAAGTATTTTATGAAATTTGATAAAGGCATTGTATGCCGAAACACGTGTCGTTGTGCCAAAATAAAGTGGATTTTCGTTTTTGTGTTTTTCAACTATGGTATAGTCAGGGAAAACATTTAACAAATGTATTCTGCATATAATAGTTTCAAATTAACTGGCTTTCATTGTGAATATCATTTCCTTCTTGTCCATTTTTGGGACGATATTCTTGCACACCCCTTTAAAAAAACAGATCCCACCCACCAAAATGAATAGTGTTCACTCCAGTATTAAAAGTATTTCTAGTTAAAAATCCCTGAAAAATAGAGGGGGGGGGCAATGTTACTGCTGCAAATGTGATAACTAAATTTAAATCCACTTGGTCTGTTGATAATACATTTGAAAGAAAATATCAAAATCACTATCAGGTAACTTTAAAAAATCAACAGTCCGTACGATTTTATGTGGCAAAAAAATCTATCCTTACAAATCTTACATGGAATTTTACTTAGAAATTTTGAAGTTCGTTTTCTGTTTACTGCATGTTTCCAAGGAAAAGTTGTGATGATTCTTTCTTCACCAGAAAAATAATATTTACCGATGAGGCGACATACGGAGTCGTTTGCTCACAGAAGTGCCGCATTCAAAACAAATGTTTGGTGCGATATTTTGGATAACCAAGTAGTAGGGCCGTATTTCTATAGTGAATATTTGACAAGCCAAATTTCCTTGAATTTTTTAAATACATAATTGCTTGAATTCATTGAAGAATTTCCATTAAATATCAAGTGTTCACTTTGGTACCATGTCATAGTATGCAGATAGTTTCTGATTTTTTACAAAGGAATTTATCAAAATTCAGCTTGATTGGAAGGTATTCTGCCATCCCATGACCAGCCAGGTCTCCTGACCTAACCCGTTTGGACTTTTTCTTTTTGGGACTGCTAAATGAAAAGGTTTATCTTCGGAGGTCATTCCAAAACGTCGACCACCTGGAAGCAGTCATCAGGCAGTGTGCACCAGAAATGAGGCTAGCTGTGGTAACAGCAGCAACAGCAGAGTTCAGTGGAAGAACCATAATTTCTATGGAACGGGATGGCGCTCAAGTCGAACAATAACTTCTTCATTGTTCATTCTTAGTTGAGTTTATTAAAGGATATTGTCAAATAAACCTTTTTGTATACCCCATACATTGTTTTCAGCTTTATGAAATTTATTATTTTACTAAACCTTGGAATAGTCAAAATAATTTTCTTATGGCATTTTGCACTAAAACTACACTTATGGGTTGTTTTCTCTTCAGGCAATTTTAGATTTTCTAAGTTGTTGGCAACCCTGTAATATGATTTAAGCTTTCTGATTCAAATAATATTTTTGGAGGAAGCAAAATTTTTTTGTGAAGTGTAATATTTTTTACAAAAGTGAAAAATAAAGTTTTCCATTTGTAAAGAATTTTTCAGGGCACACTGTATGTAGGGTAATATATAAATAAATTAATAATTAATTTCTCCTATCAGTTAATGTAACCAATTGTTTGCTTCATCCTTATAATTAAAATGACTAGAATTTGCAATACATGTCTACTTAAACTCACAGTTTAAAAGTAGATATTGGTAGGATGATACTGGAATAAACTTTTTAATTTTTTTTATAGTATTTTCACTTATTTAAAGGCATAAGAAAGTTGGCAATTAACAGCATTACAAAGAAGACTTCTTTTACGAACTTCTAATGCAAGTTTAGATTTAACTATGATTTTTCTCCTAGTTATGCTTTCAGAAAGAAGATATAGCCCCTTTAATTCATCATAGTTAGATAATAAAACTTTTGATTTATAAATTTTCTTATTATCCTATTATGTTGTTTTGACATTGTCACACTGCCATAAGTAGATACTGATAATTCAATTGCATATCTTGCAAGACTATTAAATAGTTCTAAATATAGCATAGTAAGAGTGTTATTATCAACAACTTTTTTAATTTGACAAAAACAAACAACAAATATCACAATTTGCTTACAACATATTTATTTATAAGAATATTCCATTTTAGATTTTACTTCAATGTTAAACCTAGATGTTTTGTGCTTTGAACTCTTTGCAATTACTCCTTATTAATTTCAAGTTTAAAGTTATTAGGAATCTTATCTGTGCTAGTCATATCATGAGCTATATTATTTGCAGGATAGAATAAGATTTAGTAAGCCATTGATGTAAATTACTAATAATATTACATTCCATATTTCACATTTAGACTGAAACTTTCTATACCCTCACTATGAACATATGGTTTTCTTTCTTTCAAATAGTACTACCTAATGAAGTCATATAACATATTTTTTTTTCATTTCTTAAGTAAGTTGTGATTAATAGTATTAAATGCCTTTGATCCAAAAATTTAGCAATAATAGGTAAACTTGAAACACAAATATAGTCTGTTAAGTATAATTTTGTATTTTTAGTGGAACATCCTATCATAAAACTAAACTGATTATTAATAAATTATATTTGAAACTGACTTCAAATGAATCACAATGAATACAGTTGAAAGAATACCCTGTGCAATCAACATTAATTTTCTGACAAATCCAGACCTTTAAATTTGAAAATTTGTGTAGCAAATTTATATACTATTTACTTAAACTTAATAAAAATGCCAACTGGTACAAACAACCTGTATGATCATGAGCATAGTGGGGGAGGGGGGCACCTGCTGAAAAATCTGTCATGAGCCAGCTTCCCATAAAATTGCTGGCTTCCCCCCGCTTGAACCAAGAAATTTTTTATTTATACCTCTCTCTAGGACAATTTTTTTTCTAATTTTGCCCCTCCTTACACCAAAACCTGGGTATGCCCTTGTGTATGATCAATATTTTTTTATGTCATATCTTGACATTTAACTTCACTGATTTGTGTAGAAAGTTTATGGGACATTTACTATGACATTTGTTGAGTATATTTTTCTCATTTTATGAAAAACAGGATCATTTATGTTATGTTACAGTATTAATTCAGAATATATCTTCATAGAACACAATTTAAAATATTCAAACTGATAGAGAGATAGAGAGATTTTACAGAAATTCATGTAGTTCATTGATCTGTAGTCCTTAAATAACTGTTTTTTGCAATATCTGGAAGATGATAAATCTCATGATGTTGAAAATTAGACAGTACCTTTCTATAATATTCCTTGATACAATGCAATTTAAATTGTCAAAATTGATTAAGCTATTTTTAGGTAATTCTTAAGTATACATAAGTGAAGAAGGTGATGAATTAATAATCTCATTTTTGGAAGTCAGTTGAAAATAATATAGTGTCTGTTAAAGAAACCCCAATAAACAATTCTTTCAAAACTTTACAAAAGATATATAGGTTAACAGTTGATAGTTTCATACTTTGACCTACTTAATAAAATTAAAGGGAGCAATTTTTAAATTTTGAAGGATACTTTTGAATGACTTGTCATCTCCTAGTTAAAAAAATGATTGACATACAATACAATTTTAAATATCTGACCACTATTAAAGATATTATGATAACTGATCTTATAAACTCTAAATTTACAGGTTTTAATGTTGGTTATATTACTTTTACAGAAATTATTAGATATTATATTTGCAATATTTATTGTTGTACAAGAAGGATTCAAAATCTGTTTGCATTACTTAAATTTATTAAAGTTTTCCTATTGTGACCTAACATTTTGTTAATATTCCAAAATTTAGGAAATATATACCTTTGCTGATGTGATCCTTAATAGCATCTTTATCCTCAAGCATTTCTGAGATTTTATGATGAGCCTTTCCTATTCTCCATAGAATTTCTGGGTTGCTGGGAAATTCAACAAATAAGTCTTTCAGCCTCCACAAAACATTTTCTAATTGTGGCAGAGAGTCTGAATCTAAAGTATAATCTACATCTTGCAAAACCTATAATTATAAAGATTAAGGTGAAAAATACAACAGCTATAGACTTACAATTTCTAAATTGGGTGAATCTTCCTCTATAGTATTAGATTCATGATCGCTAACATCATAAAATTCCAGGTCTGAACTGTCCAAATTACTAGCACTTAAATAATCATCTGCTGTTGAATTTGATACAACTGAATATGTCTTGCCTATACTTCTATTTCTTTTGCTTTTATTAGATCTATAAAATTCTTAATATAAATAAAAAGAATAATAAACAAAAATTATAAGTACTTTTCATGTTTTGTTTTCAATAATAATTCTAGTTCACGTTTTACTAAACATAATTCGTGATCGAGTCGTGCTAAATCCTTGGCCATTGCCAGCTGATTTTTTTGCTGCCTGTATTTTTCAAAAATATACATGCCTGCAGCTCCTATTACTCCTAAAACTGCTGCTCCCATAAAAGCATAACTATTTTCTAATGGCATTGTCAAAGGTGGTTGATACAATTTTATTAGTGCGTTATAAACCGTAAATCATCATATTTGGTGTAAAAATGTATTCAATCAAATTTCAAAGTGCAAACGTGCAAAGCATCTTGTAACATTTTGGTTTATAATTTGTAAACAAGAACAGAAACCAGAAACGTCAAAGTTGTCAAAGTAGGTGACACGAATCAAAAAATTTCAATATTAATTTTACCACGGAATTATTTTTTACAGTTAAATTTCGATTTTATGAATTTACATCAAGTAGTTTCATGAATATTTGTTATTTGACTTTTGACAGTATTGACAAATCAATGTATTTGTGCATTTGTGGCGTTGTGAAAAGGATTATTTAATTTTAATTTTGTGATAATTTTGAATGTTATTCAAATAATGTGACCACGAATAGTCGATTGCCTTACATTTTTGGATTTTACTGTTGTACTATCATCCTTGTAAATTGGCCGCAAGCACAAGTTGTAATTCCCAGAAGGTAACCTTTTTCTATAACTTATTCAAAGATTAAAAATTACCGACGAGGTTGAATATCTAGTTACATTTGTTTTAATGAAATTATTTTAATAAAGCTGAAGTTATATTTTTAGAGATAAAAGTATTTCAGTGGAGTTTAGCAAAAAACTCATCCAGTACACTACCATTATGAATTCAAACAATCTTTTAAGTACTTACTCAATTCCTCTTTTATACTGTTTGAATGGTATTTAAAATGTTCCTTACTTTTTGTTAATACTCAACATCAGCCTACACGAGTTATTTCAGCTGATTATTAAAACTGCTGAAGGTAAAGTTTTTGGTAAATTATTGAATGATTTTGTCACTTGTGCTATGATTTATCAATTTCTTCATAATAACTAACTTGTAACAAATAAAAATATAATCTTAACTTCTATGTGATTAAATTTTTATGATATATTTTATATCACCCACAAACTATTATGAAGTAACAAAAATTATAGGAAATTTGAAATTAAAAAATGGTGGAGTTGATAATATAACGCTAATAGTGTTATCTAGACATTGAGCATTACCACTTGCTCACATCATAAATTTAAGTATACAGAAAGCAATTTGGCCTGGGGCACTCAAACTAGCTGATGTTACACGAATCTATAAGGCTAATAATAGGGACAACATCGCAAATTATAAACCAATATCCTTGATATGAAACCTAGCAAAAATTTTTGAAAAAATTATCTACCACAGACTAGTCAATTTCATTAAAAAGAATAAAATCTTTTCAAAAATGCAATATGGCTTCATAAAAAATACTGGTACAAAAGATGCTCTAAATTTTATTACTAATACAATTTATGAAAAACTTGATAAAAGTGAACCTATTGCTATTACATTCCTTGACCTAGCCAAAGCTTTTGATACTGTTAACCATTCAATATTATTAGATAAATTATACAGATATGGAATTAGAGGAAGCAGGTTCAAACTCATTTCAAGCTACTTGACAAGTAGATATCAGCGAGTAAAAATAAATGACACTGTAAGTGGTTTCAGTGAAATTAAAACAGGTGTTCCACAAGGTACCATCTTGGGCCCCTTACTATTTATTTTATATATAAATGACTTACTAGTTGATATACCAGAGGGAATTATATTATCTTTTGCTGATGATATGGCTGTGATATCAACAGGAAAAACATGGAATGCAGTTGAAAGGCAAATGAATTACTACCTTAATTTGATAAATAAATGGCTTGCCTTAAACAAATTGTCTCTAAATGTTGATAAAACGGTATTTATGACATTCAGAAACTACTGCAAAAGTGTTCCCCACCATTTAAATATTAAGATAAATACCAAAAAAATAAGGGTAGAAAGTTGTAAATACTTAGGAATTTGTTTTGACTATAGAATGAGATGGGACACATGAATATTTAATAAATAAAACAAAATACTTAGTCTTTATATTTTGGAAAATGGCCAAAATTATGTTGAGAGACTCGCTGATAATGTTATACTATGCACAAGAAACAGAAGTATTATGATTCCAAAAAGAAATAAAACTATAAGCAGTAAAAATAGTTAGGCTAAAGCTATTAATGTTTTCAACAGCCTACCAAATGATTTGAAAACTCTAAAAACCTTAACACTGTCAAAAAGAAAATAAAATTTCAACAACACTAAATTTGTAGGATATTAGTAATAAGATTTTATAGGAAATTATCATTAAGGTTAGTGTTAAGATTATCAGACCTGCGAACAGGTAACTGAGTTTACCTTTGCAGGGTTTATTATATTATACCTAATGTATAAGTATTGTAAACATTCTGATAAATAAATAAATATATAGTTTGTAGTAGAGATTTTTAATATGTTGAGTGGAATTTAAATTACATTGCTTTACATATGTTTTTTTATTAGTAATATTGTGCAACTCATACACAGTATCAATTCTAAAAACCAATGTGCAAGCAATCAATAAGAGAATCCACAATGCCATTTAATTCATTCTTTATGTAATAGTGCAATAGATTCCGTGGGTTCAATTCACAAATATACACACTCATTTTCAATGTCTTTATTTTTAACCAAAATAAACAAATAATTCATTGTTTAAAAAAATAATGACTAATATAGCTGACCTGTTTTGATACAATCACAGGAAATTTCTCAAGGCTGCCACTTTTTATACCTATTTAAATTTCAGGATAGTCCCTTTTGTTTTTTATGTTTATGTTTTGTTTTTATCAAAAAGATTAGTTTAGAAGGTTTCTTAATTGAAAAAAATATCCTTTGATAAAAATAACAAATTTAATAGAGTCTGTAGTCAGATTTTTATGAAACATTATGAAATAACTAAAGGAAGAAGGATTTTCAATTATAGCTTTTAAGTGTTTTAGATTGTTTTTATTCAAAAAATACTCCACATATGTTTTGCTTTTTTAGGGCTTTATCAAGAGTGTTAGATGACTACTGAAATCAACACTCTTGAAAGCTATAATTGGAAAACCGTTTTCGTTTAGTTATACTTATAAAAGATATTTCTAGATTTAAGATAAAGATATAGTATTAAGGCTCAGTAATATTATTCAAGTATTTTCTGCTTAATATCCAAGTTCAGTTAAATCATTCTTCATTATTAAATCTTTTTAATTGAATAATATATAAGACATTGTCTTCATTTTTGCTTATTTTACACTATAATTGTATTAATGCTTTAGCAGGAGCAGCTATAATTATTTTGAAACCTTATTTATTTTTGAGATTTCTCAATGTGACTTGTACAATTTTTTTTTGGGGGGGGGGCAACCCCGCCCGAAATTTTGGGTTTCAAGATTCAACTTTATCCAATTAATCATCTTTTTCATAAGACTAAATTTTATATTTATACAATTTCATATATACTGGAAATACATGAACAAAAATATATAAAATTTGCAATGGAAATGCTGTGGAACCTTTGGTGTGTCACAAAAGAATAAACACAGTTTTGCACCCTAACAGAGGTGTTGAAACGGCGATGAGTGTTTAAAATAAACGTTTGGTGTTAGGGTGCAAAACTGTGCCTATCACCAGTAAAAAAAATAGGAAGAATCGAATCGACACCAGCGTGATTAGGGTATTTGTGGCATTATAGAAGACTGTTTTCAAGCAAACAAATAGACTTGAAACTTCTAATTTGAAATTAATACAACCTAATGTTCATTTATTTGCCAACTGTTAAGAGCCTCTGTTTATTCTTACATGTTCAGTCACTGAAGTCATGCACACAGCAAATAATGAAGAGTAAATTTATTTGAATAAAACTAAAGGTCGAATTGATAATTTATCCTCAGTGATGTGATTGTTAAATTACTAACTTAGTTTTCTATGATATCTGTTATAAACTTTTAAGCAAGAAATTCAACTCTTGTTGATTTTCATTATCATGCAGTGAAATTGTTTTAAAATATTAGTGACTTCTGCATTAAACGCGCTGAAATGTGACTTACAGTTAGAAGATCATTGCCAGTTTGTGCACTTTTAATAACTTTTGCAATAATATTTCACAAGTACAAGATATGCAAATTAGAGTGCAATCTAGGAGCTTTCAGAACATCTTTGGTATATTCCAATGGGATGCTCATGGTTAATATGGTTTTGCAAAATGTTTCTAAATTATGCAAATTGAAATTCTGAAAAATTTACTGAACTGACAATATCGATCTTGAGTGCAATTAATCTTAATTTGATTTGCTATTATTGTGACAGAAATTAATGCTTCAGCTTTTATTACACCTAGTGTCCTTGAGATAGTCATATTCGGACCGAAGCCGAATGTTTAACTTAGAAAGAAGTTCTTTCATACTGGCTCTAAAAAATAATAATATTCATGAAAATTGCAGTAATCATTTGGTATTAGTCATGATAATAGATACAGAAAAGAATGAATATTATTTTATATATTTCTTTATTGAAATGAAATAAGGTAACAGGACCTAGTACGACAACATGATATACTCAATGCAATTTACATAAGTAATATAATTAACTACGTTGGTCCTCGGCATGCAACTTGCTTTTGATCGGGGAAGTTCGTCTACTTTCGGCAGATTTTGGTCCGAAGTCGAAGTTGTGGCCGAAGCGGAATTTTCGGAGGGAACTTAATTGCAACAAAGTAAGGAATTTTGAAAGTAAATTATTTATATTACCTCCATATTATGAGCTAACAGTTGAAAATTTTGCGGGTTTTTATTGTTTAAATAATTCACTTACATGAAATTGCTGTTAAAATATTACATCAGTGATGGCCTAAGTCTGTGTCCCACGTAAAGGCGATAAACTCGTGTGTGCGATACGTCAATGTGTCAGTTATAAACTTCAACTAAAGGCTAAAACTATATAGTTAATACTAATACACCAGTTTATAGAGCACCTTTGTGGTGTGCGTGTTTCCCAAAAAACTCCTAGGCGACAAGCATAACATCTGAATTCCTAAAACGGACGTACACTAAAGACAACTAGAAGAATCACTTTTTTGATTCCTGAACGATTCTTTTACACCAAATCAGACAAATACACCAGTTTATAGAGCAAAATTGAACTCATTTTCAGACATAAAATTCAACAGCAATTCGCTTATACCATCATGTCAGTAAGAGTTTATAGATAATTGTGGCTAAGATTTTAACAGCAAACTTGTAGAAGTAAACTATTTAAATAATTAAATCCCACAAAAATACGAATTTCTTTTGTTTGCCGTCTACAGGAAAATTGTAGATTATAAGAAATCCTTCTTAATTAGTGTTCTCACATCCTGATTCGACTATTTTTACCGAGTAAACTCGGAAAAATTGCTCAAAATTAGATATTTTTCAAAAATTTATAACTACTACTCTATTAGTCATAGTCAAAACGATAGTTTCTGATATTAAGTTAATATGGGCTCACGATGGATACTATTGAATAAGTCGTTTTTGAGGAATTCGAATTTAAATTTTTTAGAGAGCTATTTTGCACATCTTACCGTATTAACGTGACAAGTCCGACCGGGATATACTAAAGATATTTTAAATGTTTATAACCTCCACTTCAATTTGTCTATTTTGTTTTTTTCGCTATAGTGTCGAGAAACTGGTTTAAAGTAATAGTAAACATTGCATTAAGTGTACGAATATGCGACAGCCAGCCAGCGGTTCACTGACAATAGCTGTCAAGGTACATGGGCGGATCTGGAATTTTCTTAAGGTGGGAGGACGTGATGAAAATTATGTTAAATTGTATTATTATATGTTTTTTTTTCTCAGCAGTTTATTACGTTTTTATTTACATGACTATTGCTTGTCCATATTGGTCTATTTCTCCATTGGTTTATTAAGTTAATGGTTACCATTATGATATTAATTAAATGACTTTTTTCCCCTGACTGGATCCGCCACTGTCAAGACATCTGATGGTCCGTTGTTTAAGCCAAATTTCAAAAGTAGTATTTATACATTTTACCGCACTATGACAAAAATCTAAGGTATATGAAGTGAAGTGCATTTTATATATATTTTGTATTTCGCTATCGAACTTTCGTGGTTAATACGATACGTTCTGCAAAATATTTCTACAAATTATTTAAATTGTATTTCTGCAAGATCTGCTTAACGTACAATATTGGTTTTTAGAGTTATTAATCTCAACGATATAAGCTATAATAACTAGAAGGCAGATTAAGGTTCCAGCTACTATCATAACCAAATTATGAATTTTTTTAAATCACTCACTTTATATCGGTTTTTCCAGCTTTTCTTTATGAAAAATGCTGCGATCAAAATTTATAAACACTCATTTTGAAGATTTTCTCATTTTCTACAATTTTTCTTTTGACGGTATTATGAACAGATCATTACTTTTTACAGTATAAGCAAAAAACGAAAATACCCCATATTTTTGGGATTTTGAAGCCTTAAAAATAAAGTATATTTCTATGAGTTTGCTGTTAAAATTATGTCAGTTATGACTTATAAACTATTATTTACGTGATGGCTTATGTGGTTTGCTGTTGAATTTTAGTTCACTTAAAATTCTCTATTGACTGTTTTATACATATATGGCTAAAACAAACCAACTGAACGATACGACAACACAAAATCGTTACAATTGCACTAATTTATTTTCCAAAATGAATTATATTTTTGTGGTTGTTAGTTTGCAGTTGTTACTCTAACAAACATTTTTTTTTCAAATTATTTATCATTATGGTCCGTTGATCTTAACTAAAAATTCAAAATCATATACTTATAAAAGAAATGTAGACAAGAAAAAATATCAATATCTGAAGTAAACTATTTTAGTTTTAATATTATGAAAATTAATCAAGAAGTTATTATTAAATTCTAATTATTTCAGTTTCTGGAGAGTTTATGTTTTTCTGACCAATTTATTCAGAATAGTTGAGTATTATGTAGAGTTTCAAAATGAACTATGCAGTTTCAATGAGTTATAAGAAACCAGCACAACTATTTTACTATTGGTTATACTTTATATAACAAAGTAAATATGAATTATCTTAATATTCATGAATACAGAGTGAACTGAATGGAATACTTAAAAGGTTTTAAAGATTAAACTATTCATATATTCGAAATACAGTGGCCATAATGAATTTTCAGTCTAAACAATGTCTGACTCAGAGGGAAGTAACTATTCGGATAATGAAAATGCTTCACCTGCGGGCTCTGTGAGATCAAGAAGTTCTCGAGGTAGTGTCCGCAGTAGATCCAGGTCGCCATCACGTTCAAGGTCAAGAACTCCTTCGAGAAGTAGATCAAGATCACTTTCCAGAGGCTCTCAGGGCTCACGTTCCAGATCACCTTCAAGGTCGAGATCAAGGACTCCTCAAAGTCGTAGTAGATCGAGATCCAGATCAAAATCTAGATCGCGTTCACGATCTAGAAGCCGATCTGCCAGGTCAGGGTATGTATTTATTTTTGTTTATTTGCATTTTTCTTAAATCTTTATTTTAGTTCTGAAGCTAGGGAAGGCTCAGGCAATGAAGAGGTCGCCGATGAAGAGGAACCGGATGGGGAGAGTTTAGGCTCAGATGAATACGACAGTGAAGAAGATGATAGCGATCATGGAAGATCCAAAAAACGTAAGGATAATTATCATCACATAGTTATTTTTCATATTGATTAGATTATTTTCAGGTAAAAGGGACGGTTTTGGATTCATTATTGACGAAGCTGAGGTGGATGATGAAGTTGAAGATGAAGACGAATGGGAGGAGGGCGCTCAAGAAATCGGTATTGTACCGAATGAAGTCGATGAAGTTGGTTTGACTGCTAGAGAAATTGAAGGGAGAAGAAGAGGAACAAATCTTTGGGAGTAAGATTTATTTGCAATTTATTCTTTAATATCATTTCAGATAATTGTGACAGTGTCAAATTTATGTGCTGATTTGAAGTTGAAGCTGAAGGATAGTTGTGGCATCTCTGGTTTTTATATTTTCTGAGAAATATACAGACTTTCAAGTATATGTGGTGTTATTCCCAAAGTACTCAGAAAATATAAAAATTCTTTTTGTTATTCAGTTTTGATAGCCTGATTCTTAATTGTGTGTTTAGTATTGTTACTTGTTCACAGTTCATTACATTCTTAAATATTGCCCTTATAAAACAAGAGAATGGTCCGAATCTGACAATCAAATTAAAAGGCTATTAAATGCTTGCCAACGTTTCGCTTTAATTGGTTCAAAGCTTCATCAGGGCTAAAAAAACATGAAGTAACATGTGTAGGAAGTAATATAAATAAAATAAGATAATATACAAATTGTAGAAACTATGTATAAGCCATTAATAAGTGAAATAATAAAAAATATATCTTGATTAGTTGAATAACAAGTACAAACAAAAAGTAATCTAACACTAACAAAATAATGAAAAATAAGTGAGTGGCATGATCTTACTTGTTTTTCATTATTTTGTTAATAAAAACGTCAGTTTGATAAACTTAGGACTGAATAAGGTTTATTTGAAGCAGAACGTCGAAATATATACTTTCAAAGTGAATTTACCTACAGTGAAATAAAACAAAAAATCAATGAAGGAATGTACTCAAATATTTAATAATTAATATGTTCCTTACAGAGTAAAATTACTTTGTCATACAATGGAAGCATTGTAAACTTCACGTAAAAGTAATACGCCATCGAAAGAAAATCTCATTTGCGAGAAAACCTTTAAAGTCATGAAGGTACGATTCTGATCAGTTAAATATGTCATAAAATTGAAACTTTTTACCAAGTTTCAGAGTTCTAACTTGTTTTAAGCAATAACTATAAGCGATAGAATAATTTGCTTTGTTGGCAGTTATTTGCAAATAACTCAACGACTAATTGTCTTCTAAATGTTATTTGTGGCATGTTCTTGATTATTTTATGTTTTCTTGGGAATAACACCACAGTTGAAAGAAAAAGCTGTATATTGAAAGAAAATACCAAACGTTTCAAAGTCGATTCTGACTTCGTTGTCATTGACAACGAAGAAAACATAAAAATAACTCAATGACTAATTATCGAATCGGCTAAATGAAATATGGTATTGAACAGACTTATTTTTGACCTAAAACTTTTCACTCAAATGCTGAAAAGTCACAAAAACTGCCAAAATTGCGTTTTTTGCAACTGTGAGGAAAAAATTGTTGACAAGACTTTATGCATTATAATATATACCTTTTTTAAGAAAAACCAATCAAACACAGTGGATTTTTTTGCAAAAATAGGTTTAGTTAATTCTAAGTTCTTTGTCTAATGGTCAATAATCAAGATATTTTGCATTTTCTGGATCATTCTGGCTATAATTTCCTTGTTTTTATTACATAGTAACATAATTGTATAATTCATTTGTTTTATTTAGTTGATTTCTGTTGTTTCTGGGTGGAACTGCTAAAGTTTTATTTACATTCTTTTTCATTAAACTATTTCCAAAAATATTTTTTTATAGTTTTTCGAAAATTGTATTATTTTTTGTATGAAAAGAAGTTAATTCACTTTCAAATTTCATGGAATTAATTTTGCACTTTTTCATTTTTAACCCTGATAAGTTTGTTTCTTCATTTGAACCCATACACTCCATGAAAATGATAGCATGGCTGTTGAAAAAGCTTTGAGTGTAAAAATGAACAGTTTGTTTTTAAGGTAAAAAACATATTTGTAAATCGGTGACACTCCACCTCTTCAACTGACTGCTGGATTAAAATAAAAGAAAGCAATCAAGTGTGGTGGAATGAATATACATAAATATAAGATAAAAACATATGAAGAAAATTTCATTAACAAAAATGGACCAACAAAATAAAAAACATTTTTACAATGTCAGTGCTAAGTAAGTAGTCATGGGAAAAGCAAATACTGAATACATATATGTAGTTATAACATATATAAAAAATAAAATCACCTAATATATTTAAACACTGTCAGGGCATTAATATAGAAACACAAATTGATGACTCATATATCAGTTTTCTTTATATTTGAGACATTTTTTATATACTTTTATTGGCAAAATTTTATGTTATATAATTTTTAATATCTATTCTGTAAAAGATTGTTTTCTAAAATTTGTTTATATATTAATATTTTACTTATTTTACTCACCATTTTGCAGTATTTTATTCAGATATAATATTAATTATCTTTGTTTTTTATGGTTATTATGTTTGGTACGTCATTTTTTAACCAATATTTCCTTTATTTTTCTTAATTATTTGTAAAATTTAAATATTTTTGGTATGTTAGTATTATAGCTTGTTTCAGTTTTTAAATATTAAAATTTTATATTACAGTGTTCAAAAAGAACATGAAATTGAAGAGTACCTTCGAAAGAAATACGCCGATGATAGCGCAGCTATCAGGCGGTTTGGCGATGGTGGGGAAGAAATGTCAGATGAGATCACACAACAGACTTTATTGCCAGGTGTGAAGTAAGTACTCATATAAATTGTGTATTTCAATATACATGTGTCTATTTTTTCTCAGGGATCCTAACTTGTGGATGGTAAAGTGTCGCATAGGTGAAGAAAAATCCACATGTCTTCTGCTCATGAGAAAATTCTTAGCCTACCGAAACACAACTGAAGCCCTTCAAATTAAATCTGTTGTCGCACCAGAGGGTGTGAAGGGTTACATTTACATCGAAGCATACAAACAACCCTACGTTAAAGCTGCTATTGAAAACGTGGGTAACTTGAGGATGGGTGTTTGGAAGCAAATGATGGTACCAATTAAAGAAATGACTGACGTTTTGAGGGTAGTTAAAGAACAAACTGGTAAGGAGTATCTTATATGTTTTAATATAAAATATGTCTTGATTTTTCATTTTCTTAGGTTTGAAATCAAAACAGTGGGTGCGCCTTAAAAGAGGGCTGTACAAAGATGACATTGCTCAAGTTGATTATTTTGATATGGCTCAGAATCAGGTCCATCTGAAACTGCTTCCTCGAATTGACTACACACGACCGAGGGGAGCATTGAGAACAACACAGTCGGTAATATAGTTTTCTTTAATATGTTATTGAATAATTGATTGTAATTTATTTCAAAACTGCAGTTAACTCACTTTGTTAAATTTTTAACTTTTTAACCTTAACCTCGAATAATGAAACTGTCAAACATCAGCTGTCACTTACCCACAAACTCACTGTACAGTTTAAATATATACAATATACAAGTTATAAGTATTCATGAACCTTCATGAATCTAGTAGATTATTCTAATCTGATTCTAAGCATTTTGGCACCGTGTTTTATCTTCTCCAGAACTGCCATCTATCAGCTGTTTATTATGTTTGATTTCTACCGGCACTGTCTTATTATACGATTGGTAAATCGCAAAGGACTTATCATGGCATTTTTTTGATTTCATTGTCCAGATCACCCTTGCATGAAGTCAGTCTATCTGCTGCGTCAGTAATTTCTATAAGAGGTTGTCTTCTGGAACTGGTCGTTTCTATGTCCTTCCCGATTTCCATTTATTCCTATCTTGAATATCTCTACCCTTCTAAGCAATTCTCTACTCCGAGTATTTTGCTGGTGGTAGGTTTTACTAATATAAGCCTTGTATCGAAACATCAAGCTACTGCTTCACACTATAAGAACAACAACTTGATCCCGATGGTTCGCAGCTGGATGTCGTCTGTTGGAGATCGTTGTAGTAGTCTAACTCTGCATTCGTTTTAGTTACAAGTTGATTCAAACATTAGACTAAATGAAACCTACTGATCCCACAATACTTAATCTATCCACCAATGATTCGCTATCAATGAATGCCATTTTCAATTTCAGCCAAATTCGTGGCTCATGTACTGAGTTGAAGTCGATATACTTAAAAGATTGGTTCCCATACATTTTATTAAGCACGAAACTTGATTTACGAGGTTGGGGTCAGAAATACCAGGCCATACTTAGAAATGGCGGTAGTTGTTTGATAAATTTCAGTGTATTAAAAAGTACATTATCTATGAAGCATATGTTTCAAGGTTGAAGATGTATTTGTTTGGCACCATCAATAGTGAACGTTTCCAGTGAATTTGTGAAAATGGAGAATATTGGTCATCATTATATTATACAATAATTTTATCGAAAGGCTTCAGCCCTACCAATATAAAAGCTGAACTAGATTCTTCTCTGGGTGAGTCTGGTTCTTCGTTTACAACAGTAAAATATTGTGTAGCAGAGTTCAAACGCGGCCAAACAACCTGCCAAGGCGAGCATCGCAGTGGTCGAACAAATGAAGTGATTACTCCAGAAATTGTGAAGAAAATTACAAAAGCGGTACTGGATGATCGTCGACTGAAAGTGCGCGTGTAGCATACATACTAGACATTTTAAAAAGTGCGGTACATCGCATATTATTTGAAAAATTGGACATGAGCAAAAACAGATGTTTCAATTTTTATTGAAGCAACAATGCAGAATTTTTGCTCAGTTTCATTACCATGGGTGCAACCTGGATCCATCGCTTTAAACTGAAAACAATGGAGAACCGGCTCCAAAGAACGCGACTACCGTTCCATCTGCAGGCAAGTTCATGGCGTCGGTTTTTTGGGATAATTTTCATTGACTATCTTCAAAAATGAAAAACTAGCTACGGCTAGTATTATGCCAACTTATTGCAACGTTTGAGCGAAGAAATCAAGCTATAACGGCGACATTTGGCTATGAAAAAAGTGTTTTTTTATTGTTTTTTTATCAACACCATGAACCACCTTATTCGCCAGATTTAGCCCCCGCGGGTTATTTCCTGTTCCTGCCTCAGTGGTCAAAGATTTTTCCAGAATGAGATAGTGTTATCGGCAGTTAATGTTTTTTTGGGCCTAAGACAATTCTTATGTACAGAGCTGAAAGGAGATTATGTTGAACAATTTTTGTGTTTTCTTTATTGGGTTAGGTACTTCTGGGATCATCCTCGTATCTACTCTTCCTGTTCTTCTCTTTTAAAATTGTCTTATATGTATGAATAAGAAGTACTGCTATCAGAAGTGAGTGGTTTTACAAGAGCACTTTTTCAACTACTGTATTTTTGTTCTCTTCATGTATTTTTCAGTTATTCTATTATTAACTTGACTCTGTTGCATTATTTGACATTTATATTGATTGCTATTACCGAGTTGTTTGCTAACTCCATTATAAACTTGTTGGTATGTTTTTCCATATTTTTTTCTCACACCTAGTATTTAACATGAAATCCTCGTTTTTTATACTAAAATGGTGAATACTTGGGTATATAAAAAAAACAGTTAACTCACGTGTTTTAACATCTTAGCTTCAACTGACACAACTGTCAAATATTAATTATCTTTATTCGACTACATACTCGGTCTACAATTTTAAGCGTATTTATACAAGTTATAATGTTCTTTTAAATCTTCTAATTATATACGTAAAAAAATTTACTACGTATGTTTTTAGGAATCCGAGAATGAGAAGAGAAAGAAAAAACGTCGTCCCCCGAGCAAACCTTTCGATCCAGAAGCTATAAGGGCCATCGGTGGGGAGGTCTCTCGAGACGGAGACTTTTTAATATTCGAAGGCAACCGTTATTCCAGAAAAGGATTTCTGTATAAAAATTTCACTCTTAGCGCCGTAATCATTGACGGTGTGAAGCCGACTTTAGCTGAACTGGAAAGATTCGAAGAACAACCAGAGGGTATCGATCTGGAATTACCCGCCGAGAAAGAAGATAAGGCGGTGCTGCATTCTTTCAGTGCTGGAGATAATGTGGAAGTCTGCGAAGGCGAATTGATCAATTTACAGGTAAAAGACTTGCGAAATTATTTTTTATTCTTTAGGTATAATAATTGGATGGGTTCTATATGAGATTTTTTATAGGGTAAAATAATGAGAATAGATGGCGCTATGATCACTGTCATACCTAAACATCAAGATTTGAACGATCCTCTGGTGTTTCAAGCTAACGAACTGAAAAAATATTTCAGAATGGGAGATCATGTAAAGGTCTTGGCTGGTAAGTTTTTAAATTACTAAGTTTACAGTCACAGGGAATAACTACAATACTAGATACATATTTTTTCAGTATTTCACTAAAAACTAGCCGTTACATTAAAATCATCCTGTATCTACTGCTACCAATCCGTCAAACATTCTAAGCTATTTTTGAACCATCCTGTATAACCATAATTTTATTTTACAAAATACTTCAACCCCCCTTTATGTTCATCTGCTTAGGGGTGACCAAATATAACATTTTTTAAACACTTAACTATAACTCTGCTCCACTCAATATCTTATCTATGAAACTGCTTATGGACTACTATATAACCATTTTTTAACCACCCTGGAAAGTATAATTAGTCTCCACCTTATATTTCAACCACCCATATATTCATCTTTTTCTAACATTGTTTTAATCACACTAGATAACTATAATATTACTTCGATCCACATTTCAGATATTGCATATATGCAACAGATGATGTTCTATCCTACAATTTTTTTTATCCAACCTGTTTAACTATAAGTCTACTCCACCCTCTATTTTAACCACCTTGTATAAGCAACTACTTATCGGCCACCCAGTATAACATTTTTGTACCTCCCTTTATAACTATAAATCCAACAATGCCCACTATATTTCACCAAAACTGCGACTGTATATGGGGCACCCTTCAATTTTCTTCAATTTTTTTTTTCACCTTGTGTGTATTACAACTACCCTATATACGCTGCTGCTTATTGGTCAACTAATATAACATTTTTTAAATACTTAACTTATTTTTTATCTCTTATTTTTTTAACCACATTAAAAGTATAATTTCTCCACACTACATTTACAACTTTTTCTAACCTTGTTTGAATCACACTGCATCCTATATTTCAGGTACTCCATATATGCAACTACTATATAACAAAATCTTTCTACCATTTATTACCCACCCTGTATAATTATAATTCTACTCCACCCTATATTTCAACAACTTTGTATATTCAACTAGTTATTTGCCACCCAATAAAACATTTTTGTACCACCCTGTATCCTTAAAATTCTGCTCCACCCTATACTTCAACCATCCGGTAAATGGAACAGCTTGTGGAACATAACATTTCTTAATAATACTTTTTAAACCCACCTGTATAGCTGTAATTATACTCCGCTACATATTTCAACCATCCTATATATGCAACTACTTGTGGATATAAATTTTTTAACCACTGTATAAACTATAATTCCACTCGATCTCATATTTCAACCACCCTGTATAAACAACTTCTTCTAACATTTTTTCAACCCATTTCATAACTATAATAACTCAAGAACATAATTCAAAGATCCTAACTACCTACATAACACATTTTTTTCTAAAAAAATTATTCACCCTGTATATGAATGTGCCAAACAATATATCATTTTGTTATCCACCCTATGTAAATATAATTCTACTCCGCTCATTAATGAACCACCTGGTATATGCAACTATTTATGGCCCACGCAATGTAACTTTTTTGAACCACCCCGCATAACAATTCCACTCTCCCTTATTTCAACGACATTGCATATAAATGGAGCGGCTTATGGTACACCTAATATAACTTTTTTAGATTTTTAAATCCATGTCATTCTACTCCGCACTCAGTTTCCCATATATAGAACACCCTGTAAAATTACGGTTGGTAAATCAGTTGAGTTTTCTAAATCGAAACATGTTACATTGGCATATTCCGAATTTTGAATAAAAGCTAAGCTGATTCAAGAGCTTGGTGCTTGCGGTGGAACCAATAATTTAAATGTATTATCCAACGTGGTAGAAGTTTTTTCGCTATATCTACCGTTTCTGTCAATTTAGGGAGATAAAATATCTACCAGATTTTAGGTCAAAATATAAGTTTTGCAACTAAAAAAGATTCAGCAAAATCAGTTCAGTAGTTCTTACGTAATGCCCGAACAAACAAACAAACAGACAAACTTACAATTTTATAATAGTATAGATGACATCACGGCCAATTCCAAATGTGACAGATTGTAAATTTGATAAAAATTGCGTTTTATTTCGTCTTGTATTATCAATAAGGCTATATTCACAATTTTAATTTTAGCCTGGTTCTACAGTTGGTTCTTCATTTATTCCTTATTAGTAAAATGACCCCAATAGAGTGCAGATCTCCGTCAAGGATCCGCACCTGTCCAAGCGAACCTGTGTTTATATTTCAATACCATATGTGGTAAACCATTGTCCTAACCTATGTCGGCTCATCTGATGTCGAAACCCCCTTCACTTTCTGATTAACGCACTTTTTTACAGTATTTGAATAAAGCTGAGAAGAATATAAAACTATAATTAATATTTTAATATTGGTATAAATTCAATACTGATCAATTATATATTCTTACATTTGAATTTGCTTAATTTTTTAAATTTCTTTTCAGGTCGTTATGAGGGAGATACTGGTCTAGTAGTGAGAGTTGAAAATAATAGAGTCGTTCTGATTTCCGATTTGACAATGCATGAAATGGAAATTTTGCCCAAAGATCTCCAGTTGTGTACAGATATGGCTAGCGGTGTTGATTCACTTGGAAAATTCGAATGGGGAGATATGGTCAATTTGGATGCAGAAACTGTTGGAGTGATTGTTCGCTTAGAACGAGAAAATTTCCATGTATTAAATATGCATGGTAAGTTATGTCCATTCAAGTATAAAAATAGACAATATTCTAAATAGTCGCATAAATAGTACTCATTTAAAAAAACTCTATTATTATATATTTTAATTTTTATGACAGATTTTGAAAAACGCTCGTTTGACTCTCAAAATAATCCATAATATATGTATTAAATTGTAATATATACATGTTCTATCTGGGAAAATGCAGAATGGAATTTTAGATTTTTCAAAAATACATAAGTTCTTTCAACAGAAACTTACAGTTTACCACAGCGATAGGTAGTATTAATGAAACCAACAGTTTAGATGATCAATGTCAAAAATGGTAGTATTCAGTTAAAATTTGATATCTCTATAAAACCTACTTAAATTGGCTCTGTTATACCTTTCTGTTCCAAACAATCACGGCTAATCAGAATCATAGCTTAATACATACCCTAGTTATCTTTAAGTGAACACAATTGTAACGAGATTTGAATATCTTCATGCAAATATCTTAGTTTGATAGATAATCTAATAATTATTTTATTAAAGAAAAAGCAAAATACAATTTTAAGAAATGTTTTTTACAATGACTATCTCATTACTGATTAATTTTAATCCCGAATTTAGAAATAAACATGTAATGAAGGATGTCATTATTAAAAACAATAATTTAGGCAAGATTTTCCTTAAGAATGGTTATAAAATTATATGTGGACCTCCTGAAGCTTTTTATGTTGGACAAAGTGGTAGAGGTATCAAATACAATTTCAAAGAACATATAAATTTTATTTTCAACAAAAAAAGAAGTATGGGATTGAGATCATAATAATAGTATTTTATTTCAAAATTTCCAACGTTTCAAAGTATAAATCAGACCCGGTTTTCAATGGCAATTATGACAAAAATTAAGCAAAAGTTTAAAATTTTTGTAAGTCGGTCATTTTAGTTTCATAGTGTCAATTACCATGCGAAGTATTTTAACTTATTTATTCTTATTAAAAAATCGCATGGTATACGTTTATTTAACTTACAGGTAAGATCGTCGAATGTAGACCAGGATCATTACAAAAAAGGAGGATACATAAGTACACTGCTGCTTTGGATTCTTACAGAAACAACCTGCATCGAAGAGACATGGTAAAAGTTATCGACGGTCCTCACTCTGGATTTTCTGGCGAAATAAAACATCTTTACAGGTAAAATATTTCATTCTAATGCCATATAATAAATCTTGAGATGAGTCCCATTGATGAAGAATTTTAAAGCTAATGTTTTTATTTTTGTTGGTTTTATGTAGAAATTTCGCGTTCCTTTACTCCAGAGAATTTCTACAGAATGGTGGTATATTTGTTTGTAAAACAAAGCATTTGCAATTAGCTGGAGGAACCAAAAGTGTTCCATCAGCGGACATTGCTAGTGGTATGGAGTTCATGTCCCCAAGGAGAAGTTCTCCTATGCATCCATCAAGTGGAGGTAAGACTTCTTATTTTTTTTTATTAATTTGATTTGTTTCTGATTAACAGTGTCAGATATATGCACTAATTATTTAAATAGTTTCGACATTAAATGTGTCATTAACCAAGAATCGGAAGATTACGAAAAATAAACTGGAAAGTCAAATACATGATAATATAAAGCTGAAAGTAAATAGAAGTGTTTGCCTCAAATAATACTGTTCAATATTAATTTACTATGAAAATTAAACATTACATGTAACATATAATTGGTTAGACAATGACAAAAAATTCTAGTTCTAGCAGAACGAAATCTCTACAGTATGTGTCTCCGTGTTTACAAATTGGTGCAGTGTTTATTGTGTATACTTATCTGTTGTGGAGAAGTTCCAACTCTCAAATCTGCAGTCGTTGTCAATTACTGTATGTTTTAGTATTGGTACCTACTGTATATTGGGTTTTTATCATTTTTCGAAAAATCTCAATATTGTTATTAATAAACGACTTTTCAGGATTTGGCGGAGGAAGAGGTGGCGGTGGTGCCGGAAGAGGAAGAGTTGCCCGAGATCGTGACATCATCGGAACCACAATCAAAATTACCCGTGGACCGTTCAAAGGTAGCATCGGTATTGTCAAAGACGCCACCCAAGCCACCGCTAGAATAGAATTGCACACTTCTTGTCAGACAATTTCTGTGGATCGTAATAATATCACAGATGCAGGTATGACGTTTGAATGTATCATTGAAATGATTGTTAATTAATCTTATGTTTGTGTTTTAAGGTACACCAGCCAAAGATGGCAGCGCTTCCAGTTATGGAAGAACACCAGCCTATTCCGGCAACCAGACACCGTTGTACAGGGATACCGGAAACAAAACTCCGATGTGCGAATCTGGCTCTCGTACACCACTGCATTATGGTTCAATGACACCTATACATGACGGTTCTAGAACTCCGAATGCCAGTTCCGAATGGGATCCAGCGATTTCAAATACTTATCCATCGCCTGCATATAATCCAAGTTAGTAGTAGCAGTAGTTTTTCTATTTTAATATTACATATTGTAAAGGGCGCATTGTCAAACTGTTAACCAACATGGTTATGTGAAACTTATATTAAACTGCATTTAAAAGGTCGCCTAAAGTGTTTATGATAATTATTTTCTGAAATGTGATAATTTCATCTACTTTATCGTTAAGGTACAGTATGATTTCATGGACAGGCCTTTAATAATAAATTTATTCCTTTATAGTGGTGGAACTTTAAGCAAATTGTATCACTATATATTGATTTTTCGAAGGCATCTGATAAGGTCAAAATCACAAGAATCTGTGAATAAACTTCAAAAATATAGAATGCTCACGTTGGAAATAACTAACGACTTATCTTACTGCTACCACACTAACTGCAAGAACTGCTGGATCTTTTCACATTTTTTTTCTAGCACTGTTTGATGCTCCTCAAGCCTCTTACTTAGTCTAGTTCTCTTTTTCTTTGTAATTGTTGATTTATGTGAAATGTACAAAGTTCATTAACAGAATTCTAAGATACCACAAAGTATCCAAAGAATATGGGTGACGCAAACTAATTCCGCTGTTCAAAAAAGATGACATAATAGTACCGGAACACTGTAGAGGAATCAATCTCTTGAGCACTACGTTAAAAATTGAAACACCGCTGGGTACGGCATTGCTTACACAGATGCAATATTCGTAACGAGATATCTGTCCAATTGACCTGGAGAAAGCCTTCGACAGCGTCGGCTAAAATGATTCATGTTCTAAGTTCTATATAATAGACCCATACTGCTAATCATTGAAACAATTGAAATCTCTATATAACTAAGCTGAAGGGGATTAGAAAATATTCGTTATACCAAGTACTAATTTGTTACAATGAGGTTTGTTAAATAGAGGTTAGGTTTGTCTAAGTTTTGTATTAAGATAAACACGTTACTAGCACGAAACTCTGTATCAATCTGCTACGAACTACTGAATCTTTTATTGAAGGACAATGCCTCTGATTGGCACATTTTTGTCCCAACTCTATTTTAGCCATTTCAAAACACATTCTTTAACGCTCTTGAACTCGCATGATTTAAGTTTTTTACTTTTTGCAGGCAGCCCACTTTCTTCTGGGAACTTTTTTAAAATTTAAAATTGTTAAATTAGCGACATTTAATTTTTTCTTTTTAGTATTTCCGTTTACATACTTAATGATTTTTCGGTTCTCTGCCATTGCAATTTTAGATTAAACAAAAGTTCCAAACAAGAGTATTCACAATGTTCACATTACTTATCAGTAAACAACAATAATTGTCTTACAGTAAACTTACCATGTCTTCAACTTGAGGAGAGGCGAATTCTTGTGGAAAATATTTGATAGATTGGGATAAGATACGTTATGTTACAGTTATAGGTTAACAAAAATCTTTATACAACGATAAAGGATGCTTTCTAGTTATATTCTAATATGACTGAAAGGTAATTGCAAATAGGTTTTTCACAAAAGATATTTGCACTATTACGGGCAGTTCTGGGGGATATAAAAAATTTGTTAAATCGAGAAAATTGTTATACTGAGATTCGTTATACTCAATGACTACTAATATAAATGGACCTGCCTGTTTACATTAAAAACGGGTTGAAAGATGTTTGCCGGAAAATAGTAAATAATGGCAAATTTCTTTCCATTGTAACCACTAAGACGTAAATCTACGTATATGTATGCATTGACTGAACGCCCGAACGGCGATACTTTACGCCGTTTATGTTCAGTAGGCAATAGCGCAAGTTTGCTTATTTACATTTTAATTTGAACTTCATAATTGATAATTTTTAATGTGTTTTGGCGTTGAAACTTTTTGAAATCAGTGATTATTAATATTATTATTATAATTGTAAAAAAATAATAAAGTGTTATTTCAGTGTTTTACATTCAGGAAAACGGCATATTCGTTTGCCGAATTATCTTCTCACCGGTAAGGGTTAGATCATAAGCGTGTTACTGAGTTTTACAAAAGGTTATTTAAGCAGTAAATAAAACTACATTTTACGTGAAGAAATAAATGTTTTGATAATTATATTACTTTTTAGTAATTAAGCCACTAATTGTTTTTGTTATTGTGCACATCTTTTAATGGATTTTAATAAATTTATATTTGTGGATTAGGTACGTAGTTCTATTATTTTGAATCTGAATAACATGGCCTTTGTTTAATGTAGTTTGGACGCTACAGTTGGAGCCGGAATATTTGTCAACAAATATATCCGTGTCTCTTTCTATTTTTGTCTCATGTTTCAACCCATTTTCCCTTGGTCCTATAAGAGAGTGCCAGGTCCATTTATATTAGTAGTCATTGGTTATACTGTATATACAAGAATAATAAAATACAGCACAGAATAGAAGGACAACTCACAGAGGAGAACCAGCACATATATAAGACAGGCAGACTGCTTAAGTCGAACTTTTAGTGGATGAGATAAGGCCGTGAAGAAAGGTAAAGGTTATATAAAACGAATAAATAAAAATCCTCTGATACGCGGATAATGCCATTACCACAGCGGAAAGTGAAGATAACGTACATTAGGTCTTCAAATTCAACGGAATAGCAAAACAACTCAATGTTGTAATCTCAGTCCAGAAAGCAAAAACACTTGTTATTAGGAAAGGGCCGATTAGATGTACGATAGAGATTGATGCCCTGGGATAATGGAAGGCAACTATTTGGGAATCACGTTAACCAGCTACAGAGAAACAAGTAAAAACCCAAATTCAGAGATACAAAGCTACTATAAGACCAATATTGACATACATGGCAGAAACAAGACTTGACACTTCTAAAACAGAAAGGATACTAGAGACAAAAAAGATGAGAATACCAAGAATAATCATGGGGAAAACACTAAGGTTATGTCCAACGTAAACACGATATACGAAAAGATAGACTGATAACAGAACATAAACAGGCAACTACCTAAAAAGATATAAGAAGAAAGATATGAAGTATGTTTGCTTTAGTTTGATGCAGGTATTATTACATTAACTCGGGTACTCAGTCTGCTAACTCCTCAAGTCTTATTAGGATATTGTTGACAAAGAGTTTCAAAGTTTAGATCGCACTCGGGGTCTCACTTTAATTACATAAGTTTCAACAGATAATTACGCTAGGAAGGCAAGTGCTATCGTCGCTTTAGTTAAGGTACAGGGGTTGTTTCTCATCAAATAGTTGTTTGACCACTTCTTATTGTTTTCAAAAGATCAATAAAGTAAATAAAACATGTAGATTTTTCAGAAGGTATTCTTCTAAATGTTACTTGGTTACTAAATGTGTCCCTTGTGTTAGTCAAAGAAATGTCAGTTTTTACAGTGAACTAAAGAAGGTAACTTTTATGGATTTTAAGTGCAGATAGCCTATTTTTAATGCAATATCCTAAGAAATATAATAATCAGAAACCCTCTAACTACTATAATAAAGCACTAGATGGCCCTCCATGAAGCTATTTTCTAAAAAGTGCCAGTTAAAATTTTTAAAGTCAAAACACATCTATAATCTGAAGCTAAATGTAAAATTTCTTTTAGGTACTCCGGGATACCAAATGAATGGCCCCTACACGCCACAAACGCCGGGGACAATGTACGATTCAACATACAGTCCATATCAGGCAAGTCCAGGTTATCAGAGTGTGGTATCCACTCCTAGTCCCACTGCAGGGTATGGCCAGTCTCCAGCGAGTAATAATCCTTACAGCACTCCAAGTTCGGGATACAGTCCGAATTTACCATACAATCCTCAAACTCCAGGGGCTGGATTGGATGTTCTTCCAATGACTGATTGGCACACAATTGATATTGAGGTTAGTCCATTTATATTTGTAAATATTATAAATTGCTCATAAAATTTTATGTAAGAAGTAAGATGATATTCAAGATTCAGTAATATTGCCTAAAGAGTTAACAAAATAATGTTAAGAAAAATTAGTAATTTTCCATTCAGGTCTTTCTGTTTTATTCCATCAAATTTCTGTTGATGGTATGAGTTTACTTAACTGTTATATTTACAATTTGTTTGTGTATTTAGAACAGTTTCAACTAAAACACTATTTTTTCAGATAAGTAACAAAAATAAATATGTTAAGTTACATAAACTCTCTAAGTATAAACATATATTGTCAAATACTGACCAAATTTTATTAATTTACAATTTTTGTCAAATAATTGCCTACTGAAAAATATTATTTATTTTCATTATTCACTTGGGTTTTAAAATTATAAAATATACAAATTTTACATATTTGTCTCCACCCTTGTCGATATTCGCTTAGCGATCAGGTAATGTCTGCTAGTTGTCTGATGTAATCTTAAATTGTTGGAGATTCGGGTTTTATCGGAAACTCTTATAGGACGAATACACTAAACTTTTTATATACCCCAAAAAAGTTACAAGAGTTCAGGTCTGGCAATTTGATAGGTCACGCTACTTGTCTATTGCGTCTTACTCATCGTCGACAAGATGGCAAAACGTCCAGCAACTCTGAAAGCACGTTATTTATTGCCTTCGCCAATTAAATGACGTGGCATAATGTGAAATCTATTAAGCCAACCAGCAATAATTATTAACTGATATTGGCGTTGAGAATTATGTGACTTAACAGACATAAATATAGTAGTGTAGTCACGGTCTACATCAGCTAGTTCCTAGTCGAGCCTCAAAACTGTTCGAAACTTCCACTTCAATGTTCGCAACCTTCTCGAAACGTTGAACTCCGCATTTTCCAATCCATTTCTTAAAGAACCTACAATCTCGATTGCAACCTACATAAATGGAAAACGCCACCATATTAATTAAATCACTCAAAATAATCCTGACGGTAAGTAAAAAAGTAAAAAATTTCAGAAATCAAAACTTGTTAAGTATAAGTTTTTCAAGGAAATAGTATCCAAAATTATTTTTTAAGACTTATATTTTTATTAAATTCAACCTATACACGAATAGGTAAAATTTCCTAGATTACATAAATAAAGTAATGACAAAAAAATGAAAACAATAGTTGTTATGGTTTGCATTTCAAAATGTACTCCCAAATCTTTTTACTATTGCTTGATGTTGAGATTATTTTTATGAATAGTACCTTTGTGGGTCCAGACAACTCAGACTTGTGCAGAATTTTATTGAGTACTAAAAATATAGGATTCTCGTATGTCATTTTAGCCAATCTGTCATTTACAATCCTACTGATAAATACTGTGAAGAGACTAATATTAAATAATTCTGTAAAATGTTCTGCATTGAGTTGTTGAGTACACAAAAAGACTTGATGATTAAAGCAACATTTTTGGTCATGAACAGTTTACTGTAGAACTGTTTCGTGGAGTTATAAAATTTTACTACATTTTAATTTTGAATGATTGGTGTTTCAAATTACACAATATATAGTATTTTCTAAGTATGTAGGCTTTCACGGTCGGTGTCAATGGATGTACTATATGTTTCCGGGCTGTATTGCCGTGGTCTATTGGAATATCTTCCGAACGTTTCCTCTGCAACTGTGGCAGAGATCTTCAGCGGCGCGGGCGTAGTTGGGTGCTGCCTTCGAGCAACGTGGTATCAACAAGACATTCCAATAGACCACAGCAGTACAGCCCAGAAACCTATAATACAGCCATCTATTGTTTTACAAAATTTGTGATGTACGTTTTCTAAAGGTTATAAAGGAAATTTTTTTGAAGGTTCAGTAAACTATACTTTTTCGAATTCAATTGTCCAATATACATTTTTGGAATAGTACTTACAGCAACTAATGTATAGAATTGAACGAACTAAACAAATGAAAAAAAAGAAAATTGTTCAGTCTTTGATAGATGAAAACAACGAATTTCGTAACGACGATGTTAGTTAAGCACTTGATAGCCTCGCTATCTCATATTATAAACCGACTTCTTAAATAATAACCTGAACATTCTTTTATTGATTCATATTTCGCTTGATTTCTAGGGTAAAGTTTCCATTTACAATTTTACTTTGAAGAAAAAATCCAGTACAATATTTATTTTCTAATCCTCACGTTTTACACATTTTACCACAGAAAATTGCTCTTTAGTTATTTCAAACTGAATCCTAAATACATTGAAAACATAGAGTAAAAGTGACAAGGTTCAAAACGGATGACGAGACTACTCATTTTCTAGTGCCTTAATTTTGTCTGTGCACCTTAGCAACTGAGACTATGTCGGTTTGTTGGTATTTCCACACTATGCTGCCTACTATTGAATTTATAGGCCTATGATTGCGTGAACTCTTTCACTTAGGCTTCAAGTCTGTACAGATTTGTGTAAGGACTAAATTATGTCTTGTGTGAACCCACTATTAAAAGTCCAAAAACATATTTCTGATCTGAGGTAATTTATTATTTGTTCAGGTTCGAATTCGAGACCATGATGATCCTGGCTTAGTGGGACAAACAGGTGTCATTCGGAGCATTTCAGGACCTATGTGTACGGTATTTTTACCCGCCGAAGATCGGGTAGTCAACATAATGTGTGATCACTTAGATCCAGTACGTCCGCAAAGAGGAGATCAGTTTAAGGTAATTGTTTCTATTAGATATTTTATAAAATTGAATTATAAATGTATATGTTTTAGGTCATTATTGGCGAGGAACGAGAACAAACTGGAGAGTTGCTGTCAATAGACGTGCACGAAGGGGTAGTCAAATTTAAAAACGATATTACTATGTTGCCGCTACAGAATTTGTGTAAAATGAGAAAATCAAATCTCTAGATTAGTTTCAAAAACTGTTTGCTGTTTCATGTTCTTTTTTAATATTTAGCAGCATAATCTCCATTGTGGGTAAAGCATGTGTTTCATTTTTATTGAAGTTAATCAATATAATGATATGTATAGATTAAAGTGTTTTATTACTTAGTGAACTAATCCTATCATTAATTACTGTTAGTTATGAGTAAAAGTCAATGTTCAAATAAAATGTGGATGATCTTATTAAAAATGATCAGCTGTGAAACTTGTGTGACAGTTATCAGGAAATTGGAACGAGTGTGGTAATAGACGTAATAACTAATTTTTTAAAACTGTTTTTTTTCGGGTTAAACGTGATGTATGAAGGTAGTTCTTCCTAAATTTGGTGCAAAATTCCAAGATATTTTAAAAAAACCATAAATCGACTTGTAAATCGCAATTCTCACTAAATAAAACTATTCAAGTTTTAAACAGCTCTTTTTAAAAATGAGCAACTCATGAAATTGATATTTATTTTTAACAACTAGTGTTTACATTAAAACGATAAAGTTAAAAAATATATTTAAAAAAACTAAACATAATGAGTACAAAGTTAAAAATTGCAATTAATAATTCTGGTACATTTATAAGTTTTGAGGCAATGCTTAATTTGAATTACAAAATATTATGGAATCTAAGTGTTTTGAAAGTAGTATGTTTCTTCTTAAATTAGACATAATATCAGTTTTAGAAAAAAATCTTTCGGACTGTACTGAAGTAGCTGGTATACATGAGTATTTTAAATGCACTTTATATATTTGTGGGTCATTAGTTTTCATTTTGCATTATAAAATTTCGAAAAAATAGATTCTTACTTATTATATAATCTAATATCTAGTATGTGACAAAGTTAAACATCTGCACAATTTTTAACCATCTGTGGATGTAAACAAAATCGATGTGAAATAGATTATTATGATTTATGAGTATCCCTAAAAGAATTTATTTTATACGTAAGGTCAACCTTGTTCAAATTTCATTCAAACTTTTAAAGGTTAACTTCTGGATTCTAAGTGTATGTATCTAGGCAATCCACATCTTTTGTTTTTCGTTAAAACTGCATTCAACTTAAATATTTAGTTATTTGCTCAAATATTTTTTACTAAATAGGTGTTATATAATCGAATACCACCATAAAAGAATTCACATCATATTGTTACGAGAATTCATCCGACCGCTGGTGCAATCGGCCATCAACCAATTCATGGAAGGGCCATTATTCCGATAAAATCTGGGAACCCGAATTGTTTGTCTCTCAACATGCGGACCGCTGCCGTTACTGGGAATTCCCTTAAAGCTTCCAGAACATGATGGAATTTCCCGATGGTTCGTGGACGTACCAGACAATTCAAAGATAAATGTATAAATAAGAAACAGCTGGGATAGGAGGCATTCAGTTTTCGTCGGTCGTTTGTACAGTTAAGATAAAATGTAAATAGTAGTTTCTGTGAATATAAATTTGTGTAAAAGTGGAAATAAATTAGAGTGAGTTAGACTGTGTTTTTAAATAAATCCAAGAACTGCATTGAACCCGAGTGTGAAAATAAAAACATTACAATATTTTGCGAACACGATAGGTGAATACCACGCCGGACAGAGGAGCTGAGTTTCGTTATTTTAGTTTCTCTAGTAGTCTGAAACATGCGAAGACCGAAATGGTCGAATGAATAACTGAAAGGTGAGATGTTCCAGATCCAAATGATACATTTGTACGACGATGGTGATTAAAATCTTTTGAAACAGTTCGATGATATGAATCATAGAATCGTTTCAGTAAAGATCTACACATCTCTAATACATATTTATCTTCATCTCTATGTATCTATTCTTTAAGATTCAGTCATAACTAGAGTAGGAATAGAATGAGTTTATTTCCTTATCCAGTTATCGATGATACGCAATTATAATTTGCTTAATTTTCACTGAAATCACTTTTTATTTTCGCACATATTTTGGCATAAATGATATTATTATTAAGGGAAAAATCTATTGCAAGCATATATTTTTTAAATTTAAGTAGCAAGTATTTACTGGGTTTGAACAATAAATTAATACATTTTTATGATTATTATTGTACTTAAATTGAAGGTTTAATAATCCTGAATTCAGCTGTTTTGTTTGACTCAAGCAACCCCCAATATATAAATTTACAGTAGATTTGAGATATTTGCCTTGTTAAATTTATGTTCCATGATTAAAATTTTCTTGAGTTTGGTTTTACTAATGCGAAATTATGAAACTGTTTACAAAATATTGGATAACTGTAGATTAAAAGTACGGAGAAGTTCAAACGCTGCAAAAATGGTATTTACATACATGTGACGTGAGACACTCTGATTGCTGTTCAAAGACGAGTTCATGTTAAATAATTTTCTTTAGTGAGGTTGTGATGTTATCTCACACCGGCTACATTAAGACTGCATATGTTCCTTCTGAATGAACTGCTTATTATTTTATTTTGTTCTCAAAAAAATGTGTTCAATACTTGTGCTTAAAAATTCTCTTATTAATCGATAGGTAGGGTATAATAAAAACTATGCACAATGTAAACAGAGGAGAGTTTAATAAAAAAACAAACAACAATATGGAGTACAAAAAATGATCCAAAAATATTAGACTTTCATTATAGTAGCTAAATTTGGAAATTCTAATATGCCTATATAGTGAAAAATTAATTTATTTACAAAAATTCTATGTGAAAATTAATATATTTACAAAAAATACAAAAGTGAAATCTGGAGAAAAAATGTGCTCAACTATGATCTTATAATCAAAATGATTTGTTCAAAAAGATACCGGTATAAACTATTTAACAAAAAAAACCTTATCTTGCACAAATATTTTCTTTTACCATATATACATCGAAATTAATATTTGTACTGTACTCCTAGTCCTGGAAATTTAAAGCCAAAGATTTCACAAATCGTATGACATCACGGAATCTGTACTTCATCCACCAATGGCTGCACAGTAATTGAATCCTATTTAGTTAACGGTTAAATAGCTACTTTATGCATGGCTAACTTTCTAAAAATGAGTTACAACATAAACTCCTTTGCAATGACCAATCAAACGACATAACAAATATGTTTCCACAATAAAAAGGAAACGCTTTCGGAAACATGAATAACTCCATCCAAAACTCAACTTCACTGTAGAAAATACTCCATATATACGGTTAAATGGTTAAATAGATCCAACTTCAACGTAAAATCGATCCAAAATATAAGGCCTCATCATAAAATAAGACGGCTTCACCATAAGGAACTCCAAATAACAGTTAAACAGGTCCAAGGCACGAAAAAGCTCCAACATAAAAGCAAGAACCGATCTTAAAACCAAGATCCCAACTTGAAAAATAGTTCCTAATTTTTCGAACAAGGGTCGACTCTAATCTGATAATTTTTCTATAATCATAATATCTTCCAAATTGATTCAAACACCAGGGAATATATGAATGTTTGTTTCTACTACTACGTACGTGAAAATTCTCCTACGGCCACTTCTCTTTGGTAAAGCGTCATCATTACCATCTCCCCTCTCAAAGGATCCAGGATTGCATCGAAGAAACTTTACAGTACACAGGACCGGCTTCAATCAAATAACTAATCACAAGAGAGGTAGAAGATGTGAATTAATGTTAATGTAATAAGGTTTTTAAGAAACAAGTATTTTATGGATGGCTAAAACGTCGCTTTTGTAAGTTTCGAAGCGTTAAGCATAACAGACATTGTACAGTGCTAACAAAAGGTACTGTCCTGAGTATTGCCGGCTGTAGGAATTCAAACAGACAACGGACAAGGTGCTCAAGGATTACTAACACGCGAATTAGTTCAGAGAACCTACAAAAGAAACAACTCCAGCTTCAATAACTACAGTTCTAGTTCCACCAACTAAACCACAAGGTTAGTCAAAAAGGTTTCAATTTTTCACATGTTACAAGTCAAGTGAAATCATAGGTATGCAATACATTAATTGGATATGCTTACACCAAGATAAAAGGTTTGGTTAGCAAGGCGCTCAAGTCTTTTTGTTAATAATGAGATCTTACGTTGCTAAGAACATACCGGTTCGTTGGATTGTTTTTAACCAGGTGAAATACTTTGACGTATTCATCAGCAAAAACCAGTCGTCTACCCATTTAGAAATCTGCAGGTCAGCTTGCACTTATATAAGCACAGCGAGAATTTGCCTATATGCCATAACCATATTACATAAAGCTGCAAGTAAGTTTCTGATACCAGAAATAAAATCGGTTCCAAAATTGAACCTTGAGGAACACTACTTAAACATCTTAAGCTTTGTTAGCAAAGCTTAATTTCTTTAAGTAATCGTCCCTGATGCCATTGTGTATTATAGAGGGCGCGATCAAATGCCGTCCAAAGAAAGCGAAACCTTGTTGACACATATCATGGGTTGGGAGACTGAAATTCTATTGCCAATATAAGTGGAATGTCTTCGATGGCACATTCCATAGAATATTCAAAATAAATGTGTATGAATTAGATTTTGCGGTTTTAGGTCAATGCTGGTTCAATGCAAGTATAGAATTGACGAAGGACCTTTAGCGGAACAATCAATAAACACGTGCCGTCACGTAAATTAATTCACCAAATAAAAGTTAGTCACTGACCTTTTACGTCGAAGCTCTGCAAAGGGTGTTTTCTTGGTTCTTCTTTCTTCAGAGGCTAGCCCCGTAGCAGCAGGAACAGTTTTTTAGAGCTTCTTCTGGACAACACGTTACACAAAAAATAGCGACGTAATGTTCATTGATTTAGCATACAAAAAATGCGGGTTTAACAACAAATGATGCGCTTTTGTAAACACAAAAGAAACAAAATGAAAGCGGTTTAGCGGTGGTTTCGAACGGAGCTACTAACTCGCGAAATCGTAACGCAAAAAACAACAATAAGCGCCGTCTCTTCAGACGGAATCAAAGCGACCGAAAAGTTCGAAGAACAATACACGAACCTCCCAAGCGTCCTAACAGCTCGGGAACCGAAACAGGAATGTCAATACGGTCTATATTTTACACGCAAAAAACACTTACAATTAGCATTAGCGCGACGGAATGTTTTAGAAAAGGTGCAGAAGTTTAAATATCAATGAAGTAATTCAATCAAATTGAAAATAATACACTAAACAAATTGCGGGAACGCACCAATAAGAAAGATGATTCTATAAGGTTTAATGCCAACAGGTGCTAAACTGATGGGTTTACAGGTCATAACTTGTCACATTTTTGTAAATTAAAGTAAAACTTGTGGTTTTCTGGGTTTGGTAAGGTATGTAATAGAAACGAGGGTAATCGACAGCGAGTAGCTAAATTTGTTTGCACATTTCTTAAATAATACTGCAGTGAAACTATCAGGCCCTAGTCAGGAATGTGTTTCAAATACATTATTTTATTTTTTATACTAACTCCAAAATCAGTGACAATGATTTCAATCTGATTTCTTGAAAATACTACATGGAACTTATTGGCAACATCTTTTTCTGCTGTAAACACAGAATTTCTTAGCAAACATGCAGTAGAACATTTGCTTATACATTTCTCAACATAGGTGATGTTACTTGGGTTAAAGGAACTTCATATATATTTTTAATTATTTGAAGCTAGATGATTTTTGAAGTTTTGTTTAGCTGTAGTTATTTGAAGCGTGTGATATTTAAGATAGTCTGTATTTCTATCATTTCTGAGTAGAACTGAACTCAGCCGCGGTTGTTTGGTCTACTTTGTACATAGTAAGAATAGATTTCACCGACACCACATAGGGTGGATCGAAAAAAGGATTTATTTTAAATCATCTTCTAATAGCAGTCAAACGTAATCATACCGTCTAACTAAAAAGTATACGAAAGATTTACACAACTAAATGAGATCTTCCGTTCGAACCTGGAGGAAACTCAAGTTTTTGGCATATTTTTCCGAATTTTCTACTTTCTAATCGTTTTGCTCCAATAGTTGTTGAAATAGCCCCACAAATATGTTTTTCCTCCAGGGGTCTCAATAAAACACTATTACCAATATATTTTTGCGTATACATAACTAAATGACATTTTATTTCAGCTCATTCAAACAGGATTTTTTTAAATATTTAGCTAACTTTTGGGAATTTTCTAAATTCTCCCGCAAATACAAAATGGTTTAGAATTATGCATACCAGGTGGCGAATGCTTTGTTTTCGAAAAATCTTTCAAACAAAACCTGGGCTCCTCGGATACATCAGTCGGAAAAAAAACTACACGAAGTTTTGGGAGACACCTTTTTTAATGATCGTCAAATAGGCTATAAGAATGCTTCTTTAACACCAACAAATTAAATCTAGATAGGTAACTATAGTTTTAAGTTGTTGTGAAGGTTATGTTGAAGATAATATAATCGTAGAATTCGATTGTCTCCAGTAATCTAAATGAACTAGATTTTATGGTTTGAGTAATATTTGGCATATTCCTTTAATTCTGACTTAAATTTTTCACAGGTAACAGTGGTTGAAATTTATGACGTGCATATTTTTATATCAAGATGCATAAAGAGGGTCTTTAACAGCAACTTATTAAAATGCAATAAGTAGATACTCGACTGTAACGTTTGTTCAAATTTTTGTACCAAACTTCATATAATGCAATTTTTCCATAATGTGTTAGTAGCGGTATCATCACATCGTACTAGAACCAGATCATTAATTCCTCCATTTTCAAAATGTAATTTAAATATCTTTTGCACTTCGTGACGAAGGAATAAAATGACCCAAAAGATTTTTATTCTGGTTCGGGATATAACAGACATATGCTCTTCTTTTATAGTTGCAGGTTTACGTTTTCTACTTTTACTAGTTTACTGCATTATATAACTTCAAAAAATGCTGTTTTTTAAGGAATACGGTTTTCATTAAATTCTTGGGCCCATGATATATTAAGCTGTACTTTTTTCGCGTCAAATTTTATTTCTATCTAAAATCAAAGATTCATCGTGATAGGATATTAAACCTACATCTGTTAAGGTAAAAGAAGTAACTGCTGAGACAGGAACAAACTGATAATAATCTATCAAAAACAGTATAGTTTTTAATTTTAAGGCCGACAAGTTCTAACAGCTGAAATATTATTACACCTAAAAAAAGACTAAATATAATATTTTTCAAATAAAAATAATATCCAAAACGTCACTTTGAGGCATTAACAATTATTGAAAAAGGTGTCTAATCAAACCTCCTGCAGAATTGTTCCCGGTGGTTTTATTAGAGTGAGCTGTGTTTTGGTCGAAAGACTCTTCATAAGCAAAGCATTCAAGAGTTAGTAGATCTAATTTAATACAAGTATATATTTGCAGGGAAATTTTGAAAGTACCCAAAAAATAGCTATTAAGGCAAAAAGATTAAAAGTGGAAAATTCGACGAAATATGCAAAAAAGAAATTTATCTTGAGGTTCGAGCGGAAGTTCGCATTCAATTGGATACATCTTTTGCAAACCTTTTAGTTAGGGGGTCAGATGATGTTTGACTGCTATTAGAAGAAGATCTAAGAAACATGCCTTTTTTCAATCCACCCTACACCACATACTTGAAATACCCATAAATTTCAGTTCACTGTGTAAGAAATTGAGACTAGGTAAAATACATTATGAGTTTGTTCGTTTATAGAATATTAATAATATATAGGAAACAAACTAATATAACATCCAATTAATATAGAAAACCTGCACAAATTTTGCTTTTCTAATAAAAACTCCAATTCCCTCTTTGCAATACATTGCATTATGGACGTGACATATGTCAGAAATCAGAAAGAATGCTATTAATTTCATACACCTTTGGTTAAATTTTTTGACGCATTTACTGTTCTTCGGATATGAACCGCAAGTTGATTGCAAGTTAATTATTCAACAAATTTTATTTGGCACTTAAGTATAGAAATTTAAATTAAGAATTAAATTACACATTAGGATTAATACTTGAGTCATAACAAAATAGTGACAATTATTTTAATTCTCATAAAATTTATAACCATTACTAATGATAACGCAAGGAAATAGAAACAGAGACAGGAGATAACAAGAAACGGGCAGTATAATTCGTAAGAGGCTTTCACTTCCATCGTTCAGTCTCAAATAACTGTCGCTCTTTTTATTAATTTCATTTTTGCCACCACTTGTGCATGGAAACAGTTAAAAAATATTGCAATGTTTATATTTTCATTTCGGGTTCTTGGATTTATTTAAAAGCACAATTGAACTTACTATAATTTATTTCCACTAATTTTATATTCTCACAACTATTTATCTTGAACAACTGCTCTTTACTATACGGCAATCGAATACTAAATGAATCCTTTCGTCGGCTCTCCGTATTTATATATTTCATCTCAGAAGGCTCTAGAACATGGGTAGGCAACGCGGCAAAGTGATATTATTTTAAAAGCGCATAGTAATGATACAATGTTTTGGAACTTAGTCGATGAAAATAAGTATCCTATTTTAAGGAAATGTGCGCTAAAAATTTATTCATATTGTGCAACAACAAACAATTGCGAGTCTTTGTTCTCAAATATGAAATATTTGAAATCAAAATACCGAACAAAGCTTAATTACTCACCTTTAGATAATTGTTTATGTATGTATAAATATATCCCCAATTATAAGAAATTAGCTGAAAATATGGACACCCAAGTTTCACACTGAATTATATGTATGTATCATTATGTATGATAACAACAAAATAAATGTTTTTTAATGCCTATTTATACTGTAAACTATGCGCCCTCGGTGATTTTCAAATTTAGTATTACGCCTTTAAGGACAAACAGGTGGCCGACCCCTGCTCTAGAAGGTCAAAGAGCCGCCCAGAAATTTTCTTAATTTATTCTCATAGATTCTAGATATTTCAATGTCGGATGAATTCCCGTCACAATATTTTTCTTTTCCTCAATTTTTAATCACGAAAAGTATCAACAATATATTATACATTTTTTGCTTAAAAATCCTTCTATGGTTATTAATAATCTAAAAATGTACACCCCCGGTAGGGCTGGAATTTACCCCCGGGGGTTTTCCCGCTTATCCGCACTACATAATTTTTCTTATTTGTGTAATTTTACAACTATTGTCAAAATTTCAAATAAATCGGTGTAATTTGAAGCGAAAAAAGTTCAGTGACTGGACTACATTTTATCAGGGCATCTGTTGCAATGTATTTTAATGTTTCCAGCTGGATTACGCGTAAACTTGTCGAACCGCTACAATTGAAATGTATTCGGCCCTGGCAATGTACTCATTGAATAGTTTCGTATATCGTTATCAACCAATTCCATTTAATTTTACAGCTTAGACATGCTCATATTTAAGGAAGTAAGAAAGATAAAGGATAGTCTATATATAATTAGGATAACAAAATCTATGTTTCTTTACATGATTAAACCGAATGATACAAAAATAAATAAATATTTTCCTCATACACATCAATAACACTGACAATTCCAGACACACCAACAAATACCTACACATATAGAAATGCACATACATACAGAAATATACATGGAGCTAGCAAACCGCTACGTATTTGCCTACTTTGAGTAAACCTAAGAGCGGCTATAACATCATACAATTGCTGTCGGAGCAAAGTGTTGTACAACATGAAGACACTTTTTTTTGAATGAACATTGATTCAATCATAAAACTACTCACAAGTAACTGAATTGGATTCAGCGACATTGAAGTTCTCCTTATTTGTACTATAAATAACCTTGAAACAACCGCTAAATGAGCTCTAAATAAAGATGCATGGGCAATCGAATAAAAGAATCCGATTTAGTGATTTTAAAAACTTGCCAGTGTTGTCCATGTTTCCATCCATTATATTTGTTTCGACCTTTAACTAGCCTAGAAAGTCTTCGAAATAACCTTTAAGTGGCTTTGCTTGATTAAGCAAAAAAGATAATCGAATACAGCTACCCCGGAAACCAGAGCACACCGTCAGCTAGTCTGGTGACATTGTTATAAGAATGTTATCCTGTCCTTCTTTGAGCCCTGATATTTCGAAAACTATGCATAGCACGATTTTGGGCCGATTGAAATTTCTGATCAGCGTGCTGTCTTTCTGTAAAATTTCAGCCACATCGACATACTTTTTTTTCAATCGGTTTTGTGCGGAGTCCTTTGATATTATTGCTTGTAAGTAAAACATACTTGTAAAGTGAAGGTGATATTTTCAGTTGGCAAAAATACTTTTACACACAACGCCCGCTGTGTTAAGAACTATACATGAGCAACAATTGAGTTCTTACCGCCTAACAAAACTTCAAGAGTTGTTGCCCAGGAATTCTGTTCTCACGCTACTTACCAATTTCCTATCAAATAATAGACTGACATTATTGACAACGAAATAAGTGAACGCGTTGTGTTACCTAATTCACCTCATTATGGATTTGCTGGAATTGATGGCTTTGCACGTAAAAGGTCGAATATGGTTCCAGCATGATGCAGCCGAGGATCGAGCTTATTTCAAACAAAATGGTGCTTTTTTGATTGGACGAGGTCCTGTTGATTGGCCAACTCGTTCACATGATATAAATCGTATGGACTTTTATTTCGGGAGTAATTTCAAGAAAATTATTTATAAGTCTGTTCATGCAAGAAAATAAATTATACAACAAGTACATGAAGGTTTTCGAATTAATAAGGGAAATCGTTTGTAACCAAGTACAAAAATAAAGCTGATAGTGACCATTTTGATCATTTTCGTTAGTTGTTAATTGTTTAGATATTAATCGTTTATTAAATAAAGGATTCAAAAACTGAATGGTGATGAAAACACGATTTGTCTTGTCTTTCGAAAATGGCTGATTTAAAAAAAAAAAGATTAGTACCTCGAAAATAAGCATTTCCGGCCTTACATTCATATGAACTTTTTTCATATTTTGAATAAAAAATATCCTGACGAGATTAACGCATGCTTATTGATTGACACATCCTTTATAATTTAAATATAGTGGGGACCTAAAGTAATGGATAAAAAATTCATTTTCTGTTTAATTATGAATGTAAATGAAAAATTCTGAATCAGTCCAAATTTTATATATGAAACTACACTTTTTGAATTAGATTATACCCTGGCCCCTTGAAAACCTTAGGGTTAATAACCTGCCCCTAAAAATTAAAAAAAAGGAGTGCAGTGTGATATCAATTTTAAAAAGGTTTTCGATTCACTATTCAGCAATATAGGTTTTTTTTATTTGTAGACGTGGATACTAAAAATCGCAATTTTATCTTATAAAAACAAGTAACCCTCCAGTCAAATATATGTCACGATTTATTAGTCTATTAGCTATCTTTTTGCCAAAAAATGTAAAATCGGATCTTTTGTGACATTTAAGAAATCTTTTTATACCATTTAAGATCTATTTTAAATTTATTTTAGTTCCCTAGACGTCATTACTAATTTTTAGTTATTAATCGTTTATTTAGGAATTTGTAAACAATAATTAAATTTTTAAAGGGACCTTTTTGAGATCCAAAAAAGACTTATTAATACTTATTGGGGTGGGTGATAAAACAAGAACGTATTCTGAGGCATGCAGAATATTATTAATTAATCAATGACGAAAAGAAATTGGATATATTGTTAAATGTTGAGATAAACCCATAAAAACCTACTAGAGAAGTAGCTGCTAATAATGATGTAGTAAAATAGCTGTATTCATAATTTTGAACAGAGAGAAATACCATCTATATCAAATTAAACTGGTTCAGGAATTAAGTTACGATAATCCTGATAACAGATCAGAATTTTGTTTATGTGAATCAGCGAACACATGCCAAGGTAATCCGATGTTTCCCAAAAATATTCTTTTCTCCGATGAGGCAGCACTTACCCTACATAAAACTGACAATAAGCAAAATTGTCAATATCAGTCAGTCAGTCAGTCAGTCCTATCAAAGTGAAGATTTTAATAGAATAATTGCACCAATTTGTAGCGGGCATTAACTGGGGCGAGTTACTTGGATTTTTAGGGTTCCGTATATACAATATACCCTTATAATATCACTCCGGATTTTTGCCTCTGTCACATCACAGCAATGTTCTCCTAAACTACTGGACGGAAAAGGTTGAAATTTGGTATCAATGTATAGTTTGGTGACCCGATCAGGAGTACATATCGTAAAAGAAGAAATTTTGATTGTAGGGGTTCTTCTGGGGGAGGAACTAAAAAAATCGACCGTTCCCCCCTGATCTCTGAAACTAGTGAGCCTAAAATTTTGAAAAAAAGGAAATATAGAACGTTGCCCCAACTTACAGGAAAAATAAGAAGAAACCATGAATAATAATTTTGGGGGGAAAATTATAGAATTAAATGAAAATTTAAAAATAAAAAAAATTCAAACGCATCATGTAATACATCAAATGAAAAAAAAAGTTAAAAAGATATTAATGAAAATTTACCCATTCCCCCCCCCCTTATATCCGAAACTATAAAACGTTAAAATTTGAAAAAAAATAGAGGCGTAGGTCTGACCTGAAGTTTACTGGAAAAATAAGGAGAAATCTCTATTTTTAATTTTGGGGGGCAAATTACAGAATTAAATGGAAAATATATAATTAAAATTGTTTCTAACCCATCATGTTATATATCAAATGAAAGGGCTCATTATGACGAAAACAAATATATATATATATATATATATATATATATATATATATATATATATATATTTAATTAATTAATTAAAAGTTATTAACAAAAGTATTAAAAAAAATACCCATTCCCCCCTTATCTCCAAAACCATAAGCAAGAAAATTTTGAAAAAAAATGGAGGTATAATCCCGCACCTGAACTTTACTGGAAAAATAAGGAGAAACCCCTAATATTCATTTTGGGGGGGCAAATTATAGAACTAAATGAAAAATATAAAATTAAGATTGTTTCTAACCCATCATGTTATATTTCAAATGAAAGGGCTCATTATGAACAATACAAATATATTTTAAATTATATTAAAAAAATATTTTAAAAAATTACTATTTCCCCCATTATTCCCCAAACTATAAGACCTACATTTTTTTGTTTACAGGAAAAATATGAACAAATACCTAATATTAATATTGGGGGCCAAATTATAGAATTAAACGGAAAATAAAAAAATATTTTTTTAACGAATCATGCAATACATCAAATGAAAGGGCTCATTATGAGGAATACAAATATATATTTTTCATATTTTTAAAATTAATTGTTTACAAGATATTAACATAATGATATAAAAAATTCTCATTTCTCGCTTTATTTCCAAAACCATACTATCTAAAATTTTGAAAATAATTAGGGACACTGGGGCTCACTTGAAATTTATAAGAAAAATTATTAGAAAACCCCCATAGTAATTTTAGGGACAAATTATACAATTAAATGGAAAATAAAAATTCAATTTTTCAAATGCATCATGTAATATATCAGATAAAAGGCTCATTATGTGAATTACAAATATATCATATTTTTATATCATTTAGACAGTAGATTATAAAAGGCTTCTCTGAAAGTTTATTAGTAAAATAAAACTCTAATGTTAATTACATATGTATTCTGATAAAAATCAAGCGAATCCTGAATCAGATAAAACAAAAAGTCTATGTGTTGAAAATCAAAGTGTATATTTATTATAAATCTAAAACGCTTCCTTTAAAAGATCTTAGGGTAAATATAAGAAAATGCACTCATTCCCTGCTTGTCTGAAACTAGAATATTAGAATCTTGAAGGTGGTACGGAACCCTTAGTATCCAACTCGCACTTGATCAAATTATTTTAAAAAAGTTTTAATAGCTGAATTAAGACAACTTTTTCCTGATACTGTTAACCCTGCAGACACTAATAGAAGCATATGGTTTCAACAAGATTCCACTGGATTATATTTGTGGGGCTATTCAAAATCAAAAATCTACAACAGTAAAACAACTAATGTTGATGATTAAAATCAATAGAATAGCGGAAGAAATTAATCAAATCAACGCAGATATGTTTCAAACCGTTGTCGAAGAATTTCAACACCGTTTATTTTTTTTCAAGAAATGATTTAGAGTATAATTATTGTAAATATTGTTAATTACTTCAAACTTTATTTTTTTATGTGGCATTATTATTAATAATTATTAATTTCACAAAGAAAACAATTATTAATCGATTTATTTTATTGCCAACGACCAAAAATCAAAAAAGTATATAGAGAATTGAAAACCCTTTTTGTAGGCTACCCCTTTCCATTTAAGATTTTTTAAGGGGCAGTTATTATCCCCAGGGGGTTGAAGACACATGTGAATATTTTTAATCAAAAAGTGTTGTATCATATATAAAAATTGACAGGATTTTTCATTTACATTTCAAAACAAGTTCGATAAGTATTCTTGTATCAGATAATTTTGTTCTTTTGTGAAGGCAGCTATCAAGTTCCAACTTTATTTTTTATAATTTTTTATAATTTATACAAATTAATCTATTGATACATTGATGAATAAACTGACGGTATCAAATGAACAACAAAAATAGATTACTTTTATGTTTTTTTTTGGGCAATAACACCACAATAGAAATAAAACGCAATCTACATCAATAAATATAAAGCCATTGACAACGAAGTCAGAATAGACTTCGAAACGTTTGGTATTCCTGCAATATACGTCGTTTTATTTCTATTGTGGTGTTATTGCCCAAAAAAAAAACATAAAAGTAATCAAGAATATGCCACAAACAACGTTTAGAAGACAAACAAAAATAGATCTTTACTTTCTCAATCATTCAAAAATTACCACATTCAATCAACCATTATTGTAATGATGGTATTTATCGACACATTTGACAAATTGGTAACTGTCGAGCATGTTATCCATATTGTGATTTAGTTAAAATTACATCTAATTTTACAATAACACACTAGTAGGTACTGTAATATGAAGAAAAGTACTTTCATTTTATTTACAAAATAAAACAACTATTGTGGACAGACTTTTTGTACACATTATTTGAGACGAACTTTGCCCAAACTAAAAAGAGGCAAATTGTGGGTTTTTTCACAAATTAGTATTCCTATGGGAAAAGCAGAATACGAAATCTGTTTTGAGGAGGCAATATTTTACGAAAATTAGAAAATTTAAGACAAAACTTAACTAAACAGCTGGTGCTCAACTCGATATGTTAATAGAAGAAACAATTATTATTTCTGAGAAAAGTCATGATGATAATTCCTCGGATGAAACCAACTAATTTATAAATGTTTATATTTACTTCATGCATAAAATTGGGCTACTGTATATTTTCAATTAAACATTATTCTAATTATGAAATTGAAGATTTCTTTTTATATTAAAAATGTTAGTGTTGCAAACCAGGAAATTTCTGTTACGCACCCCGAAACTAGCCCCTTCCACTTTGAGCTGAAATCTGGGTATACCCATGCCAGAGCTTTGACTCCTCCGGTTTCGAAGATTCTAATGCTAATCCATTATTATCTTGGACACACTGTATTTCCCTGGTCATCAGTATAATTATGAACGTCAAACATATTATTATGTTTATGTAAGAATGGAATTAATTCATGATAGGCATCGAGTCATCTATACGTTTGATAAATCAGTGAATCACTTGCTAGATACGTAATATTCAGTGAGAAATAATTTGGGAGCGGAACTTTTCGTTTTTAAAAAACTTTATTTCACAAAACCTCTTAACAATGAATATTAGTATTGACTGTTGTGAGTCTAATATAATACTGAATAATAAATCTTAACTAAACGTACAAGTATTACACGAGAAAATGCTGAAATAGAATTAGTTGGAATTATTATGATGTATCTTGATATCCTCGCCCACGTGGATGACGCCGAGGCTGCATGTAACTCCTCCCCCTTTGAGAGATGAGCCCCTAACTAAGGGTGCGAATTAAACATTGAAGATTCTCCCTTGATCGTCTTCTTCTAAGTGTCGACCACCTCCTTGGGATTGATTCTTCTTTTTTCGTAGCAGCTGATTTCTAAGAATTAATAAACCAACTGCCAAAATTATAAATATATATAAAAGAATTGTCCAGATGCTGGTTTTCGAATAAGTTATTGGTTCTTCGATTTCTTCAATTTTATTTTTCTCAATATTCAAAATATTTTTAATATTTTTTAAATCATTGAAATCAAAATTATTTAAAGTTAATGGTTTAATTGAAAGTCCATTAAAATGATTAATTGATAAGTTACTATTAAGTTCTGGTAAATCAATATGTTTAATCTTCAATCTTGAGTCTTCATATGCAGTCAATACATGGCTCTTCATATAAATTTGACAGGCTGGAAACAGTTCAATGACATACTGTCCATATAACATAAAATTGTCCTTTTCTGATCCACATTTTTGGGTCACTAAGGTTTTATTTGGAAAACTCACTAAATATTTATTTTTTGACAGTTTTTGAATTTTAAGTTCATTTAAGGTTATTGGAACACTTTTGCAGTTTGTAATATTTTGGTTAAATTTTAACAAGTTCACTTCACAAGGTGAGTTTTCGTTTATTTTTATTGGATTTTCTTCTTCACAGATATATTGATTATCGATTATCCTTTGGCATGGTTGATTTGTAGATATGTATTGATGCTCATTAAGGATAATATATTTGGTATTAGGAATGATTATTTCAGAGAAATTGGATTTGATTATTGGCAGAGGAAACAGTTCATAATAATTAAAGTTTTCTTTTAATGTTATTGGTATTTCCAATATAAAATAAATTTGATTTAACTTATGATAAGCTTTGACAGTAGTTATCTGTTCAAACAGAAGAATGTTTTCTTTACTAGCTTGAAATGGTAGTTTATGTTCCTTTTGAATAAGATTTTCAATTGAATTTATTTCTGTGATAAGATCGTCAGGTTCAACGATTGAATTATGTAATATATTTAACTTAGAAAAAGTAATTGCTGTTTCCACAGTTTCCAATATTTGAATAATTATTTGGTATTCAGTAATTATTTGGGAAATAACAATTTCAATTAGCATAAAATCTTTAGTCTTTGAGTTTTCAATCTCATTATTTTTTACATGATTTTCGATTTCTAAAATTTTATTTTTAATTGCTTCTTCATTATGCATTAATATTAGAATACTTTCATTGAATTTCTTAATTGATGATTCTAGTATAACAATTTGATTTTTTAAGATACTTTTAATTTTATTTTGATTTCTTATTAATTCATTTATTGATTTATCATATTTTTCAGCATCTTCGTTATCTAAATTTCCTGTGATTGCTTTTACAATAGATCCTAAGGCATTAAGTAAACCTCGTTTTTGTCTTCTTAAATTATTTTCGTTAAACATTAAAGGATTCATTTGAGTTAACAAACTTTTTATTTTCATTTGTAAGTTTCCTACTAAATGATAAGAGTTATAAAATTCTTTTCTGAAATCTTCACTATTATTAAAATTTAAAAATATAGATTGTAATTTATTTGCAGAGTTCGTTAAAGTTTTATATTCATTTATCAAGTCAGTTAAATCTATTATTTGAATAAAACTAAAATGATCTACTCTAATTTGAGCTAATCCTAATTTAAGCGGGAACAGTCCTGGATTTTTCTCTAGTTTATAAAATTTTGGACTGTTATCTTCAGCGTTGCTACTTGCTACTAAGATTATTATAAATCTGAAACAGAAACAGGGATTCTTAGTTCCTTGACATGAATAATGTCTATTTTGTCATTTTTCATTTTACACTTAACTTTGTTATTTTCTAGAATTTCGATAATTCTTAGTGGTCCTTTAAATTTATTTTCTCTTTTATTTCTTTGGTCATTGACTTTATAAACAATTTGTCCTACTTTAAATTGATTTTGTTCAGGTCCTTTATCATTTCTTTTTTCAGCGATTTTTCTTTTTAGTTTTTCAGAATTTTCAGATATTTTTTTATAAACATGATTTATTTTATTTTTGTGGTTATTCACATAGTCAGTATAGTAGCTTGAGTTTAACAGGTCATTAGGGTCTCTTGAAGAAGTATGTCCTAACGTCAATTCATAAGGGGTAAATTTTGTTGTTGAGTGTATTGAACTATTATAAGCAATTATAGCATATTTCATTATATTTAGATCATCTTTGTTTTTATTTCTTAAAATTCTTAAATGTTCTATTAGTGTTGAATGAAATCTCTCAACAGGTGAATTACTTTCATGATGCTGAGGTGTAGTAAAATGAATATTTATTTTATGTACTTTTAAGAGTTCTTTGACCGTATCATTCTTAAATTCACTTCCATTGTCGCATATAATTTTTTCTGGAATTCCGTAAAAGGTAAAATATTTTATCAATGAATTACAGACTTCAATAGCTGATTTTGATTTTATAAAGAAGGCTTGTCCTAATTTGGAGAATTTATCAAAAATTGTTAAGTAATCTTTTCCATCAAATCTAAACACATCAATATGAATAATTTGAAAAGGTTTAGAGGGTGTCTCAGTAATAATTATTGGTGAGTAAGGTTTATCTCTAGCATATTTTGCTGTTTGACATAAAATACATGAATTTATAAAATTAGTAATATCTGACCTCATTGATGGCCAATAATAACGTCTTCTTAATTGTTCAAGAGTTTCCTGAATTCCTCTATGATTACATTTTCCTTCATGCTGAAATTTGATCAACATAATTTGTTCTTCCTTTTGTCTTATAGTATTTACCATTTTAAGACATCTAATTAGTTTTAGTCCAGTTGAATAAAAATGATCTTTATAAATATTTGAAAATTGAAGGTATTGATTTTCATTATAGAAGTAAAGATAGTATGTTTTTCCTAAGCTTGTGTATTCTTTTAGAAAATTAAAGATTGATTTTTCATTTTGTGGGATTTTGACCTCACGTATTTTTAATTTTTGGAAATTATTATTTTTTACTGCTATATCATCATGAACGTTTGGTTTTATTATTATTTGATTCATTTTGTTATTAATGATTTCATCTAATAGTGGTATTCCTTCATTAACAGAATTATCATTACTTATAGAATGAGCTGTATCAGAAGTTGATTGATCTCTTTCTAATAAATCAATAGGTTGATTTCCATTTTCAGGAATTTCTGGATTTCTTTCAATATTTTGTGGATTCCTAGTATTTATTTCTTCCTCTAAATCTAATAAATCTTCAATTATTTCTTCATCAATGTTACCTGGGTGATTTACTAAACTATCAGATTCAAGGGCATTAATAGGAAGCTTTGATTGATAAATATTTTCAATACTTTTGCTTTTTCTATGCACCTGTATATCTTCAAAGATTATAGGAATTGTTACCTTGGGAGTTTTTAATTCTTGTTTTGAAAAGTTAATTGTTGCATTCAATTGCTTTAATAAATCTGAACCTATTAGTCCGTGGTATTTTTCTGAGAAATTAAACATGAATAATTTTATTATGTCTTTAGAGTTAAATATTTTGAAATTCGGTATTTCAATAACTTGATTATGGTGTGATAAACCATGAGCCGTTCTGATAAAGAAATTCTCATTTGTAATATATTGTTTATAATATTTAATTGCTATATTTGGACTTATTAAGGATCTTGAACTTCCTGTATCAATCAGGAAATAAGCATTGATTTCTGGTATATAAATATAAGGAAGATTCATTATATTATAATTTATTTTTATTATGGGGGTTTGTTCATAATCGAAACCTCCGGAAAATTTTGGTTTTCTGGTGACATATCATTATTATAAAATTCTTGATCGCAATAATTATAATTACGGAAATTATTTCCTTGATAGTAATCTTGAATAAAATTTGTTTCAGTTTGATAAGTATCATTTTCATTATTAGAATAAATTTCTTCATTCAGATCATAAGTAAAATTGCTTTGATTTTCATTTGACATATTAGGGTTTTCATTTTGAATTTCTTGATTAAAAACATTTTCTGTTCTATATCTTTTCTTTGCAGGTTGATTAATTGTACTTCGAGATCTAATTGAATCTATCTCCATTGGTTCTACACTTTGATTATTTCTTGATTGATTCGTTTGGGGTTTAAAATTATTTTGGTAGGTATTTTGAAAAGGTCTCATAAATTGATTCATTGGTTGAAAATAATTATTTGGTCTAACAAAATTATTATTTGGTAAAGTTAGATTATTTTGATTATTTGGAAATGAGAAATTATTTCTTGGAAAGTTATATGTTTGCATTGGAAATCTTAACATTGGTTGAGATGTCATTGGTCTATGTTGATTTATATTTGGAAATTTGTTTTGAACTTTATTTTGATTCATAAAATTCTGAGAATTATTTATTTGTTGTTTATTTTGTATATTTGGTGACATTCTTTGATTATTAAAATATAAAAAGTTTTCTTCTTCTCTTACTAAAGCTAAAGCATTTTCTAATTTATTTGGATTTCTTAATCTTATTACCAGTTGTATTTGATAAGGTAAACCATTTATGAAGGTCTTTAAAGCAAATTCATCATAATGTTGTATTTTTATGTTTCTTTCAGTAATATTATTTATTTCAGAGTTCATTTTGCAAAATAATAAACTTCTTGCATCTTGTATTCTATTACCGAATTGTATTGGTGATTCGTTCTTTAATGGTTTTAGGGAAAGTAAATCTTGTATTAAACAATCGATAGATCTTTGATCACTAAATGTTAGGTATAGTATATCTTTTATTGATTGCCAATTATTTAATTCATTCCTACAGTATATTAGATCTGCTGCACGGTCTTTTAATTTATTTAATATAGTGTCTAAAATACAAATATTTATTGGATCTCTTGGGTTATTAGCATTTTGAAATGATTTAATAAAATTTTCACATACACTTATAAATCTAGGTAATTGTCTTGGATTTCCGTCAAAATATGGGATATTATCTGCCTGATATCTCATCAAAGGAATGTTAGGGTTCATAAATTCTCTAACACTTTCTCTTTCTTCTCTATCTCTTTCTAAGGGCATTTTTAATTATTTCTTAGAAAATATTCTTTATGAGAAACAAATAACTGCTGTATTGTTATTATATATAATTTCTTTTTGAATTATTTGTCAAAATTAGGTATATAGTCAATATTGGTGATTTATCTATCAATATTACTAATCAATATGTATATATATGTTACAAAATATTCTTGTCTAAGGAAAAAAAAAAAAATCTTAACTGTTACGAACTTTATTAAAATGGAATGGTTTTGAATGGAATGGAATGAGCACTTACATTAATATTTTCATTTTCGTTAGATGAAGGTCTACTTGCTAATTTGTCCTTATGCTAAACTGGGTCCTTGGCGATGTCTGTCCTCGGTCAGTTGTCTTATTCTAGATCAGAAGTAGCGATTTTTGTCTTCTTCCGATGACTATCTGGATTCTGCGATTTTTGTCTTCCTCCAGGCGTTTTGGAAATAGTTTTTCTTTTGTACGCTGTCGAGCTGTACCGTCCAGTTCTGCGTTGTTTTCGTTAAACGTTAAAACGTAGAGAGTTGAACTTTCTTTTCTGTGAATAGTCGTATTCAAAAAGTTGTCCTCCCGAAAACTATCCGAATGACTGCGCCAGAAATATTTTGGGAGCGGAACTTTTCGTTTTTAAAAAACTTTATTTCACAAAACCTCTTAACAATGAATATTAGTATTGACTGTTGTGAGTCTAATATAATACTGAATAATAAATCTTAACTAAACGTACAAGTATTACACGAGAAAATGCTGAAATAGAATTAGTTGGAATTATTATGATGTATCTTGATATCCTCGCCCACGTGGATGACGCCGAGGCTGCATGTAACTAGTGAGTCGTTACGTTTGTAACTTGTCTAACAAATTTTCATTAAAAGTATCCAAAGTCATGTTATATATTATAATAATTTTTGATAATTCATAGTTCAAAGTAATTTTTATTTTTTTATGCTTTGTGAAGTAAATATTTCAATTTGTATCGAAATTAAATCGTAGCGGGGTAATTTCGAAATTTGACTGATATTGTAAAAAAAACGAATTATTTAAGCGAACATTTCTTAATTAATGTGCGTGAGAACAGCCGAAATGGCTTGTTAAATGAGAGTTTTCGCAAAATGAGTGAATTATAGATATTACGAAAGGAAAGCAAACTTTGCAGTCATGTGCACAATAACTCAACAGTGTTCGATTATAATCCGATGATTGGTAAAAAGATGATGTCCTAAAGTAACACATAGGTTGCTACCTAATTATGAATGTAAAAGAAAAATCCTGAACAAGGTTAATTTTTATATATTGAACTACACTTTTTGAATAAAATTATTCACTTGCTCCTTCAACCCCCGTTTAAGATTGTTATCAGTTCTATATTTAGCAATATAGGACTTTTTGATTTTAGGACATTGTTAATAAGAATAAATACATTTTTAAATAATTTAGTCAAGTGCGAGTTGGACTCGCATACTTACGGTTCCGTACCACCTTCAAGATTCGAATATTCCAGTTTCAGACAAGCAGGGAATGAGTGCATTTTCTTATACTTACCCTTATATCTTTTAAAGGGAGCGTTTTAAATTTATAAAAAATATACACTTTGATTTTCCACACATAGACTTTTTATTTTATCTGCTTTGGGATTCGCTTTTTATCAGAATACATATGTATTTAATTTTCTAATTTGGCCCCCAAAAAGTAACATTAGAGTTTTATTTTACTAATAAACTTTCAGAAATGCCTTTTATAATCTACTGTCTGAGTTTTGAGGCTCTGTAGATTGGAAGAAAAACGGCAAAATAGGTCAAAGTTTAAATTATAAATTATTAAATCTGTAATTCAAATTATTTAAAAATATGTTATGTTTGTAATTCACATAATGAGCCTTTTATCTGATATATTACATGATGCGTTTGAAAATTGAATCTTTATTTTCCATTTAATTGTATAATCTGTCCCTAAAATTACTATGGGGGTTTTCTAGTAATTTATTTTCCGTTTATTATTTGGAGGCCAAATAATATAATTAGGGATTTTGTTTCATATTTTTCCTATAAACAAAAAAAATGAGGTCTTAGAGTTTGGGGAATAACGAGGAGAATGGGTAATTATTTTAAAATATTTTTTTAATATATTTTAAAATATTCGTTTTAAAAAAATTAAAAAAATATATTTGTACCTATTCGTCATAATGAGCCCTGGGATTTGATATATTACATGACCCGTTAGAAACAATTATAATTTTTTATTTTCCATTTAATTCTATAATTTGCCCCCCAAAAAAATATATTAGGGGTTTTTCCTTATTTTTCCCGTAAAGTTCAGGTGAGGGGCTATACCTCCATTGTTTTTTCAAAATTTTCCAGCTTATGGTTTCGGAGATAGGGGGGATGGGTAATTTTTTTTATATTTTTGTTAATATCTTTTAATTAATTTATTTTAAAAATATGAAAAAAATATATTTGTTTTCGTCATAATGAGCCCTTTCATTTGATATATAACATGATAAGTTAGAAACTATTTTAATTTTAATTTTCCATTTAATTCTATAATTTGCCCCATTCCCCAGAATAAATATTAGGGGTTTCTCCTTAATTTTCCAGTAAAGTTCAGGTGAGGGGCTATACCTCCATTTTTTTCAAAATTTTCCAGCTTATGGTTTCGGAGATAAAGGGGGGAATTGGTAATTTTTTTTATTTTTGTTAATATCTTTTAATTAATTTATTTTAAAAATATGAAAAAAATATACTTGTTTTCGTCATAATTAGCCCTTTCATTTCATATATAACATGATGGGTTAGAAACAATTTTAATTTTAATTTTCCATTTAATTCTATTATTTGCCCCCCCAAAATAAATATTAGGGGTTTCTCCTTAATTTTCCAGTAAAGTTCAGGTGAGGGGCTATAGGTACCTCCATTTTTTTTCAAAATTTTCCAGCTTATGGTTTCGGAGATAAGGGGAGGGGGAATGGGTAAATTTTTTTATATTTCTGTTAATATCTTTTAATTTATTTATTTTAAAATTTTTAAAAAAATATATTTGTTTTCGTCGTAATGAGCTCTCTCATTTGATATATAACATGATGGGTTAGAAACAATTTTAATTTTATATTTTCCGTTTAATTCTGTAATTGGCCCCCCAAAATTAAAAGTAGAAGTTTCTCCATATTTTTTCAGTAAACTTCAGGTCAGAACCTATAAATCTATTTTTTTTTCAAAACTTTACGTTTTATACTTTCGGAGATAAGGGGGGGGGAATTGGTAAATTTTGGTATATTTTCGTTAATATCTTTTTAAATATTTTTTTAAATGTGAAAAAATATATTTGTGTTTCTCAGAATCAGACCTTTCATTTGATATACTACATGATGCGTTTGAAAATTTTTTTATTTTTAAATTTTTATTCAATTCTATAATTTGCCCCCCAAAATTAATATTAATTGTTTCTCCTTAATTTTCCTCTAAAGTTCGGGCAACGCTCTATATTTCCTATTTTTTCAAAATTTTAGGCTCAGTAGTTTCGGAGATCAGGGGGGGGACGGTCGATTTTTTTAGTTTTTCCCCCCAGAAGTAACCCTAAAATCAAAATTTTTTCTTTTACGATATGTACTCCTGATCGGGTCACCAAACTATACATTGATACCAAATCTCAACCTCTTCCGTCCAGTAGTTTAGGAGAAAATGTGACAGAGGCAGAAATCTTGAGTGATATTATAAGGGTATCCGTATATTGTATATACGGAACCCCAAAAAACAAAAACCGACTTAAAAAAATAACAACTAAAAAGCATGAAATATATTTTTTTCTCCAACAATTAAATACTTTTTATGAAGTCGGTGCCAAGCTAAAGTGAAAATATTTTGGGAAGTACATTTATAAGTTGTACTTTGCAGCTACGCTGATCAAATTGGCACCGACTTCAGAAAAAGTATTTAATTGTTGTAGCACAACATTATTTCATGCATTTTATTTATTTTTTTAAGTCGGGTTTTGTTTTTTTTAATGTATTTATTTTACATTTTTAGTGATGCAATGGCAATGGCTTAATTGAATGAAGTTTTTCAAATCTAATTAATTTTTTCGATATTGCCTAAAATAAGGTATTTTATTTTTAAGCATCATTTATAATAATAATATAACTTAAGTGGATTCACTATATTGTAGACGATCTGAGTATCATCATTATTTAGGTCTGTTAATTATACTGACATTCATTTAATAGTCTCCTCTCCGCGGAATGCTATAATAAATCGTTATATAGTTTTAATTGATATAGCATAATAGGACGTAGTTTTCAATTCTATTAAACTTTGTCTCATAACAATTTACTTTAATTTTTAAATTTAGTTCACTTAAAATTTTTATTCTTTGTCAAACTTAGTACACAATTTGAAGATTTATTATACAATTTTTAGTGATGTGGGATAAATCCATTTCATAACTCTTATTACTCCTGTTTAATAAGAATTTTATATATTATAAAAAATAAAGGTATTTTACTTTTAAGCAAAATTTATATTTGCTGACAAACCTCTTATACAGTTGAAAAGTGACATGTAATGATTACAGTATACGTTTCTGACCATGCAAATATTTTTATGAAGAATAACTTTTTCTCTAAATAATATGCATACGAACGTTTTCCGTTTGAATCCAACTTATGAAGAGACACTGTATATAGAAACCGACTGAGTACCTCCATCTTGAAGTTTATTAACTGACATTAATTTCGATTTATTTCCAATTAACTTTCAATTTATTACAATTTTTAATAATACAATACAATTGGATGCAGTTTTGAATTCTAATAAACTCTGATTACAATTTGAGATATTATAAAAAATTCATGTAGTTTTTGAAACCTAGTATATAGTTGGAAAAGTTACGTAAATACTTATTATACAATTTTTAGTGCAAAGGCATAAGTAGATGCATTTTTAAATTCTAATTACTTCTATTTGATAACAATTTTAGATTATAACAAAAATGAAGATACTTCACTTTAAATCAAAATTCCCATTTGATGGCAAACCTCGTCTACAGATAAAAAAGTGACATGGAATGATTACAGTGTACGCTTTAGACCATGCAAATCTGTTTATGAATCTCTTAAAATTATTAATGAAAAGAAATCGTTTGATTTATAAATACAGACTGTATATACAAACAAACTAATCGAAAATCTTCAGTTTGAAGTTGATTAACTGACATTTATTTAGATTTATTCAATTTATTTACAATTTACCCCAAGTTCCCAACAGACACATTGCCATATTTTTAATATCAGCAACTCCACCAAAGCTTACTGCATAAGAAAGTCGTTAAAAAAGTTTCCACCGTTTTTCTTAAATACGGTGCAAGCTTTGTTTTAGGTAAAATATGGGACCACTTCGGGAGCCCCGGAAGTAATTCAATTTTTTTTTTAATTTATTGTACCCCATGTTCCGAACAGCATTTCTCCCCATATTTTTAGTACCAGCGACTCCACCAAAGTTTATTGTATAAGAAAGTCGGTAAAATAGTTTCCCCCCATCTTCTAAGGAACGAAACAAGCTATGTTATTGAAAAATATATCTGGGACCACTTCGCGATCCCCTGGAACAGGATCCAGTATAAAGAGTGGAAATTCCTTGAGCTTTTTGCCAGTAATTGCCGAACAAACATAAAAAACATAAATACCGACGAATTGAGAACCTCCTTCTTTTTGAAGTCGCTTAAAAATTAATTTTCATTGGTTTAATTTATAAAATAATTAACGATCTTATAGAAAAAGTACCTACACTTTGAAGAAATTAACAATATTTACAAAATAGATGGTGTTGAAATTCTTATACAACGTTTGAATCATCAATATTAATAGGTTTTATTTTAAAAAGCACAACAAAAATAATCCAGTGAACTCAGAACACAAGAATTTCGCAGTCTAGCGATCCATCGATGCGGAAAAACTAGATTGTGATATGTTCGGAATGCTGCTGTAGAATGTGGTGTGGGTCCATCTTGTTTGAAACCATAAATTTCTATTAATTTCTGCGGGGTTAACAATACCAGGAAAAATGTTGTCGCAGTTTAGGTATTAAAACATTTTGTAAAAATCCACGTAACTCGGCCCAGTTAATGCCAACTCAAAAAAATATAGTCCAATTATTCTGTTATATACTATGCGAGTCCAGACGTTAACTTTAATAGAATATTGAGAGTGATATTTCCTCATTCAGTGGAGAAAAGAGCATTTTTGGGAAACTTTGAATTCCCTTGGCATCTATTCGTAACCAATTCACAAAATACTAACCTACGATCAGGATCATCGTCATTTAATTCCTGAACCAGTTTAATTTTATATGAATGGTATTTCTCTTTTTTCAAAATTCTCAATACAAATGTTTTACTTACATCATTTTCAGTAGCTATTACTCTTGTAGGTTTCTGTAGGTTTTCCTCAACATTTGACAATATATCCAATTTTCTGTTCATCATTCCATTCTTGATGTCCCAGGTATGGGAAAGTCTTTGACAGTTCCAAATTGACGGATTTTTTATCTATTGTACTCACCTTAGGCTGGGAAATGAGACGGTCAGGATATTTCTCATTAAATATTCTGCAAACCTCAGAATACGTTCTTGTTTTATCACCGAATTAATTAATCAATATTAATATCTCAATTTTTTGGGTCTGAGAAAACCTCCTTAAAATAAAAATAAATTAATGTTTACAAATTCCTAAAGAAACGACTAGAAACTAAAAATTATTAACGACGTCTAGCGAACTAAAGTAAATTTTAAATAAGTCCTAAATGTCACAAAAAAAGTTTACTTTAAATACTTCTTAACTGACGCAAAAAGCTCTGGGTTTACTTTTTTGGCAAGAAGGTAACTAATGGTCTAGTAAATCGTCAATTGCTGCTGTAGAGCTTAGCGTAGAGGAAAACCCGAATCAGTCTATCCGCTATCCTGCACAGGAATTGAATATGTGTCCATCCACTTTATGGAAGATTTTGCGGAAAGATCTTGGTTCAACTCGTGCAAGAATTGAAGCCACAAGATCACCTAGCAAGGCGTACATTCGGTGAATGGGCTCAAAATAAGATTACCGTTGATCCCGATTTTCATAAGCGAATTTTGTTTATAGCGATGAAGCTCACTTTTGGTTGAATGGATACGTCAATAAACAAAACTGCCGTATTTGGAGTGATGATAATCCTCAAGTTCATGTTACATCCAGAAAAACTGACTGTTTGGTGTGTTTTATGAGCTGGTGGAATAATTGGTCCGTACTTCTTTAAAAATGATGCTGGCCAGAACGTTACAGTCAATGGTGATCGCTATAGAGCCATGATTACTAACTTTTTCGTTCATCAATTTCAACAAGACGGGGAAACAAGTCACACAGCTCGTGCCACAATTGATTTATTGAAAGAAGCGTTTGGTAACCGGATAGTTTCACGTTTCGGACCCGTGAATTGGCCTCCAAGATCGTGCGATTTAACGCCGCTTGACTATTTTCTGTGGGGATACGTGAAGTCGCTTGTCTACGCCGATATAGAGCTTATTTAACGTGGCTTTCCAGAACTCGTACTCACTCGGGACCACAAATCAAAGGCACTTTCCTGCACTGCAGAAAATGCTCGGCCAGTAGTTTCCAGAGGTATACAATATAAGCTTTAAAAAAATACTCTCCGAATTGGGAACCTATTTCTTTTTCGTACCTAATTTATTTTAAGATAGTAGGTAATATGATTCCTTTTCAGGTCATGATACTTGGTAAAATAGAGATTCCTATTTCTGAGCTTAAGAGAAAGAAGGTGGCTTTGAAGACAATGTTTAGGCAAAAAACGTATCCAGAAAAATTTCTTTGAATTCGGTTTTTGTTTTTTTAAATTGTTTATTTTACAATTTTTAATGTAATGGCTTAATTGAATGCAGTTTTCTAATCTAACTAACTTTTTTAATATTGCCAGAAATGAGGTATTTCACGATAAGAGAATGGTCGGAATAATACAATAAAGTTGGCTAGTAAATGCTTGCCGAGGTTTTGTTTTTATTTATTGCAATATCAGGACTTGCATTTATCAATTACTTGCCGGGGTGAAAAAATAAAATATCAGGTTTTTTTAAGACAAATACGCAGCGCATAAAGAAAATCTTACATATTGTAATGTTTTTATTTTCACGCACGGGTTCTGTTCAGTTCTTGGATTTATTTAAAAACACAGTTCAACTCTTTCACTACTTTAACACAATTTATATTCGCAGAACTATTCACAATTTATCTCTACTTAACTATACGGCCGTCGAATACAGAATGAATGCTACCTCCAGCTGTTCGTATTTATATATTTCTCTCGGAATTGTCTAGTAGGTCAACGAGCCATTGGAAAATGTGTTCTCGAAGATTCGATAGAATTCGACGAAACCCCATTAACGCTAGCCGTCGACCTCGGGTCGATAGACAAACATTTCGCATTCTCCGAAATAGCGGACGAACGCGATTTGCACCAGCTATCGGATGAATTCTCGTAACAATATGTTTGGCGACTGAACTTTGTAAAATGTAATCATTTTGATTTCTTTGTGATACCAACACGTAATCTAAATACTCATATATTGTAAAATATAAAGGTACTTCAGTTTTAAGCAAAATTAATATTTTTTTGTTAAATCTAGTATTTTAACTCTCATTTCTATTTGACAGCAGTTTCAGATGTTATCAAAAATAAAGGTCGATACTCTTTAATGAACATTACATGATTACTTATTAATTAAGAAGTATCCACACAATAATTAACAAAAATCTACGTGACAAGTTACAAATATTACGACACATTGAATATTATAAATGTAACATGTGATTAATTCTGTTATTACACGTAGTTAATTCGAAATAGATCATAAATTAATTCCATTTATGCACATATGTTTCACGATCAAGGTTATAATCTGAGGATAATTGTTTTGATAAAAGCAGAAAACTATGCGCGTAATACCTAGTAGCGATTTTTTAAAAATATATTAAATCTTTGCATTTGTACTCAGCTTAGACATTTTTTGTATTTTTGAAAAATCTTCATTTGAGATCTTTTCTTGTTCAAAAATAAATCAGTGTAGATATTTGAGTAAACGTCTAACACATGTGCATTATATGATTTTTTTTCTTTTTGAGGACGTCAATGGGTTTTTCAAATGTAACATTGCAGAAAACAGAATAACGTTAAATACTATATGTGAGAATAGATGTGGTAGTGGTGTCACAAGATGATACCCTGAGGTAGTGAAACGCGGACATGACTCATCTGGTTTTTCAGAAAATTCAACGGTAAGATTTGAACCGTGCTACTGATTTGTTGTTCATTCAGTTAATAATACGTTTCAGAATGCGAAATTAGTTGCTGGAATTCTCGACTCGTGCATACCACTTGAGCGAATATTGTCTTTTAGTTTGTGATACTGAATGATTCTCCGATTGTTGTCCAGTACTATAAACAATAAACAATGTTTCTTAGAAAATTAGTATATTTTGTGGGTATGTGTGTTACGTGGGCACAAGTTTTGAGAGCCCAGTGTTTAGGAAAACCTAATAAGGTGAGTTATTAAGCTGCTGGAATGAGCTTTTATTATCATTTTTTAAGTCTAGAAGGACCCCCACAGAATCAAGTTTACCCAATATAAATATGTAAAGTTTATTACTAAAATAATGCACTAACACCCTGCTCTCTTATTTAATAGTTACAGTATACACTCAGCCTCAATTTGAACTAAAATTGCCTAAGATGTATTTGTGTACTCCTCAATTCTTTATGTTTTTTTTGTTGACATAAATATTTCCAATATTTACCTCTACGTTTCATATGTGATTGACATTTTGGATTGTCATTGTAACGTTACTTATTTATAATTAAAGTATTTTTTAAAATTTTATTTGATGCTTAGCTAAAAATATGGACAATTAAGTTAAGTTTTCTTCGCGACTTCTTCCACCAATATAAAAAAAAATGAAAAAAATTATCTCAGAAAATATTCAAATACCATTTGTTTTAGTTTATTTGACTGCATGGATTTCGAGTACATATAAAATTAACTTGAAACGCTTAGGTCGAAGTTTGTCTAGGTCGTAACCAACGAGGGACTCTTTTTAACGGTACGGCATTTATAATCCATCTTAATCACTCTTGATTGGATCTGTTTTTAGAAGTGTAAATTTATCGTTATAGCACTGCCCCTGCTTTAGTTCTGATCGTCTCGATTGGAATAATCTTATCTATGCTTGGGAGCCAGTCGATCCAAATGAACCACCTCCATCTTAACCCTTTGACCACTTGGTTTATTCTTTTAATTCTGGAAGTGATTGGACTCAAAGTTCCGCTCTTGGTCTGTATGTAACTCCAGCGATACACTCAACCTGCTGAAAAGCTGTTCCACCAACTCTGTTGCCACTATGGTTGCTTCCTAATTGGTTATAGCATAAGCTTTCGGTGCCATTTACTAAAGTAATTCCTAGCGACCAGTATGCACTGGTTACCGCTCTCAGACTCAGGGAATAGACCGGCGACATCTATAGCAATTCTTTCAAATGGGACACCCACATTGTATTGTTGCATTCTGAATTGAATAAATTGAATTTTCTCCAAAACGAGTCATGTCTTTATATTAAGTTAAAGAAAGGAATTAATTTATCAATTTTCATGTATAGGATTATTTATTACTCTTTATGTACTATTCATGGATATTCTAGTGTTTTATAATAAAATAATTTTTAGAATCACTTCAGTACTTTCAGACATTATCCCCTACAAAAAATATTAAATTTTTACTTCTTTATATCAGGTGATCATTTATCTTGACACATCTTATTACTTTTTCCTATTCTTTATTTCAAAAAGTTTAAAAAAATAGTTTCAAGGTTTAAAAGGCGTTACCTTGAAGTTGACGTTTTAGGATACTTCATGATCAAGTCCATTTTTTGAAGTTCAACAAATATTTTTAACACTAGAAATGAAAAGGATAGAAAAATTTTCGCCCAAATATTTCTTTGATCGTGATGTTGACCTTGACCATAACTTTCAAAATAATTTATAACTTCAGTTTTTTATAAAGTGGTGTCAAAAATATGGGTTTCTATTCAGAAAAAAAAAATTAAATCTTGAAATAACTTTGAGCATCACAAAGGACATACTAGGAACTTAAAATTTCCTGCTCTTTCGAGTTCCGATGCAAAAATAACGGGTTCCAATTCCAAAAATCAATATGACTTGTCAAGGACCTTGATGCTCATGGTCAAGGTAACGGTGATAATTGGACTATAATTTTCTGCTCTTTACTTTTCAGGCGTCCAAAATATGGGTTTTCATTCAGAAAAATCAACGTGACCGTGAAATAACCCTGAAAATCATGGTCAAGATCAAGATCATCGTTACTAAATTCCTTCAAAACCTTGAAACTTTTGCATGAAACGTGTTTCGACACACAATCAGAAAAAATCTTACGTTGTCTCAAAATAACTGATTCCCCATATACTAGTAACTGTATAAACTTATTTTGATTTGTTATTGAGTAAATGCACACAACTTAATGAAATATTCTGAGCTCACCCAGAAAGCGCCTGTTGTTTAAACTTGTTCTAGATAGTATGAAAATTTACGTTGTTTAGTATTTGCTTGGCAGTCATCAGTACTGAACGCTGCCAGTTAGAACAGAGCATAGCAGCGCATTCTTTTGCAAAATTGTTTTAATTCATATATTTTTTTAAATTTCCGGGAGGCCTTCTTGATTATAAAAGTGTAAGATAACACTTGATATATTTTGACGGTATTGTTTAAACAACGAAAAACTATATAGCTTAGAAAAAATGCATTTGTTGCAATAAATTATTTTTTTATATTCTTTACAATATTTCGAATGAAAAAAGTCCTCACACCCATCATCGTATCTCCAACCCATTAATTGTTATGAATTTTTTAAAATTGGAAATCGCCGAAATTCCTAATTTTCTGGAATTAAATAATATACCTTAAAAATTTAAATGCTATAATTTTTATTTTTTATCAAAAATTTCAACTATCTTAGACAAAATACCCTAAATAGATTTTAAAAATTTTGTTTAGTTCTATGTTTTTTTACATTATAACAATATGCTTCGCATCTTTATCTCACTCTCATCTCGATGTATAAGATGAGTAAGAGAAAGTCTGACGACATACTTGCAAAATTTTTTCGCGGGTTTTCAGCGGTAATACGTTAAAAAAAAATAACATTATTGTTATTTTTTTAACGTATTACCGCTGAAAAACAGCGAAAAATTTTTACATGTGCTCGTCTGTCTTTGTCTTACTCATCTTATTCATCGAGATGAGAGTGAGATAAAGATACTTCTCTCTCAAAAGTGCATGCGCGTAGGTAGCACCTTGTTATAATTTTTAAAAAAATATAGAACTAAACAATATTTTGTTTAATATAGTTGAAATTTTTGATAAAAAATTAAAAATTATAGCATTTCAATTTTTAAGTTGTATTATTTAATTCAAGAAAATTAGGAATTTCGGCGAGTTCCAGTTTTGAAAAATTCATAACAATTAATGGGTTGGAGATACGATGATGGGTGTGAGGACTTTTTTCATTCGAAATATTGTAAAGAATATAAAAAAATAATTTATTGCAAAAAATGCATTTTTTCTAAGGTATATGGTTTTTCGTTCTTTAAACGATACCGTCAAAAGATATCAAGTGGCATCTTACCCTTTTATAATCAAGAAGGCCTTCAGGACATTATGAATTAAAACAATTTTGTAAACGAATGCGTCACTATGCCCTGCACTAGGTGGACCGATAAACATGAAAAAAATAATCATTTTTATGTGACACATTACTTTAAAAAATATACCAGTACACTACTAGTGATAAAGTCTGGGCATGCTCGATTGTGAATTTGGGCATGAGCAACCTATTCGCAAAATGGGTTACTGTTTTAAATTAGTAAAACTAAGTTGTAGGTTTAATTTAGTTTAAAAAAGAGATGAAGCAACAGTCAAAACAATAGAATGAAAGTGGAGAATTTTCTCCAAAGTATTATAGTAGGAGAGATACTGCGGGATTTTGCTCGTCATCCTGAAAATGGACAGAATGTATGTTAAGTTCAATTCCTGAACTACATCACGTTTCTAGGTAGGCGCCAGGGGAAGTGATAACCGAGGATAGTTACAGGGTGTGAAAATGGTAATTTTTTGTGGTTATGCTCATCATTGAGTAAACGTTCCAAAATTGGCAGCATACAAGATTGTGATATATTTAAGCAAATTCCCGAGAGGCGTCTGCCTAGAGCGTTACCATCAAGGTGGCGGACAGGGGTGAACTTGTCAAAAATAGGGGTGAACTTCGTCATTAAGTAAAAAGAACGCCATTTGCACCATTTTTTTGCTTACACAAAAGAAATCATAATCCAAAAGGACGTACAGCTAAATGACATGACAAATGACAAGTTATTGATTCAGAAGTAACTTGATTGTATACTGGGTTATAGTAACAAAGTATGAATTTTGTACCTATGTGTATTTCAATCTCCAATATATCCAAGTTACAGTTGTCTTTTCTTCCTACGTCGAATTCGTAATGTTCTCATTGTGGTCCTTGACATATGGTATAATATATATCATTATCATCATTTTAGTTGCCCACAAAATAACCATTCAAAACCAATTACATTTTGCGCTGTAATGATTTGATAAAAAAATTGTGTTTCTGTTATGCTTAAAATAATGTATGGAAACTCTCATAGTATTTATTTTATAGTAATTTGTTTTCATTCATCGATTTTCAATGCTGAACTAATGATTTTTTCCTGTCAATTTACGTTTGTTTTTGCATTAACGTTAAACGGTTGTGCAGGAACTAAAGTCGTCATTGTGAATAAATTTGAATACATTAAAACCGATAATAAATTTTATCTCGCCATTCGTCTTCTATAAAAACGATTCAAATCTCATTGATTGAGCGACTGACTGAGTGATTGACCGATTGACCAAGTGATTGAGTGAACGACTGACTGACATCATATCATGCTCCATAGTTGTGTGATATGTGTGAAATAAAATTTAATTATAGGCTGCTCAAGGTAAATAAATTGATACCTCTTTTAGAATTTTTGCTTGAACAGAATATATTTATATATAACTACTTTATATCTAACGGTCACTACATTTTAATGATGGGTATCTTAAAGGATATTGACCACAAATGCTTTAGTATTCTCTTTATTTCATCACCTAGCTTTCGGAAACATTATTTTTTCCTTCATCAGGGTTTTAGAATTTACTGAGGTTCGCAAAAATCATTGAGACATTAGCATTGTCAAACATGTAGGTTCATTAATATAATACAAGAATTTTTTTTTCTTTTCTATGAACTTTTCAATGAACTTTTGCGAACCTCAGTAATTTCTAAAACCCTGATGAAGGAAAAAATAATGTTCCCAAAAGCTTGTTGAAGAAATAAAGAGAATACTAAAGTATTTGTGGTGTTAGGTGGTTTCCTGGAATTAATCCGCGTAGTTGATAACTGATCCCTGCCGGGAGAGTCACTCCTGAGTGACTAGAAGCGAAAGCAGAAGGCTAAGAGAATTATACGAACCGACCTGAAATGGGCAGATATGACTCTGCCGAAACATCGTCATTTTACCATCGATCCCAGCAGGGATCAGTTATCAAATACGCGGGTGAATTCCCGGAAACCATCTAACACACACACACACACACACACACACACACACATGGGCCGATGATCTAATAAAGTTATGGAAACGTCTGTCAAATAATTTGAAAAATCGGTGATTTTAAATAACTTTTTTCTCCGCTAGTTAACTTAAAACTTAATTAATTAATAAATGAATAAAGAACTTCTTTAGATTCCTTAGGAAGCAAGTTCGCACAATTTATTAACCAAAAGCTTCAAGTTTATCCGACGATAAAAAGGATGATGCATACTAAGGAGTTTTATATATATATCTGTATTTTGGTTTTTAGTATACATGGTCTTGATTTTTATTTTAGAACACACGTTTCACCCTGCTGAGTATTTTACGGACCATTTGTTACACAATGTTAGACTATTTTTTAAACTTTGATATGTATTAATATTAATTACCTCTTAATTTTAAACAAAAAAAATATATTTTGACACTCAATATGAATAATTACATATTCTTTCTGTTAAATGTATGAACAAAAAGTACTCTAACTATTTACTGATGTAAAATGTATTACAATGAATACTGAAAAATGTTAAATATTTTGACCTACCATCTGTTAAAAGTCTAACCTCCAAAGCTCCAATCTGTCAGTTGAATGTCACGAAGTAAAATTTAATCCTGACTTTCAAGAAATTTCCTCATCTAACAACCTATATCTATCTGCTCTTTTTCAAGGAGGTCCCAATGATTTGGAATGAAATTTGTCCAAAGAGCAAGCAAAACTTTTGAGGGAGTCGATTAAAGGGATCGAATCTATAGTAACAATTCAACATTTTATTTTTTCTGAAACCATCGATCAAATGATATGAAATTATCACCCAGGAGTTTTTAACTACTTATAAGGTTTTAGGTGGTAATAAGGGAATAAATTTATAGGGGAATCGAATCATGATCTGTTTCCGGACGCTCATCTCCAAGTGATGTCCTTGGATAAAGCTTAGCAACCCTCTGGAAGATAGTACTAAACAAGAGTAGAGACAGAGTTGACGAGAACGAAAAAATGGTTCTACGAAATATAGAGGATCAGGTGTTGGCCAGCTAACTGTCACTTAGAAAAAATCGATATGAAAAAACAACTTTACACAGCGTCCGAATTTGGATGGTCACATGGACTTACGAACTTGTCCAAGAAAAATGCTATGCAACAACAACAAAATAAACCGAAATACTGTTGGATATGCAAATAATGGATATAGACATAATTGTGAAATAAAAAAGAAGGGGCAATGAAAGAATGGGAAGAAGTTATATACAGATATGGAGGGGTGTCCCCAAGCATAACAGAGCCTGAAAATGAATATAAATATTAATGAAAACTGAAAGGGGGAAATTTATATAAAAATAGCAGAAAATACACTAAACAATACTGAAAATTATCTATAAATGTTCCTACAATGAACAATAATCGTTCGATTATATGCTAAGAATTACAGTGCTACTAAAAAAGATAAAGATATTTTTTCAACATATTGAACTAAGTATATACTAGACAGTTCAAAGAAAAAGGAAATATCTTATTAAATAGTGAGTTCAAGAGGCAAGAAGAAATTGACAAAAAATACATGGTAGGACAACTTAAAGAACAAGAAAATAAAACCGACAACGGAAATAGCTTATTCGAAAAAAATTCAACAGTATCGAAAATAATGAGGACTTAGAAAACTTACAGATACGAGAGTTAAAGTAGAACTTCTACAATAATTTACTGTTTGCGTCGCTTATCAGTGAATTTATTACCAGAGATTGAAGAATGGACATCAACAGAGATGTACAAATATCTAAAAGGAACAATCACGAGAGCAGCAAATGATGCACATCTGAATAAATACAGTGCCGGACTAGAAGAGATGATTACAAGGAAAACAGATGCCTTTCTTGAATGCTTGAGAGACAAAAACATAAAAATACGAGAAAAATAAATTTCCTTCAGACAACAAGTGAATCAAAGAGAGTCGAGTTGGAGAAGTACGAATACTGGATCTCTGCAAATATACAGACAGCACGATTGGTTATTGAAGCATAGAAAAAAATTAGGGCATTTTAGGAATAATTATACTGAGTGTCTGGTTAAAACATCACTGAATATTATTACAAGAAAATAGACCGGAACCAAAATAACAGAACAAGATAAACAAGGCAAGGGGAAAAGCAACAAATAGGAAATATGGCACCGGAAGGGAGTAGAATGTCAAATAATAAAAAATGGAAAACAGGACACTATATTGATACGGTCATATTCAAAGAATGCAGCTGGCCAAAAATAATATTTGAATGGGAAACCTCAGGTAGAAAGCGGAAAATGAGACTAACATTGAGATGGAAAACATATATTGGGCGTCCGATGGTATTTAGAGAATTCAAAGTAGGTGACTGGTTGATGAGAGAGTTGGGGAGGGCTAGAACGGTGGACTCATAATAGAAATGGGCAGAGGAAAAATTTGGGAGCAATTAATGATGGTAGGTTGCACCAGAACATTGCTTCAAAAGAAAAATAATATCAACGGATCGCAAGTTAGCTGACGTATTATTGTTCATGCACAATACAAAAGAAAATCATAAGGCAATATTTACGTTAATAATGTAACAATACTATAACTACATTTTTGTCCACAAATGTTTGTTTGGAAACACAATGAAAATCATATAACAATAAAATTATATTCGAATTTAAAATATTGCAATGTAAGTCACGTACTGATACTGAAAAAAATGGATCTGTATTTATACCACAAATATATGATCTTAAATAACATATGTTCCTCATGTTCTGTTTATACAAATGAACCATGCAGATGACTTCCGTGCAAGATGGCGAGGTGGTCGGTCGCGTGTGTGTTCGTCCTAGGATTAAGTGTGAGAAGTTCCAGTAATATTCCCCTATTCTTTTGATTTATATAATTTCGCACCAACCAAGTGCCCCACAGACGCTTATATTAAGTGAATAGACGCTCTGGCAGTGATATATGTGTTAGAAATAGTGATGATGCCGGGAGTCCAAGGCCACCTCGTGTTGTAAATATAGTTCCCTTAATTATCTAAGTAATCATAAATTCTATTGACAATTATGGTAGATTATTGATTTATTCCGTTACGAAGAACATTTCAGTTGGGGTATTTTTGGCGAAAAGAGTCATATTTATCATAATCATAATTTATTTGGACAAATTTGGAGGAATAGCGATATTTTTTATTACGAAGGACATTTCAGATATTATGGTATTTCCAGAGAAAAAAGAATCATTAGAAATTTTTAACATTTTTTATGATTAAACACTTGTAGCTGGCTAATAAGATCGCGAGATCGAGGCCAACCCCCGTCCCGAAAGGGACAACCTTGGAAGAAGAAGAAGAATAACCATGCAGATGTTTAAAATACGTTTTTAAATTAATCAATTAGTCTAGTTAGTTACGTCATCTCTACTTTTAGATATTTCCGATAGTGTTACGCCCACACATTTTAATGAGATGCAATGCTTTATTTTCGTTGTCGCAATATCAAGATCTTCTTCATTGTTTTCGTTTACTACCAAATATTTAGTTTATTTATTCATTGTATGGTAAAGACTCTCAAGTTCATCATGTAAATTAGCAGAAATGCTATAAAATTACAAGAAGAAAAACATGTAAACACGATGGAATAATGAGTCGACTCTGGTACGCGCCTGGCGATCTTTGAATTAATTAAGTTATAAAATCTCAAAGAACATGGCTACATTAAATAGCTCAAAGAAGTCGTGCCGGTGCCAAGCCCCAATAGAGGAGGGCTGCCAGATAAGGCTAGCACGATACAAAAAACGAGTACAAAAAACAATAAACATAAATGGAAAAACAACACAATCAGAAGAAGTACACAATTTTAACTCTGGGTTTCAAAAGACAAATGAAAATCAACCCAAAACATCTAGAATATAGATCAAATCGAAAAACTGGAAAGAACAAAAAATATGTAGACTTTCACGGCATGTATCAATAGATTCCCGGAAACTAAAGAGATCTCGTTAGTTACCGGGCTGTTTTGCCAAGTTATATGTTCGAATCGAACGATTCGTTCTATTTGTAGGAAAACACCCGTAGGTAAGATGAACTTTTACCAGGAAAAACTTTCCATGCATCTAATGGCTAATGTAAAACAATTTTACAATTGAAGCTTTGTGTTCAGTACTCAATATTATGCATAAAAATAATAATTTAAACGTTCTTGACGCCCACGTTGTAAATAATGTCCAATCGCTCGATTTGCATGCGTTTGGGTATTCGACTTTACAAAACTCAACAATCTAAGAGATAGAGCCGGTTTTTGCTCGTCATTGAGAAAATGGACAGAATGTAACGTATTAAGTTCAATTCCTGAACTACATCACGTTTCTAGGCAGGCGCCAGTGGAAGTGATAACCGAGGATAGTTACAGGGGGTGAAAGTGGTATTTTTTTTGGTCATGATCATCATCGAGTAAACGTTCCAAAATTGGCTGCATACAAGACTGTGATGCATTGAAGCAAATTCCCGAGAGGCGTCTGCCTAGAGCGTTACCATCAAGCTGGCGGAAAATGGTAAACTTGTCGAAAATAGGGGTGAATTTCGTCATTAAGTAAAAAGAACGCCATTTGCACCTTTTTTGCTTACACAAAAGAAATCATAATCCAAAAGGACGTACAGCTAAATAACATAAATATATTTTTCATGACGTCATTAATGTGGTCTGTATGACGTCATACACAATTTTTCTAAATGCGAAGCCACATTTTTCAGTACTGATTTGGAAAGAGCGGAAATTTTCAGGCCCGAATATGACTTTGACCATGACCTTGACCTTCAAGGTCATTCCAAGATCAAAGTTTGTTTGAAAAATCAACCTATTATAGCCAAATTAGGTGTAGCCCCCCCATACATCGCTGATTTCGAATCTGGAATCAGTTTTTGTTTGAAAAACTGGTCCGCCCTCTTGGATTACGAAAATCTGATTTCAGATTCGTAATCAGATTTTGAAAATTAGCAATTTGAAAAAAATCAACCAACCTACTCCCAATTTGGTATACTGGGGTTTTCGATGTCGATGATTACGAATATGAAATCAGTTTTTGAAAATTTTCGAATCAAGTACTGGCCAATTTCAACGTCAAATTTATGTTTAATTTTGAATCAACCATCTTTCGGATCAGGATTAAAAACATCGATTACCGTTAATTGGTTGTGCATCAATTGGTTGACTTTTTTTTCAAAAAATTTGTCCGCCATCTTGGATTGTGAATTTTGAATAACTGATTTCAGATTCTAACTCAGCGATGTCGAAAACCTCCGTACACCTATTTTAGCTATAATTGGCTGATTTTTCAAAAAAACTTTGATCTTGGAATCACCCGGAAGATCAAGTTCAAGGTCATGGTCAAAGTCATATTCAAACATGAAATTGTCGGCTCTTTCCGAATTCTTAATAAAAAATGTGGTTTCGCTTTTAAAAAAAATGTGTATGTACGTCCTTTTGGATATGGATTTCTTTTGTGTAAGCAAAAAAAATGGTGCAAATGGCGTTCTTTTTACTTAATGGCGAAGTTCACTCCTATTTTTGACAAGTTTACCCCTGTCCGTCACCTCGATGGTAACGTTCTAGGCAAACACCTCTCGGGAATTTGCTTAAATATATCACAATCTTGTATGCAGCTAATTTTCAAAACGTTTACTCGATGATGAGCATGACCAAAAAAATTACCATTTTCACACCCTGTAACTATCTTCGGTTATCACTTCCACTGGCGCCTGCCTAGAAACGTGATGTCGTTCAGGGATCGAACTTAATACGATACATTCTGTCCATTTTCAGGATGACGAGCAAAATCCCGCTCTATCTCTCCTACACAACACTACCATACAAATTGTTAGTTACTTATAACCAAAATTTTAATAAGATGTTTAACACTGAGCACATTAATGCCCATCCAAATTGTTGTAAATATCAGTTAAGGTGTAATTGACCTTGTAATATCATCTATTTTGTTTATATATCGGTTATCTCCTTGCACCTTAAAGACTGGTGGTCACAAAAAGATATAACCGCAGTATTTTTTCCCTTATTATCAAGATTAGTAATAGTGCATTTTGTTGCTTACTAATTCACCGGAATCATCTTCACCACAATTCCTGGAATTTGCAACAATTTAGTCACAATAATGATAATGCTCATGCTTAGTCATGGCAGTTTCTTGTAGTTGGCAAAAACAATGTTGAAAAGTTCTTTTATAGGAATAAATTCCCTTAATTATTCTTAACTAGGCAATATTTTCTTATATTTGATTTTTGTATTTTTTATATTAGTTTCTGTGTTATATAAATTGATATAAAATTGCTTCAACTTAATTAATAATTGAAATTAAACTTCGGTCAATAGTAAACAAGTGTGTGATTGACTTAAGGTTTTATAATGAAGTTTTCTGTGAATGGTCTTCTTTGACACGTTGTAAAATATCATTTCTCAATTTTATTCGGAAGTTTAATTTTCTTTTTTTTTTTCTAAACTTTAATGGCATTTTTTTCCGGCAATAATTGAACATGTGTGTTATTGACTTGGGGTTATCAGTTGCGTTTTCTGGGAAATAGTGTTCCTTAACATGTGGCAAAATATTATTTTTCAATTTTATCCGGAATTTCAATTTTGTTTTTTTTTTCTAAATTTTAATGAATATGGTTATTGACTTAAATTTGCTCAATAGTTCTCTGCGAAATGGTCTTTTTTAACATGTGGTAAAATATATTTTGTCAAATTTATGGGAAGTTGTAATTTTAGATTTTTATTTTAAAAAATTAACCAATAGCTAAACAGGTCAAGAATATTAGCAATTTTGAGGTTCTCGGAGCCCCCCGTCGGCCCAGGAATATCCGTCAAGGTCATCAGGTGTGAAATTGTATTGTCTATTAGAAAAATGATATGAAAATTCTAATCTTAGTTTTAACGGGCAAATTAGAAAATTAAATATTTTGTAAAAAGCGCAGCATGTAGTAAACGAATTTTGAGGGCATATGTTTCGAGATAAAGAATTAGTTCCTAGTAATTGTATTTTAAATCGTGAATACCTATCTGATCTGGAGTTATTTCAGCTCAAGATATGGAGTTATTGTGTACTTCAATTATGCCTTAGTTTATAGTTATATATTTTGCAGTGACAATGTAACAGGCTTTGTGATCACATTTTTTACTAAGTGTTCCTTCGTTGATATTTTTGTCACAGTTTTATTTCCTACAATTGTCTAGCTGTAGTGTTAGTGCTTTAATTTCATCATTATTACTCTTCAGCAGCTATATATTTTTTAGTATTTTCTATTTTACGGTATCTAGTTTCACTAAGATCCTCATGTGTCTTGCTTAATTTACCTGCACAGTTTAATACGTAATTAGATAATATTTTAGTAATAATATACCATTAAATACATTTTCAACATTTTTAGGTTCATATTGATGTCTATTATAGTACCTTCGACAGCCAATCTAGGAGTTTAATTCTTGATCACCTGTACCCTATAATGCAATCAAATCTATCAAATTATATTGAATTACATTTATATCCGTATGGAAGGACTGAAGTAAGTATGATTTGATTTAAATTTTATATTTATATTAAGCCTAGCTATTCATTAATCATTTATACAAAACGGAATCATCAATATTTTCCGCTTTAATCTACCCTGATATCATGGTGGTGTATTCTCCCGTATAAATACGTTTCTCATTTCTTTTCATACATTTCTCATCCTAGAAGGTCATACCACCAACTTTCCTTATGTCCTAGTCTCATCTTATCTTGTGGCACTTCTTTTGTCTTTCTTTCTTATTGTCCTGTTGTCTTGCCAAATATCCTCCCTATTACTATTCTGTGAATGAAGTCTACTATTTTGGTATTATTTCTTCTCCATTCTCTTTTCTTTTCACCTCTTAGTGTTGTTCCCATCATGTGTCTCTTCATGGATCTTTGTATAATTTAAAATTGTTGTAGATTTGAAGGTTATTCTATTCTCCGAAATTTCATTTGGGCAAGTTTGATCATTCTGTATATTTCTGGTAGAAGCGAAGCTGATGTATTTATTAAGTGATCCAGGTTTATATATTCTTCTACTGTTTACAGGGTTGTATCAATTTTGCAATAATCTGATTTGACTAGTTTGCTATACATTATTGCTGCAGTTCTTCTGAACTTGTACCAAAAGTCATCACCAAATTTCAAATACTTGAGATATTCGGGATAAGCGGTTTATAGCTCTAATGTTAAAAAAATACTGTTTTATTCTCCTGAGAATGCGATACTGTGTCACTTACACTCTTGATCATTTGTTGGTGGGAAATTCGTACTGCATTCATAGATTATGATTTTGAAAACACCGAATCCTTAGGGAAAATCATACCAAGCTCAAAGTTTCCAGATATTCTGCAGTACCAGTATTTTGATTTTTAGGGTTCCGTAAATACAATATACGGATACCCTTATAATATCACTCGAGATTTCTGCCTCTGTCACATCACAGCAGTTTTCTCCGAAACTACTGGACGGAAGAGGTTGAAATTTGGTATCAATGTATAGTTTGGTGACCCGATCAGGAGTACATAACGTAAAAGAACAAATTTTGATTTTAAGGGTACTTCTGGGGGGAAAACTAAAAAAATCGACCGTTCCCCCCTGATCTCCGAAACTACTGAGCCTAAAATTTTGAAAAAACAAATAGGAAATATAGATCCTTGCCCGAACTTTACAGGAAAAATAAGGATAAACCATTAATATTAATTTTGGGGGGCAAATGATAGAATTAAATGAAAATTTAAAAATTAAAATTGTTTAAAACGCATCATGTAATGTAATACATCAAATAAAAGGTCTCATTCTGAGGACCACAAATGAATTTTTTTCATATTAAAAAAATTAATTTAAAAGATATTAACGAAAATATACCAAAATTGACCCATCCCCCCCCCTTATCACCGAAACTACAAAAAAACGTAAAGTTTGGAAAAAAATTAGAGGTATAGAGTCTCACCTGAAGTTTACTGGAAAAATAAGGGGAATTCTCTACTTTTAATTTTGGGGGGCAAATTACAGAATTAAATGGAAAATATAAAATTAAAATTGTTTCTAACGCATCATGTTATATATCAAATGAAAGGGCTCATTATGACGAAAACAAATAGATTTTTTTCATATTTTTAAAATAAATTAATTAAAAGATATTAACAAAAATATAAAAAAATTTACCCATTCCCCCCCCCCTTATCTCCGAAACCATAAGCTGTAAAATTTTGAAAAAAAAATATAGGTATAGCGCCTCACCTGAACTTTACTGGAAAAATAAGGAGAAACCCCTAATATTCATTTTGGGGGGCAAATTATAGAATTAAATGCAAAATAAAAAATTGAACTTGTTTCTAACGGATCATGTAATATATCAAATGACAGGGCTCATTATGACTAATACCAATATATTATTTTATTTTTTTAAATAAATATTTTAAAATATATTAAAAAAAATATATTAAAAATATTACCCATTCCCCCCTTTATTCCCCAAACTATAATACTTCATTTTTTTACTTACAGGAAAAATACGAAGAAATCTTTAATATTAATATTGGGGGCCAAATTATAGAATTAAACGGAAAATAAAAAATATTTTTTTAACGCATCATGCAATATATCAAATGAAGGGGCTCATTATGAGGAGTACGAATATATATTGTTCATTTTTTTTTAATTAATTGTTTACAAAATATTAACATAAATATATAAAAAATGCTCATTTCTGGCTTTATTTCCGAAACCATACTACCTAAAATTTTGAAAATAATTATGGGTACTGGGGCTCACTTGAAATTTATAAGAAAAATTATTAGAAAACCTTCATAGTAATTTTAGGGACAAATTATACAATTAAATGGAAAATAAAAATTCAATTTTCAAAGGCATCATGTAATATATCAAATAAAAGGCTCATTATGTGAATTACAAATATATCATATTTTTAAATCATTTGTTTAAAAGATATTAGCAAAAATATTAAACATCGACTTAATTCCCATTTTAGAAACTACACTATTTAAATTTTGAAAACTATATTTTATTTGTATTTTTAAATAATGTGAATAACAGATTTAATAATTTATAATTTAAAACTTGACCTATTTTGCCCTTAATCTTCCAACCTATAGTGCCTCAAAATTCAGACAGTAGATTATAAAAGGCTTCTCTGAAAGTTTATTAGTGAAATAAAACTCTAATGTTAATTTTTAGAAAACTAAACACATATGGATTCTTATAAAAATCATGCGAATCTTGAACGTGGTACGGAACCCTTAGTATGCGAGTCCAACTCGCACTTGACCATATTATTAACTATGAGTTGGGCTTCCAAAAATCAACTGGGATAAACTTAAAATATACCAGTGTAGCCATTTTAGCTGTCAAAATAATGGATTTCGTTTAAAAAATACAGCGAAATTACTTTAAAAGCCAACGTCAGTGCCATATGGAAGTCGCCACCATATAAGTAAGGGTAATTTTAAACAACTTGTATAGTCATTTTTCTGTATGACGCTTGCTCTTCATGTTGCCGGTCTGGGATGAGTAATTTATGCTGTAGATAGATGAAGTTTGAGGTTGCTGCTTTTCAAATCGGTTTTGGTAGCCCAGATCGTAGACTAATATATAGTTTATTTACCATTTTGCAAGTATGCAAGTTGTCATAGTACACAGTTTTGTAGCAACACAAAACATTTAGTTTTTACACTCAAGGCTGTTTCAAAACCCGAGCTGTTATCTTCCTGGAGAAGACCAAAGAATTGAGTGTAGAAAATAAAGGTTTGGTATTAGAGTATTATACTTCGTGTTTATACACCTGTGGCAGACCAAAATTTCCATAGCTTTTCCACCAGGTTGTCATTATTTTTGTGTTGATGTTTGCTCCTCCTGCCTTCTTTATAGTTGCAGTTTACCCAAGGGCTCTACTTTGTGTCTCTTAAAACTAAAATGTTTATTATGTACTTCACTACGATCTTTGGCTATTGACCTAATCACACCAGCAAACATTAAAAGTGAGGTTCTATTTCATTTTCAAACCAAATAATTCCGCACTCTACTATAATAATTAAAAGTCAAACATCAGTTACATTAAATATTAAACTTTTGCTTACTTTCAGACTGTATCAAATGACAATCTTACAAATTTTATCTGTGAATATGGAGCAGCCGAATGTTACGGAAACCAAGTTCAGTCGTGTGCCATATTTTTGATCAATTTGGGAATGAATTCTGCTGGTTTAAATTATAATAGACTATTATTGGAATATGTAAAATGTCTGATGGAAAGCGTGAGGCCAAGTTCAACAAAATCCATGGTGCAAAATGCCAGCTTAAACTGTGAATCAAATACGAATTTATCACCAGGATTGCTAACACAATGCGGTGATAACACTGAATTTGGTGAGTTTAAAAACGAATCATATTAAACGAGAAATTATTTGAATATACAGGGTTCGATATACTCGGGGTTGGATATGAGAAATTTACAAGCTATAGCTACTTTACCGTTTATGGACTTGTTACAAAGAAACAGTAGCAAAAGTGAATGAATAATAATTTCAAAATAAATCCATCTCTTAAATTTTCAGAAATAAAAGATGTGATTACTTTTTTGGATTTAAAAAAATATTATTCCATAAACTGTTTAAAATTTACAAATGTTTTAAATTTTTATATAAAAATTTGCAACAAACCAGGTAGGCACTAGATCTTTTCGTCCCTGTCATGTGCTAAAATCTAAGAAAACTGGAGCCCGTTTCTTACATATCTAGATATCCATTAAAAATATTTTATAATTAATATAATAATTTAAGTTAAAAAAAGTAATTAAGAACTTGAAACAATATTATCAACGAGAACTGACTGAACATCGCGACCAATATCTCTTAGGACTATTCCAAGTAGAAGGTACATACATCAGAACATACAGTAAAGTGTAACAGGAGCCCTCAAAACTATGAAAATAATAGAGCCGGTGAACCAAAAGGAGTACCTAGGGAATTGTTTTGAAAATGGATACACAAGATTTGAAGTCGAATAGGAGGCAGGATTTAGATCAAGTAGAACATGTATCGATATTTTCAGTTTCAAATCAACTACAGGAACAGAAAACTGTCATGGATAGATCCATCTTCTATTTGTAGAGTAAATCATATGATAAGGTAGCTATTAACAAAATCGGAGAAGTACTTAAATCATCCATCTAAGTAAGAATAACAGAACCCGTAAAGGAATTGTATAAACGTAGATCACCAAATTATCTCAATCACAAAGAACTTTTGACAAGACAGTTAACTCTCCCGACAGTATACACACTACCTCAATGAAGTATTATGAAATTGGAGAAGAAGCTACCAAGGTGTGAGAATTGAAATAGAAGACAACTACTCGTTATACTGTAGGTTCGGTATAAAAAGATACATGACTGCTCGATGACTGCCCAGTCCACTACTATCGAGGCCTCCGAGAGTGGTTAGCACATATCATACAAACTGGTTAGATGATAATTTCCCTCAGCCCTGGATAGATTGATCGGGATTAATCCCGCAGGTAATCGAATAGTCTGGATTTAACTCAATGTAATTTATTGTGTACACTGAACGTGAATAATTGCGAGGAAGAATTGTAGTAGTGACCCAGTTCATTAAAATTTGAGCAAAATCTGAGAACGTTGATTTCTACCGTCCTTTCAAAAAACATTAGCCAAGTCTACGTTTCTTTCAAACTCTTTAAAATAATCTTCGAATTTAAAAGAACATACAAAGTAAATTTTATTAAGGTCTTTAATTTTTCATACTACTGAAATTTTGATATAAATTTATAAATTTATCGATCATTTGGTGTGCGTAGTATTTTAAATTTTTCTGTTGTAGGTTTGAATATTCTAAAAATCTTAATATCACCATAGCTAATTTCAAGTCATAATAACAATAATGACAGTAAAAAGAAAAAAAACTGATCCTAGATACTTTAAACAAAAAATATTTTTACCATAAAATTGTGTTTGAAGTTGGCGTCAGGCATGATAAACATATATATATTTAACGCAGCAATATAAACAGGTTTATAAATTAAAAAAATTCTGTTATTAATTAATAAAGCTATTTATATTTCTATTTTAAACGTATATTTACTCTAGCTAATCATTTTTACAGTGTAATTTGAAATAATTAAAGTAGTGAGCCTACGATGCTGTCGATTTTACTCGTAGAAATTAGAATTACATTAGTTTCGTATAATTTGTAAGTTAATTGGAGAGATCATGGTCAGAGCCGATATTATAATTTTAATTTTATGTTGCAGGAACATCTAGTTTGAAGTATATTGGAGAAGAAACCCAAAAACTCCAGGCACCTCTCGATGTTGTTCCAACTATTGTTTTCGATAAACAATTAGATGAAATGGAAAATGCTTTAGCACACCTTAGGCTTGAGAGCCTTGTTTATGAGAAAATATTTTCTCAGAACGCTTCAAATTGTGAAGAAATTGGTAAGAATGGAAATGTTTGCAATTGTTTTATGTAAACACGTATATTGTGAAATTCCCAGATATTTATCCGCGTAATTGACAACTGATTCTGTAATAGTTGGTAAAATGGCGAGTTTCTTAAGTGTATTCGCTTTTTTTAAGGTGTCTATGCATCGTTCACTTATCAGTTTGCTTATTATATGTGGACAAAAGGCGCCCGCTGATGCATTGGAGTTGTTTTGCCTTTCCCAAGTCAGTGAACGGTGAGCATAGGGGCTTGACGGTGGTTAGTACAATTATTTTCTAACACAGTACAGTTTTATTGTTTGTCTTGAGATTGTGAGGCATTTTCACTTCCAAAAATGCTTCTCCTGTTGCTATGCTTCAAATGCATTCAGGAGACATTAGCAACATCATAAACTGTAAGCGTCTTATCTCGAATCATATCATCAGCTCGTTCTTGATCGTATCTCTGTCGCTCAGCCATACCTCGTTTTATCTGCAATTTAATTTTCTCCACTTATAAAAGTTAATAGGCTATGTCGGTTCTAGCCCAAAATCGATCAAAAATCATGTAATTTCCCATAAGAGATTCTAAGCTTAAAACGGCCGGGGGGGAGGGGGGCGCTTAGAGGTTCGGATGATCCGATTTAGGTTATGTTGTATCAACTGCTATTGGATAGGGCTGCTGTGACTTGACGTATAGGTTAGAAGAGGCGTTGACACGGACGATGGTATGGGACGTTGGCTTAGAAAGATGGCACGGAACGTTGGTATTCATATGTTAAGTGTTTACGTAGGAAGCAAAACGACTGGGGTTCGATTCCCTATGATTGCGACGGTTTTTGTAATATATAAATTATTTTTTATACCGTTGAAATTTGGCGCACTTAAACAGATCACGTGACTATTGACCAATGAGAGCTTGACGCGGCTGAGTACGTGGTTATTAACCAATGAGAGCGCTTCAAGGGGGCACAACCCGCCATATTGCCGGTAGTACAATACGTCAGCTTTTAACCATGTACCGTACCACTCTATGACCTACCTGTCAACTGTCAATGTTACGTGCTATCGTCCTGTGACATACATCAACGCCCCATACCAACGTTCCGTACCATCTTTCTATGCCAAAGTCCCATACCATCGTTCCGTACCATCGTCCATGTCAACGCCTCTTCTAACCTATACGTCAAGTCACAGCAGCCCTATCCAATAGGAGTTGATACAACATAACCTAAATGGGAACCTGTCATCATCATCCGAACTTCTAAGCGCCCAAAGCGAACAAATGTCACTCTCGATCGAAATTCACCCCCCGTCAAGTGCCAAAAGGGCCTTAAATATATGAATACACCCCTAAATATAAAGTTTACACCCCCACCTTAAGCCAAAATGGGTCTAATTGCACCGTTTCTCACCCTTAAACCGCCAGCTCATGTTGGCGAATTCAAGGTCATCGAGGTAAATTTTCGGCGAATTTAAGCTTAGAATCTCTTATGGGAAATTACATGTATTTTTTGTCGATTTTGGGCTAGAACCGACATAGTCTATTTACTTATAAACTTCTTCACTCAGCATCGCACATTGCTAATATCCATAACAGCGTCCCTATGAACGATTATGCGATTATAGATTTCTATAAGGTGTACAACCTTCTTTTGCCAGAAATTAAATAACGGCTCTTTCTTTTAGCTTCACTTCCATGGTTTAATCAATTAACTTCTAAAAGTATAAGTAGGTATAGCAAAGTGAGCGTTATAATGGCATACATAGATAGTTCAGTAGCTGGGAAAAATTTAGAGCCATGGAATCATAACTTTTGGATCCACCCTGGTATTTCTGAGGTTATGTAAATTTCAGACATGGGTTTACTTTCATTGCTAATTTATCAGTTTTTACAAAATAATCAATTCATCGCCACAGGTGTAGAAATTGTTGTTCACTATTTTTTTGACTTGTGATTTTAAAAATCTTCAACTCAGCTTGAGATCATTTACTTTCGCACCTAGAGTGTTTGTTGAATTCTACATCTTCTTCTTAGTTGAAGCCTTTTCTTCTTCAGCCTTCTTGAAATGTTGATATCCAGGAGATTTTCCATCTTTTATTTCCAATTTATAAACATAGGCCAAAACTTTCAAGGCAAGTATATCAAAGTAATTTGATTTAATCTAGATGCTGAAACGCTTTTTAACTGCTAAAAGTTAAGGTTCGATATAGAAAAAAGCACATTGTTTTTACTAACTTTTCGAGATTTTTCAATTCATTGAACGCACGACAATATATTGTTTCTAGTCGAGAACCTTCATCAGTTGCGCTCCACTCAACTGATTGAATTCTTGAATAATTATATATATATATATATATATATATACATATAACTGAATTTAATATTTTATCGCGAAATGAATTCCGACATCCAGGAGTTTCAGCACTAAATCGGGAAGGTTCTCGACTAGAAACAATATATTATCTTGCGTTCAGTGGATTGAAAAATCCCTAAAACTTGTATTGTAATTTCTTGGACAATCTTTTCGTGTGATTTCTATCCTGTGAATCACAGGGAAACGGCTTTACTCACAGTACGATTCCCGATTTGGAAACTCTGTGAGCTAGATTTTCCTGAAACTCCTGGATGTCGGAATTCATTTCGCGATATAATAATAAATTCAGTTATATGTACTATATACATAAATAATTATTCGAGAATTCAATCAGTTGAGGGGAGCGCAACTGATGAAGGTTCTCGACTAGAAACAATATATTGTCTTGAGTTAAATGGATTAAAAAATCTCGAAAAGTTAGTATCGTAATTTCTTTGACAGTTTTAGTAAACCTACGAATTTTTTTATGTGATTTCTATCCTAGGAATCACAGGGAAACGGTGTTACACACAGTACGACTCCCGATTTGGAGTCTCTGTGAGCTAGATTTTCTTGAAACTCTTGGAGGTTGGAATTCATTTCGCGATAAAATATCACATTGTGTTTGTTTATCTGTTTGATTTTCTTGACAAATTTACGTATTTACAATTCTAAATTGGTTTTTATTTGTTTAATTTTCAGATATTCCACCTACTGATCAGTCAGGAAGCTCACGGCTCAACCATCTTTGGTCAGAAATCCTAGTTTTATTGATGGTTATGTTAATGAAATAATTTTAAAAAAAAATGTTAATAGGGGATGAAATACCAAAGACTGGATGATTGGCTGAGTTCGTCATTACTCATAAAATTGCAGTACGTGTTTGTATTTGCTCAAATTGTTCGCAGTGCTGTGTTATTTATATATTTTTTTATTATGCAATAAATCTGAATATTTATGAAACAGATTGTGCTTTTAAATACAGTCAAACCTCTTTATTTGTAACGCATATATAATTCGTGTTTTGGATTTATAAGGGATGCATGCAAAATTTCAGAATAAATCATTTAATGGGAAATTTCTTTATAATTGATACTAATTGTTAATTAAATTTCCACTAGATAGCAACCAATCATGTCCGACTCAGAATGAGAGATCAACAAGCTTAAAGTGTCTTCCTATATAGCAGTAGTAAAGTCAGGAATTATCTTCCTAATTATATGTAAAAAGGGGCAACGCAAACAACCCGCAAGATGAAAGAAAAAAGAGCTGCAGTCATGTGAGACTGAACGATGGAAATGAAAGCTTCTTAAGAAATATACTTCCCGTTACTCGTTATTTCTCTATCTCTGTTTCTCTTTCTTTGTGTCATTCTTAGTAATGGATATTTCGACTAGCAGTCGCCCAGTGGTCAAAATTCGACCAAAATGTTTGTTAAAAATTTGAAGATAACAATATGAATTTACATATTTCCAAAATTTTTTCTACTATTATAAACTTTTTTATGTATTAAAATTATTTCGCCAAGGAGAATAATTTCAGTTTTGTTGTCTTACGGTTCCAGTTAATGTACGTTTTGTTCCTGGGTAAAAATAATATACAAATTTTTATGCCATCATACTATTACTGAATAAACAAAAAAATACAAATACACTTCGAGGGTTTAGAACGTCAATAGAAATAAAGAATTTAAGCCAAAAATAGGACATTCAAAATAACCAGGTTGTTAAATGCTTGCCAACGTTTCGCTTTATTATATTCAAAGCTTCATCAGGGTTGAAAAAAATTAATAAACGATCACTGGCATTTACAAAAACATATAAGCGACGTACAAAGAAAATCTTTAGTCTATTAGGCGATTGAACTATTTCAAATATAATAATTTGTTTCCTTATTTTAAAATATTGTTTCCTTTTAAAATAAGGAAACAAATTATTATATTTGAAATAGTTCTTTCGCCTAATAGACTCAAGATTTTCTGTATACGTGGTTTAAACGTTTTTGTAAATGCCAGTGATGAAGCTTTGAATAGAATAAAGCGAAACGTTGACAAGCATTTAACAACCTGTTTATTTTGATTGTCCTATTCCGACTAGTTTTTTCGGCTTACTGACACTAAGGCCACTAAGAATTTTCTGAAATCAAGAATTTATAAAAAGCCGTGATTTGCATTAATTGAAAATATATGAAATAATTTTGTTCGCTAGAGGTGGATTAGATGGGTCAATAACTGTTATTAACTTAAAATTTTGGCCGTTTCGGATTTGTTTATTAATAACACTAAAGGTATTCTGTCAGCAATTAAAAAACTCAAGAAAATTGGTTCACAAGCAAAAGGAAATGATACCGAAGTCTTTTAAATTTGCTTATTTACATATCGATTTTTAATAAAATATACATATTTAAAATATCAATATATTCATTTTAGGTAAAAGTCATTCACCCTGTATTAAGAGGCAGGATTTTACAAAAACGGTTTTATCAAATAATAAATTAATATTAAATATAGTATTTTTAAACTTTAGTTTTTCCAAAATACTTTACGGTTATTCAGATAATTTGCAATTACGATTTCAATTTCTAAGAATCAAATGCAAGAAACCAACTCATAAGTAACTATGAAGATGAAGTATAAATAACAACGATAAATAAGTACTTACAGATTAGCACAACTGAAACTGCAATGTATGTAGGTATAATCTCAATAATTTCAGTTTAACACACAAGGTTCACGATGATTATTTCTGTATTATATCAAAAATATAAAGAAATAGAATGCACTTGCCGTTAATTTATGTTAAATAATACATAATATGTTGACAATTTTTGTAATTGTATTGAAATTGAATTTGATATGTCAAACTAAAATCAAAATAATCAAATTCAAGAAAACGAAGATGACCGTGAACATTAGAATTATTGCCATGATGTCAGATCTAACTATTTATCTTAAATCTCACTAATTGTATTCATATAATAGGTATTGTAACCTTAGATAAATTGTATGAAACTATTAATTAGCCTTTAAAATAGAAACAATAAAAATTAAAAGCATAATGTTAAAATAATAAAATATTATCGGAAACACATTGTTCAATTGCCACAGAATACACAATTCTAATTTTAGTTGACAAACCATATTTAGAAAGAGATGAAAGTTTCAAACTTGCAAGTACCAAATAAATGGTTATCATCATATAATATAATTTTTTATGATCTGAATAGCGTGATAATGTAGAATAACTTTCAGAAGCCATCAAAATTTGTTAGTTTTTTGTTTAATTTAGTTTGTTTTCGAATCATCTATCTTACGATATTCTCTCCAAGCAATCTGGCGGCACTGTTTGACATTGACAGTGTGGACTTAAATTATGAATTTGTTATGTCATTTTATTTAATGAATTAAGCAATATTATAAAAAATTAAGCATGTTTCACTGAAGGTCGGCGATAACTACCAAACAAAACAAAAATAAAGAAAGTCGGCTGAGGGATATAGGGGAAAATGGTACCGAACCGTTTTATGTCTGCCTATTTATACAGGGTATTCCATCTCAAACGAACCACATTGAATATCTTGGTTATTTTCAAAACTATTGCAATAAGAAAAAATAGGTGTTGTCGCATATAATTTGAAAGCCCTTTTTACGGACTATGCCGTCATAATGATTTTTTGTATTGTAATTCCTGTTCATGTAACAGAAAACCTAAGGGACCTAATAGTAAAACCGGATTATTAAATTAAAAGTTTTTACTACATGGAAAAGTATTAAAAAGGAGTTCTTTTATGGTACGCTCTTAAACCATCCTATTTCACTGCAGCACCCTGTGATACATAATACAAGAAAAACATTAAATGTAGGTAAACATTCATTTATTTTACATTAGATTTTGCTGATATTTACAGCAAGTTTGTTTATCTGTTCTGACCTTTATTTGATCATTTGAAGCATTGTACATTTATCTGTCAAGTTATTACTTTACTGATTTGTTGAAAATTTAAAATATTATTATGGTAGGTATACAGATTGCAGGAACGTGTTGAGCTGGCAAGTCTTTATTACCAAAATCTGCGGCGAGGGTTTTTAACCAAAACCATCCCGAACGTAAAGTTCGTCATAAATACGTATTGGAGTTGATTTTAAAATTTGTTGAGGCGGGCTCAGTAATGAATAAAAAAAGAGATCCCATTGGAATTGTAAATGATGAAGGGGTAGCTGTGGCTACATTGGGCCATGTCCAACTTATACCAGACACGCAGTCTGTCCAGAAAATATCTGCAGCTTCCAGTATTAGCAAAACTCACGTTTTTAGAATTTTGCATAAGTACAAATTCCATCCGTATAAAATTAAATTACTTCATGAATTGAATGTGAATGATTTAGATGGGAGGCAACAGTTTTACGAAATTATGACCCAGAGTATGATCGAAAACCCAAATTTCTTGTACAATGTTTGCTTTTCGAATGAGTGCACTACTTCACTTCCAAAATCTACAGTTATGTCGGTTAACCTCCAACCGACATAACTGTAGATTTTGGAGCGATACAACTTCTCATTTATTTCGAGAAGCTCAGAGTCAACATCCGGTAAAACTAAACGTTTGGGCAGAGATTTTGGAAAATAATCTAATTGGGCCCCTGTTTATTCCTGGTAATTTAAATGGTGAAACTTATCACAATATATTGGAAAATAAAATTAATGCATTGATAATAGAAAAAATTTGAAAATGAAGAGCAATTGCATTTCCAACAAGATGGAGCTCCTCCTCACATTGTCGCACCAATTCGTCAATACATCGATTTGGAATACCCTGGTCGCTGGATTGGAAGAAGAGGTCCTATAAAATGGCGGCCCGATCACCTGATCTGAACCCTTTGAATTTTTTTGTGGGGACATGTTAAATCCAAAATTTTTATGACTCAGCCGGAGAATTTGGACGAACTACGTCAACGAATTATAGGGGAGTGTCGTCAGATAACACCGACTATGCTGAACGATGTCAAAGACGGCTTTCAGTCTAGGTTGTACTATTGTATGTAAGTCAATGGAAGACACTTTAAACATTTGCTTTAGAGGCATTGTATTGTAATGTAAATGTGTTTTTTTAAATACTCTTTTATTATTACATGTACAGAATTTGCAATAAAAAAAATTATTACGACGGTATGGTCCGTAAAAAGGGCTTTCAAATGATTTACGACAACACCTATTTTCCCTATCTCAAATCTCAAGGTCATTGAATTGGCCTGTTTATGTTGAATGTGCGCAAGCGCTAATTCACGTCAAAAAATTTCCCCCTATAAACAAATATCGACCTCTTTTTTCTTATTGCAATAGTTTTAAAATTAACCGGATATTCAAGGTGGTTTGAGATGGGATACCCTGTATATATATATATATATATATATATATATATATATATATATATATATATTTGTTTTTAAGTTTTCGCGGGCACTAAATGTTTTAGGTGGTTTCCGGGAATTCATCCGCGTAGTTGATAACTGATCCCTGCCGGGATCGATGGTAAAATGACGACGTTTCGGCAGAGTCACATCTGCCCTCTTCAGGTCGGTTCGCATAATTCTCGTAGCCTTCTGCTTTCGCTTCTAGTTACCCGAATACTAAGATTTTCTGAAGCGAGCGCGCTGTTATATAGTCGCGGCTCGGCGCCTATCGGTTGACACCGTGAACGGCTGCGTGTGATTGGCCCTTGGCGCTCAGTGGGCACGGCTCCATCCTGCTGATTTGTTATTTCTGGTTGAGTTGTTATTGGACGGGTACGGGCCGGTACGATGTTTAATAGGATTTTCCAACAATTCGATAAGTTCTGAATTTCATTGCGTGCGTTTAGACTGTGAGGTCTCTTCGCTATTTAAATTGCCTCTCTTACGAGTATTGATTTCGGGTGTTCTATATTTGCCAGTAATCTGGTGTTCTCAAAGTCTATTCGGTGTGAGATCGTGGTTTTTTCCTGCTTTCTTACAGCGTTCTGGTGTTCATCACGTCTAGCTTGAATTCTTCTATTAGTTTGCCCCACATAGGTTTTATGACAGTCTGCACATGGAATCTCGTACACTCCCTGTTGTTCTAAAGGGATCCTCGTCTTCGGAGTCTTCAACACCGTGCTTATTTTTCTGTCTGTATTGAAAATAGTATCGATATTGTGTCTCCGTAGAATTCTTGCAATACTGTCCGTGGTCCCCTTGACATACGGTAAATAAGCCTTGGTTATTGGTGTCTCATGCTCCTCGTCTCTTTGTCTAGGTTTTGACTTTACGGCTCTTTGTATATTTCGGTCTGTAAATCCGTTTTGTCTCAGAGCTGTTTTTAAACTGTCCATTTCCTGTTTGATGTTATCCTGGTCAGTTAGCCTTTGTGATCTGGTTACTAAAGTCTTGACGACGGCTTGTAGTTGGGCTGGGTGGTGATGAGAATTAGCATGAAGGTATCTGTTGGTGTGAGTTGCTTTCCTATATACTGTATGGCCAAGGGTTCCATCTTGCTTCCTATTTATGAGAACATCAAGGAATGGCAGTTGATTGTTGGCTTCAACCTCCACGGTAAAACATATGGGCAATTCCAATACTTTTCGATGAATTTTGTGGGGACTGGTCATGGATTTGCCCCAAATTTTAGTATCTTATTTGACGTCAAAAGGTAAAGCTTTTTACCAATTTTCAGCTTTCTTGGTGTCCTTGGGCCCGAGTAAGCCATTTTTACCTTGTTTTTAAAATTCTGTAACTCGGTGATTTCTTATCCGATTTTAATTCTGAAAGCGGCTTTTTATTTGTTATAAGTTCTAGTATTTACAAAACAACATCAGAACCATTAGTATTTAGGCATGTTTTTGGGGACTAATTAAGTATGGAGGAAATTTTGAAAATTTTGCCATTTTCTGATAGCCGTCAAAATTTCACCAGTATGCTTAAATTTTTTTAATGGTGCGCGTTTAAACAGTTTTCAGATCCCGTTCAAAATGCAAGTTGTAAAATTTAATTCTATTTAGTAGGTTCAGGGATACAGTCGTTTGAATATTGTCAGTTTCATAAAAATCGCGTTTTTTTACATTTTCGAACTAATGGTAGTCATTTCTCGTTAAATCGAATGAGATAAAAATTTAGCACAAGCTAGCTCTGTGCAAATACAAGATCCTGCTCATAGAGATTTTCTTGGCCCGAGCCTTTATATACCCTATAAGCCCGTCTGAAAATGCAGTATTTTGCCCAAGTTTGCCAACTCACCTTGATGTCAAGGGTTTCGTCCCTTTCATAATTTTTAGAGCGCTAAGGTATTTGGCGTGTTAGAGACGAAGAAGTAGATAGAAATACCTCCTATATGTGTGATAATACAGGAATTTATGTAGCATAGAACCAAAGTTATGGAAATTTCAAATCTCTTTAAAATTTCAGCTATCAAATATGTGGAACGGTAAGTTCGTCACCTTTGATATTCAAAGCGTAATATCTTCCATTCTAGAGAATAAACTTGTTAAAAACATTAAACTAAAGATTCCTACTTATTTTATGGTTTAATAATTTTTGATCAACTAAAAGTTTTTTGAAGTTTTAATTTTGTTATTTTCGGTGTCGCTTTAAGTATGTACTGACGTCTCCTATTCTTAATGAAACACTATGCATATATTAACTGCAACCTCTCGTAAACATATATAAAACTCCTTTTTTTCGGCTTGCTTGACATTGTTTAATTTCTTACTTTAATTTTACAAAACTGCAAATATGACAGAAGACATCCTATAATTGTTGTATATGTATATATCCAAATTGCTTTTTTATATGGCTTCGTACCGTGGTTCATACTGGCCAGATACAAGTTTATCCTATATATGTTGATTGGCAATAGTAAATTACTTTAACTTTTGTTATATATTACATATAACAATAATATAATTTTAGTCTAATTTTATTTTTAGTCTATAAAAATAATAGTTAAACGGACCTGCTAAATTAATTTATACCTACTAATGTCACATATGTTTATAATTTGAAAACACCCCGCGATGCTGTTTACATGCTTTGGCGCTGTGAGCGCTTGGCACGATGTACACTTTGGATGGAACTCAGCCCCTACTGCCCCCTACGGCTTATTTTGGTAGTATGCACTTTATGTGTCGTGTCTAACGTTTGTTAATTTCCGTTGTGTTTATTGATATTATAATTTTGTTCGGTATTAGAAAATAATTTCATAGTTAGTATTAAATAACAAAAATATTTATTAATATGGCTGGAAAAATATATTGCGATGTTGGGAGGGTTACCGAAACAGATTGTAATCTCAGTTCATACACAACTAAAACCTCCATATACGAGCTTGAAACTTCACTGCTACAGTACAGAGTTTCTAATTATCATCTTATTCCTAAGGGCACAATCTGTGAACATCATAAATCCAAGTATTTGAGTTATTATAGTAATTTTTTTGTCAAAGTGTTGTGATCCATTTAAGATGCATAAAAAACTTATTAAAACTGATTTACGTATAATTAGTTTGTCAGTTTGTGATAAAGCTGTTGAAGTTTTCAAATTTTAATTAATACCAGGGGAGAAGATTTGCAAGACGTGTGAAACCTCACTGAAAATACGTATTGACACTGATGCAGAAATAATCACAAATGTTGGGGAAATAAGTTCAGATGCTTATACCCGCAACTCAGAAGTCCGTCGATCAGAAAGAACCACTGCAAAAAGCTCTATTGGACATCGTTCTGAAACTGATATATCTGACGATATGACTGCTAGTCAAAACTCAAACGATTCTATTGTATCTGAGTATCTATCATTGAGCCAAGGTCAAAATATAGTTAATACTGTTTTAGACACTATTAATTTGGCAACATTAAAAGACCAAACGTAATTTAGAACCAGACGGCAGGTTGATGCTGAAAAGTTGATACAAGATGTTTGCATACATTTCAGAGAAAAATTATCTCAAGCATCGGGTATTGATATAGCTCTGCGTCTCAAAACATCATAGAAGATTGTTTTACACTGAAACAACTTGTTGCGAATTTGCAAAGAAAATATGAAAATGAGAAAAGTGTTCTAAAAAAATAGAATACATGGCATTATTACCAAAAGAATGGAATTGGAAAAAATTTTCACAGTATTTCAAATGTATCTATTATATGTTTAACATACTGCATAAGTTTAGAGAAATGGATGGTATGTTTTAATAACACTTACTAAAAGTTATCGTAAATATTATACAAAAATCATTTAATTTCATTTTTATAAACTTTATATATAATTATTAAAAACAAATTCATTCTGTATTTTAGGCTGGATTAATTTGCTTTATCATAGATTTTTTTTTCATTTGCAAACAATGACGCTTTCAAATACATATCAAAACAGTCAATTAAATTTGTTACGTGTACTTTATTTATTTTAAAACAAGAAATCACAAAAATTACTGGGTATGCTATACATAATTGGGAATAATCTACAAACATTAAAACATTATATTTACGAAACACCTAATTAAGCGGCCTACATCGCTTTTGTATTTATTTGCTTTAAGCATAAGTACAACTGAGACAATATTCAAAACACTTGGGGTATTAAGTACCGGATTTCGAAATATTAACGAACAATATAATTTTCAGATTTTCCAGAAAATAAAAATTGCACAGTAAAAGAAGTTTCACAAAAATTTCTAATGGAATGAAGGAACGTATCACTAATTATTACCTTGACGAACACGTTTATACGTTCCCAGGAAAAAAAGATTATGTGTCAACTCGTGATGGTGACGGAAGAAAAATTTTCATTCAAAAGAAGATGTTGCTATATACTGTACATTACCTTTCTTTAAAATTCATTGACGAATATTCTGGGAATGAAAAGTTACCAAGTTTTCTTTTTTTGCTTCTTTAAAACCAAGGCAGTGCATTCACGCAGGTGATCCTGGAAGTCATATAATTTGCTTGTGTGCTGAGCATAAAAATGTTAAGCTTAAATTGTATGCCCTCTCAAAAAAGTGTATTAAAAGCTTTGGATTGTCTTCTTGGTGAATATGATATTGAATTAAGAGATCAAATCAAATATAATACTCAAGAGAGAAGCCGAGCATCTCTTTAAGAGTTCGAAGTAGATAAAAATAATTTTAAAGTGGAATTATGTGGGGATATACATGTATTAATTATTCATCATTATATTTTCGATACACAAAAACGATATTTAAACCACTGCAAGACACATTTGGAATTAAAAACATGCATTCTTCTCATGGATTTTTCAGAAAATTATTCCTTTATTGTTCAGAAATCAGTTCAGGCGTTTCATTATAACAATAATTAAGCAAAAGTTCACCCGTTTTGTATGTATGTTCTGATGAAAATAAATTACTACGTTATTAGCGATACTAAGGATCACTATGCACCTACAATAAGTACTTTTACTTCAAAAATGATGTCCGTGATCAAGGAAAAATTTTAATGAATAAAAAATGTCATTTATTTTTCCGATGGTGCACCTCAGCAGTATAAAAACAGGTAAAATATTATTTTGTTAACAGTATTCCCAGCTTCTTCAATTACGGGCAAATATGATTTTAGCGTGCATAAATAACTAGTATCAAAGTTTTGTAATATCGTTTTTATATTTCATTTAGGAATCATTTAGCTAATATCGTTTGCCATGAAAGAGACTTCGGAGAAAAAGTTGTATCCTACAATTTTTTTGCTACCAGTCATGGGAAGTCAACATGTGATGGCATTCGAGGTAGTATCAAGAGGCATTCTATGAGGCACTGTATTCGATCTCCACCAGAAGATCAAATCACTAACGCCTTTCAAAGGTATAATTATGCCATGACAAAAGTCGAATCTATTAGGTATGTGTTTTTTATGTGTTTCTGGCATATCCAATATTTCGAACGCTTACAATTATTAAATTAATTGCAGAGTGTTGTGGGTACCACACAGTGACATTATAAAATACGAGCGAACATTGAAGAACAGGTTTAATTTAGTAAAGATCTTTCCAAACAAAAGGAGGCACCATTGTTGCATTCCATGTAATGGAAACCAGATGTCGGAGATAACGTCATTTGACACAAAATAATTTATTATTAAAATGGAGTTATAAATGTGTAATCCATTTTGAAGAATTTTTATAATGTTATTCTAAGTAATGTATTTATTTATGGTTTGTCAAAAAATATTAAAGTAAAAGTAAAGACCTTTAGTTTGATGTTTTAAACAACCTCTTTTACTCTATATTACGTTTTGAATATCAAAGGCGGCGAACTTACCGTTCACATCTTTGATAGCTGAACTTTGGTTCTATGCTACATAAATTCCTGTATTGCCACACATATTGGAGATTTTTCTATCTACTTCTTCGTCTCTAACACGCCAAATCCCTTAGTACTCTAAAAACGATGAAAGGGACGGAACCCATGACAATAAGGTGAGTTGGCAAACTTGGGCAAATTACTCGATTTTCAGACGGGCATATAGGGTATATAAAGGCTCGGGCCAAGAAAATCTCTATAAGCAGGATCTTGTATTTGTACAGAGCTAGCTTGTGCTAAATTTTTATCTCATTCGATTTAACGAGAAATGACTACCATTAGTTCGAAAATGTAAAAAAACGCGATTTTTATGAAACTGACAATATTCAAACGACTGTATCCCTGAACCTACTAAATAGAATTAAATTTTACAACTTGCACTTTGAACGGCATCGAAAAACTGTTCAAACGCGCACCATTAAAAAAATCTAAGTATACTGGTGCAATTTTGACGGCTATCAGAATATAGCAAAATTTTCAAAATTTCCTCCGTACTTAATTAGTCCCCAAAAATATGTCTAAACACTAACGGTTTTGAATGTTGTTTTGTAAATACTAGAACTTATAACAAATAAAAAGCCGCTTTCAGAATTAAAATCGGATAAGAAATCACCGAGTTACAGAATTTTAAAAACAAGGTAAAAATGGCCTATTTTGGCCCTTCTAAGGGCGCTTACTCGGGCCCAGGGACACCAAGAAAGCTGAAAATTGGTAAAAAGTCTTACCTTTTGACATCAAATAAGATACTAAAATTTGGGGCAAATCCATGACCAGTCCCCACAAAATTCATCGAAAAGTATTGGAATTGCCCATATATATATATATGTATTAGATGGTTTCCGGGAATTCATCCACGTAGTTGATAACTGATTCCTGCCGGGATCGATGGTAAAATGACGACGTTTCGGCAGAGTCACATTTGCCCTCTTCAGGTCGGTTCGCATAATTCTCGTAGCCTTCTGCTTTCGTTTCTAGTTACTCGAATACTGATATTTTCAGGAGCGCGCACGGTGTTATATAGTCGCGGCTCGGCGCTTATTGGTTGGCACCGTGAGCGGCTACGTGTAATTGGCCCTGGGTGCTCAGTGGGCACACCTCCCGCCTGCTGATTTGTTATTTCCGGTTGAGTTGTTATTGGACGGGTTCGGGCCGGTACGGTGTTTAATAGAATTTTCCAACAATTCGATAAATTCTGGATTTCATTGCGTGCGTTTAGACTATGAGGCCTCTTCGCTATTTCAATTGCCTCTTTTTCGAGTCTTGATTTCGGGTTTTCTATATTTGCCAGTACTCTGGTGTTCTCAAAGTCTATTCGGTGTGACGTCGTGGTGGCGTGTTTCGCAATGGATGTTGCGTTTTCCTGCTTTCTTATAGCATTCTGGTGTTCATCACGTCTAGCTTGAATTCTTCTGTTAGTTTGCCCCACATAGGTTTTATGGCAGTCTGCACATGGAATCTCGTACACTCCCTGTTGTTCTAAAGGGATCCTCGTCTTCGGAGTCCTCAACACAGTGCTTATTTTTCTGTCTGTATTGAAAATAGTATCGATATTGTGTCTCCGTAGAATTCTTGCAATACTGTCCGTGGTCCCCTTGACATACGGTAAATAAGCCTTGGTTATTGGTGTCTTATGCTCCTCGTCTGTTTGTCTCGGTTTTGACTTTACGGCTCTTTGTATATTTCGGTCTGTAAATCCGTTTTGTCTCAGAGCTGTTTTTAAACTGTCCATTTCTTGTTTTATATTGTCCTGGTCAGCTAGTCTTTGTGATCTGGTTACTAAAGTTTTGACGACGGCTTGTAGTTGGGCTGGGTGGTGATGTGAATTAACATTAAGGTATCTGTTGGTGTGAGTTGCTTTCCTATATACTGTATGGCCAAGGGTTCCATCTTCCTTCCTATTTATGAGAACATCAAGGAATGGCAGTTGATTATTGGCTTCAACCTCCATGGTGAATTTTATTTTGTGATGGATGCCATTAAGGTGGTCTAAAAATGTGTTGAGGTGTTCCCTCCCATGAGGCCAAATCACAAAAGTATCATCCACATATCGCAACCATAAACTGGGTTTAAGAGTTGCTGTTCTTAGTGCCAACTCCTCAAAGTTCTCCATAAATAGGTTCGCTATAACTGGTGAGAGTGGCGATCCCATTGGAGCTCCTTCCACTTGTTTGTATCGTTGGTCCTCGTAAACAAAATAGGTGTACATCAGGCAGTGCCTTGTTAAGTCTACAAGGTGTTGAGGTGGTTTGTATTTTTCTATTATGATATCCAAGGCTTCGTCGATAGGGATGTTGGTGAAAAGGGACACTACGTCAAAACTGACAAGAAGACACTCAGGTTGTAACACCGTTTTTCCAAGTATTTTGATGAAATGTGTCGAATTTTTGACATATGAGTCTGCCCCCTCTGCAAACGGTTGAAGTTGTTGGGCTAGGTACTTGGCTAGCTGTTGTGTTGGGGATCCAATTGAACTTACTATTGGCCTCAAAGGTGCACCTTCTTTATGTACTTTTGGCAACCCATAGAATTTCGGACATCTCGATGACTTTTCACGCGGAATGAGTTGCAGTTGGAGATTTTTGTCGATCCTACTAGCTTGGATTTTGGCCTTGGTTGTTTTCTCCAGTTAAGTTGTTGGGTCAGTAATAATTTGTTTATATGCTGGATCTTGTAGCAATGTTTGAATTTTGTTTGAATAGTCCGCTGTATCTAAAATTGCACTCGCATTTCCTTTATCAGCAGGTAGAATGACAATGTCCTTGTTGAGGCAAAGTTGTTTCAAGGCCTCATTTTCTTCTATAGATAGGTTCCTTTTGGGTGGTTTAGACTTTCTTAGAACATGTGACACATCTTGTCTAATTATTATATGTATTATGCTCTCTGTTGGTATGTGGCGTGGAAACAGCAGTTTCAAAATTAGATGCGAACACCGCTGAAATAAAATACCTAGCCCAAGAACTTCAACCGTTTGCAGATGGGGCAGACTCATATGTCAAAAATTCGACACATTTCATCGAAATACTTGGAAAAACGGTGTTACAACCTGAGTGTCTTCTTGTCAGTTTTGACGTAGTGTCCCTTTTCACCAACATCCCTATCGACGAAGCCTTGGATATCATAATAGAAAAATACAAACCACCTCAACACCTTGTAGACTTAACAAGGCACTGCCTGATGTACACCTATTTTGTTTACGAGAACCAACGATACAAACAAGTGGAAGGAGCTCCAATGGGATCGCCACTCTCACCGGTTATAGCGAACCTTTTTATGGAGAACTTTGAGGAGTTGGCACTAAGAACAGCAACTCTTAAACCCAGTTTATGGTTGCGATATGTGGATGATACTTTTGTGATTTGGCCTCATGAGAGGGAACACCTCAACACATTTTTAGACCACCTTAATGGCATCCATCACAAAATAAAATTCACCATGGAGGTTGAAGCCAATAATCAACTGCCATTCCTTGATGTTCTCATAAATAGGAAGGAAGATGGAACCCTTGGCCATACAGTATATAGGAAAGCAACTCACACCAACAGATACCTTAATGTTAATTCACATCACCACCCAGCCCAACTACAAGCCGTCGTCAAAACTTTAGTAACCAGATCACAAAGACTAGCTGACCAGGACAACATCAAACAAGAAATGGACAGTTTAAAAACCGCTCTGAGACAAAACGGATTTACAGACCGAAATATTCAAAGAGCCCTAAAGTCAAAACCGAGACGAACAGACGGGGAGCATGAGACACCAATAACCAAGGCTTATTTACCGTATGTCAAGGGTACCACGGACATTATTGCAAGAATTCTACGGAGACACAATATCGATACTATTTTCAATACAGACAGAAAAATGAGCACGGTGTTGAGGACTCCGAAGACGAGGATCCCTTTAGAACAACAGGGAGTGTACGAGATTCCATGTGCAGACTGTCATAAAACCTATGTGGGGCAAACTAACAGAAGAATTCAAGCTAGACGTGATGAACACCAGATTGCTATAAGAAAGCAGGAAAACGCAACATCCATTGCGAAACACGCCACCACGACGTCACACCGAATAGACTTTGAGAACACCAGAGTACTGGCAAATATAGAAAACCCGAAATCAAGACTCGTAAGAGAGGCAATTGAAATAGCGAAGAGGCCTCACAGTCTAAACGCACGCAATGAAATCCAGAATTGTTGGAAAATTCTATTAAACACCGTACCGGCCCGAACCCGTCCAATAACAACTTAACCGGAAATAACAAATCAGCAGGCGGGAGGCGTGCCCACTGAGCACCCAGGGCCAATTACACGTAGCCGCTCACGGTGCCAACCAATAAGCGCCTAGCCGTGACTATATAACACCGTGCGCGCTCCAGAAAATATCAGTATTCGAGTAACTAGACGCGAAAGCAGAAGGCTACGAGAATTATGCGAACCGACCTGAAGAGGGCAAATGTGACTCCGCCGAAACGTCGTCATTTTACCATCGATCCCGGCAGGGATCAGTTATCAACTACGCGGATGAATTCCCGGAAACCATCTAATACATTTAGTGCCCGCGAAAACTTAAAAACATATATATATATATATATATATATATATATATATATATATATATATATATGTATATAGACGTTATATAATTATTATTATAATTAAAAGAAAAGATAAATATATTGATTTCATTAACGAAGTTCTATTCTTCTTTCATTAGTTTATCCCATATTTTCTTTATTGGTGTTTATTAACTTTAAGTGCTTATATTAACTTCCATGTTTCGTATCTGGCGGGCATCCCGTGTTCCTAAACTTTTTTTTTTCAATTTTCTGAAATTTGCTCAAGACTGATACATGACCACCAATTCGGTATCAGCGGGCAAAAATATACCAGAATACTATTTATCGCATGCATGGTGATGATATTTACTATTTGTGGTGTGGTGTATATAAAACTTCAATTGAATTTTATAACAAATGTTTCAGATTGTTTACATTATTTTTATCATTGTTTTATTTTATGCCATTGAGGTCAAATAAAATATTAAATATCAATAAACATATCTATTGTTTACTTAAATATCAAGATTCAAATATTATGTAGAAATATTTCATGTCATAGGTCGAATTAAAAGACCGTATCAATGTTGCGTTTTATATCACTTTGTGCCAAACAATCGTGAACAAATTATTATTGTACTTGAAGCAATGTTTGTGATAGAAAGCAAAGTTGCACTGATTACAGGTGGTGCCAAAGGAATTGGATTAGCATTTGCCAAAGAATTGATGAGAAATGGTTTAAAAGTAAGTTGGTGCTTATAAATAACAACTATAAATATTGCTATTAAAGCCATACATAAAATAAATATCAAAACATTATGCCGATGATAATAAAAAAAGACAGTATGAAAACAATCTAAGAATAAATTCACAAACATTTGTTTTTATTTTGTCCTTAATATATAATTAATTGGTTAATATTCATTTTTATTGCAATATTTTAGATATTTTTGTTTCAACATATTATCATCCAATTCAATAATTTCGCTTTCTAACATCATTATTTCATTATAGACCGTGAGGTAAAATATTAATAATTATTTTTTAATTTAATTTAATTTTAATTATTTAAAAAAAATGATATCTTTTAGTAACCCTAGAATACAGTTGAAAAAGTGACATAAATATTTATTATATAATCTTTTGTGCATAGGCATAATTAGATGCAGTTTATTTCTAATTACTTCTGTCTGATAATAAATTTAGATATTATCAAAAACAAAGGTACTTCACTTTTAAGTAAAATTCATACTTGCTGACAAACCTTGTATACAGTTGAAAAAATGACACGTAACGATGAGCGTATAAGTATCCACCAACGCAAATCTTTTTATGAAGAATAACCTTTTCTTTAAATACTGTGATAACATTTCATTTTACTCTGCCAATATAAGAAACCTTCGAGAAATTATTCATCCTAAATAAAAACTAAACTTGCGAACAAGGATAAAAACCAGTCAAATAAACAAGAACAACAAGAAAGGGATTCCAGAAAATGCCTTAATTATAAAGAAATGATTTGAATATGCGAGATGTACCGACATCTAGGAAGAGAGTATAAAGAAATGAGTTGGGTGTAATTCTGGAAGCAGAGATTATAAACGATTAACGTGCCAGTACAAAGAGGGTAGCCTCTCGAAGGCGGTAAGGTATAAGAAGAGGACGTCAATGCGGCCCGGGCAAAGGAAAGTTGAGTTGAATTGAATAGAGGCATACAACCCAGGTTTCAAACAGGGACATTCAGTTTCTTTAATACTATCGCCTCCACCAAACGTTACTTACAATAAAAGAAAGTCGGTTAAATGTTTTTGCTGATCTTCTAAAAAGCGGTATAAGTTATGTACTTGAAAAAATATGGAGCCAATTCGGGATACCCCCTAACAGAAAACAGTTTAAATGATCCAAATTCCTTCAGCCGATTTCGAGTAATCGCTTCACAAACATAAAAACATATATACAGACGAATTGAGAAACTCCTTCGTTTTGAAGTCGATTAACAAGTAACGAATATTATATTGGGTTATTCCAAAACTCTTTACTAAACTTAAACATTAGGAACAAATGAGAAGGAACTTAAAATAAAACGTGGTATGAAAAATTTTAGAATTGTGCCTTCTTCCTAGTTTCTTTGCCATTGACAACGGGGTCTGACCTAAGAAATATACACTGTATTGTGATGTTATTTCTCAAAAAGTATTAACCGTTCAAAATCAGTTAATACGATAAGATTACAATAAAGGAACTCGATGGTATCCTGGTGATGGGGAGTTGAGAGAATTGAAAAAAAAACAAAGATTGTTATTGTTTTTACGTTGTTTTCGTAGCATGTACCGTATATGTTTCAAATTTCTAGTTGTTCCTTAGAAGCATAGGGACTAAGAATGTCTATGATAGAGGAGTAACTAACACAATAAAAATGAATTATTTGTTCGGATTCTCATCATACAGGTGATTATTGTCTGCACTGTAGAGATCTCCTGAAATTGTATTTGGCAACACCCTATGCTATCTTTTAGAAAGTCTCCCTTTAAAATAGCCATTCTCCCTTTATACTTATTGTCGGTCACATGCTTCCTCTATGATTACAAAATTGCATCTGGTAAAATAAAAGAATTGAATAGTTGGTGGTATTTGGAAGTATGTTACCAAAATAAACTGAATTTAAATTCAGAGCAGAGAATTTGTTTTTAAACCACTTGATAAGAGAGTTACTTTCATGATTGAATCTTGCTCTCGCGAAAGAAGATGAATGAATGATTTATTAGTTATTTCATTGAGATAAAAGCCATTATCTGGAAGAAATATACGAATACCACATAGTATAATAATTTATATTTAAAAAAGAACCGACATCAACTGGCTATCAATAACTATTATGTGACATATATTTTTTTTTATCTGAGTTAAGGTTCAATTGTATTGATTATTTTATGTGTTTTATTATTTGGACCAGTTTCTCTAAATGTAGTTCTAATTCACCCTATATTGCAACCACCCTGTATATGTTTCTGTGTGTTGGTCACCTAATATAAATTATTTGTCTTTCATTTTCTGAATCACCCTGTGTAACTATAATTCAACTCTACACGATTTTGCAACTGCCCTGTATAAGTATTGTTCCTCTCCACCCTATTGACTGTTTCTATTTTTCTATCGTTTAAATCACCCTGAATACCTATAATTTTACTTTGCCCCATATGTCAAGTATAAGCAACTACTTATATTCCATACTATATAACATTTTTTTAATCACTCTGTGTAACTATAACTCCACCATATATTTCAATCATCCCGTATATGCAACTACTACTAACATTTTTTGAAACCTCCCTCATATAACTCGAATATCCTTACTGCATATACTGATTTAACCATTTTATTAAGTTTTTTGGTCCACTCTGTATAACTATAGTTTTACATCACTCTTATTTCAAGCACCTTGCATACACAACTACTTATGTACGACCCAATACAACATTTTTTGAACCACCTGTATAACTTTAATTCTATTCCACATTATATTTCAACCATCATATATATGGAACTGCTTATGTACCACCCAATATCACATTTATTTGTAAAATTTTTTGAACCCACCTGTCTAACTGTAATTTTACTTCGCCCTATATTTCAACTGCGTAGATTGCTTGCTGCTTGAACTTCGATACACGCACACACACACACACACACACACACACACACACACACACACCGTATACCGTATAGAAAAGATCGCTCACCTATTTTTTTTCTTTTCGATACACTAATGTAATATTGTGTGCCATTTTACTCGACTGCAAGCCTTATAAAATGAAAACTGTTACAAACACCCTGTACGACAGATATATTTTCATGGCATATCTTGACGCATTGAAGTTAGATATTTATGATGAAAATTTGACATTTACATTCAATTATTAATTAATTACTGATTTTTCTCACTTTCTGGAAAACCTCAAATCACAGGATATAGAAAAGTATATGGTACCTTTCTGAAATAATTAAGTGATTTTGCATGTCTCCAGTAAAATTTATTAGTTGTGTACTATTTATTGTTGATAAATTGATAAGGGGTCATGAAATTTTTGTCATGTCTTATTAATTTATTTAATAAATAATATAATTAGAATAATTAATCTAACATCTGCTAACGTGTTTATGGGAATATCTATTAAGTTTAATCTGAAAATAAACTTTTATTTATGTAGCTGTGTAATTCTATTATTTTTTAGGCAGCTGTACTAGCTGATTTGGACGAAAAGGCCGCACAAACAGCTTTACAAGAAGTAGAAGGCGAATTTGGTGTAGGCAGGGCAATATTCGTATTTACAGATGTTACAAAAATGGAATCATTTGAAAGTATGATCTTTTTTTGTAAATTTATAATAAGTAGTTAAAACTATCCATTAATTCACTAGTTTTTTTTAGAATATTTTAATAGTAATGTTATTGAGTATTGCCATATTGTATGGGGTGATTTACAAGCTATAGGCATTTTTTATAATAATTTACAATAACCCGTATATAGCAGGTAATTTCAAATTCAGCTTTATTATGGTACATAACAAACAATTGTACTTGATGTTTTTATATTGACAGTCATTGTTGGCCATACAGGGTGAGTAAACATACAAAGAAACTAACACCTTGTATATTATGATGCAATTGCATTCTTCTAATAACGCCTTTCAATTTTCACTAAGCTTTCCATCAGGGGAATTTTTTTGGGATATATTTTTCTGGAGATTTCTGCTATGGAAAAATATCTGGATAAATTACTTTTATTATATAACGTAGTTATAGTAGGTTTTTCATAGTACTACTTAATATAATATTCATTGATATCACTGATACGACCGAGATGTTAAAAAAATATTATTAGTTGCTCAAAAGTTAATGTGTTGCTTACAATATATTTCATTTTATGAGACCGCAAAAAAGTGATCTCAAAGTACCAAAGAAATTTATATTCTCAGGAATATTAACCTGATTACCATAAGTCAGATATCAAGGAGTGAACCAAACAGCAGTTTGGTTTACTCCTTGATGATGACAGTTGTTGAAACGGCGTCCAGTGTTTAAAAACGGTTTGGTGTTAGGGTGTAACTGTTTTTACAATCGTTTATATATTTTTTATTTTTTAGCTAAAAAAAATCTTATTCACTGAAAGGGTAGATCTTCTCATACCCAATTTCTGTTCTAAAAATAGTAGTTTTGTAATATTTCACTCAATTCTATGAAAGACATAGTTTTTTAATGGGCCATATACCTCATCGGATGACCCTAACATTATGAATAAACCACCGTTGGAAAGTACAAAAGTTATTCTAAAGATCCCTCATATCACTTTTCCACAATTTAAAGTATAAATACATGTAGGTATTGGAAATATTTGACCATTCGGAACCATTTCAGCTGAACGAGACCATTCGAATAATTGCTAAGGGGTGGTGTGAACCTACATATATCCTTATAATCCATGATCTTATTACAAATTTAAATTTTAAGCAGACATTATATTTCTAGCATATTATGAGTTTATGTAATATTAGCAAAATGGAATACCTAAACTTTTTCATACGAATAAATTTTACATTTATACATTTTTATATATCCTAGAAATATATGAACAAAAATGCAGTTTTTTCAGCACTAAACAACCCATCACCAATCAAAAAAAATTATACAAACCTCCCCCCGAAAAAATTCTCCAACCCACTCCGAAAAAATGTTCTGGCTACGGCAGTAATTAAGCCGTTTTCTCTTAAACAGCTCAAGCAACTTGCATGTTTTAAACTGTATTCTACAAAGAGATGTTCCAGCTTGATTTCGTATAATTTTCTATAACGTTAAACATACCATTATTCTTAAAATCGTAAAAATATGTGCAAAAAAAAGGTAAACATCAATGTAAATGTCAGATTTTCACCATAAATATCTAGCATTTTGGTTTTCATTTTATAAGGCTGGCAGTCGAGTGAAATAGCATAAAATATTCCATTAGTGTAAGAAACATTATTAGGTGAGCGATTTTTTCTTTACGGTATACGGCGGTATCTGTGTGTGTGTGTGTGTGTGTGTGTCTGCGAAATTCAAGCAGCAAGCAATGCGCGGTAGGGATGTCGGAACTGTCAAAAAGTATCGATATATATTGTATCGATATTTTTTGAAAGTATCAATATCGATATTGATATATCGAGAAAAAAATATCGATATATCGATATATCGGTACTATTTTAGAACAGTAGTCTATATATATATATATATATATATATATATATATATATATATACACTTAGTAATTTGTTTAACTAGTGTATCTGATAAAGTTATATGCATACAATTTATAGATAGGGTGGTAGGTAGACTGGATTACAAAATTTAAAAATATTTTATTTTGAGACTTTTTCACAGCTTAAGGTAGTAATATATTGTTAAATTAACTATATACTACTACTTCTCATATTTTCTTGAAAATTTAGATGTCCTTCTAATGATCATTTATACACTCTCATATATACCCCCACTCTACCTCATGCATCAGAAACATATTTAAAATTAATTTTAACTTCAAGCACTTAGGCAACATATAGCATAAATATAATAAATTAATTATACTTGAAAGAATTCTGCTAATCTTTGTGTACAAAGATCATGTATCTCAACTTGTTTGACAATATATTGGCTGTTTTCCAATTACCGCACAATTGCGCACAGTGCGGCACAGTGCTGAGCACTAAGTGTTCCAATTACAGCACTGGCTGGCACAAATGGGCACAAGAAATAACTGTGTCTTTGGGATGTTTTATGTAAGTACTAAGTAAACATAAAACTTTATCATAAAGAATGAAGTATGTTCCAATTAACGCCCGAAAATTACGACACAGAGCGACACAAAAACACTTTGTGCTCTAGTAATTGGAAAACAGCTAGTATTTATTTTATATAACCAAAGAGGTTAATACTGTAGAGCACGTGAAGTAGCGAAATTCATGTAATATCAATAAAAAGAAAGAGAGAGAATAAGCGTGTCGTTCCTGATTGGTCGTGTCAGTGGTGACGCCTACTATTGGTAGGGTAGAGACATAGCAAGCGCTCCCTGATATTTTCTTTCTCTTTCTATTGTTATTACACTGCTACTTACAGTAACGCCCATACCTAATTCACTCTACGTATTAAGCTCTTTGTATATAACACGTAACAAACATACGGAAAAATATCGTTTTTGATAAGTTTTCGATATTTGGTTTTTATATCGATATATTGATATATCGAATAAAATTATATCGTGTAAAAGTATCGATATATAAAACAAAAAATATCGATATATCGATATTTTTCCGACATCCCTAATGCGCGGACTTGAAATATAGGGCGAAATTAAATTACAGTTAGACAGCTGATGTTGGGTGGTACATAAGCAGTTTCATATATAGGATGGTTGAAATACAAGGTAGAATAGAATTAAAGTTATACAGGGTGGTTCAAAAAATATTGTACTGGGTGGCTCATAAATAGTTTTGTACACAAGGTGGTTAAAATAAGAATGAAGTAAAAGTATAATTATACAGAGTTGATCAAAAAACTTTAAAAAATCTTTAATTTAGCATATGCAGCAAGGATATTCGAGTAATAGGGCGGGGAGTTAAAACATTTTAGAAGCAGTTGCATATACAGGATGATTGAAATATAAGGTGGAATGGAATTATAGTTAGACAACGTTGTTATAAAATGTTATTTAGTGTGGAACATAAGCAGTTGCTTATAGTTGATATATGGGGCGAATCAAAATTATAAACATAGAAAAAGTCAATAGGGTGGAGAAAATTAATACTTATACTGGCCGGTTGCAACATCGTGTAGAGTTGAATTATAGTTACACCGGATGGTACAGAGGAAAAGAAAAGAATGTACTAAAATAATTAATAGAATTCTACGTTAAATTAGATAAAAAAAGAATATATATCAGAAAATAGTTATTGATTGTCACGGTTTCTAAAAGGTTTTTATTTTAAGCCTGTTTGAGTCGGTTCTTTTTCGAATATAAATTATTATAACGATATAGTCTCACAGGTACCAGCCTAGCAATTTTGAAATGGTTCGGAATGGCCAAATATTTTCAAGACCTATATGTACAATATTTATACTTTAAATTTTAAAAATGAGGGGTCTCTAGATCAACTCTTCTACTTTCCAACAATGGTTTATTCATAATGCTAGGGTCACCCGGTGAGGTAATATCGCCCTGTAAAAAAATATGTATTCCTTAGGATTGACTTCAAAAACTACCGAGGCGGCAGTATTTATTTTTAGAACATAAATTGGGTATGAGATGCTATGCTTTCAGGTAATAAGAATGTTTTAGCTATAAAATAATGATAAAAAAGATAAAGATTATTTATTTTTTAGAATTTCGGATAAAAATTACATTATCTAAGGAACCAGTTAACGAAGTTGGGAGTATAGTAGCTCATTTTGTAGGTTTTTCACTTTTCTACAACTTTGCCCATAGTAGCAAACACTGTTAAAAGGTTAGATTTTGAGTAAAAGGTAAAGAACTAAATTATAATAATTATTAAAAAACAATCGCATCGATAAAAAATGTTGAATTTTATGTCAATTAGTAATGATTTAGTATTAGAAATACTTGGTTCGTGGATAATTTTTCAAATCGTTGGCATAATTGCAACGGGCTTCCACGAACAAACCTTTAACTGAAACAGAAACCATCTAGAAACCAACTAAAAAACGTGGCAAATATTGACAATAGCCTCCCGAAATTATTAATGATATGACAAACTTGATCTTCTACAGAGTATTATATTTTTCTTGCGCCTTTTAATTCAAAATGTAATTCTATATTTTTGCCCCGACCCCAATAAAGATGCTGAATGTACGCCCCTATTACCAAGTACAATGTATAACAGCTTTCAACAAAACACATATAGAAGACCTGTTATAAACAAATGTAAAAAACACCATTAAATTAATCTTCAATAATACAAATATAAGAAACTACCGATTTCCTCACTTCTGAATTAGCGAAAAAAAAACTATTTTTATAAATAAATAGATTTTAGAAACTATTCAGAAGTTTGTTAATTATAAACCACATTATTATTTTGTTTTGGATTTTTGTTTCTGTAATAACGATATTAGGCAAAACACAACAAGTGGTTAGGAGAGGAGGATACTTAAGCGCCAGTAATTTTTTTCAACGATTAGGGGACCGAGACTCGATTTTTGAAAGTCTGGCCTCAAATATCTCATCTGATGTAAAGCCCTAGGTATGTAAATTATGACAAAGTTGCACGTTAGAGACATCGTGAATCACTTTACTTTAGTAAGATGCCAAATCGAATGTGTGTATTTATTTCGAATGACGCAGAGGATTTTGCCTTATTTCTACATAAAAGGGATACCACCCTATTTCAGGAAAACAGTATTCTATTTTATATTTTTTTCAGATGCTTTTAAGATAACTGTCAAAACTTTTGGCCACGTAGACATACTACTCAATAACGCCGGATTGTACAATGAAGTAAAATGGGAAGAGCAAATAAATATTAATGTGGTAAGTTTATTTTTGAAGAGTTACATACATGTTTTTTTCTGGTTTAGAGTAGACACCCCTCGACAATTTTCGTCTTTGTCGCTTTTTTTTCAAGATATGTTATGTGGTCCTATGAAACCTGCTTGCAATTAGTGTATTTCAGTATTTCTTGCATATTTCAACAGTCGAATTTCCTTTGTCGGCCTGTTTTTTCGATACAGACTCATAGAAGGATACAAAACAGGTCGTTTGTTTACATCGTTTTGTTATGTAATAAACAAAGTACCCAATAGAGGCACTGATTTATTACATACAGTCGAAACTTTTATATCCTCAAAAGAACATTATTGATTTAAAGATAAGTGGTCAAGAGTATAAAGCTCACCGCTGCAAATCCAAAGTTCTCGGGTTCGAAATCAAGAACAATTATACTTTTTTCTTAATACTATGTCATTATATATTAATTTTATGTCCTATTTTCAATTCACATAAAATGAATACATCTCATAATATTAATTGCCTTCTAAATGTTATTTGTGGCATATTCTTAATTATTTTTATGTTTTCTTATAACAAAGTCGTACCTACGAACGCCACTTATAAATTCTAAAGACAACTCTTTCAAATTCCTTCAACTTGAAAGCTGTTTAACTATAGTACATGACCTTTAGAATTTTTTGTGTTACCTGTATATTTAAAACAACATTAACTCAACTTAAATGTCATAAATCAAACTTTCAATTTGCAATTTACATTTTCAATACATATTTTAAAGCCATTGACAAGGAAGTCAGAATCGACTTTGAAACGTTTGGTTTGTCTTTCAATATACAGGTTTTTATTTCAATTGTGGTGGTATTTCCCAATAAAACATTATAATATTATATATATAGAAGATAGAATTAGAACTTAAAAATTTTCAATTGTTGCTACCGTTGCATTAGATGAACTAAACTATTTACAAACACTTACTCAATTACTAGACTTATAAAGACATATAAGATATATTTAAATTAAGAATTAAATTAGGATTAATACTTGAGACGTAATAAAATAGTGACAATTATTTTAATTCAGCTGATATTTATAGCCATTACTAAGAGTGACACAAAGAAAGAAAAATAGAGACAGTGAGATAACGAGAGAAGGTAAAAATATTTCGTAAGAAGCTTTCGCTTTCATCGTTCAGTCTCAAATGACTGCCGCTCTTTTCTTTTTTGTATTTCTTGTTGGTTTCAGAGCACCAAGAAGTAAGGTTTCTGTAAGGTCTCATATTACTGGATGTATTTTATTGCTGAGGTTAATGTGTGGGTAAATTAGTTTTTTCTCTATTTCGGCTAGAATTATTCAATAGAGCTTTGCTGGCTCTATGCAGGGTGTAGGATGTTCTTCTAGTTGTTGTATGTTATGACAAATTTGTGAATGTTGGTAATAAGTCGTTATTACGGCATTGTAACAGCAATCACACAACAGTTGAAATTTCTCCGTTCTTAGTTTCTTATAGTGTTTCGCTGTCTTAGCTGTTTTCTATTCCTAGAGGTACAGAATGTTTGTTCATATTGCTTCAGGGATGGAACTAAATGGTCGAAGTTTTCTTGCGGTGTACACCCGTTCGTCTGTTAATTGGGTTGAGTTCTTGCTTGATGGTTGGCCAAAGGCCAAAATTTTACCTGACGTCTTCAAAAGCTACTATCTAACTGAAGTGTTTCTTGTTCTGTTTCTTAATTTATACCTTTCTCCTCAATCCTCATTAATATTTGATTGTTCTGTATAACGGTCTTGAAAATGCCAGATAAGAATTCCGGTTGCCGGTTCCTAAATGCCATGATCTTCCATCCTCCCAAAAACCTTCTCGTTCTTTGTGACATGGTCCTCACTATAGTTTTTTTTCAAGATGTCTGGTGGACGTCCCTTCTTCTTCTCTTAAGTGGAAACCAGTGCATTATTTGATTAAAGTGCACGGCCAAAAAAGAATTATCCGAAAATAATTAGCATATTAACACAGTATATGTGGCCTTAGTTCTCAGCAGTGTTGAAACTTGTAAATACGGTCAAACTTCAAGTTCAACAGTTCAGTTAAATTTAAATTCTTTATAGAAAGCAGTCTTAATTGGCCTGATGCTGGGAATGGACACGTACTTAGCTAAGTACAAAAAGGGTTCTGAAGGATTAATTATAAATATGTCATCAATATGCGGTGTAGAGGGATATAATATGGTTCCAGTTTACTGCGGCACTAAACACGCTGTGATAGGAATGACAAGAGCTTATGGGCAGCCAGAATTTGTTGAAGAAGTAGGTGTAAAAGTGATCGCTCTCTGTCCAGGTTTCACCGTGACGCAAACTTTACGAAATTTTTTAGACAACAAATCTGAAGTGCTTAGATATCACCACAGACATTTTCCTGAGGATGTAGTGAGCAGAATTCAAACGTAAGTGACTATAACAATTTATAATACTTACTATAACAACGTTTTATGACAGAAAGTTTAGATTTGTTCAAAAATATCTTTGTTTCTCAACATATGCTTCGAATTCATAACACACCAATGTTCCAATAATGTCTTCTTTAATAAATAGTAAAATGATTTTACTTCAACCCTTTGACTATTTGCTAAATGTTTCTTTATCTTTTCCCTATACTAGATTCTCTCATAGTGTAATTTTTATATTTTTACACTATGGTTCTTGGATTTATTCAAAAACACAGTCGAACTTTACAATTACAATTTATTTCTGCTGACTTTATATTCACACAATTTATCGCGATGTTTATTATAAGGCAATGGAATACAGAATATTTCTTCTCAGAATGCTCTAGAAGGTCAAAGAGACGCTGAGAAATTTCCTTTATGGAATTTCGAAGATTCTAGCAGTTCAATAGCACCAGCCGCAAACAACCTTTAGGATTCCACGAAATATTGGATAAATGCCGGTTCCACGAAATATCAATCATTCAATGAACAGGCTAAAACCGAATTCATTGTAGCAAATCTTTTTTTTTTTTTGTCAAACAAATACGGAAGATCACTACGACATAAAGTAGAATTTTTCAGACAGTTCTCACGAAACAATAATGAATATATATGCACCATTAGATGGCTCTTCTGGATATTTAACAATCACATGTAGCGCTTTTAGACGAGGAAACACTACTGGAACAACATGAATTTGCAAAAACGTTACTAGACTGTATGTTTGAAAACAACTTACATTAACACGAAAATCAATAAATGAAATTCATTTTATCTTCAGTAACAAGAAAACGATAGTTTAAGATGTTACAGTTCTTAATAAACTTCCCATAAATAGCCACCATCGAATATACGTTTTTCAAAAAGACAGAAACTGACCAAAAATATAATCTCGTCTTATTGGACAACTTCAATAATAATTATATTTAAAAACGAACCGACTTCAATTGATTTAGAAATGATAACAGTTTAAAAATCGTCTGCAATCAATCATTATGTATTAAATATTTTTTACTTTTAAATTTGGAAAGATATTTATGTGACATTTACGGACTTTTGGATTTAGTTTTTCGATTTGCTGAAACATGTTAGAGAAAAATGTATAGGATCATCTCTGAATCCAGCTTAATATTTTACTTATTTAAAAAAATGTGCGATAGGAGGAACCTGTCAGGAACGAACTATAATATTTTTCAGGTCCAAACGTGATTTAATAGGTAAAATTCTTTTGAATATTTTAGTGTATTTTTATCACGCCAAAAAACGCAGCCCTCTTTTATTAAACGCTCTCCCTCTCTCTCTTTCACTTTCTCTCTAACTTGTATTCTTTCTCCATTTGTTCCGAATATTTTTTAATTTTTTAAATTTTTTTTATTATTTTATATATTATATTACAACCACCCTATATGTGCTTCTGTGTAATGATCACCCAATATAACTTATTTGTCTATCATTTTCTGAAGCACCATGTAAAACTAGAAATTGCCTACAAACGATATTGCAACCGCCCTGATATTTGTGAAACCACCCTGTATAAGGATAAATTCTCTCATACCTAATGATTGTTTCTAATATTGTTTGAGTCACCCTATATATCTATAATTTGACTTCGCCCCATATTTCAAGTATTCTATGCATATATGTATGCAACTTCTCATGGTATACCATATATACCAACATTTTTCACATTTTTAAACCACATTGTGTAAGTATAATTTTACTCTACCCTTTATTTCAACCATTCTGTATATGCAACTGCTTCTAATATTTTTTGAACACAGTAATTATACTGTGCTCTACAATTCAAGTGTCCTAACTGCTTAATTATGCTTATTTAACTTTTTTTATCATTTTTTTATTCACTCTATATAACTATAATTCTACTTCACTCTTATTTCAACAAACTTGCATTCACAACTACCCAATACAACATTTTTTGAACCACTCTGTATAACTATAATTCTGGTACGTCTTATATTTCAATCATCCTATATATGCAACTGCTTATGTACCACCCAATATTACATTTCTTTTTAAGAATTTTTGAACCCAACTGTATAACTGTAATTTTTTCCGCCCCATATTTCAATCGCGCACATTGTTTACTGCTCCAATGTCGATACTTGCACGCACGCACACACTTACCGTATACTGTATAGAAAACCTCGCCGGCATAACAAATTTTCGTTTCGACACACTAATTGAATATTTTCCGCAATTTCACTCTACTATAAACTGTAAGCTCCCTAAAAGAACTTCGTTTCAAAAACAGACTGACTTCAAATGAATTAGATTGAAAACGGTTGCAAATACCCTGTACGATATTTTTATGACATATCTTGATACTGCAATACAATTTGTGGGTTCAAATTGAATTTTAAAAACTGATATTCACTTCCACTTTCTAGAACTCCATTTACACATAAAAATTTAATATTTACAACAGATCGTTATGTTTTTATTATCCCAGGCGGTCAATGTTTTATTTTCATCGGAATGACTGTGGGTAGCTCCAGCGACGGCGAATATAAATTCTATAACAATATTTAAGATAGAAATGTATAAAGAAAATGTGACATTTACCTTGGTGTTTATGTTTAAGCACTCTTTGGAAAATAACACCACAATTCACGAAATTACTGCTCATTTCCAAACCTGTCGGGCCTGGGTCACACGCCGTTGTCAATTGCAAAGAAACTATGAAAAAAGGCACAATTCTAAAATACAACATTACAGTGTTTGACAACATTATTTGTAATTTTAGAATTGTGCCTTTGTTTCATAGTTTCTTTGCCATTAACAACGGGGTCTGATCTAGACGTTTGGAAATATACAGTAATTTCGTGAATTGTGATGTTATTTCTCAAAAAGTGCTTAAAAATTGACAAAAAATGCCACAACTATTCTTCAGGAAATAACTACATTGATCTTTACCATTTTTTGCAAATATTTTTCCGATTTTCTTAAAAACGGTATGTTTTATGTTATAGAAAAATATAAGGAATCAAGCTGGAATATTTATTTTTACAAAATATTCAAATTGATTAAGAGATTAGAGAAAACATTTGAAGATTTATTGAAGATCTCCTCATAGAAAATTATATAGTACCTTTCCGTAATATACCTTAATATAATACCGTTTAAATCATCAAAATGCCGTTGAATTCATCCTTTTAGGAAGTCGGTTAAAAAACACAGTTTACCAAAACTCATACAATATAAAGGAGACATAGTGCCCAAAGTGGGATGACTTTAAACCATATCTAAACAAAAACAAATTGTATTAAATCTAGGGGAAACCGTGAAGGAATTAAGCATCATAGATCCGTATATTAACCATTAGCGAAATAAAATTATAACATGTCAAAAATTAAGGGGAATAAACCACCAACCGACGAAAGAGAGAGAGAGAGAGAGAGAGATAGTAGTGGAAAAATAACGACTAGTTTAACAATTAATACAACGAGAACAAAATACTTAACTAACGTAGTAACAGTAGGAGAAATAGAACTGAGACAAAAATCGTATGCCTGAGACAAGAATTTAGAATCGACCCAGACAACAAGAATCATTTTAACATGGCCGGTATATGGAATATTTAAAGAGGCATTCCAAAATGATATTTTAATGACCAAGAAAATAATCATTTTCCCCCTCCAATTTTCATATGTATATCCGATAAATACTTAAAGAATAGCTGAAATGAAGAAGTACTCAAATGCTCATGGAAGGGTAAATTCTTAGGGTCATCGAAAGACATAAAATTAGTAACACAATTTTATGATCCAAACAGGGATTCTAGCAGTCTTAACAGGAATAAATAGACTGAAGTGGAACACTCTGGTGGACTGCCGACTAAGGACAGGTAAGCGTAGCAGAAGATGATCACCGACATGCTAGATTAGAGGATCTCAAAAGAATTGACACCAAAGTGACAAGCAGCACGAGACTGGAGACCATTGGGGAGGCCTATGTTCCAGCTGAAGATAACGATAAAGTATAAGTCTATGTGGGTTGATTACAGAAGATCAAGGTTGAGAGGGGATGTTACGTGATTGGCCATTAAGGTATTGATTTGTATAGGTTGATTTCCTCAAACGGTATCACTAAACTAATGATTCCATAAAGAACTGGATATTTGGATATGGGGAATTCTTTTTCAAATCAGTCACACCCCATTACTATTTTAGGGCAAAATTTTTTTTTAACACACCAAAAAGTTTGTCAGAAACTCTAGTTTTTAAAGCAGCCGTTTGTTATTTTTTTGAAAAGTAAATTCTAACCTCGGAAAAACTATTTAAATTAGGTACCTCGCAATAAAGTGTCATTTTCATTCAAAAATTATTGAGAAAATTATACTTTGTCAATAATGTTAAACAAATTACTCGGAAAAATTGTTTTGGGGGCGGCTGAACAAGAAGCCATTGTGAGATTAAAAATTCAAAATGGCGGAAACAATATGGCCCACAAAATTTTTGAAAACAATTCGTATTTACACCAAAATTACATTATGGTAGTTTTTGGACTCTCTGATCACGAATTCAAGGTCAGATTTGCAAAATTCTCAAAGGCGGGTCCAAGATGGCGGACAAACATTTTGAAAATCAACCAATTTACGCCAAAATTGGTATATGAGGGTGTTTGGGGTATGTCTCTGATAACGAATCAGAAGTTAACACCGGAAATTACTTAGTTATCTATCTTTTAGTAAATCTTTACAAAGAATCACTTTTTTGATTTGGGGACCAGTGATCTGCAATTTTTTCCCGTATCATTAGAAAATGATTATGATTAAAGACCCCAACAACCCTATAACAATTTTGACGTAAATCGGTTGATTTTAAAAAATTTCATCCGCCATCTTAGACCCTCCATTTTGAATTTTTCTCACCTGACCGAGGATTTGTGATCAGAGATCCTAAAAACCACTCTTAACTAATTTTGGTGTAAATCGAAATTATTTTAGAGAATTCGTCCGCAACTTTGGCACCGCCATATTAAATTTTAAATCTGACCCCTAAACTATTTTCTGAGTAATTTGATTAAGATTATTGAAAAAATATGATTTTATCAACCATTCTTGACTGAAAAATGGTATTTTTTGCGAGTTGCATACCAATTGGAATTAAAAATTAGATCTTCTGACAATTTTTTTGGTGTGATCAAAAAATTTGATAGTCCTAAATTATAATGGGCTGGAGGGGGGGGTTGATCTTGGCTGATTTGAAAAAGAATCCCCATGTATACTATTGAGATGTTGCAGGGCGGAGTTTAGTTATTTTTTGCCGTCAGGCCAAATAACAAAAGTGTCATCAATAGATCTAATCCAAAAGAAAAGGGTGACCCCATCGACGCTCCATGAACTTGCTTGTTGGAAAAACAGTGTTGCACCAGATTGATAACACCTACCACAAGAAAAATATTGGATGTGGTACTTAGAATATTTAGTACCTTGAATAGGAACATTAGTGTTTTATTAGTTATAAACTCTATACATCATCTTCTGTCAAATTCTCAGAAAGACTGTCTCCATTTTTTTGGACGTGATCATTTAAAGTTCTGATATCTACTGCTGATTTCTCCTAAGTGTCCTGAAACAATATCGGAAACATTGTTCCTTCAATATTTATGGATATTTTAGGGCAAGGGACAAATAAATAATAAGATAAATCGGAAATAATTGTTTTTAAATGTGTTTATTTAATGTAATTGACGTTATTCGTATTTTAGGCCTGCGTTTCTTGTAAATGAAAGTATAAAGATTATGAAATTCGCTGACAATGGCACAGTATGGGTAATAGACAGCGCTCCGGCATATCAGTACACCTTCCCGGATCAACAAGGCATGGTTAACAACATCATTAAAGAAGAAGTCGAACCTCAGTAAAATTATTATTTGTCGGTATTATTATTATATTTTTTTGTATTAATTTTATGGTTAAAAGTTGTTTTTTTATCATTATGTGTATTATTTTTCAATAATATTAATATTACTGTACATTCAGTACCAAAGGGATTATCTTTCTAATTTAATAATTTATTACAAGGCCAGTAACAGGAGCGGTCGCAGCCAGTGGCGGATCCAGGATTGTCAATTGGGGGAGCTTGATCTCGCTTGGGGGGAGGGGGGCTTGACGTCACTGGAGGTTGGTTTTCGCACAATAAACACTAAGAAAGCATACCACTCAGATAATTGGGGTGGGGGGATTCAACTCCTTAGCCCCCACTGGATCCGCCAGTGATCGCAGCCAAAATTTATTACCAGTTTTCGATATCTCTTACTATTTTTTTAAGACATTTGTAATTGGACATTTATGATTTGGGGATTGACTATAAGAGAAGAAGTTGGTTAAATGTGTGTGTGTGTGTGTGTGTGTCACTCTTTCTATTTCTCTCTCTCTCTGTCTCTCTCACACATTTAAACCCCATTTGTATACAAAGAGGGTGTGCTATTTCATCAAAAATTTAGCAAATTTCTATAATTTTCTAAATATGTTTCATACCCACCTTGAAAGGTATTTAAGATAATGTTGTAATGTCGATTTTACCAAAAGTCTAAAAATTTGTAAACTTATTTATAAATTGGCAAACCAAAGTCTTTATCGCATTTTGACCAGGTTAGTCTTTTTAATTGTGTCAGCAGAAACTGAGTGAACCCTGTTTACAAAGAAATTGAATTAGTTCCGAGATATCCCGAGGTGGTCCCTTATTTTGTTCAATAACATACTTTGTTCCGTTTCTTAGAAAATCGGGAAAACCCTTTTTTGAAGACTTTGTTATACAGAAAACTTTGGTGTTATACAGAAAACTTTGGAAAAATATTCTGTTCGGAACATGAAGTATAATGAATTAAAAAGAAATTGATTAGTTCCGGGGGATCCCGAAGTGGTCCCATAGGTTTTTTTTCAATAACATAGCTTGAACTGATTTTCAGTAAATCGGAAAAAACTTATTTAACGACTTTCTTATAGAATACGCTTTGGTGGAGTTACTGGTATTAAAAATATGAAAATGTTTCTGTTCAGAACTTAGGGTAAATTGTAAATAAATTGAATTGATCAAAATAAATGTCAGTTAATCAACTTCAAAATAAATATTTTCGATTAGTCTGTAAATACAGTGTGTATTCATTAATCAAACGATTTATTTTTATTAATAATTTTAAGAGAAAAACTATTCTTCATAAACAGATTTGCATGGTCTAAAACGTACACTGTAATCATTCCATGTCAACTTTTTAACTGTAGACAAGGTTTGTCTTCAAATAGGAATTTTGATTAAAAGTGAAGTATCTTTATTTTTGTTAATATCTAAAATTGTTATCAAATAGAAGTAATTAGAATCAAAAACTGCATCTACTGATGCCATTGCACTAAAAATTGTATAATAAATATTTATGTAACTTTTCTTTCTTTTGTTTAAAAATGAGGTACCTTTATTTTTTTATAATATCTCAAATTGTAATCATACATAGTTTATTAGTATTGAAAACTGCATACAATTGTGCAGTATTATTAAAAATTGTAAAAAAATGAAAGTTGATTGGAAATAAATCGAAATTAATATAAGTTAACCAACTTCTACATGGATGTTCTCAGTTGGTTTCTATATACAGTGTGTCTTCGTAAGTTGAAATCAAACGCAAAACGGTCGTATGAATATTATTTACAGCAAAAGTTATTCTTCATAAAAATATTTGTATGGTCAGAAACGTATACTGTAATCATTACAGGTCACTTTTATTTTTCATAATATATAAAATTCTTATCAAGCAGAAATAATAAGAATTATAAAATGCATCTAATTATGCCACATCACTAAAAATTGTATAATAAAACTTTATGTCATTTTTCCAAATTGTGTAGCAGGTTTGATAAAGGATATAAATTTTCTTTAAGTTACCTACCTTTATTTTTAATGATGACTCAACTTTTTATCAAAGTTTATTAGAACTGAAAACTACTCCCTATTATGTCATATCAATTAAAACTGTATAACGATTTATTATAAGATTCCGCGGAGAGGAGATTATTAAATGAATGTCACTATAATTAATAGACGTAAGAATGATGATACTCAGAAGGTCTACAATATAGTGGATCCACCTCAATTAGAATCATACAAAATTTTCATAATGCATATACATATTTAGAAAATATTTATTTTATTCAACAGTAAACGAGGTTGGTCAAACTAATAAATGATGTTTAAAAGTAAAATACCTTATTTTAAGCAATATTGAAAACGTTAATTACATTCAATTAAGCCATTGTATCATATTAAATAATATAAATAAATTATTTTTATAACAATTAAATACTTTTTATGAAGACGGTGCCAATTTGAACAGCGAACTTGCGAAATACAACAATATTTTCACTTTAGCTGGGCACCGAATTTATAAAAAGTATTTAGTTTTTATAACAAAAAAATATTGTTTTGCATTTTAGTTAAGTTATTTTTCTATGTATGTTTTTAAAATGTATTTATTGTATACTATCGCATTCACCAAACGTTCCCACGTAAGAGCAAGTATTTGTCGATTTTCTATAGAACCGTATAAGCTATGTCATTGAAAAAAATACGACGACTTCGGGATCCTCCTCAACAGAATCCAGTTTGAACGATCCAAATTCCTTGGAACCGGATTCAAGTAATCGCTGAAGATACATAAAAAACATGTATACAGACGAATTGAGAACCTCTCCTCATTTTTTGCAGTCGGTTAAAAACGGTAAGTCTTATGACATAGAAACATATATGTATCTAGTTAGGAATCATCTTTAATAGAATATAGATTGAATTATCCAAATTGTTTACGCTGCATTCCAGGAACCCCGAATTTGTCTATAATATACGTACGAATTGAGAAGCCCGTCCTTTTTAGAAGGTATATCTCTCTATATCTATAGATACAGCTACAGAAAATTCATTAACTATTTCGATTATCTCTACCTTAAACCAAGGACGTCGCCGGCATGGGAAGGGGTGAGGTACCTCCCCCCTAGACATCTCATTTACATCATTTGCGCTTCATTACATGTGAAATAAAGCCTATAATCGTTTATTTCAGTTAGTACCTACTGTAATAAATATACATTTCTATCTATATTAGAAGAAAATGTCTAAATTGCTCCCCTTTAGACCAAAAACCTGCCGACCTGCCCCTCACTCGAGACACCGGAATGCCAGTGAAAGATTCACTGAAGAGGCTCTGAAACTAAAAATAGAAGAAAATAAATATTATTGGCAAACAATAGAAGAATTAAGTTACGCGATCTTAAACAGTAGATAGACAAAAAAATCTTTTAATACTAAGGAGTTTACTCTCAAGTAATAACCTTTGTTAATCAGTTTTATTGACACAGTTTTGATCTCGCTACTTCCCCTTCAAGACAAGATCCGCTCCTGCTACTTACTGCACATATAAACCAAATTTTCATATAAATAAAGGTTTCCTTAGCGAGCTGACAATCGTAGAAAGTACCAATCGGTTCATCCTGATCATTGTGGCCAGTGATGTCATTAAACTGGAGCAATAATGATACTAATTAAGAAAAATAAAAAGCCTAGTTTCAAATAAATAATTCAAGGAACAATAAAAGCTGTCGTTCCTGGAGCGCTACTTATTCTATCTTCACAGATAAAAATTATTATGTTAAGTATGAATTTATAAAAAAAATTGCTACCAATTAGTACAAAAAAAATTCTGGATCAATAATCGTAACTTACAGACAGCGACAATTCGGGGCGCAAGCTTCTAAGTATTGATTTAGTTTCCCAGAACAATCCAAAACTAGGTATCCTGGCTATTCAGTCCGGTAGTGCTGCATGATGTAAGCGTAAGTGAGAGCTGGCAATTTTCTATTATTTTGGGAAGGTCAGTTGCATGTATGCCTTTATGTATTCTAATAAAAATTCTATACATACAAAATATATTTTAGGAATTCTTTGAATAAAAACCCACTATGAATATAAAAACATCTTTTTATTGCATAAGTTAATCAATATTGAAAAGAGTTCATACTCAATCATATAAGTCGTATACAATTTATCTTTTAAAAAAGCTCTTGCTCCTTTATTTCAAGCAAAAGCTAATTTGAAATACATGCATTTTTGAAATATTCAATATAAATCCTAATGGTACTAGAGCTTATTAACAATTGTAATGAGTTATGATTTATTTATCAATATTTATTAATTTGGAGGAATTTATTGTTCAACATTGACATCACAAATATTTAGTTCTTGAACGTTCAATTGAGAAAAGAAGAATTTGTAGAATTTTTTCTGCTCGTGAGATTAGAGAAGTAAAGTTCTTGCATCACCACACCCAGTTCAGTTTCGTATATAGTTACATTATCATAACACACAATGAACTTTTTCTTACGCTTGTTATTTTATTATAATAATTATTAAGTAAATAAAAGAAACAATTAACGTTTCCGTTTCCTAGTAGAGTGGAGACACATATAGGTAGTAATGTCCCCCCCTAATTTTTCACCCCCCCCATCTATTTGACATTGACATGTCACCAGCCTTCAGCATCAAGTTGATGGAATGACATGTTTATGTCATCAACGTGCCGGTCATTCCATTTGGTCCTTAACAATTGATGATTTACCTTCGACTTTGAAATATGACATTAAGAGTATGATCCTCCCAGCTAATGTCTGGTAAACACCATTTAGAAAGTGGTTGAGAGTTTATAATCGCGTCAATGGTTGCTACCGGCGTAGTAGGGAAGTCAAAAGTACCGGAGATAATCAATAATTTATGTAGGCGTTTGCATGGGAGCTTTTCGGTATAGCAAATGTTTGATCATTGGCAATATTTCAGTGGATAGGAGTGTTTTTTAACGATTGACAGTCCCAGTTATATTTTGCAATAATTTAATCTTTGACCTTACCCTTTATACTTAACGATAACATGGGAAATATTAGGCTCTTATTTTAGTTTGCTAGTTAAAGTTAGAGTCACTGTTTGTACCACTTGAAGAACATATGGTCTACTTATTCTTTATCTGTAGATCGTAAGACCCTCCAGACGAGACCCAGCTTAGGGTTCAGATCTTGGAGGGGAGCTAAAATGACCAGGACCATGCATTATATGGGCTTTGTTCAGGGACACAGATACAGCAGCTACCACCAGGCGCATATAAGGCTAGTTATAGTACTTGATATAGTAGTGTTATCAGATGCTGGAGATTACACACTTTTCTAACTGCTAATTTTGGTCTGTATTTTACAGAATATTGTTCTGTTCTGTTCACATTCTATAGCAAATTTGATATTTGGATGGATACTGTTTGCAAAATAAAATATAATATAATTAATCAAAAAGCAGATTCTAATTATACCTAAAATCATTTTATACGAAAATTTTAAATTGTTACATTCCGAAAATAATGAAGCAAAAAGTTAAACCTTTTAGAATCATTGGAGATAAATAAGCTTAGAAATTCGGGTAACTTGTCAAACGACCAGCCCGAATTAAATGATTGTCCTTTAATAAACCTCTTTTATTAGCTAGTCTAATGATAATGAAGGCTTACACCTGTCATCCATGTTAAACCGTCATTTAAGTAATCCTTCTCAAAATTAACTACCTATTAATTACACCACTGATTGAATATAAATATGTCTGCTGCATGAAATATTGAGTTTAGTTCTTTGACAAAGATATGTAAAAAATGATAATAAACGTGGTTAATTGTAGCAGATAAACACACCCCAGACAATGAATTAATCAAAAATTAAAATGTGCGACTGTGATAATTACATGGCTTCATAATGCAGCTGCATTGAACTTAAATTTAAATGGAAGGAGAAGAGTGTTGATCGTTGATGACTTTCAATTGTGTTCCCATTCTTTTGAGATACTTCCAAAGATTTTATATGATAAGGTGTATTGGTTCTACGACCTTATACATAGATTTCATTACAACTGATTTTTTTACAAGAGACACCATCAAAGTGGCACTGTATTTATAGCGACTTTCTGATCAATAGATACGTTGAGCAAACGACCAAACAAATCTTTTTAAATACATACTTCCTGCACTTTACCAACTATTTTCATTTTTATTTTTTTGAATAGTCTAGACGAAAATTATCTAGCGATGTTTTTATATTCTCTTCAAATTTCATCACAATCAACAATGAATGTTTAATTTAAGGGCACCATTTTCTTTGATTGAACCCTTCTTGAAATATTTCAAAAAAGTAGAGTGAGTTTTGCAAATTATCACAGTATTTAAATGTCCAGCAATCATGTTAATTACATATGAATAATATATTAGTGATTTTTGGTAGAACAAATTTAAATAATAAAGAATAAGACTAATAAAAATAAATAAAACTGCGATATTTTATCAAACTCGACATTGGCAGTTTGCTCCTTAAATATTATAGTTAGTGCCTGGATGACCGAGCTTCACTCGTAAATTCAATTAATCGAACATTTGGTATGTAAACTAATTTTTCCTAAGACGAAATTAATCACTTTAATTTTGATTCTCGAACATTTATTGAAACACTCAATAATTCCCCCTCATAATATATTTCGATCACCCTCTATATACAACTGCATTATACTACCATACCAACAGTCCTTTAAATGTGACTGCTTATGGCCAGCCTATAAACGCTTTTTGTTTCTAAAATTTTTTAACTATCCTTTATAAGTGTAATTCTACTCCGTCCATCTTATTAATACACTTTGGGGGTCTAGACAATAAAACCTTTCTTTTTTTAACCATCGTTTATAACTATAATTATACGCCATCCTATACTTAACATGTTTAATCTTGCTGTATAACTATAAATCTACTCCACCCCATATTCCAAGCACCCTGTCACCCTGCATATACATCTGCTTATGACCCAATATAGCATTTTTTAACCTTTCTGTCTAACGAATTCAATGTGTGACATTGCAGAGCGTTCTTGTGCTCATATGGTCTAATTTTGATCCCCTTGATGGGTTGTCCTACATAAGGGTATACCTAAAACCTTCTTGTTTCCAAAATTTTTTAAATAGCCTTTATAACTATAATTCTAATCCGCCCATCATATTAATACACCTTGGGGGCCTAGACAATACAACCTTTCTTTTTTTGAACCATCGTATATAACTATAATTACACGCCATCCTATACTTAACATGTTTAATCTTGCTATATAGCTATAATTCTACTCCACCCCATATTCCAAGCGCCCTGTCACCCTGCATATGAATCTGCTTATGCCCAATATAACATTTTTTAACCTCTCTGTATAACGAATGAAACGTTTGACATTTCGGAGCGTTCTCGTGCTCATTTGGTCTCATTTTAATCCCCTTGATGGTTTGTCCTACATAAGTTTAAAGAGAACCTATTTTTTATATCTCGACATCAATATACATACTAACTATGAAAAATATCACATTTTAAAATCAATAACAAACGACAGTACAGTGAAATATGAACCATACCACATAATATGTATCTGTATAGAACTATTAAAAATTTGTATTTTTTCTTATAGTAAAAAAGGGAGTCGGCAAACATTTTTAGTCAATTTAAAACAATATTTCGTTTTATTCACAATGTATTGTTGGCGTTGACTTTTCAACCTAAGGTACTCAAGTGAGTACAAATGTATTAAGTACTTAAAATCAATTAAATCCTCAACTATGTTTATTACGGTTTAATTGCTGTTACATTTTTCTGATAATTAGTTGAGAACTCATCTTCTGACAAGCCAGCTCTCATTTATTCACTTGCAAGCACTTTTGTGGGGTTTAGCAAATAATTTCGATCTACAGATTTACTCGTTAATATTAACAAATTGTCTGTTTCAGATTGTTCGGCAACTACTAGATGGTTCCCAATTTACTGAAATTAATTTCATACAAACTTATACATTTTTGTTTCAGATTATTGTTTCCGACATAAATTTAATATATTTTTGTTGAATAATACTTCTTTGCAGGTTTTCTTCAAGACAATATACATTGCTCAACAATTTATTAATTCATTATTGTCTTCTGTAATATGATCCAGGGCCAAACATACTATTTTCTACATTTACCAAACTAATCAGTTGTACTGTGTTATTGATAACATTTAAATTTAAAAAATAAGTTTTTCAAATCTATTTTTACCACAAAATGTTTACATACTATATTTTTATCACACTAACCAGAAGATGTAGATAATAAAAAATTATACAAAATTTGGATTTAATTAAATTTAACAGTCGAATTTACAGATAATTCAATTTAAAAAAGCAACAATGAGTTGGTTTATATTAATGGTTTAATAATCGCATGTTTCAGAATGAAATGCTAATTAAACCGAGCTAATTAACAATCAATTACAGTTATGTTGTCTGCTTTTCAAGTGTCTAGATGCCTCCATGTGCGATGATGAATCCATTTATTTCTAACGCCTGGTAAATAGGGAACGTTTAAACTGTGCAGTGTTGCTTTGGGTCATGCCAATATATATTAGTAGTCATTGGGTCATGCTATTTTTTTAATACACTTTTCTATAGATATACCAGATTTGCTTATTTTGATTATGTTTATTACTAAACATCTAGCAATAATGTTATATGCCATAGATTTCTTTCAAACTGTTATTGCTTCTACGGTGTTGTTGTTTGTTCCTTCTGTGTCTTAACTCATAGCATGCTTCTGTTTATTTGCTATTATCGGTACGTTTATGTAATGGCTTAGGATATTTTCGCTAGTTTCATTTTTACAATTTTCCTTTCAGCTAGACCTCACTTGCCTATATCTCATAATTATTTATTTTAGTTAGTACCTATGTATGTATTAATCGCAATATTATATCCCCTCTAGATCAAAAACTTACCAACCTGCCCCTTAATTTTTTTTCGGTTTCATAGCTGGAAATTTTTATGATTTTTTGGCATTTTTTTTTCATTTACTCAAATTCTGGAGGTGTACGGGTTAAACGGCCTTCGGAATCGAAGTCAGCGCATTAAAATACATAAAACTAGATGTCTGGTCAAATGCACAGACCACTTTTGTTTTTTGTGTGCAACTAAATAGATTGTGAATCGCGGTGTGTATCTAAAATTGCCACCATTCTGAAACAGTAAAACATTTTGTGGTAAAATGCGTATAGCCTATGACAAATATGTTCCTGTTAAAACGTTTTAATACAATTTTATTTTAAACCGTTATAGGTTCGTTGTCTTTAGCCAAGTTAGGTAACCAAACCAAGAATTCCCAAGGTTCTCCAGCAAGTTCACCGACCATGGTATTCAGTGAGGAGTACAAGAAAGAAGAAAGTGACCTAGCAGAAAACGATTTCATCAAATCGTTGTGCGACAAAATCCAAGGAGAAAAACCTTCGGAATGCTACAAAAACGGTAACACTGGAAACGGACAGTTTTTTATTCATGCAGCACTTTTACCTATGATAACCATGTTTACCAGTTATCTCTGCTAAGCTTTGCTAGGTAGAAATTTTGTTACGTTTTTGTTTTACCGTAGTCCAAACAGGGTATATATTTAAAATTCTCCCAAAGGAATGAGGTCTTCGTTTTTTTAAATACGTTGAACTTTACAAACAACGATTATAATCACAAAAATTGATTACTCCAAAAAACGATACTGCAAAATAACAGTTTTAACATAATATGTTTCTTTTATTTGAAAAACTAACTTTTGAAATGATTTTTAAAGTAAGACAAACATATTATGAATTTAAATTAATCAATTGTTGGTTTGTTACGAAAGCTAAACATTTCATCATTATTCTATGCCAATTCCCTTATTTAGTTTAGTATTCTATATGTTATGAGCGGCCTAATAATATATGTGATGTTTCTAGTCCTTACTTCAACTCAGCTTAATTCTTCAAAATATTTCAAGCACTACCTCTTCATTTTTGGCAAATTATTTACCACCTAGCCATGTTTCAAAGTTTGAAAACAAAAAATAATCCCAGGATTTTAAATCTGGAGTACAGTGAGTGAAGAAGAAGTTTAACTCAATGCTACATTGTTTTGTACCCTTGATCGATGTTTTGATATCGAAACCCCCAAACCCGTGAATTTAATTAAAATATATAAATTTGTAAGAATTATAAATTTACAATCAAGACAACAGCATAAAAATCAAAGAAATTATAACCTGTTAACTATGCAACCAATATTATAATATAATTTTTGGTAAGTATAGTTGCATAACAGGTAAATTATTTAGTATTTGACATATATATCAATGAATTTTGCAATATTTAAAATCCTCGGGAATACGAATTTTCTCACATGTGAAACTGATAAATTTGAAGGCATTGGGACCGCCAAATTTGTAAATTTGATCACAATGGTTAGAGGCGTTTACAAACATTGGTCCGTTTAACAATATTGCAATATCTGTAAATTCCTCGAAAAGAACTCCATTAAAAATGTACGAAAACTGACATTATATTCGATTGATATCTTCTTCATAGGGTATTCTTTCGGATATTTATCTATTCTTCGTAAACAGAAGATACCACTATTTTAATGGGATATATTTTTGTAACTTCGGCGGTATTTTATCTTGATTTGGAGGTTGGGTATTTTTTTATATTTATAAGTTGTTCTTGCACAATTTAGTGGTGTTATTTTTTAGGAGAATCGGACGTGCTGTTGGCATTAAATGGAATTGATAGTCCAGTAAAGCCCATTGTTATATTTTCTCTCTTTCTTGTATTAATGTGTCCTAGCTATTTGGCTACTTGTTCTTTTTGGAAAACCAAACGTTTACAATACAGATTCTTTCCCATCTTAAAATTCCTGTCAAAAATGGGGAAAATGTTTAATTTTTGGAAGAAACTGAACACTCAACGGTCTTCATTGACACTTATGGCACTAAACTACGACCAAGACGTTCGAATTTAAACTTAAAACAACGAAGAACGAATCTGGAGGAGATTTAAACGAAATGCTCTGTCGGTTTTGTCTTAACTGTATATAATGTAATTTTTGATGTTCCATTGGCATTCTGGAAAACTACCTATACTAACTAGTCTTTGTACTGTGAACCTAATCAAAACTTTTCAGTGCATTTTTGAAATTGGCTCATGCATTTGAAAAAATTTTGTGAAAAAGTAGCACCGATACAGCTGGAATATCTGCCATCTTAAGTTTCATATGAATTTAAGTCCTCAGTTCGATTTTTGTATATCACATTGATAATTCTTTACACTTTGTTTTGATACTTATTTTAGGTGAAATTTTATTTGTATTGATATAAACAAGGAATTGAGAACTTAAATATGCAGAGGCTTTTTAGGAAACGAGGAAAACTGGAACTGTTGTCCGTAACAAATGAAACTTTTTAGACAATTTGTATTATTTATACTGATTTAATTACTTTAGATATTAAATTTTTCCAAGTTGATGGAATACTATAAAAAGATGAGGTTTTGTTTGTTAAGTTTCTTTTTTTTTTAATTGTTTCCGTCTAATCATTTTATTTTCACAATGCTTTGGGGGCACCGTCCAACTCCATGTTTGTAGGCAGTTTCTTACTTACATCTAGTGTTTGATTTAGTCTTAACTCAAATCTCCCACTTGACAATTCTGACATTTCTGCGATTTGAACGAAAACTGTACAGATATTCTCTTCCAAATTTTCCATAATTAATATATAATAAAAGTAATATAAACACACATTTGTCTGTATTTCAGTCTGTAATTGGCAACTTTTCCTGATACTAGCCACCAAACAGGTGACATTAACTACCTAATTTGTTACTTTCTACATATTCGTTGGGCGCCAATTTCGCCCAGCGCTGATTAATATTTTTACACAATTAAATCGTAATTTTAAATAATGTAATAAAAAATAAATGTGTTTCGTCAAATACGAATTTAGGAAATAATTATTGTACTGATTTCTAAAAAAATATGCTTTCTCTTCCCGAGAAATTGTTTTAATTTACTTTGCTCAAAAATGTATTTCAGAAGTTATATTATATTCACGTTGACTTTATAAATTTCCGTATATTTAACATAATTAAATAATGCTATTCATGGGCGTACCGAGGCAGAGGCCAAAAATTTATAAATTTTCTGATTTGCAGCTCTCCCTAGGACAATTTTTTTCTGATTTGCCCCTCTCTGGGATATTTTTTTCTGATTTGCCCCCCTTTAAACCAAAAGCTGGGTACGCCCCGGATGCTATTCATTAAATCAATGAATTATAGAATGGCAAGGATTTGATGGCTTTAATATCTGCGAAAACAAGGATAATTGTTATTTTTTTGCATATTGGTCTAATCAAATAGGCCTTTAATGAAAATCTTGGAAAATATATAGGAAATTTTCATACTAGTTTGAAATAGTTGAAGAAATTCCAACATGATATTTTATTATTATTGAATGAACACAGTTAGAGTGGTTAGGAGTTTAAGTATGATATGTACAACGAGCGAACAGTCAATTTGTTTTGCTAGGTATTTACAGAGAAACTTTTATTTTCAAGAGCCAATATAATTTCAATAACAGTGTAAAAGCCAAAAATTGTTTTTTTTTTTCGCTCTTCTATTCATTGTTTTCCCATATTTCTTTGTAGGTAATCTAAAAATCCTATATTTCTAACGTCTAATATCTTCTAACGTAAAGTTCTATTTAACTGGACTAATATGTTCTCTTAATTTTAAAAATTTCGAGGTTAATCGATATAGTTAAATAAATCGACCAAGTTTTAGATAATTGTAAGATATTCCAGTTGTAAAGTAGTAGCAAAATAAGAGTAAATCAACAAATGTATCTATAATAACTATGAGGTGTTATTGTAACAAAAAAATGGAGTACCTATCCCAAACTAGTAATATGAATTGTTGCAAAAATGTATAGATGTTAATATTCGGTGTGGTTTATTACGTAAATTTCAGAGCAAATCTGGAATTGACTTATTAAACTACATCTCACAACACTGTTACTGAAAACACAAAAAAATAACAAATCCAAAATTGTTGCTGTGTAAAGAAAGAAAACATACAAGTTTCTTTGTAACATATACAGGATGGTCTATAACTTTTCGTAAGTGCAGGTGAATATGTTAAGGACTTTATTATTGTATTATACAGGTTATACACGAAAGTTGTAAGCTCACACTGTATACGTTAGAAAATTCCGTCAGCAGATCAAATGGGTAACTGTAAATATTTTAAATTTGTAAATTTTCAGAAATGTGAAAGGGGCAGTTTTTATTATATGAATAAAACAAGTCTGTATGAGCATCGATTAAATGTTTTTAAAACAACTTTTGATGTCCAAATAATCCCACCGATTTAACAGTTAGGTATCAACCATTGTAATTTTTTGTTACAGTAGAATACAATAATCCCAAATTTTTACCCCCATAACAGAATTTGATTTTCTCGTTTCGTTGAAACACAAACATATGGTCCAATATAATCTTTAAGGACTTCTGAAAAGATGGAAACCTTAAATGCACGAGAGCTAACCTTACAGTGGGATCGTTTACGTGTAAATGCATTGGTTCATTAATAGTGAAAATTCAATAAATAAGAAAGAAAATTCAACTGTAATCAGTACATATTTTTGTAATACGTCATGTTTTGTTACTATATAGAAGGTTAGCTCGGAGTTATTGATGGCATATTGTTAAAGATTATATATGTCTAAGGAAATGTTTCATTTACTGATTTTTAACAGTTATGTGATACTTCTCTTGTAAAAATAAGTAAGTATAACATGTGATCATACAAGTTGTGAGTAAAAATTTAGTGTTAAATATAAACAGGTTTTAAGAATTCCGTGTTTCAATTTATTTACTAATCCCAAATTATGGTTAGGGGCTAAATAAGTAATAATTTGAATTGTTATGTGCGACGTCATGATTTTTACTTTTTTAACGGAATTGTAAGTGAAAATATTATCTTGGCCTGGCGTTTTAATGGTTTCAAGAACAAGTAGATATATTGCATGTAATATTCCTCTTTGGTAAATACTATATTATTTTCCCCTGCCAAAAAAGAATCTCTCAATAAAAACTGAGTTGGCAAATAAATAAACTGATAGTAAAAACTTAAAAACTATCCAAATAAATATCTCGACAAAACGAGGTATTTCCCGAAGTACGATTGCTGAAACATTATCGCGAATTTCGATCCTAATAAGAAATTATACACTCCTGTGTTTGATCTGTGTTATACACGTTAGCCCACCAGAACCAGACGGAATAGATCGAGAACCACTATGAAGGTATTAAAAAAGGCTTTCGTATATGAGGATTTCAGAGATAATAACGTAGAGCACATGTCATCGAGTGAAAATCATAGTTGAATCAAATGTTTTTGTAGTGGAACGTAATATGATTTATTTGGGTGTGAATAAATACGATTGATTATATTGGGTGTAAAAATTTGCTGAGAATCCAGAAAAATTTACTACAGTATAGTCAGTACGATCTTCATGGTTTGTATTTGTGAATTATCTGGAACACTTGCGGAGAGGTCTGTATATTTCTAATGTTCCATTGTTTTCAGGGTCCAAATGGAACAAAAAACAAATAATTTATATTTAATTAACCGGCTTAAAATAAAAACCGTTTAGAAACCACCATTTTTTAAATCTGATTTACGGTACAATTCTATTGATTATTTTAGCGTATTCTTATCTCTCCCTCTCTCTAATTTTTATTTTTTATAATATCCACATATTTTTAAAATTTTTTACTTGTTTTGTTATTTGGCCCACTTTCTATAATGCACCCTACATTGCAACCACCCTGTATATTTCTGTGAATTGGTCATACATTATAAATTACTTGTCTATCATTTTCTGAACCACCATGTACAACAATAATTCAACTCTACACGATGTTGCAACCGCCCTATATAAGTATTAATCCTCTCCACCCTATTGGCGGTTTCTATTTTTCTATTGTTTAAATCACCCTATGTACCTATTACTTTACTTCGCCCAATATGCCAAGTATAAGCAACTAGTTATGTTCCACACTATATAAGATTTAACCACCCTGTATAACTATAATTCCACTCCACCTTATATTTCAATCATCCTACATATGCAACTGCTACTAACATTTCTGTTCGCCCTATAACTCGAATATCCTTACTACATATGCTGTTTTAACCATTTTTTAAGTTTTTTATCCACTCTGTATAACCATAGTTTTACTTCACCCAATACAACCCTGTATAACTTTCACTTTATATTTCAACCATCCTATATATAGAACTGCCTATGTACCACCCAATATCACATTTATTTGTAAGATTTTTTAAACCCACTTGTAACTGTAATTTTACTTAGCCCAATATTTCAACTGCGCACATTGCTTGAATTTCGATGTACGCACACACCTACCACCGTATACCATATAGAAAACATTCATCACATAAAAAAATTTCTTTTCGATACACTACAATGAAAACCATTACAAACACCCTGTATGTACGATATACTTTTATGGCATATCTTGACATTTAAGTTAGATCATGTTGAAAATTTGACATTTAAAAACGGTATGTTTTACGTTATAGATAATTATACAGAATCAAGCTGGAACATCTCTTTGCAGAATATAATTTAAAATATTTAAATTGGTTGAACCGTTTTAAAGAAACAGTGTAGTTTTATTGAAATTCACTGAAATGTAGTCAATTAGTTACTGCTTTTTTCGATTTTCTGGGAAACCGTAACTTTCAAGTTACAGAAAATTATATGGTACCTTTCTGTAATAAATATTCCTTAATACAATGCCGTTTAAATATATATAATTTGAGGATACTAACACTAAGGGACTTCGCTATTTGGCATTGTATATCAAAAGATTTCGAGCCAAGTACGGCAACTTAATATTAAACCATCTACCTTATTCGCCATATCTTGCACTTGTGCTCTACTGTTTACTGACTTCAAATCTACCTTACAAGAATCAAGATTTGGTCCCTTGACACTGTAAAAGAGAAAACGGCAATTAGCTGACAGAAGGAGACTTTCAACATTGGATTGCAGGGTGTTGTTGGTTTAACACCTTTTACCAAATAATTCGTGCGCTAAATTTCATACATAAATTTATCATAACATGTAACTTGTAACATACTAGTTAGTACTACTTTCCCCAAAAATTTATATCGGAATTTAACATCGATGATTAGTACATCTTGAAAACTGTGAATTTTGACTTTAATTGACAAGAATGCCAGATAATATCGGGGGGAAAATAAACAACCTTCGAAAGGAACTGTGCATTTATTTGAATATTATTATTCATAATCCTACATTCAGTTTGATAATTTTATAAATATGTGAAAATGTGTAAGTATTTAAATATTTCATAAATATTGCTTGCATATGTAACAGATGATGCTGTTCATGAATTTTTGTTTTTACATAGAAACTAGTCACATGTTAACAGTATTTTAAAATGTTACCGTTGGCTTCTCAAAACCACCCGATTTAAGAATCCCTGAAACTCTCTCAGGTTTTTCAATGTAAAATGTATCGTTGATCAAGTCAGAAATATTCTTCTCTATAGTTCCCAAGTAAATTTTTACGTTGAAAAGATTTATATTTGATGTAGCATCTAAAACACAAAGGAATAATTAGGAATAAAACTAATAAAATGGTGCGTGCTCTCAAGTGTAGCGGATTATTATTATTTTAATTTGCACTATTTAATAGTATTGAAAATTATATATATTTCTCACTTACCCAGTAGTTCTAATATAGGAGCTTGATCAGAAACTAAAAGCCTATAAATTCGTTCAACCCCTTCTAGAGCATTTATAAGTTCCAATTCCTTTTGTTTCATTAACGCTTCTTCCTCATCGGCTTCTTTACTGATATTCTCCAATTTTTCCTCCAATTCTTTGATTGTAGAGTCTGTTTCATTAGATCTCACCTGCTTCGATTCCATTTGCTCCTCTGCCAACAGGATTTTTTTAATTAGTATTACTAATTGGGTACAAGGTGGTTTCAAACGGAAAGTTTTGATAAGAAACACCACTTTCTAAAGGAGCCAGAAAAACCTAAATTACATATTACAAGCGCTATATGTGAGAATATGGTTTTCAACTTTACCGCTATAATTTATTTGTTTATAAAAATTTTTCATTTGTGCATAAACCATATTGAGACATTTTTTAATAGGAATCGAAAGGTGTCCTTAATTTTTTGTAATAAAAAATTGTTTTTGATGCTATAACAACTTTTATTCTTTCTTATGGACCACCCTGTATATTTTTGCATATTTAATTTATAAAGAAGCTCCAAAAATACATATGTTGACTACCCTTCTGTTTTTCCAGACATTCAGTGTTGAAATTATTTTAGTTGAAAAGAGCATTCTTGAAAACACCGAAACCCTAATTTTTAAATTGCAAACATATTTTGCTTTCCTAAGTTTTGGCATTATAGTTGGTATAGCGTTTTTTCAATTCAACATATTTTGTCTTTAGCCCTTTAGCCTTTGTAGGTGGTCATATCATATTAACTGGTCAACTTTCAAGTCTAGCACGGCTCATCTTCTCCAAAAGTCTACTTCAATCGCATTAATTTTCTTCCTGTTGTTTTATTTAGTTGCCAGTGTTGTCACTTTTAACAACCATATAAATTGGCACTTTTATTGATGGTATTTATAACTCGTGTTTTCTATTTTTACCTATATTTGTCGAGCACAGCATATAGTACAATGCTCCAATATTTTCCCTTTAAGGTCTTTTTTCTATCCATTCAGTTATCTATCGTTGTTCTTAAGTATACAGTCACAGGGTATTAGGTTTTCAAAATGTCCTGCCACGGCTGATTATCTAAACTGAAAGCATTTTATAAAAAAATGTTTAGCATAAAACTGGTAGGATTTCCCTAGGTTATATAATATAGTTGTTTCGTACCTTGTACGTCATAGAAAAATTCTTCATGCAAGTTAAGGATTTTTTTCCTGGTTGTATAGTGGTTATATTGGGTTTGACCCTGACCATGACCTTCAAGGTCATATCTAGATGAAATTCCTTTTTCTAAATGGAAATCCTCATTTTTGTTGCAAAAAATGAAGAGCATGAAATTAGACGTTAGAATATGACCTTGATTTTTTAAATCTGACCTTGATGGTCACCGCAGGTCAAAATGTGGTCAAGTACAGTTTAGCTTCAGATCTTGAAAACTATGACTTTTCTTTTCCATTAGTTGATTGAAACATATTATCGATCCATGTTCTACCTGCTCTAAATACTGTCTGCTGATCCATTTTAAATGGTGTCTATTCATTTCCGATAATATTTCCATATAATGAAATGATGGAGTTCGTTACAGGTATTCACTGATTTTACCTGCATTTATTTTTGTATAGGTGATATTTATGTGATCTTCAATTACTCCGATACTGTTTCTCCATTTATTTATACATTGATATTTTGTGTTGTTTATTTTAATTTTGGGTTTTCTAGTTTTTTTATTAAGTTCACCATTAAATTAAAAAAAAAATAGGCTATAGTTATTTTAACAATTGTAATGTTGTTTTTTTTTTCAGGCGCAAAGCTCTATATTTACATACTTTACTTTAAACAGACATAGGTAAAATGTGAAAGTTTAAAGTTTATTTCAACAACAAATATTATTAAATTAGCAGGAAGATCCATAAGAATACATGAAAGTTATGTCAAAATGTTAAATTCTTACATAAATAAAAAAATAAATAAGTTACAAGAATCAGTAAAACTTGGTACAAGTTGAATGTCCTCTAAACCGTTCAATTCAGACCGCCCTGTAAAAATGTTTTACCTCACCTATTTTCTCTTGTTTCTCCTTAATACTAGCATTTAGCAGTTCAATTTCGTGATTTAATTCGTTAACGTAATTGAAAAGAGCAAAATTTTCTTCTTCTTGTTTCAGATAGAAGGCTGTAATTCGTTGAACGTCTTCTTCTTCGCAGAACTCCTAAAAATGGTAATATGAAAAGTAACATTATAAAATAAAAAAATGTTGGCACTAACTCGAATTTTTTCCATTGCATTTTCATAAACATGAAGTTGATCTTCCAAGCGTTGGGCCTCAAGTTCCTGTTTTTGTCGTTCTTTTTCTTCCAAATCTTTGAGAATTCGTTTTTGCCCTTTTACAATTAAAAATTCTCGGAGGTTTACATCATGATCGAGTTTTCTTTGAATTTCTCGCATTTCCTAAAAATCAAAGGGGTACCAAGATGTTTCAATAAAACGGTTCACTTTGTACGTACTTCGGAATAAGCCAAGAGTTCGTTTTGAGCTCTTTTCTGTAATGCTATGACTTTTAAACACCACTCTTCCCTTTGATCGAAAGCTAGAGTTGCTTGTTCGATCAGATCGACCATAATCTTTTTACCTGTGGCTATATCTTTTAGTAGCTTCTCCCAGATCAAATTAAAGCGTCCCCTAAAAGAATATTTTAATAGGTACAAAATGCCTTCTATAAATGTTGGTTGTTATTCTTATAAGAACAGAACAGAAAAGAATTGTAACGGAAGGCTAGAATGCAATGCAAACTATATCACTCGTCACATACCTACCGACCCGGAACGGTAAGAACGCCCGGTCAGAAAGTAAGCGAACAGCGTCACCGGTCAGAACATCCTCACCGGTAAGAAAGAGGCTTGGTTTACCTACTCCAAATATCGGACACACACACACCGGTTACAACCCGGCGCCGGCGATTTGACCACAGTTGTCATACAACAGTGCTTTTGATCGGTTCGTCATCCTCCATTACGAATTATGATATATTCGATGTGTCTACCAAAAGCACTAGATAACGACTGAGGGCCAATAAAGAAAGCCCAGCGACCGGCAAGTGTGTAGCGATGAAGATTATTAGATATTCTGGGCCGCACCACCGCTACACTGAAGGAATCAGCGTGTCCTCACTGGCGGTTTCTCTCTGTATGATATGTGGCCCGGGTAACCCGCTGAACCTTTCTCGTGCTAGGGATTTAAGTTTGCAATTGTCCCCCACGGATGAGGAATTTCGAGTAAGCGCGTTGATTACGTCCCTGGTTTTTGTACGCACTGCCCGTCGTTACTACCGATTGAATGATTTCGTCTTGGGAATGATACTCGACGGCGTTTCGAAGTCACCGATGTTTCCGGAAAGATCATTTAGAGGAAGTAAAAGCAGTCACAAGGTAACTTCATGCACAGAGCCGTGTAAAAGTATATACTAGAGTCAAATTAGTCGAGAAATTGTCGAATAATTTCAATAAATGGCATCAAAAAGATGCCCAAATCAGACAAGAGATCCAAAATCGGTTAATAAAATCACTGAATTAAAGACGTAAGGTTGAATTACAAAATTTGATGACATCATTTAAAGCAAAATACCAAAATTGTACTATATCAGTCGAAGAAAGGCAACAAACTGTAATTATGTAACGTATTAGAAGCAAAAGTGTAAGACGAAGAGTAACTCTTTGAAATTTATTTCAGTTGTTGATATAGTAACCACTTAAATCTTTAAGCCAAGTTTGCTAGGTTCAACTCAGTAAACGGACAAAAATCTTGAGAAAACTTAAACGAATTTGAGGCTGAATTTCAAAATTCAAAACAAATTGTGACTCGAAGCATGAAGAAAGAGAAAGAGAGTTCCTTTGACTAAGGCGACCGAGGTAACTACAATTTGACCCCAAAAAAGGCGCTAGAACAGACGACACGCAGAAACAAGACTAAGCCCACCAGAGTAAAATGCAAAGACTACTCTAAGAAGAACTGCAGCCAATCTAATTTCACAACTAATTAAGGAAATGTCGGTCAGTCAACATAAGGAGTAGAATACTGACTAACCATCAACCAGTCCCAAGACAGTATTAACCTCATATTCGATACTGGCGGTTCGCGACTAAAGAATTTAATATCTAATGTCAGGCCAACAGCCATTTGTCTGCCCCTGTTGCATAGGTCAAGAATTTGTGTTGACTATAAAAAGATGAATGTCACTAAGAAGGACATTAATCTCCTCCGGAAAATGCATCTAAAAATACCACCTTAGCGCCCTTAGAGGTCAGCGGTTGGTGCTTAAGCCTTAATGGCAAGTTGGGCTTTATCAAACCAGTATTTTTCACCAGGATATTCCAATATACTGTCATGTCTTTTGGCCGCCATACTTGAAAATCTAGAGGCATTTTTACTAAGTGGATTGCCGAGAATACCAATTTGTGTTTCACGCTCCAGAAAGATGTCGAGCAAAGCAGGTAATAGAATACTACAGCTATGGGTTCTCCAGAAAACTGTTTAACTAATCCGTGGGACAAATAGCCAGGTGGGTGGAAAAATTACAGCAAGATATCCCCTTCAATGTGGAAGTAGGTCAAACTACTTACGCGTGTTTTTAGTTTAGCTGACGCTAAAATTTCATAATTTTGTCACAAATATTACCATGTTGTTAGGCCTGACCCCAAGAGCGCAAACCCAACCAAGAAGATATTATAAACAAGATGGCGGGCTTTACAAGAAAATCGATCAGGGAGAGATTGGAACCCCATCGAATAAATTTAGACCAAAGAGTTATAAGAGACATATCAACTTGTGTGACTCAGGTCATTATGGATCCAGTGCGACTTTAGCAAAGCACTCCTGGAAAATAAACAAATTGCAGCTGATTGTTCAAAGATACAAGGTATCCGCCAGGCTGAAGCAGCTAAGCAATGAGATTTCATCTGGACATAAGTAAATCTCTTGATAACACAAAGGTTATAGTGTGTGAACAGCTACGACGATGCATTAAGATCTTAGTGTTATTTCATTCTACTCTATGCCTGTCCACACTGGTTTGTAGGGTTTGTAGGTATGTAGTTTTCTGATATGGTACCATCGTTGTTGCTTGACTCTAGGAAGTTTTGACTTTTAGTATCCATTTCCGTTCATTCTTCTATCATTTTTGATCCTACTTTCTTGTATTGAGTTTGTTACTTTGAATAATGTGGATATGCGGATTTTTGGGGACTGCTTGAATTTGTGATTGTAGTGGTGTGATATCATACTTAATTAGTATATTGCAATATTTTTAATACAAAATATAAAAAATGCATTTTTAAATATAAATATTATTTTTTATAAAATAATAAGGAAAATAAAACTATACTGACCTTTCTTTTAGTAAGTGGTCGATTTCAGTCCGGAGCTCTTTGTTCTTAGTTAACACAGTACTTAGACGTTTGACGGTGTGGTCTAATCTGTTTTGAAGAATTTTTTTGTTCCTTTGACCACTAGTCAACCGACTTTCGTAATATTCATCTGTTACAGCTGATTTTGGTCTAATGACTCTAATATCCCCTTCCAACTGAAAAAGGTAGTCCCCCTCTCAAATAACTTTTTTTGTCTAATTTAATTATTATTAACTGCCTATTAAAAAAAATAAAACAAACTGTAAGGGTAATGAAAAATACAAACTAACAAAAAAATATTTTATTCAGTAACAATGTAAACAAAATCAAAAATAATTTCTTGTAAAATAATACAAACGTCAGTCATTTAGAAAAAGAAAACAAAGTATATTTCTATGATTTAATTAGTGAATAAATTAAGGATATTCTCATAAAAAACAATTATTAACGGAAATTGTGAACACCATCAGGGTTCAACTTTTAATTCACTCTCTTCTATTTTACATGGCTTCGGATTTTTTTCTGGGTCAGTTTTGTGAGTTTTCTGATGATGTCTGACTGAAGCCTTATGTTTAGATTGGAATGAGCAAAAATCGCATTTAAACAAGGGCGCTTCTTCCTGATGTTTGACAATGTGCTCTTTGATGCGATAAGATCTTACTGTTTTGTAAGAACAATATGTACATTTATACCTGCAAAATTAAACTTTTGTTACAAATCATGTTTCTGGCTTCTGAATTTAGTGTATGCAATGCAATCTAAGAGAATACTGAGATACAGTAAAACAAGATGGCTTGCACTTTTAGCTACAGTTGAGAGAATTCTACAAATGTATTCGCCATTTAAATCATACTTTTTATCAGAAGGTAAATGCTCTGTTCTACACATTTTTTCAAATGAATGCTCAGAGCTATGGTTTAAATTTGTGCATGTGCAAGCATCAGTATTTAACGATTCCGTAAAAATGATGGAAGGAGACAAAATAAGTTTTACAAAAATGTCACATATGTTTGTGGATTTAAAAAACAAATACACAAACCTCTTAGAAAATGATTATATTCCTCTGACCATAAGAAATGAGTGAACAAAACTTGTGGAGAATGGTCAAATAAACGGAGATAACAACTGCATCTGGTACCTACATCAAAGAATTTTACTTGGATTCAATTAAAACCAAATCTGAATTGGGCTCAGGTACAGCAGACATACAAAGAGTGATTGGTGCAGATGCATACAGTTGCCATGATTTTAAAAGAAGAAATTTGTTCGACGAAGTAAGTTATGTAGCAAATTATGTGAATAGCGATGTTCCAAAGTAATAGGAGATGAAGAGCAGTACAGAACAACGATGGATACAGAGAAGTATTCAAAAATTTCAACCATTCTAGAATTGCCTGGCCATTGTCCAGTACCTTTCTTTGTTTGCCAGGAACAAACGCTCCTACGGAACGAGTATTTTTTAATGAATATCTTATGGACATCCGAGAAGTCGTCACTAAAAATAGGAACATTATGTTCAGTGCAAAGTGTAAAATTTAATATGGGCAGCTGTGAACATTCTGAACCAAACCCAGAACTAGTAAAAAAATGACATTCATGTGAAAAATATGACTTAAAAATAAATGTTAATTCAGAAGTCATGTTGTTTGTTTCTAATTTAAGTTTACCACCCACAATTCCAACAAATCCTCAGTCTTATTGTGGATAAAGGTGGGGAGTCAATCTGAGTATATTTGTTTAAGAATTATTGTTTGTTTTAATAAATTATGTTTGTTTGTTTTAGTAAATAATGTTTATTTAACGTTTGTAAATGTATATTATTTTTTTCCTTTTTTTTTTCATGGAATCCTATCATTAAATGGAATTGCATACTATTTGCTTTAAAACCAAATTACCAAACGCGAAGTATGTGTCATGACTGAAAAATAGGCCCGGAATTACAATATTGCCTAGGGCCCGCTTTAGTCTTGGTCCGCCACTAGACCAAGTAGTCCTATTTTGCTCTCCAGCAACTTTCTCTTCATAATATCTCACAGTGAAAAGCAAGATTTGTATACTAGAAAACGCCAAGTTTCCAAAATTTAAAAAAACAAATTGTCAGGCTCTTCAAAATAAAGCTACTTACGAGGTTTCAGAATTGTGTTGTGAGGTAATAAATTAAGGCAATGGGTTACATACTGCTGGATAATCTCAAAATTCATAAAATATACCCCACCAAAAATTGTATAAATTATGAATTCTTTTCAGCACATAATAAAATTCGAGTACTTGCATTTTCTTTATTGTAACTTTATCCACAACCTTCTCTTTATCAGAATTTGTCACTGAAGAGGTATGTAAATTTTTGCAATGACTTCGAAAATAGGTCAAACTTTTGGTCGTAAACGGACAGTCTTTACATTTAAATGTTTTTGACCTGTGGATCTCCATATGCCTTCTCAAGTGTTTTTTAAATTTCGATTGATATTTGCAATTGGCACACTTGTACATTTGCAATTCGGTCTTTTTCTTATGCAAAAACATATGAGTTCGGAGACTGGAACGCCATTTTGTTTCAAAATCGCACTTGTCGCATTTGGCTTTCGCTATTTCAGCTAGAAATTGTACTGTAAGAACTACAACTATCCTAATAAGTTAACAACGGTCTTACTCGATTTTTTATGCACAAGCAAGTGTAAAACAAGAGTTGCTTTTACTGAGGTTTTGTATGGGCAGTGGTAGCAAGCTAAAACTTTTTTTTGCTTTATATTGTAGTATTCGACAAAAAAAGGAGTGTTCTGCATCTTGCTGAAAAATAAAATATATTATAAACACCAAGTTAACATTTCTTTGTTTTTAATGAGGTGATTAACTATTAAGAAACAATGGGTTACAATAATGTCATCTCCTAAAATGCATTGGGATTTTGTTAAGGGATATTTAAAAAATATTTTAGAACTTTGGCAACATTAAAATATGTTGTTTTTCATATTGTTTTTCCAGGGTTGAAAATTACCATTTTTTAAAATGATTTCTTACATTGATATAGTAAGAAATCATAATAAAATCTAAAAAGCAATCCAATATTATTTATCAAATTTAATAATTAGATCGCCTAATGAAAGAAATTATAAAATTACCTAGTATGGTGTGCTTCATTAATCTTTTGACTTTTGTTGAAATTGCATTCTTCATCAGGTAGTTGTTGTTTGATATTCACATCACAATCATTATTGTTGCTGGTAAAATTTTCTTCTTCCGATTTAATGTGAATCAAATTAAAATCATCATCATTCTCCACTTTCAAATTTGACATAAAATCTCGAACGTTTCGTAAATCTATGGGTTCGGACTCGTCCAATTCAACGGATGTAACGTAATGTTGAATTATTTCGTTTGCATCAAAGCATCCTACCACGAAATTGAAAAGACTCTGTAGTGTTTCCATACATTCAAAACATATAACAGGTTCTAGTGATAGGGACAAATCCTAAAATGATGAAAATGCTCTTAAATTGAATAATTCATAATATACAATACAATAATGCAGTGCAGATATTTTGGCAGGTAATAGTACTGGTCAGTATGAAATAAAGACTCCTAATATCTGCCTATCTTGTATAAATAAGGACCTATTCGATTAATTTTTTTCTGCAATTTTAACACATCTGGCAACCTTGTCGTACTGCTTAAGAGTGTACGGTTCAAAACGGTTCAGTAGAAATATGATGATTTTGTATCTATTCTATTCATTTTTGACATGATATGACTTATTTTTTTAACATTTAGTAATAATAACTTATCGATCTACATTGAAATTTCAAAAAAAGTGTCGGTACTTAAAATGTAACATACACCACCAAGATAGAATTGAGAAATTTTACAAGTATCATGAATTTGTAATCTCTTTAAAAAATCACAAAGAATTCACCTAAATTTTATTCCAGGCACATTTTCACACTCATGTTTTGTAAACGTAAACACAAATCCAACTTCACATTGAAACAATTGTACCGTTTACTAATTAAATAAAACTAACTGTCTTAACTGAGCCAAGCACGTCAAAAGAATAGAGTCAAAACAAATAACTATATTAGTTTTTTGCAATAGAGAACCAGAAACCAGAGCCATCCGCAATAATTCCTGTATAACGGTCTACGTTTGATGAACAAAAGCCAATGTTGCCACGTTTTCTATTTCATTAACTCTGTTGAAAATATAAATTAATTGTCTTAAATACCCCTTTATTTAATAAGATTGGTAGTGTTTTCTTTTATTATTGTGTTCAGTTGATAAATTTATTGCCTTTAGCAAATAAATGATTAAGACACACATGAGTGCTTAGTTTGGTTTACAACTTTGAAGAATTTTTTGTTATAAAACATAAACTTATTGACATAAATTCTATACGACTTGTATATTTATACTCATCAGTTCTGTCACCTACCAAATTATATGCAATGTATTATGTTACACCTGTATACCCAGATGCTGAAATGGTTCAAGTATATTATGTAAAAACATTTGTTGGTTAGAAAATAAGTTTACAAAGTATACACTGGTAGATCAACAACAAAAAAAATGTGATACATGATCTTTAACTCAATCTCCATTAGACAATCAATAGCACAAGGTGATGACATAAGAATGATGTCTTCAGTATTGAGAAATTTCAGCTGTACAGTACAGCAATGCAATCAATCGCATGCCACACAAGATATCACTACATAGCGCATGTGGACTACAAAAGTCTTTTTGATTTAGTGTCTACATTCCTGGCTCATTACAGTATTGAAGCCTTATAAACCAATTAACTGTATTGTTCAGTTTTTAGAACATGCAGAGCTGACTCTGATTGCTACTGACTATTCCACACACATTGGCCCTATTTCCATCAGAAAGGGTATTTTATACGAAGACTCTTTCACCTTGCTTTGGGTTTGCAATGCTGTGAACCTAATATTAGGTAAAGTAAACTTGACTTACTTTAGGTTAATCTCAAACACGATAACCTAGAAGCATGAAAGATAAACTATTTGTTGAATATGGATCACTTAAAAGATAAAGACATCTAGCAAAACCTACATAATGTGCTATAGATTGCAGAATGGTCCTCTACTGACATTAACACACAAATGAATAATTAATATAGTTAAAGGACAAACACAATGTGGGACCAGTGAAATGAGAGGCAACTAGGTTGAAGACAAGAAGGATCTATATCAATATTTTAGCCTCAAACAACTGGTTGATCCCTGGTCCGATGTTTTCAAAAATAGAAGGCTTCCTACCAATTCAAGTTCAAATAATTCCATAAGACCACTATTGAAGTACATCTTTAAAACATATTTTATAAGCAATGACAATGAAATATGGTTGCCAAACATCAGAGTCAATCCAGCTATTAAAGGAGGATAGCCAATAATGACGCATCTTACTTTAAGGAATGATATCATTCAGTGACAAAAATATTACCCCAGTGATTAGAACTACAGCTGAATTAAAAAAGTTGGTAAAATATTTTATATAAAGATGAATGTGATTTAGAAAACAATAATTATGAACTATATTAGGAATTCAAAACAGACAATAGTGTTTGGTCAAATTGTCACAATAGATTGTGCATAGTTGGGGTAGATGATAAAGTTTCAAAAAAAACTGTAATGAGCTATTTTTAAATATGAAAAATTTCTCAACTAGTAGTCTAGTAGGAAAGGGCGGCTGTCCCTTTAGTGCACTCGTGCGCTGAACTACCAAATTGAATAAACTTTTAATAAGGTTAAAAATCAACACAAAATGTTTAGTAAATATTATTTCAATAACAAGGAATTTATCAAAAAACAATTTAAGCTCTAATCCAAACTTGTATTAAGACTTATATTCGCTTGAAAGAATATTTCACCGTGTACTTCGGCTTGCGCACGGTGAAACTTATATAGCTTCTATGAGATACGATACAACACGCATATTGCGTGAGATAGAAGATAGTTAATGCAAACTATATGGAATAATGGGCTGATTCTCGTACGCCGCACGGAGACACCGAGCTGGGCTGATATTGACCGGACGTATCCCAACGTTTCAATTTTTAAAATGTTTGTTTACTAGATTTAATTAGTGGTTGCTTTGTTTTTGTCCTCACAGTGTATGAAAGAATATTTAATATACAGAATAGGTGTGCGTTTACATAACTGTGAAAATGAGGATCAACTTTAACACTGACTATATTAAAAACAATAATAAATTGTTTCAAAACAAATTCAATATAAAATTGGCTGGTCCACCTAAGCCATATCTTAATTGAAAACAAGAGTGCAAAATAAAAAAGAAAGTATTTACACCAAGTTTTAAAAGTGAAATTTATAAGAAAAAGAAATGGTTGTGTGGATGTAATCTCATGAATACAATATTTTGTTTTCCTTGCATTATTTATGGCGGGGAATCTATTTGGACAGAAACTGGAGTGGAGGATTAAAACGTTTCTTAGAACTATAATGTCTCAGGACTGGCTATATGATCTTTCTGTGCTTAATATGGAAAAAATAAATTCAATCAATGCCAGACATTTCGCTTTCAAAAAAGTTCGACGAATATTTTAATTAATAAAAAATAAATGTAGTATTAGCAAGGATATGGTTTGTTCTGTTACACCTTTGAATCCCAATATTTGACCAGGAAAGTGCACCACCAGTTTCATAACCCACCAGCTGCCACTGGTACTAGGTACAAACAAAACCTAATTATTTTTAAGTTTTCTTGGGAAAACTTCAAAATAATCAAGAATATGCCACAAATAACATTTAGAAGACAAACAAAATCTAATTTCCTGCCTAAAAATGTATGTAAAATTAGAGCAAAATTAAAATTTGCATATATCAATGTGACATTAAAAAATTGGCTTGCTTATCTTTATTTAAAAAGTTCAAGCACAACAATTATTTATTGTATAGGTCAGTAAGCAGGGTCTAGGTAATATACTTATAGCAATATTTTTGAACTCAAACATACCATCAAGATAACTAAAAATTTAAAATTCAGTTCAGAGTAAAATCCTGCAATGCTGCCTGATCTGTGGTGCTGCACCTTTCCTGAGAATTTTGCAATAATACTTTCAAGAAAAGACTGTTAGAAATCCCCAAAATAATAACATTAATACTGTCTGAAAAATACATGGATCTGTAATTACAAATACAGTGATAGTGGGTCAAAAACAACCTCCAGAAGATGTATTTTTTTAATTCCCCTTGAATATGCATCACAAAAAAAATTTAAACTTATAACTCTGTAGATGAATACTTACTACTTCTGGAAAACTTCGTACTATTAAATCTCTAAAAAACATGTCCTGTTCCATTTTGTCAAGGTAAATACTTTGGTCGATAATGCAGTGTTTTAAGCAAAATCTGCATACCCTTGTTTCTTCACTTTTTACTGGTGGATCAATAAACAATTGCTTAGGAAAGTTTATTTCCAAATTTAAAGTTTCTCCTCTACTATTCATATGAAGAGTTTTTATTTGATTGTCCTTATTTAAACAGCTTATTTTAAAGTCAAAATAAAGTTGAAGCTTTTTAAAACAATTTGGACAAATTACCAAATTTTGGATTGGAAAAGGCTAAAAATATATTTTTTAATCTAAATTTTTCACACCAATATATTTCATAAGTAAATACTTTTTTTAGAATACTTACCAATTCAACTAACAGCAATTTCAGCATATCAACTTTAACGTTATTAATTTTTTCTCCGTCAACACCACTTAATTTTTCTAAGCACAGTCTACAAATTTGTTCTTCACCCATTTTGTTACAGTAGTATGTTATATTGTGGGGCAGTGATAGTAATATTTAAAACAATAACTTTTGTTAAAAAAGGAACGAATTTTTTTACAACATTCAAAAAATATTAGAGTATTTAACATCACAGATCACAGACATAAATATTTTTGCGAGTATGAGGTTATGATGCTCAGGTTATGTTAACAGTTATGTTGTTTTTGTTTTCCAACCTGTCAAAAGTGAAAAGTGTCAGTTTACACTAAGTAGATTTCTATAAATAATTGCCGCAGAGAAACAGTGATAAGGTGAAGTAACGCTAGAGGACAACCCAACAAACTATTTGTAATCTTGAATATAAATATTATTTGATTTACAATAATATTAAGAAATATCTAATCCTGAAAAAAGTATGTTAGATTCCATTTTATATTTGTTTTTTAATTAATTAACAGGTTTCCGTATCGGTTATCAATTCGTCTGCAACTTTTTTTATATATTAAGGAACATGACAGAAAGGTCCCATATAATTGTCTATAACATGCGATTTACGGTTTTCCAGAAAATCAGAACAAAATTAAATACATTTCAGGGAATTTCAATGAATCTTCACTGTTTTCTCTAAAATTGCTCAAGCAATTTGAACATTATAAATTGCATTCTACAAAGATATGTTCCAGATTGATTCCGTATATTTTTCTATAACGTAAAAGATACCATTTTTCTGAAAATCGAAAAAATATATGCAAAAAAACTGTAAACATCATGGTAAATGTCAAAATTTCATCATAAATATCTAGTTCAAATGTCAAGATAAGCCATGAAAGTAGATCGTACAGGGTGTTAGTAATGGTTTTCATTTTGATTCATTTGAGGTCAGGTTCTTTTAGAGACGAAGTTAAGTTACGGGGGTTATAGTCGCGTGAAATGGCAGAAAATGTTCCATTAGTTTATCGGAATTATAGACATAAAATGTGATTAAAAAATGTGAATTTTGTTATAGAAGATAGACCATGGGCAGTTGCATAAATTGAATTCTAGACATATGGGTCGAAGTAAAATCATAAGTATACAGGAATAATTTAAACAATAGAAAAGTAGTAACAATCAATAATGTTGACAGGATTTATACTTATGCAGGGTGGTTTTAAAGATATCAGGACCGTTGCAATAATGTATGGAGTTGAATTATAGTTACAGGGTGGTTTAGAAAATGATAGACAAATGAGTTATATAGGGGTGACCAATACTAATACACAAACGCAAATAGAGAGTGGATACAATAAAGAGTGAATTAGAGTTACACTTATAGAGAGTGGTCCAAATAATAAAACAAATAAAAAAAGTTAAAAAATATTTGGGAAATATAGGAAAAGAATATAAATTAGAGAGGGAGAAAGAGAGATAAGAATAGGCTAAAAGATTCAATAGAGTTATACCTTAAATCAGATAAAAAAGGAAATATGTCTGAAAATAGTGGTTGATTGCACACGGTTTTTCAACGGTTTTTATTTTAAGTCAGGTGAAGTCGGCTCTTTTTTAAGTATAAATTATCTTGGAAAATTTAGTTTATACTTTTTCAATAAATACAAAGTATGCGAAAATACCTGATTGCTTATTATCTTTACTGAGATCTGAGATGTGCAAAACGACACATCTGCAAAACATAACAGCCTTAATTAAATAAAAACTATAATGCTTTTTTGAATACAATTGGGCGATTGCCTTGGGCGTCCTTTCTCAAACTGCTGAACCTAAATGGAAAAAATATTAACAGTAGTACACACTAGACTGTGGATTAATAAACTAAAAGAGTTAAGTTACATGATCGTAAACAGTAGACAGGAAAGCAATAACTTGTTAAACTGAAGGCGTATAGGCCCAAGTAATAACCCTTGTTAACGCGACTTTTTGTAACAATTTTTATTTTGCGCCCCTCCCTCAGGACAATTCTAGATCCGCCCCTGACCGGGGAGCACAATTAGAAATATGTTCCTACTGCCATATGTAATTGAATTGAATAAGGGCATTTTAGGGGAGATTCCCAAATCGGGTGAGGTGTGGGTGTAGTACAATACATAAATATTTTTTGAGATTTTGAAGGTAATGCAACTGATGAAGCGTCCCAACTATAAACGCTAAGTCGTTTTACGTTAGAAAGTCTGTAAAGTCTCGAAAGGCCCAGTAAACTGAAGAAGGAAGAGTGGTTGGAATTCAAATGATATAAATCAACTTAACGAGAAAATTACTAACGCCATGAAGCTAGTAGGAGACAAAGTTGCTAAAATCTACTTTATAAAATAGGAAAACTATGTCAACAAACTGAAAACTAAATAGAAAGAAGGAGAAAAAAATCAACGAATAAACGATGAAAAATATGAGGAATTTCAACCAATGGTAAAGGAAACTGAAAAGATAGTAAGGAAAGATTGAAATCTTACTCTCTTTGAGAAAATAAAATTTAAAAAACGCAGATTCGAAAAAAGTAAATTTTTGTGTATGTATTTTAGTCAGTCAATATTTTCACACGCGTTGGGGTTTCTCCCAAAGAGACCAAGAGAATTATTTAATAATATTTTTTTAATGCAACCCCTAGTAGTTTAATTTTCTACAGAAGATGCCAATAATTAACGCACGTTTTTTAAGTACAGCGAACTTGTAACTCACGATGGTTCAAGTAAAATTCTTACTTTCCGGATTTGCACCTCTAATTCTTTGAGTTCTTCTTTTTCATTTTGTATGACATTCGTGCGTTTCTTGACCTCCCCTACGAGTTCCTTGATTTTAGTCACCATTTTCTTATCTTTTCGTGTCTGACTCTCACATGTTGCTACCACTAAGTCTTCATTGAGCATATCTTTCTCTTTTTGAAGAATTTGTTTGATTTTCCTTTGCTTATCCAATTTTAATCCGAATTCTTCCAGAAATGCCACTTTGTCATCTTCCATAATTCTCAGCTGTAAGAAAAGTTTTTATAAATTTATAGAATAAAAAATATCTAAAATTGACATTTTTAACGATTTTTAGATATATTATGTTGCAAGGAATTTTTAATCACAAGCACGATGTTATTAATTGTAAAAATCATTAGTGACCAAGTAGGTATACTTTCCAAGATTATCGAACTCTTGTATAAATAAGCTCCTGTAAGGAATTGATCAAAATTACACATCTAATTTTTAAATATTTAAATTAATATGTACTGAATTCTACCCATCTTCTTTTTGGTTTAGATAAAATTTAGCATATACAGGCTGTTTTGTAGAGGTTCGCCAAACTTGGAGTGCAGATAGGTGGGCTCATGCGCTATATTATGTAGCCCATATAACATCTAGATAGATATCTTACGGTTTTTGTTTTTTTAATTTTTTTTTTCTTAATTCTCAGATTTTTACATTTGAACTGTTGTAACTTTTTTATTTTTCTCTGCATCTTCACGAAATAAACTTAAATCTAATCTATGATGTTTGTTTGCTCATCTGCATTTGATATTTGACACAAATAATTGGTTGAACAAATTATGAGTCCACAGATGGCGAGAGTCCACAGATGGCGAGGTTCCATAAAAAAGTGATTAAGTTAAACAATTTATGACATTACAAAAAAAAAGAAGCACATGGAGAACTTTGAATGCTTACAAAAACTTCTCTACTTCAACCCCTTTCCAACGATATTTCACACGTATGGGAAAGTAATCAGTATCATAATAAAATTTGAGACTGTAACATACAAGGTTAGAACAACAAAAAATAAAACATACATCAAGTTGCAATAATTTCTTATAAATTTTGTTCAAATCGGCTTCTACCACTACGGATGCAATGGCGACACCTTTTTCTGACTCCTATAGTGGTAGTCTCTAGTCGCATCTCATCCCATATTATTTCAAAAGCAAATTTATTCTTTCTCTTAACTGCTCGTTGGTTTCTATTTCTCTCTCATAAACGAGTTGCTTGGCCCGTCCACCTACAAAAAAAATCAAAGAGAGACAGGTCTGGCGACCTTGGAGGCCATAGTATAGGGCCAGTTCTCTCAATTCACGCGTTTGGGAATGTAATCTCCAGGAGCTCTCTGACAGTTCGCCTATAATGTGCTGGATAGGCAACTTGTTTGAATATTATTGGTCTGTCTTCCAATGAGATTTCATCTAATAATATCAAAAATCGTTCATTAAAAATTAGTCATTTACGAGATAGAAATAAACACCAAGGAGCAGCTAAGGGAAATGGTCAATGTTGGGTTCCGAACAATGCGGGACGATCGTTCTTATTAGATGAAATCCCATTGGAAGACAGACCAATAAAATAGGTCAAAAAATGTAAAAAGATGGATGTCCAGCACGTTATAGACGAACCGTCAGAGGATATTTCATTCCCAAACGCGTGGATTAAGAGAACTGGCCTCCAACGCCGCCAGACTTGACTCCCTTTGATTTTTTGTATGTGGACAGGCCAAGCAACTCGTTTATGAAAGAGAAATAGAAACCAAAGAGCAGTTAAGAGAAAGAATAAATGTTGCTTTTGAAATAATCTGGGATGAGATGCGACTAGAGACTACCACTGAAGGAGTCAGGAGTCAGAAAAAGGTGTAGCGATTGCATCCGTAGCGGTAAAAGCTGGTTTAAACAAAATTTATATCAAATTATTGAAACTTGATGTATGTTATATATTTTGTAGTTCTAACCGTGTAAGTTACAATCTCAAATTTTATTATGACACGGATTACTTTCCAATGCGTGTGATATTTTGTTGGAAAAGGGTTGAAGTAGAGACGTTTTTGTGAGCATTCGAAGTTCTCGATGTCCTTCTATTTTTTTTTGTAATGTGATAAGATGTTTAACTTAATCACTTTTTTATAGAACCTCGCCATTTGTGGACTCATATATTTTTTTTCAAACAATAACAATTATTTGTGTCAAACATCAAAAGCAGATGAGCAAACAAACATCATAGATTAGATTTAAGTTTATTTGGTAAAGATGCAGTGAAAAATAAAAAAGTTACAAGAGTTCAAATGTACCTAAAAATCTAAGAATTAAGAAAAAATAAATAAAAAAAACAAAAACGGTAAAATATCTAGATGTTATATGGGCTACATAATGTAGCACATAAGCCCACCCATCTGCCCTCCAAGTTTGGCGAACCTTCTACAAAACGCCCTGCATAAGTTAAATATTAATTTAAATATAATGTTTCAAAGATAAATGACTTAATTTTGTTAAAAATTATCATTTATTACCAATGTATAAAAACACAGTTTTGCACCCTAACACCAAACCTTTTTTTAAAACACTTAAGGCCGTTTCAACTACTCTAAGTTGTTTTAGATAAAGGTTTGGTTTTAGGGTGCAAAACTGTGTTTTTATACATTGTGACAAACCAAAGGTTTCACAGAATTTCAATCGTTTTTTACGTTAATTTCCTCGTCCCAACTTTAGTTTTGTGAAAGCGTCGATTCTGCCTTCATAATCATTTATTGCAATAAGTTTATCTTAGCCGATACTTGCAGGTAAATAGCTTTTAACCCTATTCATGTTGGAAAAGCTCTTTCTCCTGAACAGTTTTGCTCGGATTCTTAATAAAATGAGAGTAATATTTACATACAGGCAGGCACGTACCCAGCTTTTGGTTTAGGGAGCTGCAAATTAGAAACAACAATTGTCATAGAGAGTGGCATATCGGACAAATATTGTCCTAGAGTGGGGATCAAATCAGAAAAAGTTTTGGTCTAGAGGGGAAATCAGCAAATTTATGGGATAGCTCGAACTAGGGAAGGTTTTTCAGGTTCAGGGGAGATTAAACACATACCTGCATGGAAATCCACCCAATATATTCAACAGCAATTTCCTTATATCATGTCGTCAGAGTCGTCAGTAACAGTTTACAGATAATTATTGCTAAGATTTTAATAGAAAACTCGTAGAAGTAAAAAAACCCGCAAAAATACGAATTTCTTTTGTTTTTTGCTTATATAATAAAAATTAGTGAATGAATCGTAATGCAGAAAAGATATAGAGAATTAGAAATCCTTTTAAGCGGGCGATTACACATGCTGATTGGATTATTTTTTTACAGAGCATACTCAGAAAAATTGGCCAAAAAAGCTTTAGAGAGATATATTGCACATCCCACCGTATTAACGACACTAGTTCGACCGAGATATACAAAAGACATTTTGAAAGTGCATAAATTCTACTTCAATTTGTCTATCTTGAATTGTGGCTATTATGCCGAGAAATTGGTTTAAATTAATAGTAAATATTGCCCTAAACGAACGAATATACTACAGCCAGCCGTACATAGGTTTTTCTCAGCAGTTCATTACATTTTTACTTACATAAGTATTACCATGCCCATAGTGGCCAATTTTTTATTAAGTTATGGTTACCTGTATACAGTTTACTGATAATAATTAAATTACTTTTTTCCACTAAGTTGATCCGCCACTGTCAAGACATCGGAGGAGAAGTAAAGGTCAGTTGTTTAAACCAAATTTCATAAGCAGTATTAATAAATTTTACGACACTATACCAAAAATCCAAGATATACGAAAGTGTATGTGTATGAAGTGCATTTTACGAGCTTTCAAAAGACATTTTGCATATAGCTATCGAACTTTCAGGGTTAATACGATACTTTCTGCAAAATATTTCTACAAATATTTAACTTGCAATGCTGCAAAATCTATTTAACATACAATATCGATCTTCAGCGTTATTAATTTTTACGTTTTACGCTATCATTAGGAGACAGATTAAGGTTTCAGTTATTATTACAACCAAGTTATGAATTTTTTTAAATCACTCACTTTATATTGGTTTTTCCAGATTTTCTTTATGAAAAATGCTGCCGCGATCAAAATTTATAAACACTCATTTTGAAGATTTTCTGATTATCTAAAATTTTTCTATTGACAACATTATGAACAGATCATTCTTTTTTACACAATAAGGAAAACACGAAAATACTCCATATTTTTTAGGGTTAAAATTCTGTCAGTTATGTGTTATAAATTATTATTTACGTGATGGCTTATGCGGTTTGCTGTTGAATTTTATGTCACTTAAAAATCTCTATAGCTGTATGAAAATGCCACAGTAATTGGAGTATGACGGGACTTTTAATGCCCGCGACTCTCGGCCTAATAGAAAATTGAGTGATAATACGTGTCAAGCTCTAAACTGCTATGCGGTGCAATTATACACAGGGTGTTTAGTATAGCAAACAAAACCATAAAGTGTAGCGATAAAAGCAATAGTAATGATAATTAATTTGATTAAACTTATTTTTGGCAAATTAAGTCAATCGCCTACCAAGTTAATTTTGTTCGTATAACAGTTACCTGCCAATTTAAACGAAAGTGTATCATTCTGTGATAGAGGGGCTTTCAATGTTACCTACTCGCGATCTATTAAGGATAAACATACAAAATAAAAATTAAAGAATAAAAACCACCCTAGTTCAAAATAGAATTAACACGTGAAAAGGAAATCTTTAAAAATATATCATAATTCAAAAAAAAACTAAACAGTCGTAAATATTTAACACTACATAATACTATGCAATAAATAGCTCCTCCAATGTTGTTAGGTACCTACCCACAAAGTAAAGAAGTAAAGAATAATTAGGTCAAGTGCGAGTTGGACTCGCATATTAAGAGTTCCGTACCACCTTCAAGATTCTAATATTTCAGTTTCAAACAAGCAGGGAATGAGTGCATTTTCTTATATAATATCTTTTAAAGGAAGCGTTTTGAATTTTTTTAAAATATACACTTTCATTTTCCAGACATAGCTATACCTATAAAAATGATTCATACATAATTTTTGACATTAGAGTTTTATTTCACTAATAAACTTTCAGAGAAGTATTTTATAATCTAGTGTCTGGGTTTTGAGGCCCTGTAGATTGGAAGATAAAGGGCAAGTTTTAAATTATAAATTATTAAATATATTATTCAAATTATTTAAAAATACTGATCAAATATATATTTCAAAAATTAAATAGTGTAGTTTCTAAAGTCGGAATTAAGTCGATGTTTAATATATTTGTTAATATCGTTTAAACAAATGATTTAAAAATATGATATATTTGTAATTCACATAATGAGCCTTTTGAAAATTGAATTTTTATTTTCCACTTAATTGTATAATTTGTGCCCAAAATTACTATGGGGGGTTTTCTAATAATTTTTCTTATAAATTTCAAGTGAGCACCAGTACCCCTATTTATTTTCAAAATTTTAGGTAGTATGGTTTCGGAAATAAAGCGAGTAATGAGAATTTTTTATATATTTATGTTAATATCTTGTAAACAATTAATTTTAAAAATATAAAAAATATGTATTTGTATTCCTCATAATAAACCCTTTCATTTGATGTATTGCATGATGCGTTAAAAAATATTTTTTATTTTCCGTTTAATTCTATAATTTGGCCCCCAATATTAATATTAAGGAGTTTTTCGTATTTTTCCTGTAAACAAAAAAATGTGTCTTATAGTTTGGGGAATAAAGGAGGGAATGGGTAATTTTTTAAATATTTTTTTTAATATAATTTAAAATATTTATTTAAAAAAATAAAAATATATATTAGTATTCGTCATAATGAGCCCTTTGATTTGATATATTACTTGATCCGTTAGAAACAATTATAATTTTTTATTTTTCATTTAATTCGATAATTTGCCCCCCAAATGAATATTAGGGGTTTCTCCTTATTTTTCGGTCGATTTTTTTAGTTTTTCCCCAGAAGTACCCCTAAAATCAATCAATTTCTTCATTTACGATATGTAAATGTCTTCTAAACGATATGTACTCCTGATCGGGTCACCAAACTATACATTGATACCAAAGTTCAACCTCTTCCGTCCAGTAGTTTAGGAGAAAATTGCTGTGATGTTACAGAGGCAGAAATCCGGAGTGATATTATAAGGGTATCCGTATATTGTACATACGGAACCCTAATAAAAGGTACTTCCTCTGTACAAATTAATTACCTACCCATCCAGTATATTTTTGAAGTTGGGGCCAAGCAACAATCAAGTTTGATGAAGTAGTAGATATGTAAGCAATACAGGATTTTAGGCTTGCTTGGCACCGGCTCCAAAAATATATTAGATATTTAGGTAATTAGTTTGTAGATAATGAGCACCTTTTATTGGTTACATTGTTTACTTTGTATGTAGGTACCTAACAAAAGTGAATGTGCTATTATATAGTTTTTTATTTCATTTATTACTTTCAACCTTCTTAGTACTACTTTGAATTCTTTTATTATATTGTTTTAAACGATGTATTATTTATGTTATTAATATAGCTTTACTAATTCATACACGACACTGTTTTATTTATTCATATTTTCTTTCGTTAAGAGCATTTAACTCAACAACCTCTGGGAAGCCAAGGAGCGTCAGCTTCATTCTCCCTGAATATGTAAATAAGACTTTCAATAAAATAAATCCTAGCAATGTTTTATCGAAATTGTCCTGATTCACTGTGGTCCAGTTACAATTTTGAAATACTTATTCTTTACAAAAAAATAAACAGACTGAGAAGGGAAACTCATAGAATAGAGAAAATCACCAGGAAATTATTTCAAAATTACTTGAATCAAAAAAGTTTTATAAAATTCAATTAGCTATAAATATTTTATCAGACAAATGCTGTTATTCCGATCGCATGGATTGGAGCATCAAAGCGTGGTCAGTTTCACTATACACTCTAATCGATTAATAAGTAATTGTAAGCCTTCCTAATGTTTTTTTTTTTGTTTTATCCATACGCTTAATCCAACTTTACGGGCTGAAAATGATAGCCATACTTTCATTAATTTACGGACTAGAGGTGGGCATTAAGCCTTTAATCTTGTTTTAACCAAGGTGAATACACTCTTGTTAATGAATACAAACAGCATTAAATATTGATTTTGTAACGATACCTGCCGCTGTAGTCTTGACAATTCCTCTTCTGCCATTGTCAGCATTTCTTTATCGGTATTTGTGCCTTGTGTCTTGGCTGCAATTACTTGAGCCATTTTTGTTATTAAATTAAACAATACGATAAAGTAATTGAGTTTATTTTCACTAACTTTTCTGGTTTCTATAGTTTATTGTACTTTGTTTAACGGTTGCTAAGATATTGGAAATATTGACTAATTTTACGCAGTCAATGTCGAGCTAAATGGAAACCAAGAAGTAGGGAAATAGGGGTTAATCGTGGTCAATGAAAAATTGAAATTACAAGAAATTTAAGCATTGAGTTATTGTATTAAAATACGTTTCATAAGAACTATAATTCATTACAGTTTTATCCGTCTGGAAAAATTTAGTTATTATAACACGAAATAATTTTTTCAAGGGAGAGTTGGGCTCGCTTAAGGGTTCCATCTTTGAGAATTGCTATAATTTAGGTAATGCATAATGTACATATGTTTAATTTTCTAGTTTGCTATCAAAATTCGCGTAGCTTTTCTTGTATTCTTTTTTAAAATTGCTGACTAAATAATTTCGAAAATAAGCAAGAAATGAGTCGATTTTCTTATATACATTTAAAAATCTTTAAAATTCTAAAAATATATATACTTTACTTCTCACAACAAACCTTTTGATTTGATCTGCTACATGGTGCGTTTGATTCTTTAAAGATATTCATTAATTTTCGTTAGACATAATACAAGAGGTGCTTGAAAAAATTTTGTATTATTTTTTATATAATTAATATTGGGAATTTCGGTTTATTTTTTTCTGTAAAATTTGAGTGGTGCCCTATATATTTATTATGGTTTTAACTTTGGCTCAGTAAATTCGGTAATAAAAGCTAGGGGAATCGGTCGATATTAGAATATTTTCGTTAATATCTTAAAAAAATATATTTTAAAAATATGAAAAAATACATTTTGACATTTCTGTTCCTCTTAACAGGCCCTTTTATATGCATCTGCTATATTACATCAACCACAACAACATCAATTAATTATATATTTTTCATTTAATTTTAAAATCTCCCTTCAATTAATATTAGATATTTCGATTTATTTATTATATAAATTTTGGGGAAACGCTTATACATTATACTAGAGATATACAAAAACCATTTGTGACTATTCAGCCAGCATTAGCAACGTATATATACCTACTTTTAACGGAAACCCTTTTGTGTCTGCCCATCTGTGAAACTATTGGACGGAATGTGTTGAAATTTGGTGATCCAATCATAAGCACTTCTGATTTTAGGGGCGAAATCTTAAGACAATCGACTTTTACCCTCCTTCTTTCCAAAATCATTGAAATTAAAATTCATGGTCTCACTCGAGGTTGAGGAAGACCTACACCAAAATCCTAATGTTAATTGAAAATAAAAGATATTAAGTAAAATATCTAAAAATTGATGAAATACTTATTTATAATTTTAAAATGTATAGTTTGAATGCTCTTAAAGAAATTGCCCCGCACTCTGATATTCTAAACCATTAAGCACATAATTATAAAAAAATAAGCCAAATTAGACCTTCATTCAAAGTTTAAATAAAAAATAGAAAATTAAATGGAAATTGAAATTAAAAACAAATTAAAGCGCATCATATCGTATCAGACAAAAGTGTGTTCACAAGTATTCCAGCTGTTTAAAAGGGAAAATATGAAACTTTCGCCCACTTTTTTAAACCTCATCTCCAATAGAATCAGCCTTCGACTATGTTTTATTTAATTTTATCGTCAATGAACAACAATTTAAGGGCTTCATGTAATATATCAATTGAAAGGACCCATTCTGACTAATATAATTATTGTTTAATTTTTAAATATGCTTTCAAAGATATTAGTTATTAGTATTACCTCATTATCCCCACTTCATCTATGAAACTAGTGAGCCTAAATATAAAAAATAGGACACTTGAAGATTTAAGGGAACATCTAATGGGAAATCCCAATTTTAATGCCGGGAGCAAATTATAGATTTAATGAACAATAAATAGTAAAAAAAAATTCAAACACATCAAGTAATAAACCAATTGAACGGCTGCATTATAAGGAATATATATTTTTTAATTTTTAAAAGGTGTACTATAAATGAATCTCGTTGAAAGTTTATAACAGAACCTAAGTCAAAATACTAATGTTAATTTTGGGGCCAAATTATAAAAATACTTTAAATATACCTAAAATATATTTCTATCATGCACATTATATAATATATAAAATGAAAGGCCTCATAAGAAATACAACATCCTTTATAATTTTAAAATTTACAGTTTATAAGATATTATGGAAAATTGAAAAAAATTTACTTGTCATGAGAGAAACATATTTATCTTTTTTATAATCTTAAAATGCTATTAAAATTAACGAAAATATACCCTAGATATTCCAAGCTATTAAGCATACAATTATAAAATAATTTGGTCAAGTGCGAGTTGGACTCGCATATTAAGGGTTCCGTACCACCTTCAAGATTCTTCTTTTATCTGATATATTACATGCTGTGTTTGAAAATTGAATTTTTATTTTCCATTTAATTGTATAATTTGTCCCTAAAATTACTATGGGGGTTCTCTCATAATTTTTCTTATAAATTTCAAGTGAGCCCCAGTACCCCTAATTATTTTCAAAATTTTAGGTAGTATGGTTTCGGAAATAAAGTTAGAAATGAAAATTTTTAATATCTTTATCTTAATATCTTGTAAACAATTAATTTAAAAAATATGAAAAATATACATTTGTATTCTTCATAATGAGCCCTTTCATTTGATGTATTGCATGATGCGTTAAAAATATTTTTTTATTTTCCGTTTAATTCTATAATTTGGCCTCCAATATGAATATTAGAGATTTCTTCGTATTTTTCCTGTAAACAAAAAAATTAAGTCTTATTGTTTGGGGGAGTAAAGTGGGGACTGGGTCATTTTTTTAATATTTTTTAATATATTTTAAAATAAGCATTTAAAAAATATATATATATATATATATATATATATATATATATATATATATTCGTATTCGTTATAATGAGCCCTGTGATTTGATATATTACTTAATCCGTTAGAAACAATTATATTTTTTTATTTTCCATTTAATTCAATAATTTACCCCCCCCCAAATGAATATTAGGGGGTTCTCCTTATTTTTCCAGTAAACTTCAGGTGAGGCGCTATACCCCTATTTTTTTCAAAATTTTCCAACTTATGGTTTCGGAGATAAGGGCGGGGGAGGGGGAATCGGTAAATTTTTTTATATTTTTGTTAATATCTTTTAATTTATTTATTTTAAAAATATGAAAAAAAATATATTTGTTTTCGCCATAATGAGCCCTTTCATTTGATATATAACATGAAGCGTTAGAAATAATTTTAATTTTATATTTTCCATTTAATTCTATAATTTGCCCCCCAAAATTAATATTAATGATTTCTCCTTATTTTTCCTGTAAAGTTCGGACAACGTTCTATATTTCTTATTTTTTTCAAAATTTTAGGCTCAGTAGTTTCGGAGATTTTTTTTAGTTTTTCCCCCAGAAGTGCCCCTAAAATCAAAAAATTTCTTCTTTTACGATATGTACTCCTGATCGGTTCACCAAACTATACATTGATGCCAAATTTCAACCTCTTTCGTCTTTCTTTAGGAGAAAATTGATGTGATGTGACAGAGGCAGAAATCCGGAGGGATATTATGAGTATCCGTATATTGTATATACGGAAACCTAAAAACGAAGTCAAATGAGGCCGTCACTGGAAGTTTAATTAATTTGTATTAGTTTTGTGGACAATTAGAAAATTAAATGAAAATCGAAAATAAAAAAATTGTTTCATATGACATAATAATCAAATGTTTATTTACAACTATTCCAATTGTTTAAGGGAGGGTATGAAACGCTCCCAAACAGTTCTAAACCTCGTCTCTAATAGAATTAACCTTCGAGCATGTTTTAATTATTTTCATCTTTAATGGACAGGTTTGTGAATAAGTTGACTAGCATACAAATCAATATTTCGGAGGTTAGTTATAAAATTGTGATGAGTGATGACCAACCGTAAACGTGCAGCGTTTAACTTTGTAATTACTGTGGCCGGAATTCATCTCATAATTTGTGGAATCGGCATTCATGCGATATTTCGGGGATTTCGAAATGTTGTTCGTCTAGCGTAACGAGGTCGGTGACTGGCTTTGATCAACTTCTCGAAGAATCTAATCCATGAAGGAAACCTCTCGACGACTCTTTGACCTTCTGGAGAATTCCGAGAAGAAATATATACATACGCAGAGCTGACAAGCATTTATTCAGTATTCGATTGCCGTATGGTAAAGATCAGGTGTTCAAAATAAATTGTAAATAGTTCTGTATAATAATTAAAGTAGTGAAAATAAATTATAGTGAGTTAGAATGTGTATTTAAATAAATACCAGAACTGAACTGAACCCGACTGTGAAAATAAAAACATTACATTACGTATTTTTTTTTAATAAAAAAATGTTCCCTACCATCATAAAATAATATAAAAAAACTCTGTGCGCAAAATGCAATGTATCTAAACCTAAACTTTGCTGTTTATGAAGGATCTGATGTCATTCCCTTGATCTTGATTTTATTAACGTTCATCTTCACAACAACAGCCAATTTTATACGATAACTGTAGCATAAATTTGGCCATATTAATCGATTTGGTTTTCAAAACAAATTAATGGTCAATTATCATAATTCAAACATGCATTTGCTATTCATTTATCAATGAGTTCACGTATTTTCATTTATTTTTAGAACTTATTTGGTAAACGATAATTACAGCAACAAATCGATAAAAAATACTGAAATAATCAATTTCCCCGAAGTATACATAAATTAAGTACAATAGCGCAAGCTCACAGGTGTTTAAATCCGACAATGTTGTCAGACCGACTACAGGTAAAAACCATTGACTTTGATTTAAGATATTGAGTGTGTTTAAAACACTTGTTTATAAGGCTTGCTTATAATTTTTTAAATCTCAAAAAGTATTGTTAAAATGTTTCGAAACACATTATTGAACTTAATTTTTACTAGTTTTTTAAATTGTCATTTTTTAAAGTTAATATGATAACATTGAGAGATTGAGTGTGAATGTATTCGACAGAGTTTGGAATTGACATTTATTGAAACATTATCAAAATAAAAGAAGAATTTTTAATAGAATTACAACATTTATTTCAAAAGTTTCAAAAGTTGGTTCGAAATTATTTATCAAGTGTTATTCTGCGCTGTCCCAATAGTTCTTGATGCATACTAAACTTGTGGGTATAATTTTATACATTTTTACTTTGTAGTTGTTCCAGTAGATTTAGTTGTTTGTGTCTTTTTCCCTGACGATTCAGCTTCACAATTTCTTTCAACGTTTTAAATAGGAATGTGTTGTACAAAAACTGAGTATTACATGAGAGAACACGTACCACACTTTACCAAATTTTAATGATTTGCTCTTTACTATAGCATCTACCTAATTAACGGTAATTACCAAAACAATATTAGAATATTAGTGTTTCGATTTCATTGTCAGTGAGTACCTATATTTACTATTTTTTTAATTGTAAAAATATGTACCTTGTCAATACCAACCACTTTATTATTTAATTTATTTACAACTTTTGACTTTTATAACTTCTAAGATGCAGTATACTTTTTAAAGTGAGAAGTCGGATTGACATCTGAATTAATAAGAATATTATTAGCAAATGTTACTCCAACATTTGCAATGTAATTATTAAATTCACACTCTATATCATACTCTTAATGAATTTTTTCTTCACATAAGTTTTTAAATTTTTGTATTCACATTTTTCGCTTTCCTTAGTTTAGTGTTAATATATTTCCATAGTTTTTGTTATCGTTTTTAATTATATAAACTTTATCTTTATTAGTATTCATTTTCTCGTACCTAGTTAATGTTTTTAAATTTATTTGCATAAATGGCATAGAATTTTTTCGATTCAATGTTATTGCAGCTATTTTTAGGGTTCCGTATATACAATAGTTCATCTTTTTTATCTTTGAAAATTCCGAAATATTTATTATTAATAGAGGATTTTCCAAATACTGTTAATTATTTTTTTCACAAGACGTAATACAAAATGTATCTTATTCAATGTTCAATGTTTTATCTACATAAATTTCATTCTTTTAATTTCTTAACGGGGCTCCCATAATACCCAAGAAGTTTACTGTAGTTTTTAGGGTTCCCTATATAAAATATACGCATACCCTTATAATATCACTCCGGATTTCTCCCTCTGTCATATCACAGCAATTTTCTCCTAAACTACTGGACGGAAGAGGTTAAAATTTGGTATCAATGTATAGTTTGGTGACCCGATCAAGAGTATATATCGTAAAAGAAGAAATTTTGATTGTAGGGGAACTTCTGGGGGGGAAAAACTAAAAAAATCAAGCCTTCCCCCCTGATCTCTGAAACTACTCACCCTAAAATTTTGGAAAAATAGAACGTTGCCCGAACTTTACAGAAAAAATAAGGAGAAACCATTAATATTAATTTTGGGGGGCAAATTATAGAATTAAAAGAAAATTTAAAAATATATTTTTTTCAAACGCATCGTGTAATACATCGAATGATAGGTCCCATTCTGAGAAACACAAATATATTTTTTCATATTAAAAAGAAATAGTTAGAAAGATATTAACAAAAATATACCAAAATTTACCCCCCCCCCTTATCCTCGAAACTATAAAACGTAAAGTTTTGAAAAAAAAATTAGAGGTATAGGGTCTGACCTGAAGTTTACTGGAAAATAAGGAAAAACCTCTACTTTAAATTTTGGGGGGCAAATTACAGAATTTAATGGAAAATATAAAATTAAAATTGTTTCTAACCCATCATGTTATATATCAAAGGAAAGGGCTCATTATGACGAAAACAAATATATTTTTTTCATATTTTTAAAATAAATTAATGAAAAGATATTAACAAAAATTTAAAAAAAAATACCCGTTCCCCCGCCTTATCTCCACAACCATAAATCAGACAATTTTGAAAAAAATTGAGGTATAGCTCCTCACCTGAACTTTACTGGAAAAATAAGGAGAAACCCCTAATATTCATTTTGGGGGGCAAATTATAAAATTAAATGGAAAATAAAAAATTATAATTGTTTCTAACGGATCATGTAATATATCAAATCACAGGGCTCATTATGACGAATACAAATATATATTTTAAATTTATTTAAAATGAATATTTTAAAATATATTAAAAAAATATTTAAAAAAATTACCCATTCCCCCTTTATTTCCCAAACTATAAGACCTAATTTTTTTTGTTTACAGGAAAAATATGAAGAAATCCCTAATATTAATATTGGGGGCCAAATTATAGACTTAAACGGAAAATAAAAAAAATATTTTTTTAACGCATCATGCAATACATCAAATGAAAGGGCTCATTATGAGGAATACAAATATATATTTTTCATATTTTTAAAATTAATTGTTTACAAGATATTAACATAAAGATATGAATAATTTTCATTTCTTCGAAACCATACTACCTAAAATTTTGAGAATAATTAGGGGTACTGCTGCTCAATTGAAATTTATAAGAAAAATTATTAGAAAACCCCCATAGTAATTTTAGGGGGAAATTGTACAATTAAATGGAAAATAAAAGTTCAATTTTCAAACGTATCATGTAATATATCAGATAAAACGCTCAGTATGTGCATTACAAATATATCATATTTTGAAATCATTTGTTTAAAAAATATTAACAAAAATATTAAACATCGACTTAATTCCCACTTTAGAAACTACACTATTTAAATTTTGAAAAATATATTTTATTTGAATTTTTAAATAATTTGAATAACAGATTTTATAATTTAAAACTTGACCTATTTTGCCCTTTATCTTCCAATCTACAGAGCCTCAAAATTCAGACAGTGGATTATAAAAGGCTTCTCTGAAAGTTTATTAGTAAAATAAAACTCTAATGTCAAAAATTAAATATGAATCATTTTTATAAGTACCTACTAGTTTTTTTCAATAATATTGTCTATGCGTGCTTTGATCATTGCTCCTTGTACATTAAATATTAATTTACTGGGCATTCGTTAAATTTATTTATTTTAATAAAAACTCAAACATCTCAATAAATATCAACATTAGGACCATAAAACCTCACCACTTTCGAACCCTACTAAGAGTGATCCAAAAATATACAGGGAGTTCTATTTAAAAGCGTAAATATATGCACGTCATTCCTCAAAATAACTTTCGTTTTTTAACTTCTTTATTCAAAACAGGCGCATAATTTTGCTAAGCAGCCTTTGTTTAAAGCACTTTTTACTATAAAGTTGGGTTAAGGCTGTAGAACAATTATTATTATCTTTGGGGCACCATGTAGATACTCATTACGTACGGCTTGAGTTTGATTATATCTGAAAACTCGAAGATTTCTTCGGTCGCGTCAACAGCGCACACCTGAACTCAACGCGGGCGGCTTTACAAACAAATAAGTTACTTTAGTTTCAGCATGGTGTCAGTTTGTATTGTGCGTCGATTGTGTAGAGGCGCGAGACACGTGTTGGTTTTGAATGTTTTACGTAGTTCTTGTGTTTTATGTTTTTTTATTAGTTAAACAATTATTGTAGTGTTGTTTAAGGATTATTTTATTGCACCTTAACGGATTATGTTTTAAATTCATAAGTTAAAGGTAAGTAAAGTGTCTTAAGAATTCCAATAGCTCTAAATCTGGTAACGGTACCTCCACTTTGGTTTTTGAACAGAAATGTCAAGGTAAACTCTTGTGATTTTGATTTCGTCTTTCGAATAGTGGATGTTCTTTAATGACATCAGCGCGTATTTTAATATTTTTGTCAGTTTTTTAATTGTACATTATTAAATTAGTAGGCTCATTTTCTGGAACTTGAATTTACAATAAGTAAATCCATTTTGCAAAATGAAAACAGACTTAAATTTTTTTTAACTAAAACACAAGACATATTTTTTTCGGCAACAATTAAATTCCTTTTTTGAAGTCGGTACCAAGTTCAACAGCAAAGTTGCAAATGCAACTCATAAACGTATTTCCCAAATTATTTTCAATTGGTACCGACTTCAGAAAAAGTACTTAATTGGTGGAAAAAAAAATTTAAGTCGGTTTTCGTTTTTGACAAAATATAATTATTTTACAATTTTTAGTGATTTAATGACTTAGTTGGATGCAGTATTCAAATCTAATAATTAACTTTTTCGATATTGCCAAAAATAAGGTATTTTATGTTTATGCAACATTCATTATTTTGACCAACTCGTTTACAATTAACGTTTACTGTTGAATAGCATAACTTGTTTTCTAAATATTTAAATGTAGGTATTAAGAAAGTTTTCCATATGATTTCAAATTAGGAAGACGATTTGAGAATCTGCAACTTTTTTTAGGCCTGAAATTTTCATATATTTTGATTTAATTCCAACTACATTTATTTTATAGTCTCTCCTCATTATACAATTTTTAGTGATATAGGTGTTTAACTTCTGATTACATTCAGATCGTAAACAATTGGAGAAATAATAATATATAATAATAAAATAAAGTGTATAGGTATAAGTGTACCTATATAATGTAAACCGAAATAAATAAGTTTATTGTTAATTCGTTGTAATTAATCTTGGGATATTTTACTTCCTCGATCATTATCTGGATTATGCTTCTTCAAACCCAAACTCAGTGAACTCTAAACTAAAACGAGGAAATCTTAAATTCGAGAGCCCGGAAGGAAGTGATTTCTGTGGATTGAGCTTGAAATTGAAGATCCATTATTTTTAATGCAATATAAATTACGAAATACTAGGTATCCAAAGTCAGAGAAAGTCCTCCTCCTTATTCAGACAAATTTTGTAAGAAATTCCCCCTCTCCGTAGCACTAGATCGCCACCGCCGTCACCTGATCTTATTACTGGATCCGCCCCTGTTTAATATATCACCAAACTACTTTGTAGTGAACGTTTTAAGCATGCATTAATTTCATGTATATTTAGTATTACTTTCTGTCTAATAAAAGCTTAAAAATAGTTCGAATGCAAAATTTTAACATCTTGTTATGTTCAACTTATAATATGCACTCCAGCCTTTCAAGACAATTTTCTGTCAATGACTACCAACTTTTGTGCTAACTCTATGCACAGTACCGAATGGTTCAACAACAATTGTTTCAATATTTACGAATGGACAACAGTGTTGATATGGCGCGCTGCTTTGTAAGATTATTATAGTTTGTCTCTAGTACAATGCTGAACACATTTTCTCCCAAAAACATCTAAATCACTTCAAATTTAAGGAGGATTTTTGAAAACACAAGTTAAACTTATACATTTATTAGTGTTTAATTAGATAATATTTTTAGGAATATGTTATTTAAAATCATAAATTATAATATTCATTACATAATATTAAATATATTCAACAAAAAATAGCTCCTTGGTTCAAGCCGTTTATAATCAAAACTATTAGTTTTTGGTCGGCCTTCTTTTTAACATGACTAACATTAACAAATATGTATCGTCTTCTTCGTACAAAGCTCTCGGTTGGCTGTGGCCTTGAACACTGATTGGTATATTTGGATTAAACTTTTTCAATTAGTCTTATTTTCCAAACCACAAACTTTCATAATTTATCATAACCGAGAATTTAGAACTGAAGACTTGTTCCAGGACTGTAGGACTGTACTATAATCTACCTTCAGTAAGAATATCACTTCCAGGATGTCGATCACTTGTTTCGGTGACTATAAGTTGAAAACAAAAATTAAACAAAGCAGGGTTATTAATTTCATCTAGGTAAAATTATTCCAGAATCATAGTAGGTAATCAAAAACTAACATCATTTTTCACTTCACATGTCTTGTAATGTTTAATCACCAAACTAAACAAAGATTTCTAATGGATTTGTATAGTTTTTGGAAATTGAAAAGCTGAACCTCTTTACTACATTTAATACAATCAAAATGTTAGAGACAAACAACCAGATGGACTGATTTTTTTGTCATGTTTTGGATTTTACATAAGACAGATTTTATTTATATCTACTCGTATATTAGATTTGAGACATCTCTGAAATTGGAATCAAATTTTCACGTGCTTTGAGTGCGAACAAATTTTGATAGATTTGGTTAGTGTTGGAAGACTAATACTGTCGATTACTGTTTTGTTTCGGACTCATATATGCATAAATTTTAAGATTTGTCATTTGTTACTATCGTATATTCGCCATTTGAAGTATGGTTCAGGGTTCTGGGATTTCCGGAACAGGGTTGAATAACTACAGCACGAATGTTAGCGATCGAAATTGAAATGTAAGAATTTTTTAAAGCCTAAGGTGTATTTAATTTAATTGCACCAAATCTTACTACTGTCATAGCAAGAGAGAACAGTTTCAGGGTTTTGGTATTTCCAAAACATCATCCTTTGTAAGAAATGAGTATTCGAGTTCTAACTGGTCAATAAAATTTAAAAATAGGGCCAACTTTGAAGAAGAAAAAAACACAATAAATTTAATATTATTAGTTGTGCAAATCGATGATTTTAGATAGAAGCAAAAACAATGAAGTTTTTTGTTCTTCAAAAAACGTCCTTACCAAGATACAATAATTTAGCGTGAATAGTATCGTGATATAAAACGACTAAGGATTATGCAACGATTTGCTAAACTCGTTTAATATAGGGAGAACGAGTTAAAAGTCGATAGGAAAACTGTACATAATCAATGAAAACTATTTAAGTTAAAACTGATCATCTATTTTTCGTATAAAATGTCGATTAGTGACATCATTTTCAAAAACTCTACCCCCGAATATGGTATAGTTTTTCATTGTTATGATGATAGGATAATGAAACTTGTTTCCATTAATTGTGAAGTAACTTCATTAATTAACAATACAAAGTAAAAAAAAACCTTTTGTAAACTTCTATTTGTGTCAACGGAAAAGTTAATCACTCTCTTTAATTATTCTCTTAAAATTCTAAACGTAGCTGGATGTGGAATGGTCAAAGTTTCATCATCATTGTCACTAGCCTGTCCTGTCCACTTCTGGACAACAGCCTCTCTCAAATGCTGCCACCTTTTCTGAACATGGACAACTAGTAGCCAATTTCTAGATTTACATCAACCCTTCTTGTGACGGCTGTTGCCTGCTTCTTTGTGTTTCTGCTTTTGAGTCCATCATATATTTATTATTCTAAACACATAACCAACCCTTCTCTTTTAATCGTAGAGTCTTGTACGTCTCTGTTGTGTCTGCTTCAAACGGTTATTCCGAACGTTATCTTTGCATTTTGTCATCCATGACTTGGATTTTCATGACGTTGGTTCTAGCCATCGTCAGTGACTCTACGTCATATGTGGGCACGAAAAGAACGCATTGGGTAAATCCCTTTTTTGAACACATTGAAAGGCTGGACTGAAGCACTGGTTTTAATTTCCCAAAAGCTGCCCTGTACCCGTGTTCTGTAAGTCGCTATATTATAACCGGCAAAATGTTTTGTTGGTAAAACCAGCTGGTAATAATTCCAACGGTTTGAAAAACTCCCGGCGAATAAGCATCTCGACAATTGGTTGTGTCAATAATTGACTGAGGTAGAACAATTTCTGAAATGTAAATCATCAAACCTTTTTCTCCGTTATTAACTGTGTTAAAATCATCATTTTTGCTTTAAAATTGTCGAAAATCTAAGTAGGGGATCTCAATATGGGAAATATTCAATGGAACTAAAAGAACTTACGAAGAAATAACACTATTTTTTTTAAATTGGGGAGGGTTTTGTTTTGGTCTTACTGCTATCCCAATTGTTCTGCAGATGGAAGTTGCAGCACAGTAAACGTATTGGCACCTAAAAAATAGTTTGGCAAGATAAATTTGTTCTTGGCCTGCAAGACGATACAGTTTCTTAGAAGATCTTAGTTTGGGAAGACTTGGTCTAGTCAGTGGATCTGTACCACTATACTCTATAAGAGCTCCTTCCATTTCTGCTCTGATCTTCTCAAGCAGGTCAGTGTTGGTTGGCTGTTCTTGTTGAAGTTCTTGAGTCTCGTCCGATCTTTGTGCCAAAGGTGTTTCAGGCTCTGGATCGATTGCATTTCCAAATACTTCGCGCTCCACTTCGCTTTTACTGTGTCCAGTTGTTCAGGCGAAATTAGGTCATTTCTCAAAATGAAATAAACTGTTATTATTAGTGAATAAACTATAGTTTTCCTGGCTCTTTTGCCTTGGTCTATTAAAATTGTTTATATGATTATACAATTCTGAAGGGAAGTCATCACTATTTGGGACTTCGTCCATGTTCATACTATTTATTTGGAGCTGTAATCTCTTACTGTTTGCTAGTCGTCTAGAGGATGCAGTAACAAAGTAGCATATAGGTATATTCTCCTTTATTTTTTGTTGATGATGTTTCGTGGTAAGTGGTCGATATCTGTGTTGCTTTAATTAGGCTGCTTTGACTCCTGAGTAACCTAGCCAATGTATTGTATCGCTTCCTTATGGCCAAATGGATTTTCTAGGTTTTGGGGCAACTGTCCGTGCAATGACTCGTTATTCAGCAAATTTGTGAGGAAGATTATAAACTTCAAATTATTGTCATTATAAAATTCTTGAGCTTCATTAGAAGATAAAATATTTGCAATTTGCTGCTAATTAAAACTAATTATTTTAATATGTATGGAATGCATATATAATTTCATTAAAAAGTAATTTCGAACGTATTTTTGAATAAATATAGGAATTATTAGAAACAAAGTTTCTTACATTAATTAACTGATCTGTAATTCTAGGTAAGTCGTTAAAATTATATGTCAGATTTATAGGTAGCCGAGTTAATTAAAAACTTTAATCAAAAAATTAATTTATGCCAGCGACTAAAGCTAAAAAAGATTGGATATCCGTTGCTCTGATTTATTTTTTAGAAAATTACTAGTTATATATTTTTTTATTAATGGTTTACATTTGTCTAAACTACTGTAAACAATGGTAAGAAAATTAGCATTGTTGTAATAAAACATCCGATATATTACAAGATCTAATGTTGTACACATATTTAGTATAAAAGGCATTAATAAATAAATATGTATAATTACATTTTCTACAAGAAAGTAACGAAATTTATTTTCTTAAGAACCTCATTACCCGTTTTTTTAGAAGTTTGGAATGTAAAAATGATAAATATTTATTGATATTCAAAGTAAAGTTGTCAATATTTGTTTTTAAAAATAGCTGAGATGTTTGACGATCTAGTGTAGAACAGGGATCAATTACTTCAGCAGTAGCTCTCCTATGTTCTTCACTTACTCACATAGCTCATAGTTTTTTCATGAATTCGTTTCCTTCTTACCCAGTCAATGTGGAGTTTTGTAAGTGTAAGAGAAGTCAATAAACGTTGTTCCTTGTTCTTTATTTGCTATATAGTGTCCTATAAATTCCATTGATATGTTTTGTTGTTCTCCTCCTTTTCTCCACGTGCTTCTAATCTGGATTCTTTTATACTTTCTTTAATTTGCTCATAAGTCTCGACTATGTCATTATCGACTCTGTATTCTCTAAGTTTTTTTTTTATCAGGTCGGATTTCCCTAAAGGAGTTATCAATTCGCAGTGATTTTTTTGGTATGTATGTTACCTGATTTCGTCTTTGATCGTGAACGGATTTGAATAATTACTGGTTTGCTTTATAGAGTACAGAGTGTACATCCGGATTGATGAAATTTGAAATTTGAGAAAAGAATCCTGTTCGTAAAGGGATTGAATTTGGTATTGAACACATACCTGCATGGAAATAGGCCAATATACCTACCTAATACATATATTGATCTATTTCTCCAAAACCCTTTATCGATTTCTATAGTTTTTTTAAATTGCGTTTTATGACTTTTAACATTAGTTTAAAAAAAAATGACCGAAAAGCAATTATATCTAATGAACCATCGAAGTATCATATCCTCATAAATATTTAGTTCTATATTCTGTTGTTTCCATTCTTGCATGTGTGCCTTTGTTCTTCCATGGGAATTTCCACTATTTCCCGTAAAATTTTATTCTTGTTGTTTCTTGTGTTACTAGGTTTCTTTTATGTTGAATTGAGGTGTATTTATGGATATTTTTGAATGTAAAGTAGCCGTCATTTTTCGATTATGTAACTCGCGTATTTCTTTCAACCGCCCTCTATTATTATTATTAGTCACTCGTTAACCATATCTTCCTACTGATTTGTCATTCTCTTTTTTTTTCATACTCTGCCAGTATCATATCCAGCTAGGATTAGTTTTTCGTTAATTTTTATTGTGAAATTTCGTCTTGTAAGGTATTCATGAATGTCTCATTCTCTAATATAGAGCTGTCGTCTGTTGGTCCATATGCTCCTCCTGGTATAACTATTTTTCTTCCGGAAAGTAAAAGGTTTATGATTGTTTCATTTTCTACCTTCCAAGATTTTTCTTTTATATTTAATTTGCGGTTTCAAATTGGAATGTTTATGTTGTGATGCGTCTTTTAATTGAGAAAAATGGCCTGTTGACAAATCAACTTGTATATTGAGTAAAGTGATTTATCGGATTCTTTTGTTATTGTTGTACTTCTCCCGTCTTTTGGTTCCTCGTTTTTTAATCGACTTCAAAAAAGAAGGAGGTTCTCTATTAGTCTATATTAGTGATGTGCCGGATCATTAAAATTGTATATCCGTGGATACGGATCTGAATACGAATATTTGGTCCCAAGATCCGCGGATACGGATACGGATCTTAACTTTTTTAGAGTACGCGGCGGTAAATATTGCACATAAACCTTTGGAAAGAGACAATCTGTCATGGACAAAAGTTTGACCTCTTTAAAACAGTTAACTCTCATAACCAAAGAAATTAAAAGTATGATAGTTATAGACTGGACAAGTAGTCGCTTGGAGGTCTCAGTCACATCGTTCGCACATATTTATCATCATCGGCGACAAGCTTTCCAAGTGAGCAATTTTTTAGTGAAGCAAGAATTGTTTATGAGCCACATCGTAACAGCCTTTGCGAGAAAAAGCTGCCAAGATGCCCTTTTTGAAATACAATTTACCATTACTTAATTTTAATTATGACTTTTAAACTTTTAAGTTTATCTAATTGTTACTGTGTTTTGAATCTAATGTCAACACTTTATGTGTCACGAAGTATTAGTTTACTTAATTAGAATTTGAAATATTATGAAGATTTAAGTTTTGTTTTTTTTTTCTCATTGTAAAAGTGATCTATAATACTTGAATATTTTATTAAGATTAACACGAAGATTTAACCCAATTTATCTCATAAAGATATTTTAAATAATATTTTATTAAAACTTCCTATAATAAATGTTTAAATATATCATCATTTTAATAAGCTTATTACCAAGATGTGTGATAGATCTCATTGTAAAGATAGTTGATTTAGTACCTTTGAGTTATGTACTATCGGTATGGTACTCACTTCAGTACGATAAATGTTGCAATATAAAGGTGCCAAATACGATTTTAAAAAATTATGTGAATGTAATTTAACAGTTTTTCATTGTTACCTACTCACCTATAAATAAAATTTTATCTATGAATTAAAAATTAATAAGATGAAGGATCCGTAACAGATCAGCCAAAAACTAGCGGATATGGATACGGATTTTTCTTCTCCCTCGGATATCCCCGGATACGGATACGGATACGGATATCCGGCACATCACTAGTCTGTTTGTGTGTTGAACGAGTACTCGAATCCGGCACAAGGAATTTCGATCGTTTAAACTGGATTCTATTAAGGGAATCACGAAGTAGTCCCATAATATTCTTCGCTTTTAGTGATGTACTTTTTGTATTTAAAATTGTTTAGTGAGGACGACAATGAAAAAATAAAATCGATAATCACATTTACAGTTCCCTAGTACATGAAGTATTAAGTATAATAAAAGTTATTTAACTCTATGTAGCTTAAGAATGATTTAACAAATTTGTTAGTGTTTGAGCGATTAAAAGATATTATACGTTTGATATATTTTTTTATTACAGACTAGACACGATTCCATGATGTTGAACCAATATCCACCTTACCCTTCAACTGCTGACTCTGCGGAGTTGTTTTAAAAGATGCTGCATTCTCTAGAAGAATACATAGTAGAAATGGAAAACCGCAGTGCCATAAACAATAACCAAAACGCCAACGTGCCCGAAGACGTCTGGACTCAATTGCAACAAAAGGACAATGATTTGGTTTTAGCTGCCGAACTTGGTAAAGCTTTGTTAGAAAAAAATGAAGAACTGAAGAAGCAGCTGGACTCGGTGGTCGAGGAGTATTCAAAAAAATTAGAGGTTAGTGTTCTGTTAATTTTAGTTTAGTTTAGTTTATTGCCCAACAGAAATAAATCCAATTACAGGACAAATATTATAAAGTAATGAAACATACTAATAAAATATGGTATCTTAAATATTTAAAAAAAAATGATAATAATAACAAGAATTAAAAGAACAGAGAATATTACAAATATTACAACATAAATTTTACACACAGTTTTTTAAAAAAGAAATAAAATAACAATTGACAAATATTACATCATAAATTCTACCCACAGTTTTAAAAAAGAAACGAAATAACAGTTGACAAAAGACTTTTACTAGTTACTGAACCATGGTTGATCTAACATTTGTTGAATATATGCTTCAGCTATTGATTCAAAATTGTCATAGTTAATATCACAGATTCTAGATAGACTGTTATAAGCTCTACACATGATAAATAATGGTGACTTTATAAGCACATTTGAATTTGCAAACAGATAAAAATAGGTGTTATTTCTTGAACCAAGCCTTGGCGAATGTATCGGGATCATTGACAGAAGAAGAGGAGAGTCAATTCTGTTGTGAACCAATTTGTATAGAAATGAAAGGCTATGTAAATTCCAATGCATAACTAAAGATCTTATCCCAAATCGGTCAAGAAGTAAATTGTGCTGGTACCCTCTGACAGGATATGAGCCGTCGACTCGAAAAGCAAGAAATTTCAGAAATTTTCTTTGCACTGCCTCCAACCGCTTATGATGAATCTTGTAGACAGGATGCCAGATAATATTGCAATAATCTAACTTTGAGCGCACTAAGCATGTATATAAAGATTTCAGCGCGGATATGTTATGGAAGCTGTTGCAATTTCGCAAAATAAAACCCAGCGAACGCAGTGCCGATTTGCAAGTTATGGAAATATTTTCAGCGAATTAGAATTTATGATCAAAATATACACCCAGGTCCTTAATGATAGTGCACCGCTCAATAGTTTGATTGTTCAACGAATAATCGACTAGTATAGGATTCCTCTTTAAAGTATAAGAACATACTTTGCATTTCGCGATGTTCAAAAACAGTTAGTTCCTGGTACACCATAACGTGAGCTGATTCAGGTCATGTAGCCGTAAGCTATCATTGATGCTCTCGACTTTAAGAAATAATTTCAGATCGTCTGCAAAAAGAAGAGTTTCAGATAACAGTATACGTGATAAGTCGTTAATGAATATCAGAAACAATAACGGACCGAGATTGGAACCTTGGGGTACTCCTGAACTGACAGTAAATATGTTTGATTTGAAGCCGTTATAGCAAACAAATTGATGGCGGTTACTTAAGTAGGATTTAAACAGAGTAACCAGCGGATAACTGAAACCAAAGACCAATAATTTTTCGATTAATGTAGGATGATGAAGTTTATCGAAAGCCAACAGAAATTAATGCTAATTTTTCAAACAAAACATATCACTGGTGTGCATTGTGGTCTGCATGAACTATTGAACCGTATTTTATTCGAGACGAGGAAGGCTTCATTTGTAACATATAGCTGTTAATGTTATGTGGTGCCAGATGTCATACCGCTCGGGAAAGATTAACTGTCTTGCACGAGTTTGCTCCTTGTCCTGTCATTTCCCGATTTGCAGATCAGACGCCAGGGTCTTGTGATTTAAAACCTGTGGACTTCTAGCTCTGGGGTTGTCTAAAGTCACTGGTTTATGCCAACAAGCTCGCGAGCAACGAAGCATTGAAGGCGAAAATTAGAGGGCACATGTATACAATAATATTATTAAAAACTTTATCAGAGTTTGCCAGGAAAACCATGTTTTATGTTATCTTAAAATTTTGTGCTCTTGTTGAAACACTCTTTAGTTTCCAGGAATACTTAATTAACAGGGTACTTCCTTTATAATTGTCCAATTAGAAAAACTTGAAAAAAAATTAAATATGTTTGAGACCTTTAAGGAAAAGCTACATACTTTCTTAATTATTTCTACTAATAAATTAGTCCTTTGCATGTTTAATTTTTTGTGGTAGAAATTTGAATTTTCCCACATGATACTGTTAAAAATGTTAGCACATTGTTATAAGGAAAATAGATTGTTTCGTATTTTTTCCCTGTCGTTAGCTTGGTGTGTAAACCGTCGTATTTTTAAAATGAAACTTAACTCGACACCCATGTCGTAAGTCGTTACAATACGAAGTGAGGCAACTTCGTATTTATAAATTAAAGCGACGTTTTAGTAAGCAGTCATTTGTATTATGTTCTTATTTTAAAATGTTGTTCACCTTTTCCAATGGCTAAACATTCAGAAGAACCTTGTAGTCATAATTTTTTTAAAAGAAGAGATATAATCGACTGGTTTAAGTGAATTAAGTTCGAATGGCCTTGAACGCTCTTATATAGGAACTAAGGTTTACATTTTAAACGCCCATTCAAAATTGCAAAATCGAACGATAAAGACAACGTATAGGTATCGATATTTACATATTTTGTGAAGCATTCACACTATAGAAGGAGCAGAGTACATATTAATCAAAAACAAAACAAAATGAGTAGATAAAGATAACATTTGTTGTCCAAGTAATATTGATTGATATTTGAAATGTTCAGGTAGTAACAACTTTTGTATTGTTGGTGTTTGTTAATTCTATGCACTTTGAAGGTATAAGATTTTTACAGATATTTTATCGCCAATTTCAGTTTCTTGGTCTAATACATATCTTATAGAGATCTTGTGAAAGCATTTACCTTTACGGTTATCTATATATAAATAGGCAAAGACAATACGGTTAGGTACCATTTTCTCCTCTGTCACTCAACCGATTTGCTTTATTTTTGTTTTGTTTAGTTGCCACAGACGTCCTTCAGTGCAGAATGCTAAAATTAATTTCTAATATATTGGTTCAGTAATTAAATAATAAAATAGTAACAAAATCATTATTTACAAGCATACTGTCAATGTTAAACAGTGCCGCAAGATTGCTTCTAGAGAAAACCATAAGGTAGGTTGACTCCAATGTGAAAGACAAACTAAATTAAATGTAATACTAGAAGTTTTAGCCCTTCGCTAAAGTTAGCCTACACACACATTCATGATATTGAAATAGAACCAACGAAAAATTATAATACATAATATACGCCGTTTATTGGGTTTGCAGTTTGCAACTTTCTTTGCATTGTACATATGGTTTGTCTACTGAAATCAGAATTATGTTGCACCTCATCAATTTATTTCCTATATCTTCTTTATTTTAACCTTATACTTATTCAAAATGAAATAATATGGATAGCAAAGGCTTGGCCTACTTTTCTAATTTCGCCTCAACTCTATATCTTATACCGACAAAATGTTGAACTCATAATTTTAATGAATTAGGGTCGAATTTCGACCATTAGGCGACCGCTAGTTTGACTAGAAGGGTTAAATCGTTTGTATCTAAAGTGATCAGGGCTGGAGTACTTGAGGGGTTTAATCTAGTGATTTCTAATGTCATTATTGTTATGGAGCTCGTACTATGTTTTCGAGATTTTACATTGAACGTAAGACAATTAATTGTTTCTAGTTGAGAACCTTCATCAGTTGCGCTTTCTTCATCTGATTGAAATCTCGAATGAACTGATAAAGTTTCTCGACTAGAAACAATATATTGTATTGCGTTGGATTTTTGATTCCTTTACACTTCTAGGTGTCCTTATTCATTTTGCGATAATATATTAAATTCAGTTAGATGTACTAAATACATATATAAATATTCAAGATTTCAATCACTTGAGGAAATCGCACACTAGATATAGATGAAGCACTATATATAGATGAAGCAATTTTATTACGAAAACGTGATCAATTCCAAAGTAATATTCTTATATAATAGGCTTCAATTTTTCCCTTCATTTTTAGGGTTCCGTATATACAATATACGGATACCCTTATAATATCACTCCGGATTTCTGCTTCTGTCACATAACAGCAATTTTCTCCTAAACTACTGGACGGAAGAGGTTGAAATTTGGTATCAATGAATAGTTTGGTGACCCGATCAGGAGTACATATCGTAAAAGAAAAAAATTTGATTTTAGGGGTACATCTGGGGGAAAAACTAAAAAAATCGACCGCCCCCCCTGATCTCCGAAACTACTGAGCCTAAAATTTTGAAAAAAAATAGGAAATATAGAACGTTGCTTAAACTTTACAGGAAAAATAAGGAGCACCCATTAATATTAATTTTGAGGGGCAAATAATAGAATTAAATAAAAATTTAAAAATAAAAAAATTTCAAACGCATCATGTAATATATCAAAGGTCTCATATTAAATGGAAAATATAAAATTAAAATTGTTTCTAACCCATCATGGGCTCATTATGACGAAAATAAATATATTTTTTCATATTTTTAAAATAAATTAATTAAAAGATATTAACAAAAATATATAAAATTTTACCCATTCCCCCCCTGTATCTCCGAAAACATAAGCTGAAAAATTTTGAAAATAATTGATGTATAGCCCCTCACCTGAACTTTACTGGAAAAATAAGGAGAAACCCCTAATATTCATTTTTGGGGGCAAATTATAGAATTAAATGGAAAATAAAAATTATAATTGTTTCTAACGGATCAAGTAATATATCAAATTACAGGGCTCATTATGACGAATACAAATATATTTTTTTTAATTTTTTAAAATGAATATTTTAAAATATATTAAAAAAATATTTTAAAAAAATACCCATTCCCCCCGTTATTCCCCAAACTATAAGACCTACATTTTTTTGTTTATTGGAAAAATATGAAAAAATCCTTAATTCTATTATTTGGTCCCCAAATAATAGAATTAACCGGAAAATAAATTATTAAAAAACCCCCATAGTAATTTTAGGGACAAATTAAATGGAAAATAAAGATTCAATTTTCAAAAGCATCATGTAATATATCAGATAAAAGGCTCATTATGTGAATTACAAAAATATCATATTTTTAATTCATTTGTTTAAAAGATATTAACAAAAATATTAAACATCGACTTAATTCCCACTTTAGAAACTACACTATTAAAATTTTGAAAAATATATTTGTATTTTTTAATAATTTGAATAACAGATTTAATAATTTATAATTTAAAACTTGACCTATTTTGCCCTTTATCTTCCAATCTACAGAGCCTCAAAACCCAGACAGTAGATTATAAAAGACTTCTCTGAAAGTTTATTAGTAAAATAAAACTCTAATGTTAATTTTTGTATTCTGATAAAAATCAAGCGAATCCTGAAGTAGATAAAATAAAAAGTCTATGTGTGGAAAATCAAAATGTACATTTTTTATAAATTTAAAACGCTTCATTTAAAAGATATAAGGGTAAATATAAGAAAATGCACTCATTCCCTGCTTGTCTGAAACTGGAATATTAGAATCTTGAAGGTGGAACGGAACCCTAAGTATGCGAGTCCAACTCGCACTTGACCAAATTATTTTACTATTTGTCAGCTGCTTCTACCTGAACTACCACAGTGGGGACTTTTCACCAATTATGCAAAGAAGTAATGAGAAATATGGCGTGCTACAATGCGACCTAACCGAAGTACTTACAGCGATGTTATTATTTTCTACAATTCCTGTCACTTCTGCAGCTATTGAAAGATCATTTAACATATTGAAAATAGTTAAAAATTCTTTAGGCCAAGCTCCAACATTTATCGCTGATAGCAATTAAAAACAAGACCGCGGCATGCGTGATTTAGAAGAAGTCGTTGATGCTTTTGCGAAAACCAAAGGTAGGAAAATAATATAAATTTAATTGCTATTCTGTAAGGTATATTCCACCTTCATATAATATTCTATACCATTTACTTCCAATATTCCTATTGGGGGAATTCTCAAAAGCTTGATAGTTGTTCTGGAAGATGTATGTGGTGATCCCAAGTGGAAGATGAAAGGTCACTTAAGCTCACGCAAGAAAACTCGACAGATAGTAACTAGTTCAGCTTAGCTGTAACCTGCAGTGCACAATAAAGAGCCGAAAATGAAATAGTTTTGTACTTTCAATGTATTTTTAACTAGTTTTGATATGGACCATTTTTTTATTGATCAGGGCATTTGCTTACCTGGTTACACGATTGCCCCGAGTATTATTTTTCAAAAAATGTTCAAGACTTAAACTTCCTTGATGTTTGGTATTAGTCTAATACAAACAATAATCAGTACTAGCTGTCGCCCAGTGGTCGAAGTTCGACCAATTGTGTCAATATCTCTGGCAGGTTAAGTAACCTGAAAATTGTATCGTGACATTCTATCCTAGGACTTTAGGGAGAACAGCAATTACACGTAACGGATCCAGATTCGGAACCTCTGTGTGATAGTTTCCTCGAAAATCCAAGATGTCGGTCTTACGTTTCGCTTCTACAAATAAGTAACGAAATTCAAATTTTTTTAGATATAATTCATAGGACTTTATTTGTGTTCAAATTCGTAATTCTTAATTTAATATGACAACAATTCAACCGCTACTACCCTACATATTTATTTCTTCTAACCTCCCTGTATAGCTATAGTTGCACTCAATTCTCTAAGATTTATTAAAATTCTCATTATAATAATTCCATCTCATTATATATTTCCACCACCCTGTATATGCAACTGCTCATGGACCACGCAAAATATTTTTTAACATTTTTGAACCACCCGGTACACCAGTCTGTATATGACACTGCCTATGAGTCACAGCATTTACTCTTTTTGTTTATGAAATTTTTTACTATATTCTCTAACTATAATTCTACTCCGACCTATATTTCAATCATCATATATATGGAACTCTTCTTGGGCTACTCTATAAATCATTTCCTTTTCTAACATTTTTTATCATCACCCTGTATATCTATAATTCCTCTCACCCTATATTTCATCTTCCCTATATAATTATGTTATTAGTTATAATTGCACTTTACTCTATATTTTAAACACCCTATATATGCAACTGCTAATGTGCCACCCACGAAAAAAATGATTTCTAACATATCTGGAATCGTCCTGTATAATTATAATATACAACGATTACTTTACCACTAAATAATAACAACACTTGCTTGCCACTTCCAGAAGTACATGTTTTAAGTATATAACAGCATTGGTTCCTCTATATATAATTACTCAATGTTTTGAGTCTGGCGGCGGCGGAACATTCATTTGTTTGGCGTTGACATTATGGAGGTAAATAATGATTTTTTATTATATTTTCTTTAATTAATGAACCAATATAAATTAATACTCTCTTCGAGGTGTCATTCCTTTGTACGCAAGACAATATATATTATATATAATACATATTGTTTCTGGTCAGGGAAACTTCATCAGTTTGCGCTTCCCACAATTGAATGTCCTCTCGATAGAGATGTCCGGATCGGATCTGACCCGATTCACTGCTTCGGATCTTTAAAAAGAACGGAATGACCCGAATCCAAAAATTTGTAAGGACGGATCACGGATCTTGCGTCATTTGTCAATTGCAGTGCATCGTGATTCATGAATCGTTAGATTTATGACAACTGACAACAGAACCAGATCTGTGAACTGAACCGCATTTTATTCAATTGAACACTAAACAGAATACATGATTCGGGACACTCGACCTGGTTGATTATAAACCATTCATTATTTTGGGATGACAAATCGCTTTTTATTTACTACAACTTTTTGAAAATTCTGGTTTATGTGTTGGCATGGAAAGGTTTTTTATTCTATTCATATATTTGAAATACGATTGATTAAAATGATTAATAACATATATTTATATAAAAAAACAAGTAGGCTGCACCGATTTACATTTTACAAATTTACATGCAAATAACAATTTCCCTTAATTTGCTGCCTCTTAATCGACTTCTTTTTTCAGTTATAATTTGACCAGTTTTGCTAAAAATTCTTTCACATGGCACAGAAGTAGGTAACAGACACAACCTTTTTTTCACAAAATCATACAGTCTTGGATATATAGCTTTCCTTTGAAACCACCATATTAACGGATCTTCGTGCCTACTGATTAGCGGTTCATTTAAATATTTGTCTAGTTCAATGATAGTTGCTGCTTGAGGATTACTGGCTGCTGCTTGAGGATTACTGGGTATTCTAATTTTTTTAATTTTTTCTTCAAAATTTTTCCATAAGTGAGGCTTTGTGTTTGGGACATTTTCTAAAATTTCTTGTGTCTCAGAACATTGTTCCCTTCGTGCCAGTGCAGTAATTTTTAATTTCAAACTTTCGATAGCTAAATCTGCTTTATTTTCAACAGTAAAACCATATTTTTTAAAACGCGGATCTAGAATTGTAGCTTGTGATATAAGTTCATTGTTTTCATAATTTTTAAACCTTGATGCAATCTCTTTAAGGAAAACTTCAATGATAGGTTGTAATTCTTTTAAAAATATTGTGGATTTGCAATGCTATATGTGAGTCTCCATAGCGTTTATAAACAAAAATATTTTAGATATAGCCACATTTTTTTCAGCACTTATTTCACATGTAACATCATTAAATACTTCTAAAATAGTGACAGCGTGTTTCAATATTTCCCATTCTTCAACATTTAAAGTATTCTGTGGTTGTAAAATTGCCAATGTGGATATTAAAGCATCCTTCCTGTTATAAAATCTATTTAGCATATCCATTGTAGAATTCCATCTTACATACATACATCCATTTTAAGTTTTAAGATGGAAAGGCCCATTTGTTCTTGGATTTGATTAAATCTGCTTAGACCAACTGAACTTCTTTTAAAAAATTCCACAATTTTTCTCACTTTGTTAAGCGTAGGATCAATTTCTGTAAGTCCTTTTTGTACAATTATATTAACAGTATGTGCAAAACAACTCAATTGTCTCCAATTGCCTAGCCTGATAGCAGCGACCATATTATGTGCATTATCACTAACAACTGCAGAAATTTTGTTCTCAATTTCCCACTCTCTAATTTTTTCTTGAAGAAATTCACAAATGTTTTCTGCAGTGTGTCTTTCACCGTAAACAACACAGTCTAATAAATTAGAATGCAATTTTAATGATTTATTATCACTATCATCTAGCCAGTGTGCTGTTATTGCTATATAATTTTCATTTTTACTGACGTCCAACTGTCTGTAGTATGACATACTGCAAAAGCATAATTGATTTTTTGTTTAAGTCCTTACTTGATTTTGTTGAAGGCTTGTGGAAGTAAACTATCTGTAATTGTTTTACGGTTGGGCAAAGTATATCCAGGACTTAACATATTTATAAACTTTTTAAATTCTAAATCTTCAACTATAGAGAAAGGATAATATTCCTTTACAATCATACGTAAAAGTTGTTCATCAAATTGCTTTGACTTATTAATAGGCACTGGTCTTGCATTAATTATATAATTGTCCATAACTTCTTGCTTTTTCTGCTTTTTAGGACTTGGTTGATTTACAGCTGGCATAGTATTTAGTTCTTCAGTAGCTGTACTAACACTAGTCCCCTCTCTTACAGTCTCTAATGGCACATTAAAAGTTTCTCGTTTAATGGATATTCCTAAAATACACAATTAATAATTCTGATAGAAACATATATATATATATATATATATATATATATATATATATATATATATATATATATCCTGTTTGTCTTACACAGATGAATAATAAGTAGTTCAGAAACGTAACATTAGACAAAGATTCATTAAGATCCGTGACCCGTGTCAGTGATCCGGGTCTTTCAAGTGATCCAGACTCGCTGAACCAACTCGTTAAAAAGATCCGAACTTCCCATCACTACCTCTCGAACACTTCTTTATGTATTTGATACATTTCGTTAAATTTGAAGACGCGAGATGTAAGACCGACATCTAGGATTTTCGACAGAATTAGCACACAGATGTTCCAAATCTGGAGCCGTTCCGTGTAATTGCTGTTTTCCCTTAACTCCTAGGACAGAATGTCACGATAAAATTTTCAGGTTACTTCACCTGTCAGAGATATTGAATAGTCTCTTCGAGGTGTCATTCCTTTGTACGCAAGACAATATATATTATATATTATATGTAATATATATTTCTGGTCAGGGAACCTTCATCAGTTGCGCTTCCCACAATTGAATGTCCTCTCGAACACTTCTTTATGTATTTGATACATTTCGTTAAATTTGAAGACGCGAGATGTAAGACGGACATCTAGGAGTTAAGGGAGAACAGCAATTACACGGAACGGCTCCAGATTCGGAATCTCTGTGTGCTAATTCTCTCGAAAATCCTAGATGTCGGTCTTACATCTCGCGTCTTCAAATTATAAATTATTATTAGCATTCTGCACTGAAGGCCGTCAGTAGCTACTAAAGAAAATAAAAATGAAGAACATCGGTTGAGAGACAGAGGAGAAAATGGTACCTAATCGTTTTGTCTTTGCCTATTTATATATAGATTTTATACGACGTTGAGGAGAAAAGGACAATTTATAATATTCCCCAATTCTCTTAAGCCTTCTATGGAAGTTTCTTAATCAATCTGTTAGATTCTGCTTTTTGGAAAATTACGTGTTCCCCGAGGATTTTAAATCTTACTATTTTCAGAATAAAATCTCGGCTTGCGTTATGCAATCATGCATACATGTTAAAATAATAATAATATCGGTTGCATCACTAATATGTTATTATTACTGAAATATACCCAAAAAATGTTTGTCTTATTAACTACATGGTTCAGATTCATCATATAGCAGTTTGTCTCGTCCAATGTTAGACATGAGCCTCTCTTAACGTAACGCATTTTGCTGGTTTTAAAAATTCTGGTTCCAGTTGGAAGATATTCCTTTCAAATTGTTTGTCCATCGAATCGGGGGCCGTCCCCTCTTTTCGGTATGCTTCGCCTTTGTGATGCCATACGCCATTCCCTTCGTCTGTTTTCTGAAATTCATGTGACGTGACTAGACCAGTTCATCATCAATTCTGCTGGTACAACCACATCAGAAGACAGTAAACAACTCTTAAGCCTTCGCCACACAGAATGCATTATAACGCGACGTTCAGGGAACGCGCGTTCTCCTCAGCGGTCAGCGATATCGCTACGACACACACACATAGCGTTATCTGGGAAAAATACTCTGTACTGCGTGTGTTTCTACTGGAAGTACATATCTGAATACAAAGCAATGAGTAGTTCGGATGTGCTTCTTCTAGCTTTGAGTTGTGAAAGGAAAAGGCGGTGTTGGGTGCACCCTATAAATAAAAATAGGCATGGACTTCGTGAATATCACCGTCTGTGTCAGGAGCTGTGCTCACATGAGGATCTTTTTTTTTTTGTATATTTCCACACGACAAAATTTTGAGCACCTACATGATCTACTGAAGTCAAAAAAGTTTTAAATCCGCGTTAAGTTTGCTGATTATTTTGATAGTAGGTCATAATTGTATGAGTTAAAACGCATTATATTAAATCAGCATGTTCTGTATTTTTTTAATATTTGCTTCCGGGGATAAAATCGAAAATTCGCCTCATCAAATTCATAGAAAAAGACTGGCTAAACGCAAGCATGCAGTCGTAAAAATTTCTTATTAATAATGTTATGATACGTAATAATAGTAATAAAATTTTTAATAACTCTTCAGCAATCACATTCCATACCTCCTCCTTCTTGTCGATTTTTTTTTACAAATTCTCTCATGCACTTAAACAACAAACTTTCTCACGTGTTCGATAAATGTTTCTGTTTCTTCACACATGTCGATTGAAAGAGGCAAGTAACGCGCGTTATTTTGTATTTTGTGACAACCCGAACACCTGACGTCGCGTTAGAGAAGGTAATACGACGTTATAACGTCGTGAGTGTGGCAGGGATGATGCAAACTTGAGCAATACAAACATAACGCCGTAACGCGACTGTACAAAAACGCCGAGCACCGCGTTATAAAGGTTTCTGTGTGGCGAAGGCTTTAACCATTTGCCAATTATGTGAATAGTTCCCTTAGTATGTATTAAGCCTATCCTTGGTTTCGGGGATGTTATTTACGCAAAAAAGAATGCACATCGAATTCTCTTTTTTCATTTTCTTTATAATTCACGAGGTTGTTTGCTTTCAGTGGCTGTCAGACACAAACTAAATGACGCAGCCTTGCTGAAGCTTCGGCAGTAGTCTACTCATAGATGTCAGATGACAGAAATATTTAAAGTTACCGCGTGGGAAATTGAAAAAGTCACGTACTTTTCAAACGGCCCTCATATATTTAAGTTCTGTCACAATAAACTTTAAAATTGATGTAAGTAAATGATAGAAAAATTTTCAAAATTTAAAATTGAATTACTATTGTTTGATCAATATTTCATATAATTTGCTTAAGTTGCCTTGGACTCGATACTTAGTGTTAAAATTAAATTAAATTAGAAATCGAAGGCATAGTCGATGTCTGGATGTCAAAACTGTGCTACCTCAATCGATTGTTTATCTGCATTGTATGATTCGTTTCGAAAAATCATCTTATAAGTATATTAGATTATTTAGGTGTATCTTCAAAATTTATAATCTGTAACATTGATATAAAATATCTACTTTTCTAAAACACCGATGAACATTACCGATCTTACACTAATGCGTACCAAACCTGCTGCAAATTATGCGACAACTGACTAGAAATAAGCGCCTTAGGATATTCGATTATTATTAGTCAACAGACATTCCGATGTGGAATAAAAACTTCTTTTAATTTTATTAGTTGCATTTCCGCTTGAGATGTTGTGAAGAGTAATAATGAAAAAGGCATTTAATTACCGATATTAATAATTAGTGTCCTAAATAATTGACAAAAAATGGTTGCTAATATATTTAATTAGTTCTAGTTGACAGTACTTCATTAAAACAATTTATTGAGTAATTCAGTTAACCTACTATTCTCTTCGCTGTTTAGTTTATCTATTTTCAAATTAGCAAAGACTAGTAAATCAAATAATGCATTAAAACGGTTCAACTTACTAATACACAGAATTTTGAATTTAGATGAGGAATTAAACAATGGAGGTAAAAATTCAAAACTGAAAAGAACCATGGATTAAATGATGTTATATTGCTGTAACAGATATAGAATCAAAGTGTAGGGGTGCAACTTGAACATACTGTCCGGATTTTGGGTTGTTCCTCACACATGTTTGGAGTGACAGAATTATCTACATCATTGTAAGCTGGTGTCTTACACGTCTTTACGCGTCCGTCGTCGGCAAAGACGACCAACCACGTTGGTTTCGGACCCTTCTTCAAAATGTGTTTTTTATGAATGGATATATTCATTCAATTCTCTCAACTACCACATTTTGCTAGGATGAAAGATATTATTGACCAATTTGTACCCTTTTTTGCTTTCATTGGGTATTATTCATTCAGGTGTTTTTCGATCCGTCAGTCCTATCCGAGAAAGGTCGGTTATTTCAAAACCGCGACTCTATGCAAGCGATCTATGGTTGCTGGTCGTTTCCTAGTAGACAATTTCAGTAACTGTGAGGCCAAAAGGATTAATGGTACAATAAAAATTAATAAAATAATAATTTGCAAATTCCGAAAGAAAGAAAGCATATCAAATAGTTCAGTTACTGGAGGTTTTAAGTGATATAACACCTAAAAACCGTTAAAATTTGTATGCCCTTTTCACTAGTAGACTGAATCCTAATAATTTTCAACGTTGGTGGTCGTCTTCGCGGACGAAGGAGGTGTACGGACTTGTCAGATACAAGCATAACGAAGTACGGCTTTGGCCAGGGCACGCCACTAACCGACATAAAAATGATCAAACTGAATGTTTGCCGTTCGTATAGTTAGCGAAATGTCATATTTATATACAGTGCCAGTCAAATTGCCACTCCCCCTCGAATTTTTTGATCTATTTATCTATTTACACCAATAAAATTTGGAAGGTGAAAAAAAAACGATTGTAAGCTTCTCTACCAGTGGTAAAAGATAACGTAACACTAATAGATGACGTCACAGTGTCACTGTGGCCACTAATTTTAGATTGGACCTTATTGCAAGTGACAGCTCCTCTGAACGGTATTGATAATATCTTCTCAGCCATAATCATTTTGTTTGGGTTTAGGCCAAATTCCATTTCCATTTCGATGGGTAAATTAAATATTAATATTATTATTTTACATTTAATTAATGGAAGATTATTCAATCCGCCTCTGGTTAGTTTTCAAGAATGTTAACGTTTTCTAATTTTACAGTAATTGTTACTTTGCAAAATTTTTGCCAAAGACTTTATACCGTAAATATTTAGTTTTATTATTGTTTAGCAAGAGTTAGTTAGGAGTTTACATAGGCAAAATGGTATATACTAAAGCTGACAAAGAGGCAGCTGTCTTAATCATTGGTGAATATAAAACGAAATTTCTATGAGGAGAAACTTTTATTTAATAAGAGGTACCCAGATCGTATTATATATAGAGGAGTTACATGAGGGAGCTTTTTCAGAAGTCTGAAGCAACAGCTAATGTGAAAGATTCCAGACGTTCTGGGCCCCGATTCTTGAAACCATTCGACGGCTCTACTACTCGATTTCGGACGTATGTCGTATGAAATCTGACATAAATGAAGTTTATTATTTATTATATGGGTTAAACTTCATTTACCTCAACTTTTCATGCGACTTACGTCGAAAGTGGTATAGTAGAGCTGTTGAATTGTTCAAGAATCGGGCCCCTGGTCGACCAACAGTTACTGATGACAAAAATTGACATAATTGCACACATGGTAGTAAACCCTACATCCTTCTCAGCTAAAGTTGCGTCTATCTGTGAAGTTAGTCAAGGTACAGTGTTGGTAAAAACAAATTTTATCCATACGAATTAAAATTTCACATGACGAATCCGACAGAAAACTAGAATTTTGTGAAATTATTACAAATAAAATTAATCGAAACCAACACTACACAAAAACCATTAGTTTTTGTGCTGAACGTACTTTTTCCCACAATGGAAATGTGAACACACAAAATGTACGTTATTAGAGTGACACAGATCAGCATATCTTCCTCGAAAAACATACTCAATTTGCAGAAAAACTTAATATTTGGGCAGGCATTTTGGGAAACCACATAGTTAGACCTGTTTTTCTCAATTCAAACTCAACCGGTGAGGTGTATCTGGAGATGTTACAAGATACAATTGAGCCACAAATTCTTGAAGTTCTGTACATAATATATTCGGCAATTTGGAAATAACGTTTTAAGAAGATGGTGCTCTTGCGCATTATTATGGTGCACTAATACTTTACCTGGATAAAGGCTAGGTCCCATAGAATACCCAGCTCGGCCACCGGACCTAATACCATTAGATGATATAGGCCACGGTTCTTTGAGGTTCACCGTGGTAACAGATTGAGAATGCCAAGTGAAATCTTGGTAAAACGTCTGCCAGATTATCACTTGAATTATACTAACGCACGGATGTATTCCCGGATAAATGGTACTACAATCGAGTCAACTCCACACGAAATTTTACTTGAATTCCTTGCAGTGGTAGTTGATTTTAAAGAAACTAAATAGTTACTAATACTCCGATTGTGACATGCTTCCGTGAACTATAATTGGCTAGGCTCTAGTTCGAATTTATCACTTTCATGCGGAGTCGTAAGTTCATATTGTTTATGAGTATAGAAATGAGACATATTGGATTTTGAGATATCTTTATATGGCCCGTGCAGTTATAAAAACACAAATGAACACACACATGTTGAGACAACAACAATACCATAATAGAATGCGGTTTAAACTATTGTATTGATTTAGCTGCTTTTGACTCTGTTTTGTTTCACACAATACAACAGTTGAGGAAACTAAATTAACCTGCAAGTTGATTTTTTTTTCTTGTTTCACTTTCGCTTTTATGTTTTCTGTTTCATTCATAAAGATTTAAAAAATTTAAATACCTCTGTCACCATACTGCACATTTAGCGATCGAATGCCATGTGGTCAACTAAGGAAATTTCACTTTGATTTATTATTTTTATTTTCAACCTATCATCATCTTCATTAATTCGTCTTTTGAAATACAAATTGTCTGTCATTATATTAGTAATATAAAAATGCTAATAACCTACATTCGCGTCCAGCCATTATTTACGCCAAGATCCACCTAATCTGAACATCAAATCCGCAGTTTTATTCTGTTCACGTATAACACAAAACGATATATGAAAAATCTGAGAATGATGTTTCCGTGTTTGTAACAAAAAAAACTTATTCGCCATTGTTTCGTGCTCGAGAAAGCTGAACACCGCCAGCAAAGGATATATCAAGATTACGTTTGTTTTGAGGAATTTTTTTCTTGTTTTTGTTGGGTCCAAATGTATGTTAAGAAGATTTTTGTTGGTATAATTTAATTTAAAGTCAGATTCTGATCTATTGAGAAATAAATAAACCTGATTTTATTGTATGCAAATAAAGATATACGTTTGAAGTTAATGTGATTTTTTAGATGTACAAAAATTACTTTTACAAATTGTTTTTCTCATGAATTCACCTGCATGCTCTTTGTTATGGTGAAGGGAAGTACAATGCACCCGAAGGAGTGAGAATTTATAATCGAAGAAACATGCATCGTTTACAGCAAATTGAATATGAATGTATAGTGTTCAGAATGACCCGATCACCATTAGAAAAATTGTGCTAATGAGTTGGGATTATGAGTGTCCTCTTTGGTTAGGATTCCACATGAGCAGCATGCAGCCCTTACCACATTAAAATAGTTGTCTAAGGAATTCATACCTAATAAAGAAATTTGCCAATGGCTTTTAAGGAAATTAAGGCACGATACATTTAATTAAATCATCATTTATCAGAAAATGTTTAATAAATTTTCACCAATTACACACTGGTGCTAACGAGAATCCAAATGTATTGAGAGAAACCATTTCACAATACCAATCAACATATAGTCTGGCATTATTTATAACCCAATAATTGGGCCAGGGGTTTTACCTAATAATCTTAACAGCGATACCTGTTTAAATTAGGTATATCCATATATGATTTGGCCGAAATGACTGTTTATCTGTATGCGTTTTCAACATCATGGGGTACTGCCACATTTTGCAATCGATATCCAACCTTATCTCAATGAAACATACGGTACCCATCGATTGGACGTGGCCACTTGGTTCACTTGATATAAGCCCTTTGGATTTTTATTTGTGGGGTATTTGCAAGAATTTTTTATAAAACGCCTATTGGTACGAAAGAATGACTAATGCAACGAATAGACGAATAATTTCGAAAATGAAAAATAATTGCCGTGTTTGTAACCAATGTGGAAAACCCTCTTCGTAATGCTACATGCCGGCATAGAAGCTGCTGCACCTTGAAAACTAAGCATTTCCGGAGCTACGATTATTTGAACTTCTTTAGAACTTGTCATTCAAGGAAGCGTATCTGACGAGAACTCCTGGTTCGAAACGGCAGTCATACGTTGAATGATATAGTTCTAAATATGTGGATATATATCTGTATATATACTTCTTTTCTTAATTCCAGAATGAGGAACACCTTGTTTATTTAGTGATTTAGGAAAATCAGTCGAGAACCACAAATACAGCAAAGAGAATACACACTAATTAACAATTTTCGCGGCATCCTTGTAATAAGAAGGTTGCTAACTGCAGCTGATATTAGAGAGCATCTCAGGTTTGCGCAAAAGTTTAAGCACTTACATTTTAAGAGCTGTGTTGAGACTCTACTTCATCCTATTAGGATGATATTACTGCTAACTGACGAACATTTGACTACAGCAGGACTTCTTATACAATTTGGTGCCAAGAATGCTATTTCCATCCCCTAAGTCAGTGAAATCGTCTCTGAAATTTACTTGTTAACAAGAGAAAGTAAAAACGAAAGTAATGATTTGTTACAACTTAAATACGACTGCCAGTACGACTGATGGGGCCACAGTACACATAAATTAATAAGTCATCATTAATTCTCCCTCCATTCTAGTGGTTAAATCTAGTGCTATCAATCCCAAAATTAGGAGGAAATCGGGTTCAATGAGAAATCTAGTAACAAAAATGAAAAATCTAACTTCCGTTGGAATTCTGCTTTTTTGAGTTCTGTGGTTCTAAACCCAACAAGTGTTTACACACAAATTCACGTTTTTTTTTATTATTCCACTTTTGATATCCTGTGTATTCCTTTGATGTTATTGATGGCTGATGTCTATTATACCAGAGCTGAGAAGGATGATCAAATTCCTACGTTCCTAGCCCAACAATGACATATGGCTTAATAGCAGTCATTCTAAAAGACTCATCACTATCTGACAGAGTTATTTAGATGAATGACAATCGTTCGGAGTCCTCACGGGAATGTGACTTAGTTATAACAAGACAATCAGAGCCCGGCAAAGTGGGTGAATACAGCCTAACCTAACCTAAACCAATTTTTAACACGGCTTTGGATTTGGAGATGAAATGTCCCTGCATCCAATAAATAATCAATATAGGTTTATTTTTACTTATATTGCAGATAGTTCTTTCTTACAGAACGCGTGTAAGACATTCTATAAAGAACAACCTTTGTCCTACTATCCTTTGAAGTGAGCTTATAAATCCTAATGAACAAGCGGGAATATATAATTCTTCTTGTGATACAAAAGGTGAATCCTATGGAGAATACGAAATCTGAATCTACAAATATCAATGAATTGTATTTGTAATATCAGAGTAACTATTATGACAGATGTATTACTTTTAGAACCTAGTCATAACTGTAACAATCGATTAGGTGATTTTTTCCTTCAAGCCAAAATTAAAATAAAGTTAAAATTCGTGAGTACATAATAAATTTGGTTACTGAAACCTCACTCCAGCAGCTTTCTCTTGTGTGACTTGGTGATGAGAGTTGCTGCCATGCAAGTAAACAGGTACAGTAGCTGTAAACTGACAGTTCAGCAGCTAGCAACGTTTTTCACAGTTTTCTCTTAAAAATGGAAGCAGTGATGTAACGAGCTTTTGTGAAATATTTGCATAAAAAGAGCGTAATGCCTCCTGCGATTCTTCAAGACTTGATATCAGTCTGAGATGAGTCTTCAATGTCATACAATGAAGTGGAACGCTGGTGTTGTGAATCCAAATAACATGTGAAAGTCTTCATGCCGGAGGTCTACCGTAACTATGGATAAAAAGATTAAAAAGTTCATGACAGTGTTTCATCACTAGCCTCTGATATCAAACAGTTTAATAGATTTTCAAAAGAGAACTTAATATGAAAATGTTGTTAAGATATTTACCACGAAAGTGACTACTAATCTTAAACTGATTTGTGAACTTCTGCTGAAGATGTTTAAAATAAAAAAAACGATTTTAATTGACGGGTTTAAAACTATGGACCCATCTGAAATATACAAATAAAAGGATTGACCTCCACATCATACATTTAAAGATGTTCAATCAGATGGGCAAGTTTGCTCAAAAATTTGGGATGATGAAGTCGTATTTTTGATTAATAATTATCTGCGCAAGGCACTCACTATTACAGACAATTATTACACAGAAATAATTTCTTAATTATGTCATGCCTTAGAAGAAAATGTCGATCATCGGAAAAAACTGCGTAAAGGTCTACACAATACCTCTTAGGATACAATCATACTGCCCCCTCCCCCCCCGGACCTGAAAAACCTACCATAAGCCATTAAAGCTTCCCATAAAATTGTTGACTTGACACCGCCCCCCCCCCCCCCCTTGACCAACAAATTTCTGAATTTTCCTCCCTCTTTTTAGGACATATTTTTCCGATTTGCTAATTTTCTTCTCCCTAAACCAAAAGCTGCCTTTGGATGCAGTTGCTGCATTTAATAGAAAAACCTTCCATTCTCTAGAAAAAAGTTCAAATGACAAAGATGTTATGTCTGTACTGAGGCTAATGAAATCTCGGAGCATCGATGGGAGTGCATTATAGGATTAAATAAATAAATAAATAATGCTTCATTTTAGCTTTAAGCTAGGACATCTTTTTTACATATTACATTTATTACAAGTGTATACAAAACATTTAAATTAATTTAAAATACACATTTATTCCTAAATATATTTAAATTATGGGATGTTTTAATAGTTTGTGGAAGAGAATTTGTTTAACCGTAACCCTTCCACAAACAATGTTTTTTCTAACACATTAGTATGAAACCTCCCTATAAAATACTGCTCCCTTGTTCTTACATTATAATTTATCATGTCCGATCTTTTTATCAAAAATCCTGTCAGAAACTGTGGAATTAAACCGTTTTTGATTTTATGTATTGTAATGTTTTTTATTTTCACACTCGGGTTCAGTTCAGTTCTTGGATTTATTTAAAAACACAGTCCAACTCACTCTAATTTATTTCCACTACTTTAACACAATTTATATTCACAGAAACTACTATTTACATTTTATCTTAACTATATGATAAGACCGTCGAAAACTGAATGCCTCCTATCGCCAGCTGTTTATGTTTATATATTTCTCTTCGAATTATCTGGTAAGTCCACGAACCATCGGGAAACTCTTTCATGTTCTGGGAGCTTTAAGGGAATTCCCTGTAACGGCAGCGGTCGGCTTGTTGAGAGACGAAACATTTCGCATTCCCAGAAGTGTCGGAATAACGTCCGTTCCACGAATTGGTTGGGGGCCGATTGCACCAGCTGTCCGATGAATTCCCGTAACAGTATAAATATCAAATTAGCTTCTTCAACCATTTTTTAATATTAAGAAATTTTAGCCTTGATAATATATCCCTTATACTCGTATACCGATTGCATTTTACCAGTACACGTCTAGCTCTATTTTGCAATATTTGCATTTTATTTATTTCCTGATTATTGCAGTACATCAATAAGGAGATACAATACGTGAACTATTTTAATTTTAAGTTACGGTCGTAGCTGAGATATCACTTATCCTCCTTGTTATAATACAAGTGATAAGAATTGGGCCTTACAAAGACGAATTTAAAGAAGTCTTAAGTGTTGGTTTTAGTTTAAATTTAGTGCATTTAGCGAAAAACAATTTGCCTTTGATTTAACAGTTTTATGAAGAATTTCCCATTTTATTTATCGCATACTATTGTAGAAAATGTCAATATTTAGTTAGCACAGCGACGTTGCAAGAAATAATATTACCGTCAATAAATATGTCTGCAAGTATTTTACTCGCGAATGTTATTTTTAAACATCGCTGTGTTAATCAACAAAGTAAATAAAAATGAAAATTTGACCCACAAAAGGAGTCCAGTTTGAACATCAAGGGAAGTGCAAGATAACGCTTAGTCACGAAACCTCACTAGTTGAATGAGATTATCATATCGTGTTTTCAAATAAGCAACGTATAGTTTTTCCAAGAATTCTACTTAATTAAAAACTACATTAGGTCTTAAAAATGCAACAAACTGAGTTATGAGAGGTAATCTATTCATTTTTAACAACTAGTTAGTTATTAATGTTTATATTGTACTGATTGTTAAGGAATGATGAGATACATAGTTGACTTCTCCGGTGTGTGGCGCTGGTTGGTTGCTGCATAAAGATTGTTTAATTTCTCGACAATTTACATATTACATGTTACCGATAGATAACGGTTTAAGTTTTATTACTTATTACACTTTACTAAGTATATAAACTGATCAGGTGATGAGGTGTGATTAAAAGTGCATTAATAGTGAATATTTACTCACTGACAATGAAATGGCAACACCCAGAAGATGATGTTTAAATGTAATATTGTTTTGGTAAATGATAGATGCTATAGTAAGGAGTAAATGATTAAAATTTGGATGAGAAATCCCAAGAAGTTTCAAAATTTTTTATTAACTTTATTAACCCTTAACTACCTAGGATCTATTATTGTCACACTACCACCTAAGATACGTCTGCGAGACCCCCTAGCACAATGCTCCTCATTTGTAAAATTTTGTGATGTAAATTTTAGATTTTAAATAAAAGTCAGTATAAGAACATATTATACTATTATTAGAATAAGAAGGGCACATGAAAACAACTTTTTTGTTTTATATCCCTGTTAAGTAATCAACAGTTCTTATTTTAAACTTATAAACTAAGATCTTTATAAAATGGGATCCATTACAATAATACGAGGGCTGCCTTTTATATTTCGGGATTTGACAACCCTAGTGTTGCAATCTGACAACTGACAGCTCTATCTAAAGTTTGACATTTTTGAGGTTACACGTACTCAGAACGTTTTGACATACGAGCGCTATGTGTTGTTTGCAGTAACTTAAAGGATTCATCTCGGCCAAAAAATGGAATTAAATCGTGAACATTTTCGTGCGATTATTTTTTACAACATTCGACGTGGATTAAGTCAGCAAGAGTGCATGGATGAACTTAATTTAATTTTTGGCGATGAATCTCCATCAAGGACCACTGTTTATCGCTGGTATGGTGAATTCAATCGAGGTCGTAGTTCACTCCAAGACGAATTTCGTGAAGGTCGTCCAAAAACAGTTGTTGTTCCGGAAACCATTGATGCTGTGCGCGAACTGATATTTCAAGATCGTCATGTGACCTATCGTGAGATTGAGTCAACCTTGCACATTAGTGGGACCAGCATACATTCAATATTGCATAAACATTTGAATGTCAAAAAAATTTGTTCGCGTTGGATCCCACACAATTTGTCGATTGTTCAAAAAAAGGCTCGTGTCGATTGGTCGAAAGAAAAGCTCAAAAAATACGATCGCGGTGCTTCAAAACACGTTTATGACATAGTGACAGGTGATGGATTTACGCGTATGAGCCAGAAAGTAAACAGTAGTCTACTGTATGGGTGTTTCAAGATGAGCCGAATCCAACAAAAGTTGTTCGCGCACGAAGCACTTCCAAGCAAATGATCACCTGTTTTTTCGGAAAAACTGGACATGTCGCAACCGTACCACTAGAACAACGCAGAACAGTCCATTCTGAGTGGTACACAACCATTTGTTTGCCAGTTGTCTTCCAAGAAATGAGGAAAACACCGCCGAAGACGGATCACTCTTCACCATGACAAGGCGAACTCTCACACATCGGCTCAAACAATTGCATTTTTGACCACTCAAACATCGATTTGATGAGTCATCCGCCGTATAGTCCTGACTTGTCACTAAATCACTTCTTTTTATTCCCGTACGTACAAAACAAACTGAGAGGTCAACGTTTTTCGACACCTGAAGAAGCGGTTGCTGCGTTTAGAATGCATGTTTTGGAGATACCTCAATCAGAGTGGAAAAAGTGCTTCGACAATTGGTTCAAAGTTCAAACGCATGCAAAAGTGTATAGATCTTCATGGGGAATATTTTGAAAAACAATAAAGCGATTTTCGATGATTAGTATTTGTTTTTGTTCTCTAATCCCAAAATATAAAAGGCAGCCCTCCTAACATAAAGTAGGTACTTCTTTGTAGGTTTTGTTAAATAGTCAGTAATAAGAAAATATTACAAAAAATAAAAATTCTCAATAAAACAAAACATGAAGGAAATTGCAAGACGTAAACTTAGAGTTTTTCACCACAATAAAAACCATTCGAAACACATCTATTGTGTTTTGCAATTCTTTCTAGAGCTGCAAGTAAAACAGTTCTTCCGTACTGCTAACCTTCCTTCAGCGCTACTATTAGCAGGAACTGCTGATGAAGTGGTTCGTTTGTTACTATGAAGTTTTGGTTTGGTTATAAAAAAAGTATTATCTCATGTTTCTTAGTAGTTTCGTCAACAATTGCCATGTGGTGCATACTCGGCAGGATGATCCTTTCTTTATTCTGCTTTGACACATACGATGATATCTTTAGTTAATGTAAAAATCGTCGAATCAATTCTTCTCTGAGGAGCTGGATATTTTCGTTATTAAAAGCCATTTTCAACTAAAACAATAAAAAATACACGAGTGTTAAAAAGTCACGAAACCTCCTAACAGAGGTCTTTCACACTCCGGGAGGCAGTTTTTCACTTGCTAGAGACAAACCAGCGTACGTCCGACTACGCCGAGTGGTTGCTTGGTACTTAGGGGTGTGAGGAAAAGGTACAGGAAGTTTATAGGAGATTTGGGCGCAACAATATTCACGACAATAAATTCGTCGGGATCTGTGAGACGTATGCTAGGTGGTTAAGGGTTAATAATGTGTTTGTCCATTGCGGTTATATATATATATATATATATATATATATATATATATATATATATATATATATATATATATAACACTCCCCAACACGTCTTGGCATTGATCCAATAAGGTAGTCTATTTCTTATGAACTATACTATTACAAGCTAACTGTATTTCATGTCTTAGAACTTCCAAAGTCCGTAGGGCTGGGGTAAATTTTCAAGTCTTCCATCCATCGAATATAGGATCCATGAGCCGATTAAGATAGGGAGTACATACGGCTCCACTACTTTCTGAAGATAACATTGCGCTGTCATGCTGCCTCGAACAAAGACTAAAGTACTCCATGTGCAATAGCACCCCATATGAACTGGTTAGTCGCTCATCAAATGATAGACGTTTTTTTCCCAGTTCACGCTGCCCGCTTTAAAAAACCCTAATTTTAAGCTATTTTATCTACAAACGTACTAATATATGTTTTGCATTTTTTTGTATTTTATTAATTACAAAAACTTCATTGTTTTTAAACTAACAAGAAATTATATGTTTTGGAATAATTTCTAAATTGATTGTAGTTTATTGTAGTAACAACAATTTATTTGCTTTATTTTTTTATTAGCAGAAATACACTAACGAGATTGCTTTTAAAAATGTATACATTTTTTTATTCTTCATTCTTGTTTTTGAACTTAGAGATATTTCTGTTTCGGTAGTATAGATGCATTTCAATGTTAGTTTTTTTAAAAAAACAAATAGTCTTGTACAGTTATTATAAGAGTTAAAACGATGATACCTTACAAATTTACCAAACATAAATATCGTTTATAGTTTCTCATTTCAAAACGTGGATTTTTGTAAATCTTTTTTTATTATTAAATTTTATTTTAAGATATATATAAAAAATACAACCTACTTCTTGGTACTATAATAAACTACAAACGATAAAAAAAACTAAATAATCCGACAAATATTGTGGATATTTATTGTTCTAAATGTTGTTACTCATTTTTGTTGTACACAGCCAGGAAGAAAAATATTTTGCAATAACAATTTCATCTTCGAAGGGTATTTACTTTGTAGTATAAAATTATTAAACAATTGTAGTTCTTAATATTTACTTTTGAGTAGTTAACAGGCCTTATTGAATAAGTTAGAGGTGATTAAGTTCTCCGTATCTAAATTCTCCTTTATTTAACTTCACATAATTAGAGATTCAATGTTTTTGAGCTCGCAGGTCGATAGAGTTCAGTGATAAGTATGTAAACCATTTTTTTTAGCAATTGTGCAATAACACCCCCCCCAGAACGCCTACTGTTCGGTGTATGTCGCTGAGCATCAAATTGAGGTCATGACATCTTTCTCCTAAAAATACCATTTTTTAAAGAGTGTAGCTTTGTCTAACCCTTCTTATTCGGTCCTGAAGTTTTCATGTCATTTGTCCACGCAAGCAGAATGGAGCATCAGAGAATTATTACTAATACTTGAGTTTAAACACTATCAATGAAGTTTTCGTATCATTTGTCGACAAAATAGGCTTACGAGTTCCAGCGTGATGGAGCTTTTCGATGTCATTCCACCCAAGCAGAATCGAGATTCATCAGAGAAGACTAGGTGATGTCATTACACATTCCACTGATCAGAGGTAGCACAAGATGGGGTCGATAATGCTGCAGTTCAAAAGGAATACGGCGGTAAACCGTTCGGACAAGATGGTAAACCTTCGACATCGTTCAGATTCACTTAGCTGGCGATAATAATAACAATTGATAAAGAAAAAAATTGACCTGAAAGAGAACATTCACCAAACTCATTAAATTTTAATCATTTACTGCTTAGTATAGCACCTATATTTTACCAAGACAATATTAAATTTAAACATCTCCTTCTGGGAGTTTCTATTTCTTTGTCAGTGAGTATTATTTCTTTGTCAGTGAGTATATATGGCTGAAAAGGAGACAATGAATAATTTTATTGAAAAAATGTAGTTTTATATAGTATAAAAATTGGCGTGTTTCAGGCTTTTTCAATTATATTCATATAATTATGTACAGAATGAATTTATCCGTTACTTAAGACATACCTCACAATATATATATAATGTTGAACCAGATCACTTTTTATTATATAATAAATAAATGGCAAACTTAATTAGAAAATTTTGGGTTACTTTCAGTAATGTGAAGCTTGCCAACTGACTCCTGCGGTTGAAACATCGCCGCACCTAAATAATTTAAAAAAATGATCTGAAATTAATCCAAATAATTTCCGTCATTACGTAACTTCTTAAATGCATACTAATTGACTTTGTGCATTATACTTGTATAATAAGCGAGTGTCATGTGCTAGGCGCTTACTACTAATTGTTTTTCAAGAACGTTCCCAACAGTTGCAATATCAAAATATAACCAGACTTTCTATAAACATTATTTGCACAAATGGTACGGTTTTTTTATAAATACGGTCACCATATTGGCAAGTAAAAATTGTGTTTTGAGATCGTGAAACTTCTCATAAACATAAATGAAAACGGTTGATTACTTATATTTCGTGAAATTACAAATCACGAACTTTCCTTTGTACTTCTATTGAATCGGTTATGCTCCCTAACGGTTCAGCAAGTTATTGTTGTTATTTATGTATTATAAAAAATATATAATGTATGCAGTACATTATATTTTGCAAGCGTCGAAAATGAACTATAGAAATGATGGAAACGAATAATTATAAAGCGTAAAATTTAGCGTTAAAATGTTGCTCAAAACCATGGAAAACGCCTAAAAAATTAACCATTAGGAAATATGAACATAAATGGACACCGTTAGTCATATATTTTCAGAGGTATTTTAAACAAATAGTGCATTTAGTAATTGAAACTATAGGTTTATCCAGTTTATTGTTCGAGAAGTGAATTTTCAGCAAATAAGTTCGACTACTTTCCAGAAAATCATTTTCAAAATATGAGTTGGTTTTATCCCGAACCTACAAAATAATGCACATAAATTGTAACAATATATTTAATAATACAAAAACGCCTCTTCTCAGTATTTTTTAAATCGACTCCCAAAAAGGACAAGGTCATCAATTTGGCGCGATTTTTTTTTGTATGTTACCTAATTTAAATGTCTGTGTTTGATTGGTTTTTCTTGAAGAAGGTATATAGCATAACATATAAACTGTTGTTAACAAATTTTTATTCCTTAATTAATTATACGGCGTGTTTAAAGTTGCAAAAATCCCAATTTCCCAGTTTTTTGTAACCTTTCAGTTACTGAATGAAAAGTTTTAGTGTTTTATATGTATTTTCAATAGATGCGAGGTTTATCTAGCCGATTGATTAATTAGTTATTGAGTTATTTGGAACTTACGTAAAAATCTTTCTTCCAATTCTTCATAGTTATTGTTTAACAAACATTAAACTTTGAATATTCGGTAAATAACTAATAAGAATCTCCACTTCACTGCTTTGATCTGTTTTTTCCAGAGCGTTTGATTTTACGTGACGTTTACAATGGTCCCATTTTGCCTATATTAATTTTTGAACCAGCTGAAAGGAATATATTAATTATCAAATCTTTCAGTACAGCCTTCCTAAATTAATTTTGTTTTGGTTTTGTTTTATTGCAGGTATATTCAGTTTGAAAGCATGCATTTTGCTTTTCGGAGTCAGAGAAAAATTACTGGTGGAGAGAAATCCTTTCCCCTGATTTTATGTTGTTTTTTATATATTATTATGTACACATTATTTTTAATTAGCTGATTGTAATAAGGAATTGATAATAATGCAATAGGTTCTGTGGGTTCAATTTCACAAATATTCACATTAAACGTCTTTAGTTTTATCTAAATATTATAACACAATAGTCTCACTAACTGTCTCGCGAACAGCGCAGTCTGCTGGATCCTATGTAAGTTGTGCTAACAAAAGACCGTATTGTGAATTTCGGAATTTTTGTAGCTTTTGCAATGTTAAAATATTTTTATGTTCACTAAGTTCGAATCTCATAATAGTTACTTTTACTCTTTTATATAAATTATTTAAGCAAGTATACATTTGAATTTTTAAAATAATTGACGATGTTGCTTTATAAAGATCCTAATTTAGTACAGTAATTCATGCATTTTGGTCACATCTTCATTTTGGCTGTAGGATTAAAGACCCATAGAGTCCTCAAGATTTTAAGGGGTTGAACACTATTTTTTAGGCAGAGGAGGCGGAATATTTTTGAAATAGAAAATTTTCGATTAGGGTAGGTATCATTTTACAAACTTTTGTCCTCACTGAATGAAACAAAAGTATTTTCAAGTCGAATGGCCCAGTCCTAATTTCATTAATCATATAAAAACGTAATATATTAAAAATGAAATTTAAATTTCGAGAATTATAATATAAAAATGATGGTGATATGGCACAGAACAAAAGATTTGCTTTTGTAGCATCTTATATCAAATAACAATGAATTCATAACATCAAATTCTAAGATAGTAAAAATTCAAAAAGAAAAAAGTCCTCAGATCATGAGACACGAAAAATAGGTTTTTTGACGTGACATTCATATAAGCAAATTGATAAAAACTGATATGAATTTAAACATTTTTATAGTTGTATATTAATGATTACTGCCAATTTTTTATTACAATCACCTAACTATAAATTATGTGGACATACAAATCTATACATTACTAATATATACTTCTATACGAAAACATTGTAATAATTAACTTAGGGGAAGTGATGGCTCCCCTCCAATAAAGTTTATTCAAACTGAAATTACTTACAGTAAAACAAAACCAAAAGAAAACTAATCATTGAAGAAATGAACTTGAAGATTTGATAATTACCACGTTCCTTACAGATGGTTTTAAAACTGACGGTTAAGTAAAAACATGAGCAGAATAATATAATCAATCTATATTCCTGGCAGCAAGTTTTTCAATAACTCTATTACAACAATTTTCAAGTTAGTTAAAATTGATAAGTTAATTGCTTTGTAAAACCGAAATCTGTAGATTTCGGCTTTTTTGCCGATTTGTTTTTCAATAGTTGTCCATTGAAATTCGATATGAAGAAACAATAAGTTCTTGGTAGTCATATGGTTTAGAATAGAAGTAAATTAAATACTGTTAGTATCACGTAATGCTAATACACGTTCTCCGAAAAATCACGTTTCTTATTTCTAAGAAATTGCTTCATGAAAATTATGATTTACCTGGCGAACACCATGACTTCCGTATATTTTAAAATCGTTAATGATGAACGCTGAAGTTATTATTCATCTTTACTAATTGGCTAAATTATTATTATTTTTTAATATGGAGAATGCTCTTAATATGTGAACCGAAGAACTGTTTTTTTTTCTATCGTTACGTACTATACTTATGTAAAAGTTACTACTAGACTGTCGCGTAGGAAATTGTGTCTGCATGCAGTTGTATTTCTCCAGTAGAATTTTATATGGCAATATAGTTCCTGGTGTTCAACAACAAAAAAGCGTTTGTATGTTTTTAAATTTCGCGGTTAAGATTTATTTGGTGCTAAATATTCGTTAGAGGTTGCAAAATGGAAATTTGTTTTTGTAAACATTGTCTTTCCTTTAATATTATTGAAAAAAACAAAGAATATAACAGGTCACAGATTTGAAAACTTGACCTTAGTTTTTGAATAAGCAAGTCGTGAAGCACATCCCATTCTTGCTAATCAAAACTTTTCTATACAACATCCAGGAACTGTCGGGAAATGAGCCACCAGGGACTCACAATTGGGAGTTTTGCTTAATTTGTCGCTGTCATTCCGTGATTCCTAAGAAATCACACCATACAAATTCGTAGATTAAATAAATCCTCCAAACCTTTATTTTAGTTTTTAGAAACCTTCGAAAACAAGAGAATGTATTTTTTCTATGCGGAACTTTTCATCAGTTTCATTTCACTTAAAGTACCGACATTTTTTTTGTTTAATTTAAATTGAAAATTATTTACTCTCTTCCCATGTGTTCATTCTAATGCAATACACGTTGGCCGAGCTTAGGCGAGCATACTCAAGTTAATACAAGGAAAGTGCAAATGGCCAATATACCCGAGTTTTGAAGAGATACGTTGGGCTTAGTCAGTTTATATTGTGAATTGAAAGATTATGGACGACGCTATTTCAGCTGCTGCTATATACCTATAACGGACGCCAACAATAATATACGGACAAACGTGTGAACACTATTGGCCGAGTGCGCGCGAGCGCCTTTGATTTGTGCCCTAAAACCGAGAACGTTCCGAAGTGCGGCAAGTGGTCGCGCGTGATAGCAAGTTGTAACAAGCTACGCCAAATGAGTTCTATACACGTTGGCGGTTGACTTACCTCGGCCAACTAGGCGAGCGACACCGAGCGACGGCAAGACAATGCAAATGTGCTGTCTACACCTTGGTATTGGCATTCACTCGGCGACGCTCGGCCAACGTATATTGCAGGCTTAAGTCGTTATTAACGTACCTATCTTACTATTTCACATTCTCTTCTAATTTACTCATTCTTTTTCGCTCTTGTAAGGCCGGTCTACACGGTACCACAAATCGTACAGATAGTATTGACAAATTTCTGTTTTAAACGTTGCGATAAATCATAAGGATTTATTGTTCAATATTCATTGTTGACCGTTTTTATGGTGAAGAAAGCAACGTCTCTTTTATTCTTAACGAGCCACAAACACTAAAACTCCGATAAAGTTCAATGAATTCACTGAAGAACACTCAAGGACTTTGTTGAGCTGTCATGATTACCTATTCGAAAAAACAATTGTCGACAACCTTTCCGTGGCCAAAGCAAATGCAAACAGAGTAAGATAGTGCGATAAATGGCTACTACTCGTACTTATCTACATGTTCCACCAGGTCGTTACGATTCGCAAAAATTGAATCCCAATTCCAATGAATCGCTACAATGTCCTGTTTATACGTCACAATAAATGGTAACAATTCAATCGTTAGGAAATAGTCCTAGCATTTATTGTAGCGTCTAAACCGGCCTTCTGAGAGTATTCTAAAGGCCGGAGGCTGTGTTAGTATTTCGTGTCTGCCATTCGGAAAATAGTCTTTGGCTTTTTATTGCTCTCTGTCGTTTCTTTTCTATAGTGCACAACCGTACACAGAATTTATATATTTTGATTTTTGCCTGTTTACTCATCGTCTGTTCCATAGCATCCTGCATTGCTCTACCTATTCTATTCTTCTTGTTTGATTCACCTTCTACTTTGTCGAATCTATGCTGGTTTGGGACTATTTATATTCTTAGACTTAGTTTTAACATTATATATCTTCATGTTTAGACTCTGTATGCTTGGAAGTTTATGAAATACTAGCCGGTACCCGCGGTTTCACCCGCGTATGGAGTGTACAATTCTGTCCAAAAAGAAATAGCTTATGAAACATGGGGTATCCTATGTAACACCTTTTTCTAATTTGTGAACCACCCTACGTAACAATTAATTAACCAATCTCGAATATATTTCACGCAAACTGCAGGTGCTTATGGGCCACCCTATATATAACAGTTTTATTTGACATGTTTTTAACCTGATTGTATAACTATAACTCTACTTTACGCTTTAGTGCAACCATCCTGTATATGCTAGTGTTTATTTGTCACCACATATAACATTTTTAAACACCTAACTATACCTTCAGTCCACCCTATATATCAGTTATGCAACTGCTATGCTACATGCTATATAACAACTATTTCTGAAAATTTTTGAGCCACCTTGTACAGTACTCTTCTCCACCCTATATTTTAACCACCCTTTATATGCAACTTTTTCTCACATTGTGTTAAACACACTGTATAACTAAAATTTTTCGTCGTTTTTTAGGTATTCCACACGGTAGGACGCCACTGTTCATGATCTATCCTATATAAAAAAAATTTAACATCTTTTATCCACGCTGGAAAACTATAATTCTACTCCGCTCTTGATTTTAACCTCCTTGTATATACAACTACCCATTATAACATTTTTGTACCACTCTGTATAACTATAAATTCACCAATCCCCAACATAATTCTCCAAAACTGCAACTACTTATTAACCACCCTACGTAACTTGCATAATTATAACTCTACTTCCATCTTTATTTAAACCATCATGTTTAAACTGCTGCCATTTAGTCAACCATTATAACTTATTTGCCTATACTTTTTTAACCATCCTGTATAAACATAATTTTACTCTACAAAATATCTCAATCACCTTGTATATGCTTTGCTTGGGCACTACAAAATATAACTTAACTATCACTGTGCACCACTATATATTTCAACTATCTTATCCATCCTTATACTTTTACCACCTCTTCTTATATGCGACTTTTTCTAACTTTCTTTACATCACACTGTATAACTATAATTTTACTCCTCCCTCTATTTCAACTATTGTATATGCAACTACTAATCGGCCACCCAGTATAATATTTTTGTACCACCCTGTATAATATAAATCCACCAATCCCCAACATATTTCACCCAAACTACAATTGCTTATTGGTCGCCCTATATAACAATTTTTTTTATTGAACCGCCTTGTGTAACTACTCTATTTCCATTTACATTTAAACCACTTGTTTATACTGCTGACAATTAGTCAACCAATTTATTTATCAGTTTTTGAACCATACCTTATAACCATAATTTTACTCTACAAGATATTTCAACCACCCTGTATCTATGTGCGTCTGCTTAGGAACCACCAAATATAACATATTTTAAAACACTTAACTATAACTCCGCTCCACTTTATATTCCAACTATCTTATACATGCAACTGCTTATTGACTACGCAACGTAATCATTTTTCTGATATCTTTTAAAACACCATGGAAAGTATAAAAATAAAAAGTTTTATTTCAAACACCCCTTATATGCAACTCTTTCTAGCATTGTTTTAATCAAACTGTATAACTATAATTTTACTTCGCGCCATGTTTTAATATTGCATATATTCAGCTCATGTTCTGTCCTACAAATTATTTCGAACATTTTTTAGCCACACTGTTTAACTATAACTCTACTCCTCATTCTATTTCAAATACCTTGTATTTGCAACTACTTATCGGACACCCAGTGTAACATTCTTTGGCCCACAATGTTTACCTATAAATATAAATCCAGCAATTCCCAATATTTCACCAAAATTCCAGCTGCTTATGGGGCACCCCAGATAATAATATTGTTAATTTTTTTTAACACCTTGTATGTACTTCAACCTGTATTACAACCACCCTGTATATGCTGCTGCTTATTGTTTACCCAATATACCGCTTTTTTAAATACTTTACTATACTTCTAGTCCCTTCTATATTTGAACTATCCTATCTGTACAACTGATTATGAGCTATTTCACAATTTTTCCTCATATTTTTTTAACTACCCTTCATTTGAAACTTTTTCTAACCTTGTTTGAATCACACTCTGTAACTATAACTTTACCGATATTTCAGTTTTACCCTATATAACAAAATTTTTCTACCAATTTTTTACCCACGCTATATAGTTATAATTCTACCCTATAGTATAACCTTGTAGATATATAACTACTTATGGGCCACTCAAAATAACATTTTTGTACCACGTTTTATTCTTAGAATTCTACTCCAGCCTATATTTCAACCGTCCTGTATATGATACAGCTTGTAGATCATAACATTTCTTTGTAATATTTTTTAAACCCACCTGTATAACTGTAATTAAACTCCGCAACATATTTCAACCATCTTATATAAGCAACTACTTGTGGATATTAAACAATTTTTTTTAACACCCTATAAGCTAAAATTCCACTCCGTCTTATATTTCAACATTTTATAAACATCTGCTTTCAACACTTTTTCAACCCGTTTCATAACTATAACTTAAGAAGATAAAATATCTACCAGATTTTAAGTCAAACTATAGGCTTTGCGACAAAAAAAGATTCAGCAAAATTAGTTGAGTAGTTCTTACCTGACGCCCGAACAAACAAACAAACAGACAAACTTACAATTTTATAATAGTATAGATAACACTGTTCTCAAAATTTATAGAATAATAAAAAATCCATTAATAGTGTCAGTTCGTGGTCATTTGTAAGTACATAAAAGACGAGATGTAACTACTCCGTGCTAGAATTTCGATTGTTCGATATATAAATTGCTCTAATTTTCAAACTAAGTAGGGTTTCACAATGCGCTAATTGGTAAAACAAATAACATACGTATTTTCTTCAAAACATTATAATGGTATCTTATTAAAACTATATAAATAACTATTACATGATGATCGATTTCGATTTGTTCTTTTTGTAACGCTACGTTGCCGCAAAATTATACAGTTGATTTTTATTTTTCAACCAAACGTCTAATCGAAATGTGGATGCTTAAGCCTTATATCGGAATTATATTTAATAACAATAAGAATAGGCATTACTTACCTGTTTATACGTAACCCTCGCCTACAAACTTACATAATTTTGTCCCGTTGTGTTACGTTTCTAAACAATAATACTTACGCGTTTTATGACTTTCACTTTGGCCAGCCAACGGATGGTAATAATACTTGAACTACGACCTCAAATGTCGAAAATGATGCTTTAGAAACTGTGACTTGAAAAGCATCCATTGTTGTTACAATATCATGGAAAACACGATTTTTATAGGCCTAAGTTGTACATAATGTATTATATCGTATACATCGTTATAGTATAAAATCGAAATATAGATGTTAACTTAAAAACTTGCAATAATAATAGCACTATCTCGGTAGTATCTTAGCAGTCTACTACAAAAGCTCTTCACCTACAAAAGTTATTTGAGAAGGTGCAAAACCAGTAATCAGCAGAAACTAGACAAAACATTATTCCAGAAATAAAAAAAGTGATTTTATAGAAAATAGTGTCAATAATATGAAGCCCACAAGTATCCCAGCAATTCTGGAACACCAGAACCATGTTGATTAGTGGTTTCCGAGATGATCAAGAATCTCCATAACTAGAAAGCACCAGGGTCAGGTGGTATGCAAGGACTACTTAAAGAAACTGTTATTAATAACGTATCCATCCCCACAAGATCCTTGGTTTCCTTACATATTGATTGTCACTCTATTACAAAAGGACAACCTATTTGCACAGGATCCGGCAACGCACCCACCCACCAGTCACTTTTATCCCAACCTTACACAAACTCACAAATTCATGAATTAATCTTCCTGTGACCTGAATATGATCACGAAGCAGTAAAAACAGATGCGAATTCTATGGGATGCAAAGAACAGCTAATAATTGACCGTTTTGTCCGCAATCAAGCCCATACCTAAAGAAGGTACTGAATCAGAAGGTGTATTTTACAGGGTTCTTAGCCCGCTTTGGTTTTGCCTTCCTATAAACCTACTCTCATATAGACTGAGCTTGACTAATCTTGGGTTTCAAATGCAACTATGTAAAAGCATTAAATATAAGTAGAAGAGTTCTCTCCTGACATTCAGTAGCAGTTTGGCCTAGAGAAAGGCCGGACTATTAAAATAGTCAAAGGCAAAATACAGCAAGGACCCTACAATTAGAAAGCTGGTACCTCAAAATCTATAAATACCTTGGATTAAAGAAAGCTTAGTGAATTGTCGAAGGTTAAACTTAACAGTAAAAATCTGTTTTATGCTTTTAACAATTACAACGGAAAGTTCGAATTCTGTTTGGAACAGTCAAATCTCCATCAAAAGAGCTCTTTCGAACAGACAACATTGACACGGTGTGAAGAAGAAAGATTATTGGGAGATACAGGCAAACAATTAGATTATTTTTTTTATTTGAGTACTCATTTCCAGAAACTGGTAGAGTTTTCTGACCTTGACAGTAATTTGCCAGGTCAATTACTCAACATCATTACGACTGACAGAGCAAATCCAGTTATAACACTACTCAACTGATTAGAAATTGCTTAAATATAAAGAAATAACTTCCTTATCCTCACATATTATAAAACAAAGACTTCCCGCCGCGTTTGTCTATCTGCTTGAATGCTATAAACTCAAAATCTACCTAACGGAGAAATGTTTATGTGTATAATTGATTAATATTTTATAAATTGGTTGAAATATGTCCATGAATGTTGAGCTTTTCGAAAAAAATCAAGCCGACTAGGAATTTTCATCAGAAAAACTGCCTAATTTCTTTGAGATATAGAAAACAATGTATGGTGCAATTTTTTCCCTTTTAAAGGCCTACAGAAAAGTCTGGGATAGCATATATCTTTTCTTTTATGGATAACTTACTAGACGTTAGTTACTTTAAGCATTAAAAAGTAATGTCAAGCGATGCTAATTGCTGAGTGATAATTCATCTTTATGTTTATAATTCATATAGTAACCCCTAATAATAATAATTTAAATAGTAGACAGGATTTCAAATACAGAGACAATGGTGACCAAAATTGAATTGCAAAAACTAAGTGTGTTTTAGAATACTAACCTATCAAAATTTAGCTCATAGTAGACTAGACATAATTTTAGTAGATACCATCTCCATAGAAACAGTCCCCAGCAGCAATAACAAACAATAAATCTGACCAAGGAGCAGGCTAAACACAAGGATATAAAGTATAAAATTACAGAAGTAATGGGAGATGAACAACATACGAACCGTACCAACTGTTATGTAAACAACAAGAGGAGTCCGAAATTATCTATTAACACACTGAGCTGGATGAGAAGGTATGCTTCCCATCTAGGATTATGTTTTTTTGTTGTTCTTTATCACTTCAGTTATGGATAATGTAACAAAGGTACTATTGGTGGAAACACTTTTAAATCTGAGCACACACTACAAAACTATAATTTTGTTAACATCATAGAAAAATTGTACAGGTTTAAACTGCTGTATTATATCTGGCGATATTTTGGAATCGGCGACGGTTCCATAATTTCGCTCTAATAATTCAATTTGAAAGCTATTTCATTCCGATAACAAATGAATCAAATGCTTATTTTTCGTTAGAATCTATTTAATATTAATTAAATAATGATTACTAGTGAATTATTAATGTTCCAAACCTTCCTAACTACCATAAATCAATAATTAAAAGTGTTATCTGGTTTATTTTTACAAGAATTATAGTAAGCAATTACTGTCTAAGACAGTTAGTTCGTTTAAACGATCTTCTCAAAAACGAAACTCTCATGAATGGTTTGTTGTAACATCAGTGTGAAAGGTTGTTTATTAATAGTATGACAGAATGTAAACTAAAATAGAACCTGGATTGTTTTGCTAGTGAATTACAGGTCCATCGAACTGTAATTTACAGCGTTTATTGACCTAAAGTTAAATTAGTAGTTTTATGTTCGTCTGGGTTTTATTTCATTAATGAGCAGATTATAAACATAACCTACGAGTTTTGGGAATTAAGCTAGATCAACAAATGCACAATAATTCTATTCACACTTCACAAACTTTCATGAATTAATTTCAGTTAATGGTCCTGCACCCTATTATAAAGGAATCTGTTGATTATAACTGAAAGTGAATTATGTCATAATTTTTAAACTAACTAGCTGATTTAATTCCGTCTACTTTTCCTTCGTTAATAGGGAACGTAATAAATATGAATTTGCATAAGTTTTACTTCATTAAAATATTCTGCATTAATGACTGTGTGTTCCAGATGTTTGTGCAGTTTTAATGTTGCTATTTTAGCGAGCATAAAAAACTTGCTATCACAGGATATATTTTGTATATACATTCATAATAATGGATATAGTGAATGATCAAGCATCAAACGAGCATATTAACACGTATTTAACATATATTAAAAAAAATCTATATTTATTTTAATTAACAAATATCTTTCTGCTTCACAACTGAATGGCCTTATTAACATCATAAACATATTGCTTCAATCCGTTGGTTATTTTTATACAAGGTGTTTCTAAAATATTTTAGTAACTTTTAAAGCTACCCATAAACATTGTGTAAAATACTAGCAGTATTTTGTGGTTTGCTACCATACCATGTTTCAATGTCTGAAAATCATGTTTTTGTCCACTTAGCCTTGTCTGTAAGACCTTCCCACTCACCTTGCCACTTTACATTTCATCCTTTTTGGCAGATACTTTTCTCTGTGTTCCTGAACCACAACTGTCTCATAGAAAATGGTTCTATGCTATTCTCTGTCTCTGACCATTCCCTAGCTGATTCTTATACTTCTTAATTTGCTTACTCTTATACCACACTAGTAAACCACAGTGTATTCTGTACAACCACGTCTAATATTTTTTTAATATGAGGGCTACTTAATTTCCTTAATATAATTTCTGCTTTTCTCTTTTTTTGCCAATGTGTATGCCGAAAGTTCCTCGATGGTTAATGTGAATACTCAAGTATTTGAAACTGTTCTGAGGCCTTGTACACGAAACTGCCTCACTTTTCATATGGTAATTTGCATTCACCATCCTATCCTAATCGTATAATTTGCTTTTTTTGTTAATATTTGTGCGTTATTGCTGTCAGCATACATTGCCAGATATTCCTCACATGCAATGATAGAGCCTACCCCCAAGTAATCTGTTGTTTCAATACGTTATCATATAAGACATTCCAGTGCTCAATAGTATTGCGTTAACATTACCAACTATGATTTTTCTATTTGAAAAATCATTTTCTATCATGCCTACGATATACTCTCTTCAAGGTGTCATTACTTTGTACGCAAGACATTATACATTGTATATTATATATAACATATATTGTTTCTGGTTAGGGAACCTTCATCAATTGAATGTCCTCTCGAACACTTCTTTATGTATTTGATAAATTTCGTTAAATTTGAAGACGCGAGATGTAAGACCGACATCTAGGATTTTCGAGAGAATTAGCACACAGAGGTTTCGAAACTGGAGCCGTTCCGTGTAATTCCTGTTCTCCCTTAACTCCTAGGAGCAATTACACGGAACGGCTCCAGATTCGGAACCTCTGTGTGCTAATTCTCTCGAAAATCCTAGATGTCGGTCTTACATCTCGCGTCTTCAAATGCATATGGTATATTCGCTTACTTATGGATCATAAATGAAGTGCAGATAACTTCATTTATGATCAGTCCTAACAGTGCCGAGTGAAAAACACTGCAGACGTGAAAGGTTTGCTGTTGTGTGTTTTGCCTTTTGTATGTCCACGACCCAATTTTCAGCCTGCGCCATAGATTTACCTTTTCTAAATCCAAATTGCTTACTAGCAATTTTTCCATCTTCAGGTTAATAATTTAACTTGTCTAAATAACAGTTTCAGACGAATTAATAACCTTTTTTAAGTTCGATTAAAGAAACGTGAAAATTTGGCACTACGACCAATGCTAATAATTAGCCATGTTTTTAAGATAAATAGTATTAAAATGCATTTTGATTAAATTGGTAATCTAGGGGTAGCTAATTTTAATTTATTCTTTTTCCATACTCTATATTTTGATGCCCCTTGAGTTAAACTAAATCGGACACAGGTCCCTGCATCTGATAGTAGGTAGTTGTTAAGTAATTGTCAAGTGGAGTGTTTAAAATACAGCGACAACAGACACATTTTGAGAAACATTGAGTGTTGACGGGAAAATGGTTATGTGTAAAATTGGCTTTAAAGATTACCATGAAAAATGCGATTACGAAAGCCACAGTTAGCTTCGTATCATACGTTACAGTTGCTGCCTGAAGACATGGAATAAACTAGTTCTAGTTTAATTCATCAAGACGACAATTTATTTATTAAAACGGTGTACAATTGAATATTTGGTGTTAGAGTAGGAAAGTACATTTTCTGTTCTTTTCTAATTTCCACATAACGTTGTTTCATAGTAGACCGTTTTTCTACTGTCAAAGAGATTAATGTTGTTATGAAAATGGTATGACACACAATACAAAAAGGAATGGAACTTCAGAAAATTCACGATAGATTTGGCGAAATTTTGTTTAGCGTTTGGTCAGAATGGAACATCGTCGCGAACAGCGGACGTGAAGAAAATTTGAGGAAATGGAAATTGACCAAGTTACTAGCCTGTAAGATGCAGCCGGTTCAGGAATTAAAACAGAGAGCCCACGAACAACGGCCGTACTTTAAATCTAAAAACGATCAAACTTAAGGAAACTAGCTGCAAAATGATTATTAATACTGAAAACAACACCATCTCTAGAGATAGATTCTTCATGGGAACAATTATTGCTAGAAGAGTATAACAGCTGGCCAAATTAATTTGACAAACAAAAAATGTCTGTGTGTTTCGGCTACTACCCAAGAAATAACGCTTAAATAATAGATACAGTGAATCACAGCTAGTTCAGATTTGGAGTAGAAACGTCTACACAACAGAGACAAGTAGTGAGGACATTTTAGTCGAACTAGGTTTACAATAACATAACTGATCTAGCAGTATACAAAATATGCTACATAGAACTAATACAACAGCTTTAATACTATTTTAATAAAATCACTAATTTCACGTAAAGGACAACTATTGGGAATAAACATATTTGTCTATTTTTTGAGAATACGAACTCTGTACAGGGCTAAAGTACTTTTTTGTAACTTACTTTGGAAATAAAGCTGATAAAATCATAGTTCAAATTATTGAATTGACTGTCCAAGACGATAGTTGTTCTAAGTTTGTTATCTTTCTATTTCGTTTTTGAGAGTCAACATCACCAATTGTTACCCTAACATCTTGAGATAAAAACGTTTTGAAATAACGCCGCTTCTTTCCTGCAAGAACTCTTACCATTTTGGTATGATACTACAGATAGTTATATTACTGTCATTAATAACGGTATAACTACCAGTTCGTGAGTATCAAAAACGTGCATCAGTAACGCTAGTTTACAAATTTTAACATTTTTCGTACCCCTCGCATTGCATTTGTATTTTCCCATTATGTTGCCTTCCAGTAAGAATAGGCGTCTCATGTTTTTAAAATGAGATAGATATACTGTTTATTTACCTATTCGCACTGTTTACTTGGATTCCAAATTCAATTTTCACAGTATCGTAATTTTTTTTGAGTATTACATAATGAGCTAAGAGAAGAGACAAATTAATTTCGGACACCAAGACAATTTTTGTAGAACGTTCGACAAAAAGACTTCAATCAGAAAAAATATTTGTAGAATTCCAATTTTCACATCATTGTTCGACAAAGTCTGTTTTTAGTGAAAAAGCGAAAAATTGTTTAATGGCGAAGTTTTTGATCAGTACAGCGTAAATTCTACTCTTTTTAACACGAAGAGAGGGATGTTCTGCAAGTTTTAGGCATGTTCAGCTCTAACAATTCTTTAGTTTTTCTAAAAAATCAATTTTTCCATATAGATTACAAAAATGTAAATATTATAACGTAGATTGTGTTTATAATTTATTTTGATAGAGCATTTTAAGGAGGCCTTGCATTGACTGTATATATAATTAAACCATACATTAGACTATACTTTTTGGAAAAACAAATTTTGGTGTCTATGAGAATGATTGTGAGGAAGCTAAACCGCATGGTGGCGCTAATGCATATTAGGGTACAATGGCTGCCACGGTTAAGTTAAATAATGCCGTTGATTAATTATGATATTTCAAAAATGTCAAATATGTGTAGAATATTAGAATTTTAAACGACGTTTAAATTTGAAAGGAATAAGTTCTAAAGATTCTAAAGCATGAAGACAATAGTATTTAATTTAATTTATAGATCTTTCAATTTGGATACTTTCTTGGGTGCAACAGTATGCCAGGAATAGCAATTTAGTTCAATATTTTCTTATTATATATTTTATGCTTAAGTTTAGATTTTGTGATTCATTTATTAATATCTAATTATGAGGAAAAGCTAAATCAAAATGTGCAATAAATGAAACTTAATGAACATAATCGTCATCAGAGAATGAAGTTTCTAATACTTTTTTGGGGTAAAATTTTTGCCCAAACTTGTTCTACGTCGTCTTCCTTATTCAGATCTAACCCATAGAAATTGATGTTACTCAATAATAACTATTTATGCCAAGTTTTTATAATTCCCTGGGAGTCGCAAGTTTGCAATTATTTTTTGTAAACAGCTAGTCGTATTTTTAGAGGCGGCTAAATTTTCTTCAAGTGAAGTCTATTTTCAAAATTTGAGAAATCATTTATAGATATTTTTGTGAAATGGTAGGATTCACTTTGTAAACATGAATCTGACAACCATGCATAAGACAGGATTATCTTCATAATAATATCCATAAATCTGATAGAGTCAGAAGAATATTTATTATCAGAAGTACAATTTGTTTTTATAGACTTAATACATAATAGATAATAAATAATGCCCCTGTAGAAAATGGGTAGAAGAAGTTTTAGAGAAAATTTGTTGAATTATGTGGAAGAGCGTTCGATCCTGCGACAAATCTGTAAGAAGAGGAAATTATGGTGACTATCTTACCACTTTAGAACGAAAACAGGATTTTGCAATAGGGATTCTTAATAAGGATACGTAACAAGCACCTATGCTGTTATATGGTGCCAGGATTTATGTTTCATTTGGTGTCAGAACGAACCTGATTTATAATATAGAAACTGAATATGTTCAGGATGTCCAATATGTCGTATGCTTTTTTTTTGAAAGTTCAGACTGTGACGCCAAGAATGATATGCCTTTACTTGTTTTGTTGTTTATGTAAATAATGTTTACTTTGCCTGTTTTTTTAACGTTTTCTTTTTACAAATTCTGTTTCAATTTTTGCTATTTTTATAGATTATTTAGGGTAACTTGAAAGAAACAGTACTGAAATTTCAATTCGACAGTTTTTCAATTTTTCCAACATCCGAAAGAAAAAACTGGAAAAATCTTTTTTTAAATGTTTCCCAGTTTTCCCGTACCGTTACATCACTACGAGGTAACCGGAACATAAGCTAATAAATGAAGATTTTGGTAATTTTTCTTTATGGTGAACCAGGAAGGAACCGTTAAAATATAAACAAATGTATTTTTGTCGTTGATTTGTGTAATTATTATTCTGAAATGTGTTTATAGTCATTGTTGTGACTCACAGATTTATTAATTTTTACATAAATTTGTATCGTTATCATTAAGTTATACTATAAATTGTTCACGATGGCTTCATTAAAATTCCTCGACTAATATTCATAAATACTTTAAATATTATACTGTCATGTATCTAAAATTGTAGCGGACACATAAAATACATAATAACATTCGAATTTAATAGCCCTGTGAGGAAGTTATAATCATTATGTTCTTAAACACTAATTTCAAAACAAGCAGTTCATAACGGAAACAAATATGTATTACGATTTTTCATAATTGATAACACCGAAAATAAACACAGAAAATACCATAACCCAGGTCGAAATCTATAAACATCATGGCGGAATTTGTACCAAATTTAAATAAATAAGGAGAAACACATACATACATATCCTACATTTAAAAATAATATATTTAGTATAGTCCATAATAAGGTATGGAATATGAGAACGTAGGTTTTCGCGCCAAAATAATAGCTGAATCTGCTTTTTCCGGATTTGGACCCTGTCATTTTTTTTTCGAATTAATTTATTTATATATCTGAAACCAGCATATAAACAGAGTTTTCCAACGTTTCGCCCACACATTTCAGGGGGCCAATTATTATTTCTTTGTTGGCTAGATCCAAAGTATTAGTTCATTTACAATTTGTGCGTCATTGTGACAAGTTTAAAAAACTTAAGTTTCAAAGTGTGTTTGTGAGAAAAAGATTAAACGAATGGAGTCACCGCAAGATAAGTAATATAAAAAGCCCCTTATAAGTGTAGGCGAAACATCGGAAAACTTTATTTATCTGCTGGTTTCAGATATAAAAATAAATTAATTTGAAAAAATTGATGGGGTTCAACTCCGGAAAAGCAGTACGGTATGGAATAGTTATTTGGAGTAGTACTTAAAAAAAATTTAAAGTTAATTACTTAAACTGGATCAGCTATTTATTAAGTCTATAATAGGATTCTTGCGCAACCAATATTGTTATAGAAACTAATTACCTGGGGCCTATTTCATAATCAACTTGTAACTTGTAGTTTTGTACCTTAAAAAAATTACACTACAAGTTACAACTTGTAAAATCCAAATTACTACTATTCGTCACATGGACGACGTGCAAATTTCGAATACTAATACTTTGGATTTTACAAGTAGTTGTAACTTGTAGAATAATTTTGTTGAATTACGAAACGAAATTCTCCAAGTTACAAAACTACAAGTTACAAGTTTATTATCAAACAGCCCCCACTAATTATTACATTGGCAATGTTGCCAGTTGCAGTTTAGCAGTAGCATTTGTTAAGCACTCTAAAATAAAATAAACAATTTAAAAAAGTTAAGCAAAAAATGTGTCATTAAATTTTAGAAAGCAATTTTTCTTTATAAAATTCTATATTCTGTTGGCACTTTAATTTTTCATTATTTATTGTTTCTATATAATAATATAAATAAAAAAAGTGACTGGGGCAGCACACACAGAGTTTAGAAATCAATCCATCGTGCTGGAAAAACTTGAATATTGACAAGTAGGATCTGAGAGATAAATTGTATTTACCCTATGTACAAAAATTGTAACTTTTATACTAAATTACTTCAAACTTCAAAAAAATCCATAAACTGAACGTAACTTAGATTTGTTATGAATCGCTATTGTTGTTTTAATAGAGTTATTATTTATTATTATTACAACGCAGCTTACCGATACAAATTAATCAACTCTAAAATGTTACAATAAAAAATATATTATTAAATAGATTTTTGATTTTTCTAAACTTTTTCATTACACCATCATGAAAAAAGTTTAAGAAATAAAAAATGGATTTTAAAAGATTTTAGAATCTACCCTCTCTAATTTCTAAAATCGTCAAAGCACAATTTTTTTATTTTAATTTTTTTTCTCATTACTCTGCCATTTTCGCATTAAACACGTACAAACATATTTTAACAAAGCGAGTTAAAAAATAATAAGAAAAAACTTTAATTTTCAAGAACGGGCTCATAACTGACATTCAGTATGATTTTAGAACAAAGTTATCTGAGAAAGTCCTGAATTGAGCAGGTTGTTTCTGTGGTCTATCAGTATCTGAAAAGAAATTGCATTATTCAGCACTAATAATGCAATTATTTTCTAATATAAAACCTATTTTTTTCCAAACCGAACATACGAAACAAGAGATAAAACCGCTCAAATCCTACTGACTGCACCAATTTTGAATTAGATCTCGACAAGAGCATTGGTACTTGTTATTCGACAATATTCAAAACAGCTATTACACATGTAATGACATACCGAACCTAGAAATCCAATACAAATAGACTATTTTCAAAAATACAAATCAAAAAACTAATAAACAAAATACTAGAAGACATAGATAGAAACGTTGATACTGAGAAAATGTGTGGAGTCGATAAAAATGTAAAAATAGCAAGATATAAATCCGATCGTCCCGAGATACCCCGAATCACTCCAATTGGGGGGCAGAAAGAAACATGCACTAACCTAAATTGAAGAACGGAGACAATGTAAAGTGAGATAAAACTAAATATAATATCATGATATTGTTATGTGCTCTAAATGTATTATTGTTGACGTTGAATAAAATTCTGTACTGTGGCATTATTCTAGTTTAAGTGAAATTATAATATTACGATATGAACTGCCTCTATTCGAATAAATAGGATTTTAGATAAACATGAATTGAAAAACAATTCAATGACATTTCATCAATTCAATGAGTCATTAGGTACTGTTCGTACCTGTACGTTAACCTTTGCTTTGAATGGGTATTCCGATTTTTTATAAAGTATTGTTAAATTGCACTTGCAATAGAACCATTGAATATGTATTGTGGGAATTTCGGTGGCATGCTTTGGGAATGATTTTTATCATTTTTGTACGCTTATTACTGAATAATATCCAAATTACTTATAACTGTTTGAGATATTCTTTAATACTGTTATCAATATCAAGTTTTTCTCATGCATTAAATAAAGAAAATGTAAATGGGCTAACAGTATTTAATTATATTATCAAATAAATCTCAAGATTTTTCTTTTAAACCCGACAAACAATAGGCAACGATTTGCATAAAATATTAATAAAACTCCAGCATTATAATTATTTGAGTAAGGCACCATATGAAATCAGAGTTGAATTTATTACAATTGTATTATTTATGACAATTTGAAGATTGTTTTGCTATTTGTTGATAATAATAACATTAAAAAATGTATGTAATAATCAGACTCAAAGGAATTAAAAGTTGAGTAAGACTAATTAACTTTTCCCCCATTACTATTTTTTTGTAGTATTATGTATTAACAAAAGTGCTTATATTGTGTTTTTAATTTCTTCTTTTTTAGCTATTATTGAAGCCGTTTCTTTTTATACATGTGTCTATTTAGAATATTAATTACAAATACATTTTGGGTTTTAAATCCCAAAAAGGGACACCCACTTCGTATTGTTTTTCTCAGGCAGTGGAGGTTAATCTTTAGCAGCTCTAGTAGCATTGTCTTGAATACGTTTTTGCAAATATCTGTGCTTGTCCCGTTTTGACTGCTTACCAGCTGTTGGTATGTGTTAAATTTGATGACTTCATTGTTAAGGTCAACTTCTCTATCAATCTGATGGGAAATGAGATTTCCAAAACCAACATTCAATTTCAGCTTCTGGGGTGAGTTCACCTTTGTACATTTCGGATGCTTGAGGTGTCAAACGACAAGCCTTTAATGTTACAAAAGCCTCTGATGATTTCTGTGTATCATAAATAACAACCACAGATGTTTCAATGGAGTTTGATAGTGGAATTGTGACTCAAATTACGGAACGCTGAGAAACATGTCTACATTAGCACTTTCGTCCCATCCAAAGTCCATCAGCTTGGGCATATGAAATTGTTAATTCATTTTCAGTTTTTTTAAATCAAAGCAAGTTTTAATTTTATGTTCTAAATTTCAACAAATAGTCAAATAAAACCAGCACACTGTATTCCATTTCCCAAACAAATTAATCCATTTAAGGTTTCATTTCGTTTTTTTTTGGTAACAAGACAGCTTGAATGTTGGGTAAGACAGCACCCTGTGCAATTGTTACGCCAGACAACAATCTATTCAATTCTTGGTCGTTTCTGATGGCGAGTTGTAAATGTCTTCTTGTTATCACGTGCAGCATTACCGGCCAACTCTAAAACTTCAGCAGCAAAATTTTCCATAACAGCTGCTAAATATACTGGTGCACCGGCGCCAACGCGTTCGCCATAATTTCCTTTTCTTAATGAACGATGAATACGGCCTACCAGAAATTGTAAACCGGCACGTCTGGTTCGTGATTTTGCCTTTCCTTTAACGTTTCCACCTTTTGCACGCCCAGACATATTGCTTGGTTAAGAATTAAACACCAAAAAAACTAGACAATGCGATAATCAAGACAACTCACTGCTTCGAGTTTGCGATTCGACATCAACCATGGACGAAGATAAATACCAATTAGCCATGATGTTTGACATGTGGACCTATAATTTATAAATCAATATATTATTGTTTATTCAATTTTGACTTTTAGTGTTATTTCTATTTTCTTACTACTCTAATACCTTTTTCACACAGTTTTAATCATATTTTCTTTTGCAGGTGAGTCTCAAATATATAAACGAGTGAGTATAATAACTGTTTGTGGTTAATATTTTTTTGTTTATATTAGGGTTAGCGAACGACTACTAACATAAATGGGCCTGGCACTCTCATATACGACTAATCGAAAAATGGGTTGAAACATGAGAGAAAAATAGAAAGAGACACAGATATATTTGTTTACAAATATTCCGGCTCCAACAGTAGCGGTCAACTACATTAAATCAAATAAAAATAATATAACTACGTCCTAATCCACAAATATAAATATATTAAAATCCATTAACAGAGGTGCACAATAAAAAACAATTAGTGGCTTAATTACTAATATGTAACAGTAATTATCAAAACATTTACTTATTCACATAAAATATAGTTATATTTGCTCATTAAATGACCTTTTGTAAACTCAGTAAACACGTTTATAATCTGACACTTTCCGGTAAGAAGATAATTCGACAAACGAATATGCCGTTTTCCTGCTTGTTCAACACTGAAATAACACTTTACTATTGTTTTTAACACTTAATCAAAATAAATCACTCATTTCAAACAAGTTTCAACCTCAAAACAATTTAAAAAATATAAATTACAAAGTTAACCTCAATTCAATTACATTTTGTGTAAATAAGCAAACTTGAGCTGTTGCCTGCTGGACATAAATGGCGTAAAGTACCGCCGTTCAGGCGTTCAGTCAATGCTTACATGCCTAGATTTACGTCTTAGTGGTTAAATTTGACAATTTTGGCATCAGTAAGCGGCTGTTTACTATTTTCCGGCAAACATCTTTCAACCCATTTTTAATGTAAACAGGCAGGTCCATTTATATTAGTAGTCATTGGGGTTAGCCAAATATTGAATTAGTTGCGTTCTCATAAGTGGCATATCTGGGCTGAACCTGATTTATTTTCCCGTAAGTAATCTGAATCCATACTAATTTTGTAACGTAACTTGGGCCGCTAAGGTATACGAATGATAGGGTATCTTTGCTAATAGATTCTGGATTAAATCTTGAAATAGACAAGTAGTGAAAGAACGGATTATCTTTATGGGCCAAATAAAATATTAAGATAGTTTTCTTAAAGTAGCCAAATTTAATCTAGTCACTTGTAATTAGCAATCCTTGACACAGGTGTTCTTTATCGCATGTATACGCTCGCTAAAGAATAGACATGTGAAATGTTGCAGGGGGCTAAATCAGGCAAGTGTTCGAGCACAGGAGTGCCTCTACAGTTAAATAACACTCCCCAGACAGCGCGTTATGTTATGGGCAAGTGCATTATCCTGGTGCAAGATCTAGGATTTGTTTGTCGCTCTCGCAGTGTTGCCAAAACTTTCAAATAGTAATTTGGTTTATATTTGAGCCTCTCGTCTGGTACCCATTCAGTTACGATGCCGTTGATTTCGAAAAAAAAAAAACGATGGATTGCAGCTTAGCTTCAACATCGTATTTTGATAACCAGGTTTCATAGCAAGTGAATCAATCAATTCAGGCTCTTAATCTAATCTCTCAAGAAAATCTGAGCTGATCTGTTGACGGACAAGCTTTTGGTCGAAGGTCAAATGGTTTGGTACCAGCTCCGCACAGACTTTCATGTTCAGTTTGTCATGTAAAATTTTTATGACTACTTCTTTATCAGCGTTTATAATCTAAGCAATCATGCGAAAGCTCATATGACGATTTACGCGCACAATTTCATTGATTTTGATCACTGTTTGCCGAGTTTACACAGGTCCATCTGGATGTTTGGTTTATCTTCGGTGGTCTCTCGGCCTTTAGAAAATTTTTTATGGCATTCGTGAACACTAGGACGAGATAAAGAATTTAACTAGAAATTTCACATTCTTCATGTTTTTCGTCACAAATTGTTATCGGAACAAGGAAAATAAATAATTTAAAAAATGACGCATCAAAATCTTTCAGTTAACAAAGGGGTAGGTAGCACCAGTTGAGTTGGGCCACTTTGTACATATAATGTGTATACAGGCTTGAGAATGTTCAGTATCGAAGAAGAAATTGGACCTTTTCTAGGAAATCTGCAAAGTAATTGAGATCATAGGAAATAGCAAATTTAACACCCACAAAGTATACCTATTAAAATATTCATTACTTATAACTTTCACTGTCGGGTTTATATCTAGGGTAATGATATATTAGAAACAATATAATTACCTAATATCACTTGTATTCACAGACATAGTGATAAAGGAAGTCGTTTACGGATTTGTTGCAAACAATTATTGATGTTTAATTTTAATCTATTACTATAATCCGGACTCGAGATTTCTATTTTGCGAGTTAAATTGTTTTTAAAGCATCCAATAACTTATTATTTCTTTTTTTTTTCAAAAACTCAGTAATTATTATGTAGAAATAATAATAATGGTCATTTACTGGGTTTTCTATTGCTAATATTAATATATCTTGTTTGAATGACCAGTTTGTACTTAATAATCTAAGAATAAATATATGGAATTTGAATGTTGCTAAAACAATAAAAACGCATTTTTAATCAAAGGTCTAGTCATTTTAGTATAATAATAAATAATGAATAAACGCAAATGTTGAAAGTATAGGACTTCAGGCTATAGGAGAATTACCAGATAAATTAAAAAAAATGCTTTTAACATTCACCTGTTCTATTACAAAATCTATGTTTATACAGGGTGTTAATAACTTTCATTTTCTTCAAGAACCCAGATGGTCTGTTTATTATAGTATTGAGTTAAATAACACGTTTTTATAAATCTATCTTTCATTTTTGTATTTGGTGTTTCATATTTCAATAATTTTGTAGTTATATATGTGAAACAAAGTTCCTATTTGATCCTTTTTGAAATAAGATTTTCTATAGTCTGGCCTTTCACATCTATTTTTATGTTCGTATCTGAGGTTTTCAATTACTTGTTCAAATGTTATGCTGGCTAAAAGGAATTCCTTGTTGAATTCTCTGTGTTGATCGATGTTAATTGTTTCGTGAATATTTCGTCAATTGTTGAACCTTCTTCACCTACATCATATTTGCCTACATTTATCAGATGTTCCTATATGACTTGTTATTATTAAATTCAAATGGATTAATATGCTCATATTTCGGTCTACCTTCATCTTCAAACTATTGATCAACGATTTGACGCGTAGCAGCAAAACAATCTCGAAGAGCTAGTTGTCTGAAGGACCTATCGTGCCGCTCTGAGTTACTCATTGGTTGACCAGTTGGTCTTCTACCTTATTCTATCCACACATAACACTCACGCATTACCATCATTGCAGTACAATTAACACGGTTGTCAATTTCGTGATGGCACAAACCAACATGTCGTTAGGCAACAATTCCACCCCTGTCAAAATTGCAAGAGGGTGGATTTTAAACAGCACACCAGAAGTTTTTAGAATATCTCAGAGATATTTAGAGAAACAAGCCTTGGTTGAAAAAAAAGACAAAACTGGTGGCTTAACGTTAATATTATTTTATTGTTAACAATTCATACCCCCCCCCTCCTTTCTACACCGGCGCCATTCTGGTCACTTCTTGAACTTGTTATTTAACGCTTTTAATTTAATCCTGATATAAGTCTTTACCATCAGTAACTGAACTTTTTTGTGGAGTTGTAGATTGTCATCCTTGTCTCTACCATCCATAAACTTGCCCTTTTTTGTGCTGTTGTAATGTATGTGAATTCTCCAATTTAAAATACGGCAAAGAGAAAATTGGAATGTTTATTAGAACGAAATGCAAATTTTGTTCTGGTATTATGGAATTAATTGAATGTTATATTTCTTTATTTGCTATAATAGAGGGTGTTCCTAAATTGGAGGTACAAACGAAAAGGGGAGATTCCTTGAATAGTTGTAGGAAGAAAAAGTCCCATAAACATGGGTCCGCAAACGTTTCGTTTTCAAGATACAGAGTGTTAAAGTTTGAATTTTTTTCAAGTTTTTTTCTCATAGTATCTGCACTTCACAAGATATTCAAATGAAATTTGGCATAGATATTACAATTAAGAGTTTACACCTTGTGACATGCCAATTTCGATTGCAAATCTACAGGGTGATATTTTTTCGGGAACACTGTCCACTGTTGTCGTCCAGAACTTTTTTTTGGTGAGCCACTGGTACTTTCAAAAATTGTAAAGAAAAGCTTTGTTGTTATAGCAAACTTTATGTTCTCTTGTAGTTTTGTCGTATCTACTACCGATTTCGAGAAGAAAATTTTGAATGATTCTCTTGAAATCCGAATTGTCATAGAAATCTAGTTACCTACCTAGTAGGCTGTGGTGAATGAATAAATTTATTGTTAGTTTTGACACATCAAATTAAACTCCTGTGTTTTGAAAATTAAAGATGGTTGCATTTTAATATCAAAACATTCCGAATTTTACGAATTCCGAAATGACTGACATGCATTTCATGTATGGTCTTGCAAATGGTAATTCAAGAGAAGCTAAGCGTCTTTACATGGAACGCTATCCCAATAGAGTGATGCCTGGTCATCGGATGTTCTCTAATATTCACAGGCGTCTTTAAGAAACTGGATCTTTTTCTGCGAAAAATATTAATGAAGGTAGACCACGAAGTGTGAGAACACCACGACTCGAAGAGGCAGTGCTGAACGAAATAGAAGAACATCCAGGAACCAGTACAAGAAAAATTAGTGTTACCTTAAATACAAGTCATCAAGTTGTTTGGCGGATCTTGCGGGATTATTTGCTCCATCCTTATCACATTCAGAGGGTACAGGCGCTCTTGCCTCGAGATTGTCATCCAAGAATTATTTTTTGTCAGTGGTACCTCAACAGACTATTGAACAATCCTCATTTTGATTACCAAATCCTATTCACTGATGAAGCCTGTTTCTCAAGGACTTCAATCATAAATTTTCATAATGAACACATATGGGCTGAGGAGAATCCACATGAAATTGCAGAAGCTTATTTTCAAGAGGAATTTTCATTAAATGTGTGGGGTGGTAATATTGGCGATTATTTGATTGGTCCTTTCTTCTTGCCAGGGCGACTTACTGGTCAATCATACAGACATTTTTTAGAGAACGATTTGCCCTTGTTATTGGATGATATACGTCTTATGATGCGACGTGAAATGTGGTTCATGCACGACGGTGCTCCTGCTCATTTTTCACTTTTGGCTAGGGAGTACTTGAACGAAAATTATGTAAACAGGTGGATTGGACGAGGTGGACATCAGCCATGGCCCAGATCCCAGATTTAAATAGTTTAGATTTCTTTCTATGGGGCCATCTGAAATCTCAGGTGTACATAACGCCAGTGAATACCGTAGACCAACTGAGAAATCGTATAATAGGCGCCTTTGATACAATTAGGAATACTCCAAGAGTGTTTGAAAGAGTTCGATCGTCTATGAGAAGAAGAACAGAAGCTTGTATAAGGGTTGGGGGAGGACATTTTCAACAATTGTTGTAGTTTAGTTCCTTTGTTGTTATTTAGTGTTTTTATTATGATTAATTTTTGAGTTGTACGTTTCTTGCAGTAATACATTTTTTTTGATGATTATACCAGTTTATCGAATCTTTGCTAGTTTAATAATTCAAATTTTTTTTCTCGAAATCGGTAGTAGATACGACAAAACTACAAGAGAACATAAAGTTTGCTATAACAACAAAGCTTTTCTTTACAATTTTTGAAAGTACCAGTGGCTCACCAAAAAAAAGTTCTGAAGGACAACAGTGGACAGTGTTCCCGAAAAAATATCACCTTGTAGATTTGCAATCGAGATTGGCATGTCACAAGGTGTAAACTCTTAATTGTAATATCTATGCCAAATTTCATTTGAATATCTTGTGAAGTGCAGATACTATGAGAAAAAAAACTTGAAAAAAATTGAAACTTGAACACTCTGTATCTTGAAAACGAAACGTTTGCGGACCCATGTTTATGGGACTTTTTCTTCCTAAAACTATTCAAGGAATCTCCCCTTTTCGTTTGTACCTCCAATTTAGGAACACCCTGTATATTGATTTTCTAAAAACGAAGAGACTCATAACCTGATCCCTTTTTCTAGGACAGAAAACTAAATGGTCTGGCTATTGTGGCGCCAGAACGAAGTGTTCAAACAAAAGTAATTTCAGTTTTACCATTTCATTATCATACTCGTCTGTTTTCTAATGTAAATGTGTGGGCCTCCGGTAAGAAGCTTCAAAAACTTTAACAAATCAAAAGTCATGTGACAAAAAATTGCTCTTTCTGGGTGTAAACCTTCTATGTCACTGCGCACTGAGTATGTTATATCTTACAGTTAGTTATAAAAGGTACGATAAAAGTGACTAAAACCGGAGCTTGAAGAAAAATAATAGCGAGATGAGTGTGCAAGCTATAATTACTAATTAAGGGATTGGTTAGTTGAAATTGTTTGAATTGAGATTATGAACAGATACTAGGAATTTATTAAGCAAAGATATTATTATTAATGATCCGTTAAAATTAGAATTATCAATTAAACAAATTAAAGTTTTTATTTGTATATATGAAAGAGCATTTGAATCGAAATTATTTAACAGATATAAATTACAAAAATATTAATTAAACTCTGATTTTAGGAACCCATCCTAGCGTAATTTCTTGTGAAATGTATACAATTTTTTCGTATTAATATTCGTGCATTTTTTCATTGAAATAAACGTATAATTTTATGTAATTTTCCAATAATAGTTAAACGCATATGTAAGCCAATATTCACTTTCATCTTTAAACAACGTGACATTTTGGAAAAACGAAAGTTCCAACCGCAGTGCAGAGCTGTCACGCAATTGTGTTATAGCATATTTATGTTGTTGGGCTCGCCGCAAAACGAAACCTCAAAACGAAAATAACGCAAATAAGGATGAGAAAAACTTAACTGCACGACATTTTGTGTGATCAATAATAGTAGAAAACAACTGCGAGATCATTAATTCATTTCAACCTAGTTTTAATTACTTACTTATTAAGCATGGAATTGTTTGAGAAAAACACAACAAAGTGATCTTATTTTTCACCTGAAATAAATGACTGTATGCTTTTCAATATTTTGTATCGGCCTGGGAAATTTTTCACAAATGTACCTGAAAATGTGTTTAATTGAAATAATTGTTCAAAACCTTGCATTAGAATTGGAAGCATCTTGTCAAACTTAGACACAAAGAAAAATATCCGGGTCAGGTGCAAATGTTGCAACCCCCAAAAAATAAGTGTGTGGGCCGGTGATTTTAAGGACCGAATTATTGGTACCATTTATTCATAGACGTATTATTAACAAAAATATTTTGCAGTTTTACGCAGTCAAAATGTATCTGCTCTTGAAGGATTTGCCTTTGATTGTCTGGTTTCAGCAAAAAGAAGCACCCCTTCACTATATATATTTTCTAAACTATTTTTTTTCCATATCGGTGGAGTTTTTGGAATGCGCTGCCCAGTCGCCTGATTTTAACCCATTAGTATTTCTCTAGTTCCTAGACTTGCACACTGTTTGGAAGTGAACGGCAGTGACTTTTTCATTGTATTGTTTGACCTAGTTTTAATTACTCAGTAATAAGTATGAGATGGACTGAGAAAAGTACAACAATTTTCTTTATTTTATATGGAAAATAAATTATTGGTATTCTAAACTATTTTCTCTGGTTATGTGAAAATTTTTACATAAATAATTAAAATAACTATTTTAAATAGAGTGATCAACAAAGTGTGTGAATGAAGGTGCTTACTAATTTGTAAGTACTGTTACGAGAATTCATCCGACAGCTGGTGGGCCATCAACCAATTTGTGGAAGGGACATTATTCCGACACTTCTGGGAATCAGAAATGTTTTGTCTCTCAACAGGCCGACTGCTGTCGTTACTGGGAATTCCGTTGAAGCTTCCAGAACACATGAAAGAAGTTTCCCGATAGTTCGTTGACTTGCCCAAATAATTCCGAAAGAAATATATAAATACGGACAGCTGGCGCTGGAGTCATTCAGTATTCGACGGTCATATTATTTAAGTAAAGATAAATTGTAAATAGTTCTCTGAATATAAATTGTGGAAATAAATTAGAGTGAGTTGGACTGTGTTTTTAAATAAATCCAAAAACTGAATTGAACCCGAGTGTGAAAATAAAAGCAGTACAGTACATTTGTGGCCTATCGTGTGTCCTAGTTCGAGGAAGAGAATTTATTTAAACCCAAAACAAAACTAAGTGTTACTGTGGCGAGATGAACAGTTAAAAAGTTTTCATCAATTCAAATTAGCTATTAGTCTCAGGTATTTTCTATTCATTTCGATTCTTTTCAATATAGCTATCATTTGTTCAAGTCTAACACGTTGCGGCTTACGTCTCTACATTTTTAAAACAGAACTTGCAATTAAAAAAAGTCGGCATTATTGTTTTTATTTGTTCTTCGTCTAGTAACTTCAATAATTCTGTTAACGTTCATCCAGATCAGGTGCTTTCCCGTCCTTCATTTGTCTAATAGTTGCAATTATTTCTTCTGTGATCATGGGACAGGTCTCTTAAGTATTGTTTCCATACTTTCTTTTGTCTTCTTTGCTAGAGACCAAATTGTCTCTCTGACATCTGTTATGTTACCTCTGTTATTATTCCGAAACTTTATTTTATGATGGACATAGAAGTTATCGGTGTGACGGAACTCTCTATCCTGGCATTGTTCCTTTTTTCTTCTCGTTGGTTTCTCTTACCTTCTAATGATATCTGTATTTTCTTTTCTCAAGACTTCCAATGTCGGATCCTTTTTAGGGTTCCGTATATACAATATACGGATCCCCTTAGAATATCACTCCGGATTTTTGCCTCTGTCACATCACAGCAATTTTTTCCTAAACTACTGGACGCAATTGGTTGAAATTTGGTACCAACTTTACAGGAAAAATAAGGAGAAACCATTAATATTAATTTTGGGAGGCAAATTATAGAATTAAATGAAAATTTAAAAAAAAAATTCAAACGCATCAGGTAATACATCAAATGAAAGGTCCCATTCTGAGGAACACAAATATATTTTTTTCATATTTAAAAAAAAATTGTGAAACAGATATTAACGAAAATATACCAAAATTTACCCATTCCCCCTTATCTCTAGAAAACGTAAAGTGTTGAAAAAAGAATAGAGGTATAGGGTCTAACCTGAAGTTTACTGGAAAAATAAGAAACCTCTACTTTTAATTTTTGGGGGGTAAATTACAGAATTAAATGGAAAATATAAAATTAAAATTGTTTCTAACCCATCATGGTGTATATCAAATGAACGGGCTCATTATGACGAAAACAAATTTATTTTTTTCATATTTTTAAAATAAATTAATTAAAAGATATTAACAAAAATATAAAAAAAATTACCCATTCCCTCCCCTTACCACCGAAACCATAAGCTGGAAAATTTTGAAAAAAAATGGAGGTATAGCCCCTCACCTAAACTTTACTGGAAAAATAATCAGAAACCCCTAATATTCATTTTGGGGGGCAAATTATAGAATTAAATGGAAAATATACAATTAAAATTGTTTCTAACCCATCATGTTATATATCAAATGAAAGGACTCATTATGACGAAAACAAATAAATTCTTTAATTTTTTTAAAATGAATATTTTAAAATATATTAAAAAAAATATTTAAAAAAATTACTCATTCCCCCATTATTCCCCAAACTATAAGACCTAATTTTTTTTTGTTTACAGGAAAAATATGAAGAAATCCCTAATATTAATATTGTGGGCCAAATTATAGAAATAAACGGAAAATAAAAAAATATTTTTAAACGTATTATGCCCTTTCATTTGATGTATAAATGAAAGGGCTCATTATGAGGAATACAAATATATATTTTTCATATCTTTAAAATTAATTGTTTTCAAAATATTAACATAAAGATGTAAAAAAATTTCATTTCTCGCTTTATTTCCGAAACCACACTATCTAAAATTTTGAAAATAATTAGGAATACTGGGGCTCACTTGAAATTTATATAAAAAATTATTAGAAAACCCCCATAGTAATTTTCAAATGCATCTAATATATCAGATAAAAGGCTCATTATGTGAATTACAAATATATCATATTTTTAAATTAATCGTTTAAAAGATATTAACAAAAATATTAAACATCGACTTAATTCCCACTTTAGCAACTACACTATTTAAATTTTGAAAAATATATTTTATTTGTATTTCTAAATAATTTCAATAACAGATTTAATAATTTAAAATTTAAAACTTGACGTATTTTGCCCTTTATCTTCCAATCTATAGAGCTTCAAAACTCAGACAGTAGATTATAAAAGGCTTCTCTGAAAGTTTATTAGTAAAACAAAACTCTAAAGTTAATTTTTGGGGGTTAGAAAATTAAATACATATGTATTCTGATAAAAATTAAGCGTATCCTGAAGCAGATAAAATAAAAACTCTATGTGTTGAAAATCAAAGTGTATATTTTTTATAAATTTAAAACGCTTCCTTTAAAAGATATTAGGGTAAATATAAGAAAATGCACTCATTTTCTGCTTGTCTGAAACTGGAATGTTAGAATCTTGAAGGTGGCACGGAACCCTTAGTATGCGAGTCCAACTCGCACTTGACCAAATTATTTATGTATAGTTCTTATACTTCTGTTGGTGCTCCTTAGTTGCTAGCCAGTCTCCTATACTTTCTGCATTTCTACTTTTTCTCATTTTCTTTTAGGGCGTTCCTTACTTTCTCCTGAATGATCGGATCTTTTATGGGATCGTAACTCTTCGCCCTCTTGGTTGTTAGTCTTATCCACTTGACATGAAACATTCCAACCAAAAGGACGTAGTCAGGATGTATATGCACCTGGCTATGTTTTGATAGCAGTACAGCTGTTTTGTAATCGTTTATTGACCAATAATCAGTAATCTATCTAGTTTCTTACGATTCTTCTTGGTGCGCCTTTTGGTTGGTTCAACGTATACAGCTTTCGTGGGTGCAGCTGACACCAATCTCTAATACATCGCCCCTAAAGTTTGGACTTCATAGTTCAAAAGAGACAACTAAAAACGCCGTTCTTCTTGCTCCAAGTTTAGCATTTATGAATACTCTCTTCGAGGTTTTGTTCTTTAACTTTGTACGCAAGACAATATATATTATGATATAAAGGTATAAGATATATTGTTTCTGGTCGGGAACGCTTCATCAGTCTTGAACACTTCTTTATGCTTTTGATGCATTTCGTTAAATTTGAAGACGCGAGATGTAAGACCGACATCTAGGATTTTCAAGAGAATCAGTACACAGAGGTGTTCCGAATCTGGAAAACCGTTCCGTGCAATTGCTGTTCTCCCTTAACTCCTAGGACAGAATGTCACGATAAAATTTTCAGGTTGACTTCATATATTGTCTTGCGTACAAAACTGGAATAAGACACCTCGAAGAGAGTATTGGGCAATATCTCTGACCAGGTGAAGTCGTAAAATCCTAGATGTCGGTCTTACATCTCGCGTCTTCAAATTTAGCATTGAAGTTGATATTGCAATTCCACATCTTATAACAAAACTTCTTTGTTTTGTTTTTAAACGACAATTGTGATCCAATACTACATCAGTGCCAGCGGATACAATTAATAAGAAGGTACGTTAAGATGGTAGATGCGACCTTGTCGAAATGTTGGCATTTCATCAGAGATCCCAGAAGGAATCAGTTATACTAAATCACGGTAATGGCTTTACTATGTCGCAGGTCTATACCGCGCGTGGATAATTTTTCCAGAAACCGTATGATATTTCTTAAATTATTTAGGCATGGTTCGAGAAAAAAACTTCTTTTTTTTAGTAATCGTAGTTACGCACAGATTCATGTAGGTAGAAAACAGTGAACAGTCATTTTATATTTGTCAATATTTTGAAAATTTTCGATCTATTGAAAACGTTTCTTCAGCAAGCTGTTTTTTGTATATTGGGGAACAATCAAGCAGCCAATCTTTTCCAATTATTTTCAAGTCCTAATAAAACTGGCGATTATGATCTTGAGCTAAATTTCTGAAGTAACATATATGCCTCGTATATATATTTTTTTATGAGACGAAGTATTTAGTCTCTAATCGAATGCAATTTACTAATACTTTTTTTCTATTTAGTATATGCGACGTAAAACATACTCATTATTTTTTGTGAACACATTTTAAGCAAACTTTAACGTTACTCGGTAGTTATTAAAAAAATTGGGTGACGAACAAGTGGGGTAATGCGAAATCCACTTGTTCTTTACGATTATTTTCAGACAATTATCTATATGAACAGATTGTTTTTATAGCGGTATTGTTTACATGGTGGATAGATTTGTGGGTTATTTGAGACCTCAGATGTATGAATGAAACACACACAAGCCGCAATTTGTGCTTTTATTTTTTACACTTACACTAAATAACATATTTCGTACATTGTTCGGAAGTCTATTTGAGATAGTAATTAATTTCTATTTTATTTTGATAAAAAAATGCTGTATGATATTAATATTGATTTAATCACTTATGTATAAATGTGATTAAAACCAACCAAAGAATTGTTTAGAATGTGATTTTGTTTTTTATGTATTTAATGTTATTATAGTCTACAACAAACTATACTGGGCGTTTTCTAATTGAATGCCATATGTGTAATAATACGTTATTATTTTTTGAGATACAGGGTGTTAAAGGTTTCCAAAAAGCCTATTGCTTCTTTAATATACCGCTCCAGATATATTAATGAATTTTCGTATGCATTTTTTGTCTCAATTAGGCATTTTCTAATGTTTTTTCCAGTGGCGTCCGTTTGGGGCTTGAAATTAATTGTTATAATAAAAATATTTTATGTCGCTTTTTTGTCTTGAAATAAAAATTATTTTTTTAAATGCACGGTTTTTACTTTAGAAGCTATTTCTCTGCTAATGTCATATCACTAATATGCCAATGGAAGGAAAACATAGTTTATTTATTAATTGAAAACCGATGTTTGAGAATAATTTGAGGGTGTTCTCCTCCCACACGTAGGCAAACTTCGACTGACGCACACTTTCAAAGATTCCTGTAGTGCGTTTCATGGTTTGGTAAGATGCTATTGTACGATTTCGTATCTCTTTTTAGCTGCTCTCAGAGAAACTAGTCTAACCTATTTAAGTCTGGAGACTTAGGGGGCCATGACTGCCGAGGAAGAATCTCAGACTACTATCAAAGGAAAGCTTGATAAACACTATGGGATTCTGCACTATTAAGGTTAATGTTTAAGAGGTGGTTTACTGGGTTCCGATGGCGTTATACTAGCACAAGTGATGAACAAAAACACAGTCCAGACAGTTTTTCGGATATACTTGGTGTTATTCACAAAAGATTACCTTGAAAAGGCTAAAACGATCACTGGTGAATATTATTTGGAGGTTTCATATTGATTCGATGTTCATTTGAAACAAAAACGACAGCGTTTGACGATGAAACAAGTTCTGTTCCATCAAAACAATGCACGTGTGTATTCACCATCGCAAAAATCCATAAATAGGGCTACGAACCTTATCCAGTATATTCTCCAGACTTAACCCCCTGCTACAGTTTCTTATTTCTAAAACTGAAGTAATGAGTGGGCGGTACGGGATTTGGGTCTAATGAATAGTTCATCACTGAAACTAACGGCTATTTTGAGGGCTGTGAGGAAATCTATTATTTGGAAGGAATAAAAAAATTGTAAAAGCGCTAGACCAATCGTATTGAAGTAAAAAAATCTTTTTTTCAACAAGTCACTGACTTATCAAACTATCCTCGTATGTGGAAGAATCATATATTTTTTAGCATTATTACTAATCATTTGAAAATGGTAAATATATATTTCAGTTTCCGTTTTTGTGGTATTTTCTTCCGGATTTTTTTCTATATTATATTTTTCTTCTTTGTTTACCTCGCTCTCTTCGTTGTCATCTGCATCCATATCATAGTCTGAAGGATCAGACTATAATAGCAAAAAAGGATCAGACAACAATAACAACAAAATATAAAATGTGTTTCGATATAATTAGTTATATAGTATAAAAATTAAATCATGACCAACCAACCATTTAAATTTAAATTTAAAGAAACTTTCTTTTAAGTTCTTATTTGTTGAAATATGGTGGGTAAACTTCGGGACACTGCATTCTCAATTTATTTCCAAATTTTAAGGTCAGTTTGGGTTGAATTTTAGAATTTTTAATATATCTTTTAAAAATGTTATTATAAAAATATAAAAAATGCAATTGTATTTCTCACAACGAAATCTTTCATTTGATTTTTGAGTAAGGCCATATATATTTTCAAAATTTTCGGTTCAGTAATTTTGGAGGTAAAGGGAGAATGTGTGGATTTTTGTATATTTTCATCAATATCTTTAAAAAAACTCATTTTAAATAAAGAGGAAAATATATTTGTTGTCATCATAATAAGCCCTTTCATTTGATGGATGTGCTTTAAAAATATATTTTTTTATTTGTAATTTAATTATACATTTTGCCCCCAAAATAATATCATTTTGGCTCTATTTTTCCCATAAACATTATGTGAGTCTCATGCGTATATGTGTCCTATTTGGTTTTTAAATTTTACAACTAGTGGTTAATGATAAGATAAAGGCGGGAATGGATCGATTTTTGTATATTTTCGTTAATATCTGTAACAGAAATTATTTTAAAAATATGAAAAATTATAATTGTATTTCTCATAACAGAACCTTTTATTTGATATATTACACGATAGGCTTGATTTTTTTGTTTTTCATTTAATTTTTTAATTTATTCCTCAAATTAATTTTTGGCGAGTCCATATATTTTTACAAAATTTTAGGTTCAGTTGTTTTGGAGATAAAAATGTGTCGATTTCTGTATATTTTCTACAATATCTTTAAAAAATCATTAAAAAAAAAACGAGTTAAAATATATTTGCGTTCATCATAATAAGCTCTTTCATTTGTTCACTTACATAATGTGCTAAATACAATTTTATTTTTTATTTGTCATTTAATTTTATAATTTGTCTCAAAAATTATATTATTTTTGCTTTATTTTATCCATAACCTTTGTGTAAGGCTGTGTGTTCCTATTTTATTTTTAAATTTTAGACTTAGTGGTTAATGAAAAGATAAAGGCGGGTAGGGGCGATTTTTATATATTTTCGTTCATATCTGTTATAGAAATTATTTCAAAATCATGGAAAAAATACTTTTGTATTTTTAGTAAGTCATTTATTGATGTATTACGTGATTCGCTATAACTGTTTTTTTTTTCATTTAATTTTATAATTTGCCCATAAAAAACATTTGGATTTTCTTTTTATCTTTACACATTTCTTGTTTTTTTTCCAAATTTTACCTATGGTTTCCGAAGTAGAGGGGAATGCTCGATATCTTGCGTTTACACTCGTACTCGTGATATGGTAACCAAATTGTGCAGTGATCAGTATTTATAACTACAGGGAATTTTGAAACCCTAAAGGGAATAGATTTTTTTCATGGAAATTGTCGAAATTAGGGAAAAAAAAACATGTCTGTACGAACAGCCAGTAAACCGGGTAATTGTACGAAATTGTATTACACTTTGTTCTCCATTAACAATTTTCAAGTACTTATCTGTCGCAGGAAAAATCTGAGAAGAGAAAACCCTAATGGACAGGCAAAATAAACCTATTTGTTAACAAAAATTAATTTTTTAATGCTTATTGTTTAATAATTTCTATCTACGCTACTATATGTACTTGTGAGGAGTTAAAATATTTGGAAATGAATGAGATGTGATTAGAGATATGGCCAAAAATTGTGATATATACTTTTGCATCTCCCAATTTACGTTTAGGTTACAACAAATAAAAGAAATAGGCTGATAGGCGAATTCTTCAATGCAATATTTGTATTTAGAAGTAGTTTACTGGCCGTGGAAAATGATAGGTCGGTTAAATTAGAGAAAAATAGCCGTCCAAGATCTTTTTGTCTTATTGCAAAATTCCTCTTATTGTTTCACGTACAGGGTGAATTGTGAAAAATTCCTAAATTAATTTTGTTGAATATTTGGAAATTATTGAGTTTTCTGCTTTACAAAATGGTCTCTTCAAACTCTTTCTAACGTTTCTTGTTCTGTATCTACATACTAGTCTGAAAACAGCTGCTTTATGTTTAATCCTATCACTACCGCATCTGAATTCGCAAAAGTTCAAAAGCATTAAAACGCATCATTATTGTTATTAAAGAGTACGTGAACTGAATGGAACAATGGGATTTTTTTCCGATTACTTCGCAGGGAAATGAACTTGACGCTCTCATGAATGAAACAGATTCTATTTTAATGATTAGTCATTTTTCATGCAACAGATCTTCACAAGATGTTAATGCAGTAATTGAACGTCGAAACGTAATAACAATTATTGAGATTATATCTGAAAAGAAAACGCGTTATTTCATCAAAATTATCTTGCAATGACCACTCTGGGTTTTTTGCGAATTAGAAGTAAATTAATTATCGGCAAACGAAGTTCTTGTAATTTCAAAATTAACTTATACCGTTGTTTCCCTTTTATTCTTTTGCTTGAGTTGCGAAACCCTAAAGAATCAGCCGTGCGAAACGCAACCTTGGAAAATACAGCACGATTACCAGCTGAAACGTGGTTTCACTTAATGCTCCACCGTTGCGCATATACACTCTTGGCAAATATGAATGAATGATTGTAATTTTAGCTTTTATCTGACCTAAAAATCAAGTTTTTCTTCGAGAGAGTCGGGCATGATGCATTGCTTGTTTGTTTACTTAGGGAAAATTATAAACATAATCACTTGTCTATGTTTATAATGTATAAAGATTACGATTACATGCTTTATTTTACATCCGGAGTTTATTTCCTTATTTTGATTCTTCCAAGATTAAACCTTTCGATGACGAAAAGTACGCTAAGCTGGGTTATGATCAGAAAATATGTTAATTAATTTATTTATTCAGCTACTTAGCTAATTTTAAAATATTACAGATAATTTCACACTGCTAGTTACATTTTAGTGTTTTCTTAATCATATACTCAAAATTTTTGTAGTAAAAATTCTTATAGATGGAGCCTCTTTTATCTGAACTGGTAGTGCATTGAAAGCGCGGCTACTCTTATTCATTAATCTTTCTATAAAAAAATGTTGGTACGTACAGTCGTATTGAATTCGTTCTTGAACCTCAAACATCACGAATGGAGTTCCTCGAAGTTTCCTTGGACTTCCATCGTCTTGAAATGACTGATCTCACAATGTTCCAATAGCTTTGGATCTACTATCAGGTGAGTGATGGGAAATTCAGTTTACCCGTCGTATTTATATCCTTAACCGGTCATTCTCATTGGGTCGCTTAATCCCCTGTCTCGTCTAATCAGCGTAGCCGGACCTGGAGATTGGTGGCGTAGCGGCAGTGCCTCAAGAAAAGGTCTCCAAACGTTTTTAATTGGGACGCTGGGCTAGCTGATTATATTCTCATTAGAGATTATGTATGCCGTGTCGATGATTTTTTTTTATACCAATGCTCTTCCTTGTGAATTACCCTTGCCTGGTCCCAGTTGATGTTGTGGTGTTCGGTCCATGCGTGAGTAGCTATGCGGAGCTCCTTAACCCCGGTGTCCAGTGGTCGCTTAGTCTCCCCAATGTAGAGATTGCCACATTCACATGGGATGCTGTATATACAGTTTTTTGGTACTGCAGGATTATCTGGCTTTGTTTTTGTGATCATGCTCCTCAAGGTGTTGTTGCTCTTGAAAATCCATTTTGATACCATATTGTCGGAAAAACTTAGACGCATTGGCCACGGATATGGAATCAAAATGGTTTTCATAAGCACCTTGAGGAGCATGATCGCAAAAACAACGCCGGATAATCGGCCACTCGACAACAGGGTTAAGGAGCACCGCCTAGCTACTCAAAGGGGAATAGCTAACAAAGTCCCGATTAGCAACCACAACATCAAATGGGACCACGCAAGGGCAATTCACAAGTAAGAGCACTGGTATAAAAGAAAATTCATCAAGACGGCATGCATAATCTCTACTGAGAATATAATCACCGAACCCAGCGTTCAAATTAAAAACGTTTGGAGACCTCTTAATAAGCATGACCGGTTAAGAGTATAAATACGACGGGTAATCTTTCCATCATTCACCTGATGACGAAAGTGTTGTGATATCAATAATTTCAAGACGATGGAAGTCCAAGGAAACTTCGAGGAACGAGTTACATAGTCTACCAGCTTCAGGTTAATCACGAATGGAGATCTTAACGCCTCTAACCATCAAATCCCATTCGTGGTGCCTTTTTGTATTACATTTTGTATACCAGAATCGTGTTTGCTTTTTCGACATTCTCGTGTACCGGCAACCAAATTTATTACACAGTAGAGAGGTCTTAGGTTTTCCAGTAACATCTTCCTTTTGTTTCATTTGTGTATCCTGTCATATGTTGTTTTTAATTGCTTGTTTGATTGCATGGTGTGGGTATCCATTTTGTTGAAGAACAGCAGTAATCTTTATCCTTGTGCCCTATGGTTGTTGTTGATCAGTGTTACTGATCTGGAAATTAGTTTATTGTCAACTCCCTGTATTTGTGAGGGGTGATGATGGGAGTCTGCTTACAGATATATATTAGTGTGAGTTGGTTTTCTATAGATAGTGTGTTCTCAAAGTATAGTCTGAGATCTTATGTGGACTAAGGAAGGGCAGCTGTGAATTGAATCCTAGGGTGAATAGAGTTCAAGTGATTTAAGAACTTGAGTAGCCCTTCTTTCCTCAAAGATCATAAGACAAATACGTCATCTACGTATCTAATCCTTGTTGTTGGCTTAAACTTTACTAACTCTCGTGCTTTTTTCTCACAATATATCATGACTGCTCTTTCATCATAAAATTGGTGGGACAATGCTTAGATATGTGGCAAGAGTTTTGTTAGTTGGTACCTCAAAATGTCTGTGATATATTCTGGATCTCTAGGTAGGCTGTTACTGATGTGTATATCTTAAATATGAATCAATGTTTTTGTGATAATCCGATCTACCAATTTTGGTGAAATGCGTTTTGCTTAAAACCTTGATAAGTGATTTTTGAATATTTTCTACCTGGCGTCACAATTAGTACAATATACAACTTCATTTTTTTTTAAATAAAGTTAAAAACAATTTAAAATATAGTCAAGGACTCATATGGGTATATTTCAACACAATACAAATAACTCAAAAACCGTATACGCTATGATAAATGTGGAAAATTAATCTTAAAGCGGAATAATCTTACAAAATGACAATTATATCTTTACACCGACACCGAGAGGATGACATGAGAACGAGTGGATGACAACAGCTATAGACACTTTTAGAAAAGAGTCTGTACTGAAATTAGGATAGAAAAAGAAAGATGACTAAATGGGAGATGTAAGGCGGCAAAAATATTAATCGCGTCGTAGAGAGATTCATTCTTCAGAAATAAAAGTAAGAGAAATTGTGGACTATAGAGCAAAATATCCATAAGCTTCATCAGAAACAAACAATAAAATAATAGCAGAAATTGAAAGAATAATATAAGCGTAGAAAACTCAGGAAAACAACAAAGCTTCAGGACTGCATCACATCTTTAACAACAACTATGATACTGAGTATTTTACTGAAAATTGGCTTTTTTCCACTTTTATCACAACATCGAAAACAATTAATGCAAACATCTGAAATGATTAGTCTAATGAGTCAGTATTTTTCCTTCGTGTCCTAAACAGAAGACAACTTATAAAAAATGCGAATAAGTGAGTGGAGATAATCGATTTGATTTCAGAATCGGGTTCGGAAGCAGAGGAGCTACATTCACTCTATAAACGTTAGTACAGAACGCCCCGAACATTGAAGAGATGTCTTTATATGCTTCATCTGCTAAGAAAGAGTATTTGATGTTACGTCAAACATGAGCTCATGTCCTATCAGGGCTTGATGGAAAAGACATGCGACTTATCTCTGACCAATACTGGAACCCAAAAGCAGGGATTTATTAAACAACTCGGGAACAACAAAAGTTTGAAATAAAAAATGCGCCACGCAGAGTTGGATGTTATTTAATTTATATATAGACAGAGTATATATTGAGGCAGTCTAGGACAACTCAGTTGGCATTAATGTAAACAAAACTACAATATTCTATATGCAAATAACATTGATATAATAACAGATGATGGAATAGATCCCCAGGCATTACTAAATCAAGACACTGAAGCAACTAAAATTTAGGTCTATAAATTAACATTGGCCAAAACTTGTTTATGCTGGTTAGTAGAAACAATATTACGAACACCCGAATTCAAATAAATGGAAATAACACCGAAAAAGCCTAAGATGCATGTTTAATGAAATATGGAACTCAAACTATGAAATGAGATGCAAGATTGAACAAGCACGAATATTATTCCTAACACTTTAAAAAAATCTTACAGAAAGGAACTTATATACTTCTGCCTCACATACAAAGTGGTAAGATGCTGTATCTGGTGTATAGACTGGAGGCCTGGACAAGCAACCACAGTTAACAAAATGGAAGCGTTTAAAATGTGGACCCTACAACGAGTGCTTAATATACCCCGGGTCGATCACTTAACATATCGACAACTCTTCGATATAATGAAGAAAAGAAAAATAGCATACCTGGGATATATAATACTTGGAGAACGTTGACCCGTTCATCACTTTATTCTTCGGAGTAAAATAGAAAGGGTAAAACGGGGAATAGGAAGGAAACTTCTTGACTTACAATCATATAAAGCACCTCCTAGAACGTTAAGAAGAAGACTTGCTTAATAATGGGTGAACTCATCATTATGTAAACCCCATGAAAACGGTCACAGTTAGCTTTTGGTTTGAGGAGGGCAAATTGTAAAGTTTTCGATTGTGTTATTGTTATTTTTCCTCACTAGCTGGTGCCTTCTTCAGGATCAAACCCCGAATCTCCGTTACCCAAAACATTTTTCTACTGTCAGAAATAGAAAAATTGGTTCATACAATTTTTCTATTTCTGAATTTGAATTTGAATATTATAAGGTTCATAATGAATGAAACAGAATTACAGATCGTATTTTTTATTATAAAATATTTCGGTACAGTTTGTTTTATGATTTTATCTCTTGTAGAGTTGACATCTTCTGACTTTGCAGTTCTTTAACTCTTCTAATGCTTTTTCACTTTCCTCGCTGGAATTTTTGTCGCTTCCGCTTTGAATACGTGGAGGTTCTAATCGTTTAAAATCCCACATTATATTTTTCTATTCTAACTGGACTTTAATAGCTTCTATTTGATCTGAGACTGAATCTGAACCAGGTGGTCTGGTTTTACATTTAACTGGACTTTTAGAAGAACTTCCAAAATCGGTTGGTGTTTGTTTCTTAGGGAGAAAAAGTTGCCTAAAAATAATAATTTTTGAGAATCAAGTTATATTCAGTTTAATTCAAACTGGTAAATAAAATATTTATATTTTTCTCATGTTATAATATTAATGCTTGACCTTTAAATGGTTACTACGTTATCAAAATACTGGAACGTTGGGAAAGCTTCAATCGAAATGTAAATAACTGTAGATACTATATTAGAAGATAAATACGAAATGGAGTTCTAGAAACTGTCAAGTCTATTCATATTTATTACACACCCACCTAATGCATAAATTCTCCAGTTACATTAATAATGATGATGTCATTGAAAAACTAATTTCGAGGCAATTATTTGATCGATGCTTTAAGTAAACTCATTTATCTGATAGTGTGCATGTATGCATATGTATATATAGTCTGTCGTCATAGAGCAACATTTCAATGGGGAATGTATTGCAGAATTCAATAATTGTGACAAATTTCATTGTCATTATGATTAAGTTTTAAATTTGAAGATAATGTAACACATATACTAAATTGTACCGACGTCAAACAATATTTATATTAGTATTTTTCAGATCCAAGCATTATTAAAGTTTTTTATTATACAAATTATCTTTAAAAGAGATTTTCAATATTGTAAAGTGAGGTTGTTTGTTACACTGTACTCCGAAACCGCTTATTCTATTTTGAAGAATTTTGGTACAGAGTTAGATTAGACCTTGAAGACGGTTATAGATTACTTTTCCTTGCGAAAAACTTACTGTCAGGGAAGGGGTAATTTTTGTATGTAATTTTTTTTGCGTCTTTGCAGAATTATTGTTTATAATTAATATTTAAATAAATTGATTGGAGATTAGACAATTAGTTTCATGTATACATTAAAAAGTAGGGACACAATATGCATCCCTGCCTTACATTATTTGTTATTTGCCGTTCTTGAGCTGACATTTAGCTGTTAATACGATTGATTCTAGTACATATTTCTTATTAAGCGTTAATCTTTTGTGTCAAGTCCAATTTATTACATCGTTTCAGTCATTATTTTACACTGTCAAAATGTATTATTTCTGGGTAAACATTTTGCCATGGTGAAAAACAATTTAGTGTTTTCTATATGTGCTGACATATTGTAACGTAACTTTTATAAATGCTGATTTTAAATTGCCCATACTCCAAATTATCTTATTCCATTCCCTGACTTTTAACCCAATTTTTATTTTTTTTATATTTCCAGGTATATATTACCTACGGAAACTGAAAGCAGTTTTTAACTTACGACTAGCCCTGTAGTCTTTAAATTCAGAAACACCCGGATATTTATGAAGTTGAGATATTTACCCTGAATATTTAACCTAACTTATAAATACCGAGGTATACCATATCTCTAAAGATGCCTCAAAATTATTTTTTTATGAGGAGATATTAAGACACATTAACCGTTAACATAAATTAATGTTTAATATGAAATTAGTAGCCTATGACGTCAATGAGAAGTGCAGACGAAAAAAAAACATAAAATAAAATTAGTAAGCCGTGGAATTAAGGGTCGAACATAAAAGAATAAGCTGCCAAAGTATGAGTAGTGTTACAGAATTTAAATAGGTAGAACGTAGCTTAAAACACCTCCTACTCCTTCTTGCTTCAAATAGAGACCTCTGATTGGTTGCTTTAGATTATTTTCGTTAAAATTGATTATGTCCAAGATTTAATTGAAATGTTGAAGAGGGAGTGCACAAAATTTTATGCTGGGTTAAGCTCAGAACAGGTTGACTGGGTTTAGGATGGATGTGCAATAGGTAACGAATTGTTGATGGACCCGAAATTTGAACAATAACGCGAAATTTAAACCAACAAAAGATGACCCATAGAGGATTACAGGTTTCCGGCATGCGGTTATTGTCGATTCAGTTACCACGGGCGCTTGGAACATGCAGGGTGTTCTGATCTTATGGATGGCGGGGCGGTTTTGGTTGAAGGTGGTAGGTATAGGAGTAAAGTGTGTGAAGCTTAAATTTGATACGCAATCTTTCAAAAGTTATACTGAGTATTTTCTGCACAGCCTATACACACAACAATTTTTAGGAACATAATTAGTGATTAACTTCGCTAGCTTCGAATAAATTAATGATGCACGCATGGTACTTCGTGTACGTGAAAATTATTATGATCAATCTGAGTATATCAGTTCATCAAGAACCTGGAATTCCAAAATCCACTGTTCACAAAACCTTGAAGAAAAGCAAGTACCAAGGTTTATATGACAATTATTAACACTAAAGATTGTAAGTTTATCGTGATTCTTAGGAAACTAATTTAGACAGATGAAACCCGATTTGTCGCTTGTGGAGTATCAATAAGAATAATTATCTTACCATTGGTTTAATGAAAGTTAACTTGTGATGCGTTTTATTATCCTTTAGATTTATGTTCGTTTTTTCATTTTTTTAGATCTCCAAATTTTGCCCTTCTCTGCTCTTCCCAAACCGCTTTACTTGTATATAAGGGGTATCACTAAAAGAGCAATTCTTTTGGAACTACCATAAATTCGAAATTTTTTAAATAAATCGTGAATCGAGTGTAAAAAATCGTTATAAAGGAACCTATTTCGAAAGAATTTTTACCTAAGGTGTTAAAGAAATTACTTCAATGAATCTAAACTTTTAATACTCTTTCTTCACTTTTTACATTTATAATTAGCATACTTTTTCACTTTCATTTCCCATTGGTGATTAATTTCATAGTCTACAAATTTCATATTAGAGCTTAATTTATATTTTTGTAATATCTCCCTAAAACATAATTTTGAAATATTTTATCCTTGAAAAACTTGTTCTAAGGTAAATTGAATGAAGAAAAAAAACCAAAGATTTTGCTTAATAAGGCAGAAACTGCAGTTCCACTTTAACTTTCTAACGTAGTTAATTAATTAAAATTTTGTCGCCTTTGAGGATGCTTTGTTTAAAATAAAACTAAATAACTATTTGATTTCTTCTGTATAATTAAAAGATAATTAGAATGTTTTTGGATCGGAACCGTCTCAAATAAAAAAAAAACAATGTCGCTGTTTGGTAAAATAAAATGATGTATGTGATTTGATAACTAAACAACAACTTGACGAAAAATAAAATAAGTTCTGAAGAAACATAGTATTGATATATTGACATTATTTAGCAGAACATCAAGTGCAGTAAAATTACCGAAAACGCATATTGTGTAAGATGTACCATATATAAATCATTTAGGCTATATTGTACTGTGTTACTAAAATTTCAACCACCAAAATTTAACTTCAATTTATAAGCTGTATAATTTATTGCATATTGCTTTCTAGTGATGGGCGATATTTCTCTACCGGTGACTTTGACCCGAGATTCAGGTGGTCGCTGACAGGGGCGGCTGTCCCTTGAGTGCACTCGTGCGCTGAACCACCAAATTTAATAAGCTTTTAATATGATTAAGAATCAACACAAAATGTTTAATAAATACCATTTCAATAACAACGAATTTAATAAAAAACATTTTAAGCTCTAATCCAAACTTGTATTAAGACTTATATTCGCTTGAAAGAATATTTCACCGTGCACTTCGGCTTGCGCACGGTGAAACTTATATAGCTTCTATGAGATACGATATAACACTCTTAGCGCGTGAGATAGAAGATAGTTAATGTAAACTATATGGAGTAATTGGCTGATTCTCTTACGCCTCACCGAGACACCGAGTTCTGCTGATATTGACCGGACGTATCCGAACGTTTCAATAATTAAAATTTTTGTTTACGTGATTTAATTAGTGGTTGGTTTGTTTTTGTCCTGGTAGTCTATGAACAATATTTAATATACAGAGTGTGTGTTTGTTTACATAACTGTGAAAATGAGTATCAACTTTAACATTGACTATATTAAAAACAATAATAAATCGTTTCAAAACAAATTAGATATAAAATTGGCTGGTCCACCTAAGCCATATGTTAATTGAAAACAAGAGAAGTGAAATTTATAATAAAAAGAAATGGTTGTTTGGATGTGCTGGCATCAATACATTATTTTGTCTTCATTGCATTATTTATGGCGGGGAATCAATTTGGACGGAAACTGAAGTGAAGGATTAAAACATTTCTCAGAAGTACGATCTCTCAGGACTGGCTAAATGCTCTTTCTGTGCTTAGTATTGAAAAAATATTTTCAATCAATGCCAGACTTTAGTAAAAGGGTCATTGAACATTTCCATTGCGAAAAAAGTCGACGAATATTTTAATTAATAAAAAATAAATGCAGTATTAGCAAAGCTATTGTTTGTTTTGTTGCATCTTTGAATCCTAATATTTGACCAGTAAAGTGCACTACCAGTTTCATAACCTACCAGCCGCCACTGGTCGCTGATTTTACCGGCGACCTAGTTCTCCGCAAAGTAGTGAATTGAGTGGCTGCCTGAACGTCGCACGTTAGCTCGTAATCCTCGTATAGTCCCATCGTCCTGGGATTGTAATTGATCTACCGGCGGCCACAATTGGTGATCACAGCCTGCGACTTATTTCTACGCAAAGCAGTCAATTGGGTAACAGCATGCCCTCCACACGGTACCTCGTAGTCTAGAGATGGTGTTTGTTCTATACCGGCGACGGTAGAACAAACACCAAAGTTTTTTTTTCACCGTCCTCGGTGTGTGTCTACTTTTGCATTATATGTTATTTTAATTGATTTGAGTTTTTGTTTCAAGTCAAATTAAGTATATCAAACATTATTTTATATCTTTAATTTTATTAGTTTTTGTTAAAAAAAAACTGGAAAAATGATATTTGGAAAATTTTTACGGCTGATGTTGGTCACTATGCCAAGTGCAATAGAGAAAAAATTATTATAAAACAACAAATTCTAACATGAAGAAGCACATGAAAACTAATCATCCTACCATTTCTATAATTATAAATTAATAGCAATGTCAAAATCTGATCTTTAAATATCGTCCAACGGCAACCATACGATATACGACCATACCCTTAATACTATTTGATTTTGATTAACTTAAAACATCACACCAACACAGACCTTGAAATAGCGACCTCAGTCACTTTTTAAAGAAACGGTGACTTCTAAGTCACTGTCACCGATATAACGATGACCTAAAAATCACTGATAAGCTCATGTCTGTTACTTTCCGAAAATTAGTGTAACATCAAGGGGTGGGGTTAGGTGTTAAGAGATTATGGGATGACTTTGGGGAATTGTTGACGTATCAATCGACAGCAATTAATTACCATGGAACAATATTTTTTTCTAAGTTTGCAGAAATTTATTCGTGTCTCGTATCATTACCATGGTAACTTAATAATCATAGTATATAGGATCTTTATGGTGAGTAATTGTCTTTGCATACATGAATTTTTTGAATCTTTTTCTATTACATCTGCTATTTCTCTCAGTTTTTGAGTTTACAAGTAACAGTGATAGATTTTGCTCATGTAATTAATGTATATTAAAAAAAGAATAAGTCTCGGTTTTGTACTTTGTACCTCCTAAAAGAAGAAGTGGCCTTCGATGCTGTATTCTATATTTTTCTTATATAGTTTCATTATTTTTATGATTCTTAGTAAAGGAGAATTTACACAAACAACTCGCTTATTTGACATGTGTTGCACAATATTATTTTAAAATTACTCAGAACTAGACAGTTTTGTTGACCAATGACTCGTGAATTTCACACTTAGTGTTAGTTAACATATTAAGTTATCTTTTCAATACAGCTATTCCATTTTCTGTAGTTTTATTTTTGGTTTTCACACGAAACGATAGACCATGAGATAGCAACGAATAACTACTTGATAGGACGTCCGTCTAGAATGCGAAAAAATTTGTAATAGGTTAGCAAATCAAAATAAATTTTGTATGCCTTTCGTCATTGGCTCCATATGAAAACGCCATCCGGAAACCAATCGCACAGAATTGGAGAAACATTCTCTGGCTAGAACCTAAGTAACGAATTCCCGGTACAGCGGTAAAATTGTCTGGCATTGTGACAATGCTGATGTTATGTTCCAAAGAACAGGTGCCCAACGTTTCACGTGGATGTTTTATCACGTTTTTTTCCCTCGAATTTCCAGCAACAGTATATTACTGTCAATTATAGTTATTTATTTACCCTGAAGATAGTTCGTTTTTTAATAGAAAAGTGACACAAATAAACGATAAGTTATTCCATGAAGAGAGGTATTGCAAAAAGTGAATAGTGAATACTTACTTTCTGTATAAAGGGTGAAGTTTTTTCTCGCTCAAGTCTAGTAAACGTTGTTCGACAGATTCGAATTCGGGCATTGGATCCACAACTTTCTTCAGACTCGGGTGTCTTTGTAAGTTATCTAGTAACTGTTCTTCTGATGAATCGTCTGGCCTTATTTGAGGCGCTAAATCCTTTTGAATAATGTAAGCTTCGCCACCTGTTCTGTATGCCTGTCCACCGAAAGCACTCAAATCAGGGTCGGGGTCAGGATATCTTTTGGCTGTGGAAAAATGTAATTACTTTATTAAATAAAACATATTTAGAAAATATATAACCGACTTCTACCTATAACTAAAAAGCTAAAAACAACTGTAGCAAATAAATAACACATTCAATGTTGTTAGGTAACTACCCAGGAAGTAAAAAATGTAAACATTAAAAGGTGCTCATTCTGTTCAAATTAATTACCTACCAATCTAGTATATTTTGAAGCCGGTGCCAAGCAAATCTAAAACCCTTTATTGCGTACTTATCTACTAATTCATCAAACTTGATTGTTGCTTGGCACCGACTTCAAAAATATACTAGATTGGTAGGTAATTAATTTGTACAGAATGAGCACCTTTTAATGTTTACATTTTTACTTCCTGGGTAGGTACCTAACAACATTGAATGTGTTATTTATTTGCTAGAGTTGTATTTTGTTATAATTATTTTCAGCTTTTTAGTTATAGGTAGAAGTCGGTCATATATATATATATATATATATATATATATATATATATATATATATATATATTTTAAATGTTTTATTTTCAGCATTTTAGGATTTTTGAACTCAGGTAGTTTTCATTCTTTATTTTTTATTTTGTATGTATAACCTAAATAGACAGAACCAGGTAGCATCGAAAGCCTCAACATTACACAATGATACTTTCTCATTTAAATTGAGAGGTAAATCTTTACGAACAAAATGTACCAGTACGCGTTGACTTAATAAGCCCAAAATATATTTATGCCTTATGGACTACGCCATGTTACCTTTTTTCAACTTTTTTGACAACTAGATAATTCCACTCCAACCTATGTACCAACCATCCTGTACATACGACTGCCCACTCACAAGCATAAATTTGTTACCTGCCTTCTATAGGACGGAGTTAAATCCGTCCTATATTTCAACCATAGTATATAACTCCTTGTGGGCTAGCCCATAAATTAGTTAATTTTTTACATTTAATATTATCGTCCTGTGTAACATTAATTCCTTTCCACACTTTATGCAACTTCTTATGGGCTATAAAAGAAATAATTTTTTAATCACACTGTATAAATATAATTCAACTGCAGCATATATTTCAACCATCGTGTATATGATTTGCTTATGTCCACATCATATAACAGTTTTTTAATCACCCTATATAATTTTAATTTCACATTTTTTCCAACATTTTTATACCACCAAACGTCCACTCCACCCTATATTCCAACCATCCTGTATATACGGCTGCCTACGGACCACTATCATTCTAGTCCGTCCTATATTTCAATCTTCATATAAATGCAACTCCTTCTATCACTTTACTTTGTGATTTTGTTTGCTATAACTAAACACCCTGTCTATAAACGCACCAAATAGCATTTTAATTAATTAATTTTAATTTTTTTCTAAATCCTCGGAGGAGAATCTATATTATTTATCCTTGCTAGAGGAAGCAATTTGTAAAGTAGTTAATAAAAATATTACGTAAAATAATATATAATATACACTTTTTTAGTATTTATATAAACAGTTGCATGAACTAATTCGAAACTTGTTATTCAGCTCAGGGCAGCTAGCAGTTTTTTGCTTGCGGTATTGGAATTCAACAACTAAAATGTCACACGACAGTCACGACATACACGTCACAAAGAGGATCCTGTTAAAATGGATTCCAAACAATAATTGAATGTTTAGAGCGGATGTCGGTAGTATAATTAATCCTTACGGGCGATTATGAATAACGAGATAGAAATAATTTTTGCGGTTTAGATTCAACAAGTTGCATGCATTGCATTGCATTGCATATACTGAACTGTAATATTTCTTACGAGAGTCAGTATATCTTCTGCGGCAGACGCTAAGCGAGTGCTTGTTATGGCTTCTTCCTCTTGTCATTAATATATTACCAAGCCATAGGTACATGTAGATACAGAGGGATCTATATAATCTAATAAAAATTATACCTGAGAGATATTGTAAATTAAAATAAATTCAGTATAGTTTGCAGTATGTACCTTGTGAAACCATCCATTATTGGAATAAAAAAGGAGAATTAACTAATTAATATCAAACACGCGGAGGTAACCTACAATCAAATAAATAAACTAGTTATATTAATTAATAACAACAAAAGATAACACTATTTCAGTATTTTCCGTTGTAAAGATTAGCGAACTATCTATTTCTAATTAATGTCTGAAGTTCTACATGAAAAATGATTTTAATATTCAACCGTTGCCGAGAAGCAATGGCTACTTCAGTTTTAGACAAACGTTGGCGTAATCCTAGTAATATCTCCGGACTCAGCAATTAATTAGCAGTAAGTAAATATTCCATATATTTTTACAATAGAAAATAACCAAATATTTTTCCTTAATTTATTATATTAGATAATATATTAAAAATGGGTTGCCTAAGAAAATCCTGGACAGACTATTTATTTTTAATTACTTTTTAAAAAAGATTTTTAATTAAATGTTGTATCTAGATAATAAGATTTTTTTGATCCTGAGTAAAAGTATAAAATGTGCAGCCGTTGGGTTGCCTATTATTTACCTGAACGAACTACTGGGTTGCCAGGTATAAACAGGTATGTTGATGCCAGTTACTTTGACTCGATTGGATAATAGAAAAAAAAATATATCAACATAAGCCCTGTTTTCATGTGAACACGTCTGCAAAAAAATCGGTCCAAGGGTTTGCGAATTTTAAATATTTCTATTTTAAGGCGAGTGAAATTGTGTAACAGAGATCCCAGGTAAGTATACCGTGTAATAATAAAGGGCCCAACATGGCAGTCCCACGTGATGGGACCTCGACCATAAGAAAGTGGGCATGCTCCGTATTTATAGGACAGAGAATGACAGTGATACTCTAGTAAACAGTGAGCAATATTTTGGAGCAACTGACATTTAGTTAGTTCGACTTCATGATATTTGAATTTTTTTACGAAAAGCTAACTTTAACGAACAATTATTAAAAGTTTCATCAGTAAAATCAATGAAAGATTCGTCCCAGTCACAGAAAAATCACTTTGTGACCATTTTTTACCACAAGTAACATCGCTGTCATTCCCTGTCGTATAAATACGACTTCGATGCTGGGTCATTCATTATTACACGGTATACTTACCTCGGATCTCTCTGTCATATTTTTCCATATAAATGAAAATCATTTTTAAAAAAATAATTTTAATAACATAAAATAGTCTGCCAGGAGTTCTTTAGGCAACCCATTTTTAAAGTATTTTCTAATATACTAAATTTATTATAAAATATGTTTCATTCTATTATCAGCTCGGTGAAGGTCGACCTAGATGTTCCATTAAAAGAAGGGTTCAGGGCTTATTTGCAAAACTTGATTACCCTGTATAATAGTGAATGTTCTTAACAAATTTAGTATTTTCAGATCGTTTTCAAATTGTTCAAGCATTTTTCAAGTTTAACCGCATCCCATTTCCCTAGTATATAAGTTTTAGACCCAATAAACCCAGTATCAAAACGATCGTAATGAATAGCAGACTCAACTGAAATTGCGACATAAAAATGTTTCATGAAGAGCTATTTTTCAGGTTAACATACTTGTACGTATGTACAGTACCACTCAAAAGTCCCCTCCACCTCCTCCTTTTGAACGGTTGTACTTACATACACTAATTAAATTTGGAGGGTGAAATATGTCTACTAGCGGTAACAGATGTCGTAACAGTAATAGAACCTTAATGAAAGTTATAACTCATTTGAAAAGTATTGACAATACCTTCTCAACTATATTAATTTTGTTTGGGTTTAGGTCAATTTTGAAGGATAAATTAAATAAATACTAAAATTATTATTTCACATTTACACTGTATTTAATTAAACGAATTCTTACAGTAAGTGTTCAAAATGTCTACTTGCTGCACCCTATTAGTAAACTCTTCTCGTACCCGTTCGAATTTGTCAATTGAAATAGCACTGCATTCCTTAATAATTCGTTGTTTTAAAATGTGAATGTTGTCACGTTCTGTAGTGTAAACGTTGGATTTCAAATACCCCCACACCAAACACATCTAATGATTTCAGGTCCGGTGAGCGAGCTGGCCATTCTTAGGGAGCTCGCCTTCCAATCCATCTTTCACGATATTCTTTATCCAGGTAACGTCTTATGGCACAATAATAATACGCAGGGGCACTATCTTGGTGAAATATTATTTCCAAATTAACTGGATTAATTTCGAGAATTTCAAGAATTAGCGGCTCAGTTGCATTTTGTAACATCTCCAGATACACAGGTTTAGTTTGTACTGAGGAAAACAGGGCCAGCTATGTGGTTTTTCAAAATGCCTGCCCAAACTTTATCTTTCTCTGGAAATTGAGTATGTTTTTCAATAACGATGTGCGGATTTGTGTTACATTTTGTGTGTTCACAATTCCATTGAGTGGAAACAGTCCTTTCATCACTGACACAAATGGTTTTTGTGTAAAGTTGATTTCGATTAATTTTATTTGTCATAATTTCACAGAATTCCAGTGTTCTTTTTGGGTAGTCATCTGAATGTTTGGTGGACAATTTTTTGATTTGTGTGGTTGAAATTTGTTTTTACCAACACCCTATGTATATTGTACTTTGGCATCTTTAACACTACCTGTTGCTTCAAACTTCTAAAAAGCTCCCTCAAGCAAGTCCTCGGTATAAAACCATCTGGGTATCTCTGTCCCGTTTCATGGAGACTCTTTCTATATTCACCAATTACTTTTTTTACAACTAACCAGAGGCGGACTGAATAATCTTTATTAATTAAATTTGAAATAATAATTTTAGTTTTGATTTAATTTATCCATCAAAATTGGCCTGAACCCAAACAAAATTAACATTTACCCTAAGGCCTTATTTAAATTTAATGGTCACAGTGGTCCTGTGACGTCATCTATTACTGTTACGTCATCCGTTACAAGTTTGGTTCGCCACATGTTTTTCTTATTACCCTATATTATGGCTATAATTTTAAAATATATTTTATTTGACTATCCAAACTATTATTAGTTTTTTTCCGAAATTCCTCAGCATTTACCCACAATCGTCCACCCCATCTCAAACCTGCATGATCAAACAGTCTTTCTTATATAATTAGTGAATTGCATATTGTGTATACTTATCTGCAGTGAAAACGGTTGACCTTCAAGTACTTGTTAATCACAGTTCGTATTGACCTTGTATTTTCGCTGATACTGGCAGAATAATCAAGGACCTCCACGGCAATCATTTCAAAATTGCAATTATTTATACCACCATGTGTAAAATGAGGGTCGTTGAAAAAAGTTTTCCGCGGGTACCTCAACAACAAAATATAACAGAAAGGTAAGATATCCACTGCCTACATACTATATATTAATCTATTATAGCTATTTATTCTATAGGTACCAATTTCCTATCACATAAAGCATTGCCCCCATAGCTATAGTATTAAAATGAGTTCAGTATTAAGATGTGACAAATACAAAAACTTTTATTATCATTCATAATCAAAATTACCCTCTGCTTCAACGGATTTAAGGACACACTATTTCAGTACTTTCTACTAACCCGTTATAAATATATTATATCACCATATAACACCCGATTTCATAACTAATTTTTACTAAATGTGTGTGCATGGGTTTTTTGTTGTAAAACCAATACAAACACGACATGGCTTTCAAAGTGTATTATTTTAAAGTTTACGAGTTGAAAATTAAGTGATTTTATTTATGCATGATATTAGAATTTTAATGGTGAAATTACAGTGTCTAAAAAACGATTACAAAATTTGCATATAAAAGCATACCTACGAGGTTAACTTTCTATCACGTACAATAATTTGGAATATTTTTTTACGTAAGATGAAGACTCTCACAAAATAAAGTACACATTTTCGCAGGTGAGTAGTTAACGTAATTTGAAGTATATGCAAATTTTGTTGATAAGCGGTTATTTTTGTGGTGATTTAGTTGCAACAATGTAAAAATATTTTGATAGAAAATTAACGCTTCATACGTCTTTAGGAATTTTGCCATGTAACGTAAATTCATGGTACTCAAGATACGACAGATTATATTCATAACAGTTCAATTTACAAGTTCAAAATGGTGTTAATTCTTGCTACTGCTAATATCAATCTGAACGAGGACTCAGGATTTGGAAAGACGTCTAGATATACGTGGAAAAGTTTCAAATTCGCGCATATACAATTGCTAATTATTAACAACTCATGATTTATACAAAAAGGATTTTAGTTTTTGCCAACAACTAGACAACTAATAATTTTTAAAAAATCAAAATTATTCTTAAACAGATAGACACTTCCAATCTAAAAATTCATTACTGACGCAATAGTAAGTATTAGGAACTTTTATTAAATGTTGTTTATTTAATTATTTAAGCATCATTCTGCTCGAAGACTGTTGGGTCTTATTATAACCCATAAACCTATTGGTTTAATTTGCCCAACAGTTTCTGAAATTTCTAACTCAATAAAGAACTTAGCCTCTAAATTTAATAAATGTAATAATATATATTTGTAATCCTCGTAAAAAGCCCTTTCATTTGATACATGATATGATACAGTTGGAAAACAATTATTTTTTTAATTATTAATTTTGAGGGGCCAAATAGTAAAATTTATTAAAGACAATACGGTTAGGTACCATATTCTCCTCTGTCACTCAACCGATTTGCTTTATTTTTATTTTGTTTAGTAGCTACAGACGACCTTCAGTGCAGAATGCTAAAATTAATTTATAATATTGTTTCACTAATTAAATAATAATATAATGAAAAAAATATTATTTACATGCATACTGTCAATGCCAAACAGTGCCGCAGGTTGCTTGGAGAGAAAATCATAAGATAGACTCCAATGTGAAAGACAAACTAAATTAAATGTAAAACTAAAAGTTTTGGCCCTTCGCTAACGTTATCCTACATAGTCATGCTATTGAAATAGAACCAACGAAAAATTATAATACATAATAATCGCCGTTTATTGGGCGCCCGCAAGTGTACACTTTGCAACTTTCATTGCATTGTAAATATGTGAGTGATGTAAGTGAGTGAGTTTGTCAACTAAAATCAGAATTATGTTGCACCTCATCAATTTATTTCTGATATTTTCTTTATTTTAACCTTATGCTTTTAATTTAGAGTCATTTTATTTTTGTCGGGTAACTTTCATATAAGTTTAACTAAGATTACAGATAATTGTGAAATTATGCCCACATTCACGATAAATAGGTAGATCTGACAACACTGAGTGCTTAGCCATCTGCTGGAAATTTGTTTTTGAGTTTTGACATTTCTTTACTTTTGTAGCGATAAGGTTCAAAGTTTTCAATTCACAGAAAAAAATTCTCAAAAATAGGTGTATTTAACTACTATTAATTAACAGAATTTGATTCCTATTTCTTTATATTTTCCACATAAAACAGAAATCTTCATGGGTAATACGTTAATAAGTAAATTTTTTGTATTGAAATTCATTCTGAAAATTAATGTTTTCTGACAATGTGGGTATCTTATAGTTAATTTTACATGATATGGTCCCATTGCTGCAAAGTTCTGACTGTTAAAAATATTTTAAAGATTTGTTTGAATATATTAGGTTAAGTTAGGTACATTTATTCTAGAGTAAAATATATTTTTTTACATATATTACCTTTCAAATCCTACACTGCTGACTTTAAAGTTGACACCCTAAATGTTCAAAAAATGAAAAATCCAAAACACTCTACACGACAACAGAAACCACTGCGTAATTATATATGCTAGGTTGGTTTTCAAATGGTTGGCTGGGTATAGCTCTTTCACACCAAGTGATGACAATCTTTTACTATCTTTGGAGTTGCCTATAGTTCAATAGGAAAATATTTAGTGTTGTAAATTATAGATCAGTATTGATTTTTCGGATAAGTTGTACTAACTTTCGTAGAAAATAATATTTGTAATTTTTTGTTGTGATTATAATTCTGTCATTAATATAATATAATTTTCACAATATTTCCAAGGTGTTGTGCAACAAATCATCAATCAGCGGATAATGGAAATTTCATTAAATATTAGAGTTTTCATTGGGTTGTTTGTCATCTCTATTTTTAAAATCGGTTGTATGTAAATGACGGAAACTTTTAGGTTACAAATAGAATCCGCAGATAATTAGATTGAACTTGTTGCATAGACATATTTTGGTAAAAATAATCCTACAATGATATAGGTACATAAATAAAAAAATATTTCCTGAATTATTTCTATAAATGTAATCTAAATGATATAAAAGGGATAGCAAAGGCCAACTTTTCTAATTTCGCCTCAACTCTATATCTTATACAGACAAAATAAGGTTGATAATGTTCAGCTCATAATTTTCATGAATTAGGGTCGAATTTCGACCACTGGGCGAGCGCTAGTTTAACGAATTTCACTAACTTCAAATTAGCATATTAAAGTATCTGGACTTTAATGGGGAATACTCCCTAAAGTACATTTAATTGAAGTATTTTGGAAATATGAGTAGTAAAATTGCCAAAAAAATTATCTGAGGATACTGTAGTAACTTTGTAAGATCTACTATCACAACTTTTACTTCCTCTAAATGATCAAGTTTGGTCATCATTCCGGAAACATCGGCGACGGCGAAACGTCATCGAGGACGAGTCCGAAGACCTTAACAAAAAAAGGACGGACATATTCAAGACGGGTTTATGACTCTCGCATCACAGACATGTTGTTGTTCAATCTTGTACGGCTTGAAGCCGCCTGTCCCTTTAAAAAGAATTAAATGTACGCCTACAGTAAAAACCACGCACGGCACAGCCCGTAACCAACTACCGGCAGGTCTTTGGGATGTCGAAGTATTCCTAGATATCAGGCTAGAGTCTCGTTGAGTACAGGACTTAACGAGACAAATCGCTCCACCAACTAACAACTGCTATGCAGCACCACCCACCGAATCAAGAAAAAGTTCTAAAATCTTTCAATCCTTTATGTGTTTAAGCCTGGTGAGGTTTCTCATGTTTATTACACAAGAACGTCAAACCACAATTCAAGTTATTTTTTATACCAAAGGTCGAGAGTTATATGTTCAGATTATAACAGGTTTTGTAAACGATTAATAAATATTATTTTCATATTGTTGATGTGCTCAAAATTACAAAGGTATAACTTACGGTAAACGCACGGTTCCTCCACTGGGATAGGTTTAGTTTTGGGCACTTTGCGTTTAGTTTTAAAGATTTTCCATACAGGTTCCTTTGGCGGGCGTGGACAAACTTCTTTATGATGTTGGGTGACTACTTTCTTATGTTTGAATCTGTACCAAAAATCCGATATAATTCTTTTATTTCGCAGTTGACTTCTTAATTTTGCAAAACTTGCCAGAGACATTTTTTGTACGGTGAAATGAAAGCAATGCAAATGTCACTCTGACAATTTGGAGACTGTGACATATGAAAATGTTCCATGACAAGCTATTTTTCAGGTTACATACGTGTATGTATATACAGTGTCACTCAAAAGTCACCTCCCCTCCTTGTATCTTTTGATCTGTTATACCTGGATTATAGTTACACTAATGAAATTAGGAGGGTGAATATAAACGGTTGTAGTCTTCTCTACTAATGATAACAGATGGCGTAACAGTAATAGATGACGTCACACTGCCACTGTGGCCACTAATTTTAAATAGGGCCTTATCTCAAGTGATAGCTCATTTGAAAGGTATTGACAACACTTACTCAGCGACATTAATTAAGTTTGGAATTAGGCCAGTTTTATTGGATTAATTAAATAAATACTAAAATAATTATTATTTCACATTTAATTAATGAAGATTATTCAGTTCGCCTCTTTTGAACACTTACTGTAAGAATTCGTTTAATTAATTACAGTATAAGTGTGAAAAAATAATTTTAGTATTTTTTTATTTTGATCCTTCAAAATTGGCGTAAAACCAAACATGATTAATACGAGTAGGTATTGTCAATACCTTTCAAACGGACTTTAACTTGTCATAAGGTCCTCTTTAAATTTACTGGCCACAGGGGTCCTATGACATCATCTATTACTAAATACCCTCTTCGAGGTGTAATTCCTTTGTACGCAAGACAATATATAATATATATATTGTTTCTCGTTAGGGAACCTTCATCAGTTGCGCTTCCCACAATTGAATGTCCTCTCGAACACTTCTTTATGTATTTGATACATTTCGTTAAATTTGAAGACGCGAGATGTAACACCAACACCTAGGATTTTCGAGACAAATAGCACACAGATGTTCCGAATCTAGAGCCGTTCCGTGTAATTGCTGTACAAAGGAATGACACCTCGAAGAGAGTATTCAATATCTCTGACACGTGAAGTAACCTGAAAATTTTATCGTGACATTCTGTCCTAGGAGTTAAGGGAGAACAGCACTTACACGGAACGGAACGGCTCCAGATTCGGAACCTCTGTGTGCTATTTCTCTCGAAAATCCTAGATGTCGGTCTTTCATCTCGCGTCTTCAAATCATCTATTACTGTTACTCACTACAAATCTTTAGATTACTTTAGATTACTTCACCCAATAGAGATTTTTTAAGATACCGCATTCGTCAAAAATACAATCAAAGAATTCTGTTCATTCAGTGATCCTATTAATGTCATAAGAGAAAACCTAGGAAAAACCTTATGAACTATCCCTATATAAGGTTGTTCAGAAGGAGATAACCATTATTAATTCCATATTTAATAGACATTTTTTAAGACAGCGCAATCGCCAATAATGCGATCAAAGATTTCAGTTAATTCAGTAACCCCATTAACGTCATAAGGGGAAACCTAGGAAAAAACTTATTAACCATCCCGATATAAGGTTGTTCAGAAGGAGATAATCATTATTAGTTTCATCCTTAATAGAATTGTTTTTAAGATAGCGCAAGGGCCAATAATGAGATCAAATAATTCAGTTGAGTCAGTGATCTCATTAACATCATAAGGGAAAACCTAGGAAAAACCTTATGAACTATCCCGATTCAAGTTTGTTCATTATTAATTTCATCCTCACTAAAAGCGGAATTGCCAAAAATGCCATCAAATAATTCTGTTGATTCAGTGATCGTATTCAGGGCATAAGGAAAAACCTAGGGTAAAACCTTATGCACTACCCGGTATAGGGTTGTCAAAAGGAGATATCCATTATTAATTTCATCCATCGCGCATTCGCCAAAAATACGATCAAAGAATTCTGTTGATTCAGTGATCCCATTATCATCATAAAGTAAAACTTAGGAAAAACCTTATGAACTATCCCGATTTACGGTTGTTCAAAAGAAGATGAACAATAGTAATTTAATCCTTAATTATCTGCAACCAAATATGATTGAATTCTACGAAAGTGAAACGATACAGAATTATAGCAGACTCTTTTAAATTCCGTTTGGTGTTTTTTTGTGCTAATTTCGTTCTATTTTTTCAATATTATCAAATATATTACAAACTTTCGATTTTCTGTGAATTAAATAAATAATTTATAATGTTTAACAATTCACAAAACTTATATTAAATTCAAAATCTGTATACAGAATTTAGAGAGTCCTTCACACCAAACAATTAATTTAAAAACAAATTCACGGACCAACCCGTCTGTTGAAATGTGCTTCATTAAAAAATCAACACAGACACCACATCATCATTATCATCATCATTAGAAAGCGAAGACGAACAACGAAATAAAATACATGCAATTAGAGTAAGACGCTAATGATATTTTTAATTGAGATTATCTTAATATCTAAAGAGCAGTAGTTTTCTTTTATTTTCAGTAAACACTTTGTAATTTAAATTTGGTAAGCTGTTCAGCGGATTGCATTACTTGTTTCGTAATCAATTATTTACGGCGGTTTCAATTTCGTTTAATGAAATCAGATTAAATAAATATTTGATTTAGTAGTTGTGCGGCGTAACGATTTGAAACTTAATATGGAAGTGTTATTTTAATATAAAACGAGGTGTCACTCGTCAGTGGCGACGCAACCACCGAATGGCTTTAAATTTGGTTAATTGTCACGAAGAGTAGGTCACGGTGTGCATTGGTTATTAGTTAATAGTACAAGTTGGACGGGGTGGTCCAAATTTAACTCCTTTGAAGATTCAAGTGACGATAGATAGAAACTAATCAGGGTGTTATTAGCTCAATTTTCGAGGAAAACTCAATTACGAAAACCTTTAAAAAAATCATGAGATTTTTGAAGAAATATCCCTCATGCGATAAAAGTGCCAAGTAGGCGTTTTTTGCATTCCAGCTGCCACTATGCTCTAACTTCCCAATATTGATCTAGCATACGAGTATGTCGGTCTTCCAGTGTTTATTTCATCCCCTCTTTCAATGAAAGTCGTAATTTTTCTTTCCTTCTTCATTATGTTGGATCTTCAGACCCAGATCTTCTAGGGCATTCTTCTAAATTTTCATACTAATTTAAACATCGACCTTCCATAATAAACATTATGTTGATGGTTCGTCTCATTTAGTATCCGACCAAAACTAGTTTTTACAACCGAAGACGAAAACGAAATTCGGGGGTGTTCTAGTTTCGGCCGAAACCGAAACTTCCTTTAATTTTTTACAATATTTTTAAGCTTATGTCAGTTTTAGTTAATTGCGGATATGTGTATGTATTCATATGTTAATCCTTAAGTGACTGTTAGTTAATTAATTTTCAAATCAATTAATTAAATAACTCCTACTACCCAATTAATAGAGCAACAAACTCTTAATTTTCCACATGTCTCCACCATTTTCTAGATAGTTGGTAGAATATTAAAAGGCTATATTCAACTCCAGCTCAACGCTGGAAATTATTTAAAAATAATTTGGTCAAGTCCGAGTAGAACTCGCACACTAAGAGTATGCCGCCTTTGAAATTTGATACAATGTAGGTTAATCAAGTATATATTTTTCTAATATTTCAGTTTTAGACAAGCAGGGAATGAGTTAATTTTCTTATATTTACCTTAATATATTTTAAACTAAGCGTTTTAAATTTATAAAAATTTACACTTTCATTTCTCATACAGAGCCTTTTTATTTTATCTGCTACTTCATTCACTTGATTTTTATAAAAATATTTATTTAATTTTCTAATTTGTCCCCCCCCCCATTTAAGATAGGGTTTCTCGCTTTATTTTGCCAATAAATTTTGAGTGATTCAATCTTTTGTCAAAATTTTAGAAAGATAAATGGTAAAATGAGTCAAATTGTAAATAATAATTATTAAATCTTTTAAACAAATTGGTTTAAAAATATAATTAAAATTTTTTTGATGATTCTTTTCATTTGATACATTACGTGACGGGTGCACCACTTTATGAAACAAAATTTTACTTCCCATTTAAATTTATAAATTACTATTAGAATTTGTGTTTTACTTTTCTTAATGGGTCTATATTTTTAAAATAACTTTTTAACAAATTATTTTAAAAATATGAACCAAATATTTTAAATAATTTAGTTTTAGGTTATGAAAAAATTTGTATTCGTCATAAAGTTCTTTAAATTGATAAATTACATGATGCCTTAGAAACCATTTTAATTTTATATATTTCATTTAATTCTGTAATATGTCCCCCTCCCCCCAATTAATATTAGAGGTTTCTCCTTATTTTTTCTGTAAAGTTCAGGTGGATCTCTATATCTCTTTTTTTCAAAATTTTACGTCATAGTTTTGGAGGCAAGGAAAGGGCATGGGTAAATTTTTTATATTTTTGATAATATAATAATTTATTTTAAAAATACGAAAAAAATGTTTTTGTATTCATCATAATGAGCCCTTTGATTTGATTTATTACATGATGCGTTCGAAACAATTTTAATTTTATATGTTTCCTTTAATTTGTCCCCAAAATTAATATTAAATGTTTTCCGGAAAAATTCAGGTGAAGCCCTATATCTCTAATTTTTATCAAAGTTTTACGCCTTGTAATTTCGTAGGTAAGGGGTGACTGTTTAAATTTTTGTATATTTTTGTTAAGATTTTTTAGTATAATCATTTTTAAAATATGAAATAATATATATTGGCGTTCCTCAGAATGGACGCTTTCATTTAATGTATTACATGATACGGTTGAAAAAAAAATTAACTTTTCATAAAATTCTATAAGTTACCCAAAAAATTAAAATTAATGGTTTCTCCTGATTTTTAATGCAACGTTTCGGAGATACGCGGGGGGGGGGTGGAGCTGTCGATTTTTTAAATTTTTCTTCTGGGACGGAACCCTAAAAATGATTTTTGCATATATCATGGAAAAGTGTTAAATATATGGCATTACTTTTAATTGCCCAAGTAGAGAAATAAAATAACCTAGAAGTCGGTTTTTAAATTGGAAGATTTATTCACTGAGTAAATTTATAACAAAATGCTTTAAACATGTTTTTTAAAAATTCCTAATTATTGTCATTGTCAAGATTAAGCGAACCTTTTTAGGAAAATGATAATAATCTATTAGGTATACTTTAAATGTATAAAAAATTAAAACTTTTGCATTAATGTTTGTGAGTCCTTAACCTGTATACATTATAATCGCAATTCCCAATTGTATTTGGAGGTTAAAAATAAAATAGGGCCCAGCTCTGACCCTTGGGGCACACCATAATATAGAGGTAATTTTTCTGAAATAATGTTATTATAAATCACATATTGTCTTCTCCCTTTAGAAAAAAATTCTTATATTGACCGTAGTTTTATTAAAATTATAAACGTGATGTTTTAGGGTTTCGTATATGCAATATACAGATACCCTTATAATATCACTCCGGATTTTTGGCTCTGTCACATCACAGAAATTTTCTCCTAAACTACTGGACGGAAGTCGTTGAAATTTGGTAACAGTGTATAGTTTGATGACTCTATTAGGAGTACATATAGTAAAAGAAAAAATTTGATTTTAGTGGTACTTCTGGGGGGACTAAAAAATATCGACCGTTCCCCCCTAATCGCCGAAACTACTGAGCCTAAAATTTTGAAAAAAATAGGAAATATAGAACGTTGCCCGAACTTTACAGGAAAAATAAGGAGAAACCATTAATATTAATTTTGGCAAATTAAAGAATTAAATGGAAAATATAAAATTAAAATTCTTTCTAACATATCATGTTATATATCAAATGAAAGGGCTCATTATGACGAAAACAAATATATTTTGTCATATGCTTAAAATTAATTAATTAAAAGATATTAACAAAAATATAAAAAAATGACAGAATTAAATGAAAAATAAAAAAATTAACTTGTTTCTAACGAATCATGTAATATATCAAATCACAAGGCTCATTATGACGAAACAAATATATTTTTTATTTTTTTTTTAAATGAATATTTTAAAATATGTTTAAAAAATATTTAAAAAATTACCTATTCCCCCTCTATTCCCCAAACTATAAGACTTTTTTTTTGTTTACAGAAAAAATACGAAGAAATCCCTAATATTAATATTGGGGGCCAAATTATAAATATTACGGAAATTAAAAAAATATTTTTCTAACGCTTCATGCAGTACATCAAATGAAAGGGTTCATTATGAGGAATACAAATATATATTTTTCATATTTTTAAAATTAGTTGTTTACAAGATATTAACATAAAGATATAAAAAATTCTCATTTCTCGCATTATTTCCGAAACCATACTACCTAAAATTTTCAGGGGTACTGGGGCTCACTTGAAATTTATAAGAAAAAAATATTAGAAAACTCCCATAGTAAGTTTAGGGAAAAATTAAACAATTAAATGGAAAATAAAAATTCAATTTTCAAACACATCATGTAATATATCAGATAAACGGCTCATTATGTGAATTACAAATATATCATATTTTTAAATCACTTGTTTAAAAAATATTAACAAAAATATTAAACATCGACTTGTTCCCACTTTAGAAACTACACTATTTAAATTTTGTAAAATATATTTTATTTGTATTTTTAAATAATTTGAATAGCAGATTTAATAATTTATAATTTAAAACTTGACCTATTTCGCCCTTTATCTTCCAATCTACAGAGCCTCAAAAATTCAGACAGTAGGTTATAAAGTTTATTAATAAAATAAAACTCTAATGTTAATTTTTGGAGGTCAAATTAGAAAATTAAATACGTATGTATTTTTATAAAAATCAAGCGAATCATGAAGCAGATAAAATAAAAGTCTATGTGTGGAAGATGAAAGTGTATATTTTTTATAAATTTAAAACGCTTCCATTAAAAGGTATTACGGTAAATATAAGAAAATGCACTCATTCCCTGTTTGTCTGAAACTGGAATGTTAGAATCTTGAAGGTGGTACAGAACCCTTAGTATGCGAGTCCAACTCGCACTTGACCAAATTATTTAAAATATGTGGTTTACACAGTCAAAAGCTGCTTGTCCTCTTCAAAGCTCTTTACAATAATTCTTATCTGATCATTTACTGTTGTAGTGCTCGAGAAATTGCTTTTAAATATCTCCAAACTGATCCTGCCAAACTAAATTCTCGAAATCTAAAAATCGTGAGTTCTTTTTTATTATCTTTTTTGTAAAATAAGAATTACTTTTGACATACACGGGATAATCAATACGAAATGCATAATTCGATATCACGAAAAGATTTATATTTGCTTTGATAGGTTTTAGTTAACAGATGAATTGAAAATCACAGAAAACCACGTTACATTCAGTACGACTCCCGATTTGGCATCTGTGAGCTTGTTTTCCTGAAACTTGTAGATGTCAAAATGTTGAACTTCATATTAGTGAAATATTTAGTTATGCAATGAATGTTTGACACATGATTTTTTACTTCACATAATGATCGGTTTTAGACTTTTTCAACCTAATGAGACTTTTTGACAAATATGTTAGTTAAAAATAACCTATAAAACTGCAAAAAAAAATATGTAGGTGACATATTTCGAGTATCACACATTATACTTGGCTTATCCGTTATAAGTCAAGGTTTACTGAATATATTATAATTAAAGCAATGAATATTATCATCTAGTGTTTTAAACGACAATATAATTTAATAAAATGGTGAATTTTGTAAAATATATTTGATATAAAACATATTTTTTAGTATTCTTATATTCAGCAAACCTATGACATTATTTTATTTATTTTTTCTCAAGACTTACGTATTAGCGGGCTGCCTGGGTTTTTTACAATCCCTGTTTATCTTTTTTTTTTCCACCTAATCGATTAATAACATTTTAAATCTGTTCCCATGTTAAAGTCTCATAGTGCTTTCTGGAAATTTTGAGTAAAGTCAATGAAGCCCAAGCTGGTCAGAGCAAAGAATTGAAATTTTATTTTACATAGTTCTTTAAAATAAACATGATTAACATTTACAGTGGTGGTAGGTGGTAGTATAATTGCTGAAACTACAGAAATTGACAACGAAATCGGGAAATCTAGCAATAATTTTAACATGTTAAAACTGTTCTGATTGTTGAATTTCAACCAGTTACCATTAAGAGCCTCAGTCTGAATCTAATGAAGCTCCATACCATAAAACCTTTATAATCATAATAGCGTGTGTTTCTTTAAAATGCTAAAGACTCAGTCGAGTTTTTAGCAGCTTGGTGCTAGTTCTCATAGCACTAGGTAGGTTATAATCTACAGAAAATACAGTAGAAATGGCGTACCTTTGGTTATACATATCTTTATAATTAACAACAGCTCACTCGATTAGGCGTTAAGTGACAATCAAAGTTTGATTTAGTCTTACTTCTACAAACGTTTTTTTTTAACATTCACTTCATATAGTAGAGAAACACTGCTATCTGCATCTTCTATCCAGTTATCCTAAGGCATTTCAAATCTTCTCTTCGGATGGATCACCATTGAGTGTTGTGCTAGATCTTGGGATCTACTTCTATTGTAATAAATATAGATGTTAATTTTGGATACATATTATTTTTATTATCAGCATATAAAGAGACTTTGTTTTCTTACAACAAATGATAACTGGATTAATAAATATATGCCCAAGATATTAATTTAGCAACATAGAAATTTATACAGATTGTCATACAAATAATTTAGATACATTAAAGTATGTTAATTGATCTAGTGTGGGAGCCAAGTTACCGTTTTTCTAAATAAATTGTTCAAACATTCATATGTTATTTCGTCAAATCACCTAACTCCTAGTATTTCCATAACTGTTGCTTATTAGTCTTAGGTAAACGTCGGTGATTTTTGACATTTTTTATTTGTAGTAAATTTTAACTAGCAATAACTATTGTGTGGGGTTTTCCAAGGCTACTTATGAATATTTTGGTGTAATTTTTACTTTGAGAAGGCGTACGCATTCAATTTGCAACTGTTTCTAACTTTGAATTGATAAATTTGAGTGTACTCGTAGCTAATGTGCACATATTTACTTTATATACGGTGTCTCAGAACACGTACTTCAGGTATTTAAATGAAATAGAGGCCTTCTAGATAACTTGATTTGCCTAATGTAGAACGGATTAACGAATTGAAAAGGCTCTCTATCAAGATACATAAACCTGAAAAATGGTACAAAACTATGGTTATATGAGGCTATGAGGCCCTCCACAAAGCACCTAATTGGTTTTCTGACATTTTCACCCCCCCCCCCCCCGTACCATGTAACGCTATGTAGACATTTAGCTACCCCCTCATGTAACATATTTTGTGTTAAGTAAGGTCTAATCCAATAAAATGATTACATTCGGCAAAAGATTAAAATAAATACTGCCTGTTCTTAATTAATTAGATTTCTAAAAAATTTTTAAAATGATTAAACAACTGCATTATCTGTGTAGGACTCAACCAATCATGGATTAATTCATCCAAGGAAATTGAAAAATTTGTTTGTGTTGTGTCACTAGGGTTCGATGGGCCAATTATATTTTTTGTTGCGACCGCTCCTATTCCAAGCTTGTTCATAGAAGTTCTGATCTTGGAAAGTACATATGTTTTGTTTCATCGAGCAACAATAATTAATAGTTTCTTGTGTGAAATATGTAGTCGTTTTATATATTCATTGCAATGACACACAAAAATTTCGTGGCGATCAAAGAGCATGTTATCCGGGCAAAAACGACGTTGTTACGTAGCGAAATGCGGGCAAGAAGTTTGTACTTTCGAGTGACAAGTCGCAACTACCCTCATTTTCCTCATGTAATACAACACAACAAGAGAGCATATCCTTCACCCCTGTGGAAGGAGTTAGGTGGTTTGTGGATGGCCTTTAAAGTTGTTAAATGGCCTCTAGAACACCCAGAACAAAATGCACCATAAGTATTAGATACAATTACTTTAACATATCTTTATTTTCAGAGCTAACATTACAGAAATTTTCTTACTCTTATCCTCTAATTCTTATTCTATTACTTCCCTACGTTCTTTTTCCTATAGATAGATACAATTATTTATGTATTTGAAACATATGGTTCATATGATTAGATATATGAACGCGAATTGAATAGCGACATCTAGGAGTTTCTAAGAAACGAGCCACAAATCAGGTGTCGTGCCAGTGTTGTGCTTTGATTCCTAGGTTAGATATTACGTGATGCGAATTTAAAGGCTAACTGAATTTTTCAAAAAAGCACATATGTTATTAGTCTTTAAATATCTAATTATATCAACCGTAAGTGTAAAATACATGAGATTTCAATCTTGTGCTGATAGCGAAACTGATGATGATTCCGTCTAGAAATGATATGTCGTTTTGCGTTCAAAAGCCTTCAAAGTTTCGAATGGCACAATTGCTTTCTTTGAGACGTTCACTTGTCAATCTTTTAATTTGTATGGATCATTGATTTTGAATTAGACTGTAACAACAAAACGCTAAGGTCCCGACATAGTCAAGGAACCATCCTGCAACTACTGTGTGTAACCTTTTCCCTAAAACGCAATCTCTCTGAGTTATTTTACTGCTTCAGGACTTTAGGGACACACCGTATACCAAATATTTTTTATATGGGTATTAACCCACTGCCCTCAAATGAAATGAAACCAGTTAAATTACTTTGTGAAAGTTCAAATATTTTTAGGAAAATTCATTATTTCGAAACCACAAGAATTGATAGATTCATTTCTTTTTTTTTGCAAAAATTCAATTTATGAGCCAAGCACGTAAACATTTTTGGGGAATCCATAGTCTGATTCCAGTGAAGATGAGCTACTTTTCCGTCTTTTGTAAAAACCCAAAATTGATGAAAGTCGCTTTTGCCTTGTAACGTGAAAACTATTGACTGAATAACAATTAGATAATTCAAATTCAATCCTGTGATTTTAAGATTGTTTACTGATAATCGCTGGATCCCGGTGTTGAGTTGAGATTGTAGACAGGTAATGAAAAGTCAGGGTAGTATATAAAAATTATCATTCTAATCATCGTTTTGTTGACAAAATAATTAATTCTTCATAAAATAATTCGTCAAAAAAGCAACAAAATTCAGCTTAAATCTCTTAAAATTAACAAACAACTTGTCTAAAACATCTTGATGTAAATTATAACCTCCAGTAAAACTTGTCTCAAATAGATTCATTTCCTGATCAATAATCTGGAACAAATAGTTTATTTAAGTGCTTTTTATATCTTCATCGAAACTGTCACTCATTGTAAGAACTTTGTAGGTAATTTTAGTTCATATCACTGACTATCGTATGGGGTCTAACAAATGTATATTCCGTCTAGAAGCAAACATTCAATAACTGTAGCTTAACTGATGAAAACTGAATTTGAAACTAGCGCTAATTGTGCACAAATTGGCATCATAACTACAGATAATGTAACTGTGACCAAGACATTAATAATATCATTTCTGGCAAGGTAAGGTGGCTGACAAAATGCTATTTCAAATGAGTAGGTACGTTTGGTTTCATACATTTTTATCATTTTTTTTTTTGTTAATCCTGTAAATCCTGAAATATGACCGAGATCCCGATCAGAGAAAATCAGGAACATCTGCTGAAATTGGATATTTCTCAAAAAAAATCATAACTTAGACAATTGAAGACTCTGATGCAAGAACGGGATAAGTAGCAATATGTAAATATTTCAGGAGAATGAAAATTAGTTTCAATTTTAAATTTGAAATTTATGTTGGTCTCTAAGAAAGCCCCAACTAGTACAACTTATATATATATATATATATATATATATATATATATATATATATATATGATTTTAACAACATTCTACAACCAATTAACAACGCTATTAAGGACTTAAAAAATGTGGTGCAATAATGGGATTGGATCTTTATTTTTAAATGTGAACTAAAAACAAAAGTAATCAGCGAAACTTGTACCAAACTTGACAAATATGTGTCATGTTCCTCTTGAGTTGAAAGATTATTAAAAGCTGATACTATGTCTTGCTTCTCTATTTCCGAAAGTTTTTCAATCCATTTTTGTTACATTTGCAATCATCGCCTTGTCTTCCTCATGGCCCCAGTTTTCCCGTTGACACAGATTTAGAATATTCATATCTGGCTCCGTTTTAGGGTTCCGTATATACAATATACGGATACCCTTATAATATCACTCGGGATTTCTGCCTGTGTCACATCACAGCCATTTTCTCCTAAACTACTGGACGGAAGAGGTTGAAATTTGGTATCAATATATAGTTTGGTGACTCGATCAGGAGTACATATCGTAAAAGAAAAAAATTTGATTTTAGGGGTACTTCTGGGGTGGGGGACTTAAAAATCGACCGTTCCCCCCATGATCTCCGAAACTACTGAGCCTAAAATTTTGAAAAAAATAGGAAATATAGAACGTTGCCCGAACATTACACGAAAAATAAGGATAAACCATTTATTATAATTTTGGGGGGCAAATTATAGGATTAAATAAAAATTTAAAAATAAAAAAATTTCAAACGCATCATGTAATATATCAAATGAAAGGTCTCATTCTCAGGAACACAAATATATTTTTTTCATATTTACAAAAAATTATAATTAAAAAGATATTAACGAAAATATACCAAAATTTACCCATCCCCCCCCCTTATCTCCGAAACTATAAAACGTAAAATTTGGAAAAAAAAATAGATTTATAGGTTCTGACCTTAATTTTACTGGAAAAATAAGGAGAAACCTCTACTTTTAATTTTGGGGGGCAAATTACAGAATTAAATGGAAAATATAAAATTAAAATTGTTTCTAACCCATCATGTTATATATCAAATGAAAGTGTTCATTACGACGAAAACAAATACATTTTTTTCATATTTTTAAAATAAATTAATTAAAAGATATTAACAAAAATATAAAAAAATTACCTATTCCCCCCCCCTTATCTCCGAAACCATAAGCTGGAAAATTTTGAAAAAAAATGGAGGTATAGCCCTTCATCTGAACTTTACTGGAAAAATAAGGAGAAACCCCTAATATTTATTTTGGGGGGCAAATTATAGAATTAAATGGAAAATAAAAATTAAAATTGTTTCTAACCCATCATGTTATATATCAAATGAAAGGGCTCATTATGACGAAAACAAATATATTTTTTTTCATATTTTTAAATTAAATTGATTAAAAGATATTAACAAAAATATAAAAAAATTTACCCATCCCCCCCTATCTCCGAAACCATAAGCTGGAAAATTTTGAAAAAACAATTGAGGTATAGCCCCTCACCTGAACTTTACCGGAAAAATAAGAAAAACCACTAATATGTTTTTTGGGGGGCAAATTATAGAATTAAATGGAAAATATAAAATTAAAATTGTTTCTAACCCAGCATGTTATATATCAAATAAAAGGGCTCATGATGAAGAAAACAAATATATTTTTTCCATATTTATAAAATAAATTAATTAAAGGATATTAACAAAAATATAAAAAAATTTACCCATTCCCCCCTTATCTCCGAAACCATAGGCTGAAAAATTTTGAAAAACTGGAAGCATAGCCCCCCACCTGAACTTTACTGAAAAAATAAGAAGAAACCCCTAATATTCATTTTGGGGGGGCAAATTATAGAATTAAATAGAAAATAAAAAATTATGATTGTTTCTAACGGGTCATGTAATATATCAAATCCCAGGGTTCATTATGACGAATACAAATATTTTTTTCATTTTTTTTTAAATTAATATTTTAAAATATATTAAAAAAATATTTTAAAAAATTGTCCATTCTCCCCGTTATTCCCCAAACTCTAAGACCTCATTTTTTTGTTTATATGAAAAATATGAAAAAAATCCCTAATTCTATTAGTTGGCCCCCAAATAAAACGGAAAATAAGTTATTAGAAAACCCCCATAGTAATTTTAGGGACAAATTATACAATTAAATGGAAAATAAAGATTCAATTTTCTAACGCATCATGTAATATATCAGATAAAAGGCTCATTATGTGAATTACAAATATATCATTTTTTTAAATCATTTGTATAAAAGATATTATCAAAAATATTAAACATCGACTTAATTCCCACTTTAGAAACTACACTATTTAAATTTTGAAAAATATATTTTATTTATATTTTTAAATAATTTGAATAACAGATTTAATAATTAATAATTTAAACTTTGACCTATTTTGCCTTTTTTCTTCCAATCTACAGAGCCTCAAAACTCAGACAGTAGATTATAAAAGGCATCTCCGAAAGTTTATTAGTAAAATAAAACTCTAATGTTACTTTTTGGGGGCCAAATTAGAAAATTAAATACATTATATGTATTGTGATAAAAATCAAGCGAATCCTAAAGCAGATAAAATAAAAAGTCCATGTGTGGAAAATCAAAGTGTATATTTTTTATAAATTTAAAACGCTTCCTTTAAAAGATATAAGGGTAAATATAAGAAAATGCACTCATTCCCTGCTTGTCTGAAACTGGAATATTCGAATCTTGAAGGTGGTACGGAACCCTAAGTATGCGAGTCCAACTCGCACTTGACCATATTATATTTTCTGCATATTTCTTCTCCAGTTTTCTGGTTTTGGTGTTTTCTTTCGAACACTTTTGTTATTAACGGACTCCTGCTCTTCATTCAAATTATTTTCAGGTGCACTAAATGCATATTCCTTATCTGAAGGCACACAATCACTCCCTGAACTTCGAAGCTTGAATTCTTGTTAAAACTGCACGTATAACAAGCCACACTAGTTTATTTTTTATTTCCACTGTTCGACGACTTAATTTGAGGTGACAACTACATGCCTGTCACCTGATGTCAACAAAATGGCTGGTGCAGTAGTGGGGCATAATACCGAAGTATAAAGCATTTGGTGCAAGAACGGGATAAGTTACACAAATCTTATACCGTCTGTAAGACCATAACAGGCAATAAGTGGTTTGCTATCGTAATTCAGAATCTATAACCTGTACGTGTCCCAAAGTTGCACCAGACAAATAAAGCAACTTTTTAAACCTGAATAAGCAGCTAACTCACTTTTGCAGATTTATGTACTTATCCCGTTCTTGCACCAGAGTCTTCAATTTTGAAGCTGGTGCACGCATCGTTCACAAAAGGATAGTTCATCAAGGGTTCTTTGGATATGTTAGTTTTGGCACAGTCACACGCAGTGCGAAATAAGAAGGAAATTCAAACTTTTTTTCTAGCTGCGAAAAGAAAATTGATTTATCTATATAGAAATTTTTTAAATTGATACGACTCAAAATCAAATCATAATCTCAAAGTAATACTCAGATTCTGCTCCATATCTATGGGGATAATCATTTGAAAACTATATTTATGTGGAACAGAGTGAGAGTATTACTTTGAGGTTATGTTTGTTGTGTTTGAGGTTATGTTTTTCGATTCTGGTGTATCACCCTTAGATAAAAAAATAGTGATTGTTCCCTTTTCAATATTGATTTGTAATATTTGATGTTGAGTAGTATGGCCAGACAAGCAATTTAAAAACTTCTATGCAGATAAATAACATTTTCGCGCCGATTTTTTGCTCGGCGTAATACCTGAGCCTGTAGAAAATATCAAAAACAGAATTGCAGAGAAATTGTGGTTTTCTTTTATGTCAAACAGATCATCAAATCAGTGTAAATTAAAAAAAAAAGGTCTTAAAATACAATTCTGTTCACTCTGCCAAGTGCCTGCCCACATCTTCTAGTGTTACAACTACTAACATTTAATAACTTTATTGAATAACAAACCGAACGTGATCGACTTCTGAAAGAGATCCGCGTGTGACTCAGACAATATTCATGAAGTCTGCTTCACCTTCTTGAAACTTGACAATGTGCAAATAAATGTTCACCTTGAATAAGTAACATTTGAAAGTTGATTATGGCTATAAGGATTTTTTTGTGTACAGTGACTAATGCAGACGTAAACATTCGCAAAGACTACAATGTGAGTAAACCGAAGAATAATCATAAAGAGTTCGTCATGCGTAGGCTTAAGTTCAGAAAGTGTAACCTTTGTCTACAAACTGTAACTAACGATGAAAATAATAATTATCATATGAAATCAAATAAATGTAGAACAAAACATTTATTTCCAAATGGATTTTTATCACGCATGGTATTAGATGTGTAAACACAACTGTTTTTAATTTGTAAAAATCAGATAATATATTTACTCTGACGACTCAATTCAAGGTATAAGAACTTATTTAATGTATGACAATTTTACTACAAGTTTACAAATTTAATATTTCATTATGATATGTTTTTTCATGTGCACAAATTCATTTTTATTTCATTTATAAAGTTAGTAATAAAATGTGAAAATACTAGTCTTTTTCACAAGTTCAAAATGACGTTAATTGTTGTTAATATGACAGAAGGTTCTTTAAACTGAGACAAAAACGTGTGATATTTGCAAACCACCACATGAACAATAGTTGAAATTTTAAACAAAATTAAGATTAATAAGAAATCGGGTTTAGTTTTTGCAACACTATTAATATTTAGAAATGAAAAAATATGTTTTTAATGAGAAAAAGTATTCCAATAGAAAAGTTCCAACTCTCAGATTTCTGCCACTTTTATTATGAATTCTAATATAATGTTGAAAGTAAAACACCCAGTAACAATTAAAACATTTTTTGTCCATTAAATATATTTTTTTAAGAATTATTTGAAAACATGGTACTTTTAATCTAGAGACTTAAGAAACATTATATTCTGAGGGGAAAAAATTAACTGATTTTTCATAAAAACAACTTTTTAATAAGGAATGTTTTACACGTTTTGTTTATATTTCAAGTAGTTTATTAGATGTTGATGTTGTAGTGTTTATAAATGGTTTATTAACTATAACCTGAAATTAACAAAACACTAAACAATTAAAAAATATTGGAAATATTTCGTTAATATCAATTATTGTTTTAAAAATGATAGAAAATATTATTAACATACATCAATTTCACTATTTAAGTGCTATTTGTTTGAAAAAAACTGAAATAAATCCTTTGTTCACAATTTCTAAAATTTATTTTCATAATAATGCTTTTTTTTATTTTTCAAAATTAATAAAAAACCACTGGATCCGAGAAGAATTGGTATCAGGACTTTTGGAGAACAACTTGAGTCACATAAAGTGTTTTTGTATAATTTAAAAAACTAATAAATTATAAATAAAAAATAAATATGCACCTTATAGAGATTTAAAAGTGAATAATTTTAAATACAATTTTCTTCAAAAATATATAATTTACTTATTTAGTTCTTAAACTTTCTTTTAAACTAACTAAAAGCCTAAATCAATTGAGAGTAACTGATTACATATAAAAAAAATTTCCAGCGAATTGACAACCTCCTCGTTTTTTAGTGTTTTTCGATATATACGCTTCTATGGCTTTTTGTGTAGTGTCTTATTAATAAAATAATTTATTTTCGTTATAACTATAAAAATGAAAGAATGACCACTTGTTGTTTTAGAATATGTCAATCAGTAGGCACAGGGTGTAGAAGTGTAGTCCCAATAATTTTAGTAATATTATTTTAAGGAAATACAAACCCTTCAAAAAAATAAAAAATATAACCGACTTCTACCTATAGCTAAAAAGCTAAAATTAATAATAACAAAATACAATTGTTTTCTGAATGTTATTTGTGGCATCTTCTAGTTTATTTTAGATTTTCTTGGGAATAATACCACACCAGAGTTCAAACTTGTGTATATTTTAAAACCAAACGTTTCAAAATCCTGTCGGATTTTGTTTTCAATGGATATAAATTTATAAAGTAAAATTGAAATATATGACAATTATTTTGACAAATATGTTTACGTTACTATGGAAAAATTTCTTTGATTTTAAATATACAGGGTGCACAAGAAATTCCAAAGATCATTATAAATCAAAAAAAAAATTTTTCAAGTTGGAAGAACTTGAAAAATTGTCTTCAGAATTTATTTGTGGCGTTCCTAGGGACGACTTTCTTTTTAAGATAGTGCATTTTTCAAGTTCTTCCAACTTGAAAAATTTTTTTTTGATTTATAATGATCTTTGGAATTTCTTGTGCACCCTGTATATTTAAAATCAAAGAAATTTTTCCATAGTAACGTAAACATATTTGTCAAAATAATTGTCATATATTTCAATTTTACTTTATAAATTTATATCCATTGAAAACGAAATCCGACAGGATTTTGAAACGTTTGGTTTTAAAATATACACAAGTTTGAACTCTGGTGTGGTATTATTCCCAAGAAAATCTAAAATAAACAAAATACAACTCTGGCAAATAAATAACACATTCAATGTTGTTAGGTACCTACCCAGGAAGTTAAAAATGGAAACATTATAAGGTGCTCATTCTGTACAAATTAATTTCCTACCAATCTAGTATTTTTTTTAGGTCGGTGCCAACCAAATCTAAAATCCTTCATTGTACTAATTCATCAAACTTAATTGTTGCTTCCAACTTCAAAAATATACTAGATTGGTATGTAATTAATTTGTACAGAATGAGCACCTTATAATGTTTCCATTTTTAACTTCCTGGGTAGGTACCTAACAACATTGAATGTGTTATTTATTTGCTAGAGTTGTATTTTGTTATAATTATTTTTAGCTTTTTTGTTATAGGTAGAAGTCGGTTATATTTTTTTAAAAAATGTTTTATTTTCAACGTTTTAGTTTGTTTGAACTCAGGTAGTTTTCATTCTTTATTTTTTATTTTGTATGTATAACCTTAATAGACAGAACCAGGTAACATCGAAAGCCTCAACATTACACAAAGATACTTTCTCATTTAAATTGACAGGTAAATCTTTACGAACAAAATGTACTAGTACGCGTTGACTTAATAAGCCCAAAATATATTGATGCCTTATGGATTACGCCATGTAACCTTTTTTCATTTTTTTTGACAACCCTGTATAACTATAGATAATTCCACTCCACCCTATGTACCAACCATCCTGTACATACGACTGCCCACAGACTAGCATACATTTGTTAGCTGCCTTCTGTAAACTATAGGACGGAGTAGAATCCATCCCATATTTACGGAGTCAAATCCGTCCTATATTTCAACCATAGTATATAACTCCTTGTGGGCTACAACATAAATTATTTCATTTTTAACATTTTATATTATCACCCTGTATAACATTAATTCCTCTCCACACTTTATGCAACTTCTTATGGGCTACAAAAGAAATAATTTTTAATCAGATTGTATAAATATAATTTAACTCCAGCATATATTTCAACCATCCTGTATATGATTTGCTTATGTCCACATCATATAACAGTTTTTTAATCACCCTATATAATTTTAATTTCACATTTTTTCCAACATTTTTATACCACCCTATATTCCAACCATCCTGTATATACTAGTCTGTCCTATATTTCAATCTTCATATAACTGCAACTCCTTCTATCACTTTACTTTGTGATTTTGTTTGCTATAACTAAACACCCTGTCTATAAACGCCCCAAATAGCAGTTTAAAGTTTGACATGTGTCACTGAATTTTCTATTAGGCCGGGAGAATGTGACAACCAAAAGCACCGTCTTCGCAAAATGGAAAAATTTGCATTTAAATAGGTATTTGCCTGGTATACAAACAAAACGAGCTTGGTACTCATTGATTTAAGGAGGCGAAAATACTATGCTTTACTACCTATATGCTTGAGATGTACATAGAAAATTTTCAAATTCGCAATTAAAACTTCCAGTGCCTAAAATTACCGCACTATTACGTTGGAATTAAAATATTTATGATGAAATGTCAATTCGATGGAATTTTTGATAAGAATTTTGGAATTTTCGGCGATTTTCTGCAAAACTGCAAGTTGCACGTCGCAGAAAATATATGAGATCACCTAAGGATCTTCCTTAATAGATTAAACGTTAAAAAACTATACACATCCATAAGGAGTTATCGAAAAATCGATTAAAATATTAGGGATATTGGTCGATTTCCATGCACGCATGTGTTCATTCACAAATGTTATCAATTTACCTATAGAATTCTTTTCCAAAATTTGAAGTTTCACCAATCCAGATATATACTCTATTAAACAAGACCATATTCATTCAAAACGGTGCACCACAAGAGAAGAAATCAGGTAACATACATACAAAAAAAAGCGAAAAAATACGCCTCGAATTGATAACCTCCTCCTTTTTGGAAGTCGGTTAAAAAGACCATACTCGAATACCCCCAAACCCTACAACACCTAACAGGCCTAACATACTATGTCGGTTGAAGAACCTTGTATAGATAGCAGTACTAGTGACAGTTACATATTTCAAGTTTGGTGGGAATTTTCGACAGTGAAGAAGGCAAATTAGAACAGTGAATGTAGTTATTAACGGGGGCTAAAACATAATTATGATGTAACGTAGATTGTCACAAAACGGAGTCGCACTTCTACTGATTATGAAAACATGACTTAATTTCGTAAGAAAGTAGTTCCATTATAATCTTTCCACTTGTTATTAATTTAATGACAAGCAGAAATGTAACGTTCAACATACTGCTGGTAAATAAAATACACAGTAATGGTATATTAAGACCCCGGAAATAATAGAATTTAAATCTAATAAAGAAGTTGAGTTACCTCTCAATAGGTGAGCAAAATTAGAACTGTTCTGCAACATGTATTATTTTAATAGTGTTTTTTCCCATTATGTAACATTAGTGAACCCTTATAATCACTACCATCCGAATTCCAGACAGGAATTATGTTTCTTTTTATATAGAGGGTGACAAATTTTAGTAAACCCAGAATAAGTAAGCGGTATCATTGATATGAAAGAAAACAGACCTACTTATGACAAGTACCATAAAAGGCACATAAGAACACCAAAACTGAAACCTTGTAACCACGATCTGCGTTTTACGATCTTATCGTTACGTTTAATCTTTATTAAATAAGTAAATTTGTCGAATTTGAAGTGAAGAAACTCTAGAAGGCATTATTGAGACGTCATAAGCTCCAGAAAAGCTCACTGTTTTATATGCTTTACGGGGTGGTGAAACAATTGACCAATAATTCTTGAAAGATTATTCCTGCCATAATATTACAATCAATAGAATGCGTCATAGATCCATGATTAGTCACTTTTCCCTTTCTTAGTTCATTTGCGTAATGTGCAAAAGCTATGGTTTCAACAATTAATATATTACACCAGTTCCAAGCCAGAGGCTTCATGATACGAGAGATGAGGAAAAAGTGAGTAACAAATATGGTTAATCGGGCTGAGGGTGATCGCACCTACAGACATTATTTTGGGAACCGATAATATTTGACCATACAGTGAAGGCCACAGTATCTGATCCAGAAAAAGTTCCAACAGGAAGGCTTTGCTCCCTAATATATTTAGAATAACTAAAGACAATGTAAACAGCAGCTATTCGATTTTTTTTGCATAACCTTCCTAAGATGCAACAGTAAAAGAATAAAGAAGTCTCTAACGTGCAAAAAAGTATTTCGATATTCCAAAATTTGTTTAAACAATTTTTTTAACCAAATTACGAAAGTAATTTTTTTTCTACCCAAAAAAATGATTTAGATTCCTTGGCTCTGTCTAAATCCAAATTACGGGTCTGGTATCACGTTCAGTTCATCTATGGTCTTTTGGAGTCGATTCCCGAAGATCATTTCTGCTACTTTACTCGTAACTGGTAGTAGACTAACAGGGCGATAGTTTTGTGGAAAAGTACCGTCCTTATTGACATTTAGCAGCATGATAATGTCGACATACTTCCAACTCTTCGGGTAGTATTTCAGTCTTAGCGTTGCCTTGATGATTTTGTCAAGGAAACGACAGCCTTTTTGGTGAACTGTTTGACTATCCTGTTGAATATACGGGCATGTCCAGGTGCTTTTCGTTGCTTGACTCGTCTGATCTAGTCCCGTACCTCTTCCGGGGTCGTAGTCTTCTTCTGGCATGTCTTTCGACTCGTAGTTCGTGGTCGCCGTCGAGATCTCTCTAGAGATCGGAATACAGACAAGGCATCAGTCTATTATGGGCTAAATTGGAACCCCTAGACTTCCGTCCTTCTCTTACAGGTTAAAGGCTTAAGATTAATAATTTTATCTCCACTCCAATTAAGCTATTAGCTGGATGTTATTTAATCTGTTCGTAAATGACATATTTAATGTAATCCAGCATTATACAATCAGAATGTTCGCAGATGATCTTAAAGTATATGTGCCCATTAGGTGTTTGCCGGACGCCGTGATGCTCTAAGCTGACTAAAGCGCTATCTGGAAATGCAAACATATGAATAATTTAATTAATTAATTAGGAAATGCTGTTTTATAAGTTTTTATAAAGGGCCCAAGAAATTTCAAACTCAATACTCACTTAACAATGTATTACTTCATAACGGTGTTGTTATAAAAGACCTTGGGGTGTACTTTGATGAGCGATTAAGTTTTTCAGTTCATATTTCTAAGGTTTCCATAAAAGGTCTCAATATGATAGGAAGGTGAATAGAAATAGTATTGGGATTTCTATAAAAACTTTTAAGTTACTTTATACATTATTGGTATGAACAAGTTTGGAGTTTCCTTCTGTTGTCTGGTATCCTATATGTCTGAGTCATATGAATTACTGAATGCGTCTAAAATAAGTTCCTTCAATTGGTAGCTACCAAGCTTAGGATGGATCTTAATAATTATCATAGGACTGATATGATTAATAAATTGGGTTTAGGTACTCTAGAAATGAGGCGTTTAAATTTTGAGATATGTTTTATTTACAAGATTGTGCTAAGCCATAATAGACTCGTCAGTTCCTAGCTCTAATATCTCTGAACGTACCGTGCCGCAACTTACGTAAATTTAACTTATTCTTTACTCCCTTTCATTCTCCTAATTATGGTCAACATTCTGTGATTGATAAATCCTACGAATACTAAACAATTTGTAGATTGATATCTTTCACTGTAAATTCTCTGTTTTTAAGTCCGAATTAAAATCTTTGAGTCGGTTCTAAATAAAGTTAATTACACGTTTTTTAATAAATCATGAATGATTTTTATGTCGTTTTCGTACATACTGTAATTTGAATTAAGAAACCAATACGTGTAAACTAAGGCATCCTGGCTTAACCAACCTTTAGTTTACCAAAATCAGTTAGCTAAACCAGAGTTATCTGTAAATTCACACTCATTCCCTCATACCGTTTTTTCTGTCTATAAGAAAACGTTAAAATAAAATAATTTGGTCAAGTGCGAGTTGGACTCGCATTGTAAGGGTTCCGTACCACCTTCAAGATTCGCTGTATTTAGTTTTCTAATTTGGCCCCCAAAAATTAACATTAGAGTTTTATTTTACTAATAAACTTTCAGGGAAGCCTTTTATAATCTATTGTCTGAATTTTGAGGCTCTATAGATTGGAAGATAAAGGGCACAATAGGTCAAGTTTTAAATTATAAATTATTAAATCTGTTATTCAAATTATTTAAAAATACAAATAAAATATATTTTTCAAAATTTAAATAGTATAGTTTCTAAAATGGGAATTAAGTCAATGTTTAATATCTTTGCTAAACAAATGATTTAAAAATATGATATATTTGTAATTCACATAATGAGTCTTTTATTTGATATATTACATGATTCGTTTGAAAATTGAATTTTTATTTTCCATTTAATTGTATAATTTGTCCCTAAAATTACCATGGAGGTTATCTAATAATTTTTCTTATAAATTTCAAGTGAGCCCCAGTACCCCTAATTATTTTCAAAATTTTAGGTAGTATGGTTTCGGAAATAAAGCAAGAAATGAGAATTTTTTATATCTTTATGTTAATATCTTGTAAACAATTAATTTTAAAAATATATATTTGTATTTCTCATAACGAGCCCCTTTATTTGATATATTGCATGACACGTTAAAAAATATTTTTTATTTTCCGTTTATTTCTATAAATTGCCCCCCATTATTAATATTAAAGATTTCTTCGTATTTTTCCTGTAAATAAAAAAAATTAGGTCTTATAGTTTGGGGAATAAAGGGAGAATGGGTATTTTTATTAATATTTTTTTAAATATATTTTAAAATATTTATTTAAAAAAAAATAAAAAAAATATATTTGTATTAGTCATAATGAGCCCTGTGATTTGATATATTACATGATACGTTAGAAACAAGTTTAATTTTTTATTTTCCATTTAATTCTATAATTTGCCCCCCAAAATGAATATTAGGGGTTTCTCCTTATTTTTCCAGTAAAGTTCAGGTGAGGCGCTATACCTATTTTGTTTTCAAAATTTTACAGCCTATGGTTTCGGAGATAAGGGGGGGATGGGTAAAATTTTTTATATTTTTGTTATTAACTTTTAATTAATTTATTTTAAAAATAGAAAAAATATATTTGTTTTCGTCATAATGAGCCCTTTTATTTGATATATAACATGATGGGTTAGAAATAATTTTAATTTTATATTTTCCATTTAATTCTATAATTTGCCCCCCCCCAAATAAATATTAGGGGTTTCTCCTTAATTTTCCAGTAAAGTTCAGGTGAGGGGCTATAACTCAATTTTTTTTCAAAATTTTCCAGCTTATGGTTTCGGAGATAAGGGGGGGAATGGGTAAATTTTTTTATATTTTTGTTAATATCTTTTAATTTATTTTAAAAATATGAAAAAAAAAATGTTTATTTTCGTCGTAATGAGCCCTTTCATCTGATATATAACATGATGGGTTAGAAACAATTTTAATTTTATATTTTCCATTTAATTCTGTAATTTGCCCCCCAAAATGAAAACTAGATGTTTCTCCTTATTTTTCCAGTAAACTTCAGGTCAGAACCTATGAAAGTATTTTTTTCAAAACTTTACGTTTTATAGTTTCGGAGATAAGGGGGGGAATGGGTAAATTTTGGTATATTTTCTTTAATATCTTTTTAATTAATTTTTTTAAATATGAAAAAAATATATTTGTGTTCCTCAGAATGAGACCTTTCATTTGATATATTACATGATGGGTTAGAAACAATTTTAATTTTATATTTTCCATTTAATTCTGTAATTTGCCCCCCAAAATGAAAAGTAATGTTTCTCCTTATTTTTCCAGTAAACTTCAGGTCAGAACCTATAAAAGTATTTTTTTTTCAAAACTTTACGTTTTATAGTTTCGGAGATAAGGAGGGGGGAATGGGTAAATTTTGGTATATTTTCTTTAATATCTTTTTAATTAATTTTTATTTAAATATGAAAAAAATATATTTGTGTTCCTCAGAATGAGACCTTTCATTTGATATATTACATGATGAGTTTGATTTTTTTTATTTTTAAATTTTTATTTAATTCTATAATTTGACCCCCAAAATTAATATTAATGGTTTCTCCTTATTTTTCCTGTAAAGTTCGGGCAACGTTCTATATTTTCTATTTTTTTCAAAATTTTAGGTTCAGTAGTTTCGGAGATCAGGTGGGGGGAACGGTCGATTTTTTTAGTTTTTCCCCCCAGAAGTACCCCTTAAATCAAAATTTCTTCTTTTGCGATATGTGCTCCTGATCAAGTCACCAAACTATACCTTCATACCAAATTTCAACCTCTTCCGTCCAGTAGTTTAGGAGAAAATTGCTGTAATGTGACAGAGGCAGAAATCCTGAGTGATATTATAAGGGTATCCGTATACTGTATATACAGAACCCTAGAAATGAAATAAAACTGTAGTATTTATCATTTATTGTGGTGTTATTCCCAAGAAATTATAAAAATACAAACTAGATATGCCACAACTGTTATGCCAGCTATTATGGCTTATTGAGTGTGCCATAAAACAGATTAATGCAAAGATACAAAAATATTCACATAAAATGCCATGGTGATGTTGCAAACTCATTTCTGTATAAACAGAAATATTTTTTTTGTTGAGCTTCTCTGTCCACAGATCCTTTATATTACATTAAACTTTCTTTTTCAGCTTCCATAATGTTCGAGTTAACGTACCGAAACGAAGTCTTTTACCACCAAACAAAAACAAATATATACAGATTTTATAACAAAATATCAGGAAATACAAATAAACCTTCAAGTTTTCCGGTTAGAATATATTTACATTACGCTTTAACGCTTCGGCTGTTCATGTGCTCAATTCCTACTTCTTAAATGTTATAGTTTCATACACCAAATACCTAATTTTGTACGAATAATAGTAATAACACCTACTTTTACTTTCGATGACGCAATGATCAAATAACCGTCCAGGCCGTAACAAAATCAAATGATGTGACACTAGATAAAAGCAACAATTATTACATCCGCAACGGTTGGTTTAGCTTTGATCGTAGATTTCATAAGGCATGGTTTTGTTATTTTTAAGGTGAACCGTTAAGATCATCTAACAGCAGTAGGATATATCGGCTGACCGAAAACTCACATCCTATCCTCATGTGAGAAATTTGAGTAGGTACTTTTATTGATTCGAAATCCAAATTTTAGGATTTGTTTTACGTCACTAATTACACTTCTTTATTTGTATTGTATTCTGGATTTCCTACGTCAAAATGTTTACCAAATTTACTTGCAAAATCTACGCGAACATCTTCAAGTACTTATGATGTACTTTCACATTTACCAAATAGAACTTGTGCGGTTTAAAATCACGAAGATGAGTTAGACACTGTCATTTTCAATCAGTTTATTTTGATAGTCACCCTACTCCCCTGTACTTGTACGATAGAATGTCAAACTTCATATCTTGAGGCAATGCCAACCCTCTTTTGAATAATACAGCACGGATAAAAAATCCAATCTAAGTATTTATCTATTGGTTGCTACAATAATAGTTACTGACAAGCAAAACTCAGTTATTTTGCCTGTTCATTGGGTTTTCTCTCCTCAATTTTTTTTCCTGCAACAGATAACTATTTAAAAATTGTATTTGAACAAAGTGAAGTAAGGCAATTTCGTAAAATTTCCCGGATTACTGACGAAATTTGTAAAAAAAACCTCGAAACACAACACTAAACGATGTACAACGACTCCAGACTCGGAAACACAATATAAAATAAATTACTTATACACGAATACTCGTTGATCATTTTGTAGACATCTCTTTCTCTCAGAATAACTGTGAGGAAGAATCTTGAGTTAAATTATAATTGTACAGGGTGGTTCAGAAAATGATAGACCAATAAGTTATATAGAGGTTAGAGTTATACTTATAGAAAGTGGTCCAAATAATAAAACCAAGAAAAAAAGGTAAAAAATATTTGGAAAATTTAGAAAAAGAATACAAATTGGAGAGGGAGAAAGAGAGAGAGAGAGATAAGAATACGCTAAAATTTTCAATAGAATTGTATCTTATATTACATAAAACAGAACATATGTCTGAAAATAGTGATTGATTTCACACGGTTTCTAAATAGTTTTTATTTTAAGTCGGCTGAAGTCGGTTTTTTTTTTAACCGACTTCAAAAAGAAGGAGGTTCTCAATTCGTCTGTATCTGTTTTTTTTTGTTTGTTCACCGATTACTCGGAAACGGCTCGAGGAATTTCGACCATTTTACTGGATCCTGTTTGGGGGGATAGCTTTTACCGTTTCTTAGAAAATGGGGAAAAACTATTTTTACCTATTCTCATATACTCTATGCCATGGTGGAGGAAAAATTAAATAATTTAATGAAGTCGGTTAAAAAGTTATTGACAGTTTGCGACAATCAAGATAGCTGATTTGTAATTTAAAGGTGTTCAATACAGGGTGATTTGGTAACCTACGTAAGAGTGAGATTCGTCTTGTAAAAATTTTTTCAATACAGGGTGATTTGAGACTGAAACTGCTCTTGTAATCATTTTTTCAATACAAAATGTATTTGTATGTTCCGAACAAGTAGCTATTTAATGCCTACCTCATATTTTCCTAGCATTACATTTTTTTACACCTGGAGATTTCAAGTTTTCAAAGTGATAAAATTGCCGAGGCGGGCGATTTTTGGATGAGTAAAATCTTATGAATTTGCATATTAATTTCAGGCATATAAATATAAATTTGTGGTGTAAAAATAAAATTATATAGGGTAGTTATTAAAATGTTAGGTGATCCATAAGATTTGCTATGCAAGATGGTTAAAATATAACGTCGAATGTAATTATATCATACAGGATGGTTAGTAAAAAGCAAGAAAAAATAATTATATAAGGTAGCTCATAGCAGTTGGAAGTTAATGATAGCTGACATATAGGGCGGAGTACAAATATTGTTATGAAGGATGGTTAAAAAAATGTTAATAGAATGTTACAGCTGTAGGATAAATCATTAACAATTACAGCCATGGCATCACTGAAAATTGTAAAATAAATACATTTAAAAAAAAACAAAAACCGACTTCAAAAGAAAATTAACTAAAAAGCATGAAATAATATTTTGCTACAATTAAATACTTTTTATGAAGTCGGTGCCAATTTGAACAGCGAAGTTGCGAAGTATAACTCATCAATGTACCTCACAAAATATTTTCACTTTCGCTTGGCATCGACTTCATAAAAAGTATTTAATTGTATCAAAATATTATTTCATGCTTTTTAGTTAATTTTCTTTTGAAGTCGGTTTTTGTTTTTTTTTAAATGTATTTATTAAATATAAAATATTTTATTTTCTAGTGTACATCGAATACGAACGAAATTATCGACGAGTTATATAAAGTGAAGGCAGAACATTGTCAACCACCTATGCAAACCGAATACATATCTATCTTTACATAAAGGAATCGTAAAGCATTGAAACTACTTGATTTTAACGGTACATTCTTGGTCTCCAGCGCATAATTTATGACTTTAGACGACATGTGTTGGCTGCAATATTATGTTTCAAACAATGCACTTTAATGTAATACTGTAAAGCCCTCTGGCGAATTCACAGTACCTGTTCTTTTGCATAACTCTATCGCATAAAAATTATTCTTGTCACCAATTCATATTAGTTATGAAATAAACGTTTGAGATCATAGATTTTCTCATTAATAAATAAATAAGCGTAAAAATATAATTTTACAACCGGCTTTTATCTATAAGTAAATTAAAAATGTTTGTCGAGGAGGTTCTTGAATATTCTGCTTGTTCATTGGGATTATCGTGTCTCATATAACAGAAAAGTATCTGAATTTATAATAGAGATAAAGGGTATGATCAATTTGGTAAACTTGCCCAGATTACTGGTTAGCAGCGGTTAGCCTTTACACTAAGCCTTGAACACAGAAGTTGTGACAAAAAGAAATATGGGCAACCAATCTTCCTATGTACAAGTAAGTGTATCTTTGTCTATAGTAACAAAATCAATATCCAAAGCGATTTAGAAATAAAACTATAGCTGAGGTCAATGAATCAACGAATAAACAACCAACACATTGTTTATACCAACCAAACAAAAACATCAAACAAAATTGTAAGTGTATACAATATATTCCGGGTATATCCTATAAAATTATACGTATAGGATATAAATACAGGGTGTTTCTAAAATAGTTTTCCAAACCTCTGCTGTGAATAGAACTCATTAAAATAAGCCAACAGGTCCCATTAACATGTGCCCTAAAACGCACCTTTAGGAAGTTTAAAAGGGCTCTTTTTTTTCTTTCTGTTATTGACAAAACGGTCCACAATAATTAGAAAAAAATGTATGGATATAACATAACTTTTTACGTTAAATAACATTTACTACTCCGTTTTTCGACATGCAAATCATAAGCGCCCTATTGAGGTTGGTAAAGGGGGTTTTCGGTCCCTATTTTTTTTTTATTTAAATTGAGCTTTGCAGTGTTTAATTAGTAAAACTGATGATTGGAAAATATAAGTATACAACATTATTGCAACTCATAAAATTGAGTCATATTCAAACACGATGATTTGATCTTGGTTGGAATGCACCATTTTTTGTTGAACGTTGATGGATCCTCTGAAATACCTGTCGAGAAGGAAGTCTTCTATTCGGGTATGCTGCCGCATACACACGCCTCTCTTCTGATGCATTTCAGCCACACGGCCGTACATAAAGTGCATATCTGTCATTCCGTTTTAATGATTAAAGACTATAATTATTGTAAAATTGCCATCATTAATTAATTATTTTATAAATTAAACAATTCAAATTGATTTTCCTTATTACCAACGTCCGAAAATCAAAAAGTCTTATATTTTTTAGTTACTGCCCTTATGTGGTTGAAGGGACAGCTGAATAATTTTATTCAAAAATTGTATTTTCATATATAAATATTTACCTTTTTCAGGATTTTTCATTTACGTTCATAATTACGTAGAAAATGAATTAATCCGTTGCTTAGGGACCTCACTGGATAAGCCTTATATACGGGGCATAACATGCTCTATGTAATATGGTAAAAGTTGCAAAAACCATTAAATGAGAAGAGCCCGTAGACTAATATACGTTACATCTTGCCGTTCTGAAGTTATACAGGAAAACCGAAAAATATTATTTACCGTCTATTGTGTTTACCAGTCTTTTAAAAAAATGTCAAAAAATCTAACGAGTGAAAGTGTTTTGCTGAAACTGTAAATAAGTGGACGACATCAAATCTTCCCAGTTTCATCTTACTTTCCCTAACTTGTCTATTTGCCACCTATATACAGGATGTTTTGTAGAAGATTCGCCAAACATTCAGGGCATATAGGTGGGCTCATGTGCGATATTATGTAGCCTATGTAACATCTAGATAGCTTACTGTTTTTGTTTTTTTTTTTAATTTTTTTTAATTCTCAGTTTTTTACATATAAACTTTTGTAACTTTTTTATTTTTTACTGTATCTTCACCAAATAAAATTAAGTTTCTAATCTATGATGTTTGTTTGCTCTTTTGCATTCGATATTTAACACAAATAATTGGTTGAAAAAATGATGTGTCCATAAATGGCGAGGTACGATAAAAAAGTCATTAAGTTAAAGAATTTACCACATTACAAATAAATTAAGAAGCACATCGGGAACTTCGAATGTTTGCAAAAACTCTTCCAACGATGTATCATCAACGATGGCGATCTTGGAGGCCAGAGTGTAGGACTAGCTCTCTCAATTCACGCATTTGGGAATGAATTGTGCAGGAGCTCTCTGACAGTTCGTCTATAACGCGCTGGATTGCCAACTTTTTTGAATATTATTGGTCTGTTTTCCAATAGGATTTCTACACTTCAAAGGAGTCAAATAAGCCAAATATTTGCTTTAGCCGTCCAGTCTTGGTTCATAAAGCTGCACGCGGCGCTTCGATCATGATCAACTAGTGTTGCTTTTAACGGCAAAGTAGTGTTTGTGGCAAAATGGAGTGGTCGAACAATAACATTATGAAGCTTCTCGAGTTGTACCAAATGCATCCTTGCATTTGGGACCCCAAACATACCACCCACAAAAATAAAAACAACATAAATGATGCATGGATAAATATCCAAAACAATATGGGACAACCATGCACAATTGCTGAATTAAAAATTTAAAATAAGTTGCTGTTGCTGTCAACGCATCCATGACTGTATCGTTCACTGGTATTCTAATATATTTGGCATGTTTGGGCATTTTGCGATATGTGTGGATGGCTTGTTTGGAATATATGCGCATATATCAAATATTTGGGCGAATATAGCGATACAAAACACCAACACGCTAACGCCAAGTGAAGTGCCACCATAATAAGATTGATAAATCGTGTGTCAAATATCCAATGCGGAAGAGCAAGCAAACATCATAGATTAGATTTAAGTTTATTTGGTGAAGAAACAGTGAAAAATAAAAAAGTTACAAAAGTTTATATGAAAAAATCTGGCAATTAAGAAAATAAATCAAAATAAAAAAAAACTGTAAGCTATCTAGATGTTATATGGGCTTCATAATATGCCACATGAGCCCTCCAAGTTTAGCGTACCTTCTACAAAACACCTTTTATGTTTACAGATGTGAACCTATAATATCAGTTTACAGTTTTGCAAGATTAAATTTAAATAAAACAGTAGTATAAAATATAAAAACTAATACGAACTAAGAATAGTAATAAATGTCTACCATATTCCCACATTAATGTAATAAATCAATTTCAACAATAATTTGGTATACTTAATAAATTATATTAACGATCTTACATAACCAAAAAGGACGTGGTCAAGGATACGGTGACCTCAATTGTAAGTTTGGGTGTTATCTGTTAATTATATACTATAAAAATCTATTAACAGATCGACCTTTTTTTTTAACAGAAACTTACTAATAATAGTGTAATTGTTTCTTTCGTTGTGGAAATCATTCTTCTAAAGTTACATTATTACCGTGTTTCATCAGACTATATTTCGCTATTTTAGACGATGAATGGACTACATATTTTACTACTTTCTAAGATTTGTAACCAAGTTGAATGAATTAATGATGCTGAAAATTATTACATTAATATAGAGTTGTAAAAACAGACAATGTACGTCATAAGAGTTGACATATTTGTTTCTAAATTCAGAAAAGTTGCATATTACAGAATGTTATTAGTAGCATCTTCTAGTTTACCTTTATGTATTATTTGGGACATATCACCAAACTTGAGAACTACTTAATTAAATATCTAAACATTTCAAGGTCTAGGTCTGACATAGTTGTAAATTAAATAGTAATAAAATTTTATTAGGAATGAAGAGTTTCGTATTCGATTGAATTCTCGGCATTAGCTTCTCACTACATACAAATTACCTAATTACTAAAAGCATGAGTAGCCGAATATGAGAGTAGATCGAAAAAATCTGAAGAAGGCAGATATGACTCTGTCGAAACGTTACCATTTACCGACGAGTTCAAAAATATCAGTTATGAACCACGCAGATTAATAACCGGAAACTATACTCCATAGTAATAATAAAATTAGAAAAACTAATATGTTAAGAATAAAATGACGGCTTGCTTGTGTAATCATCCTAAATATTTAGTTATTTCATATATCGTATGACCCCTTTTGTTGTAATCCATATTTTGTGTTTAGGTTTATCTACCATTCTACTTAAATGAGAAACAGAATACATCAAATTTGATCTTGAATATATGGCTAAATACATGATACTTCCGATTAATTCACGAGGTGGTACCAATACTTCAATTGCATTCAAGTTTTTATCACATTGTGAGTTTCTTTTCTTTGCAATTATTTATGTTAATTTTAATCAAAATATTTTCAATAAATTTTGAGTCACTTATAGTGAGACTCTTCATTTCTTGTAATTTCCAAAACTATAATTTTTTGTTTTAATGCTTTAATAACATCACTGGATTCTCCGGTATTAATTATAGCATCATAAATTATTAACAAACAGTGTTCTTTGTAATATAAATAATAATCATATTATATTTTTTTAATCCATATTGTATAGTAAATTCATTAATCTCATTATTTCTTGTGATTGAAATCTCAAATAATTATTTATGTATTTAGTATGAAGGTTCTCGAGTAATGTGCGTTCAATGGATTAAAAAATCTCGAAAAAATAGTTCACAATTTCTTAGAGAGATGTCTTAGGAATTACGGGAAACAACGTTACACACAGTACGACTCCAGATTTCAAGTCTCTGTGAGCTAGTTTATCCTGAAACTCCTCGAAATTTATTTCGCGATAAAACATAATCATGTACTACTTGAAATCCTTTTGCAACTACCATCAATAGCATTTTTTTTTTTTGGTAAATCTGTTTCAGCCCAGGTGTCGTAACATTTTAAAAGATATAATTCTTTATTAATTGCTTCCTTCGAATCTAAATCTACCGATGCATCTTGATATATTAAGGATCTTTATTTTCTGTTAATAATCACTATTCTCTATGCACTTGATAATCATTTTGCCACTTTGGGATTTTTAATTTGTCTTAGTAATAATAATACCTTAATTAAATATTTTCTTAGTAGAAAGCTTTCGTACCAAGAATTGAATAATAAAACAGACCCAACCTAGTTTGGCGCAGTCTACCTTTAAGCTACTCTACTGAACCAAAAACAGCCTATAAATTAATCAAAAGTTATTTCTATAAGTTTAGAATGAAAACGCATAATATAACAGACATTTTATAAGGCAATTTTTAGAGAAAATTGTAGTGATTTTAACAAATTTTGAATAATTGAATAACAACGTGTAATGGATACTAGCCATGTTAGCACATTTAATTTTAAAAATCTAAATACAATTATGTAATTTAATAGGAATCTGGCAGAACAGTTAGGTAGTGCTATTTTGCTTATTTAGTAATTTTTTTCGATTTATTTTTAAAAGTTTTGTGTTCATATTTTTTAGGTCATTGGGTAAATTATTAAACCGAACATTATATAGTTGAAAGACCTTTGAAATAATGCGCTTTCGTTAGTAGGCATATTTAGTCTTCTCTGTGGTCTAATGTTTAGTGATACTAGGATCATTGATAGCTTTATACACAAATACACCAAAATTCAAATTTCTTCTATTTTCCATATTAAGGCAATTTAATCACAAGAAATATGATCAAATTTTCTGAGGGCAAAACTAAATCGAATACAACAGTTTAGCTTTATATTCGGCATCAATACAAAAGTTATAAACTGCGTCACAATAGTTTGGCACAGATTTATTTTAGTTTCTGTTTAAAATTACAATTACAGAAGGGTTTTAAGGAGGAAAAAGCTTTCTGAAATTGCTTTTCCAGGTATTCTTTAAATCTTAGCTCATTGTCCAACAGAATTCCAAGATTTTTTGTTAACTCAATTACTGTCAGACACGTTCCATTAATATTTATATTTGATATTTCCTTTAGAACTTTGACCACATTTTTTTTACCAAACAACATGAGAGAAGATTTACTTACTAGTATTTAATTTGAGGTTGTATTTATGACAATGTTCATTTAGTTTATTTAGCTTTTCATTAACAATATTTTGAACTTTGGTATAGTTCACTACCTCAAAACAAAAGAATAACTGTCGTCAGCGTAAGCTGATGTAAGTAATACACTTTGATCGTCTTCCCAATCTTGTTTTACTAAATTTATTTTTATTTATATTACCCTGTTGTTCTTCACTTGTCGCATTTGTACTATTAATTGCAAAATCAATAATTACATCATCAAAATCTTCTTTTTCTGATGATTCATCTGCGTTATTTTGATCAATTGCTTCAGTTATTGAAATTGTCAGCAACTAGCAGGAGTAAACCTTGAGGTAAAGTCATAGCGTCTGGGCCTATAACCTGATAAAGTTATTACTTTATAATTAAATAATTATGAACTATTTTTACAATTAATGTGAAATTATTATTTTCTACTTGACAAATCAACAATTTTTATAAACATGTACCTAAGCAACATAATCAAATCTCAACAGTGAATTCATTCCGCAACTGTTGCGTTGCTAATTTTGAATTTAATGTCTCCCCAGAAAAAGAGAAGCATCTTACCAACGTTTAATGAGTAATTGGGTAAGGTACCATCTTGTTGAAATTAAATATCAACTTGTATCGATTTGGGCTACAAGGATTATGAAATATTATTTTATAGTACATTCAACTATACATAATACAGTACATTTTTTTTGTAAATCATCCAGCATGGATTTTTTGCAGACAATGCGATAATTATGACGATAAACATAAAGACTAAAGTGAAATATAGCTTCATTAGTTGTTCTATACGGTTCATTATTTCCTAAGAAAACTGTATTTGTCTTTTTGCATAGAACTTTATGAATAGTCGACTTTGAGATAAGTTCTCGACTCGGAAATATATTATTAACCACATTACTGTCGCATCGAAACCATCGACACCTGTTTCCAAAGCTAATTATCTTCAGAAATCCTATGCGTTGTAGTTAACATAATTAGGCCATTTTGCCAAGAAAATAAAACTAAAAATCACCAATATCATGAAACATATGAAACTTACTCACTGACTGACATTTATTGCCAAACGAACATATTTTTCTCGTCAGATTTCTTGTCAAAATCATAATTACTTTTTTTTTTTTATATGAGAAATAGAATTTCCTGTAAGATGAGACATCATTTTTACAAGAAAACTATAGAAATCTGGTACTTTAATATGGAGTGAGTGCCTTATTTTTAAACTAAACAGTATATTTTGGTTTCTTCTGAACTTATCCGATCTTTGGTTAATTTAGTTAATTGTCATTGGTTTATTATATTTTGAATTTTTATACCTTAACCACTTATAGTTAAAATTATTGTTTGGTTTTCTTTGTCGGCAGATAAATTTTTTTATACAGTTATGATTTTTTAAATTTTTAATTGAGGATAATTCATTCATAGAAAGGGTTATTTCTAATATATATTCTATTCTATAGGCATCACATTATTTATTTGCAATTTGCTTTATAGCACAAATGGTCCAATTTTTATTTATTTCGTAACACTGAAGCTCCAGTAGCTTTTAACTGTTACGTGAAAGGTTTACGACAGTTTTTATTACATTAAAATTTTTGTCATCTCTGTTATTTATTGTTTCCTGAAGGATAGTTGTGGCATATTTTGTCAATGTTGAAGCACTTTTGGGGAAATTATACCACAATATATGAAATTACTGTATATTTCCAAACCTTTCGAGGTCTAAGTCAGACTCCGTTGTCAGTGGCAAAGAAACTACTAAAAAGGCACAATTCTAAAATTTAAAAACATAATTTTAAATTTTAGAATTGAGCCTTGTTTCATAGTTTCTTTGCAATTGACAATGAGGTCTGACCTAGATCCCGAAACGTTTGGAAATATACAGTAATTTCGTGTATTGTCGTGTTATTTCTCAAAATGTGCTTAAATATCTGTTATTTATTGTTATGATTCTATTCAAAGGACGTTGGTTAAATGAATTCTATTTTGTAACTGTTAAAAAGACTGTTGCAATCTTTCTTAAACCGTTATTCGATATTCATCAAGAAACGACGTCGTGTAGGTACATACCCTATATCCCGTCATAAATTTATTACAACTAGTAAATTGAATCCTGTCTCTTGCGGCTGCCAAACTTGCACCCTCCAATATGCTCTTTCTTCTTCCACCAATGTAAGGTTTACTTACAGGAGCCCCATACCTGAACAAGAAAGTGTATATTTAAAAAAACAGTGAATGCTTTATTGACATTACATCTTTCTCACAGATCGTGTATGTATGGTATAGTTGTTACTGCCATGTAATTGTACTGAGTGCCAAATTACTTAGAATTATTTTGGTATTTATTTTATTTAAATTTTTGTTGATGAATTTGTTCAAATTGTGGTGTTATTTGATTAAGGATATAAAATACAGAAAATGCGACAAATGACCTTTAGAAAACAGAATAACCATAATTTAGGGAAATATCCACCGAATTCTTTTAAAAAAAATGTGAATGACGATAAAGTACTGCTGATTTTGTATAAAATATTACCAAGAGACCATGTAGGGACTTTGGAAAAGTACGTTTTTTTGTCATTTGTCATTCGATTATCTTCATTGCTTTGTTACTAAGGAAACCCTAGCCAACAATTTTGCAATGAGCCATTGTGCTTAATAACATTGAATATTTATCGACCCTTATTATACTACATATTTATTTTGACTAGATTTAGTGTTTGTCTTACAGTTGCTACCAATAAAGTTGTGTTGTTTTAATAAAGCGAGTTTCCACTGGGAAGATACTCCACATTATGTTTCTTCCTTTAAGGGCTTCATCAAGAGTGTTGAATAGTGAAACTTGACAATCATTTCACTAAAGAATGTAGGTAAATTCAGTGAAGAATTCAGCTTGTAAGAAACCTACATGTATCCCATTTCTTAGTACAACCTTACCGAAATTACCGACCTATTTTTGATTTCATTTTCGTAATTTTTTATTTTAACAGATTTTTCAAAGAGAGTTATACGATTTTCGGGGTGGGGCTTGACTATTAATACTCCCCTCTCGGACCACCATGAGAAACTAAAATGATAATTCTAAGGTAAATATTTGCCCTAAATTGAAATAAAATTGTTATTGTGAAATATGTTAATTATTTGTTTATTGATTAGGGATTATGTATTCACTCACCTACTGTTAATCTAAAAGGTATTCTTCAGATTATGATGATTTAAGTTTTAGTAAAACGCCTGTGTTATAATTTACTAAGTTTAAATGGTTCTTCAGTATAGTTAAGGAAGTGCAAATATGACCCTGTTAACAGTTCCGAACCTTTGTATTAAAACTTCTTTTAAACAAAATTGTATGTTATTTTGGCTATGACAAGAAAAATTTTGGGTTCCTCATTTCTGTTATATTAAATATGTGTAGATTCTTATTGGTTGAGTAAAAAGATCTCTATCTGTACTGTTCCGAATTCTTATAGGTAGGTAAAACCCTAAAGCAAATAAAGGCCATTCATTAGATTGATATTGTGCCTTACTTATACAAACGGTACTGCAATCAAAACTAAAAATAAGTTCCAATCCCTGGGGCCGATGGATGGAACGAAAGCTTCTTACCAATTAATATTTCGTTTTCATAACATTATTTATTCACAATTTGACTTCTATTGTATTTTTGTAACAATTTTTATTTTATTTTACAGGTGAGTGTCAATTTAAGGAAGAACAGAAATGAGTGAGTACTTTAGAACTTTTCCATTACCTTACTAGTGTTAAATAATTAGATTTTTGAAATGAATTGAGTATATATTGTTAACCAATGAAATGTGTTAAATGCTAATTTAATTTACTTTCTTGTTACATGAAAGCAGTTTGTTTTATTCCCAGAATATGTTGCAATTGAAAATCATATCATCACGTATGTTCTAACACCGGGTACTTAATTATATCCACATTTCAAGAGATGTTCTTCTTCTATTCCTATTTTCTATCAAATGAACTGAATAATTCGTAACGGCCATTTTTTAGGTGTTAGACCTTAACTGATGAGATCCATTATTCACACCATTTTACCCCAAAATTAGTATCGGTACTATCATCTTTCTGTCGTGGTCTATTGACGCCCTCATCGCTGAAGATGTTTCCACAATTACAAATAAAGCTTTGGAAGAAATTTCAATAGACCATGTCAAAGAAGCCGCTGATTTTTTTTGATACCGAACGTACGAACCTAACTATGTAAATTAATATTAATTATAAATATGTACTCATTTAACTTTTTATAATAGATTGTTTATCAAAAAAGCATATTATTTGTAATTATGTTTCATTGCTAATACAGTTGTTACTGATTTCTGTTTTCCGTTCTTTCCATTATTAAAGTCAAGTGAAGAAAATGTATGCAAAAAAAAATAGTGTGGCTAGGCAAGCAGCATAACGGAATCAAAAATTATTAAAAAGCTATTTTGTAAAAAAATATTTGACAGATTTCAGTACTAAGTAGTGGTTTGTGGAATTGCACTATGTAATCCAAACTTTTCGACCCACTTAGAGTCATAATTAGATTGTTTTTCAAATTTCCAGTTACTCACCCTCTATAATTGTCAACGATAAATTAAATTTAAACTTCTATGCAGTATTCATTATTCTTGTGCCCTCAATGAAAATGCTATTATATTTTTCGCCCCTCACCCCTAACAAAAAATTCTGAAGATACACCCCTGCCAAGCTCGTAGCCAGAGGGGGGGGCTCTGGGGGTTCGAAACCCCCCTCCGAAATGTTGGAATTTGTTTTCAAGATTTAATTTTAACCAATTAATCATGTTTTTCATAAGAATAAAATTTATATTTACATAATTTTATCTGTCCTGAAAATACATGAACAAAGATATACATTTGCAGTCCTAATCAGCCCATCACCAATCGAAAAAATTATCCAATTTGAAAATTGTATGTGAAGAACAAAGTGTAGTAAAGCAATTTCGTAAAATTGCCCGGATTACTGGCTGTCTGTACAGAGATTCTTCCTCACAGTTATTCTGAGAGAAAGAGATGTCTACAAAATGATCAACCAGTATTTCTATATATAAGTAATGTATTGTATATTGTGTTATACTTATCTGTGTTTGGAGACATTTCAACTCCAAGTCTGAAGTCGTCAATCGTTTAGTGGTAAAAAAATTGTCACTGTCAAATTTTTTGACAAATAACAAAATCAACATCAAAGCAAATTTTTTTAGAAAAAAAACCTCGAACTACAACACTAAACGATTGACAACGACTCCAGACTCGGAGTTCAAACGTTTCCAAGCACAGATAAGTATAACACAATATACAATACATTACTTATACAAGGTGTCTCAAAAGTCCCGGAACGACATTTTTCCTCAGCGGGAACGCATTTTAGAGAAAAATGTTTCAAACAAAACTTCTAGGATTCGTCCCTGGCTATCGAATTGTGACCTTGAATTTGACCTTGACCTTCAAGGTCATTTCAAGGTCAAGTCTATTTTATCAAATAGGACAACATATTTCTGACCTCGGAAATGGAAAGATCGGAAAATTTTACGTTCAAATATGTCCTTGACCATTTTTAAAACTTGACCTCTGGTGGTCAGTAAAGGTCAAGTGAAGGTCAAGAACAACTTCGTTGCGTAGCTCGTCAAATATGGGTTTAATTTTTTTTTTCAAAAACTAATATTTAGGGTTTTTCCCCTGCAATGCGATGCTTAGTATGGATTTGATCTTGACGTTGACCTTCGAGATCAGTTCAAGGTCAAATGCATTTTTAAACAGGCAAGTCCTATTTTTTATGGCGAACATGAAAAGAGAGGAAATTTTCAGATGCTAATATGGCCGATCTTTCCATTTCCGAGGTCAGAAATATGTTGTCCCATTTTAAAAAATAGACTTGACCTTGAAATGACCTTGAAGGTCAAGGTCAAATTCAAGGTCACAATTCGATAGCCAGGGACGAATCCTATAAGTTTTGTTTGAAACATTTTTCTCTAAAATGCGTTCCCGCCGAGATAAAATGCCGTTCCGGGACTTTTGGGACACCCTGTATATAGTAATACTGGTTGATCATTTAGTAGACATCTCTTTTTCTCAGAATAACTGTGAGGAAGAATCTCTGTACAAACAGCTAGTAATCCGGGCAATTTTGCGCAATTGCCTTACTACACTTTGTTCTTCATATACAATTTACAAATACTTATCTATTGCAGGAAAAAAAATTGAGGAGAGGAAACCCAATGAACAGGCAAAATAATTCAAGACCTCTTCAACAATCTTTTCGAAATTAATTATTACAACATTGATTATATTTTGGAAAAAATTCAACATAAGATATTAAAAAATGGACCAACTTTAATGAAAAGTGGGTTTCTAATAAACACACTACTAATCTATTTTTTGTCACACATTCTATCAACGAGGAAAACCGAGAAAACAAAATTATTTGAACGCGCCGCTATCCTCTCTTATAACACCACTGCTCGCCAGCAACCTGCTCCACTATGTTTTATTCGAATGGATATTATTGGTTTATTTTCACAGCTTTCCTCTCCGCTCTTCTCACCTTTGTGCTCACCGCTCCACTCACGCCTTACGTCTTACGTATCCCGTATCATTTTATGAAATGAAGAACCACAGAACAAGAAAAATAGTTTCTGTTTACTCAATAAACCTTTGTTCTTTGGAGATAGGCACAAAACAATCATAACGTGAAATGTGTGGATCTCCTAATTAAAAATTATATGTAAACGTATCTTTTTACGGATACGGATACGTAATATGTCTAATACGTAGTCTCTAATAATAACTTTTGGTAGTTTGTGTTGTTTATACCGTATATTGTTTTCATTACATAGTTTCGGAGTAGTTCATCCGTGGCGATTCGTCTATTTGTACAATTTGTACTTATTCGGTAATATGTCCTTTTCTTATTCCTGTGTTTCTCCTCATAGTTCATATATTTCTTATTTGTTCCTTTATCTCTTGTTTGTTTGTTTTTTTGTTTTCTACCTACATAATTTTTTCCTATATTTGTTGTAACCTTTTTTTCCTCTTCCTTATGTTACTGCGTAGAACTAATGTGTTCGTTAATGTGTTAGGTTTTCTTTATTTGCATTTATCTCATCTTCATTAAATTGTTCCCTTATAGCATCTCCCACTATAAAGAACATTTCAGATGTTGATATATTTTCAGTATTTTTTTCTATAGCCTCGTATACCAAGCCAGCCTGTCTGCTGTATACACGCTTATTATGAGCAATTTTTCTTTTCCTGTGTTTAGGTGTAGCTTGTCAAGTTTGCCATTTATATAATCTATGGCATAGATGATTCTTTTCTGATAGTCACACTTTATTGAAGGATATGGTCTGGTCTTTCACTGCTTCCTTTATCTTTGGTTTCGGATGGTGTGCAGATAGCAATATTATCTTTTGAAATTCAGGACATGATATTCCAGTAGGTCAGTCTTATTGAGTTCTTTCTCCAGTTGTTTATGGTTTTTTATAATCGTATCCTCTTATTATTATTTCAAGTCCCACGGGAGGACTCACGTGGCAACCATCCTCCTTTCTCCGGGTTTGGGACAGGCACGATTTGGTAGAACTATTGTATCGTCTAAATTCCATCTACGAGAAATTAATTTATATTTAGAAATACTAAAAACATAAATATCACATTTCATTTTTCCCCAAAATTAATTTCTGTTTATCAAAGATATTGTTCTACCTTAAAAATGAATCGTTGACAATCATACTAGTTTTATGGTTATTATAGTTGTTTATTAGGTTACCTTGAAAGGAAACGATGCTCCAAAAAGCAAAGATGTAAACTGCGTCATAAAAAACTTTAATATTTTTTTACTGGCTTTAATTTCCTGTCTGTGTTATCGACATCATTTCCACAATGCTATTAGACCGTCTTCTGAAATAATGGTAAAATCGCCTTCCACAATTACATAGATAGCGAATTCGACAAGGTTACGGAACGTAGATAATCATCGACTTAATGACGCCCATGACAAATCTGACGCTTTATTATATCATCGATGGTTTTAATGTTTCTATGGCCGATAATCATGCAAAATGCTAACACAAAGACTTAATGAGGGTCATTTGTTAAACGATTTTAATAACTATTCTAGTGAACCCAATGCCTTTCATTCGTTTGTGAAATGTACATTCTCTTTATTTACTATAGGGTTTCCCCTTATTGTTGCTTGCATTCACTATTTATCAACCAATAGTCTAAACGTGATTCCTACAATACTATTGAAATATAAAACTATTTACTTGTAATCATTTAAGAGGGGTGTAAAGTAATTTTAAGTTAGTGCATTCAATTTTTTTCAGGTAAATAAATTCTTTATTGAAAAACTCTCGAAACCTTTATCTAATCATAAAGACAGCTATACTAAAGTGAACTTCTCATTTTTTTTAAATATTTGCTTCCCATCTTTTTGTTTAAAAACGTACTCTCTTACTTTAGTCTTTAAGATACAGGATTTAACCGCTAATGTACACCACGGACTCTTTTGGCATTTTTGTATATTTTTTACGATTAAATAACCGAAAATAATATCTATATTAATGCAAAGCGTATATTTATACACATTTGCATGCTAGGAAAATTAGTATAGTTTCGAATAAGTTAAAAATTGAAAGGCTCTGATGTTTCGATAAATTGTAAATTTAAATTTGTATAATATACTTCGTCGTTTAGGGCGAGGCGGTTCTCCAAAACTAGCGAAATTTGATTATGTACCCAGAAGATACTTGTAAAGTTGAAGAAGTTGTTTTCAAAACTGTTCAAAATAATACAAGTACAAGAATTTTTGCCAGTGATTTGAGAGTATCAGTAGGTATCAGTGTGTATGAGCAACAATTCCGTTCTTATCACTATAGAAGAGTTCAAAGTGTTTGAAAAAAAAAAAATGATAAGTAAGGCACGATAGAAATTCTTCATCCAAAAAATATATAATTTTACACTTTTGAACTAACAAAAATCCAAATTTATTGAGAGTAGTTATGTGCACGTAAGAGGTTGCGTTTGGTTCCAGCATGATAGAGCATGACTAAATATTGGAGTGAACGTTAAAGCATCTCAGTGAAACCTATGATACCCATTGATTTGGACGTGGCAGTCTTGTTGGTTTACCCCTCGGTTAACCTGATATAAATCTGTTGTATTTTTATTTCTGTGGGATATGGAAGAAATTATAAAACCCATGTTCATCCACAACTAAAACCTAAGGCAATAACCAGACAAAGGATTTCAAAGAATTAAAGTGAATCACCACATTTACAATCGAGTGTGAAAATCCTTATGTCTGAGCTTGACGCCTGCAATGAAGCTGAATGTAGTTATTTCAAAAAAAAAGAGTAGATGCCCAATCGTCTGTACACATAGTCGTTTTTGAGTCCAGCCATTATTCGGAAACTGCTTATCTAATTTGAATAATTTAAATTGTGTGCTATTATGGAGGATCCCGAAGTGGTCTCTCATTTTTTAATGACATGGTATATATCGTTTCTCAGAAAACAGGAAAACCTAGTTACTTTACGATGAATTTTGGTGAGTGAGAGATGAATGAAAGAGCATTAAATGAACAGATTCGAATTAAATAAATTAAACTTAAAACCTACTTAAAACAAGACTGAGGTTTTCAATTCACCGGCATATGCAGTATGTCCCTTTAATTACTTAAATGGAAATTATATTGGTATTTATTTATTGCTTTATTTTTGGCAAAATCGAACATTTTTAGATATAAAAAATTGCGTCGGAGAAAAATTATTACAAAATAATTTACATGATTGTGATTTTTGTTATTAGAAATCTAGGATTAAATTCTTTGGGAATAGATTTAAATTAAATCATTGTAAACGATAACTAACCGATTTCAAAAAATGGAGGTTCTCAATTCGTCTGCATATACAATGTGTCCAGTTAAATTGGAATCTTCAAACCTTCTTATTACATAGTAACATTTAGAAACAAATGAGTCTTCATTAAAAATCTGCATTTCACATTTTTAATTGTGTACCGGGTTCGTCTAAAATTATGAATTTTGCTATAATTAAAATTTATTTAATTTTGGAAAGATGAAGTTAATTAATATTCCACACTGCGTCTAATTATGCTATTTTGCCATTATAGATTGGATAATTAATAAATGTACAACATCTAAAATAACTTTAAGAAAAAAAAAACGTAATTTAATAAAAACAACAAATAATATTTTTTGCAGCAATTAAATACTTATTTTGAAGTGAACAGGACATAAAAGAGTTCTACTTCAAAAGTATTGAATTATCACAGAAAAAATGTTTTCTTGCTTTTTAGTTATTTTTGTTTTTTTTGCGTTTTTTGTAAGTTGTTTATTTCCTTTAGTTATTTATTTTTAAGCAATTATGTGTTAATTTTTGATTAACGGTTTCATAATGTAAAAATGATTTAGATATTTTTTGTCCAGTTTCTCCAAAACAACTTGATTTATTAAAACTGCTCAATACTTTGTATCTAGAAAATTAGGCATTTCCGGACCCATGTTTATTCTTACATCCTATGCCATTTTAATCTTTTTCTCTTTTTCATATTTTTGGTTAACGAACTCCAGCCGAGAATTCGTATATGTATTTCGAAATACCCTTTCTAACTGACTAATTTAACTACCTTTTTGCATATTTTCTAACCTAATGAATATTACATTTTTTCTTTTACGTTACAATTTATATGTGAAATATAACAACCGAGCTCTTGGAAGGATCAAATTAATGCTCTCTTGGAGGTGTCATTCTTTTGTCTGTCTTTACATCTCGCGTCTTCAAATTTCCTTGTAATGTTGAAATTAAGTTTGAACGCATTTAAATTAAATTGTTTTCTTAGCAGAATTCTAGGGGGCGGAAAATATATTATTCAAATGCTGAACGCCCTGTTAAATACGGAAATGTAGTGGTGATGTAACTAATTTCTCTAAGTATTTACACTTGTATTTTGTATTTTATTGATGTCGGTATCGGTAATTGATGCTTAGAAAGTCATGAAACAAGTTATTCATTTTTATTGTTCATGCAGAATGATGTACGAGGCGACTTATGCATACTAATTTATCCGTTTGTTATTCAATATGAATGTCTGAATACCATGCCCACTAAAACATTATTTAATGGAAGGTCTATCACATTTTTTATAGACAGCATTGCGTTCGAGTGTATGCAAGCTGTTTGGAATGTTTATCAATTGCATTTTTATGACGTAGTTATTGGAAATAACACCCCACGGTTCTGTAACCCAAAGTGTTTTCAAATATCGGAGTTTCTATTGATAAGTTCAACTAGTTCAATTTACTCGATAAACGCGATGTTAGTTCCGCCTAAATACCAGAATTTACGTTTATGGGAGTCAAAATAATAAGTAGCAATAATATTAATGGATATTTCTCGTAATACCTAATGCATAGAATAGATTACTTTGTCTATTAACAGTCTTATCAGCAAAAACTAGCTTGTTGATTGTATATACTGCTTTAAACATTAAGTTATTCTAACATATTATTATTTTTCCCTCTTTTTTCTTGGTAAATGAGATCAATGTTTTTCAGTGCAATATGATTGTTTTCGAAGCAATGAGTTGACATGCCTGTGTGTTTTTTGTTATTTAAAATATCATTTTTATGTACTTTTAAGTCCATTCTTAATTTATTACAAACTATAATACTTGGACACATATGGAACAACATTTCCAATAAAAAAATCTTACTGATTCCCTTAAGTTACTATTGATTGACCTCTAGATGACGTTTAAGTAGTTACTACCGATAATCCTTGTGTGATAACTCAAATAACATTGAACTGAGTCCAGCATCCACTTTCTGACTAGACCCTGAAAAAAGTTCCTTGATAATCTATTCAAAGAACCTCAGTGTGATCTACGAAGGGCTTTTACCGATGTTCCTAATTCAAAAATTCCAACAGATTCATTTTAGTAGTAAACACAATAAAGGGGGAGATTAACAGTTTTTAATTTTTTTAGACAAGTTGTCAATTTCGAGGATATACTACATGTCCTAAATGCAAAATCGCTTATGCAATAATTTGCAAAATATATTCGGAAATAGTTGCAAAATGCAAAAATTTAAATTTAATTTATTTTTATAGAGCAAGCGACTTAATGTTTTTCTTTTTTTCCTAAGTAAATTGTCAATGAACTAGCTTTGTAACGATTGTTGACTGCTACCCGTTTAATACTAGATAGGCTTTAATCAAATGGTTCTTATTTAGTGGGAAAATTACTAACCTATATATTAAACTGTGAAATAGCCAACGCTTTATTTGCTACGATTATTTTGAACTGTGCTGAATAATAGAATTTGTTGAGGTTGGTTTCCTAAAGATACCAAATTTTAGCCTGTCATAAATCTTGCAGACTTGTACGAGTAAATAATTTGATAAATGGATATAGTTATTAATTGAATTTACATTCAGATTCAGATTTGTTCCTGTAGCCTCTCTAATGCAGAAAACATACCACAGTAATGAGAAATATCTGCCATGAGAATTTTCTCAAGTAAATGCAACATATATAAACAACTTTGATAGATTACTTAAGAATATTATGTTCAGATGACCACCCTTTACCAAGAGAACCACCAGAAACACCGAAAATCACACCGATGAAGGGATCAGAATAAGCATATAAGCAGTCGAAGAAACACACAAAATAATTTGGTCAAGTGCGAGTTGGACTCGCATACTTAGGGTTCCGTACCGCCTTCAAGATTCTAATATTCCAGTTTCAGACAAGCAGGGAATGAGTGCATTTTCTTATATTTACCCCAATATCTTTTAAATTTATAAAAAATATACACTTTGATTTTCCACACATAGACTTTTCATTTTATCTGCTTCAGATTCGCTTGAAATTTATCAGAATACATATGTATTTAATTTTCTCATTTGACCACAAAAAATTAACATTACAGTTTTATTTTATTTATAAACTTTCAGAGAAGTCTTTTATAATCTACTGTCTAGTAGGTCAAGTTTTAAATTATAAATTATTAAATCTGTTATTCAAATTATTAAAAAATACAAATAAAATATATTTTTCAATATTTAAATAGTGTAGTTTCTAAAGTGGGAATTAAGTCGATGTTTAATATTTTGTTAATATCTTTTATACAAATGATTTAAAAATATGATATATTTGTAATTCACATAATGAGCCTTTTATCGAATATATTACATGATGCGTTTGAAAATTGAATCCTTATTTTCCATTTAATTGTATAATTTGTTCCTAAAACTACTATGAGGGTTTTGTAATAATTTATTTTCCGTTTTTTCATATTTTTCCTATAAACAAAAAATTCAGGTCTTAGAGTTTGGGGAATAACGGGGAGAAGGAGTAATTTTTTTTAAATATTTTTTAATATATTTTAAAATATTCATTTTAAAAATATGAAAAAAATATATTTGTTTTCTTCATCATGAGCCCTTTCATTTAATATATAACATGATGGGTCAGAAACAATTTTAATTTTATATTTTCCATTAATTCTATAATTTGTCCCCCAAAATTAATATTAGGGGTTTTTTCTTGTTTTTCCACGAAACTTCAGGTGAGGGGCTATACCTCCATTGTTTTTTCAAAATTTTCCAGCTTATGGTTTCGGAGATAGGGGGGTGATGGGTAAAATTTTTTATATATATTTTTTAATATCTTTTAATTTATTTATTTTAAAAATATGAAAAAAATATATATTTTTTCTTCATCATGAGCCATTTCATTTGATATATAACATGATGGGTTAGAAACAATTTTAATTTATATTTTTCATTTAATTCTATAATTTGCCCCCAAAATGAATATTAGGGGTTTTTTCTTATTTTTTCAGTAAAGATCAGGTGAGAGGATATACCTCCATTGATTTTTTCAAATTTTCCAGCTTATGGTTTCGGATATAGGAGGGATGGGTAAATTTTTTATATATTTTTTAAATATCTTTTAATTAATTTGTTTTAAAAATCTGAAAAAAATATATTGTTTTCGTCATAATGAGACCTTTCATTTGATGTATAAGATGATGGTTAGAAACAATTTTAATTTTATATTTTCCATTTAATTCTATAATTGCCCCCCCCCAAAATAAATATTAGGGTTTCTCCTTATTTTTCCAGTAAAGTTCAGGTGAGGGGCTATACCTATTTTTTTCAAAATTTTCCAGCTAATGGTTTGGGAGATAAGGGGGAGGGGAATGGGTAAATTTTTATATTTTTGTTAATATCTTTTAATTAATTTATTTTAAAAATATGAAAAAAATATATTGTTTTCGTCGCAATGAACCCTTTCATTTGATATATAACATGATGGGTTCGAAACAATTTTAATTTTATATTTTCCATTTAATTCTGTAATTTGCCCCCCAAAATTAAAAGTAGCGGTTCCTCCTTATTTTTCCAGTAAACTTCAGGTCAGAACCTATACCTTTAATTTTTTTCAAAAGTTTACGTTTTATAGTTTCGGAGATAGGTGGGGGGAATGTGTAAATTTGGTATATTTCGTTAATATCTTTTTAAATAATTTTTTTTAAAATATGGAAAAAATATATTTGTGTTCCTTAGAATGAGACCTTTCACTTGATATATTACATGATGCGTTTGAAATTTTTTTTATTTTTAAATTTTTATTTAATTCTATAATTTCTACAATTTTAGGCTCAGTAGTTTTGATCAGGGGGGAACGATCGATTTTTGTAGTTTTTCACCCAGAAGTACCCCTAAAATCAAAATTTCTTCTTTTACGATATGTACTCTTGATCGGGTCACCAAACTATACATTGATACCAAATTTCAACCTCTTCCGTACAGTAGTTTAGGAGAAAATTCCTGTGATGTGACAGAGGCAGAAATCCGGAGTGATATTATAAGGGTATCCGTAAACTAACTACTACTAACTAAAAACAGTTAAAAAAAACAAATAACACAATATTAAGAAACAAACATTAGAGAGGAAACTAAGACAGTGATTTAAAAGCTATTATAAGACCAATGATACACGTCAGAAATAAGAACTCACACTATCAAAACACAATAATAGAGACTAGAGACGAGAGAGATGGGAATATTAAGAAGAACCATGGGGGAAATACAAAAATCGAATACGAAGTGATAATAGTATATTGTGTAACTAGTGCGAAAAGTTGTCGATTGCCCACGCTTCGCTCGTGCGCTCATTCGCTCGAGTGGGCAATCGACAACTTCGCACGAGTTGCACATACTATTTTTTATTACGTATGCGGAGATAATTAGAGATTTTATTTAAACTTATAAATTGCGGGTACAAAATAATTTATTTAAATGCCAACCTCACTTTTTTAATATTGACACTTCGAGACTGTTTTTTTTCTTGCTGTTTATTTTAATTTTATAAGCTTGCTTGTGAATTTGCGTGTGCAGATAAAAAATTGGGTGCGAGAAGTTTACTTGTCGCACTCAAATCGACATTAAATTTGCTCAAAACTCGTGTGGGTAATTGTGAAGTGGGAATTAGCGTCTTTTCGACTCCAAAAGAAAGCAAAAAGATACTACTTCCCCGCATGAGTAATAAAAAATCAGAACAACATACCTGGAAAGAATATACCACTGCATATTGAAGAGAAAAGAGAGTGAAACAGTAACCAGAATGGCAGACGATAGGGTAATAAAAATTGCAAGAAACAAGCCGCTAAAGGAACGGACCTTCTGTCTAAAGAAATTGCAGAAGAAGAAGCATTACAGCAGTCGAGTTCCGCTAATAAATCGTTTTTTTCTCTTAAAGAGCTTATTTGACTTCTTAAAAGTTCCTATTTCATTTTAGGTGCAAGTGTTACCAAATAAGACAGCTGAATGCTCAAATGTGTTTCCCCTGTCTTTATAAACACTTTATAAGAAGTCATCTGGTTGTCACTTTTTTATAAATCCGTGAGAATTCTATATCATTATAATTAATAATTTTATGAGGCTCATCAAAACAATATACCTAAAAGCATTAAGTACCAATCTATAATTGAATTTTCATTTTTATATACAGTGTTCTTCCGACCGTTTCTTGTTTCGTCTACGAAAGTATCGTCATGTCTTCCTAGCTAATGGAGAAACCTTACACCACGCGCAAAGAGAAACACACAAAAGCAGGAAAAGGATGTTATGCTTTGTGGATTTTTGCCACCTGGTAGAAAATGTTCACGATAATTTACAAATTCAGCCTTGCCCAAAGGTGAATAAAACACATGAACTAGTTATTTCACACTTGATATTCAGTTTTCTTTCACATATCATTGAATACTATATTGATAAGCTTTTTACATGAATCGAATTAAAAAAAAAACTATTTATTTAACCAATAAAGCTTAATTAGTTTTTGTGTTCACTAAATTTGTTTGAGTTTCATTGTGTAGTATATATTTAGGTATATGTTTACGGTGTGTCGCACAAACCTGAACACCGATATATAATATCTACAGAATGTCTAGTTTTCATTGTGGTGATAATTGAAAATAGAATAAATTTATATTACATTTTCGAGAAAGAAAGGAGGACGCATAGGTACATTTTTTTGAAAGTTTCTTTAGATTTTTAGAAATAATGCAAAATTACAAATTATGCTTTCTGAGAATTATCCGCTTGACCTGTAGAATAGTAATCAAGGACATACATTTTGTACTAGTTACTACTATTGATTAATTATTGCAAATATTCTATGTTAATAACTTATTTTCTATGAATATTGTTATGTGATAGTATTTCCTTCCTATCATCGAATATACAGTGTGTGTTAAGTAGTAAAAGAATTTCTTAACATTTGCAATGCGAACATTCATGGGAAAATATCCCAATTTTTCAAGCACCTAAATGTTGTTCCACAAATCTACATTATGATTGCTTTGTATCGTTTGTTCAGTATTTAATTTTGTTACAAGATATAAACCTATTCTTTAAGCATTTCATCTTTATGAGGACCCTTAAAAAAGCTATAATTTCAAACCCTTCTTGAAACTAACATCAAGCATTTATTACCTTCAATAACCGTTCTTTGAACCCAACAAAGTTTATTAGGATCTCTAAGTACCCAAACGCGGCATGGGCCGGTTCGGGCCAAAAGTAGGACAGGGTAATTATGCTACCATAAAACCCTTGGCAGTTATCCCTTCTATTAGTATTCCGTAATTCTTAGTGGATTTCCACAAGCAAAGAAACGCCCATTTTCTATATTTTGGGAAAAATCTATTTGAATGAATTTGAGATCGAAACCAAGCGTCGGCCGAACAACAACTACTTCTAATTTTACTCCGCCTTGTGCGCTCTCACCAAGTATAACATTGTCGCGTTAATTCACATCTTGCCTTTGTTGTTTTGTATTAATAATCTCTTTTTGCAATCTCACTTAACTCTCAACTTGTCTACAATAGTCTCAATAAACCTATTTAGTGTGTAGACATTTTATCTCTTAATTTGAACTACTGTAATCCCTTAATTGGCATTATAGGAACGTAAGACGTCCGCAGAACTTAACAACACACCAAGTTCACACACGTACGTGCAATTGCGGACGCAATAGTGTGCAACAGCCAAATGGAATAAATTCGATAACGAATTAAGGAGGGCGTGTTGAGAAAAAACGCCTGGACACGTCGATTTGTATTTTTAAATGCGCATTTTTCAACAAAAAAATATATAGGGAGTGTTGTAACCAACTTTCTTATTTTAAGTGCAAGCCTCTGTATATTATTTATTTTTTGGATTCTCCAGAAAATCCTGTACATCATTCATGTACAATGTCCTATACCTATCTTCAACTGTTTCGGAGATATTAAGTGTTTTGAGATTTATTACAAAAATTAATTAATTGCACAAATTTGCTGTACATTACACTAACAGCCAATAAGTAATACTGATTATTTCTTAATAATATAAAAAAAAACAAAAAACCATTAGTGTCAATGTAGGAAATGTTCAAAATGCTCGCCGCGAACTTCTTGGCAACATGCTAATCTGGTATAGAAATGAGTTCTAACGTTACTCAACACCTCAGGCGTGACTGATCTAATCGCAAGCGTGATTAGGTCATCTAAGTTGTGGGGTTTAGTTTTGTATACAGTACTTTTGACATATCCCCACAAAAAGTAGTCCAATGGCGTCAAATGAGGAGAACTTGCTGACCATTCAATCGATCCGCGCCTCCCAATCCACCGATTTGAAAAAAATTGGTTCAGGTACTGCCGGACATTGATTTCGCAATGGGGCAGTGCCCGATCTTGCTAAAACCCTATTGTATTGGCAGGAACTTGTGGGTTTACTGGATCAGGGTATCACTTTGCCAAAGTTGGCACGACATTATTTTGGAGCATTTCTAAATATTTGTCTCCATTCAAGTTGCCATCAATGAAAAGAGACCTACGATATGATTTCCAACAATTCCTGCCCAATCATTAATTTTTTCAGGATATTGCGTATGTTTCTCTGTCATCCAGTGAGGATTCCCATTAGACCGATATCGGCAATTTTGAAAACAGAAAAACATCTTCTAATTGGATGTGATCCAATTAGAAGATGTTTGTTTGTTATGTAAACTTACTTACCATCATTTGTTCACAAAAACACGTTCTTCTATCGAAGTCGTCTTCCATGAGCTCCTGAGTCGGTATCATTTTATAGGGATGCATTTTACTTTCCTTTAATACTCGAAAAATTGATGTGTGGCTAACGTTGAACAGTGGGGCTGCTTTTCGACCAGAATTATGTGGGTTTTCTTGAAGCTCAAGCAATTTTGTATTATCACTTAGAGCATTGGCAGTTACTTTTTTTTATCTGTCTTACATGACCAAGCTCGCGAAACTGTTTTTCTATTTTGCTAAATGTTTTTTGGGTTACAGGCGGCAAATTTGGAAAATTTTCGAGAAATAAGTGAGAAACTTGCATCGTTTGTAGAATGGTTATTTTGTGCATTTCTGTTAAATCAACCATTTTTCTGATAACATTACGTACATTTAACGAAATTCAAACGACAATTGCACTGACACTGATCACCACTGTCATGCAGGCAGACAACAAGATCCTAAGGCTTTGAGTTTTGACGAAAACAAAAGAATTTTTGGTTTTTGCTTATAATCTCAATATCAAGAGCTAATGGACATTAAGTATTGAGAGTAATTTAGCGAATTTGTAAATAAATTAATTTTCTTTTTTTAATGTTAATTTTTGTAATAAATCTGAAAACACTTAATATTTCCAAAACAGTTGAAGATAGGTGTAGGACATTGTACATGAATTGTGTCTAGAATTTTCTGTAGGATCCAAAAAATAAATTATATACAGGGACTTGGATTTAAAATAAAAAAGTTGGTATTGGCCATTGTCACATGACACACCCTATATAATACTTTTGGTTGAAAAAATGCGGATTTAAAATGGTGCGTTCCCGCAATTTGTTTAGTGTATTGTTTTCAATTTGATTGAATTACTTCATTGATTTTTAAACTTCTGCACCTTTTCTAAAACATTCCGTCGCGGTAATGCTAATTGTGTTTTTTGCATGTAAAATATAGACAGTATTGACATTCGTGGTTCGCCTCCCTAGCTGTTTAGACGCTTGGGAGTTTCGTGTATGTGCTCCGAACTGTTCGGACATTTTTGATTCCGTCTGAAGAGACGACGCTTATTGTTGTTGTTTGCGTTACGATTTCGCGAGTTAGTAGCTTCGTTCGTAACGACCGCTAAACCGCTTTCATTTTGTTTCTTTTGTGTTTACAAAAGCGCATCATTTGTTGTTAAACCCGCATTTTTTTTTGTATGCTCAATCAATGAACATTAAGTCGCTATTTTTTGTGTAACGTGTTGTCCAGACGAAGCTCTAAGAAACTGTTCCTGCTGTTACGGGGCTAGCCTCAAGAAAGAAGAACCAAGAAAACATCAGAGCTTCAACTTAAAGGTTAGTGATAACTTTTATTTGGTGATACGTTTATGTGACGGCACGTGTTTATTGAATGTTCCGCTAAAAGTCCTTCGTCAATTATATACTTGCATTGAACCAGCATTGAACTAAAACCGCAACATCTAATTTATACATTTTTTTGAATATTCTCTCTATGGAATGTGCATCGAAGACATTCCAAAAAATACAAATCGACGTGTCCGGCGTTTTTTCGCTACAAGCCCTCCTTATTGATTATGGAATTTATTTCATTTGGCTGTTCCACACTGTATAATCGTAGGTACATTATTCATGTGACTATTTCTAATGATTTTTAGTAATTACTTATTTAGGTTAATACTATTTTATTTTCTAGTTCCAAGTTAATTTTTGTTGTTTTATATTTTCCAGACCTTCGTACTGATTTATTTTCGGATTTACTGTAAAATATATATAAATAAAATTAATTTACAAATAAACTTAATGTTTATTTATTCAGAGCCCAACAGATGCA